>CM062820.1:943671355-944940928 GCA_031772625.1 Pinus tabuliformis
AATGGTACAATACCCCTTGCATAAAAATGATAAATATGTGAAATTTGTATTTTGGTCTTTCCCCTTCTATTTAAGGATCAATTCCTTTTTGGTGTTATGGGAATTTCCCCCTTGATGTATTCATACTCAAACATTTGGTGTTTTCATCATTATACTATAGAGCACCAAGTTTCCCTTAAACCTTAACTCTCAATAGAATGGAAAATTGAGGAGATGTTTTCATTCCCTATCTGTTATGTATGTTAATTTGAGATTGAGGTCTATAGACTTCAAGGCCACAAGCCTCAATACGTAGAGGAGATGGCACGAGTTAGATTCCCCTCTCAGTTTTGTGAACACAACATGGTGGGAACTCATTGGGATTGGAAAAGTGACAAGACTCAACATTTAAGTGTATCGGAAATAGCTTGATGCCACAGGTCTGCAAGTGAAACCTTGTCCCAATGGAACTATGCCAAAAAATCACCATGAGGGTCTTGGCCCTTAGCCTTTTTACTAGGTTATTGTTCATAGAACACACTCTAAGGGAGTGATGGGAATAGGATGATGGAGGAAACTATCCCTGTGGAACCTTTTTGCTAGACCATCATACACTTTTTTTCATTTGGATCTTTGCCTTTAGGCTTTCATCGGATTGGAATGGGATAGGAAAAGAAGAAGGTTGATGGACTAGTGTTGTGATGTGCCAAGGCTGAGCCCACTAGACACTCGACCTTTAGGCCTCTCAATTGAATCATGCAGAGTTCAGGTCATTTGATCCTAATGCCAAGATGTATTAAGAGTGGTCCCATCGATCTCAAAGGTCTTTGAACTTTCAAGTTCCCAGAAGAGTAGTTATGTGGAGAGGCTATGATCCTGATGCCAATATGACATGTCTATGTGTCATGTGTCATGAGATAAGATGGGTTAGGGGTGGACCCTACCAAGCTCATGAGTCTCCAGGCCACGGGGAACTTTAAGGGAAATAGTGGAGAGTGGACCTAGAGTTCGATGATTGAGATCAATTAAGGGGGGGCCCACGTGGTCTATGTTTAACAAGTGGGGTGGGGGGTACATTTTGGATTTGTACAAACCCACCCTTCTCTGATAGAGGACTAATATTAATTATGGGCCCCCCTTCTCCAAATTTGAAACTACCATTAGGGGATCCACACTACCAATGGTGTTGGTTGAGGCAGTTTCATATATCAATGTTGCACTCAACAGAGTAGAGTGACCTAGCCATCTTAGAATGGGGAGCCTATAGACCCGATGGGGTGGTGATGTGGATTGGTGGAGTCTTCGACCTTGGATGTAGGCACTTTAAATCTAGTATTGGAACTAAAGAGAGGTAAGGAAATCCCAAATTTCGAGCCACTAAGATGATGTCGACTGATGGGATCTACCTTAGGAATTGAATGCACTGGATTGAGGCTATGGGTATCATATTTTGGACCTAGGCACTTTTACTTACAACAGTTGCTTGGGGGAGGTGAGGAGTAAACCCATGATGTCAAGACACCCAGATGACATGGGTCTGCATGTTCCATCTTAGACACATGGTACAATGTATGGAAGCATGAGTCTCGGGCCTTTGACCTCAGCATTTTATCTCACATGTGTTATATCACCATTTTCCATGATGTGTCCACCCCAGAACCATCAACTATGGCATGTAGAACCATGGGACCATGGCAGAGATAGCGTGGGTGTCTCAAGGCTCACTTGTGATGACTCGACCTATGTTAATAGGAAAAACTTTGAACGAGCATAACTTCTAATCCGGGACTCGACTTGAGATAAAATTTATATATTTGGGAATATATTGGTGAGCTAAATGAAATGGTCGTATTGTTTTTAAGTTCTACATACCTTGATATACGAGGTATTTTATAAGCCCATGTTTATAATAGACCTTGGAGGTCAGTTTAAAATGAATAAGTAAAACTCCTACAGCCTAGGATGGTCATTTCGATGGGAGGTGGTTACAAAGTGGTATCAGAGAAAAGTTCACCATTTGAACTCTAGCGATAAATTTATATGCTCTAATACAATGTGTTATCAACGCTTAGTTTCAACACTAGACCTAGAGAGGCTCACCCATTGAAGAGAGAATCTAAGTGATAGTTTAATTATTATGTATATGCTAGTTTTAAACTTTCATATGTCATGGTTGCTAACCTTTGGAGAATGCTTATATGTATTTTTATTTTATGTAGCTAACATGGGTTTTATATGTGTGAGCACCATTAGATCATCTCATTTCATATCAACAAGTTTAGTGTTGGCATGCTAAGGAACAAGTTGACACGTGATTGGGAAAACAATAAAGGTACTGCGCACAGTATTGTGGAATCAAGGTTATATAATATGAGGTTTTGATGAAAGAATGGTATAAGTGATACCTATGACAGTTGGTAGGCATGGTGTGATAGTGTTGTGAGTGCATTTCTCCTTGAGTTTCCTTGTGGAAGGATGGAGCCTAGAGGGAGTGGTGTAGGGGCAAGTGTTGTGTTCATATACTAGTTGTCTATCATACTTTTCTCTTGGTGAGCCAGTGTTCATAAGCTATCCTGAGAATGACCCACTAGCATGGCTAATAGAGAATAAGAGGTTTTCTTCTAGTTATTGGTTTCCTCCAAACAAGTTTCTAAGAGTTATCGATTATGACTCTTGAATTTTATGCACACTTGAAACATTATTTGAATGTCTAATTAAGTGAATGATATGAGTATAGGCTTTTGATATTGCATGAAGGATTGGTCATGTTCTAAGATAGTTATATTGATATAATGTGTGTTGAGACAATTGATATGCATAAGAGTGCAAAATAAAGGGGAAGGGACCCCAGGGTTGTTACAAGGAAGACTAATTGGGTCAATAGTTTGCTAAGAATTTGAGAGAATTTATTTATGTGTTTAATAAAATGGCTATGCTTATTCATGTGATTCCTAACCTTTATCAAATTTCTAATGAACTTTAAACCCTGCCTTGCAGAATTGCATTAGATGGTAGATGTGAATAAAGGATTAGTCAAGGGGCCTTGAATGGATCAATATGAACTTGTTGGACAACGATGTTACAACTATGAAAATGGATTGAGAAGGGAGTTTCATTTACTAAAAATGACTTTTGGTTGATACATATTTTATTTTTTTAATATTATGAAGGCATAAATGGCATGTAAATAGAACCAAGTACTTGCTATGTTTTGGGTAATACAATGAGGTTACCTAATGGATTAATCGATTCCATGTAATATTCATAAGGCAGGTGTGCAAGAATGGTCTCTTTTTGTTAACTACCACATGAAATAAAGTAGTGAGATTCGTTGTGTGAATGATTGAAAACATTAGAGGCTAAAAGTTAACTCTAAAATAACAACACACAGATAGCATGGATTACGTGCAAGTATGGCACATGTAGGTCAAGATGAATATTCATATGTTTGGGTATATGAATGAAGACATTGTTTAAATGTGTAAACTTGATACCTAATTCCAATAGTCTTTATGAAGTTTAATGGAAACTTGTAAGTAATTGAATTGATATAGTTATGACTAATATGTGAGTTTGAGATTTTTTTAGGGACTATTGAATATTTCAACAACATATATGCTAAAATCCAGCAAGAATTCCTGAAAAGACATCAACTAAGAATTCTTGTGATGGCATCCAAGTAAGGAAACAACAAGAAAATGTGAAAATGTAAAGGAAAGGAATTGGGTAAGAACTCCTTTCAGTTGAATTTGATATTTTTGTTTAAAAAATAATGCATGTATTGAATAAATTACCGAGTGGGGATATGGTTAAGACATAAAGCCTTTAGTGTGAAAGGATTGCTAGGATATTTGTAATGACCACAAAGAAAAATGGAGAGCTAAATTGTTCTTGAAATCAAAAATATGCATCTCTCAGTTTTGAACCTTTGTGTTGCTGGAATAGATATTAAGTTGCATCATTAAGTACTTAGAATAATGTGATGCATTCATATAATGCAATGATAATTTCACTTCAATATTTTTGATCTCTTTTGAAGGCGATAGAATGGTTATATGTGTAATAATTCTATGATCACCTCAAAATGTAAGACTTTGTAATGTAAATATTATATGTATGAATAATGAAAGTTGTTTGGTTGATTGAAAGACCAGATTGAAGGTATATTGCTAGAATGGGGAGTGAGATCAAAGCCACCATGATAGGATATCACCACCTACAAGGGGAACTAACAACATGACTAAAAGTCTCATGTTTATGAGATCTAGCTTCTAAATGAATCACACTCGGAAACTATAATTTTACTAGAAATTTTAATTATATCTCATGGGAACTTAATTTTGTGACATAAGTGAAATAGTGGAGCAAGGAGCCTAGGAACAAGATCGTTCTGGTGACATGATAGCCCTGTGAGATTCTGATTACCTCATGGGGTGAAGTCATAACTAACACATTAACTATAAGACTCCATGTGAAATGCAGTGGAGCATGCTAGTCAATAACTTGACTATAAGACTCCATGCACAATATAAAGAGGATGCTAGGCCGAAACTTGGCTATAAGATTCTAATCATAACACCTTATAGGAAAACCCACATACAACTATATTGTCTAAAATGTATGTTTCCTAGGATTTGAAGGGTGGATAGCTGATGGGAACCCATGCAAGAAATGCCTTGGGTAGGTAGAATAACTAGAATGGGGGTTTTCTAGGATTGGAAGGGTGAGTAGCTAATGGGGGCCCATGCGAGAAAACCCCAGGGTCAGTAGCAGATGGGATAAAAAAATTGACACACACTCATTGGGATGTGAGCACAAGAGGGCCTACTTAGTGCAAATAATGAACTAAACTTGTTATTTGTGGATGAAAAGGAGGCCATGAATAACCACATAGATAAATATCAGTTTAAAGAATTACCTCTTGAAATTTAAGCTTAAATTTTAAAAAATTTATTATGATTAACCTCATAAGAACCATATGCTTGTGATATAGGTGATCTAATAAACTATCTAGCAATAATAGTTAACACTTATTACAAGGTGACATCAGAGTAGCACAATGTGAGCGTAATGGAGCTAAAGACACTAGGGACTAGGCTATCGTGGTGACACTAGAACCCAAAGCATTGGTTGTGTCCAAAAAGACAATGAGTTGAACCTGTTCCTTATGGAAAACATGTGGAGCAATGAAAAACTAGGCTAGAATGTGTTGGAATGCCAGACAATCTTGAGGTGAATAGACCATGGATAATGAATTGCATGGCTTAAAATGGCAACTAAAGACATGGAAAATGTTGTTGATTTAAGAGTTTTAATTAAAAATATCATTTTTTGTTTATGTTAGGATATTTATAGAACATCGAGGAAGGTGTTCATTTAAGGGGGCAGGGTTTGTAACATCCCTTCCTTTGCCTTATTCTTGAAATATTAAATTATGACTATACTATCGATGTGGAGAGCCATGTATAGATAATGCACTAACTGAGATTTTAAAATGAATTAACTAACATCTAAAGGATGAACCACCTTATGGAAACACATCCTGAGGGAAAAATTGTTTGCTTGCATACATTGGAATCCACAACCAACCAAACTAGATAATTGAGCCACCAATTATAAGCCAATCACATAATCTAATAGATTTTCACAAGAGATGTGATTGGAGAGAAACCAACGCCTTAAAAGAATTCAATAGACTAGTTTGGAGTGACGAGGGGCACAAAATAGTGCTCATTCCCCCTCACCGATTGAAGATCCAAAGGAGAATTTGTGAAATACATGATGAGATACCAAGGGAATACAAACACACACACATGCACAATAGAAGAGAAACAAATGTTGTTCATCAATTAACCTTTTTTTTCCTAGATTGGTTGTTGGTCATGTGCTTGATATTTATCTCTTAATGCCTCTCACTAGAGGATAAAGGATGTTCAAATTTGAGTGTGGAGATATGCGGAAATGCATGTAAAAGATAAAACACCTTGGAGTTGATTTTTGGGGCATGGGTCTGATTTGAACTGTTGTTGAAAATGGGTAAAATCTATGAATGATATTAGAGAAGTGAGTGGGTCATTGTAGTGCTTACTACAAGAGAGAAGTTGATAAACCACCACGATAGTAGACCCCACCTCTTGAGTGTCTAGCCAAGCCTTTAGTGTGAAATCAATGACCTAGAAACCCCTTAGAATATGGATCCAGTCCAGTATGACCAACTACAAGAAAGTTGCAGTTTAATTAACCTATGGTTGGGTGGAGATTGGATGTCCCTTCTTCAGTTGCTAGCCACAAGATATTTACTTCCACATTCATGATTTACAAGATATTTAGTTTGTCTATGTCTGATTATTTAATTAACTAGCTATCTTATAAATCTTCATTTATATTGAATATTGGAACTCTGTAGTTCACTGCCATATTCATGATTTGTAGGTTGAATAACATGTTATGAATTGGTTGTTCACCTTGGTTGTGTTGGTATGTATTAAATTCACAAATAATGTGATTAATTGTGTATTATTCTCACTCTCTTCTTAATAGTAATAAATTATGATTTAAATAGCTTAGCCTGCTCAATGGAGTTGTGATGTATAAGGATAACCTGTAAATTTCATTGGTAAGTTCCATATTTATTTAATTAATAGAGCATATGTGTTTATGAGGATGAATTTAGCCTACCTATGTAAGCAACTAGCATTACTAGGATGACTAGTACAATACTCCCTACATAGTAACAATAGATATGAGAAATTAGTATTTGGGTCTTTCCCTTTCTATCCTAGGATTGATTCCTTTTTCTTGTATGGCCATTTCCCACTTGATCTATTCACACTCATAAGTTTGATGTTTTCATCCTTGTATTATAGACCACTAAGTTGCCCCTACACCTTAACTCTAAATAGATTGGAAACTGGGTAAGATGTTTCCCTTCCCTTTCTATGATGTACATTGATTGAAGATTGAGATCTTTGGACCTCTGGGACACAAGCCTCAATACACAAAGGAGATGGCATGGGTCAGTCTCCCTTCTCTATTTTTTGAGAATGGCATGGTGGGAAATCGTTGGAACCACAAAAGATACATGACCTAACACTTAAGAGTATGGAAAAGAGCTCAACAATACGGGATAGTGGGAAAATCCATCTCCCAATGAAATTGTGCCCCCACAAGGGTCTCAACAATTAACCTATTAGTTGGGTTATTATTCATAGAAAACATTCTAAGTGAGTGAGAGGACTGTATTGGTGGTGGAACCTGGTCCTATGAAACCTTGTTGCCGAACCACTAGCCCTTTTGGTTCATTTGGCTCGCAATCTTTGGGATTTTAGAGTGTTGGAATATTATAGGAAAAGAAGTGAGATGATGGACTAGTGCCACGATGTGCTATGAACAAGCGGTTCATATTCTCAACCTTTGAGGCTTTCAATTGAATCACATTAAGTTCAAGTGATTCGACCTATATGGCAAGATGTGTTTGGAGTGGACCCTTTCAGCTCTAACCATTTTAGGTTCCGAGAATAGTAGATGATGATTTGACATGGCTTGAGCTAATATGTTTTGGGGGTGGACCTAACTGTGTTTGCAGGTCTCTCTACCACTAGGATTTTCAAAGGAACTAAGTGGAGAGTGGTCGTAGAGTTTCATGGTCAAGATTGATTCAGGGGACACCCTCATGGTCAATGTTCAACGAGCATTAGGGTGCTACATTTTGGATTCACACCAACTCATCCATCTCCGATAGATAGTTGAGATAAATTTCGGGGACCCCTTCCCCAAATTCAAAACTATCTTTGGGGGGTGGCATGCTACCAGTGATTTTTGTCGAGGTGGTTTCATATGTAAATGCCACACTCAATAAAGTATAATAACATAGCCTCCTTGGCATAGGGACCCTATGGACCCCATGGGGTGTTGACTGGGATTGGCGGTGTATCACACCTTGTGCCTTGACACTTTGAATTGAAAATTGGAATGGAAGCAAGTTAAGGAAACCCCTTATGTTGAGGCACCAAGATGATGTGGACTAGTGGGATCCACCTTGCACTGAGTGCACTAGATTAAGGCCTCAAATGTAAGACCTCAACCTTAAACCTTAGACCTCACACTTTTAATTACTAGAGATGCTAAGGGAAGTGAGGAGGAAACCCCCAATGCTAAGAAGCCAAGATGATCTTAGCTAATGGGATCCACCTTAGACACATGGTACAATGAATGGGAGTGCAGATCTCGGACCTTGGACCCCAGTTTTTTCAATTAATATTGGCATAGAGGAAGCTAAGAGAGTCCTAAGCCAAGGTGTCGAGATGAAATGGAGGTGGTGGGACTTGGTCAATGGTTGCATATTTGAACCCTCGCATACTGAGTATTACAATTTTACCTAACATGTACACCCTAGAACCATCAACAAATAGCATGTAGCACCATGACGGTAGGGAAAAGTCCATGTGGGTGCCACATGGATCAATTGTGATGACTTAGCCTCTGTTACTAGTACAAAACATCTGACAAGCATAACTTCTAATTCAACACTCGACTTGAGATAAACTATATACCATAAGGAAGCTCTCTGTGAACTAAAAAAAATGGTGGAACTAGTTTTAAGTTCATGTTGATGGTGCTGGACCTGCCAACATGTCAAGGGATCTCCCCAGTAAGAAGTCCCAATTAGACCTCAGACCATTTATATTAGGAGCCCCAACACTGGGCAGTATGGTATCACTTTGACTACGGTTTCATGTAGAGGTAAGTAAGATGTCATTGTTGGTAGCAAGGGTGTGACCTTGTAGCAAGTCAAGGAAGGTGCATGAAAGGCTCTAACAAATGGAAGGGGGGATAAGTGTGCCCCTTAGAAACCCGTGATAGCACAAAACTTGAAAGGAAACACATGAGCAAAAAGACATCATGAGATGGAAAGAAGGATAGCCGATCATCCAAAGTGATGGTTTATACCAACAACACGCTTCAACAAGATTCATACAAAGACATACATAATAGTCCATACATAGATGTGTAAATTACAACTACATACATCATTAGAGTAACAGGGCTAGTTGAACTAGGATAACAACATATGCATGAAATGTGTTTGCTCTGTTATATTAAAAGAGTGAAGGATCCAATCATACATACAACCATGACAACCACTATCCTTGATAGCGAAACATTACAGTCACTACCACCCGCTCCTCCAAAGAGATGTACTAGCTCTGCATTGTGGAGAAGCCAAGGCTCATTACAATACACTCCAAGATTTATCTAAGTTATAATTATAGAATTCTTGGCTCCCAAAAGCCTGTATAATGAGTTATGAGGTTCTATAAATAACAAAGGGTGGGGTGACCCTTGACATTCCCCTTTGTGACTCTTCACCTACCCTCATGACTCTTCAACTTACACATGACTGTTACATTCTACTATCGACACTTGGTATTTCACTTTTACAACATGTTTACATTACAATCTTCACATGTACCCATGTGAGGCAAAAATAGGCTTGATTAAGCCATGTAAGACATCACTAAGACTCAGATAGCTGTGGGAGGACTAACTCTTCGACATCCTCTCAATGATCGACAGTAGCGAACCAATGCCAAGCTTGGTAGTCTGTGATGGTGTCCATGTCTTAGTGATGTCTGTGTGCTCTCTGGTGACATCCTTCTGAAAGTGAACTCTTACCTCTACTGCATATGGGTACACTAATTTGACACCTCTGTTGAAATCAATGGATAGCATGCACATCATGGTCTTGAGTGCAGTCGGACAAGTGGCATAGTGGTGTATAGTATATGTGCTCATCTGTAAGTTTGCGTTGGTGGCTATGTGTGGCAATTGATAAAAGTACATGTCCATCTCCAGTCAGACTTTGTTCTTCATCTTCTCCTTGGTGTGTGTGCCAATGGATGGGATCACGTGTGTGTGCACAATGAAATCCATGCTTCTGAACACTAGTGCATGTGAAGCCTATAAGCTGGTGATGAGCTACAGGAGTTCCTCATAGTTTCAAATCTGACTCCGAATGTGTGCCTTTAACTCCATGCCTTTGGCTTCATCATCTTTGGCAAGTACAACGGGGCTCCCTTGTACCTCATTTTCCATATCTGCATGTGATCGACAATAGTGTGTATGTCTGACAAGATGTGTGCTCTCCTAGCACAATGTTGTTGCCAACCATTAACATGGACAAATAACTTATGCATGGTGATGATCAGAAAGTACAACTTCCGCATGATTGTCTTGAGAGATGATACTTCATCTAGTATTGCTCTCCTCAAATCTGCTTTGGTGGATGTTGCAACTTTCTCTTTTCCCTACTTGGTTGCTTGTAACTACTTAGCCGTGCGCTTGTTCTCAGCTATCAAAAATCTAACACTCGAGTTGGTAGCTTCAAGATATGCCTTGGTACCATTGGCCAATGCAACTATATGTCTATGAACATCGAACATAATCACTCAGTCTTCCAACTGCACGCGAGATACATGGACATCCAGAGTAGGTACTTTGTGCGATTGAACAACTCTATGTTATGATCCATCGAAAGATATGTTGTGCACATCTGCTTCCAGATTGTCCTCAAGGATCTCAATGTCTCCTTGATTGCTTCAAACTTTCTCTTCTTTCGGATCTAGTGAAGCTGGTGGAGTGGCCTCTTGGTGTTGAGGCATGAGGTCAATGTCCTGATCTAACTCAATCTGAGCCATATCTGTGTCCATTGGCTCTATTATCTATACACTCTCCTGAGCAAATTCCTCCTCCTATGACTGCTCACCCTGTTTGTTATGTGCCATCTATTCGGATGAATAAATAACTTGTCTAGGCGTATGTGCATGTTTCACCTCTTGATGTTCCTGTTCCTACTGTGCTTCCTTCTCTCTTTTGTGCAACTCTTGTTCTTCCCTGAGTTGACGCTTCAACTCCCGCAACTCCTTTTCTGCTGCCCCCCAGCTTCTGCTTCTCCCTTTACCTTTTCACTATCCTTCTATCATGATGTCGTCTCTTCGCCTCAATCTCCAAAGCTGCTTTCAACACAAAAGGATCTGCTTTGAACTTGCAGCTTTGTTCCGCCTCTTAATTGTCTGCAACCTTCCTCTTGCCTTTGCCAAGTGCAGGCTTTCTCCCCTCTGTTGCTGCTGATGATGCTACCCTCTAAGATGTTGATGCCTTTTTCACTGCTAACCATTATACAGCTATTATGACTGGTTCATTGACCCTTGAGAAGTTATAGCAGCATATCCATGGGTCTTCCTTAGGCAAATGACACACCCCATGGATCCAAGGATGATACACTCTAACAGAGTGGAACTTCACTAAGAAATGTGGGTCATATGGATTAAAACTTATAGTTCCAAAGGTGAACCTCTTGAATTTCTTAGTCTCGGCCTCAGCATGCTTGAGATTTTGGATCTCATTCAACCCGATCCACAAAGGAAGAGCGGGCCAAGGTGCCGTCTTCTTCCTATGAAGTCTCGTTGACAACCCTGTTGAGATGTGGTATGCAACCTCTTGCATGACCATCTTATCCATGGAAAACTTCAGTGAAACATGCGAAGCCTTCTCCACATTGTACATCTAGATGAAGGTGCCAAGGGGTGAGGCATACCAATCTTCTATGCCAACCAATGCCTTCATTGTTTCCTAGTAGATCCTGCTCAAAGATCATCATGTACACAAGGGTGATGAAGTGGTATGATAGATGTATGATAACTCCACAGAAGTTGCATTCGGATAAAAACCTGCAATAAGTGTGCATAAAAGGTTTCTGAAGGTGTCCATGCCCAACCCAAGCCTAAGAACTGATGACGGGCATAGATCGCATCAAGTATGTAAGCGGATATGAAATGATTTTCTTGTTGTCCCTTGGGTGGATGTCGGAATTCTGTTACTTGTTACTTCAACTGGAGAGCCAACATGTCAAACCAGTTGAAAGGTCTTCCTTCATTCGCCAGCTGATCCAAAACAATCACCCAACATTGCAGGAAGGTCTATGTACTCTCCTATCCGTATAAGTAGCATGTTAAGATGGCCAAGAGCTAATATGACTTTTTTATTATCCTTGTCTTATACACTTGGTTGGGTGTTTTCCTGAACTTAGATGGATCTTTCACCCAACTCTTCAAGATGTCTCTTGAGTTTTCACTGTTGCTAGATCCGGTGAAGGGTGTATCAATTGTAACCACCAGCTGTGGTAAGTGATACATTGCCTAAAATTCCTTTGCCCTGAAGGTAGCAAGTTCTATTCCACTGACACTGCTCAAAACCATTGTCTCTAGATCAGTATGTGAGACAATCCAATGGATCATGTCCATGCATGGAAACACGGGATACCTGCATGCAATCTGGTACAAGCCAGACTTGTGTATGTTGACATAGACTCTACGGTCCTCCAGATTCTCCTCAAATGTGCCTGAAAATATGTCATTGATGTCCTTCCATTTCATCTTGATCTCCTTTTCTATGAATAACTTAGTGTCTTCATAGATGGGCAAGCTCATAGACACTTTCTCAACTGCATCTCCAGTTGCACTCTCAACGGTGTCCTTTGACCCTGCTCTCTTGGAAGCCATTGTACCTTGTTGACGATACTGGACCCACCAACATGTAAGGGGATCTCCCCGGTAACAAGTCCCAACTAAACCTTAGACTGTTTGGTGTAGGAGTCCCAGTAGTGGGTTGTACAGTATCGCCTTGATCGCGGTTGCACTCATAGGCAAGCAGGATGTTCTTGTTGGTAGCAAGGGTGTGACCAGTGCAACAAGCCAGGGAAGGTGCATGAAGGGTTATAATGCGCGTCTTGGAAGGGAACACACAAGAAAAGATACATCACAAGTTGGAAGGTAGGCGAACCAATGATCCAAAGTGATGGTTAAACCAACAACAAATCTCAACAAGATGCGTACATACATATATAGAAAGAGTCCATACAAACTTGCATAAAAAAATAGCTATATATATCATTAGAGTAACCAAGATAATTGAAATACGATAATAACATATGCATGAAATGTGTTGGCTCTTTTATATCAAGAAAATGAAAGTTCCAATCATACATGCAACCATTTCCAGCTACTAGTCTCAACAACAGAATGTTACAATCATTGCCGCCTACTCCTCCAAAGAGGTATACTAGCTCTGCACCGTTGAGAAGTCAAGGCTCATTACAATACACTCCAACTTTCTCTAAGATACACTTATAGGAAGCTTGGCTCCCAAAAGCCCGTATAATGAGTTATGAGGTTCTATAAATAGAAAAGGGTGGGGTGACCCTTGACATTCCCCTTTGTGACTCTTCACCTACCCTCATGACTCTTCAACTACTACATGATTGTTACATTTGACTATCGACACTTGGACTTTCAATTTTACAAGATGTTACATTACAATATGCACATGTACCCATGTGAGACAAAAATAGGCTTGAGTAAGCCATGAAAGACATCACTAAGACTCAGATAGTTGTGGGAAGACCAAATCTTTGACATCCTTGCGATGATTGACAATGGCGAATCGATGCCAAGCTTGGTATTCCATGATGGTGTCTGCATACTCTGTGGTGACATCCTTCTGGAAGCGACCTATTGCCTCTATTGCATCTGGGTACATTGATTTGGCTCCTCTGTCCAACTCATCTAATAACATGTGCATCATAGTCTTGAGTGCAACCAGACCAATAAAATACTGATGCATAGTGTCTACGTTGATCTCCAAGTCTATGACGATGTCTATGCACATCAACTTGTCGAAGTAGATGTCCATCTCCAGTCAGACTTGATTCTCTGTCTTCACCTCGGTGAGTGTTCCAATGGATGGAATCACATGAGTGCGCACAATGACATCCATGCTCTTGAACACTCGTGCATGTGATCAACAACACTACACACCTTAGCTGGTCTATGCTAGCTACTGGGATGGGTTTATAACCTGTATGGGTGTAGTTTCATCAATCTGTGCATGTTGCGCCTCCTATTGTACTTGTTCCTACTGTGCTTCCTTCTCTCCTCTGTGAAGCTCCTATTCTTCCTTGAGTTGTCGCTTCAACTCCTACAAATCCTTCTATGTTTCCTCCATCCTATGCTTCTCTCTTTTCCTTCGTGCAATTCTATTGTCATGCTATTGCCTCTTAGCCTCAATCTCCAAAGCTGCTTTCATGAAAAGTGAATCTGCTTTGAACTTGCAACTTTGCTCTGCCTCTTTATTGTCAACAACCTTCCTCTTGCAGTGCCGCGCGCAGGTATGTACCTTTTGTTGTTGCTGATGGTGCTTCTCGCTATGATGCCACTGCCATTTCATCTTGATATCCTTGTCTATGAAAAATTGATGTCTTCATAAATAGGCAAGCTCATAGACACTTTCTCAACTGCATCCCTAGTTGCGCTCTCAACGATGTCCTTTAACTCTGCTCTCCTAGAGGCCATTATACCTTTGTTGCTGAGAGGTAGAAAAACACCTGTGATACTTGGAGACATAGCAACAGTCATGGTAAGAAATATGTTAGTTGAAAACCAAAACAAAATGGAGGGCTGACATGCAACATACCTGTGCGACTGATTGTGAAGATTGCACAATTTTCGTTGTGAGGCTGGGAGACTGACTGTCAAAATTGCACACGGCACAATCTGGGCTATGAGGAGGCTAAATGACTACTGGAACTGCGCAATGCATAGTCCATCCTAGCCTGCTAAGGACTGAAACTGAGCAATATGGAATTTCAGTTAGTAGTGACATGCAAACTAGCAAACTACATTGCGCAGTTTCTGGGGCCAACAAGGCACTACATCCCAGAATTGCGCAATGCAAGCTTGGAGGCAAGCGTTGGGCCATCTTTGTGCAATTCCTAGAGGTAATCAATTACCTTCACTCCAGAAATGCACATTTGCTGGCTGGGCAAGGCAGCGTCTGGGCCAAGGCAACCCAGACTCGCTGATAGGTGACTGAAAACATGAAAAGGTTTGAATACATGGTGAGACTAAGTGTAAGAAAGAGTGAATGATCATGCATATAAACAATGAGTGAAATATTCAAAAAATGGGAAAGCAAGCATGTGTGTGAAGCGAGTCACTGTAATGGCGACTGTTAGTACAGAAATAGTGTCATGCATGTGATAACAGTGAGATGTAAAGTAAAACTGAAACAATTCTTCTACAAGCTAACATAAATCAAAATGACAGCAAGCATTCATTGAAATCAAGAATACAACACTTACACAAATTGAAATATAAAAAGTGACAAAAATGCAGCACAAGACATGAGAAGTAGACTTACCCTAAAAAATCTGAGCTGAATGTGCCGAAGACTCTTAGATGCGATGTGTGATGTCAGAGCTGCAAGATCGTTGTGAGGAATGAGCTTTGCAGCATCTGAAAAATGAGTTTTGATAAGATCGAGGTTAAGACATGCATGCCACAAATCTAGGAAAAAGCAACACTTGGTGGGAGGTTTCTAAAATAATATTTGCATGTAACCTCCAGCTGTTAAATATAGATCCATAAATTCTATGGATGCTTTGTTTTCTTCTTTTTAAGGATAAGCAGGCCATGTATGCAAATCCACCTTTTCTCGGTCCTAGAGGGAACTATTCAACCTAGTAGCACATGCAAGGACCCACAAGCCTGGGGATGAAATTTGCGCAGTTTCTAGGCTAAAAAAGGTTGGTTGTTCCTCAAGCATTGAACAATTTCTAGGGTCAACAGGTCATTGTCTCCTATAATTGCGTAATTTCTGGGTTGAAGCCCAGCATTGGGATGGATTGTGCATTTTCTGAGGGAGGGCTGCCTAGATGGATTATGCAATTTTGGATCTCAACGGGCAATTGAGTAGGATTGCATAATTTCTGGTGGGAAGGCTGGTTCCCCTCCAGAATTGCACAATTTTCAAGGGGAGCATCTCAACCAGAAAATTTTGTAAGTCTAGAATGATAGCATGTGAGTGGGATACAAACAAGTTGACATGCATAGTTTTTGAGCCACTGAAACTTAGTTGAATCCTATGTACTTGACAGTGTAAGACATGTTGTTAAGGATGGTTGGTAGGGAGGTTCCAAAATGAAGCTAAGGTGAAATTTTGGAGGGTGGTTGTAGTGCTACAACATACCTGTAATGCTGAGAGATGGAAGAACACCTATGAGACTTGGAGACAGAGAAGCACTCATGGAAAGAAATATGTTAGTTGAGAACCAAACAAAACTTTAGGTCTGATATGCAACACACCTAGGTGACTAACTAGAAGGTTTGTGCAATTTTCACCGGGAGGCTAGGAGACTGACTACCAGAGTTGCACATAACACAATCTAGACTGTCAGTGGGCTGACTGACTACTGCAAATGTGTAGAGAACAGTCCAGCTTAGCCTACTAATGACTAAAACTACGCAATGCGTAATTTTAGTTGGCTTGACATGCAAACTAGTCAAACTGCATCTACACAATTCCAGGGGTACTGCCTCATAGAATTGCGTAGAGCAAGCTTGGGAGGCTAGTGTTGGGAAATATTTGCGCAATTCTGGGGAGGAAGCTAGAGCCTTCATGCTCAGAAATGTGCAGTGCAAGCCAGGCAAGGCAAGGCCAGGGCCAAGGCAGTCCAGACTCGCCGATGGGCAACTGAAAACATGAAAAGGCTGAATGCATGTGCGAAGCTAAGTGTAGACAAGAGTGAATGATCATGCATGCAAACAATGAGTTCATGATTTAGTAATGGGAAAATAGAAAGTGTGTGAAGCGAGTCACCGCAATGACTACCATCACTGTAGAAATAGTGTCATGCATGCGACAACAAGTAGATGCAATGAAAATCTTGAAACAGTGATTCTACAAGCTAACATGAAGTAAAAAAACAACAAGTGTTCAAGAAAACCAAGCAAATAACACTCACACAAACTAAAATAAAAAAAGAGAAACAAAAGAAACAAAAGACGTGAAAAGCGGACTTACCCAGAAAAAGCTGAGCTGAGTGTGCCGAATGCTCCTAGATGCGATGGGGAATGTTAGAGCTCCAAGATCGAAGTGAAGAATGAGCTCTAAAGCATAAAATAAATATTTTTGATAAGATCAAGGCTTATGACACGCATGCCACAAATCTAGGAAAAAGTGACACTTGACAGGAGGTTTTCTAAAACATATTTTGCATGTAACCCCCAATTGCTAAAAATAGATCCCTAAAATCTAGGGATGCCTTTTTTTTTTCTTTTTTTCCTTTTTTCTTTTTTCAGGAAAAATTAACCCATTTTCAAAAAGCAAGTTCGGTCAGTCCTAGAGGGAACCGGTCAACTTGGGAGCACATGCAATAGAATGCAAGTCCTGGAGTGACTTCTGCATTGTTTCTTAGTTGAGTGGCTCTAGTTGCCCCTTAGGCTCTGCATAATTTCTAGACTGAAGCCTAGGCTATCAACTAGATTTGTGAAAAATTTTAGAGCAAGCCCAGTGATGGGCTTCTCTACGCAACTTTTAGAGGGAAGGATGCCTTCTTTCTCTACACATTTCTGGAGAGCAGCAGGATGCCTTGATGTTCTACGTAATTCTGGAGAGGAAGGTTGGTTCCCCTCCAATTCTACACAATTTTCTAAGTGAGCACAATAGCCAGATAATAACCAAGTCTCGGGATGTTGGCTTGCGGGGAAAGGAAAACAAGCTAGCAAACACAAGTTGATAAGCCATTAAAAATCAACTGAAGCATACATACCTCTAAATGCAAGACAGGCTGCTAAGGATGGTTGGTAGGGAGGCTCCAAAAGGAAGCTAAGGAAAACTTTTGGAGGGTGGTTGTAGCTGCTACAACACTTTGTGACACAGTGGTAGAACTCTAGCTCTTTGAATGGGACTTTTTTCGTGAAAAAACAAGTCTAACTCCTCCGGAAGTATTGTTTGATTCTTAGATCATCATGGTTTCTACACTAGCTTGATTGAAAGATGTATCACCTGCCACGCTCTTAATCGGTCAACACACATTCCAAGCCAAGTCAGCTCAATTGTTTCGATTGGGGATGAGGGGTATATTGGTGCACAAGTAATATGATTGTCAGAGTTTAAGTTTCATCTCTGGTGTTGCTCCGATGCAAGAAAGCCTCGACAATACCTTGATGGAGTCACGCAAGAATGCAAGCATTGCTCCGCTGCTAGCGAGCCTAGCTAGTACCCCAGTAGAGTTACTTGCATCAAATCTCTACGTAGGAAGCCTTTCTCTTCTTTTGACTTATTCATCTTTCAAAAAATTTCACATTTTCATTTTTCATTTTTTCAAGAACTGTGCATAGGCACTTATTTATTTCAAAGGCAGAAGAGGGATCCTGACTTATTGAGAGAAGAAGAGGCTGTTCCTTCAGAGAATTATTTTATGTATACCTCTGACATACTTGTTAAGGTTTTCCCCTTCACCCTACTCTACTTGACTGGGCTGACAAGGGTTAACCCAAAAACAACCGACTAGAGTAGGTGGTACTAGTTAGAGCACAAGCGTTGTGTTTTCACCAAGATTCACTTCAAACATAACATATTTTCCATTGGTGTATCATTGAATGAAGACACCAAGTTCTAATAAAGAGAGAGGACAACAAATAACCAAATTCTAGCAGTCGTACATGTCCTCTTGTACTTTACCCTGCTTGTTCCGCGAGTCGCACACAATTTCGTGCAAAACTAACCTATGTACGTAAACAAGCAAACAAAAAAGAGACAAAAGAGTAGAAGTAAATGTGAAAGCAAAGAAAGTAAGAAAATAAAGTAGGCAAGAAAACCAACAAACAAAGAAAGAAAGAAAACATGCATGCAAGAAAATAAGACAAAAGAAAATACTACTCCTACTCCTAACCTAACGGTGCATGCCTCTGCTCACGTGAAGTGATATTTCCAATGCAACCACTGACGCATTGATTGACCCATGTTGGTGAAGGCATGGTTTGCTAAAAAAAAAGTCAAGCGAACAAGAAAACATGAAATATATAACCTTGAAGACAAGCACACTCCGAGTTTAAATGCGTCCATAGAAATGAAAAGAGTGAAAGCACGTGACAAGCACTTTGTGGACATACCATGGTGTTGTGATACACTGTGTGTAGATGTTCACATGCACTCTCTTGACTATGACAGGCAAGAAAACATGAGGAAAAGAGACAACTTACATCTTGCAAGTGTGCTTGTTGTGTATGATTCCTCCAATGCATGAGCGATGGGATCATGTGATTCAGGTGGAGGCAGCAAAATCTGTGTGCTGGATTGATCTTCAATGCATACTGATGAGTGATAAGAAGCCTTGGGTGTTTCAATAATTTCCTGATCAAATGTGAAACTAACCTTAGGATAGAGAGGGCTTGATATAACCATCATCTTGGGTTGAAGTTCCTCGACAGCCTGTAGGGTTTCAACTTCATCGATAGATAAATCATCATAAACGGGTGGCTTTGAAAGATCAATAGCGATAGAATCAACCTCGTGATCAAGTATGGGAGTAAATAGATCATGAAAGATATGATCAGAAAAATCAATGTGTTCATCGGCATCCTCATGATTTGATAAATCATACAGAGGGGTAGATGAGAAGTAAGAATGTTCACCCTCTTTGTTTCCAGAAAAAGGAGATGAAAAATCAAGTCGATTTTCTATGAAGAATTTTTCCTCTCCGCCATCAAATGATGGACTGACATTGGGTGTGTTCTGCAAATGATCGGAAGTAGATGCATCCATGGATGAATTCACACAAGAAGAATCAAAGATATAATAATCACTAAAGATGTTAAGAAAAAGTGGAGGAGGTGTGGACAGAAGGAGGTCATCCTTCACCATGGGTTGATGCTCATATTCCTAGTCATACTCATCGTAAATGAAAGCACAGGTTGGTTTGTGCAACATCAAATCCATCAATAGCTTGATCCTCGTTTGCAACAGGTGTAGAGTCTAGAATGGAAGAACATAAGACAGTGCAATATGGAGAATCAATGAAATGTGGAGACGGAGGTTGAGGTAACAAGTGCATATGACAACCCATGGGATTCCCAACCAAATCTGTGTAGAAATTATGAGTAGTGATGGTGGGAGGATGTGACAGTGCAACAAACATGTGTGCATGTTCTAACACATCACTCTATGGGGGTGGAGTTGTTTGATGACGGGAAGGCAGACAGTCACTTGTGACAACAACTGTATCCACTTGAGATTACATAGCTCCATCACTGAAGTATGCTAAGCGGGTTTGAACTTTTTCTTCATGTTGGGATAGATTGATTTGTGACAACAATATTCAAATTTTTCCATGAGATATTGGAATTTCATCTGCATTTTCAGAGCTTCAAACATGAGAACACGAAAGTTATTCCCAAAATCCATAGGTGATTCATACGAGGCCTTCCATTTTTTTAACATTTTTTTGTCAAGAGATTCATGATCAAAATGATGGAAAATAGATTCGATTAGATAACTGAACAAATTAAATGAGTGCATGCAATTGGGAGGCAAGTTACGGCACCATCGTTATGAGGATTTGCGAAGTGTGCATGCAAGCAGCATGATGACCTCTACTTCATCAAAATATTCCCTAAGAATGAAAGGATGTAAGTAAGTCCTCAGGTGAGGCCCCTTTGCCTTCACCACCATACGTGATTTCAGAGAAGTGATCAAAGAACTCCTTTGGGACTTCGAAGGAATGTGCATTGGAAAAACATTGCAGAGGGTTCACTACAACAATATCCATGGTAGATGTGTGAAGCTTCAAAATAGGATATAAGGGCTCAACTTGTCATATGGCCCTCCTTCTAGCACCAGAAATGTTGACGGTGCTAGACCGCCAACATGTCAGGGGATCTCCCTGATAATAAGTCCCAACTAGACCTCAGACCGTTCAAAGAGGAGTCCCAATAGTGGGCAGTGTGGTATTTCCTTGACTACGGTTGAGCGCAGAGGTAAGTAAGATGTTCGTGTTGGTAGCAAGGGTGTGACCTTGCATCAAGATAAGGAAGGTGCGTGGAAGGCTCTAACACACAAAAGGGGGGATGAGTGCACCCCTTAGAAACCAGTGATAGCACGCAATTTGAAAGGGAACACACGAGAAAAAAGACATCATGAGATGGAAAGCAGGATAGATGGCGATCCAAAGTGATGGGTTATACCAAAAACATGCTTCGATAAGATTCATACAAACACATATGGAATAGTCAATACATACATGCGTAAATTACAACTACATACATCATTAGGGTAACCAGGAAAGCCGAACTATAATAACAAAATATGCATGTTGGCTCTATTATATTAAAAGAGTGAAAGATCCAATAATACATATAACCATGACAACCATTAGTCCTAACAATGGAACATTACAGTCACTACCACTTGCTCCTCCAAAGAGTTGTACTAGCTCCGCACTATGGAGAAGTCAAGGCTCATTACAATACACTCCAATATTTCTCTAAGTCATACCTATAGGAAGCTTGGCTCCCAAAATCCTATAAAATGAGTTATGAGGTTCTATAAATAGAAAAGAGTGGGGTGACCCTTGACATTCCCCTTTGTGACACTTCACTTATCCTCGTGACTCTTGAACTTACACATGACTGTTACATTCTACTATTGACACTTGGTCTTCACTTTTACAACACGTTTACATGACAATCTACACATGTACCCATGTGAGACAAAATAGGCTTGAGTAAGCCATGGAAGACATCACTAAGATTCAGATAGTTGTCAGAAGACTAACTCTTCAACGTCCTCTCGATGATCGACGATGGCGAACTAATGCCAAGCTTGGTAGTCTGTTATGGTGTCCCCGTGCTCTCTTGTGACATCCTTCTAAAAATGAAATCTTTCCTCTGTTTCATCCAGGTACACTGATTTGGCACCTATGTCCAACTCATCGGATATCATGTGTATCATGGTCTTGAGTGCAGTCGGACTAGTGACATGTTGGTGCATAGTATCTAGGCTCATCTACAAGTCTGCACTGGTAGCTATGCGTATCAACTGATCAAAGTACATGTCTAGCTTTAGTTAGACTTGGTTCTTTGTCTTCACCTTGGTGAGCGTGCCAATGGATGGGATCACATGCGTGCGTACAATGACATCCATTCTCTTGAAAACTCATGCATGTGAAGCCTATAAGCTGGTGATGAGTTACGAGAGTTCCTCATAGTTCTAGATCTGACTCCAGATGCATGCTTTCAGCTCCACTGCCTTTGGCTTCATAATATTTGTCAAGTGAAATGGGGATCCCTTGTACTTCACTGTCCATATCTACATGTTATCAACAAAAATGTGTATGTATAACGAGAGGCATGCTTTTGACTTAGCTACCGGAGAATCCACAGTAAATACCATTTTCAGTTAACGTTTCAAATCCCAACCGAGATCCATCATCAAGACTTCTTGAATACCCTAGCGCTGATGCAAACCATTAAGATGGACAACTAACTTATGCACGATGACGAGCCTGAAGTACAACTTCCATGTGACTATCTCGAGAGACGATACTTCATCTAATATCTCTCTCCTCAACTCTACTCTCGTGGATGCTATAAATTTATCTTATCCCTTCTTGGCCACTCGTAACTCCTTAGCCATTGGCTCATTCTCAGCTATCAAGAATCTAACACTTGAGCTGGTATCTTTGGCATATGCCTTGGTAGCATTGGCCAATGTAGCTAGATGTCTGCGCACATTGGACATGATCACTCATTCTTCAAACTGTGCAGGAGATACATGGACATCTAGAGTGGGTACTCTGCATGACTACACAAATTTGTGTTGTGATTCGTCAAAAGATATGTTGTGCGCATCCACTTCCAGATTTTCCTTAAGGATTTAAGTGTCTTCGTGATCACTTGCGACTTGCTCTGCTTTTGGATCTGGTGAAGTCAGTGGAGTGACCTCTTGGTGCTGAGGCATGAGATCAATGTCCTGATCTAACTTGGGTTGAGCCATATCCGTGTCCATCTACTCTAGAATCTATTCAATCTCCTGAGAAAATTCATGCTTCTGTGACTACTCACCCTGCCTGCTATGTGAAACTATTCATATGAATCAATAACCTATATGGGTGCAGTTTCATCAATATGTGCATGTTGCACCTCCTGTTGTTCCTGTTTCTGCTGCACTTTCTTCTCTCTTTTGCTCAACTCTTGTTCTTCCCTAAGTTTCCACTTCAACTCCTGCAACTCATTTTCTGCTTCCTCCATCTTCCTCTTCTCCCTTTGCCTTTGTGTGATCCTTCTATCATGTTTTCACCTCTTCACATCAATCTCCAAAGCTTCTTTCAACACAAGTGGATCTTCTTTGAACTTGCAGATTTTCTTTGCCTCTGTGTTGCCTGCAACCTTCCTCTTGCCTATTTCAAGCGTGGGTCTGCTGCCCTTTGCTGTTGATGATGATGTTGCTCTTTGAGATGCTGCTACCTTCTACATTGTTAACCATTCTACAACTATTATGAACAGTTCATTAAGCCTTGAGAAGTTATAGCACTATCCCCATGGGTCTTCCTTAGGCCAATAACATGCCCCGTAGATCCAAGGATGATACACTCTCACACAATGTTCCTTCACTAAGAAATGTCTGTCGTATGGATTAAAACTTCTAATGCCAAAGGCGAACCTCTTGAATTCCTTCGTCTTGGCCTCAACATGCTTGAGATTCGGGATCTCATACAACCCGATCTGCAAAGGAAGAGCAGGCCAAGGTGCCTTCTTCTTCTAATGCAGTCTCACTGACAACCCTGTCGAGATGTGGTATGAAACCTCTTGCAAGACCAGCTTATCCATGGAAAACATCGGTAAAACATGTGGAGCCTTCTCGACACTGCACATTTAGATGAAGGTGCTAAGGGGTGAGGCATACCAATCTTCTATGTCAACCAATTCCTCCATCGTTATCTGCGACATGCAAGGCAGATCCTGCTCAAAGATCAACTTGTACACCGGGGTGATGAAGTGATCTAATAGTTGTATAATAACTCTACAGAAGTTGCATTCAGAGAACAACCTACAATAAGTGTGCACAGAGGTTTTTGAAGGTGTTCATGTCCAACCCAATCTTGGGAATTGCTGACAGGCACAAATCACATCAAGTATATAAGTAGACATGAAAATATTTTCTTGTTGTCCCTTGGGCAAATGCTAGGCTTCTGTTACTTGTTCCTTCAACCAAAGATCTAACATGTCAGACCAGGTTAAAGGTCTTCCTCTGTTCACTAGCTGATCCAACATGATGACCCAACTCTGCGGGAGGGTATTTGTACTCTTCTAGCCTTATAAGAAGCATGTGAAGATTACCAAGAGTTGATACTCCTTACGTAGTATCCTTATCTTATACAATTGGTTGGGTGTCATCCTGAACATAGATGGCTCTTTCACCTATCTCTTCAAGATGTCTCTTGAGTTTGCACTGCTCCTGGGCCTCGTGAAGGGTGCATCCAAGTTAAGCACCAGCTGCGGAAAGTGATTCATTGCCTGAAATTCCTTCACCCTAAAGGTAGCAAGTTTTGTTCCACTAACACTAATCAACACCATTATCTCTGGACTAGTATGCAAGACAATCCAGTGGATCATGTCTGCACACAGAAACGCGGATACCTGCATGCAATTTGGTACAAGCTAGACTTGTGTATGTTGACATAGACTCTGTAGTCCTCTAGATTCTCCTCAAATGTGCCTAAAAATATGTCATTGATGTCCTGCCATTTCATCTTGATCTCCTTGTCTATAAACAACTTAGTGTCTTCATAGATGGGCAAGCTCATAGACACTTGCTTAACTGCATCTCCAGTTGCACTCTCAATGGTGTCCTTTGACCCTGCTCTCTTGGAAGCCATTGTACCTGTAATGCTGAGAGACGAACGAACACCTGTGATACCTGGAGACAGAGAAACACTCATGGCAAGCAATCTTTCAGTTGAAAACCAAAAGCAACTTGACGTCTGACATACAACACACCTGGGTGATTGACTGGAAGGATTGCACAATTTTCACCGGCAAGCTAGGAGACTGACTATCAAAGATGCACAGAACATAGTTTGTACTATCAGTGGGCTGATTGACTGCTAAAAATGTGAAGAGCATAGTCCAACTTGGCCTGCTAACGACTGAAACTCTGCAATGCATAGTTTCAGTCAGCTTTACATGCAAACTGGTCAAGCTGCATTTGCGAAATTCTAGGGGCCAATGGGGCACTACCTCTCAAAATTGCATAGAGAAAGCCTGGGACCCAGTGTTGGGCAAGATCTACACAATTCCTAGGAGGAAGGCAGAGCCTTCACTCTTAGAAATGCACAATGAAAGCCAGGCAAGGAAAGGTCTGGGCCAAGGTAGCCCAGACTCACTGACGATAAACTGAAAATATGAAAAGGTTGAATGCATGTGTGAAGCTAAGTGTAGGCAAGAGTGAATGATCATGCATGCAAAGAGTGACTAGAGGATTCAGTAATGGGAAAAAAAGTAAGTGTGTAAAGCGAGTCACCACAGCGATGACCGTTAGTGCAAAAATAGTGTCATGCATGCGACATCATGGAGATACAATGGAAAACTTGAAACATTGCTTCTACAACCTAACATGCATTAAAACGACAGCAAGCGTTAAAAAAAAACAAGAAAACAACACTCACAAAAAACAAAATACAAAAAGCGACAAAAAAGCAACAAAATATGTGAAAAGCGGACTTACCTAGAAAAAGTTGAGTTGAGTGTGCCGAATGCTCCTAGATGCGATGGGAATGCCAGAGCTCCAAGATCGAAGTGAAGAATGAGCTTTGAAGTGTCGAATAAATAGTTTTGACAAGATTGGGGCTTACGATGCACATACCACAAATCTAGGAAAAAGAGACACTTGATGGGAAGTTTCTAAAACGACTTTTGCATGTATAACCCCCAATTGCTAAAAATAGATCCCTAAAATCTAGGGATGCTTTTTTCTTTTTTCCTTTTTCCTTTTTCAAGAAAAAGTAGCTCATGCATGCAAAGCAAGGTTGGTTGGTCTTGGAGGGAACCGGTCAACTTGGAAACACCTATGATGGACTGCAAGCCCTAGAGTGACTTTTGCGCAGTTTATGGGATGAGTGGCTCTAGCTGACCCTCAAGATCTGTGCAATTTCTGGATTGAAGCCTTTTCTATCAACCAGATCTGTGCAAATTTTGAGAGGAAGCCTAGTGATGGGTTGGTATGTGAAATTTTCAAAGGGAAGGATGGATACTTACTTTGCACATTTCTGGAGAGAAGAAGGTTCCATTGATGTTATGTGCAATTCTGGAGATGAAGGCTAGTTCCCCTCCAGTTCTGCAAATTTTTCCGAGTGAGCACAACAGTCAGATAATGACCAACTCCTGGGATGTTGGCTTGCAGGTGGAAAGCAAACAAGCTATCAAACACAAGCCCATAAACCACTAAAACTCAGCTGAAGCATAAGTACTTGTCAATGAAATACATGTTGCTAAGGATGGTTGGTAAGGAGGCTCCAAAACGAAGCTAAGGAAAAATTTTGGAGGGTGGTTATAGTCGCTACAACAGTTCCACAAACCTTGAAATTAGAATTATTTTTAACCCCATATTCATAATAGACCTTAGAGGTTCAGCTAAAATGAATAATTAATTTTCGTGCAACCTAGGATGGTCAAGGGAGTGGGCGGTAGTTACACTACAAGAAGAAACATTCCAACCACCTATGTCATTGACAATATGTGCAATGGATACTAATGAATTCATCTACCCTAGGCATGTTTATTGCATCAAAGACCTTATAGCACGAGATGAATTCAAAGAATATAACACCATCAATATATCACCTACCATCAAAGTCTAGATATTAACTAAACCAAGCATAGTATAAGAGCTACTACTAGAGGAATTTTTTTTCTTGGAAGGATTAACCACTTACAACGACCTATTTCAATAAACCAAGATATTTATGCTTTTCCATATGCTAAAATTCCTAGTCTAAACCCCACCATAATAAAACATCATATCAAGACATGGCCCAATGCATCACCACTATGGTAGAAGAAGCATCCATTACACCCATCCACAACCATGACTATCAACAAAAATATTCATAAACTTTAAAAGTATGGATTCATCTATCCCATTTCTTACATCATGGATATATGATCCCATCCATATTATGGAAAAATAGGGTACTATTCACATTTGTACTGACTTTATGAATTTGAACGAAGCATGTCCCAAGGAATAATTCCCTACAACTTTCACTTATCAAATCATTCATGCATGCATGGGACATGGGTCCCTCTCCTTTACCAATGGTTTTTTAGGCTATAATTAGATTCAAATCCACCATGTGAATTAGTACAAGACCGCTTTCACTGAAGCATGGGGAACTTTCACTAATCGCTTTATGTCCTTTGGGCTCAAAAATGTTGGAGCCACCTTCTATCAAGACATGAACTATATTTTTCATGATCTAGCTAATTTCATCCTCACTTATTTATATGACATCATATCTTGTTCCAAACAATGCTCTCAACATCTCAAGGATCTTCGAATGATTTTCCAATGATGTAGACAATACAAGGTATGCTCCCTCTCAATTGTGTCTTTTATGTGTTGATTGGATGCTTTCTTGGATTAATTATCTCCAAGAAATGGATTATGGTTGACCCCCTCAAAGGCCAAGCCACTTGAGAGATCCCACCACCTAGAAAGTTCCTTATACTCACCAAATATGATGGTATGGTAATATATTAAAGGGCATTCATCATATTGTTTGATAATAATTGTCATGTCAACATTCTCATATACTTAAACAATTGAAAATTAGGTCCCCACCTCTTAAGGGATGACCACCATTGCATCAACCCCCAAACTGCATGGTAACTCCTCATAGGAGATGTTTTATACCAATGTAGAGTGAGCACCATTTTGTGTTGTCTCACTTTGGAAGAAGGTGAATTTGTCATTAATCATTTCCATTACAAAGCCTATGGGGGGAATCTATTAGGGATGTCAACCATCCAGAAGGTACTTCATGCAAGTTATTTTTTTCCTACATTCCTCCACAATTGCATTAATTTTCAAACAATGCACCAAATGCTATTTATTCATGCATTAAACATGAGCACCTCCCACTCCCTTGCATGATATCATCACAACAAGACACTTTTCAAATGGTGTATTGACTCATGACATGCAATCTACCATCCAACAATGGACACAAATATACCATAGCCATCCTCGATTACTTCACCAAGTGGGCCGAAGTTATTCCCACCTTCAACAACACTACTAATACTGTATGTCACTTTTGCTTCAATCACATCATCACATAGTTTGACATCCAAAATAGCATATCTCTAATAATGGAAACTACTTTGAGAAACAGGTTTTCCAAAAATATTCACACTACTCAGTTTACCTATGAGTTTTGTTCACCATACTATCCTCAGTTCAATATTTAAGTCAAAGTTGTTAACAAACTCTTGAACATTATGTTGCAATGCATGGTGAACAAACATAAGACAAATTAGCACCACATACTTTTCTCTACACTTTGGGTATACCACACTTTATTTAAAACCTCCACTAGGTTTTAACCCTTTCACCTGTAGGTTTTAACCCCGTATAGAAATTACTTGCATACGAATTCTAAAACACAGAAAATAAACAATGCAAGAGAATAACACATAAAACACATATACATAGAGATTTCCCCTGGATCCCAAAACCGGGACTACCAGATTGATTTTTCATTATGTCCCTTTCAATGTTGTAATAGATATTTATACATGCCAAAGCATACAATACCATGGACCGAAAACCATCGCGTCCAAAAACATGTGCGAAAATCATGCACAAAACCATAGGTGGGTCCGCCCAACCTAACATAGGTTCCAAAACCAAAATTTTTCGGGGCGCTGCCCCGAACCCCATAGAGTGGGGTTAACTGCACCCCTGAAACCCCTTGTGACTCCCCCTGCTATGCAATCGATGCAATGAAGGGGGGCCTCCATCCCCCTTCTAACCCCCCGGTTAACTACGTGGGCTAGTCATGGAAAGAATATAACACAACCCAACATTCTCCCACTTGTTCTTTTCTTTCCATAGGGGGCCACAAGAGAGCTTAGTCATTTATCTAGCCCTGCAATGCCCATTGTTTCTCTACACCAAGAGAGCTTCTCAAAGCTCACAGATTTTGTTAATGCATCTGCAGTATTCTTCAAAGTGTCCACCTTTACTAGCAACACCTTTTTGTCTTCTATCCTATCCCTCACAAAGTGATACTGAACATCAATGTGCTTTGTCTTTGAATGGTATGTAGGGTTATTTGCTAAGAAAATTGCACTTTGGTTGTCACAGTCTATCCTTATAGCTCCCTGTACTAACCCCATACTTGAGCACAATCTCTGCAACCAAACTGCTTCATTGCTTGCATGAGTGCCTGCCATGTCTAAAGTTGATAGTGCCACTACAGATTATTTCTTACTCATCCAACTAACTACACCTCCAAATAGGTAAAACACATACCCACTTGTAGATCTTCTCTGATCCAGATCTCTAGCCCAGTCTGCATCAACAAAGCCATGAATATCCAACACTTTGTCCAATCCTGGTCTTCCTTGGTAGCACAAACCATAATCACTAGTGCCACACAAATACCTGAAAACCCACTTCACTACTGTCCAATGCTCCTTTCCTGATTTTGACATAAACCTGCTCAATACTCCCACTGCATGTGCAATGTCTAGTCTAGTACAAACCATTGCATACATCAAGCTACCAACTACACTTGCATATGGAACAAAGGACATGTCCTCTTCCTCTTCTTGTGTCTTGGGACACTGTTCAACAGATAACTTTACACCTACAGGAATAGAAACCTTCACCGGTTTACTATCCTGCATATTAAATCTCTGCAATATTGTCTCGACATACTTCCTCTTGTTTAACCATAGCTTCCTCTTTGCCCGATCTCTTGTAATTTCTATGCCCAAACTATAGTTTGCAGCACCAAGATCTTTCATGTCGAATTTGGAGGACAATTGGGTCTTCAAATCCTGGATAATTTCTTTTTCATTTCCAACCAGCAACATATCATCCACATACAAGACCAAATAAATAACACGGTCACTAATTAATTTAAAATACACACAGTGATCTGCTTTGTTTCTAGTGAAGACAAGTCCCCGTATAAATGTATCAAATTTCTGATACCACATCCTTGGTGATTGTTTTAACCCATACAAAGACTTCTTTAACTTGCATACCAGCTCTTCCTTACCCTTCACCGCAAAGCCTTTAGTTTGCTTCATGTAGATTTCCTCTTCCAGATCCCTGTGAAGAAATGTTGTCTTCACATCCATCTGTTCTACCTAAAAATCAAAAGCAACAGCAACAGATAAAAGTAATCTAATAGAAGTTACCTTGGCAATAGGAGAAAAAATATCACCAAACACTACAACAAAACCAGCGATTAGCGTCCCTTTTTACTTCTTTTTTTGCATCTAGAGCCCATTTTTGGTGCTATTTGCATCCATTTATCAAATATGGTGCAAAACTTGACACAAAATTTTCACCAAATCTTACACCAAGTTTAGCACCAGGTATTGCAATAGGTTTTGCACCACGTTTTGCACCAAATTTTATGCCAAGTTTTGTGTCATCCTTTACACCAGGTTTTGTTCCAGGTTTTGCATCAAGTTTGGCACCTAATTTTGTTTGACATACTTTTGCATCCTCATTTGCATCCACTTTTTGCACCTACACTTGCATCAACTTTTGCATCGACTTTTGCATCCTTTTTTGCATCCTTTTTTAAATCATTTTTTGCATCCATTTTTTCATCCATTTGTGCATCCCTTTTGCGCCAAGTTTTACATCATGTTTTGTGTCTAGTTTTGCATAAAATTTTGCATCTACTTTTGTTGCATCCACTTTTCCCTCTTGTTTGGCATCCATATTTACATCCTCTTTTGCATCTATTATTGTACCCACTATTGCATCTAATATTTTTGTGCCACAATTAGCGCCTAGTTTGGCACCTCCTTTTGCACCCACTTTTGATTATAATTTTGCATCCACGTTTGCATCCTCATTTACGTCTAGGTTTTCATCAACTACTACATCTATTTTTGCATCCCTTTTTGTATCCAATTTTGGACCGGGATTTGCATCGGGTTTTGTGTCTCGTTTTGCATCTACTTCTATTGCATCCACTTTTGCACACAATTTTGCATCCACTGTTGCACCCATTTTAAATTTCACTTTTTGCATCCCTTTTTACATCTTCATTTGCATCATACTTTGATTCTTTTTTGCATCTATCATTACATCCACTTTTGTTATGCCACAATTTGCACCATGTTTTGCACTCACTGTTGTATCCACGTTTGCTTCCAATTTTGCATCCATGTTCATATCCTCTTTTGCATCAAATATTGCATCTATTTTTGCATCCACTTTTATGTCAGGTTTATGCATTGGGTTTTGCATCTCGTTTTGTATCTACTTTTGCATCTACTTACATTATATCCATTTTTTGCATCCAATTTTGTTTTGCCTGTTGCATCAATGTTTGCTTCCACTTTTACATCCATTTTTGCATCTTATTTTGCATATTTTTTGTCTATTGTTACATCCACTTTTGTTGCACCATATCTTGCGCCTACCATTGCAACCATATTTGCTTCCACGTTTGCATCCCCTATTGCATCCACTTTTGTTTCATCCATTTTTGCATATACTTTTGTTTCCATTGTTGCATCCACATTTGTTTCACCACAATTTGTGCCAAGTTTTACACCTACCATTGGACCCATGTTTGCTTCCACTTTTGCCTTCATGTTTGCATCCAAGTTTGCATTGACAACTGCATCTACTTTTGCATCCACTTTTGTGTCAGGTTTTTCATGTTGTTGTGCATCTACTTATGTTGTATCCACTTTTCATCCAATTTTACTTCTATTGTTGCCCCCATTTCTATGTTCGCTTTTGCATCCCTTTTCCAACACTCATCATATTTTCTGCATTGATGATATTCCTTATGGCATTGACAATTATGAACAATTGATGACAATGTCAATAATATTGACAATGATGAAAATGAAGATGATGGCGATGACATAAATTGTGATTATGATGATAAAGACGATAGTGGTTACAATGACAATGATGATGATGGCAATGATTATGATGATGACGACGCTAATGACGTTGGCGAATCTTCCCAATTTTAGATGTTGTCATTGTCATCATCATAAGCATTATCTTTGGTGTCATGATCATCATTTTCATCTAGGTCATCATCAAAAACAATAATGGCATGAATGATGATGATGCATGATTACAACAATGTCGATAGAAATTACAGTAATGATGATGATGGGGATGATAAAAATGACAATGGCGATGATAATGGTGGTGATGATGATCATCATCGATCATCTGTCAAAAATAGAGTTGTTATTTCTCTTACGTATATCAATGTGTCCTAAACAACCCTTTTCTAGCATTGATCACATTTTTTGGGTTGATGATATTTCTTACAACATCTACAATTATGAAGTTTTGTGAGATAAAATTGAGCTCAAGTGGATGGGAATTGTGTATTCCCAACCCCTGGACTATGAAAATACAACTTTTCGATATAGGAATTACCAACAAGATAGACACCTTCAAACTGTCTGTCCCTTTCCAATAGGGGCTTCCTCCTTACAGTCATCTAAGAACTCTAGCTGCAATTGGAGGGATCTTAAGGAAAGAGAGGGATCCAAAATGTAACACCCCTCCCTTGTGTGTCAAACTTTGCAAACCTAAGCTGAGAAAAGCTAGGTATGATGTGTAATATAAAAAGTAAATACATTATTAATAAATTAATCACTTGGAAAAGCGAGACACCAAGAGATGAGATTCTTGCCAAATCACATTGGTGAATGGGAAAGGATAATTCTTTCATGGTAAAGCTTCTCGATTTAATTCTAGATAAGTTGGATGGATTGGAGATAAATATCCATTGAGAAAAACATAAAAGTTGTGCAGGAGAGAAAGGCAATCTTTTATGAGGAAAATCCTCATGGGAGAGAAAGGTGAGATTTTATGAGATAAGCCTACGCAAATGGATAAAAAGATCCATAAAAGCGAGACACCGCTAATGGAAACCATATCATGAAAGAAGGTATTAAATACCCATTGCATAGATCAATTGGAGGCGGTTGATCCATGGCAAGAACCTCGACTCGGTGGTGAACTGAAGAGTCATTTCTAGGTTGGGTAGCGGTGCTCTGTTTTCCAAGTGTCGTTCTCTCTTTTGATCTAGTTTGACTCACTTGCGTGGATTGTTCTGTATGTTGGTTTCTTACCCTCTATGTTATAAATTCCTTAGCATATGAGAGAATTTGCTTGAGTTTTAAATGCACTGCATGTGGCGTTAATGAGATGATTTTATGGATGCACATAAATGAAAATCTAATTACAGTCATAGTATGTGGATCTTATGTAGAATTGGTGTTAACCTGTCTTTTGTTAAGATAGTGAATAGTCGTGCTTGAGCCGCTATGCAAATTTGTTAACTATGGTTAAGGCTCGACTGTATAAACTATGGTACAAGTTATTTGTGCTATGCATCCAATGCTGCACTTCTGATTAATTGTGCATAATCCCTAAGATACACATGTTAACATGTCATGCAACTGTGGCAGACGGATTATTGATTATGTATGATAAATGATTTTGTTTTGAAACGGTAGAGCCTATGGTTCAGGTTATCTAATATATGCATTATGCATTATAGGATGAATTGCATCCATTGAGGCGTTCTAATTATTTATTCGTATTGCATAAGATATATGTCGGTGGTACTTTCGGCCATGACAATAGGAATATGAACATGCTATATGGCAAAGCTAGTTATTGTAAATGGATGACCTGATCTCCATAAATGTTGGATTGAATCCTCAAAGGAGGGATACTCGAATGCGGGATATTGAATAATATTGATTGATTCCTCCTCTGTGATGTGATGTAGGCATGGGTAGAAGTGCTTGTGTTAGCTTTGTTATGAGGTAGTTGTATATGAACGCGTGTGACAACCATTACATCTAAATTTATTACAAGCTAAAATTAGTAAAGGAAACCAATATGTTGCCTTTAATACTGTGGCTAGGAGGTGTCTACTGAAAGAGGACCCAAAGTTGATCATAATTCATGGAACAAGGTACCAATCAACCTTAAGCACAATGCAAGAATAGGATGAAAACCTTAAGCATGACCACCAACTCATCGAATGGCCTTGAGGCTGCAATATGCAAGAAGAGGATGAAAAACATTGACTTTGAAAGATTTTACAACCAGAGAACCTTAAAACCCCAACTCCCTCCTTAGGACAAGTGTATTTGAGTTTACCAAGAGTTGGCTTCCAACACACCCAACGCTCAATGCCAAACATGACATGGTACACTAAAACACAAAGACCGTAAAACCTTTCAACATATCGACAAAGTACACATTCTTCCTTGAAATACACATTCTAAGGAAACCCACAAATGACTTCTCCTCATTTTGAGGATGGTACCTAAGTTAAATTGGATTGCATAGGGATTTCTTAACACAGGGTTCAAAATTATTACAACAATATACTCATTAATCACTAAATATGTCATTTGTAGGAATTACAGTTAGGTGGGGAGGATAACACTCCTATCCCTTTTTAAAGCTACACCCAATTAATAAGTTCTCCATGTGCCACAATAAATGCAATTTTTATGACTATAGTGACACATCCCTCGAGATTTCCTTCCACACCAACACTTTTATCCATGAACTAAAGAGTGACTATTTCATTATTATATTATACATACATGTTAATATAAGCATTAAAATTTGTATTCCTTTGTAAAAAATGCTAGTCCAAGAGATACATTTGATCACCTTGTCTTGTATCCAATATCCAATGTTGACCCCTATATCCTTAGATCTAGAGTGAAGGTTTCATTTCTAATGTTGTGTTTGAGCTTAAATTCTAATTAAATATTTGGGTTAGCCAAGGTCATTACTTAACTTAATGGCTTTGCAATATACAATGTATCATATTTTTTTTAAGTTCAATTGGTGAGATATGTCTGGGGGATTGAACTTTCGATCACTTGGATACACAAGGGCTTGCCAACATGCTTTTTTCCAATTGTGCTACTACCCTCAGAAAATATACAATGTATCATATTAACATCCACTTAAACCAAATTGACTTTTGGGACACATGTCTCTTTGATGATGAAGGGAATCCAATTATGTGATGTCAAACACATTCCCTCACAAACACTCACAAAGACCCTACACTTTTTAGGGTTCGAACCTAGGTTGTCTGTTATGAAACCAACTCACAAAAAGATAGAAAAGATAGATCAACAACTTAGAAATCAGCCTCTTCGAGGGGGCAACCTCCTTTACATTACACAAAAGAACAATTATTGGATGATACAAATGACAAAGCCTCATTTCTATATATAGGAGTCTAAGGGGTCACAATATAATCAAAGTCAACATAACAATAATAATATAAGGGCACAAAAATAACAATAGTGGGCTTCTATGGGGCACAATAATAACAATATGGGGACAATAAGGGCACAACAATAACAGTAAGGGCCACAATGACACTAGTAATGGGGGAATCACTAGTGTTATAGGGACCTAACATTGTCTATATGGAAACACTGTATAATTTTGAATTTATTTATTGTAGATTTGTACATAGATGGATATTCCTTTCTTTGCATTTATCTTTTAGACTTCTTGCTTTCACCAATTGATTTAGAGCTTATGGAGTCTCAAGTAGCACCAATTCCCTTGCTTCTATTGGATTGAATAACATGATTTCTCTTTTGAAATCCATAATATCTCATTCACATGCTTCCTATTTCTCCCATAAGACTTTAGCACAGACTCCATGATCATGTTTGTGTCCCTCTTAATAACGCACTCCTTGGAAGGGGCCATAAAATCTTTTATTAGGACTAAACTTGGATGTCTCTTCTTTCTTGCCCTTTGATTCTTCATTCAATCATACCACCCATCAACTTGTTATTTTTCCATTTTTCTTATAATGACCTTTGTTGTTGGGAGGGTGCCTTTCAAGTATTTTGTCTTTGCATATAGATACACATAAAGTATCATTATTTTAATCTAATGGACATGGTTGTTAAAATCACCAATATTTAATTAAATATGCATTGTTATACCTTTGCTCAAGTCAACTTCAATTCAAATTCTAACACATGTGTGTATACCCTTCCTTGCTTAGTTTGTATATTGTTGTAAGTCCCCAATATATTTATGTTGGCTTTTGAAAGATCATCTCATCCCAAAATAAGTAGGGGGGATTCAATATTCAAATCCAGAGTGGGGTTGAAGAAATGGATATTGAAGATGGATTCAATTATAGAAACTATCTTTTGAAAAAAGGTTAGTTTTGCCCCAAAAAGAAAGTCCCTCCTTTGAGACCTTGCCACAACTTCTATAGTTGTGAAATTTTACAATAATAGTACCTATAGAGTAGAGGTTTACCATATACTTAGAACTTAGCTTGGAATTGATTTGATTCTTGAACTCTTTAGATGATGACTAGAGATCATTAAATACATAGTTTGAAGCGTTTGCTTGTAGTTATTAATGAACTTGTTAACCATCCATAGATGAATACTTCCCTTGCACATGTGCTTGATTTTGTCAATAATGAAAGAATCCTACTATGTTTTTGGTATATTCGACAAGACTACATCTTTAAAATAAAGAAGATTCAATTCTTAATGCTTTGCAATCCTGTAAGAGGGAGGGACAATCGAAGTCACGCAGGAGGAGGTATTCCATTTGTTTAGCGAAACTCTACAGAGATAAAGCACTAAATGCAAGATTAACCCCTTGTTTATGTGATAATTAGGGAATATATATCTATTCTCTCAAAGATTAGTCTTATATATTCAAAAAGAATTTCTCATTTATTCTAAATAACACTTAACAATGTTTATAGAATAATTTCTCACCATTACAATCACAATAATCATTTTTCAAGGCAAAAACTACATCAAAACTTTTTGAATATGCAAGTAGATAATCTCCACAAATGAAGATGAAAACATATTTTGAGCATGTTTAAAGTGGATTAAAATATAATAATAAAAGACACAACAAAAATCTTGATACAATAATAGCTCAAATAATTATCTTTAACAAAAATCTATTAAAAATTACTATAAAATTATAAAATGAAATTAACATTAATAAATAGTCAATTAATTTATATAAAATCCCAATTTAATAATGAATAATTACTTAATTCTTTAAGTTCCACTTCAAAGAAAGCATTGACACATCAGCTAGAGAAGGGTGCATTATTGTCTTTGGAGTAAGAGAAGGGTGCATTATTGTTTCAAAGTTCTATGTCCGTCGCATCAATATTTTATTTGATGTGCCCAATTATTTTTCCAAAGTAAAACTATTATTCAGATTAAATAATAGAATGTATAATATTTCAAATTCTATAAAATTATAATATTTCAAATTCTTTGAAAATTCGTTTTACTGAAACACAAATATATGGCCGTCGATGACATGATCGGACGGTAGATATTCTATCCCGCCTTTAAATTCAAATCCTCTTGGTAGTTTGGCGCCATTGTGCGTATCCTCTCAACGAGCTCAGTAGCTCGCATATGAAAAATCATGGTTTGCAATCGCATAAACATTGCCCCAGAATCGATCCACGAGCCACCAGATCTCTCTCTGCACGACTTCCAACAGTTCATCTGCATTTCTTCGTGGTCAAAACGATTTCAGAAAAGGTATTTTTCTGCAAGAGAGTGCTAAAATTGCAAAGCGCCATTATTTTCTTGTCGCTGTCATGAATCCTCTACGCCTTGTCCTAATGAAATTATTTAGAGTTCTTGATTGGAAAAATTTGCCATATTTCAACTTTCTGGAAATATTTCATTAAATAAGCTACCGTATTATCTAAAATAAATCTGAAGAAAGAGGTCGTGCTCAAAACAATGTTTTAAGCAGCAAATTTCACAAGGGTTATTTCTGGTTCAGTTATTCTGAGCTTTCAATGGAAAATTTTGACTCTATTTTGGCTTACAGGCAAGATTTCATAAACTAATGCTCTCTATAAATGGACTAGACAAGGTTGTGCTCAAAATTTTGTTTAAAAAATGGCAGAGTTTGGGAAGAAGTTCTTTAAGTTAATGGATCAGCATTCAGATGCATTTCGAGTGGTTTGATTGAATGATTTCTGTCTCAGTTCCGCACATTTAAAAGTTTTGGAGAATGGGAATTGATAATTCTGGTATTTGATGGTGTTCTATTCAAATTATACAGAAGAAGATAGAAAGCTAGGGCTTTTAGAGGCTAAGCGTACACAATGGCACAATCTTTACAGGTTTTCGTGAGATTTTTAAGACATGCAAATAGGATAGAAAATTAGGGATTTCACTAAGCTAAGAAAGCTAATGCTACATTCTTTACAAATTTACTTCAGAGTTTTGAGACTGAACATTTTTTATGTTCAAGTGGTTCATAGATATCTTCATGCGGTTTCTATTTCCATGGAACCAGGAATTTGATACCTCAACATGAAATACTGTGCTCCGAAGGGTTTTCCCTTCCAGCTCATCTTTGTGTAATGGAATAGAATCGTTAATGCTCTTTAGTGTCTGGAGAAGTCAAAACTAATGGATCAGGAAGCAGGGGCTATTGGAACGGTTAGTAATTGAGGGAAACACTATCCTTCACAATATAACAACGTAGAGGAAAACTCATGGTACAATTTTGTAGTTTTGGTCAGATTAGGCCATCCAAGCATGCCGTTAGAGATTTCAAAGAGAAGCTCTTTGTTTTCTTTAGCACCGGCTGAAGGGGAGAACTTTTGCCACATTCCGGGGTCATCTCTGTTCATTATAGAAGGAGGTCTTGTAACCTGCTCCAAACTGCCAGTTTCTCTCTTTGAAAGTTTGTATTGAAAACCAGTGCTGGGTCGAAGGTTTACTCATATGAAGGATGCAGAAAATGAGAGTCCTTTAGTGAGTCCATGAAAAAGGCTTGGCGAAGATTTGGGGCAAAATGATACTTGCAGCAGAGCCAACAAAGTTCCAAAATTAGAGCCAACCTCACCAATTAAAATCTGCAAACAGCCTGGAATCCTATCTTTAGGACGAGATTGTTTGAAGCACCCCGAAAACTCAAGTATGTTATTACTATGCTACCTTTCTATAGACTGGAATTATTTCTTTTATTGCTGCAATATCCGTGATATAGTCCTGGTTCAAGCAATTGAAAGATAGACTTGATTTTTCTTCTAGTTGATTATGAGACTCTGTACTCAAGGTCATAAGAAAAAATCCAAATCTTTTTAGCTAGTGAAGTATAAGTTCCTGAAAGTTAAATAGTAACTATCTCTATCCAATTACCCACTGTGTAGGCAGGCATATCATTGATTTTAGCAAGCCTTAGCATTTTCCTGTCTACCTGGATAAGGAAGCAAAATACAAACGAATAACTATCTTATCCCTGGTTGAACAGGACATGTAAAAACCATTGTTTCCTTAAATTAGTTTCATCTTTTACCCCTATAATAAGTTATTGTGTCAGGTTTCTGAACTCTTCCCTTACACACATGAAAGTCACATGCAGTTTCAACAATGGTATTGATAAATTATAACAAATTCTTGTACAAGAACATTCTTATAGTCGTTGCCTCTCAATGCCAAGCAGATGTTGCAATGAGAATTTTGTCCAACCATCCAAAATAGTAAATACATAGCTCCTCCTTCTTCCTTAGTCTTATAGCTATTGCAATATGATTAACAGAGCAAAGATTTAACCGTGTCCTTAACATTAGCACTGAGATGATATACACTAAATCCTGCCATAGTCACTCTAGCTCTCCATTTTCCTGTAACTTCATACCTCTCAATCCTTTCTTCTCCCTCACAAGCAATTATGTTCAATGTGTCTCAGGCAAGGCATTGTTTTTCAACATTCATACGATTTCTGCTATCCCTTTTAAGTGTAGCATCTAGCGACTCAAACCCTGATGAGTAATAGTTTAATGCTTCCATGGACTGGGGTATGAAAGGTGTATTATTAGTGTTAACCTCTTGTTTTATGATCAGAAAGTAGAATGTCATGCTTGGAGGCCTTTTTTAACATATTGTTATTCGGTACCCATAAACTGCTATTCACAAAAACTAGGTATCATAATTTCTTTAATTTCAACTTGTTTCTCTTATTGGGGACAATGAAATGTACTGTCTTGCAATCTCTCTCACATGCAAATGAGCTAGCAGGTTTTCTTGAAATACAATTAAGAAACTGCTGCAAAATTAGCAAATTAACTCCATAAGATTCCCCCACAAGACAATGCTGTTGCTTGCCCCTTGTCATAGTTAGTTGCTTTGAGTCCACAAAATACTCCCACCTCCTTTAAGAATTCAATTCATCTCCAATCATTCGCTACTTCTGTGGGGAAGGGTGCATTCTTCTTGTTACCTCTCAAATTGTATGTAATGATAAGAGCCCTAATCCACAATGTACAACTTCAGGGAACTGTTAGGATGGTCACCACCTTCACCTCAACAACCTATCCTCTTCACTTTAGGCTGGCTCTCCTTTGGCTCAAGGGGATATACCTAATACTATTAATAAGACAAAGAAATGAGGCTCAAGGTGAAGTTGAGAGAAGCCTTAGTAAAATAGAGTTTTGGAGTTTTTAGGGTTTTAGAATAAGTGATGGAAGGAGAATCAAATGGATTATGAGGTCAAGAAGAAACTCTTCAGAGAAGTGGCTTATTTCCTTCAAGGATTAGGGGTTTGAGACTAGAGTCTAGAACCAAAAGGAAAGAGTGATCCCTCACTCAATGAAGAATAAAAATGAATATCAAGGTCTACAAGAAGGGAACTTTCAATGGAAAACCTTCACCAACAAGATCAAATATGTTTTGATAAATGTACTTAATACTTCTTACTAGGGAACCAAAGGAAAAACATAGCAAGGTGCCAAATAATCACCAAATCAACAAAGGAATAATGCAGAAGAAAAACCCTAAAACATCTCCCTTCCAAGTGGTAACTTACCCCCTAAATGGATTGATCTTGAAGTCTTGTAGAAGACGAGCATTTCATCATTAATCTGTATGCACCAAAATTCAAATAATAACCAAGAAAGAGAAGCTTCAAGAATTTAAAACAATCATCCACAAAAAAAGAATCCCTTACACCATAAATGCTCCAAGAAAGATATGTCAATTAAGTTCCAAGGAGTGAGAGCTACAAAAATCCAACTATGAGTGAAATTGAGGAAGTGCATCTCTTTACATAGAGTGATGCTAGACTTCCTTTATAATAAAATAATATTATCTCATGTGATTCTTTAGATCTTGGCCTAATAAAAATAAAATGCACTTCTTCTCCTACAACTCGTTACTCTAATCAACAATAAAATAAAGTGGTCAAGCCACATGTACAATGATCAACATGAAGTAACCCCCAAGGAGAGGGATGTATCATTTAAAGAATGACGAATGAGGCTCTAAGGTGGCACATCTAGCCTCCAAAGGTTCTCCAAAAGTTGTGGATGCTCAATGTTCCCTTAAGAAAGTGTGGTCCAATCCTCAAAACATGGTGAAGTGATATCCCATGCAAGCAAGAGTACGACGTCTAGTTCTCAAGTGTGTAACAACCTTCTAAATAAGTGGAATAAACCCTCTAGAAGTGGGTGACTCCTCAAATAGCACTCATAATCCCTCCAAAGGTGCCTCCAAGGCATGACCATGTCCATATCTCAATTAAAGACACCTCCATGAAGCATGAAAATGATTCTCCATGTCATAAAATAAGTTGTAAAATCGTCAACAGCCATATGGATGTCCAAGTTAGTGGGTCGCCCCACAAATTTAGTAAAAAGAGGCTCAAAACATGAGAGTGCTCTAGGAATTTTCACATGGCATGTCAAGAAGAGGTCCATGTGAGTGAAACTAGCCCATGTGTGCCTTGGAGGATGTGACCTGTGCCTTGAAATGCATGAACTACCTTGAGATCTGTGAATTGCCTAGGGAAACATGAAGATGCTCAAAATTCTGACTGAAGAACATGCCATGCTTGAACCCTATGTGCTCCAACAAAGGGGCTGTACATCATCAAATACTACATCACTGATTAACCACCATGTCATCAAATCCTCTGTCAATGTCCATAAAACCAACAAGCCAAGTCCTTGAGGTTCTTAGTGATGAAAAACACTAGGTTAGTAAGTAAATTCAATAGGGGTACCCCTATGCAAAATAATGGGTAACAACTGGCTCCTACTTGGGGACATGTGCTCTTCTCAGAAGTGCATGAGAACCTCAGAATCTTGTCATGTACACATGAGATTGACCTCCTCATCAACAAACACATCATTGACAATAAAACCAAATAAAATGCTCAAGGGAGCTTATTTTTGTTACACTACTGCTCAAGTGAACTTATTCATTTTCCTACCCTACTGTAGCATGTACAAAATGCAGCTACTAGGTGAAGTCAGTGATCCAATGCAGCCACCTTAACATCTTGGAAGCACAATGCCCCTTCCCTCAGTGCTTAGTCATCATGGAAAACAGGGAGACATCAAACTCTGAATGGTTACAAGTTGTAATCTCTGTCAATGCCTCTCTGGGAATGAATTTGGATGCCTGCAAATGAAGTATGTCATGAAGGGGCTGTAACTTTGGACATGTTCTGCTACATGATATATCTACCCATCCCTGCAAAGGACTGTTATAATTGTTGTCAAACCATAAGGTGTTTTCTTGGCTCTTGAGCATCTCTTCCGAGAAAACAATATCCCCCTTTACTGCATGTTTTTGGATTCTGGTTTTAAGACTATATGAAAAAGTACAAGACTGCTGTATTTTTGAGTCTTGCACAGATTCAGCAGTTTGCATGTCAAGGCCATATTATCAGTTCTGCACTCTTCTGTTCCCTTTGGACACAAATCACTGTTCTTTTGCAAGGCATTCCCGGAACAAATTTCAACAATGTGGTGATCCATATGACCAATTGGTGTGTTCTTCTGCCTTACAAGAGAATCAATTTTATTTTCTAAAGTATGCCAAAGAATGGCACCAATGTCATTCTCAGGGCATCTTCAAGCATGTATTCTTGAGTAGGGCATTGATACATCCTTGAAGGACTGTCCCCAAAAACTATCTGAAAAATGAATACAACATTTACTATAATAGCTACAAGTTGATACTTTCCAGGAATGGTTATTACCTTGCTCAATCTACCACATACATCTTTTTTATTGTCATTTTATATCATGGTGTATACATTTTTTTCAACAATTTTGAAGTGTGCCCTGCCTTCAGTGCAATGTTGGTTCCAGGAAGGAATATAATCACTGTCAAACTACCATGACTGCCATTTAATGATATCATGCCTATTTCTTCAAAATCTAGCAAGCTCTCACAAGGCAAAGGCCAGACATTAATAGAACAATGAGGTGCATTTCAATGGATGTCCAAGTTAGTGGGTCGCCCCACAAATTTGGTAAAAAGAGGCTCAAAACATGGGAGTGCTCTAGGAATTTTCACATGGCATGTCAAGAAGAGGTCCATGTGAGTGAAACTAGCCCATGTGTGCCTTGGAGGATGTGACCTGTGCCTTGAAATGCATGAACTACCTTGAGATCTGTGAATTGCCTAGGGAAACATGAAGATGCTCAAAATTCTGACTGAAGAACATGCCATGCTTGAACCCTATGTGCTCCAACAAGGGGGCTGTACATCATCAAATACTACATCACTGATTAACCACCATGTCATCAAATCCTTTGTCAATGTCCATAAAACCAACAAGCCAAGTCCTTGAGGTTCTTAGTGATGAAAAACACTAGGTTAGTAAGTAAATTCAATAGGGGTACCCCTGTGCAAAATAATGGGTAACAGTTGGCTCCTACTTGGGGACATGTGCTCTTCTCAGAAGTGCATGAGAACCTCAGAATCTTGTCATGTACACATGAGATTGACCTCCTCATCAACAAACACATCATTGACAATAAAACCAAATAAAATGCTCAAGGGAGCTTATTTTTGTTACACTACTGCTCAAGTGAACTTATTCATTTTCCTACCCTACTGTAGCATGTACAAAATGCAGCTACTAGGTGAAGTCAGTGATCCAATGCAGCCACCTTAACATCTTGGAAGCACAATGCCCCTTCTCTCAGTGCTTAGTCATCATGGAAAACAGGGAGACATCAAACTCTGAATGGTTACAAGTTGGAATCTCTGTCAATGCCTGTCTGGGAATGAATTTGGATGCCTGCAAATGAAGTATGTCATGAAGGGGCTGTAACTTTGGACATGTTCTACTACATGATATATCTACCCATCCCTGCAAAGGACTGTTATAATTGTTGTCAAACCATAAGGTGTTTTCTTGGCTCTTGAGCATCTCTTCCGAGAAAACAATATCCCCCTTTACTGCATGTTTTTGGATTCTGGTTTTAAGACTATATGAAAAAGTACAAGACTGCTATATTTTTGAGTCTTGCACAGATTCAGCAGTTTGCATGTCAAGGCCATATTATCAGTTTTGCACTCTTCTGTTCCCTTTGGACACAAATCACTGTTCTTTTGCAAGGCATTCCCGGAACAAATTTCAACAATGTGGTGATCCATATGACCAATTGGTGTGTTCTTCTGCCTTACAAGAGAATCAATTTTATTTTCTAAAGTATGCCAAAGAATGGCACCAATGTCATTCTCAGGGCATCTTCAAGCATGTATTCTTGAGTAGGGCATTGATACATCCTTGAAGGACTGTCCCCAAAAACTATCTGAAAAATGAATACAACATTTACTATAATAGCTACAAGTTGATACTTTCCAGGAATGGTTATTACCTTGCTCAATCTACCACATACATCTTTTTTATTGTCATTTTCTATCATGGTGTATACATTTTTTTCAACAATTTTGAAGTGTGCCCTGCCTTCAGTGCAATGTTGGTTCCAGGAAGGAATATAATCACTGTCAAACTACCATGACTGCCATTTAATGATATCAGGCCTGTTTCTTCAAAATCTAGCAGGCTCTCACAAGGCAAAGGCCAGACATTAATAGAACAATGAGGTGCATTTCCATTGTCATCGTGTAGATCAACAAAGGGATGCCTAGGTATACAAATACCAAGAAAAGGTTTGCAAATAAGAAAAGGCAAACCTTCGATTTAAGACCCAAGTTGAAGCCTTAGCCAAAGTTAGGATTTAGCTAGGGCACAAATTGCCTAGGGTAGACTGTTGGGGAAAATTCAAGCATGAAGAGAGCTAGATTTTGAGTGCCAAGGATCAATCAAGTTCAACTCAAGCTACTAAAGCCTCAATGTCTATCCAATAGGAGACCCTTGTTGAATTTGACCCTATGCCCTAGCCCTAGCGGCCTGCTTTAAAGGACTTCAAAAAATAGAAGAGGAGATAAGATGAAAGTTTTTATGATTTTTGATCACCAAAAGGATTCCTAGTGCCTTTTCCTACTTGGGTGATGTAGTCTATAGTGATAAATTTAAGATAAATTAAATTTATGCTTGGAGTAAGAGGGAAAACCCTAGTTTTCACTTGATAAACCCTAGCTATCTTTTTAATGGGGGGGAAATTAAATAAATGAAAGCTCTCTAGGAGGTCCTTTATGGTATTCAAGGTTTAGCATGCAATAATCAAGCAAGATTTCCATATAAGATATGCATGTAGAGATGGAATAAGAAAAATCCTAGCATAATTTTATCACATGAAAAACAATAAAAATCTGCAATTACACTTAAATTATTCCAAGAAATAGCCTTTTTTCAATCCCAAAAAGACACCTCCAAGACACAAATCATTCGCCAATAGCAATGGGTCCAAAAAGATCACATCTCCACAAGTAGCGAGTTGCATCTAGGCTAAGTAGAGCTTTATAAAAGAGGTTGAAATCCACAAGTGATGATGATAAACAAGGGAGTGATCCTCTATTTATATGAGGTCAATCACTTCCATTAGTTTTCCTAAAAGCCTTATAAGAAACTTAATTCTGAGTGGGGTTGAAGTAAATGGGCTACCAAGCCAACTCAATAGTTCAATACAACAAAATAAGCCACTAATGCTCGCATGCATGGGTTGAAACTCTTCCCAAGCGTGATGTTATGCCCTTTTAGGGGTAATAAAGCTCCAAAAATACAAAACAAGGGCTAGATGCATCTCCAACCATCATAATCAATCATGAATTGAGGTTGAGTCATCAAATCAAGCCTTAAAACATCTCCCTTTATTTTCCTCCCTTCCTATGGATTATAATTGATAATCTAATATTTTTTAACTTCATTTGATTCTCTGAAGTTGATTCCCTTCCTCCATTTTCATTAAAATCATCATGTTATAAGGCAAAAGGGCATACCTTTATATGAAATTTTGCCAGCAAAGAGTCCAAATATTATAAAGGGCATACCTTTATATGAAATTTTGCCAGCAAAGAGTCCAAATTTTTATAAATATTAAGTTTTATAAACATTAGGTTATATAAATATGATTGTTTTATAGATTATAGGTTTTATGTTTTTAATATTAATATATATATTAGGTTTTTAGATATTTATTTTAGATTTTAGGTTATATAAAGATTATGTGTTATAGATATTAATTAAATGATATTAATATAAAAAAATTAAAATTAGATATAAGTTTCATCAAATGATATTAATAAAAAAATTAATAAAAATTAAAATTAAATAATATTTATATTAAAATTATAAATAAAAATTATAATTAAATATAAGCTTCATGATAAATCTTTCTGGCCGACATGTGCTGTTCCGTTAATATTCATTCCCTCATGAGTATTTATTTCTTCCATCTTGCTCTTCTTTTATCATCTTTCTCTTAACCCTGATGATGGATCCCATTTGGGATTTGAAACGTTGGTGTAAAAATTCTCTTACTGTGGATTCTCCGGTCAAAAATTCAAAAAGCACAAACCACAGATCCCTAAAATCCAAAGAGTCCAAAATTAAATTTTGGACAATTAAATTTTCATGCAACTAAGAAACATCGCTTTTTAACAATACTCTTGGTTCAACATTTTTTGACAATGGTCTTGGTTCAGTACTTTCTTACGAGCAGAGCCCTCTCCATTCCTTCAAGCAAGAGTGGTCTCCTTGGAAAAACAATAAATCTGACCATTTCAATTTTTTCATAATGTAATACCTTGTACCGGATATCTTTGGTTTATGCCTTCTAAAATCTTGGATACCTCATCAATTTTTCCCTTAGAGAAACATTGTTTTACAGAGTCAAAAAGTTAGTTTCACAACCTCTTCTAATTATTTTGCCTTCTAATTGTAATGATTTTTCCACTTCACTGGTCTGAAATAGAGCAGACATTACTTTTGTGTATACTTTAACATGTACAGAGGATTTACAATCTATCACTTCTTCAAGAACTTTTTATGCCTCAATTTTTTTTCCTACCTTCCCAAGATGATGCATGCCATAGATAAAACTTGCATGACTTGGAACAACACGTTCCCTAAGCATTTTGTTCAGTATCTGGGCAGCGGCTTGAACTTTCTTTGATTTGCAGCAAGCTTTGATGAGTGAATAGTACAGAGCATATGTGGGTGAGAGACTCTTTCTAATCATTATCGCCAGTTGATTCACTGCCTCATCCACCATACCCAACTTGCATAGGCCTCCAATGAATGTCCTCTAGCAAACTATATCAGGATTTAAATTTTTTCATCTCCATTAGATAGTTCCTTACATGGTCCACTCTACCAGCGTTGCACAAAGCATTGATCAATGCATTCAAATGGATTGTCCACTCCGAGAAAGGATTGTCCCTGATTTTAATATATAGTGTGACAAACTGTATGTGACAGGCAGGTGGAAAACTTTTCTCGCAATTGACTAAGCGACGTCCTGCGAGCCGGACTTGAGACGGAAACCCTCGTCAGAAGTATATGCTTGGCTCTTTTCCAAACAAATGAAGAGTCAATGAGGTTTTGTGTAATCACTTCTGGTATCGTATTGGGTTATTGTTAGAAGCGATAATTGGATTCGGATTCTCATCGAGTGAGTTGTTCTGCTTTCTCAATTTGAGAGGGTTTGTTTAGAGGGAAAAACGAAAGAGGACATACAAGAATAGTGAGGGGAAAGATGCAGAGGAAGAGGATTGAGAACATCGCCAGCAGGCAGGCTACATTTTCCAAACGTAGGTGGATTGCTGAAGAAAGCTTACGAGCTCTCGGTGCTCTGCACTGCAGAAGTTGAACTTGTGATTTTCTCCCCAACAGGAAAGCTCTATGAACTGTTTTTTAGTGCAAATCCTACTATTTTGATTCTAATAATCATGGCTATGCAAACCTCATGAGATTCTTACTAATAACCCTGGTGGTGCAAGCCCTAGTAAGCTCGATGTTGAAAAACTTAGTGTAAAACCTCCAACAACAACATAATCAATACATGATTTCAAAAAAAATGGAGAAGCATCCAAGGTTCTTAAGCAATGATGTAATGAATGAGGTGGAGAAGCATCCAATGTTATTGAGCGATGGTTAGCTATACGAGGAAACATGCAATGTCATCTTCCTTTCATTTTCATGGATATAACTTAATATAACTTTCTTATGTAGAAAACATGGCTTATCTTAGGCTTAACCATGCATATAAAATACCACCTATCATCTTCATTGAAAAAAGAATGGTGTCTTTGTTCATAAATATCAGTGATTAATCGTAGGAATGGCTATTATTCTCTATCAAACAAAATCAAGGACTAAGTAATGAAGATCTTGGTCGACAACAAAACTTATGATTATTAACTTCACATTAAAATTCACTTCATCTCTGCCACCTTCAAGGAAATCTTTGTTATCCATCACCATATTGATGTTGTGACTTGGTCCTTGAAAAACATTCAGCATGTTTGATTCATGGAAACCTTCAAGTTAGACAGTATATGTCATGCTAACTTGCAAGAGATTGGTGTGAGGTACATTGAGGCTTGCAGGGCCTACCCTGCAGTTTGCCCTCATGAAAGCATAGAAGTAGATTATAACCAGTTTCTTAGGAAACCATGAATCCTTTCTAGCCTTGACATCTCCGTGACCAACAAGATATACAACTCCTGATAATTCAGAACACTTCCATAGTTCCAAATGTACATCACAAGAAGGAAGCAGGTGGCAAAAACCATTTATCCAACCATTTTCCCCCACTTTCATCAAAACTGCAGAAAAATAAATTAGCTCAGTTGATCCAAATAGAACAGGAAATCCAATCGCAAGGAATATATTTTTTGCCCATATAAGAACCATGACAAGAGTCACTAGGCTTGTAGTCACCATAATCATCTCTACCTTTGCAATGCCATATGCATTTGATATCTCGACCGTGCTCTTAAAACAATCACATACCAAGACACACATTATCATTAGAACCCAGTTGATTACAAATTTTGTTTTTGTTTTTGTTTTTTGTTTTTTTTTTCTCTACATTTGGTTATTTTTCTGTGTTCTCTCCATGTGATTTTTTCTCACTAGTGAACAATCATGGTATTAAAAACTCGATGATGGGATAATGTGTTCTATCATATCTCAAGCTATTCCCTCGTCGTAAACACTCTTAAATGATCATTTTCATGGTATTAAAAACTCACAATGATGGGACACTGTGTGCTACCATATCTCAAACTATTCCCACACTTTTTAGATGTAAACACTCTTAAAATTATCATTTTTAAATTGCCTATAAATATGAACTTTTTATTACTATATGAATAAACCATTAAAATGTTATAAATAAGATATATGAAATAAAAATTCTTAATTTCTTTTTTATTATTATGTAAAGCCAAATTATGTTGAATTGTCAAAATTTAGACTTTAAAATTGTTAATATTCTTTTATTATATAAAGCTAACCTTTCCTAAGCCAAAACATCACCTAAATCAATCTCTTATATCATAAAATATTCTAAAAAGTGAGATTTTATATTCTTTTCAACTTTAGTATTTTGTCAAATATTAAGAAATGCGAAACATAATATATATGTTAAAGAAGAAACATATTATATATCTTCAAGGAGAAACATATAATGGTAATGCAAAGTTTTAAAAGGTATGTGATCCTTAGGCTTATTGGAGAGTATATAAAAAATTTCACACCTTTTTATGAGATATGGGAGGAAAACATGTTAAAGATTTTTAATAAATATAAAATTTCCAAAATGATGCTAGTTACGTGTGATTCTTTTTTCATTGTTTGTGATTATGAAAAATGAAACTCAATGTTTTTTCATTAGTGCACACATATTTCATTATATAATTGCATATAGAAAAATCATTCCAGAGCCGATAACAATAAAAGTGAAGAATTTATGGTCCAACGTTATATTTAAGGGAGATGTTTAAGGATGACGTTTGAATTTTGTTTTTCATTTTAAGACATTTGGAGCAAATATTAGGAAGGACTTTGAGAAAGGATTGTCCTTGATTTTCGAAAATGGAGTTGTTCCTTTCCAGCCATATGCCCCAAGTGACCATCAAAGGGAGAGCTCATATGTTTTTTGGATGTTTTCTTTATAGCAATTTTTTTACACATATCCATAGAGTCCCCGTGCCATTGATGTGAATTACTTGTTCAGTTTTTTTTAACCAAAATTTTTAACCAAACAAGAAAAATTAAAAAAATGCCTCAAGATCAAAGACTGAAACAAAGACCTATTGACATACCTTTTAAAGTATAGAAAGAACTTGTAAAATCATATGAGAAGTTGGATGCACAAAGAAAAGCCGGCAATGAGAGCATTCAGGTATTGAATTTTTCATTAAACATTATTTAGAATGTATTAATACTTATAAGTATCTTAGACATGTATTTGTGTGAAAATAAATTGAATTGGTTTATGTTTAAGGACAAGGCATCCAAGGCGAGGTTAACCAAGACAAAAGTCACTCATCGTAGTGGCCAGAAAGGTTTAAAAGCACTGATAACAACCTTTGTAAGTATATTAAACATGTGATATTTTTTTAATAAATTTTGTACTAGAAGAAAGTCATTGTTATCTAATTTCTCCCTATTTACTGATTGATAGGAACTAAAATATGGAAGACCTCCAAATCATTTGGAAAAGGAGGTGCTGCAGCAAAAGAGATGGGTTGAATTTGTTGTTTGGATGGACTCTATGGTATGTAATCTTAGTTGGATTTCCAATATACTTTTAAACCATATTTTCATTTTATTTTTTAGTACTATTAGATATTATATCTTACCTCATTTTATGGTTAACATTGTATAACAAAAACATGCGTTGTGTTATGTAATTAATACTAACATGTAATATTGATTTTTTTTGTCAGAATGCTATAGGTAATGATTGCCAAGACGATGATCCAAATTATGTTCAACATATATCAAGAGATGATGAGGATGAGGGTGAGGATGATGGTGGTGAAGGAGGAGATGATGATGATAGTTGCGGTGTTGGTGATGATGTGGATCAGAGTAATGAGGATGGTCAAGATGATCATGAGGATGATCTTGGTGGTGGTAGCTAGGCATGCACATGCATTGTTTTTTATGAAGAAATTATTGTGTAGAATGACATTGTTATGTTTAGATGGGTGTTGTGAATTTACCCTATATCAATGAGACATTTTGATTTTGTAATCATACGATGAGTTTGATTTATGTATGTTGTTAATTTAATTTATAACGATAGAATAATATTTTGATTTGTTAATTCATGATTTTTTAATCATATGTTGAAAAATAACTGATTTACTGATTTTATGCTATTTTATACATGTTTTGAAAATTGTTAATGACACATTGTTATTTTTTTGGATGGATGTTGTCAATTTCTCTTAAATTTCTTTACAAATGATTTTGAATTGTGATATCTGCTTTAATGATATTTAGAAACTATCATATATTTCACTATGAATCTATAAAGGGGGTCATATATGTAAAGAAAAATATACTCTATATAAGAAGTCAAATGCAGATGTAACCATGGATGCAAAATTGAAAGTAAAATTGGATGTTAAACTAGGAATTAATACAAAATGCAAACAATTGACATACAAAGTGTTTTAAATTAGAAGTGAAAAATTGTGCAATAGTTGACACAAAGAAGGGAACAAAACATGGCATACAAAAGGATATCAAATTGGGCAAAAACAAGGATACATAAATGGGCACCAAATTAGATGCAAAAAAAGACAACAACTAGATGTAAAATAAGATGCAAAGTTGAGCGTTAAAAAGAAGCAAAAAACGTTACAAATTAATATGCCAAATGATGATGCAAATAATGGTGTAAATTTGGGATGCAAACTTGGGTGCAAAAAAAGAAAAAAAAAAGATGTAAGAAAAGACATAAAACAAGATGCAAAATGGGGCTGAAAAAAGGTGAAACCAAGGATGCCATATTGGATGTAAAAAATGATTCCTAATCACATGCAAATTTAGGCTCGAACTCAGACACAAAATTATATGCAAATGTGGACACAAAATGAGGCAAAAAAAGATGCAAATTAAAACGATGTAAAACTAGACACCAAAAAAATGCAAAATTGGATGAAAAAGTCTGTGTAAATAATGGTGCAACATTGGACACAAGTAGACACAAAAAAATGGTGCAAAAAGGGGCATAAAATAGCTTAAAATTGGATGCAAAACTTGGTGTAAAAACAAATACAAAAGTAGACGTAAAAAATGGCTCTAAATTGAATGTACCATTAGACACAAAATAAGATGCAAAGGTGGACACAACACATGACTCAACATAAGATGCAAATATAAATGCAAATTTAGATGCTCAAAATGATGTAACATTAGATGCAAGAGATGGTGTTAAAAATGATGCAAAATTGGATGAAACAAATGACGCAAAATATGGTGCAAAATGAGATGGGAAAAATGGAGACAAATCAAACGTAAATGTGGATGTAAAAAATGGTCCAAAAAAAGATGCAAAAATGGGCACAAAAATGGATGCAAAATTTGGTGCTAAATCAAATTCAACACATGGTGCAAAGATAGGCACCAAAGTTGGTGCAAAAATAGAAGCAAAAACTAGTGTAAGACTAGATACAAAACCTGGCGTAAGACTAGATGCAAAAACTGACACAAAATGGATGCATAAAAAGACGTTAAATTGGATTCAAAATAAAGTGTAAACTTGATGCAAATGATGGTGCAAAAATGGAAGCAAAGAATGACACAAAATAGGAAGCAAAAGAGAATGAAAAATAGATGCAAAAAATGACACAAAACTAGAAGCAAAACCTGTCATAAAATAAGATGCAAATCTTGGTTAAAAATTTGACGCAAAAAATGATGCATAGTTTGGTGTAAAAAATGATGCAAAATCTAGCGTGAAAAAGGATGCAAAATCAGGTGCAAAAAAGGACGCTTTAAAAATTGTACAATAGAGCCAGATTTAGCGCCAGGTTGCTCATCACAATTACAAAAAAAATGCACTAAAATCTGGCGCAAATCGCTGGTTTTGTTGTAGTGAAAATCAATTCTCGGCACTTGGGAATAACCTTTTTCTACCAACCGAGCTTTATATTTCTCCACCTTTCCTTCTGCATTTGTCTTCTTCTTGAAAACCCATTTGCTGCCAATGGGTTTCCTTCCAGCCGGCAAATCCACCAAATCCCAAGCCTCATTTTTGTGCAAAGATGCCATTTCATCAACCATGGCCTCTCTCCAGAGTTTTCCATCCTCTAAATCTACTGCTTCCTTCATAGTTCTGGGATCATCATCAGTAATAGATAAAGCAAAATTTGAACAGAAAGTAGATGGACTATACCTTTCTGGCTGCCTTCTTTCTCTAACTAATCTTCTTACACTCGGAGTTTGTGGCTCTTCATCTTCTGATTCCTCCTCTGCTGTAAAGTCTGATTCTTCCTCCTTTAGCTCAAACTCTATCTTCTTAGGTTCCTTTGGTTGGAATTCATGTTTAATAACATCTTTCACCTTTCTGAACACCACATCTTAGTTGTACACAACCTTCCTTGTTGTTGGGTTCCAAATCTTATAACCCTTTAAACCATCCTTATACCCAATAAAGATGCACTTTTTAGATTTACTATCCAACTTGGTTCGTTTCTCCTTTGGAACATGTACATATGCATCACATTCAAATACCCTCAGATGTGAAAGAGAGGGTTTCTTACCAGTCCATGCCTCTTGTGGAGTCTTATCCTCCAACGCTAATGAAGGTGATCTGTTGACCATGTAACATGTTGTCTCCACTGCCTCTACCCAGAATTCCTGTCCTAACCTAGCACCACTGAGCATGCTTTTTGCCCTTTCCATCAACGTCTTGTTTATTATTTCTGCAAATCCATTTTGTTGCGGTGTATATGGAGCAGTCCTCCGTCGTGCTATACCACAGTTCTTGCAGAATTCTTCAAATTCCTTACTACAAAACTCTCCATTGTTATCTTTCCTCAGCACCTTTATCTTCTCCTCTGTCTAGTTTTCCACTAGAGCCTTAAATTCTTTAAACCCGTCAAAGACTTCATATTTCTTCTTAAGGAAATATATCCAGGTATTCCTTGAGAAGTCATCTATAAATGATGCATAGTACACAGACTTACCTATTGATGGAACCTTCACAGGTCCAAACACATCACTATGCACAAGCTCTAAGATATGTTTCACCCTCTTACTACCAGAGGGGAAACTCACCTGATTCTGCTTCCCATATACATAATTTTCACAGAAATCAAAATCCAGAGAGCTATTACTCATACCTTCTACCATACCTTTACCATGAAGTATTCAAAGGCCCTTCTCTCCAATATGTCCAAGCCTTTGATGCCACAACATGGTCTTCTCTACAAATACCACTAGATTTTCTGCTCCACTTTCAGGAACCACAGAACTGTTGCACCCATCAACAATCGTGCTACCTTGCAGCTTGTATAGAGTTCTAATCTGAACTCCCCGCATCAATACCAGTGCTCCCCAAACCATCTTGTAGGTATCCTTCTCGAACACTATTTTAACACCTGCATCATCCAACTTTCTTACAAAAATCAGATTTCTGACCAATGCAAGAATATGCAGAACACCCGGAAGTGTTCTAACCCTTCCACCTTACAACTTCAACTTTACATTTCTGTGACCAACAATTCTAGCCTTCCTATCATCCCCTAAGAAGACATCACCACCATTGTATTTCTCATACTCACAGAACCACTCTCTATGGGGAGTGAAGTGAAAGGATGCACCCGAGTCAGTCAACCATGCCTCATGATCTACATGTGTACTTGAAGAAGCCAAGTACACATCCCCACCTTCATCTGAGGTGGTTTTCACCTATGCAGAAGGAGCATCATCAAATCCCTTTCCTTTATCAGGAGCTTTAGATTTACAGTCCCTTTTGTAGTGCCCTTCCTTTCTGCATTTCCAGCACACCACCTTTACAAGTTTTCCTAGAGATTTAGATCTCCCTCTAGATTTAGATCTCCCACTCGATGACTTATTTTTGTTTTTGTTCTAGGACCGTCCTCGTACAGACAAGGCATCTCCATTCTGTCTCTCCATATTTTTCTGTCTCATCTCCTCCGTAAAAAAGGATGAGACTATTTTATCAAACTGCAAGGGAGTTGCATTGCTACCTATTGCAATAACTAGACTATCCCACGAATCTGGTAGAGAACAAAACAAACTGATGCACTTAGCTTCATCTAAAATTTTAATATCAACAGATGCTAACTGACTTACCACAATATTAAATGCGTTCAGATGCTTTGTCACCAAGTCTCCCTCTTTCATCTTCAGGTTATACAGCTTTTTCCGCAGGAACAATTTATTCACCAGAGACTTAGATTGGTATAAAGTCCCTAACTTGTCCCACAAAGCCTTCACCGTAGCCTCCCCTTATACATTCAGCAATACTGAATCTGAGACACACAATCGTATTGTTCTCTTTGCCTTCCAATCCACTTCTTCCATTCTTCATCGGACACTCCCATTGGTTTAGTACCCGGTTCTACAGTCATCCACTGATCTTTATCCACCAATAGATCCTCCATCTTGAGTTTCGACAACTCAAAACTCTGACCATTAAATTTCTCGATCTCTATCTTTCCACTGCTTGCCATCTTCTTTCACCACCAGAATTGATCTCGTAGATCTCCCACTGAACAGGGTCTACCATAGGCCCGAGGCGAAACCCCTCAGCAATAAAGGCGTCCCCTTGAAGCCAAAAAACTCTGATACCAAATGTAGGTTTTAACCCTTTACAGAAATTACCTGCATACGAATTCTAAAACACAGAAAATAAACAATGCAAGAGCATAACACATAAAACACATATACATAGAGATTTCCCCTGGATCCCAAAACCGGGACCACCAGCTTGATTTTTCATTATGTTCCTTTCAATGTTATAATACATATTTATACATGTCGAAGCATACAATACCACGGACCGAAAACCATTGCGTCCAAAAACATGTGCGAAAATCATGCACAAAACCATAGGTGGGTCTGCCCAACCTAACATAGGTTCCAAAACCAAAAATTTTCGGGGCACTGCCCTGAACCCCATAGAGTGGGGTTAATTGCGCCCCTCAAACCCCCTGTGACTCCCCCCACTATGCAATCGGGGCAACGAAGGGGGCCTTCGTCCCCCTTCTAACCCCCCAGTTAACTACGTGGGCTAGTCATGGAAAGAATATAACACAACCCAACATCACCTTGTGCATAGGGTCAAAGAATTCCTCCCCATAGAATGTGAAATCCTTACCTTACACACAATATTAAAAAATCTTCCAAAAACTACTCACCTCAATAAATGCCCCATTTCTCTTGAAAAATTTCACAAAGATAGGTTTGTTTCCCTCCAAAACAATGAGGCCACCAAGATGCGACCCGAAGCATCCTTTCCGCTTACCATCAATCCTCATTCCTTTAATGAGGGACACATTGTCTTATGTTATGAAGTCACCAATGAAGCTTTGGGTCCTAGAAATTTCAAAATATTATGGAAGTCTCCCTACATCATCAAATATTTCCACATTAAAGGTGCCTACGACTTGGCTTGTCTCAATGACATGTGTCTCAAAGACCTTGTCAACAAGCTTTACCTAAAAATGTTTTACCCATAAGAATGGTATTTTCCCCCTCTCTTCATTTGTAAATGGTTTTATTGCACTCTTGAACATAAGTAGCTCCATGTATCTTATCTCTTATCTCTACCCTCACGTTTCTAGGTAGATGGATCATCAAACAACAAACTTCATTGGTTTTACAAATGGTGTTAGTTGATGGAATCAAAATGTTTCCTTTGTTACTTGGGCCATTGGAGTCTACATTAGGTTAACCATGAATAACCAATTTGGATACGTTTTCATCATCATGTACTTTTGGCCGATGTCATCCAAATGTGCATTTACCACCTCACCATGTTCCTTGAATCTCAAATCATTATTGACCAGTTAAACATTTCATTTGAGGTCTGTGATCCTTTCCTCTTTAGAAGAAATTGTAAGGAATGTTGTTAACTCGAATTTTTGAGCACATTACATTTGTGCATACTTAATTGTAAATAATATTTTAGATTTCCAAGCATCACATTAAAAAAATCAATCATGATCCATCCATAACAATTAGCATTAAGCATAAATTAAAAAATAACTTACATCATCACAACATCACATAAAAAAAGAAAAGTAAACACATATAGAATCACACAAAGTAGAGACACATGTCATCATCATGCAAAAAAATGATCTGTGTATGTCATGATATATATAGCTTCACAACATGCATTAGGTGGGTTGACTAACATCACTCAAGATATAACAAAAAAATGATAACTATAGTCCACTATGGGTATTCTCATAATGGATTCCCTTACATACAAAAATACATCATCATACAAAAGAAGCCCCATTTATGAGGATAGTAGAGCTATGGCCCCACCATGGCGACCCATCACTCTCATCAAAGGGTCCTTAGGTACAAATCCATATGGAACCAAAATGGTGATAGCTACTATTACTGCCACTAAATGTTTCCTTAGTTTAGGTGTCAAATTCCTCTATGGTGCCACCATTGTATCCCTAATTCCATATCATGATGCATCATAACCATCCTTTGGAATTTTGTGCAGCACAATCACCATCCTCTATTGGATATCCAAAGCTCAACTCCATAGCTTAGAATTCTCCTCTAGGAGACATCAAATATCCTTGTCACACTCATCACCACTTTCACTCTCCTTGGGATCCTAGGATGACCCCCCCTTAAGATCATGGTGGCCTCCCTGCCATGGGTGTTGTCCATCCTCAACATCCCCTTTAGCTTGTTTCACCCACCCAATCTATGTAGGAAGCTGAGTTTGAGCTCCCCCTCTCAGCTCATCATAGATGATTGGCCCCTCTTGACCTCATAATCCCATATTTAAAATTACTAAATATAGAGTTAGATACATATCATACATATAAAATATTAACAAGTACACTTAAATTAAAAAACACATACTTTTGCATCTCCAAATCACCCTTGGCAGTAGGATCATATTTGGACCATACCAAAATTCCATATCAACATAAGGGAACTATAAAACAATATATACCATTAAAAACTACTAATGCTTGACCTTGACCATCCAATATTAGCTAGTATTCCCTCCACCTTATCTAATCGTAAACTCACCCCACTACATGATCATCAGTTAGGTGGAGGGTGTCACATCCACCTTGATCTAAATCTAGATTAGCATGAGCCTCATGAAGAAGAAGATATATAGTATCATCGTGAGGGATGTAACGACCTACTGCCACATCTACCCAAGTAACTGGATTTCCCGGGGTAAACATGAGATGAGGGGCTACTATGACAAGACTCGACCTCCTGACTGACCTTAAGGAAGTGGAATCGACATAAACCCACAACACATACCTTCAATACTTGGTACAATACTTCCATAAGCCTTCCTATTTATCCCCATGACCATTCCATGAGTCCCACTAATTTTTAGACCATTAAACCCCTGGACGCTCCCTTGATATCGATAACGGTGAATCTAAGAGGCTCCAGACACTCACACAGCAAGGCATGCATGCGTCTGGGGACATTTCTCCTCAGAAATGTGCCTGTGACTTTGAGATTTGTGCCACTTTTCAAGCCCACAATCCAGGTCACTACCCGTTAACCCCTGTAGCTTTCATAATCCATAATTTACAAGACAACATGACTTGCAAGACGAAACTCGCTCCAAGACTAGGCCTGACCATCCCCAACCATGACTGACATTCTGTCAAACACTTGGCATCAATGCAATCTATAGGAAATGAATACAAGACAAAGAATAAATGACTGATAACTCATATGAGACTTGGCAAGAAGGATCACCACCCTCTTCCCTTAACTATTTTGATGTAAATTAGGTCTTGCATCCATTATCCTTTAAGTTACAAGTAAATACATGAAATAACCATGACTATAACGAGTCATATAACCATGCTTATAACCAACATTAAACCATGTAAATAAAAATAAGATAATGGTCATTAAGGCCGCATAATAACAAGTACAAAATCAAGAGAACTTAGTTTTATTAAACATAGGTAAGAGTCAATGAGGTTCGGGACTTCCACATACCACCTAACCATAGACATGGTTGAACCAAATATTTCTTTTAGCCAATCACCCTCATGCCATATTCCAATCGTGAATGTGGGATCTATTGGATAAACGAATCCAAAAATAACCAAGGGAATCCATAGGTTAAGCCACATCTACCCTCACCAAAACTGGCACCAAGATTAAAAAACCAAACCAAGCTTGGAATGCCTCCAGAATCCATCACTATCCTTGAGGAATTTTTTTTCTCCTTGTCTCTCAGGCTTTACTACAATCCACACCAGATCACTAGGACCTAAAACAAGACACCACCCTTAGGGTTTACCATGTATCCTGCCAAAACCGGTCAAGGGATTCCTAGGCCTTTGGGAATTTTCCTAAGACTGCCTCCACCCTAGATTCTGAAACCATCCAGAAATTCCAAAGCTCAAAATCGAGAAAATAATCCCATCACACCATGGCTATTCGGGAAAAGGAAAGGCAAAGCTAAAAACCAATATCATAACCTGGCAAAAACCATGAAACTGATAACAAGAGAACCATATACTGACATGTAAATTCATACATGTCAAAACCAGTTAGGAAATCAGACATGCAACATGTTACCTACAAGTATTCCTGTTGACTTTGCTTGATCCTGCTCCTCTTTGCTTAATCTTTGCTTTCCTTTATTTTCCTTGTGCTTCCTTTTCTTTCTTTTCCTTTCCTTTCTCCAAAGCTAGAATGCTCAAAGAAAACTCTAAGTGTCGAAGAGTGTGAGAGAGAGAATAATGAGAGAGCTCCAAAACTGAACTGAACAAAAGCTTGAGCCAAAAACTTACCAACTAATCCTCAAAATCCTGTTTCTTCATTTTCCATTATTTTCCTTCATTTTCCTCCTCACATGCAACTTGTGACCTTCCACCTTCCGTTTCTCCTAATTTCTTTTATTTTCATAAATAAATGTGCCAAAAATGCCATTTTTCATTTCCAAAGCCTTTTCTGTTTCCTTTGCCAATTTCCTTAGCCATAATAAACCGAATGAACACCCACTAGGATGTTTTTCCCACCATTTATCTTGGAATACATGTCCCATGACCATGGTTTTATATATATTTTTATATGGTTTTTTAACCAAGGTTGTTACAGAACCATCCCCCTTGGGGGAACACTGTCCTTAGTATTCAATGACACCTATAACCAACAAGACCATTGCAACTGAACATATTTCCCGTGGAGCTTTATAACTTAGATCGTTACAGTATTTACAATGATCCCCACTGAAACATGAAAAACATACCGTTTATTGGAGCTTTATAACATAGATCATTATAGTATTTATAATAACCACATATACATATATGCACATTTGTTAAACAAACAAATAAAAGGATATGATGCATGAATCAACAACAAGGGAATCTAGAGGCTCATATTTCCACCCTCAAAGTAATACCAGGATTCACCTCCCTCACAAAAGGTCCAAAATCCACTATAAGGTCAAATTTGCATCCAATGTCCAATGTTATAATCCCATGCTACATGTCCCCTCAATGAACAGTTACTGACTCATTGTTCTAGGGCACATTCCCAATGTGCATCTGATTCCATCTGCATCCGATGTCAAGTGTTATAATCCCCGCTACATGTCCCCTCAGTGAATAGTTACCGACTCATTGTTCCAAGGCACACTCCCAATGTGCATCTGATTCCAACTGGAAATGCTAATTACCAAAACAAATACATCCCTGACCTTCCCTTATATGCTACATAGTCCATCAGGAAATTCGGTCACCCCCTTTCGTGCAGCCACTCACCTTCCAAGTTCCCTGACATCCCCTATCACAGGTGATCCATCCCTTGGCAAGGCTTCCTCACATCGGAAGGTCAAACAAAAGGCATATACCTTCCTAAAAACCATCATACCGGTCATAACATGATCATGGAATTCAATGGACATTATTGGGTACTAGTGTCCCATAATGGCCCTGCTCCTGAAATGTTTTACCAACATACTATTGCCTATTCCAATTCCATTCATTGTTGCTGCTAATTCTTGAGTTAGTTTCAACCACCCAACTCGAGAATTTCCCATGCTTTCCCGTACCAAACACATAACTTCCATTAGATTTAAAATAAATTGAAATAACTTCAAATCATACCTCATTGGTGGCCTGTCCATAAGGTATACTTGCAATTCTATTCACTTCTTGTCACAACAAGTCAAAATATCATCTTTGACTAAATCATCGTGTGTAAACATATCACATAAGGTTATCTCAAAACAAAACCATCATAGATCAAAATCACAAATCACATGTAACCATCATAAACCAAAATCATAGATCACATGTAATCATCATATACTAGAATCATAAATCACATGCATAATAAAACTGAAATAAAACATTGATACTTATCCTTTAATCAATCCTTAGCTTCTACCTTTGTCCTTATTCTAAATGCACACTGGATCAGTTTCCACACCCGACACACTCAGTTCCTTCTCCTCAACCATCTGCACAAACACATAGTTTTCATCACACACAACATACAACACTATGTAATACATGCACCTACACCTGACATGCCACACATACACCTACACCTAGTGTACAACACAACGCAATACATACTCCTACATCTGGTGTACACCACAACAAAATACATACACCTACACCCAATGTAAAACACAAAAAAATACGTACATAGAGTACAACACAATGAATACGTATGTCATGATACCATGACTACTCAATGCACATAGATAGTACCACATCCTTGCAACACAACATGTATGACATGCACACAATACCACATGTACACTAGTACCATATGTACAACATGTACACAGTACCACCTATACACAACACCACCTACACAACATGTGCACAAAATCACATGTACACAACACCACCTACATAACGCGTACGCAACACCGCATGTACACCGCACCACATGTACAATGTGTACATAATAACATATGTACATAGTACCACATGCAAGATATGTATACAACACCACATGTACAAAGCGCGATATGCACGACATGACACAACACCACCTGCACATGACACCACATGTACAATATGTACACATCACCACATGCACACAACACCACATGTACAATCATGCACACCCACCATATGTACATAACACCATCTATATCCAGCACTACATATGCAATGTACACAAAACACCATACATACAAAAAGCACACAACATCTTATGTACACAATACTATATATATATTACATGTACACATCACCATATATAAAATCACTAAATATAAAACATGCACAACATATATATATATATATATACACACACACACACATACATGCATACATATATAAGTAGTATTGCACATCCAAAACCAAACTGCCTCTACTACGAAACCTTTATTCTAGTGTCTCTTCACCATCCATGCTTATCCTAGCATGTCACAGGTCTCACTGCTTTCATTCAGCTGATGTATCAATTCATATCCACATGAGACTTTCCTTAGAGATCTATCACGATACTCTTCCCACTCGATTCCTCATGAACCAAGAATCTCTTCATTCTATTCACCTGCATAAGAAATCATTCCCCCATAAGAATGATTCCGGGTGACCTTGTCAAACAAAACTATGCAAACATACATATATATACACATATAAACATCAACATAAAACAATCACTATCCTGTCAGAAAACGACATACATACTTACGTATATACATTCATATATATAAACATTAGCATAGACATGATCACAACATAATTACCAAATATCATAAGGCCAAGGTTAAGAGAACTTCCTTTATTCATGCACACATGCACAACATTGAGAACAACCATTCCCAACATAGCCAAGGAATCAGATGCCTCACATCCATTCACTTTACCTTTCCTATTAGTTTTCTCATGATTGTCCTGCCACCATCCATTTACACTAATGGACCCAACCAACTTAACTGACCGCCATACTCTTACCTTTAGATGCCATTACACATGCACCAACTTCATTTGATTCTTTCATTACTTGTTGGATTCCACACATCTCTCCTGGAGTTCCATCAACTTTCTTCTTTCCCAACCAATTCCCAAGACCCTCAAAACATGAAAGGAAAGAAAAAGAAACAAACAAGAAGAAATAATGAAAACCAATAACAATATGACACTGCAAACAAAGTGGCATGATCATGCACTAGACATAACAAAACTGAAAATCAAGTGCAAGAAAATGACAAGGTACCAAAAGTGCAAGACTCTAAAAAAAAACATGACTCAATCCCCATGGGTTCCTAGTGCTTCCAAGGGAAATCTCAACCTAAACCTTGTTAAATATTCCATGGCAATTTCATTGCCATGCAATTAACTGTATCATACTTCCATAACACATAATTGTCAGTGCATAAATAAATGTAATATTATACCAATTATATTACCTTCTTGTGCCAATCATGTTGTGTTGTAACTGAACACACATGTCAGCCACATGTTCCAAAGATCAAGAAAACATATCTACTAATGTGAAATCAACCTTTACCAAGACTAAGAATCATGTCATAATCCATCGTCAACTCGTAGTCATTAGACATAATGCTACAAGTATCACCTACTTACACTCAAGTACATATCAGCGATCTCAACACATATGTGTGATTAAAACCATCTTAAAAAAAGATAATTCCTTCGAGCAATCTTACATACACATAGTCATATTATGCAATTCATCAAACATTCAACCAAATTGCAAATGTACCATGTCAAATAAATCAACTAGGTGACATAGTCAAACTCATATCTTAATGTCATAACCCTAACCATCTGCATAGGCCAATCCAATTTAGCATGATACATATAACATATCATTCTGCAATAACCCTAATAATTATCTAACATATAACAACAACAAGTTAACATATAACATTTTCATCAACAACATATAATATAATCATCAAGTTAACTATAATAAAACAACAATATCAATGGATACAACCTTAGGATACTATCATTCATGACTATCTGACACATTGCATATGACTACACTAATCAACTAGAATTTATCATACATGTAACCATAATGATATTAGAATGAAAATCATATCAATAACCCTAATGCTTATAACAAACATTAACCAACATATCTGCATGCCCACCATACAAACTTGTATGATGATCTGCTTTTACCCCGAAGTCTATTGTTGCAACTTCACTTTAATGATCTGCATCTCCTGCTCTATCTCAATCAACACATTAGCATCATAACATACCAATATCATCATGATAACCTAATTACATACAATGACCTTATGCACAACAACCTTCACCATGAAAATGCGTGCATAACAACATATAGACACCAACATGCATAACAAATGCATATACAACCATACACTCATGATAACACATCCCAGAACAACACCATCAACCTTCACATGGTAACATCACTAAAACTATGATCAACACCATGCAGGTGAAACAAGCACATTGACTACAAGCATAAGGAACACATATGCAACCAACATGTATGCATGACCAACACACTTCCCATCCACTCTGATGGGTGAACCATGTTCTGATACCACTCTGTTGTATCAGATATGACCCAAAGAGAGGGAAATATATTTGGTGCCACTTTGTAATGACCTCCTCCCACATCTACCCAAGTAACCGGCTTCCCTGAGGTAAACATGAGATGAGGGGCTACCATGACAAGACTTGACCTCTTAGGTGACCTTAAGGAAGTGGAATCGACAAAAAACCACAACACAGACCTTTTATACCTACTACAAGACTCCCAGAAGCCTTCCCAGTCATCCCCATGACCATTCCCAAGTCCCACTAAGTTTTAGACCATTGAACCCCTAGACACTCCCTTGATATGGACAAGGGTGAGTTTGATAGGCTCGAGATGCTTGCATAGGAGGGCATGTGTGCATCTGGGGACTTTTCTCCTCATAATTATGCCTACAAATCTAGGATTTGTGCCACTTTTCAATCCGAGAATCTAGGTCACTACCTAGAAACCCCTGTGGCTTTTAGAATCCATAATTTACATGACAAGAAGACTTGCAAGCCAAAACTGTCTCCAAGACAATGCTTGACCATCCCCAACCATGACTAACATTCTGTCAAACAATTTTCATCAATGCAATCTACAAGAAAGATCATAAATGACTGATAAATCATATGATACTTGACAATAAGGATCACCACCCTCTTCCATTAACTGTTTTGACATCAATTAGGTCTTGTATCCATTATCCTTTCAGTTACAAGTAAATACATGAAATAATCATGACAATAACCAGTCATATAAACAACATTAAACCATGTAAGTAACAATGATATAACAACTATTGATGTTGCATAATAACAAGTACAAAAGCAAGAGAACTTAGCTTTTATTAAACATAGGGAAGAGTCGTTGAGGTTCGGGACTTCCATGTACCACCCGACCATGGACATGGCTGAACCAAATATTTCTTTCAGCGAGTCACCCCCATGCCATTTTCCAAGCATGAAATTTGGATCTCGTGGATAAACCAATTCAAAAACAACCAAGGGAATCTAGAGGTTAAACCACCTCCACCCTCACCGAACCCCGATCTCACCAAAACTAGCACCGAGATCAAAAACCTAAATCGAGCTTGGAATGCCTCCATACTCCATGAATATCCATGAGGAATTTTCTGTCTCCTTCTCTCTCAAGCTTTACCACAATCCACAATGGATCACTAGGCCCTAAACTAAGACACCACCCTCAGGATTTACCGTGTATCCCGCCAAAATAGGTCAAGGGCTTCCTAGGCCTTTGGGAATTTTCCCGAGACCTCCTCTGCCCCAGATTATGAAACTATCCAACAATCCCAAAGCTGAAAACCCAGAAAACAATCCCACCACACCATGGCTATCCAAAAAAAAGGAAAGGCAAGGCTAAAAACCATTTCCATAACCTAGCAAAAACCATGCCACCGACAACAAGTGAACCATATACCAACATGTAAATCCATGCATGTCAAAACCAGCTAGGAAACCACACATGCAATATGTTACCTACAAGTATTCTGTTGAAGCTGCTTGATCCTGGTCCTCCTTGCTTAATCTTTTCTTTCCTTTCTTTTCCTTGTCCTTCCCTTTCTTTCTTTTCCTTTCCTTGCTCGAAAGCTAGAATGCTTCAGGAAAACTCTAAATGTCCAAAATTTTGAAAGAGAGAGAATAATGAGAGAGCTCCAAAACTGAACTGAACAAAATCTTAAGCCAAAAACTTTCCAACTGATCCTCAGAATCCTTTTTATCAATGAGACCTCTATTTTCTTCATTTTCCTCCTCGCATGCAACCTGTGACATTTCACCTTCCTTCTCTCCTAATTTCCTTTATTTTCATAAATAAATGTGCCAAAAATGCCATTTTTTCTTTCCAAATCCTTTTCCATTTCCTTTGTCAATTTCCTTAGCCATAATAAACCGAATGAACACCCACTAGGATGTTTATTCCACCATTCATCTTGGAGTATGTTTCCCATGATTGTGGTCTTATATATATTTTTACATGGATTTTTAACCAGGGTTGTTACAAGGGTGACTTCCTATAGTTGGCCCTGCATACTTGGTTCAACTGGAAAGAGTGAAGTAGATGTAGCCATACAAAGAGAGTCTTGTATACTATCTGCTCTAGCATCCCATCTAGCGCCAAGTAATGTGATGGGTGGTTGTCCCATTATACATCCACATAGTAAGTTTGAAGTTTCTCACATAGTCACATCCCCGATGCTGCTAATCCATGTTACACCACCCTCCACCATGCCACCATCACAATATTAGAAGGCCCAATCCTCCATCCTAAGGGTTGATCGAGGTGGCCCTTCGGAGTACTCTTTGAGGTTGTAAACACTTAAGAAACAGATATTATCCTTATTTAATATCTCCATACTCTCTTGTTGAATCTCAAACAAGTTTTTTTTTGGCCTCCAACACTTAATTAAGAATCTCAACAACTCCTCCTCATACTGAATAAGGGGAAACTAGAAGTACTTTAGAAGCCTCAATGCGCTAACTATTAATGAGCATGTGGAGAGGCGTGAATTTCCTCTGAGATCTATACATTGTTTCTCTTGCACTAATTTAGCATTATTATCATAGTCTATGGATGAGAAATCATGTTAGCCTCCCCCATACACCCCCCAGCCCAAAAAAGAAAAAATACACTCAGTCTATCTATGTAACTATGCACCCATCAATCATGCAAATTTTTTGCCTATTCATTATTTAGTTGCATAGGTATGCATGTGAGTTTTCATTCTTCAATAATGCAAGTATTCACATTAATAATTATTCCTCGATTGTGCACATCCACATGATTTTTCATTCTTTAGTTGCAGCAATGGTCATGTGATTGTTTCAAACATTGTTGCATAGATACACATGATTGTGTGTCCATTTTTCTGCATGGATAGACAAGACTATTTCTCATGCAACTATGTCATTATGCTTGAGACAGTCATCCACATAGGCACGACTTTAATTTCCAACTCTCTGCATATTCATGTAACTCCCTTCAGGTTTTCCATGTTGATGTGGACCCCCTTTGAATAAGAGGGATTCTATAGCCTCCCTGAGGTTGTACAAGCCTAGCTATACTGCAAAAATTATAAGGGAAATGACCTTTGCGCTAACATGTATGTTTCACACTTAAAATAGGTCATTGATAATCCTACTTGTTTCTCTCAATCATTGTGGGCTAAACAAGAAATATCTAATCACCAACTCACCGAAAGTACAAATGACATGGAATTGTGGGCCCCACTCCCTTTTATATGCGATATAATTATTTTTTTGTCTAACTATACTAGAGCTTAGGAGCTCCATTTTTCAAGCTATTTGTGCCAGTGGAATCATCACATTCCACGCTACACATTGTTATGTTCCTACACTACACATAACTTCATGGAGCGGGAAGGTCCACTATTTTTGTATATATATATATATATATATATATATCTATTTTCTCTCATACTAGGGTAATGTTTATGTGTGGAATTATAGAGTAGTGTTACACTAGTAATATTTTAGATCCTATATAGGCTATACCTTGAGGTTGCTGATTCTAGGTAGAGTATTGTGCTAATTTATACATCTATACATTAATTTTTTATTTTCTTTGTTGATCTATCGATCATTATGTCAATGTAATTTAGAGATCTAAACTAGGACATGGTTTTTTCATCAATAAGGTGTTTATAAACTTTGAATCAAACTAAAATATATAATGAGTTAGGTTATATTGGTTGTCACTTTTAAGTTAAAACTGGGAGCTAATTTAGGGAATCATGAAATAAAACTTTTAATCTAATCACACAATCTTTCAATGGAAATCACATTGACTTGACTTAAGAAAACTTAAGATTGGGCATATACTGAGATTTCCCACACAAATCATATTTCTCTACAAAATCATGTTCAAAATATCAACCTTTCACTCAAATATTGAAAAATGAAAATGGTAAAAGGGATTTTAAATAAAATAGGTTGATTAATACACTAAGGCCTTTCTTGTGAGTGGAGACTAGCAGAAACTCTGGTATTATTTTAGTTAACTCAATCAAGTTTTTCCCAATACTAGTTAAAGGGTTGGGAATTCACTATGGCCTTTGCCATCTATGACAGTGAAAATGGGTTGTCACTCATAGTCTTATACTCATCCCTTTTAGCTAATATATAGGGAACTATGGTGTTTGATAAATTCAAAGCTAAATGGAAAATTTCTCAAGTGGTTGGGGCCTTATTCACCTAGAAAGTTGGTTAATGGCACTCCTAGTTCCTTGGTTATTTTTTCCAATCAAATTAATCCTTCAAACAAAATCTAATCTATGTTTACAACAAAATATGTATTCTATTAATGCAATAATGAATGAGTGTGGTTATTATGAAATATAGTGATATATGACTTATAAAGGCTAGTTAACTTATACTAATACTCAAATGATATAGATACACTAAAAAAACATTAAAATATTTATAAAATAGGTATTAAAACCATAAAATAATTAGTAAAGAACAGTTTTGAACAACGGTTTTAAAACTAGATTTAAAGCTTATCTACAAAAGGACCAAGAAATTAGTTACATCACCAATTTTAAATATGAATTTGCAAGATGCAATTAGATAATATAAACATGAAATATGTGATAAAAAAAAAAAACATGAAAAAGTAAATATTTATCAAGTTAGTGCACAACAATAAAAGAGTGTATTGGCTTGCGTGGTGAGGGCCCTTCCATTGCTTAGCAAGTACACTTAACTTAAAATTAGAGGTTGAAACTTCAAAAGAAGTCCATGAATTGATTAAAATAACTAACAATAGGTATGCAATCGAAAACCAAGCTCTCAAGTCAAAATCTAAGTTTTGAAAAATAATAGCACCCTTTGGCAAGGTAAGCTTTCTTGATTTTATAGGAAGAATTTTAAAACATAGAAAAAAATATTATTCGAAAATAATTAAAGCCTATTCTATGGATGAGATATGATCCAATCAACCTTGTCGGGCCCCAAATTGTGGATGTAATCTCTAAAACTTGGATCTGGGTGAATCCTACAATTCTTGTTGTGTTTTAACTAGCCATTTAATATAGTCGTTACCTATTAATATTTTTAATAGATTAATAAACTAATATCATTATTTAAATATTATTTTTCAAAAACTAGTCGTTTAATATAGTTGTTACCTAATAACATTTGTTTTTAATATATTAATAAATTAATATCATAATTTAAATATTATTGCTCAAATATAACCGTTACTTGAAATCATGTCTCTACATTGCTCTCTATTTAAGCCTTTGCCATGGTCTACCTCTTCATCTAGTCCTGATGATGAACCACACTTGTTGGTTCGAAACACATCGGCCAAAATTTCTCTTATGTGATTTCTACCGAAAGACTTTGTTTAATTGAGAATATTGTTTATTTTTTTATTAGCATAGCTATATGCCTTAATTTAAATTTGATTTGAATTGTTTTTATTTACATTGCATGAAAGATAGATTAGATCATGCAATAATTGTTTTCTAAAGTAAGGAAAAATTCCTCCTTTTGTGTATACTACATCGATTTCCTCACAAGTTCAATAAACTTCAGGTAAATAATCTAAATTATTATGTAAATTGATTTCACCCCAATAATAGGAAGGAACACAAAAACATCATCATTTTTGGCCTTGTTATTAGGGAGGAACTGAAATAACTAGGAGTTCTACCTTAGATTAATTATAAGAAACATACCAAACCAAGGTGACCTTAGCGAAATCTTGACTATCCCTTATATAACCATAATTTATAGTATCCTACATTACATCATATTAGATTCATGGAAGAAGACCTAGAATCCTCTTATGGTGTAGTAGGAGCCTCCCACATGAGTGACACACTAGAAGGTAGATGAGGTAATCCCCGAGGTGGTCCAAGAACCCAACCAAAGAACCAAAAAGTGAAAATATCATCCAATATAATAAGTGATCCTCCCAAAGATGAATTATCAAACTAACGAAGTTATTAATTCTCCAACCTCAGGGTCTCCCAATTTTAAGAGTGAAAACCCTATAAAAGAACCTAAGCCTTGAATTAAATCAAATGAATCTGAGGTTTGGAGAATTACATACCTTGGGATGGGGGAATAGGTATTAGCTCCAAAAATATAAGGAGTCAATTACCTTGAAGTTTCCTATTCAAGATCCTAATGGATTGGTTTAAATTAAGAACATTCCACTTTCTTTCCTCCCTATAACTTCCATGGGTTGGCTAGTAACGACTTGGACATATTTCTCTTCGAGTTTGATTTCTATTATCATAGTTACAATTACTCTTCCAATGCCCAAAAATTGAAAATATTTCTAGCCACCCTAAACGATGCAACACTATGTTGTTTCATGGGGCTGGGAGAAAATTATATTCAAATATGGGATGAGTGAGGAAACTTTTCTTGGAAAAATACCAATACTGTGGCAAATTCCATGATATTAGGGACCAAATCATTAAAATGACACAAAAGGATGATGAGAGTCTAGAAGACTACATTGAAAGGTTCCAATAAAACCTTCAGAGGATAAACAAAATGCTTTAGATCCTAAAACTTTGAGAATCGTCTTTCTGAAAAGGATTAGAGATGACTATTTTGATACCGTAAATCTGGGTGTGATGAAGATTTCTAGTTGTCTAATGATGCAATATAAGAATTGTGTAGATGCTACTCATGTGGTAGTTCAAAATATGGAAGAATCTCCTAGGATATAACCTCCAGGATTACAAAAAATGTCTAGATCATGGTTTACTAGGGATGAATTGAGAAACTTCCTGGATAAAATCAAATTCAAAATATTTCATACCCTTAATTCCCAGTTATATACCTTATAGGTGAATAAGGAGAAAGAAGATTTAACATTTTCCATTTTCTGATCAAAATTTTAGAAAAATCATCCTATATAAGAATTCCTTCTAAATTACGTAAAATTATTTTCAATTTTTTACTAGGATCATGCCACCCAAATTTTCCCTTCATTTCCAAAATGTACAAACATTTACTGGGGGGATAATCAATAATTTTGGCAAATCTACTTCATAGCTAACAAGTAACCATGTCTAACACTACCACAAGGTATGTTCCAAAACCCATCTAAGCACTTTACCCCTTCTAAGTATCCACCTTAAGGTTGGTACCCCTTAATTCCTTGGCAATAGTGCCTTTCCTAAGCCCAAAACTAGTCTTAGCCACAAGGATGGTGGCGAGCTTCTCCCTTCAAAATCCCAACAACACCTTCCTCAAACAAATTCACAACAAATTCAATTACCATCCATTCAATCTCCTCAAAAAAAATATATTTTCATTCCCAACCCATGCCTAACCCAAATAATAAAGTACTAAATTCCACCTACAATGTTGAACAACCCCATTGCCTAACTTATGTCATATTTACTATTGTTCCAAAAACTTTCACTTATGCTAAGGGAAAGTGATTCATGATTTGAATTCCCCCATTATCTAGGAGTAGGATGATGTGAAAAATATTATTGAACTTAACAATAAAATCAATAATTCCTCTCTAGTTGTTATAGCTCGAAATCTCACTCTTGATGTTTGTGATGTTGCACTCATGGCCTAGGGTAACCACTCCTTCCAGACCTGGTCCAAATACTTAAAAAACAATGTTTTACTCCCTATACGTGACATTGCCCTGAGATAAACGTGTGTGTATGCGGGTCTGTGTATGCCCAACCCACGTATATGTCTTAAAACACTTAAAAACATTAAATCTCCTTAATTTTGGGCGAAGATCACGGGTTTTACCTGTTGATTACCTATTAGTGCCCATGGCCCAACTGTTCCCAACGAATTCGCTACTAAAAAACTACTTTGGGAGAAGTATAAAAAGGCTTCAATGGGAAGGCCTAAGGAGGAGAGAATAGAGAGAAAAATCACTCTGTTGAGATTATCCCTAATCAGGTCTGAAGATCCTTGTGCTTCCAACACTTCCCCCATTACAGGAAACCCTTGTTTCCTTAAGTTATGATGTCTTTCCATTAGTTGAGATATCTTTGAGTGAGTTATGGAAGGAACTTGTTGAAGGCTTGAGATTAGACGAATCCGAAGGACGGTTCCGCTTGGAGCCTGTGAAAGGAAGACTCAGGTGAAATCATTCCTTTCTATACTTTAGTTATCTATAATAAAAGAAACACTTGTCTTGTTCCTGATATTGATCTTCTTCATGCTTATGATATCAATGTTATGATTTACATATGAATGTTTGTTTTAAATTCTATAACTAACTACCTTTAAATATGCTATGAAGTTGATTTCTTTATGATGTTTGGTCAATATACTGTTGTGCTTTCTTGAATTGATTGTTTTGTAGGTTGAAGGATTGAAAGGAACTCCAAGAGGGTTTGGACCCTGGCTGGATCTTCCTAAACGAAGGAACGCCAGGTGCACCTCTCTTCGTGTAGTTTGTTTATATTAGCATCATGGCTGTGTGGAATGCTTGTTTTTCTTTGTAGATAACCCCCGATCTGCTAGGGTGTTGACCCAAGACCCTAGGGGACTTTGTCCCTCAACAGAACTAGCGACTCCACTGGGGACAACAGTATTGTTGTTCCTAGTTTGGGTTTATTCAAGCCAATCAGGGCTCAACTATTTATTTGCTTGATGTGACTATGTAGTCTATTCCTGTAGGAACTTGAACTGTAAGTTTGATCAGTTTCTCTAGACCTTTTTTTGTTTTTTCTTGAGATCTATTATATACGTTGTTTTTTTAATTTACAGAAGCGTATGTACGCGAGTTTCCTCAAGCGAACCTGCATATACGCAGGTTTCCTTGAGCTGAATAGCGTATACATGCAATTGTGCATTAACACAGTCGTGTATCCCCTATAATTTTCAAGATTTTTCAAATATTTTTGTTTCTGAAGATCTGTCTGTTGGTCTAAGTCTTTCCTGAATAGTTACTTTTCTGTGTTAGTCTTTATTTTTACAGCAAGTTCATGATTTCAAACTCTCTCCGGTTGTAGAAAGTATTGGTCTTCTTTTGTTTTGTTGCAAGCATCATCATTTTTGTTTAAGCACGCAAGATTTCTTTCTGGGGATCTTGGCTGTTCTGGTCTTCCAGGGAAGAAAGATTGGTCTCAATCTTTGTGGAAAATCTTGTTTTGGTGATCTTTTTGTTTGTGTGTTAAAACTGCATCTTTGTGACCATTTACCTTTCTTGCTTTTTGAAATTTTTTGTGTGACGATTTTGAGAGTTGTATTTCTTGAACTTTTGATCATTATCACCAAGCTCTTTTGGGTTGCTTTTTGATTGTTAAGAGCACCTTGAAACACACTTTTTGTTGAAGTTTTCACCCGTTTTGTGTTGTTAACTTGCAAAGTGTTTTGTTGCCTATTCTTCAATCATAAAGTTTCAGTCTTAGTTGGAGCACTTTTGAGAAGTCATTTTTGTTTTTTCTTTTGAAGAAAACTTCTTGAAAACTCGGCTTTTGCGTTATTTAGCCTTGTTTTGATTTAGTTTCCTTTTTTTGAGTGAAAGTGCATTTTTGTTTGTCTTGAAATTCGCTTTTAATGTTTGGACGAAAATGAGCATTAGTAACTTATATTCTATCTAAACATCTTAAGTGGCAAATTAGAATTGATAAACAAGTTACTTTCATTATTTGATTTAGAGTAGTCTTAAGTTTTGCATCAGCATGTACTCATTGCATTAGGATAAATTTTTGCATCTTTTAGGGCATCCATAGTTTTGTTAATTTTTGTGAGTGTGAAGCTTGAGTAAAAGAAAAGAAAAATTTATTTCTTTCTTAGAAGTTCCTCAGAACCTAGTAGAAATTTCTTTCATCGAAGAACAAAACGAGTGCATTTGCATATAGTTTGGTTTTTATTAATTTCTTTTGCGTCAAAACACCAAAAGTTTCACTTCCGCTTATCCCTTGACTTAAAGAACAACCTATTTAAAAACAAGTGCTAATTAAAATACAGTAGAACGTTTTTATAATTGTCAATTTAGACACACCAACAAGTTTTAGGATATTTTAGGGCCTTAGATTAGGCGTGTGGAGAGAAAACCATCCAAGGCCATTTAAACTGTCAAACATAGGAGTCTGAATAGTGAGTGAAAATCCAATAGCATTAGGAAGACTAGGAAAGCTCCAGATCTGGGAGTTAAGCACAAGGATTTTTGAAGGAAGAGAGATACCCCCTCTCCTACTTGTCAGATCTTACCTCAAGACTGTTCCGCGTGGCTTCTGACATGAGTTGGTAACCTTAGTTGCTTCTCCTAGGGATCTACAAAGGTGGCTGTGGAGGGGAATCCTATGGCACCTGAGGTTGACGTTGTATCACTCTCAACGGTACTACTAGAGGGCACCCTTATGAAGCTTGGGGGCTTGCACCGGCACAAGCTGTTGTTAGGAGGTTAGCATAACTTCCTCTATTACCTTTGCTAGTAGGACTGGGTTTTCATTATCCCAGACTATCTTTGGAAGGCCCCTTACTTCACTTTCTTGTATTTTGGTGTCTGGTCCTCATCACCCAGAGCGGAAATACTTGAAAGTTGTTTGACTGGCTAGCATATTTTAGGGACTTTTTAGTGTGTGCTCTGTGCTCTTAGTTGGCCTAGATTTCATTTTTTTCTTGAGTCTTTAATTAGATCTTAATAAAGATTCAAAGTGGCTGACCGATTGCCTAGACGGTCTCGAAGATTTCGTGGTCTTTCACCACCAAGTTTAGAGCCTTCTCATAGAAGGCACAGAAGTAATAACGTTAGTAGGTTTCATCCGGTGGCAGCTGACGTATTGGGGATTGATCCTCCCCTCGGGGGCATTAGTGTTCAGGACAGGCCTGGTACTTCTGCAGAACTAGAGAGGAACACTCCAGTTCTTTCTCGAGCTCTCTTTCAATCAGAAGATAACATAGAGGTAGAAGAACTCTCAGAGTCATTAGTAGCTCTGAATTCTCCTCTACCTTCTAGCCATCCAGACGTATTACAATACATTGGGACTCCGACGCATAGAACATCAAGTCCAGGTCATATTACGCACTTACCTTCGATGACCACCACTAGAAGCATGGCTTCTACCACAAGTGCTACAACCATGCAGACTCCAACATCAGTACAATGGGGAGGAAATATTTCCATCCCCTCTGCATATTTATTCAGGTCTTTTGCTAGCACATATTTAGTTGGGTCTACCTCCATTCCTTCTACGAGTGGAAATTCCAAGCCAACGCTTTTAGTTCTGGATTTTTCCCATTTGGCACCCATTCACAGGGTATTTCGTCAGTTCCATTTAGTGCCTCCACATCCATGATGGGTGGGTCGGCTTCATTTCAAGGTTTTCCTTTTGGAAGTGGTCATATACCACATTCCAACCTGACAATAGGATCCATGCCTTTTTCTTCTACAGGACAAGTCAGCAATCCCTTTCAAGGTTGGACTAACCCTACCGTTAGTGGCATCGGAACTGGGAATCCATCTTTTGGCCAACAAGGGAATATGTCGTACTCCACAGTTAATGCGTTCTGAAGTATTCCTCCCTTAGCTTCTGCTTGGAATCCTTATCAGGGGTTATCAACTCCTTATAATCCTTTAGGAGGGAACTTCACTGGTTATGGAGGTTTCTCGGCTGAAGTTGGTCAAACTCTGAGTTATATTGGATCACAAGGTTCACCTTTTGGTTTGGCTGGTTCTATTGGCTACTTCGGGTAGCCTGGTGCCTTCCAAAATCTAGGCCAATCTTTTCAGAACTTTGGGAGCTCCTCCTAGTCTGGGTGGAATCCCCAAGGTCCTCTTAGGCTTCCTTTTCTGGCAGCGTTGAATTTGCCAAATCTCACGAAATTAAAAAACAATCCAATCAAATAAAATCCGACCTGGTCTCCGGTCCCAACCAAAATCCCTTCGAACATTCCAAAGTTCGAAGGGAAGGGTAGTGAAAACCCAGGCGACCATGTAACCATATTCCATTTGTGGTGCTCATCAAACTCCCTTATCGATGACTCGGTTAGGTTGAGACTTTTTCAACACACCTTGACTGGTAATGTGGCCAAGTGGTATATAGAGTTGCCAGGGGGAAGCTTTACATCTTTCGCCGACTTAGCTAATATTTTCCTAAATCATTTCCAGTTGCCCTTCTGTTATGATGCCGGAACTAAACTTCTAGCCAATTTTCGTTAGGATACAACAACTCACATTTCTGATCATATTTAGGAATGGAGATGGATAAAGAGGCTCATTAAAGTCGAAATTCCTCCTAAATACCATCTCGAATGGTTTTTGAAATCTTTACAACCTGAAATATCTAAGGATGTCTCCCTGTCCAGAGTCTATTCTAAGGAGCAGGCTATTTTTAGGGCCTAGCAATTAGAATTGATTTATTTTCAGTCTGGGATTCTATAAAAAATCTTGCTAGATGCTCTTGGGACTAAGGTTGATATAGCCAAGTCGTAGCCAGGTCCCCATGTGGATGGTATCATTGGATTCGTAGACACAAATGCAGTGAACTTGTTAAGCCAATTACAACAATTGTCTTTACAAACTACTTCTAACAATCAGGTTACATTATCTAACCCTTTGTCTTCTCAACCCTCTTCGGTTAATGTCGTCCAATCAGCCAACCCCAAAGGAAATCAAAATTCCAATGGGAAAAAGAAAGGATGAGGTAAGAAAAAGATTAAAGACGGGAAGACCGACACAAATAATCCTAGCAATAATGCTGGTGGTGGTGGAAATGAGTCTAAAAAGAAAGTCAAGTTTCCATGCAAGATATGCAGTGGAGACTATTTAACTCATCTTTGCCCAAAGATTCAAGACGCTCAGTGCTTGTTAGGGCAGAAAGGGACTTCCATTTCTCAAGCCAGGTTAACCAACCCTTTTCCCCAAGGGCAGCAAATGCTTGCTGGCACGAGTTCAAATCCTGGTACCTCTGCAAGGGGCAACCAGGAAGGGAATAAATCATCAAATGTTTTCATGATGAGTTACAATGCTAATGTGGCCACACAGTCACATGATTATGGTGAAGGCGAAACATCCAAGGATAAAACAGTTCCTAAAACTACCAACCCACTTCATATTGAGAGACCCTCTGTCGAGACTGTACCTAGGATATCGAAAGGTTCTACTAAATGCGCGACTATCGACCCTAATGTTAGGGCAACCCAAAATTACTCCATTGTTGAGGATCTGGCTCAGATTCCATGTGCTATGTCCACTTTATAGGTCCTCCAGTCGTGTCCTACTCAAAGAAGTGCCTTGCTATCGGAAATGGGGGTAGTAGATCCAAACAATTCTTTATCTCTCACTTTTCATATGAATAATGTCAAAAAGAGACTTCCTCATCATATGGCTTTCCAGATAAAGTCTACTTACCAGAAAACTAATATTTTTCAGACAGTTATAGATGAGGGAGCTTCCACGTGTGTCATGTCTATGTCATGTTGGAAGGCCATTGGATCACCTTCGGTTGTTCCTTCACCTACCCTCTTGACACTGTTTGATGGTCATTCTCATAGGCCATACGGGATTATCCCGACCTTTCCTATATGTGTTGGAGGAAAGGTTGTTAATATCAAAGTAGAAGTCATCGATGCTAACCTAGATTACAATCTCCTCTTAGGAAGGAACTGGATATACGAAATGGATGTCATTTTTTCGACTCTGTTTCATGTCATTTGCTTTCCTCATGAGGGGAAAATTGTTAAGGTTGATCAATTGGATTATTCTCCAGTCGATCCTTGAGCAACTTTGGACTCTATTGTTCCCTTAGTGGACAACCCCTGTTCGCCTACTGAGAATCTAGGAGTCGGGATATACTCTTCATTGATGGGTACATTTGATCTTCCCCCTCCTATAGCTAGAATAGATACAATTTCATCCTCCAAGGAGCCTTTACGAAAAGAGTTTGTTCGAACTCACTATTTTTGGATCCTGGGACCTTTCTGTTATCTACATCCACAGTAGATGAAGGGAAGGTGGGTGGAATAGAATCTCCTATGTCTACAGCAGAGCCTAGATGTGAATCTATCAATAACTCTGCAGACAATCATCCTACTCCTTCCTCAGAGAAAGAGTTAGATGGTGATGTGGCTCATACTCGGACCCTTGATTCCATTTCTGCATTGGATGGCTTGGATATTATTTTTACATCTGACGAAGCGATATTCAAAGCAATGACGGCTGTAGATCGACCTTTGGAAGATTTACATCATCGTTCATGTTTTCGTCCTCCTTTTCATGAAGTCGAATCTTGGTCCCCTGATCTGACTAGTGATGTTTGTACGATTCCTTTGGCTCCAACACAATTTTTTGCCGAAGGTAGTATATTTATTGGTTCGATAAATGTACCTATAAACATCCCTAGAAGCAAGTTGGCAGAGCCCCCTGATCGACTCTACCTTAAGAAGTACTTTGCTTAGCAACTAGGCAATGGGTTCTTTGTACATTTTGCATATTTGTACATATCTCATCGGGAGTTTTTTTGATATCGACACTTTTGGTCTGCTGTGGCAGGTGTTGATGGATGACTTGGTCTATTTTGGATTCGCCAATGGTGCTTGTTGGCCCTCAATTTTGGTCTATTTTTGCTTAAGGAAACTTACTTAATCCTTATATTTTCCATCCATTTTCCATCACATCCATCTCATTTTGATGTATTTTATGCATATTCAGGTGTTTTTCTAGAAGTTTTTATGAAAACTGAGTTTCAAGTGCAATTTTGGACTGAATCAGAAATTCCCATAATAGCTATGTGGATGACATGTTTGCAGGACACTTGGGCTTGAGTTGGATGCATGAATGGAAAGCTTGGGAACTAGGACTAAGCTAACTCCACTTGGTTCGGTCAAAACAAGCTTTATTAGGCCTGGTCAAGGCTGGTCAAACATGACTAGTCACCAAAAAATCCCTAGGAAATAGGGCAGTTTTGAGATTTTATGAGATTGACCATATTTCTTGGGATGAATTGGATGAGTTTGACTTAGATAGGTGGATATGAGTAGATATGAGTGTTAGAGATAATATAGATCAGTTTGTTTCACAAAACCTCTATTTAAAGCCAAGACTTTGATGGCTTAAGAATGTAATTTTATATGTAACTTTTGTATAATTTTATGCTGAGACACTTTGGAGTTGGAAGTTAATTTGAAGAACCTGTCTCATTTCAATTTGTTGTTCATGCTTGGTTGATTTACTGAAGTTGTTGTAGCTGAGATTTCTTCAAGTGTGCAAGGCAAGGGTGGAGGGCCCCCACACCAAGCTACGTGCACTTCTTGGTTCAATTTTCATAGTTTTCATAGATTATTTCTTGTTTCAAATGTATTTAGATGTGTGATGATTGCTGAATGAATATTGGTTTAATTCTAATCTACATATGAAGGGACAAATAGGAATTTAAGTTAAATTCCCCTTCTATTTGATCTTGAACTAAAACTGAATTTCATTCTCCATTTCTTATTTGAAGTTATTTCTGCATTTCTAGTTTGAAGCAATGGTGATTGTGATATAATAGGATTGTGAAGATGGACAATATGGACCTCCTTAGTTAGGAGCCTCTTCTTTTACATCTTCTACATCATAAACCATTGTTAATTAGTGCTCTTAGATTTATCTTCATGAAAGTAGTATTGTAGGGAAGGACAACCTGGTTCTCCTAAGTTAGGAGCCTCTTCCCTCATATATTACATAAATGAATTAGAAATTGTTAAAATAGGTTTATATTTGTAATATGTACTTCTTTAAATCTTCAAATTTTATCTTCTAAACTTGATTATATATGATGTCCATATACTGTGGATTTGCCTCCAAGTTTTACAAACCCGGTTTGATAATTAAATACTTGTGTTAATTTATGTTAATAAATTAGCCCAACAGTGCTAATCGGCACACTCGGAACCTCGCTTTCGCAGCTTGGGTAATCTACTATCCAACTAGTTAGTTGATGGTTTCAAGGGAAGTATGCATTGGTCCCACTTCAAATAATATGGTTGAGCATACTGCCATCATTAATTTACTATCCGAGGCAATTTCTTATGAAATCGATTCATTGGTAGTCTATCTTGATTCACAATTGATAGTGTCACAATTGAATAACATTTATCGGGTAAGGGATCCATGTTTATATCGCCAATATTTAAGGGTGAGGTTGTTGCAAAGATCATTTACTTACATTAATTATTTGCACATTCCAAGATCTCATAATTGGTTAGTTGATTCTATCGCTAATCAAGAATTAGACTGGCACATCCTTCACTCATCACAGTAAAATCAAGCATCAAAAAGTCGAACTGTATATATATCATAAAATATCTTGAGTGTACATAAGTGTGTCCAAAATAAAATACAAAAATTGGGACTCAAATGCCCATAATCATGTTCATTACATCTAATTCCCCAGCTCAGGATGAGCGCCTAAGTATGCAACTACTGCTTTGGCCACACACCTAAGAGTTCGAACCCAGTCTCGTGGCATGCTAACCACATGACGCTGCATATCTATAGGGAGATCCTCTACAGCCTCCATCAGTACTCGGTGAGTTAGTCTCACCAGGTGCCATTGAACTGTGTGTAGAAGTCGCTCTGTCTCCGCAATCGCCTCTTCAGCACCTCCGTTGTGATGTCCATGCCATGGGAACCCATCTAATCGCACTGGCCCAATATCTAGAACATGATCATCATATTAGTCATTTGGATCCTATCAAAAATATTTTTCAAAATTTATTTTTATATTTGAAAAATCATAAAAAATCATAAAAATCATAAAATCAAAAACATTTGTGTTGAGCTTTGAAATTACACCTCTCCTACACATTTTCCCAGACTTTTCCCTCACCAGTACTCCATAAGCTATCAAAAATCATTGCATATTGATTCTAAAAGAGCATTTAAGTGGTTTTCTAACTATGTTCTTGTGTTTGCTGTTTGATTTATATTTTTCTCATAAGCTGCGGAATGCAGCCACTTCCCACAGCTAATTCAACTTTCCACAGCTGTTTTTGTTAAACTCCAGGTTGCAGGTGTCATCAGGCAAAACGGGACACATGGGTAGGTCAGAAATGACCTGGACATGGATCAGGTCCTGTTGGTAAAGCGGGATTCATCAAGGAAAGCTGTGGTCAACGATGGTCAAGCAGTGGTCAAACAGAGGAATCCTACAGCAACAGGACTCCCTCTTCAAGCACGTGAAGGATTTGTGGTCATTCCTAGATCCTTGGGGTCAAGTCAACATCTGTAGACTGCCCCACGATGTGAATCCAACAGCCACAATTGATAGATTTAATAATCTCGGCAACCATTATGCTAAATCCATGGACGTTGTCTTTTATGTGTCCTTTGTTCACGTATTTTTACAGGAAACAGTTATGTAACCTTTGTTATAAATAACACGTTTCTATACGCATAGAGTTAGTCTTTTTGAATGTAATTTTGTTGTTCAAAGTTCATTGTGCCGTGACACTAGTCATATTGTTGTAACTGTGTTTTGAAATATACAAGAAGACTCTGTTTCTACATGATTGTGTGAACGTAATTTTGGATTGATAGCCTATTGACCAAGGCTGTGCAGGAGGCCCCTGTACACTGAGGTTTCATTTTCGTTGTTGCTGTACAGTTTCTATGTATCATTTCTTTATTTTCACTGCACATGTTTCATAGTTAGTCACCTGTGTATATATTTCCTTTGCTATGGTACTAACTTTTCATGCCTGTTTATGCTTTTAAAAGCTTTGTATATTGTTGTTAACGCTGATCAGTGTGTGTATGTTTCAGGATAGAATATGCCTGGTCATTTGCATATAATTTTCACAATAACTAGTGACATGAGATTAGCCTCTCTGCTGACTTTTCTTTTCTTAGTTTTCTTTTTAATTCCAGTTCTGTTTTGTTGATTTTAGTCTTGTTTAGTTGCTTTGTTAGTTAGCTTAGATATCAACTTGCTCATATCATTGACGGTTACCCCCGAAAGCCATAGCTTAAACTAACTGGCGAGGAATCGGATTATGAATGTTGTGATTTGATTTTAGTTTTACTTTTCTGCAATTAGATATCAACTTGCTCATATCATTGACGATTACCTCCGAAAGCCATAGCTTAGACTAACTGGTGAGGAGTCGGATTATGAATGTTTTGATTTGATTTTAGTTTTACTTTTCTGCAATTAGATATCAACTTGCTCATGTCATTGATGATTACCTCCGAAAGCCATAGCTTAGACTAACTGGCAAGGAATCGGATTATGAATGTTGTGATTTGATTTTAGTTTTACTTTTCTGCAATTAGACATCAACTTGCTCATATCATTGATGATTATCTCTGAAAGCCATAGCTTAGACTAACTGGCGAGGAATCAGACTATGAATGATGTGAATTGATTTTACTTTTACTAGATTGCAATTTTTATCTATTTGAGTGCAATAGCTTAATTCACTTTTTTGTATTTAGATAGCAGTAGAGATAATGGTTTCATGATCAGTAGTTCATTACTTGCTTGATTTAAATAGCAACACTTTTTTATTCTTGTTCAAGTATTAATTTCATCATTAGTATGTTCTAAGACTCTCTGAAGTGTTAAGCTCTGGAAATCATTATAGAGGACATAATTTCCTTAAACACTATATCCATACTTGCCTTCTAGAGTATTCTTAAAACTCAGGAATAGGATTTCCATTCATCTTGGAGATAAACAAAGATAAAAACCCCCAAAACAAAATAAAATTTGGAAACGACAAAAAGTAAGAAAGAGGTTGTCTTGCACATATAGTGCGCCACACTTCATCAGTTTACGACTCTCGGATTGATAATTAATGTAGCAATTTATGACACACTAAATTGACCAAACACTTTGGCGCTCTTGCCGGGGAAGTGTAACTAGGTAGCCAATCTCTTAAAGAAAAAGGGAAAAATTGATAACTTCTTGAAGTATGCTCTCCTCTTGCACCTAGTGTGATCTGTGTTAGCGCTTGAAATTTCACCTCAGGCTGAGAAAGGTAAACCTCAAGGCAACATCAAACCATTTAGCCTCGTAGCTAGCCCTACGGGGCAGGAGAAGGCTCTCTCCGGTCTATCTCGGTAAAATCTTCAATAGATGAGATGACCAATAAGGAAAAACTGATATTAGGCTAGTAAACTGATCAAAGAGTTTGATTTGGGGTTTTTTAGGTTTTGGGTGGCAAATTGAGGAGATAGAAATTTTGGGTGCGGGGATTGGACACAGTTTCTGCAGGGGGTTCTTTGGGGCGAGGTAGGAGACAGTATTGATGCCTTTAATTGAGGTGGATGGTCAGGAAAGAAAGGTGAGGAGCTAAAGAGAGCAAACAATCACTTTGAATTCTCTTTAGACAGTAGAAAACATTGAAATTAAACAAACTTAAAAGCAGAGCATGGCAAGCATGAATTCTTACTTTAACACTTCATTTGTTTAATGAGCAGAAGTAAAAGAAAGGAAATGAGTCACATAACAAGCTTACAAGTACATTGAGAAACACACCATCAACACATGAGTCCACAAGAATCCCAAAGAGGACTGCAAAACCCTGGTCTTCCTTAGCCAAAAATTGCAGAGATACAGTGAATAATACAATAAGAGCTTCTCCCTCAAGAGTCCAACCATGAAAATGAGAAAGAAAGTACATAATATAGATCATCTAACCTCTTTCCCTGCCTCCATGGGTCGAGCTCACTATCCTAGGAGCTGTTTCAACCACTTCTAAACTAAGCACTACAAACTAGGCAGTCAAAACAACTTGCCTCTATAAGCTAGGAAACCAATTCATTCATTTAATTTTCACCCTTTTCATGAATGAATCTTCTAGAAGTGTTAAATAAGAGTAAAAGTGTCTCAAAAGTACAATAATTACATCAAATAGAATCATAATTCACCCCAAAAAGTCAAACTGAGTCAAATCTGCGTTTTCTGAGTTGTACAGTGCATTTTTGAAAAAACTGCCTGACGGGTCGCGCGCCTTTGGCACCACTTTTGGGGCACTTGCAGGTGGCCCAATTGAGCAAGAGTAGGCTTGTTGGAAAGGTATTTGAGTCTACTTTCCAACCCAACTAGAATTTTTGAATTTGGAGTTCATTTTCCCAGTCAAAAATCAAATCTCCCAAGACTGCTTTCTACAGTTCAAAAAAGTGGCAGAAAGTCAATTTTTGCTAGTTTTTTTACTTTCTGGAGGCCCAAAACTTCACCAAATCTCAAGTCCATTCATGAGCATGTGTAACTTTGCATGACAAATTTGGAAATGCTGAGTTTTTGTCAAATGGAGTTGCCATGATGAAGGGTCGCGCGGGGGGTGAGACCCGTTAATGGGAAAAACCTGCAAATTGCCTGAAAATGCCAAAATTCACCCAAAATTCTCAAAATTTCTTGGGATTTGTGCTGTGGCTAGGCTATTTAGTGCCTTGGTCAACCGCCTTTGAAACATCTTCATCTTTGCCTTGCACACATGTATTCTTGCCCAGTAATGGTTTTTCATGTTCCTCAGCAATTTCTTCTCTTGGTTGGCCTTAGCCAACAGCCTCTCCATGTGTGCATTTGCCCGAATGAGCATGGACTCTCGGTCAGCGGGCAATGGATCACTGGGTCTTCTTCGGTTCAAGATTCGGTCACTACGAATCCTCCACAGCTCATCAAGTGCTTTCTCATCCTCCAACTGTTTGTTGCGCTGCTCCAGGTATGAGATTGTCCATTGTGCCCCCTCTAATCTCCTCTGCAAGGCATCATTTTCAGCTCTGAGGTGCTAAATGATCTCCTTTGACTCCCGGATAGGAGAACTAACATCAAGATCAATAAGCTCTATATCCGGAACACCTGATGGTCCCTCATCAATCTTGGGCTGTTTGGCCCTCCCTGGTACCTGTGCTGCTGAAGAAAGCGAGGCCCCTTCCACCTGATGTGGAGATAACACTCGCTGAGCCGATGAAGAAGGTGAGACCCCTTCCACCTGGTGTGGAGAAAATACTCGCCGAGCTGCTGCAAATAAGGTCCTTTGGCCTCTCTGATAAGTGACCAATGGAGAAGAGCTGACATGTCCAGTCTCAGGAATATAAGAAGAGGGGTAGGGTTTAAGGCTCTTAGCAAATTTGGAAGGGAAATTTAAATAAAAAGATAAGGAATGGACAATAGAAAAGAAAAGGGATACCTCAAAACAACATAATAAACCCTAGCAATTTTGACAACTTCAAGCCCAAAAGCACAATGGAGAATTTTACTTGCAAATGAAGACCTTTAAAAATACAATCATGATCTTTTTGAACTGAAACAAGAAATAATTTTTCATGATTGAGGGCCTACCTTGAAAAATTTAGCAACTTGTGGTTCCTTGGCAGCTCACTGGCAAATTTCTATGGAGAAATCCCCAACAGGTCGCGCGCCCCTGACGGGTCGCGCCAGTGTAATTTTTGCACTGGCAAAGGTGTCCTAATGGGTCGCGCGCCTTCAACGGGTCGCGCGCTTTTGCAGGAGGATTTTGGAGGACTTCCCGGTGTCAGAATCAGGTGCAGGATAGCACGTTGGAAAGGTCTTTGAGTCTAATTTCCAAAACAACTAGAATTTTTCAATTTGGAGTTGATTTGACCTGTCAAAAATCAAATCTCCCAAGACTGGTCAAAAAGTGCCAAATGAGGCTGCCTCAAGGAAGAGTGTTGTTGCAGTCAACTTTTGAATGCCTTCCTCAACCCAAAATTGAGCTCAAGATAGCTCATTGGAAAGATATTTGTGTCTAGTTATCATTTTACCCATAAAGAAAATCATTTGGCCAACCAAGCTAGGAGAAAAACTTATTTTCCCAAGGTCACTTCAGAGGTGTCTTTGATTCTCCTGAAGCAACGGTATTCATGACATTTCTCTCAAACCATGACACCTGTGTAAAAAGTGAAGGATGTTTTTCTTCCTTGGCATGTTTTAAACAAAAAAATCTCTCAATTTTGCAAAATTCATCTTTGATTGCTCTGAAACATCATTTGAGTGAAACTTGCCCCGATGTGTGAAACAAGGAATTTTGTCGAAATGAAGCGCAATGAAGGGGATAGGGGGCTTCTAAATTCTTGGGGAAATTTTTGGAAGTAGGGAGGGATGTTAGGAAGCAGGGGAAAGTGGAATCTCAGAGATTGAGTGAGGGGAAGGGGTCCAAAAGGGCAAAACACAGGCCAAACCTAGAAAATTGCCAGGTTGTAGCTAGAAACTAGGGTTTGTGCGAAAATGAGGAATTTGGGGAATCTCAGTGATGGGAAGCATTTCGTAAGGTACTTTAAGGATAGGGGAAGGTGTATGAACATCAGGAAAAAAGTTTTGCCGATGATTTGACTGTCCAAGAAAAATTGGTTTCAAAACCCTAGGAGAGGGAAATGACCTTGCCTAGGCGCAACTGAAGCATGGATAAGCTGTAAAATGACCCTATGGAACTTGACATGATGATGAAAACCCTCTGAATGATGATAGGATCAGCTGAATGATGACATGGACTTGACATTTGGGCAATTTTGAAAAGAATGAAAGCAAACCCTAGACCTAATGCCTAGTGACCAAATTTTGCTTGAAGACTCACTGAAATGACACAATTTGACCTTGACACTTCAAAATCACTTTGTAAGAGTCATGTTTGATCACTGGAGGAAGGCTTGAAAGACTGACACTAACAATCTGGAGGATCAAAAAAGAGAGTTTTTAGTTCAATAATTTCTTGATTATGCTCTCTTCTTGCACATGGTGTGACCTGGAAGATCAGAAAGAGAATTATTAGCCCGACTTAAAAAAATAAAAAATAAACAATGACATGCATAGAGCAAGAGATTTTATGGGAAGGTTTATAGCTAGGGCCAAAAGTTCGATTTTCACAACTCTAGCTACTTCAAGGCATAGACAAGATACACCTCCATCATCTCTGACTCACACTCCTAGCCTTAGGATTCCTGGAATTCAAGGGGTGGCAACTGAATTAGGAGACTCTCCCGCACTATCCATTAAATCTGACCTAGGAGAAGAACCTTTCTTCACTTCTACAAGGGAACATATTGTAATCAAAGAAGTAGAATCACCTGAAGAAGAGGAGGGAGAAATTCTTCCTCATTCGCCATTAATAGAAGAACCAAAGGACTCTGAGAACTCTGAGGAAACTATCATGACAGAGGAAGTAGTGAATGGATTTGGAGGAGGGGGTAGAGGTAGAGGTAGATGAGGAGGAAACAATGGAGGAGGTAGAGATAATAATGGGGGAAATAGGGATGGAGACAACTCATTTGGATTCCCTATAGCCGATGAAGAGACCCATACAGCAATGAAAAACATTTCACCATCTGTCCTCCCAAACTTTTATGGGTTGCGAAGTGAGGATCTTGAAACATTTCTATTTGAGTTTGAAGTCTTGTGCCGAACCTATGACTATATGGAAGACTCTCAAAAACTCAAATTGTTTCCTTCAACATTGAAAGGAGCTGCTTTGAAATGGTTCATGGGATTAGTCACTCAATCTATTAGGACCTGGAATGATATAAAACAAAAATTTTTGGATAGATACTTGGATTATTGTATGCCCACCAACCATAAGGATGAGGTATTCAAGATGATGCAAAAAGAAGATGAAAACTTGGAGGATTTACTTGAAAGATTTCAATACAACTTAAAGAGAGCAAAAATGAGTAATTTAGATGAAGAAACCTTGAAAGCTCTTCTATTGATAGCCATTAGAGATGAATGGATAGATATTTTAAACATGATGGGGAAGGGAGATATTTCTCAACTTCCACTCTATGAAATAGCAGAACTATGTGTCCATCTCTCAAGGGGAAAATCTAAAACTGGAAAAGGGCCTCGAGATCCTTCTCTTCTTAGGGCAAACAAATCTCCAACTGGATCAGTAAGTAGGGCAGAGATTGGCAATATGCTTGATGAGTTCAAAACTGATATTCTAGGGAGCCTTAGTGAACAACTAGACACCCTTAAAATACAAAACAAACAGAAAGCAGAAGCTGAAGTCTTAGCCATCTTTTGTCCAAAATGTAGAAAGAAACATGCTTTAAGGGAATGTCCCTTGGATGCAAAAATTGTAGAAACATGTGTGATTTGATCAGAAAGTCATGAGATCAAGGATTTTCCTTCAATTCCTAGGCTCAAAGCTGTCTTTCAGGAAGATCCAAATTCAGTAGAATCCCTTTGTTTTGTTTCAAGAAGACCATGGCAGGGGCCACAAAATCAAGGATTTAATAATCCTATGAACTTTCAGCTCCCACTAAATTGGAATTCTTGGCAACAACCTTGGCCCCAATCTCAAAATCCATACCAATCATGGGCACAAGGGATGCAAAATCCTTATGGGAGATTTGCTCAATTTTATCAATATCCTCCATCTTTTCAAAATCAACAAAATCCACAAATTCCAAATCAAAACCCACAGCTTTCATTACCATTTCTGCAACAACAACCTTCTCAACAAAATCCAAATTCTCAACTCTTGCTTCCATTTCAACAAAATACAAATCAACTACCAGCCCAGCCATTACCAAATCCCAACAACAAAAATCCTCAGAATGCTTACATGGTAGAAGGACAACAATTTCGTACCTATATGATTGTTCCTCTCAACAATGTACAACTCAGGTTTGGTAGAGTTTTAGAAAAACCTTCTATAGATGTTCAAGAGCAAGATACCTCTAAGGAGGATTCTCTTAAAGTCAATAAAGGTTCTGAGGAAGCATCTCTTCAAAACCCAAAAATTCAAAAAGAAAAAGAAAAAGAGTCAACCCCCACAACTCCTGCAGTTGAGCAACCTACATCTTCATCCACACCTCCTTTCCCTGAAAGATTACAAATTGACAAAGGAGTGGAAAAACAAATCTTGTTACCTGACTATGATTTTTTAGATGATTGAAGAATGTCTGTATCAAGATTCCCTTGCTACAAGCCATTAGAGAGATTCATATTCTATCAAAAACAATAAAGGAGTTGAGTCTCAAGAGACCAGGAAGGAAACCAAGAGATACAAGAAGAATCCACCTGGTAGGAAGAATTGCAGATATCATGATGGGAAAAATTACCAAGCAGAAATATGTAGATCTAGGAAGTCTAATTGTCAAGACACATATAAATGGGATAGAAATTCCAAATACTTTGATTGACTTAGGGGCTACTATCAACATTATGAGTAGACAGACTATGGAATAGCTTAAACTTCCTAATCTTCTTTTTACACCTACCTTACTACAACTTGCAGATAGATCAATAATCAAACCAGATAGTGTATTAGAAGACATTTCAGTCTCCTTATATTCTTGGGAATATCCAGTAGATTTCATGATTTTTACTCCCAAGAGTAATTTAGGAGGGCACCCACTCATCTTAGGAAGACCTTGGCTAGCCACAGCTGATGCTTTCATTAGTTGTAGATTTTGAGATATGTACATTTTTTATGGTAGTTCGACAAATAAATTCAATTTGTATCCTCCAGCAAAAGCAGTTACAGAAGTAGGAGACAATGAATGGGTCAATGATGAGGACAGTATACAACCTGTCTTTACCATTTCTGAAATTAGTGAAGATAGTCAAATTCTGAACACATTAGAAAATTTTGGAACATCTTCAGAATATGACCACACACAATTTTAGTTAGATTCTGACATTGAGTATTTATCATCAATACAAATGTCTCTTTTCTCTATGGAAGAGTTTGGTAGTTCTACCATTGAGATTCTCCCAGGTAAAACATTGAATATCAACAAAAATTTGGAAAAATCACAATAAGAAGAACTAACCAAAATCTTGCAAAAACATTCTACTACATTTGCATGGGAGTATACTGATATGAAAGGTATTGACCCTAAGACTTGCATCCATCATATCTATATCGAGGAAAACAGTAGACCAATCAGAAAACCTCAAAGAAGGATGAATCCAAATCTTAGGGAGATAGTGAAAGAAGAGCTCCAAAAACTACTCAATGTAAACTTCATTTATCCAATTTTAGATAGCCGATGGGTTTCTCCTTTGGTTATAGTACCCAAAAAGAATGGTAAATGGAGGGTATGCATTGATTACAGGGAATTGAACAAAGCAACTTTGAAGGATCACTTTCCTTCGCCCTTTATCGATTAAGTATTAGATACATTAGCGGGCAAAAAGTACTTTTCATTTCTGGATGGTTTTTGTGGTTATAATCAAATTCAAGTAGCACCTGAGGATCAGGATAAGACCACATTTACCTGTCCATGGGGAGCTTTTGCTTATCGAGTGCTTCCTTTTGGATTATGTAATGCACCCACGACATTCCAAAGAGCAGTGCTAGGAATTTTTTCTGATCTAATCCATGATTGTGTAGAGGTTTATATGGATGATTTTACAGTTTATGGTGATTCGTTTGAAGAAGCATTAGAAAATTTGGAAAAATTCCTTATAAGATGTAAAGAGACAAACCTTTCATTAAGCCATGAAAAATGCTTTATGATGTTTACTGAAGGTATTGTTTTAGGACATCATATTTTAGGGGATGGGATTAAAGTTGATAGATCAACAGTTGAAGTCATATCCAAATTTCCTATTCCAAATTGTCAAAAAGATGTTAGAAGTTTTCTAGGATTTACTGGATACTATAGAAGATTTATATAAAACTTCACTAAAATAGCATCTCCACTCTTCAAACTGCTTACAAAAGACTGTGAATTCAAATGGGATCTTGATTGTCAATCAGCATTTGAAACTTTGAAAACAAGAATATCTGAAGCACCTATCTTGAGAGGACCAAATTGGAAACTTCCTTTCATATTTCTACAGATTCTTCAAATACAACTTTAGGAGCTGTGTTGGGTCAAAAAGATTTAGTTCCTTATGCCATTTACTATACCAGTAAAAATTTGACTCCCACTGAGTTGAACTATACTGTAACTGAAAAAGAGTTCTTAGCTGTTGTTCATGCAATCAATAAGTTTAGACATTATATAACAGGCTATGAAAATTTTATTCATACTGATCATTCTGCAATTAGATACCTAATGAACAAACCTATTACTAATGGCAGAGTTACAAGGTGGCTCCTACTTTTACAAGAATTCAATATTACTGTTTTGGATAGACCAGGGAAACAAAATACAGTAGCTGATTTCTTGTCTAGGATCCAAAATACTAAAGAAGATTCTCTTGTAGAGGATAAGTTTCTTGATGAATATTTATTTGCAGTAACTACTAAGACCCCTTGTTATGCAGATATAGCTAACTATTTGGTTACAGGGAAACTACCTCCACATTTATTTCCTAGTGAAAGAAGAAAGATTATTCAGGAGAGTTCAAAATATTCATGGATTTCTAACGAATTGTTTAAAACGGGGTCAGATCTTGTGATCAGAAGATGTGTTAGGGAAGATGAAATGCCTGATATTCTCAAGGCATGTCATGATGAACCATGCGGCAGAAATTTTGCTGACAAAAAGACAGCCTATAAAATCCTCTCTTTAGGATATCACTGGCCATCCCTCTTTAAAGATGAAAAACAATATGTCAAAAGGTGTGACAGCTACCAAAGAGTAGGGAAACCTACCCTTTCAAATGAAATTCCATTGCAACCTCAGGTACTCATCGAACCATTTGAAAAATGGGCTTTAGATTTCATTGGACCTATTAACCCACCATCTAAACAAAGAAAGTATATATTGGTATGTACTGATTATGTCACTAAATGGGTAGAAGCCAAAGCATTATTTTCTGCTACTGAAAATTCAGTTGTTAGTTTTCTTTATGAGGATATTTTTACTCGCTTTGGTGCTCCAAGAGAAATTGTGACAGATCAAGGAAGTCAATTCACATCCAACCTAGTGGAGAAGCTGATGGAAGAATACAAAATCAGGCACAGAAAATCTACTCCTTACCATCCGCAAGCAAATGGTCAAGTGGAGTCTACAAACAAAGTTATTGAAAGCATCATCACCAAAACTGTTCATCTACACAGAAGATATTGGGCAGAAAGGCTTCCTGAAGACTTGTGGGCCTACAGAACTAAATGGAGAAATACAACAGGACATTCTCCCTATGAACTTGTTTATGGGAAAGAAGTACTGCTCCCCATTGAGTTCCAAGTCAAAACTTTCAAGATGGCAGTTCAATTGGGAATGGATCTATCAGAAGCCCAAAAGCATAGAATGGAGCAGTTGAATGAGCTAGATGATATCAGACAAGAGGCAATCCTAAGAACTGATCTAGTTCAATATCAAAGAGCTAAGTGGCATGACAAATACATCAAGGAGAAAAAGTTTCAAAAAGGAGATTGGGCATTGCTATTTGATTCCAAGTTTAAAGATTTTAAAGGAAAATTTCAGACTCATTGGCTTGGGCCATATGAGATTGACAAAATATTTAGCAACAGAGCAGTAAGAATCAAAACCATTGATGAACATCAAACTCCTCTTATTGTGAATGGCCACAAATTAAAGATCTATCATAAGCCACTCTCAAAAGAGGAATTTGTCAAAATCTTTCAAGATAGTTTTGCAATAAGGCTGGTGAAGAAGAATCCTTCTTCTCCACCAGCCTAGCCTTTGTTCTTTTCTGTTAAAAAAAAAAAAAATGTGTGTATAAGCCTAAAAGCCAATCACTGATTGGAAGTCTTATACAGAAAATATAGGGCAAAAATCAGGAACTCCTGACGCCCTATATTTTCCAAAAAAAAAAAAAAATTCTCTCATTGTATCCATAGTTTCCTGACATCTCACTTCACTTCATTTCACCTCATTTCACTTCACTTCATTTCATTTTCATTTCATCATCTCATTCCACCAATAAAATTCCTTTTATGACCATTTTCATTCATTCAGTCATCATTTATCCATCTCCATTCAGTCATATGATTACTGTGTCAGTTTCTGCAGCTGAACCCAGTTTCTGCAACCAGAGGTTGATTCCACAGCCACCACTCTATTTTTCAACATTGACAGTCAGATGTTAGTTAAATGATCATGAAAATCAAATGCAAGTATGGCAAAAGGAAGATATTTTGAAGATATAAAGCGCTTAGGAGCATGCAATAAGCAGCCAATCAAAGGTCAGTGGACGAAAGTGGTAAGTTCCAAGGTATGAGCAAAGTTCGTTTTAAATAGTGTTTTAAAACACATTTTACATAGTTATGAAACCACCAGCTCCATTATATGTAATGATTCGCCTTGATATCTTCCATAACCTTTTCATAATTTCACCACAAACCTTGCATTAATTCCTAACGGCTTTATGATCCATCTCTGATTTTAACTCGTGTTCAATCGTACTTTGACATTCCATCTGTTAAGCCGGGTAATTATGAGGACGTGATCGATTTGGTCACGGCTCCTTCCATACAGCACAAATTCCATAGCCATTTTGTCAGCGAGCTAGTGTCTATTCCGCAACCGTCTAGTTCAAAACTTTGCCAGGTTCACTCTATTTCCATACTTCCCATCGAAGTTGCATTTGTATTGTTGGTCTTCTCACATAAGCCCTCATTTTGTAAACCCATTCTAGCCTTCATTCTGTGAACTCATCCTCGCTACCTATTCTTTGTCCCTCCATTTACGACTACTGGTTTTTTTCCACAGTCCTCCTACATTCCCCGCAAGCACAACCGTCTCACCTCTGTCAGTCTATCATTCACGCAGACGTACTTTAAAGCAGGGGAAGGAATGAGTCCTCTGTTGAGAGCAGAACCAGAAGGGTCCAAATTTATGGAAGGGTATCCACAAGTGAAAAGCATGCTAAGGAAGGCCCGGTGGCTACAGAAATTCAAAGGCTACAACAAGGAAGTTATGAATACTTTTGCGAGGTCTTTTGACAGTGTAGAAGCGAAGGTTGGAGACCTTAAATTCTCAATCACAGAGGCATCCATAGCAGCTGCAACTGAACTCCCACAGGAGGGAGAGCGGTGGTTCAAAAATAAGAGCTTTGATGAGAGAGCATGAAGGGTTATCCTACAAAATCCAGGTATGGATGTAACCATCTTTAATCGTGGAATCCTTGTCTCTGCTTTACAAGAAAAGTGGGCTAGTTTATTATTAATAATCCAGAAATTCATTACTTGTGAGGGACAATTCGGGTCAATGTACATGTACCACACCCGGTTGCTAATGAATTTTCTCGAAAACCAAACTATTAATTTTCCCTACTTCTTGTTAAATATCCTGAAGAAAATGTCCACCACTGTCCAAAAGAATCTGGGGGATGTAGAACCCAACTTGTATCATCACGACCTTGTGAAAAATTTAATAGAAAAAAATTGAAGGAAAAGAAGGACACCTAGGAGCAGTTTTTAGTTAGAAATTTCTTTAAAGATCCACAAGAAACCCCTGAAAGCAGCACATCAAGGAGAAGCAGAAGAAAGAAAACAAGTGATAAAATTCAGGATACTCCTACTAACATAGTCAAAGAAACTAGTAGGGAAGAAAAACTGTCTGAAAGTAGGAAGGAAAGAACTGAGGGTAAGAAACCAAGAAAATCAAAAGGGAAAAGAATTATTGAGGCTGTCTATCAAACCCCAGAACCTTCCTCAGAAGAGGACCACCAAATATTGTCTGAAAGACTAGTTTACCTTCAAGAGCAGTCAGCTGCAGTAAAGAGAAAAGGGAAAGAAAAATAGAGTGTGGAAAAAGAAGACATTAGTTCACAAAATTTGAGGGGAAGTTCTAGACTAAAAGGGAAATTGAGGAAAATACAAATTAAAGGGCCCCACTTTATTGATTTAGGGTGGGAAACACCGGAACAACCTTCAACAATCCCTCCTGGCCATGGCCCACACCATACTCCTATTCCTCAGCCATATTTTGAAAATAGTCCTTCTCGGCCAGAGTTTGCGATCAGCCCTTCTCAACCAGATTTTGGGGACAGCCTAAAGAAGACTACACCTGAGATAGATCCAGTCCAGCAAGAAATGTATGATTATATTGAGACCTTGGAGAAAACAGCCACAGACCAAGGCACTTCATCTACCCATCCTAATACAGCTCAAGAAGCTCAAATCCAATCACTAAAACAAGAAGTTTTTGAGCTCGAGGTCTTAAATAGACACATCAAAAGAGAAAATGAAACATTGAAAGAGTAGGGTAGGTTAGATAAGATTATTCATGACAATACCATGTTGCATCTTGGGCTATGGCAAAAGAAAAATAGAAAATTAAAGAAAAAGAACAGGAGGTTGAACAAGGCTCTCATCAACCTCAAATTCAGGTGTCTAATGAGGAAGCCGAGGATGGTAGTGGTCCCAAGAAAGAAGAAAAGAAGGCTGAATGTATTGGCAGAGGTCTCAGAACACATGAACTGAAAGGAGGATGATCAAACTTTTGGTTGCATTGGGACATGCAACACCTTCACAGTGGGGGTATGTTGAGCTTTGAAATTACACCTCTCCTACACATTTTCCCAGACTTTTTCCCTCACCAGTACTCCATAAGCTATCAGAAATAATTGCATATTGATTCTAAAAGAGCATTTAAGTGGTTTTCTAACTATGTTCTTGTGTTTGTTGTTTGACTTAGATTTTTCTCATAAGCTGCGGAATGCAGCCACTTGCCGTAGCTGATTCAACTTTCCGCAGCTATTTTTATTAAATTCCAGGTTGCAGGTATCATCAGGCAAAACGGGACACGTGGGTAGGTCAAGAATGACCTGGACATGGATCAGGTCCTATTGGTTCAGCTGGATTCATCAAGAAAAGTTGTGGTCAAGCGGTGGTCAAACAAAGGAATCCTACAGCAACAGGACTCTGTCTTCAAGCATGTGAAGGATTCGTGGTCGTTCCTAGATCCTTGGGGTCGTGTCGACAGCTGTAGACTGCCCCACGATGCGAATCCAACAGCCACAGTTGATAGATTTAATAATCTCGGCAACCATTATGCTAAATCCATGGACGTTGTCTTTTACGTGTCCTCTGTTCACGTAGTTTTACAGGAAAATAGTTATGTAACCTTTGTTATAAATAACGCATTTCTATATGCATAGAGTTAGTCTTTTTGAATGTAATTTTGCTGTTCAAAGTTTACTGTGCCGTGAAACTAGTCTTATTGTTGTAACTGTGTTTTGAAATATACAAGAAGACTTTGTTTCTACATGATTGCGTGAACGTAATTTTGGATTGATAGCCTGTTGACCAAGGCTGTGCAGAGGGCCCCTGTATGCTGAGGTTTCGTTTTCGTTGTTGTTGTACAGTTTCTATGTATCATTTCTTTATTTTCACTGCACATGTTTCATAGTTATTCACCTGTGTATATATTTCCTTTGCTATGGTACTAACATTTCATGCCTGTTTATGATTTTACAAGCTTTGTATATTGTTGTTAACGTTGATCAGTGTGTGTATGTTTCAGGATAGAATAGGCCCGGGCATTTGTATATAATTTTCACAATAAATAGTGACATGAGATTAGCCTCTCTGCTGACTTTTCTTTTCTTAGTTTTCTTTTTAATTCCAGTTCTGTTTTGTTGATTTCAGTCTTGTTTAGTTGCTTTGTTAGTTAGCTTAGATATCAACTTGCTCATATCATTGACGATTACCCCCGAAAGCCATAGCTTAGACTAACTGGCGAGGAATCAGATTATGAATGTTGCGATTTGATTTTAGTTTTACTTTTCTGCAATTAGATATCAACTTGCTCATATCATTGACGATTACCTCCAAACGCCATAGCTTAGACTAACTGGCGAGGAGTCGGATTATGAATGTTGTTATTTGATTTTAGTTTTACTTTTCTGCAATTAGATATCAACTTGCTCATGTCATTGACGATTACCTTTGAAAGCCATAGCTTAGACTAACTGGTGAGGAATCGGATTATGAAGGTTGTGATTTGATTTTAGTTTTACTTTTCTTGAATTAGACATCAACTTTCTCATATCATTGACAATTATCTCCGAAAGCCATAGCTTAGACTAACTGGCAAGGAATCGGACTATGAATGATGTGAATTGATTTTACTTTTACTAGATTGCAATTTTTATTTATTTGAGTACAGTAGCTTAATTCATTTTTTTGTATTTAGATAGCAGCAGAGATAATGGTTTCATGATCAGTAGTTCATTACTTGCTTGATTTAAATAGCAGCACATTTTTATTCTTGTTCAAGTATTAATTTCATCATTAGTATGTTCTAAGACTCTCTGAAGTGTTAAGCTCTGGAAATCATTATAGAGGACATAATTGCCTTAAACACTATATCCATACTTGCCTTCTAGAGTATTCTTAAAACTCAGGAATAGGATTTCCATTCATCTTGGAGATAAACAAAGATAAAAGCCCCCAAAACAAAATAAAAATTTGAAACGACAAAAAGTAAGAAAGAGGTTGTCTTGCACATATAGTGCGCCACACTTCATCAGTTTACGACTCCCGGATTGATAATTAATGTAGCAATTTAGGACACACTAAATTGACCAAACAATTTGTTACCTATATCACCCCATGTTGTGGTTGGTGGCAAGGCTAGATCTGGATCTCCTCGGAAGCCCAGCCCAGCATAAGGGTAGTCGTCTACGACAATGATCCACTGCTTCCACCAGGAGAAGAAGTCATCGTTGAAAGCAGTCCATGGAACGTCCCCACCTCCTAGTCGTTTCATCAAGTCAGCCCACCTACCCATTCGTGGATCTCGTGGGGTGCTGATCGAAACTGATACTCTAGGACGGAGTGCTAGGACCCTCTCAAAGAAGAAAGAGCACAAAATGGTTCCATACCCGAAGTTTTTGGTCTGCCCCTTCTTGATAGAAGTAAGCTGGCTCTTCAGGTTGGCGAGAAGAGGAGTACACCAATCGAATATGGTGGTGAGATAGTCTACCACCAAGCTCATGGATAGCCATGAAGCCTGGTGCAAGGAAGTTGATTCGTTCACTCTGGATATAGTGAACAGGATGATCCTCAGTGATAAACTCTCCACATGCTTGACTGGAATTTGAGTTCCAACCTTTTCTGGATGACTCGAGCAATATATATGCACGTAGTCCTCGATAGAGAGACTACCTCGAGATCTGCCCATGGAATGTACTACCTCTCCCCTTCGGGAAAGGCCTGTGATGAAATAAATATCTTCAACCTCTATCTTGAGTGGCATTTGATCAATCATAAACGAGTCATCCTTGATTCTCCAGTAGTGAATGAGCATTTCGAGTAGGGGAGTGTTTTCTTTCATGCATTTTAAAGAACTTTAGAAAACTGCATCCTCTTAAGGCATCCAGGGCTTCACTCCTTTGCTCTCAAAACAAACAGTGATAATGGTGAGTCAAAAAACTATTTTATAAGCTTTGAAAATGCAAAAAATTTTCAAAACTTGATTTTGTTTTGTCTCATGTAAATTTTAACTTGGGAGCTTGGAATGTCGAGAATGGTTTTATTTTCAAGACATTATGGATGCTTTCTCGACAGTTTTGAGACGGTTCCATGACTGCAAACCCGTAATGGCAGGTATCGTTTTCTCACTGGCATATAGGTTAGGGAAGCCATTTTTTCTGTTGCATTATGCATACTAGCCTCCATTTTTCGATACACTAGTCATAGGGTCGACCCCATCATGTTATTGTTCGTAAACCATCTTCACTCGCCGATTTTTAAATCATGACATGATGGTAGAGCCAAGCTTTTCATGGGCATCGTAGTTAGCACCTCACTAACATTTGTTGCCCATGCTGCTTCAATCTGAGTAGGCTGAGGAGTCCTCTGTAGTCCCGCCATGACTTATGCGATGAAGGCTCATTCCTCTTTGCTTCTTCGCTTCATTCTAGCCTTATACCCTAGAGGCTCCTTTGAGTTGAGTTGTACTACTGCATTGCATTTTGACCATTTGCACCTTTTGGCCTTGAGCCAGCTTCACTAGGACTCGTGTTTAAGCCAACTTTTGACCATGACGACTACAAAATCAAACTTGCATGCCCTTGAATTCTACAACTTCACACACCTTGACCCGTGGAAGGAACACACCTTTGAGTGTCTTTGGCCAGTTTTCACCTCCCTACATTGAGCATAGGATTGTTCCAATCCTAGGAACTAGATCATTTGTTTCACTGACACTCATTCTTTCCACTATACTATAACATTATTTTATTCTTTTTCCAGCTTAAAGAAAAAGACAAAAAAAAATATATTCCAAAAAAGAGCGGGAACGGGACAATATTTCCACTTATTATTGGCAACTAGAGTCAGTCGTATCGCCCTTGAAAAAAGCACTCAAAACAAAGTCTCCTCCATGTGGGCAGAATTTAGTTTGACTTAGGTACACCTTAACCTTGTTATTGAGTTAGTTCTCCCCCAATTGGTTATCTCTTCCAATCATATGGAGGGTTCGTTCATGCTTCCTGCATGAAGAACTTATACAGAGTCATCATATGCTGCCACATAGCCACATTGAGTCATGCTTTTGTTCAAGGGAAGTTAGCCTGAGTCGGCCTCTCTGCGGTGTCCCTTGACTCATTTTTCAGTCGGCCATCCCTGGTTGTCAGTGTCTTATCTATCATCACATCAGCTATATTGGTCCTTTATTCGTGCCAATTTGAGAAGGTATCCATTGACTTCTTGCTAATGGGTCTTGTCCTTATCGACGACGACATCTTCTTCTGAGGACAGGCCTAGAGCCGCACCCTGGCCCTATTTTCATTATTGATAGCTCACGTTGTGCTCAGCATTGATCAGTATCATGGGTATTTGACTGAGTGGTTTTCCTTGTGTTCGACATCAGCTTACACTATCACACATTGGGATTCGTGAAGTACCTTGGTTTCCATTTGACCCTATTGGTGGATACCTCGCCTCTGTGTTAGCTTTCATTATTGGTTGGTTAAGAGGGTTTCTGTCATGTGCTAGCCACATATTGTGTACGCTGGAAATGTGCTTTGGTTGGGTTACTACATCTTTTTTCATTCGATTCTTTCCACATTATTGGCCTACGGGTTACACTCGTGCTAGATTGATGAAGGATGCCTGAATGCCTTCCTTTTAGCATATCTTTCCCTATCGACTACGACTCATTGCTCTGAGGCAAACATCTAGAGTCCATTTGGTAGTACCTTGGGGTTTGCTATCATTAGTAGCAGATCCTTCGCTATCAACAGTGGGAAACCATCATTGTCTCCTGATTGATAGATTCTTACAGGTGTTCAACTCTAGCTCATCTATTCACACTTGTTAGATTGTACTGGGTACCTTGACGCTCATTATCATTATCAGTGAGTAGTCTCGCATTTTTTAACAGTATACATCAATGACCAATAATCAAACGATTTCTCACATGGTCAACTTCAGATCATTTATTCCCATGATTTAGAAATGTACCACGGTGGTCAGTGAATACCTCAGGTTGCATCAGCATTCATAGGTTCACTTAACAGTTGCTCCTGTTGCTGCTAGCTGATACCACTCCACCTTATATGTTGCAGTCATTCATGGCAACATTCTATATGTTGGCACCTGGGTTTACAGTGTAGTACCATCTTACTCCATCATGTTCATTTGGTACTTTTGGGATTAGTCTTTGATATCAATGATCCACTTCATCCTTCAGCATCATTAACATTCTTATATGTGATATTCAGACATATACTTGCTCGATCATGATCAGATGATCCATTATGTATTTTCCAATCTTTTATACTTATATACTTAGTGGATCTACTTGTACTTGATATGCAGACATGCTTTACTTTCTTTGAGCATGGGTATGCTCGCCTCAGACATTGTTTCTTTATAATCTCCTTTTGTGGCTTGGCAGGCTGAATTCTGGTGAAGTCCTTCTCAGTTTTTGACAGGTTTCCTTTCCATGCACTTACATAATACATTTCGGCCATCATGTACCCCTTCTAACCTCATATATTAAGGGGCATCTATTATATCTCCAAATCTCACTCTTGATGTTTGTGATGCTACACTCATGGCCTAGGGCAAGCCCTCCTTCCAGACCTGGTCCAAATACTTAAAAAATAGTGTTTTACTCCCTATACATGACATTGCCTTGAGCTAAATGCGTGTGTACGCGGGTCTGTGTATACCCAACCCGCGTATTTGTCTTAAAACACTTAAAAAAAAATAAATCTCCTTAATTTTGGGTGGAGATCATGGGTTTTACCTGTTGATTACCTATTAGTTCCCGTGGCCCAACTGTTCCCAATGAATTCCCAACTAAAAAACTACTTTGGGAGAAGTATAAAAAGGCTTCAATGGGAAGGTCTAAGGAGGAGAGAATAGAGAGAAAAATCACTCTGTTGAGATTATCCCTAATCAGGTCTGAAGATCCTTGTGCTTCCAGCACTTCCCCCATTATAAAAAACCCTTGTTTCCTTGAGTTATGATGTCTTTCCATTAGTTGAGATATCTTTGAGTGAGTTATGGAAGGAACTTGTTGAAGGCTTGAGATTGGACTAATCCGGGGGATGGTTCTGCTTGAAGCCTGCGAAAGGAAGACTTAGGTGAAATCATTCCTTTTTGTACTTTAGTTAGATATAATAAAAGAAACACTTCTCTTGTTCTTGATATTGATCTTCTTCATGCTTATGTTATCAATGTTATGATTTACATATGAACAGTTTTTTTAATTATATAACTAACTACCTTTCAATATGCTATGAAGTTGATTTCTTTATGATGCTTGGTCAATATACTGTTGTGCTTTCTTGAATTGATTGTTTTGAAGGTTGAAGGATCGAAAGGAACTCCAAGAGGGTTTGGACCCTGGCTGGATCTTCCCAAACGAAAGACCCCCAAGTGCACCTCTCTTCATGTAGTTTGTTTATATTAGCATCATGGATGTGTGGAATTCTTGTTTTTCTTTGTAGATAACCCCCGATCTGCTAGGGTATTGACCCAAGACCCTAGGGGACCTTGTCCCTCAACACTAGTGACTCAAGCCACCGTTCCAAAACAACCACATGTAGAAGAGTTAGTCCCTACTCCTCCACATCCTAAAAACTTATGTTGAGAAAATTATTACACACAACCATAATTTGAATTTTTTTAGAACTAAGAAATCTAGGTTAAGATTCCCCTATTTAAAGCCATTGAGGATGTCCCAGTTTACACTAAGTAGGTTGAAACGCTCTACATAAAGAATCTAGGAAAGGAAAAGAAATGCCTTAAGCCCATTTATGTAATTGGCAGGTTGAATAATTGAATGTTAAGAAAAGTACTTGTGGAAAAGTATGCAGACCCCGGGAGTCCAATCATTAGTTTTGATATTAATAACACCTCTATACGAAACACTCTAACATACTTAGAGTAAAATATAAAAATTATGACTAAGGAAACCACGGAAAATATCTAATTACCTTACCTGGGACCAAGTCCCACAGTCGTTCAGCAGATGAATATGTCCATAGTAAGATTAGAGGAGATGTTTGAGGATATAACTATTTATATAAACTTATGGGAGCCTCCTAATTACTTTATGGTTCTACTACCCAAATATAATCTAGGAGGATATCCACAAATCTTAGGGAGAATCTGGTTGGCCACAACTAACACATATATTAGTTGCAAATTAGGGAATATGATAATTTCCAATGGAAATTCCATTAAGAATCTTACCATTTATCCTTCTTCTAAAACTTACCTTAATAAATAATATCCACCTTAGGCTGAATATAATGATGAGGAGGCCATGTAACCTCTCTTAATCCATGGTCAAGCATTTAGCTTCAAACAAGATACCGAGGATGATTTAATTTGCACCTTCATAGCATATCCTCACATATTTAAATATCCCTCAATTGGGAAAATTTTAAAAGAACATTCCCAAGAAACCTATTCTCCAACTGAATTGACACAATAACTTGACATCGTGACTCCTTTAGATACCATATCTAAGAATCTTAGCCCATCTATCGAAATCCACTATAGAAAAAATTTAAACATTAATGTTAGTCTAGAACCTTTTTAGCAAGAAAAACTTGTTAAGATGTTCCAAAATCACAATAGTGCATTCTTGGGACAATACTGATATGAAGAGAATCCACCCAAACCTATGTATCTGTCGTATCTATATTAAGGAGGATTCCTAACCTATCATGCGACCCTAATGAAATATGAATCCTACTCTCATGGATATATATAAAGAAGAACTCTATAAGTTACTTAAAGGAAATTTTGTTTATCCAATTTCCGAAAATAAGTGGGTTTCACCCTTGGTTATTGTACGAAAGAAGAATGGTAAATGGAATGTGTGTCTTGATTACATGGAATTAAATAAATCCACCTTAAAGTAGTATTTTCCTTTACCATTTATTGACTAATTCCTTAAAACCATGGAATGAAATAAATAATTTTATTTTGTCAATGAATTTAGTGACTATAATGATTTAGGTACCCCTTAAGACCAAGAGTAAACCACCTTTACCTACCCATGGGGGCTTACACTTACCGAGTTCTTACCAAAGTATTTTGTAATTCTTTGGATACATACCAAAGGATCGTTCTCAAAATATTCTTTGACTTGACCAATGACTGTGTACAAATCTACATGGATGACTTTATCATATATGTAGATAGCTTTAGGAAGCTATAAATAATATCATGAAGGAATTGATCAAGTTTCAAGAGATGAATCTCTCACTCAGAAATGAAAATTTCTAGATGCTTCTCATGGAGGGAATTATGATTGGTCATCTTATATCTACCACCATAATCATGGCAGGCCTCACTAAGAAGAAAATTATCCTTAAACTTCGAGTTCCAACTACTCAAAAAGATGTTCATAGATTTCCATAATATGTAGGGTACTATCAATGGTGCATAGAAAATTTTACCAAGATATCCACACCCTTATTTCAGCTATTAACAAAAGCTACTTAATTTTGTTGGACTACTCAATGCTAGGTCTCATTTGAAATACTAAAGGAAAAAAATTCAATAACACATGTCATGTGAGCTCCACACTAGTCTCTACCCTTCCAATTTTTTGTAAATGCTTCATATGAAAATATTGTGGTTGTACTTAGGTAAAAGGAAGAAGAATGGCACTATGGTATCTATTTTATCAGCAAGAAGCTTACTCTCACTGAACAAAACTATATTGTAACAAAAAGATAATTTCTTGTTGGAGTACATGCTATCAATTAGTTCCAACACAACATTTCTAGATATCCTACGATTATACACATTTTCCACTCTACCATAATTTATATTATGAATAAACCTATTACTAATGGAAAGGTGACAAAGTGGATGCTCTTATTACAATAATTTGACATCACCATACATGAAAAACTTGGAAAGGAAAATATAGTTGCCAACTTTCTTTCTAGACTTTATAAAAAGGGAGAAGCCATTCTTATAAAATATGCTTTTTCTAGATGAACATGTTCTTTCTTTATCCACTAATATGCCATGGTTTATAGATATCACTAGCTATTTATTTGTGGGGAAGATTCCATAGTATATATCGTTGAGAGAACAATAGAGGATAATCAAATAAAGTTATATGTATTACTGGGTTGAAGGGTACCTTTTCTACACTAGACTGAATCTTCTTATCTAACTTTGCATGAGGGAATATGAGATTTTTGATGTTCTTATGGAATTTCATGATGGGTTGTATGGATGGAACTTCACTGGTAGGAAAACTATAAACAAGGTTCCACATTTGGGGTATTATTGGTCGACCATATTTAGAAATGCCAAGAAGTATGTCAATGAATAGGGAAACTAGTTCAATCAAACAAAATTCCACTCCAAACTCAAGTATTGATAGATCCATTTGAAAAGTTGGCCTTTGATTTTGTGGAGCCAATAAAAACCTCCATCCAAATAAATATTGTATATATTGTTGTGCACTAATAATGTGACTAAATGGGTTGAATCTAAGGCTCTATAGAAGGTTACTAGATAGGAATAGTTAATTTTGTATATGAAGAGGCCTTTGTCCACTTTTTGGTCTCCTAAGATATTTTCACTGATCAACGAACCCAATTCACTTGTCATCTTATCCAATATATCACCAAGAATTTTAAGATAAAGCATTTAATTTCTACTCCATAATCTCCCTCAAGTAAATGGAAACATGGAGGTTCACCATCAAACTACTAGAGTCCATTTTTACTACTATAGTCCAACAAATCTACAAGGAAATTATGATGACAAAATTTTAGAGGCCCTTCGAACCTACAAAAACACCTATAGAAATACCACAAAATTCAGCCTATATGAACTTGTATATAAAAAGCATGTGGTACTCTCCATATAAATTGAAATTGAGACATTAAGAACTACATTGCATGTGGTTCTCAACTTCTCAGAGGCTCAACAACATCAATTAGATCAAACCAACAAGTTGGACGAAATCCATCAAGATACCTTACAAAAGACCATGATTTTCCAACAATAGAGAGTCAAATGGCATGAAAGATTCATAAAAAAATAAGGAATTCAAGGAGGGATATTGGGCCAACAAAATATACAAAAATGGTTATGTCACACTATTGATGAAGAAAGAACTCCAATAATGGAAAATGGCCATTGATTAAGGCTTTACCAATACTGCAGATCAAGAGAGGAATTCATCCAATATTTAATAAATCAAGTAGATTTTTAAGTTGTCAGTAAGGTGGATCCACCACCTGCACCTAAAACTTGGTGAACTCCTCTAGTTCCAATGGAAAAGAAAAAAGAAAAGAAGATAATTAATAAAATATCTAGTAGTGAAAACCTGATTTCAGGCTTTAATAGCCTTGGTGATATTATAAAACCAACTACTAGTTAATACTACCAAGCAAAAAAAATGATTTTAGTTGTGAAAACATCTTCAAAGGTGCAACTAAAAAAACTTTTTTTTGAAAACCGTGTTTTTGGAAAATAGAGTTTGAAGAAAAAAGAACAAAAACATAGAAAATATATTTTTTAACTAATTGTTTTAGGGGAAACCTCCACCCCCATGGAAGCATGGAAATGGGCTATATAATATTATTTTATGTCGTCATTGTTCAAAATTCTTTCTTTTCAAGTGTGATATTTTTGTAGCACCCAACAAATTTTAGAGAAAAATGGAGTAGATAGTTTTACCTTCTTATCTCATCTACACTAGCTTCATGATCTATTCCCTTCTAGGAATAATATGATGATCATATTCATCAAATAGTCCATATTTATATTATATAATATCTCAAGAACAAACTTCAATGACTCAAATTAAAGGAGACTTATTAGCATCAACATAGCACATACGTTATGCATTCTCTTGCAACAATTTAGGTTTTCTCTAACTCATTCTTAATTTCTTTCCATGTATAGAATTTAGGAGACTAATGTAAGAACTTGATACTTGTCAAACCCAAGAATTGTTATAATTATTCCAGCTTTTTCCCCTAGATTACTCATGATTTTATCTAATTCTTATCGTTATCACGATGATTATGTACATTCTTGGTCTATTTATCTTAAATTCGAGCATGATAAGGTAAACTTTTATTTATACCAAAAACCTTCCTTATATGCATTTTTTAGGATTAATGTTCATTACAATGTTGCTAATGAAGGGTTGCATAGATCATGCACCTTCTACAGATATCATGCAACCATGGATATGAATACATGGATTGTATTATCACCGAGCATACTACATGGGACCGTGATTAATCACATTTCAAACACCTTTTAATGATATTTACAAGTGCTAGGTAAAAGTGAACCTAAAGGATCCAAAGATATTTCGAGACCAAGATAGAGGAAAGTATCTTAAGTTCTCTCTCTCCATCAACGATTTTCACATCTCTTGAGATAGCTTGTGGTTATTATAGAAAATCCTTGAAAAATTGCAACTACTAATGAGATCAAACTAATAAAAGAAGACACAATATTTCTCTACCAAGAATTTGCGAAAAGAAAATAATGAATAGAAACATAATCACACATAAAACACTAAATTTATCAAGGGAACCTAATTGGGAAAAAACCCTCTTGCTTGTATTAAATCAACTAAGCAATGTGATCTATTACATAGAATTTGCTTCAAGCCTGAAGCTCCTTGCAATACTGATCAACTCTCTACAAGACTTTCCCAACACTTAGGTAAATAAGGCTTGCTAGGAGCTCCAATTTCCCAGCACAATTCAGCACCTAAAAAACAGGATTTTTTCCTATTTCATTGCGCAATCCTAAGAGAATTGATCTTCTTGCTTCTCAAGCACTATACCCAAAACCTTGTGTACCATAATAAATAGATATGTGCCTTCATCCAATCTCAATATGAAATTAAAATTCTATGACCTACTAGAGAGAATTTTAGAAGCTTCAAATATTTAACTAAAAGTACGTTGAGTTAACAGAATGTCAACTACTCAACTAAACTCAAAACTATCTCTATTCTAGAATTAGAGATTACTTAACTGAAAGACACTAGAGTTAACTAAATTAGATTGCTAAATTGTAGAAATCAATGAGTACACAACTCGCTAAAATCCATCTAACATGAATTAAATAACAAATAAACTAGTGATAGGCCACATGACACTATTAAGTAACATCTAACTTCAATTTCTATGAGACTAAATTTAAATTTTCTTCTTTGACTAAGGCACAAGTCAAAAGAAGCCATTCCTTACTGAATTTTTCAACGCTCCCTCATAGTGAGGAATGGCTTCTTGGAAGAACCTCATCCACCTAGATTTGTGCTCATCTCTACCAATTTCTATACAATTGCAGTTGCTCCCTCTAAACTTGAAGTTTTATGCTTCTTTCTACGAAATATTCTTTGAAGACCCATTCTTTCCCATCATGCTTCGTCATTTCACCACTTTAGTGTACCTGGGTGTCTACTTCTTTAAGATAGGGGACTCAATTCTCTTCTAATCTCCCTTAACCAAATCCTCTAGTCACTTGGATTGAACTTTCCCTATAATTGAAGTCTCTGAGTGAGTGGCTACCTCCATTTTAGAAAGTGTAGCAAGAAAGTCTCAAATTGACTTTAGCCTTAGTCAATTTGAGTAAATATAATTTCAACATCGAAAAGTTAAATTGGAGGTAGTTAAAAAGTGATACAAGGCTCTTGTCACTTATTTATCTTAGTAAACCCGATTTAGCGGGTTTGGAGTTCATTCATGCATGTGTTGATTGCTAAATTTTAGCAATCTAGTTTAGTTATTTTCAATTATACTTAGTTAAATGACCTCTAACAATTAATAGATTCAATTGAAGGTTAGTTGTGTAGTGAGACAATAGTCTAACTTTGATATCTATCCATTAACTGGTCAATTAGCCCAAACATAACCCAAACATGCATGGAATTCGAATTGCTCAGCTAGATTGTAGGAGACAAAGGCTAGTGTAACATTAAGTGTATACTAGCTGAGTGTAGAGTTGTTGCATGAAGTCAAGAGATCAATTCCTTAGGAATTGCACAAGGAAATAGGGACTTCCCTATTTTTTAAGAGCTCAAATTTTCTCAGGACTGTGCAAGGAAATAAGAGGTTGGAGGAGGTAGAAATTGGCTAAGTGTTGGCCATAGGTTCTCATTCAAAACAGAGAACAATTTTTCTTTTGCAGGTTGTGCTCAGAGCTGGTGCATGCAATTGTAATAGTTGCAAAGAGGCTTGATGGATTTTTTCCAGTTGGGTTCCCCTACAAATAACTGTGTACTTGTTTCTTTTCTTATTTCATGTTTATGCATGTTGTTATAAATTATGATTTTCATTCCGTGGATTAGTAGACTAGAACTTTTGTCTCCTGATTTCAATTCAAATTCTTGAGCAGCTGCAATTTATATCAAATTTCTACATGGTATCAAAGTCCTAAAATCACATTAGAACCAATATTTTTAATTTTTACCACAAGAAATTTGAATTTGCAGCTTCGATGCAATGGCTTTTTCTTCAGATTTGGGATAATGTCTTTCAACAGACTGAGAATGGAGTATGCCCTAAAGGGTAGCTTGAATTTTATAACCTAGAAGGACCGAATGGAAGAAATGATTGATGATTATGGTGTGTTAGAATATGTTAAAACTGACATTATGAAACCCCAATAGTTTCATAATTAGCAGTTTGATGCACAACAATTAGTCCAATGGAATAAGGATGTTGGAAAGGCTAATGGAATTCTTCGGGAAGGTGTGAGAGACCATGTGGTCTCAAATATCCATGGTAAAGAAACATCGTATTCTATGTGGAAGAGATTGACTGAGCTATTTGAAAATAGTAGTGACTATAGAAAATTGGCCCTAAAAAACAAACTTCTAAACATTAGGATGCAGAAAAATGATACTATTCCACAACATCTCTCCATATTCATTCAAGTTCGAGATGAACTTGGAGGGGTTGGGGTGAATGTTGCAAAAGCTAACCTAGTGAGCCTAACTCTTCTAGGTCTTCAAAAATCCTAGCAGAACTACGAGGACTCTATGAATGGAAGGGAAAAATTACCAAATTAGGAAAGGTGGTGGTCTGATTTGGTTCAAGAAGGGACCGGGAGAAATACCATAGATGGAGTATCATCCAAAGCAGAGGATGAAGAGAATTTTCCCTTGGTTTGGAAGGGGAAGAAGGTAAAAGGAAATAAGATCCAAAGAAAACTTGAATTTAGCCAAAATAATGGAAAAAAGAAAGACTTGAGCAAGATAAAATGTTTCCACTACAACAAATACATGCACTATGAAACAAAATGTATGCACGAGAAGTCTAACAAGAACCCTTTAGGAGGAGAAAGAGGTGAAACATCAACTTTACAATTTGAATTATACTTCACCCTAATAGTATGCATGGTTAGGACTATTATGGGGAGTGTAGGGTACCTTGATTCTGGTACCTCGTTCCATATGACAGGGTTCAAGGAATTCTTCAGCATCCTAGAGGAGAAGGATATCCATATGCATATTGAATTAGGGGATGATGGGAGGTACAATTCTACAGAAATTGGTATTGTCACATTTTGAGAGGGAGAAAGCCTCCCTTATTCACCTCAAAGATGTTATGTTTGTACTTCAGTTGAAGAAGAACTTGATCTCTATAGTAGTATTATTGGAGGATAGAGGCTATGATGTTATTTTGAGTAAAGGGAGAGCCTTTCTGAGACACATAGCTACTAGGAAAGTGAAGTAGATTGGAGTTCAAGTGAAGAACCTATATAAGCTTGAGGCGGGAGACTACGATGCATTAATAAGCAAGGAAAATAAGGTGTAGAGTCGAGATGTTGGAGAACTCTAGCATAGGAGATTGGGTCATCTACACCATGGTTCCTTAAAAATCATGTAGCAAGTTACCACCATTATCCCTAAAACCTCCCTTAACCAACATGATGTATACATGGGTTGTACATTGGGGAAATGTGTCAAATCCACCTTCCGTGGGCCAAGATAGTAGAGCATATTCAATCTTAGAGTAAGTCCACTATGATGTTTGCAGACCCTTCCTTATAACCTCCGTAGAAAAACATAAGTACTATGTAATATTTATCAATGATTTCTGTAGAAAATGTTGTATTTTCTTCATGAGGAACAAGGCTGAAGTGTTTTTAAAATTTGAAAAATTTAAGGCATTAGTTGAGAAGGAGACTGGGAAGAAGGTCAAGACTCTTAGGAGTGACAATGGAGGTGAATTTGTTTCCAATGCCTACAACTATTTATGTGCTAAATAAGGTATTTGAAGAGAACTGATATCACCCGATAACCCATGGTAGAATAGGGTAGCTGAGAGGAAGAATAGGAGAATAGTTGGAGCTGTAAGACCTATGCTACATGAACAGGGGCTACCATTACATCTATGGGAAGAAGCATGTAATACAACAATTTACTTGCAAAACCAAATTCCTCATAGAATACTTGGAATGATCACACCGGATGAAGCTTTCTCTGGGAGAAATCTTGATGTGTCTTATTTCAGGATTTTTGGAGATTTAGTTTATTGTTATGTCTCCAAGGATTCAAGGAGAAAACTTGAGGCTAAAAAAGAGTTGGGATTTTTTGTAGGATACAATGAAGTGCCACACAATTACTGAGTGTATTTACCTTCACTAAGGATGAAAGCGGTGAGGATAGATGTCAATTTTGATGAGGAGAAGGCTAGGAAATACTCCCTATAATGAAAGTTGAGTATCCCACTAGAGCAGGAGCTTCTAGCTCCAAAGGAGGAACCTCGAGCTGAGCTTCAGGAATTTTTGGAGCAGCCATAAATCGAGGAGAAGAGAGGAGGTAGAGTGGAGACACTCACACAATTAGAGACATCAAGAGAAGGGATAAAGAGGACCAAATAAGTTGATATATTGTTTCAGTATGCTAGGGAGAATGTGGGAGCTCCTACATCATAGCGCATGCAATAGAGGTCACCTGAGAGGTACACTACTTACATGGCTCTCATGACAAAGCTCATTGAGTCAAAGCCTTCCTCATTTGAGGAAGAAATTTCTCAACCTATATGGGTTGATTCCATGGTGGAAGAAATGAATTGATCATGAATATTAGTGTATGGGAAGTGGTGATGAGACCAGAAAGGAAATCAGTCATTTGTTCGAGATGGATCTACAAAGTGAAGCATGTAGCTAATGGGAGCATTGATAAGTACAAGGCCTTATTTGTGGCCAAAGGATTTCTCAGGTAGAGGGAGTTGACTATGAGGAAACATTTGCCCATATGGCAAGGTATTCCTCCACCAGATCAATTCTTGCATTCACTGAGCAGATGGGGTAGAATATCCACTAGATGGATGTGAAGACTGCCTTTCTCAATGGTGTTGTTGAGAAAGAACTTTACATATAGAAGCCAAAATATTTGAGAAATATGATCAGGAGTCACATGTGTGCAGACTCATGAGAGCATTCTATGGTCTCAAATAGGCACTCAGAGTATGGTACACTCATATCAACAGTTATCTTAGTGGATTGGGCTTAACCAAAAGTGAAGTAAATGTGAACCTTTATCACATTATGGTAGTTGGTAAGTTTCTTATTTGTCTTTTGTATTTTGATGATTTAATATTCACAGGTGATGAGACGGTGATCCAGTCTTGCAAAGATGATCTTGTAAGGGAATTTGAGATGAAAGACAAGGGCTTAATGCATTACTTCCTCGAGCTAGAAGTATGGAAAGGTGATGGTGAATTGTTTGTGTCTCAAGGGAAGTAGGCCTATGAAATACTTCAGAGATTTCACATGGAGAATTGCAAGCCTATGGACACACCTTTAGCTACAAACTAGAAGAGGTTGATGCTACCATTTAAAGACAGCTTGTGGGGTCTTTATTTTATCTTGTGAACATAAGACCTAACATTTAATATGCAGAAAATGAGCTTAGTAAAGCTATTGTGAGGCCTACCAAGCTATATCGAAAGGAAGAAAAGCATGTGTTATGGTACCTCAGAGGAGATACAACGTATGGATTATGGTACATGAGGACAGAGGGAGTGAAGCTCCAAGGCCTCACCGACGCAGATTGGGCAGGGAGTCCACAATATAGGAAAAGTACTTCAGGTGTTATCTTCAGTGTTGGGTCCACAACTATTTCCTAGTATAGTGGGAAGTAGAGGTATGTGGCACTTAGCTTGGCAGAGGCTAAATACATTGATGCAAGTCAAGCAACGTTTAAGGCCATATGGATGAGGAAAATACTTGTGGGTATTTTTATTTAGGATATGGATCCAAAAGTGTTATATTGTGGTAATAAGAGTTGCATTAAGCTCTATAAGAATCTAGTATTTGATGACAGATCCAAGCACATTAATATCCAATATCATCATTTGTGGGATTGTGTGCAAAGGAGATTTATGTTGCTCTAGTACATTCCAACTGAGGAGAAAGATGTTGACATCTTGACCAAGGAATTGTCAAGAGCTACATTTGAATTCCATGGGTACATGATAGGTGGTGAAAAATCCATTTCTTGCTAAGAGGGAGTGTTAGAAAGTGTAGCAAGTGAGGATAAACTTTAGCCTTAGTCAAATTGAGTAATCAAATTTCCACATCAGCAGGACAACTTGGAGGTAGTTAACTAGTGTGACATGGCTCTTATAACTCAGTTAGCACAATAAATTCAAGTTAGATGGCTTGGAGTTCAATCATGCATGTGTCTATTGCTAAATTTTAGCAATATAGTTCAATTATTTTTATTTTTAGTCAATTAACTGATGTCTAAAAAATAATAGAGTCATTTTAAGGTCAGTTGTGCAATGAGGTCAGTTGTGCAGTGAGACAACATTCTAACTCACTGATCTATTAGTTAACTGATCAATCAACCCAAAAATAGTCTATACATGCATGGAATTCGAATTGATCAATTAGAGTGGAGGAGACAAAGGCTATTGTAACATTAAGTGTATTCTAGTTGATTGTACAGTTGTTGCATGTAGTCAGAAGATCAATTCCTTGGGAATTATGCAAGGAAATAAGGACTTCCAAAAATTTTAGGAGCTCGAATTTGCTCAGGATTGTGCAAGGAAATATGAGATTGGAGGAGGTAGAAATTGGCTAAGTGTTGGCAAGAGGTTCTCATTTAGTAGTGAGAATAGTTTTTTTTTTGCAGGTTGTTCTTAGAGCTGGAGCACGCGATTGTAATAATTTCTCGATTCAACTGATTAGCAAAGAGGCTTGAGGGGTTTTTCCCAATTGGGCTCCCCTAGAAACCACTATGTAATTTTGGTTTTTCTTCTTGCATGTTTATACATGTTGTCATAAAATGTGATTTCCATTCCGTAGATTAGTAGAGTAGAATTTGTGTCTCCTGATTTCAATTTGAATTCTTGAGCAGTTGCCATTTCAATCAAATTTCTACGCTCCACTCACCCTGGGCAATGGTCCTCATCATTATTAACCTACTGGTCAACCTAACTTCCAACTAGCTTAGACTAAAACTGATATATTGGATGAGGCTCCATCTTGAGAGCTTTATCATACTCTCGCTCAACCACCACATATCTACTATGAGAACTCTCTGCCTTGTCTCTTAAGGCTACATATGCATCAACCTCAAATTTGTATAGGTTCTCAATCTTGAAACCAATCTTATTGACTTGTCTTGAAGTAGAATGCTTGAGGTAGGCCTTCCTTTTGTTTAAGACTACATCATACCCTTTGTCTTCAAGTACTGTTACTAAGACAAGGTTTTCTTTAATCCTAGAACATACATCACATTCTTGAGATGGAGAAGGGAAATAGACTCCCTATTAAAGCTCATTGTACCAACTCCTTTGGTCATCTATTTTCTATCATCTCCAAGCTCGATATGTAATTATATGTCTTTCTCCTCCAAATTATTAAAGGAATATTTATTCCATGTCATGTGGAATGAAGCCCCTGAGTCAGCATACCACTCACTACCTTGAAATGAGATTTCCATTCAAGATTTTAGGGAGAAATCCAATCCAAATTAAGAAGAGAGTGCTTCTCCTCATGTTGTTGTTGTAACATGCTTGTTGAATTTATTGTTTGGACATTTAGTAGCATAATTCCCAAATTTATGACAATGAAAACACTTGATATTGCTAAGATCCTTCTTTTCTTTGCCTCCATTCTAAATAGACTTGGTTTTTCCTTGGGCCTTCTCGCCCTTGGCTTTCTTCCCTTTGCTAGCTAAAGCAAAGTTATCTTCATAATTTTTCCTAGAGGAGACTCCATCCCTTTTGTTCCTCCTTATCTATTCAAGCACTAGATATGACCATAGTCTCTCCCAATCAGTGTTGAAAATGCGACAAGAAAATCCTAATTTATTTTTTTCCTTGAATTTAATTGGGAAAATAATTGTAATTCCACATCTCATGACATCTTGTAATAGTTAACTAAGTTAATTTGACTTAGTTGGCTCAGTTAATTCAAGTTGAGAGTCTAATTAAATTCATGTAGAGTGTCTAACTAAAGTCATGTAGAGTGTCTCCTACAATTAGGAGCACTAGTTTAGTTTATTTTGAGTTGTAATTATTTAATTCAGTCTAACTGAGTTAAATTCAGTTACACTAGTTCCAATTGATGGGGGAATTTAGTGGTATGTCTAGTAGTGGGGTGCTACCTGCAGTCTAGTGGGGTGTTTCCTGTAGTCGAGTGTGGTGCTTCTTGAAGTATAGTGGGGTGTTGCCTGAAGTAAAGTGTAGTGTTGCCTGAAGTACAATGGGGTGTTGCTTGAAGTGCAGTGTGGTGCTGCCTGAAGTATAGTGTGGTGCTTATTGAAGTGTAGTGTGGTGTTTCTTACAATCATAAACTAGTAAAATAAAGATTCACTCATAATTGACTCATGCATGTCAGATCAAAGAAATACCCAGTTGAGATTGGAGTTTAGGGACAATGTAGTATCAGTTGTAAAATCATCTAAATTAAATGGATGGTGCATGAAATATGAGGAAGGAATATGAGGATTGCGCAATTCATAATTGAGGAATTTCCCAATTAAATATGGTCTAATTTCTTGAGGAACAACACAAGGAAATAAGGACTTGGGAAAGCAAGAAATTGGCTAAGTATTGATCTAGGATTGTTTAGGAAGAAGTGAGATAGATAGAGACAATGTAGAGGTTTCTCAGGCTTGTAAAAAGCATTGAGATATTCTCATATTTTATGATTAATGAAATATATAGATAGCAAGGGTTTTCATCTATGGCTTTCCCCAAGAATTTTTAATGTTATGTGTGACTGAATTCTTTCTCTTTTATGCCTCGTGATTTCATCAATCGTTTATTGTTTCCTCTGATGAGTAGAGTATATTCAAGTCATTTGTTTTAGCATATTACAATTTTCATTTTGAATCTACAAGGAATTTCTACATGGTATTAGAGGTGAAATCACTATAGAAGAGGAGAATACGAGTTTGTCTTTTGTAGGTGAAATCAAATTTGTAGTATCATACTTCGAAGCTAGTAGGATGTCGTTGTACAGATTGAGACTCGAATATTCCCTTGAGGGTAGTTCGAAATATATTCCTTGGAAGGATGGGATGGAGGCAGTGTTGGAATACAATGGGCTTAAGGAATTCATAGACAAAGATATTCCTATGCCTTTAGCAGTTGATGCTCAAGATATGAAAAAATGGAGAAAACGTGTTGCAAAGGAGAGAAGGATTATCTTAGAAGGAGTTTGAGATCATATTGTCTCGAATATCCATGGTAAGGAGACTCCATAGGCGATGTGGAAGGCCTTCACAAAACTGTTTCAAAACAGAAGTGACCACATGAAGTTGGCACTGAAGGATAAGATCAGAAAAATCAAGATGGAGAAGGGCAACACAATACCAAAGTACTTGACCAAGTTCACCCAATGTTGGGATGAGATTGGAAGCGTCAATGTTACAGTTGCTGAAGATGATGTGGTGAGTTTAACACTTCTATGCCTTCCCAAGAGTGGGCACAACTACCAGGACACAGTTAATGGGAGGGACAAGCTACCAGAGTGGCAACATTTGCGGTCCGAATTGGTGCAAGAGGAGATCTGACGGAACACTAGAGATGGATCCTAATCCAAGCATGATGATGAGGAGAATTGTGCCTTAGCTAGAAAGGTGGAGAAAGGGAAGGGGACTTCATTCCATTCCAAATCATATTCCAATCTGGGAGGTAAGAAGAAGGACATGTCAAAGATTAAATGTTTTCACTGTCACGAGTTGGGACACTATGTCACAAAGTTTCTGCATAATAAGTCCAACAAGAAGCCCTTGGGAGGAGTGCTAGGTGAAGATATTGCTTCAAAATTTGAGTTGAATTTCACAAATATCGCTTGCATGGTGACATTGGTGATCAGTTGTGTTTGGTACCTAGATAGTGGAGGCTCATTCCATATGATCGATAACAACAAGTTCATCAATAACTTGAAGGAAAAGGACCTCTAGGTGCACATCGAGATGGGAGATGATGGGAGGTATAGCGCAACCAACATCGATATTGTTGCCTTTCAGAGGGAGTTTGGTTCTCCCCTCACATTAAAATATGTCATGTATGTTTCGGGTTCGAAGAAGAATTTGGTTTCATTTGCCATGATGGAGGACCATGGCTACAGTGTGACATTCAGCAAGGGAAAGGCTTTCCTTCGTCACATAGTCCCAAGACAAGTGAAGTAGATCAGGGTCCAGGTGAAGAACCTATACAAATTGGATGTAGAAGACTATGTTTCTTTGATTAAAAAAGTAGATAAGGTGCAGAGTCGAGACATCAGTGAGTTGTGGCATAGAATATTGGGTCACTTTTAACATAGATCTTTGAAGATCATGCAGAAAATTTCTATAGGAATTCCAAAGGGCACACTAGAGCAGAGAGACATGTGCAAATGATGTACATCGGGGAAGTACAACAAAGCTTCCTTTCATGATAAAGACAGTCGAGCACAAGAAATCCTTGATAGAGTTCACTCGAATGTGTGTGGACCATTCTTGAGAGCCTCCATGGCCAAGCACATGTATTATGTAATATTTGTTGATGATTTTTCTCGCAAGTGATTGATTTTATTCATGCAGAAGAAAGATCATATGTGCGCAAAATTTTGTGAATTTAAAAAACTTTTCGAGAAAGATAATGGCAGGAAAGTTAAAGCTCTCTAAAGTGATAATGATGGGGAATATGTGTTGAATGAATTCAAGAAATTTTTTGCATCAGAAGGCATTCAAAGGGAGTTAATAGTACCCCATAACCCACAACAGAATGGGGTGGCTGAAAGGAAGAACATAAGTATTCTTGGAGTTGCACGGGAGTTGTTACATGATTAGGGCCTACCATTGCACTTGTGGATTGAAGCATGCAACGCAACTGTTTATTTGCAGAACAGAAGTCTTCATCAAATTCTCAGGATGAGTACACCAGAAGAAGCTTTTTCAAGTAAGAAACTAGATGTGTCACACTTCAGGCTCTTTGGTTTATCAGTATACTGTCATGTTACCATGTATGCATAGAAAACGTTATAACCAATATATGAGTTAGGCATATTTGTGGGGTACACTAATACACCTCAAAATTATCAGGTGTACCTTCCATCCAACAAGATGACAGTGGTTCATAGAGATGTGGAGTTTGATGAAGAGAAGGACATGATATGTTCCCTTGAGAAGGAGCTTTATTTACATGCATATCAGGATCTTTTAACTTCAAAGGAGGAACCTCAGGATGATGTGGAGTAGACATATATAGAGGAGCAGAGAGTGGAAGCACTCACTCATGTAGAGACTTCCAGAGATGGAAGGAAGCACACTAGAGAGGTTGGCAGATTGATTCATGATGCTAAACAGAATGTGGGAGCACACACATCATAGCGTAGGCAGAGGAGGTCACTAGATCGGTACACTAGCTACATGGATATGATGAGAGAGAGTGTAGAGGTTGAGCAATCCTCATTCGAGGAAGAAGTGCAGCAACCAGTATGGGTTGATGCCATGATTGATTAGTATGAATCCATTATCAAAAATAATGTTTGGGATGTGGTCCTAAGACCAGCAGACAAGTCAATGGTGAGTTCCAAATGGCTTTACAAGGTAAATAAAGTAGCATATGGGAGTGTGGAGAAACACAAGGTCAGATTTGTGGCCAGAGGGTTCTCTCAGGTGGAGGGAATTGATTACAAGGAGACCTTTTCTCTAGTAGCAAGGTACTCTTCAATCATATCTATTCTAGAACTTTTAGCGTAGATGGGATGGAAGATACATCAAATGGATCTGAAGGTATATTCCTTAATGGTGTGATTGAGGAAGAGGTGTATATTGAGTAGCCAAAAGGATTTGAGACTTTCAATAGAGAGTTGCATGTGTGTAGACTCAAGCGAATGTTGTATGGACTAAAATAACCACCCCATGCTTGGTACACCAGGATTAACAACTATTTCGCTGGGTTGGGCTTCACCAAAAGTGAAGCAGATGCGAACCTTTACCATATTATTGTTGAAGGTAAATTCTTGATTGAAGTATTATATGTCGATGATTTGATTCTAACAGGCAATGAGAAGCTGATAAAATATTTCAAAGAGGATCTTGCAAGAGAATTCAAGATGAAGGACCTGGGGATCATGCATTATTTCCTTGGTAAGGAAGTATTGTAAGGAGATGGGGAACTTTTTGTCTCTCAAGGAAAGTCTGCCAACGAGATACTGAAGAAGTTCCACATGGAGAGCATCAAACCCATGGAGACTCCTCTAGCAGGTAATTGGAGGAAGGAATATGTTACTTCAAGTGAAGGCTACTATTTATAGATATATTTTGTGTTTACTCATGTATTTGGTGAACACACGACCAAATATATGTTTTGCAGTTAACCAACTTATTCAAGTAAGGGTTCAGCCAACCAAACTCTATTGGAAGGAATATAAACATGTGTTGAGATACCTTAGAGGAACCACTTAGTTTGGTATTTGGTAGAAACAGACAGAAAGAGTGAATCTTCACAGATTCATAGATGCAGATTGGGCTCGGAGTCCATCCGATAGAAAGAGCACATCAGGGGGAATATTCAATATTGGATCAACAACAATTTCTTGGTACAACAAGAAGCAAAGATAAGTTGCACTCAGTTTAGTAGAAGCAGAGTACATGGCTTCTATTCAAGCAACTTGTGAGGATATCTAGATGAGGAATATCCTTGTTGGGTTATTTGGTCTATAGATGGATCCTACAGTGATTTACAATGACAATCATAGTTGTATCAAACTCTATGAGAATCCAACGTTTCGTGATTGGTCCAAGCATATCGACATTTGGTATAACCATCTATAATATTGTGTGTAGAGGAGAATCATGTTGCAAGAGTACATTCCTATAGAGGAGCAAGATGCAGATATTTTGACAAAGGCATTGTCAAGATTAAAATTTGATTTTCACAGAGGAAGGATTAGGGTAGTAGATAATCCCTTTATTTTTGAGAGGGAGTGTTAGAAATGCAACAAGAAAATCCTAATTTAATTATGTCCTTGAATTAAATTGCAATTCCACCTCATGACAATTTGCAATAGTTAAATACATTAATTTAACGTAGTTGGCTCAATTAACTTGGGTTGCGGGTATAAATAGAGTCATGTAGCATGTCTCCTACAATTAGGAGCACTAGTTGAGTTTATTTTGAGGTGTAATTATTTAATTATGTCTAACTGAGTTAAAGTCAGTTAAACTAGTTGCAACTGATGGAGGAATTAGTGGGAGGTCTAGTAGTGGGGTGCTGCCTACAGTCCAATGGGATGCTTCTTGTAGTCGAGTGTGGTGTTGACTAAAGTACAATGGGGTGTTTCCTGAATTGCAGTGTGGTGTTGCCTAAGGTACAGTGGGGTGCTTCATGAAGTGCAGTGTGGTGTTGCTTGAAGTAAAATGTGGTGTTGCCTGAAGTGCAGTGTGGTGCTGCCCACAGTGATCAACCATTAAACTAAATATTCACTCATAATTAACTCATGCATGTCATATCAAAGAAAGACCCAGTTGAGATTCGAGTTTAGGAATAGTGTACTATCATTTTTAAAATCATCCAAATTAAACCGATGGTGCATGAATTCAGAGGAAGGCCTATGAGGATTACGCAATTTTCATAATTGAGGAATTTCCCAATTAAATAGGGGCTAGTTCCTTGAGGAACAACGTAAGAAAATAGGGACTTGGGAAAGAAATAAATTGGATAAGTATTGGTCTAGGCTTGTCTATGAAGTAGTGAGATAGATAGAGATAGTGCAGAGGTTTCTTGAGCTTGAGCAAAGCATTGTAATCTTCTCATATTTTTTAATTAATGCAATATACATATAGCAGGGGTTTTTAGTTGTGGCTTTCCCCAAGAAATCTTTGTGTTATGTGTGATTGGATTCTTTCTCTTGTATTCTTCATGATTCCATCAATCGTTTATTGTTTCCGTTGATGAGTAAAGTAGATTCAAGTTAATTATTTTAGCATATTACAATTTGCAGTTTGAATCTAAAAGGAATTTCTACAATCAAGGAGCCTATCTCTACCATTCATAGCATCCTAGAAACTTTTCCAAGATTTCTAATGGAAGTGGAAGTGTCTCTCCAACACCTCCAAGTTCATCCCTCACTTGAACTAAGCTGGATAAATATGTAACAATGTGCTCATCCTTTCCCATTCGGATTCTCATCAATTTTTTCTTCAAATAAGTTTTTTAGAATTACTACTACTTTCAAAAAGATTAGTAAGGGCCTTCCACATATGTCATTTTGTCTCCTTCCCTTGCAAATTTGGAACAATGTGGTCTCTAACTCCTTCTAGGATCATCGACCTAGATTTGGCAGTATCCTTCCTCCATTGAGTTAACTATTATGCATCTGATGCAGGATGTTTAGGAATATCAGTCTTGATGTATTCCAAAATACCATTATCATATAACGTACCCCCCATATTTTCCTTCCATGTATATAAATTTGAAGTCCCTTCTAAGACATGCTTTGTCCTCAAACCATATACTGACATGATTCCTACACTTGTAGAATTACTGCACAAATTGACCTCGTCTTTAATGCACTTTGAATCTAATCAAGGAACTAAGTATCTATCTTTCTTCCTGCTTTGATACCATGTAGAATATCCTTGAAACCTTTCAACTACTAATGAGATCAAAGTGATAACACAAGACACCATATTTCTCTACCGAAGCTTTGAGGAAAGAAAACAATGAATAGAAACACAATCACACATAGAACACAATTTATTTGGGGATCCCAATTGGGAACAATTCTCATGCTTGTATTAAATCAATTAAGCAATTTAATCTATTACAAATAATCTTCTTCAAGCCTGGAGCTCCTTGCAATATTGATCAACTCTCTACAAGAATTTCCCAACACTTAGGCAAATAAGGCATGTTAGGAGCTCCTATTTCCTAGTGTAATTTTGCCACTAAAAAATAGGAATTTCTCCTATTTAGTTGCACAATTCCCAAGAGACTTCTCTTCTTGCTTCTCAAGCTCTACACACAAAAAATGTGTACTATAATAAATAGATATGTGTCTTCATCCAATCTCAATAGGAAATTTGAATTGCATGACCTACTAGAGATAACTTTAGCAGTTGTAACTAGCTAACTAAGAGTAAGTTGAGTTAACAAAAAGTAAACCACTCAATTAAACTCATAACTATCTCTATTCTAGAACTAGAGACCAGTTAACTAAAATACACTAGAGTTAACTCAATTAGATTGCTAAATTTTATTAATCAACTAGTACACAACTCATTGAAATCTATCTAACTTGAATTAACTAACAAATAAATTAGTGATAGACCACATTAACTTACAACTAACTCAAATTTCTATGGGATTGAATTCGAATTTTCTTTTTTGGCTAAGGCACCAGTCGAAAGAAGCCATTACTTGCTACATTTTCAATAGTTATACCAGATCTCATCTTCTTCATATGGCTCTTCCAAATTGTACTAAGTTTGTTTAGGACTATTTTGGTTGTTACAACCTATATTTATAATGTAACTTGTATAACAGAGGAGAGATGGACTTATGCCTAGGAAACGATTCTATTTTACACGTTTATGTTATCAATCTAGGTTTTCAAGTCGCTCCTTTTGGCTATGGGACCCTGAGCTCTTATTTCATGATGTTGAAGGCAGAGTAATATTTTAATACAACGATTATGCTAGGTTTATGCTCTATTGTGTACATGTTTAATTTCTTTGTGATTTAAATATTTAATAGGAGGAACATGTTGGTTGGTAGGGCCTCCAACCTAGCTTGTTGTCCTCCTTTGTGCTTATTTGGTAGCATAGGTTTTCAATTTGCTCTCTGTATTTGATGAATTAATGTTTGGTGTGCTAATCATTGATATTGTTCTCAAATTTGAAGTACTGCGGTGTATTTTCAGTGACAGAGGTTGTGTGCTCTATGTTCTTGATTGAATCTCTTATTTTACACTCTTTTTATATTCATATGCATATGGATATGGCTACATAAATAGTACAGAGTGTTAAACCATAGTTACAAATGTTTTTCATATATATATTTTCGTGGTGGACATTATGGGGATATTTGACTCAAGGAAGAGGGTTGTTGAGGCCATAAGGTAGGGTATTCAATTGGAGGAGGACTAAAAGTTTTCCATAGAACTGTAGGATCATGAATTTGTTGAGGAACCTATTGAGGATGATAAAAATTAGTCTAAGATGATAATGAATTTTGAGTTATAACGAGCAGTCAAATTTGTGTCCTTACTTGATTCCCTGAATACTTCTAGTAAAGAAATGGGAAATAATTTTTTGAATGATCCTCCTCACAAATACCACAAAATTCCAAACTTCTTGTTAGCCTCACTCTCACATTAAAAATAATAATAAGTCCAAAAATATTAAATTAATTAAATCATGAAAGTTAGGATTTATTCCTACCTTTGTAGATTGAGTTTGTTCCTCATGGTTAGGAGTCAATTTAGGCCTAGTTGGTTAGGCTCCTAGATTAGTGTATGGTTGAGATATTTGCTCAACCAAAGTGTCCAAGATAGACGCACTATCTTGAGACAAATATCCTCTTGTATTTATGTGTATCATAAACATTATTTTAAGAAGAATTATGAGAGGAATACAGTAAGGCTGAGGCCTTTTCTGCCATGTTTAGTTTTTTATGTCTCTGATATTTTTATATATGTTTATTTAATATTCTACATGTGGTATTGGAGCCAAAAAAATTCAGATCAGATTATTTTCTTATTTCTTGAGGACTAGTCAAGATCCGCCATCATTGGGTAATTGCATGAGTAGTTGCGTGATTGGAAGAAGTGACCATCGTGGGTTTATCGCAGGACTGACGAACAAATATTATAGATGTTGCGTTATATCAGTAACTGACTAGTGTGTTAGAGAATATTTTTTGTGTTTTTTGAGAAGTTTTTCTGTTCAGTAATAAATAAATAAATATAAGCCTATCTAAATTTTCTCCAATCCGAGAGCCATGGCACATTCAGTCTCTGTAAAACTCTGTCAATTGTGTAGTGGAGAACCTGTGAAGTCTAAGAACCACCTTCAATTCCATTATCATTTCCCCCCTTTGTCAGTTGAAAGGAGAGACAATTATTTGCACTTGATTTTTGAACTCCCCCCTTCAAGTGTAGGAGAGTTTTACCATCTTCATTTTACTACAGAATTTGTCTTCATGTGAAACTGAATCTTTTGGTAACACATAAACAACTATTTTACTATAGATGATCACTTCCAAGAATAAATCCATGCGTAATTGATCTTCACTCTTGGTGGTTGATTTCTCTTGCAGCATCTTTCAGATGAATGATTTTTCTTGCCACAATGGTGACAAGGATGGAGGTCAAAGCATTTACTCTCCATATGTCCATTTTGCTTACAATGGTTACAATTAACCATATTTTGATCACTGTCTAGAAAACCAACACTTACAAACTGAACTGGTTTTGAGAAATCTGGAACAAACAAAGTGTTTTCTTTGTTGTATCCTAGGCCATGTCAATCTTTATTGAAGGATATTTCTTCCCAAGGTCTGATCACTTTCTTGGAAATACTATCAGACTGTTGTTCTTCATACTTGTTTCTACTGCTAACATTCTGTCCTTCATTTATTAAACCTTCTGTGTCATAGTGGGCATTAAGCATTAACAATGCATCTATTTGACACGCTGCATCAAACTTATGAATTTGGTCTTTGGTACTACTTGTTGCATCATTAAGTAGTACAACTGGTTGGATAAGATCACTTGTGTCACAACTGACATCAACTTGTTTGATTAGATCATCTGTGTTGCAACCTTCATTAATACGCTGAATAATATCACTTATATCACAACTTTCAGTCGCTGTTGTGATGAGGTCTTCTGTGTCACAACTTGCATTTGTCTTCTCTATACATTGTGCATCAAGTAAATCTTGTTTTTATCTTAACTTAATTTGGAGTGCATGAATGAGTTTTTCTTTCATTTCGAGCTCAATTTGAAAGTCTTTTGCTGCTTCTAATGTGTAGGTCATTTGATTGATTAAGGTTTGATTCTACTTCAACTTCCATTCCAGTATTTCAACTTTGTTCTATAGCTCATGATCGCAATCTTGCAAATCTTTAATCTCCAGTTCTGCACTTTGAAGATGTTTTCCTCCTTTACCCATTATGACTTTTCACACGCTCGCTTGTACTTGCTTTAATCAATTTCACGCTCACCTGATTTGCTTCAATTAACTTCACACTCGATCAAATTTTGTCATGCTCACTTGAATTTTGTACTAGGATGAGGGTGTCAGATATTACCGAAAATGCACCCAATGTTTACAATGACAAGTTCAAATGATATTGACTCACTTGAATAAAATTGACTCAGTTGAGGAGAATTGACTCACTTTACCTCCTATAAATTCACAATTTTGGTGTCGGTTTCGACTGAGAATGCACCTTTACAATTCAACTCAATTTTATTAGAATTTGTTTACAAGCTAACTTACAAATTATGATTTTGCAAGTTCCATAATGACCAATTTTTGTTGAATGTTGATGTAGTCTTTTGAAATGCATGAGTTTTTAGTTTCATTAACTTGATTGCTTTGCATGAATTTTCTTGTTGATGTAGAATGCTAATGTTGCCAACTTTGATTATGTGTTGTAGTTGTTCAAATGCATGTCATGGTTTGTGCTTGATTGAATGCTCATTGTAGCTTCTTAACTTCAGGGGCTTTGATTAATGTGCTTATTTCATTCACTTACTTTAGACTCCTTGTGTGTGTTAGATAAGATAATTGTAGTGTCAAAACTAGACACAAAACATGCACAATCAATCACTACACAAGGTGTACCTAAGATTCCCTTATTCAATTTCAGGTGGATCTAAGACAATGCAACACCACAAAAAATATTTCTTTATTAAGTGTTGAAGTACATCAACCTTCACCTTCACAACATCGTGAATGAAATTTCTCAAACAATGAGAATGCCAAGCTAGAAAATGCTTGAAGTAAAAAACATTACTTCAAATTACAATAATTACCTTCCCTTGAAAATTCGCTTATCATTATAAATCACTTATGACTCTAAATATTAGGAAAGTAACAAAAACTAAACTTATCACTCCATAAACACTTATCATTCCAAAAATATTACAAAATATACTCCTTATTTCTCCATTACAAATATATATAAAAAAATTATAATCCACCTTATCCTCCATTAACTTAAAACTCCCATTAAAAGAATTTTATGAAGTTCCTTTTAAAGAAATGAAAAAAGTGAATTTTACCCATTAAAAGAATTTTATGAAGTTCCTTTTAAAGAAATGAAAAAAGTGAATTTTACGTTCACTTTAAAATGTGAATGAATCTACTTTTTAAAGCACACATCATGCTTTAAAAAAAAAATCCACACCCTTTGACCGTTTAAAATAACTCATGGTGCATGCTTTTAACAACCCCCGTACTTTTAGTCACCCTAGCTCCACCGTATGCAAAGGTCATCAAATTCACACAGTTGAGTATGAAACACACACAAACCCACTACTACAATGTATCCAGACGTAGATCTTTCAACACAGAGTTTGCAGGCCTTCCAACGCAGAGATGAACAAAGAATACATTACAAATTTGTTTTCATGCTTCTGAAATTTCCATTCTTCGTGACTTCAAGGATGAGTGTTTGACTTCATTAAGCCTTTATTATGTTCATTTTTCTATAGCCCTCATGCCCGAGTAGCGCCACCTAAAAGCAAACTTCAGAATTCTTTTATGATCTAAGAAACTGCCTTGAATAGAATGATCTAAGAAACTTCAGAATTCTTTTATGATCTAAGAAACTACCTCTGAATTTCTTGTCAGCTAACATCTTCAAAAATATCTCCCGACAAGACTGCAACCATACTACCTTGAATAAATCAACAGGATGTGACTGAAGCTCTATGGATGGCAGATAGAATGGATGAAGTTCACCAAATTTTGAAGCATAAAAAGGAAACTGAGTGTTGTGCCTTACTTCTCTAAGTATAGGGATTACGTGTTTGTGCTCATTTTAGCTCGAAGAATTAAAGAGGCCTATAACATGGCACAATTAATTAGAAGTGTTGGGTTTGAGACGAAGTTGCATTGGTGCTTTATCATGCAATGGTAGAAAATTTTGGACGTGTAACCACTTGTATGCAAAGACTAGAGTTGACATGAATTCAGATCTCTCAGGAGCAGCGAGGAACAAGCACGAGATCTGCAGGTTCTCCACTACATAATTGATTGAGTGTCCCATGGCTCTCAGATTGGAGATATATATATATATATATATATATATATATATATATATTATTATTTTGTGCTTAAACAATAAAAATTCTCCAAAAACACAAAAAAAAAAAAATCTATGACACACTAGTCACTTACTGATATAGCGCAGCATCTATAGTATTTGTTCGCTAGTCCTATGATAAACCCATCATGGTCACTTCTTCCAATCACGTAACTACTCATGCAATTGCCCAATGATGGTGGATCTTGACCAGTCCTCAAGCAATAAGAAAATAAATTGATCTAAATCTTGTTGGCTCTGATACCACATGTAGAATATTAAATAAGCATATATAAAAATATCAGAGACATAAAAAACTAAACGTGGCGGAAAAGGCCTCAGCCTTGTTGTATTCCTCCCATAATTCTTCTTAAAATAATGTTTATGATACATATAACTACAAGAGGATATTTGTCTCGAGATAGTGCATCTATCTTGGACACTTTGGTTGAGAAAATATATCAACCATACACTAATCTAGGAGCCTAACCAACTAGGCCTAAACTAACTCCTAACCATGAGGAACAAACTCAATCTAGAAAGGTAGGAATAAATCTTAACTTTCATGATTTAATTAATTTAATATTTTTGGACTTATTATTGTTTTTAATGTGAGAATGAGGCTAACAAGAAGTTTGGAATTTTGTGGTATTTGTGAGGAGGATCATTCAAAAAATTATTTCCTATTGCTACCAGGATTACTAGAAGTATTCAGGGAAGCAAGTAAGGATACAAATTTCACTGCGAGTTATCACTCAAAATTCATTATCATTTAATACTTAGACTAATTTTTATCATCCTCAGTAGGTTCCTCAACAAATTAATGATCCTACAGTTCTATGGAAAACTTTTAGTCCTCCTCCAATTGAATACCCTACCTTATGGCCTCAACGACCGTCTCCCTTGAGTCAAATATCCCCATGGCCTCAAGGATGGTTTGGAGCCTCTCTCTATAGACATTCCCCATGCAAAATCAATTTCTTGAGCCACAATAGTTACAATACCCATCAACGTATTATCCTAACATCTTCTTCTATGTGCCCAACTACCTGTGCAACCTAACAGTAATCCAAACAAGCAGTTTGCACAACAATTTAAAACATGTGTTCTTCCTACTTATTCCCCTATTGAATTTAATGTCATATCTTCCAAATCGCAGAGGGGAGTGAATTTTGGAACTTACCCTATTAACAAAAAACATTTACCTTGTGAATAATTTTCATCCCAAAGACCATCAGAGGAACACTATCTAGTTGGAAGTTGTGATAAAACTATTTTTCAAGCTCATGAACAATACCGAGAGAAATACCCTAGAATTTCCCTTAACCATCCTTGCCAATATGAATAGCATGTATTGGATCCCAAGATTTAGGAGTTTCTCTCTTGCCTCTCATCAAATCCTTTATGCCTCTAAGGGAGTGATCATCAATTTGTGGAAGAATTTCCTAACATACCAAAGGAGTAAATGCAAAAAAAAATTATTGAGTTGGAGAACCATGAATATGTAGACTACATCAAATCCTAGTTTCAAACAATCGTCGAAACACCTCATTCCTTCATCATTCGATAGCTCTTGGTGTCATATCAATTAAAGCATCTGGTTTCTCATACTCTGATAAATGTTAAATATTACCTTTTAAATCGAAGTATGAGTGTGTTTAGTATTATGTTACTTACATGGATGCACTGGAGGTACTCCTACACTTGAAGGAGATCTTCCTCTCTATAAGTTAGGGTAGGGTAGTACAGGAGAAACAAATAAAAATTTCATAATAAAAATATTACACCAACACCCTTGAAACTACAACTCCCTAAGGCACGACTATTGAAATTGTAAGCACTCTTGTGGTAAGTCTTATCATATGTGATTCTCTCTTAACGCCTCATTATTTTATAAAGTGACTAGAATTGATTGGATGGTAGTTTTTCATGTTGTTTGGCTGAGATCATCCATTGATTCAGTCAAGGGGGATTTTTCATTGCTACGCTTAATAATTTATATTCATAAGTCCAAACCCTACTCCTCGCCTAGTCTCTCTAAGAAACTATTACCCAATAAATCATTTCAAGTTTCTCTTAGAAGGTATTGTTGAAGAGCCTCCTATGGTGGACCACTCTTATATACCCTCAATGGGATTTCATGATAACCCTAGCATGATTAACTAGAGGGACATTTCATTCATTATTTGAGATGCTTTATTATACATTTATAGCTAAGATTTAAGATTATTTTGGACAACATCTCCCTTGGGATAAATATAAATAATTATCTGCTTAGAAAATATAAAATGTTCTTGTACCACCTAGCTTTCTTACACTCTAAAAGTTGTCAATGGGCATTATAAATTATTTCAAGTATTTTGAGTGATATATAATAAAAAGGAAGTATTGAGAACTATAAGCAAACCCACCGAGATACTGAGCAAGCCTGCGAGTAGCAGGGCTATGTTAGGTAAGAGAAATGGAGAATAAACACTGGCACACTTAAAATTCAAAAACCCTAGGTCACATTCTAAATAAATTATCATTAAAATTGAAGTTATGAAATGAACCTCGTACCTCATGGAGAATGGGTGTAAGATCCTTCCTGTATTGTATTTTTGTGTTCTATCTTTTGGAAATAAGAAGGTTTTCATGGAAGTGGGACCCTTAGTGTAGGTGATTCACTTTTCTCAAAAAAATAGGAGATTTATCTAAGTGATTGGATAATGGTAAGATGGTCATCCTAGGAATGCATCATTTTGTCATCCTTTTTTCCTTATTCACCTTTAATGTCATGACATTCATGATTATGTCACTTTTATTTATAATGAGGATATTGAGGTGAAAAACTACTGACTAAGGTTGCTAATGAGATGCTTTGTAGAAATTTTAATGGAAATATATTTAATTCATAACATTGTTATTGCAATAAAAACATTGTTAGCATTCCTATGGTAGCCCTAGAATTAGTTACTCTTTTGGAAAAAAGTGAAGATCGGTCTTGACATTGTTGAATATCCAGTCACAGGAACTGTACAAAGTTAACAAGAAGATCTGCAAGTATTTCACTTGATTCAACCGAAGGTATCCATCTTTGGTCTTCTTTAACTTATTTATGCAAAGGAAGTCGACATCATATAACACACACTTACATGATTTCATTCAGTTATCCCCATAGTTTTCAATGAATGGTAAAAGATTGGAATATTCTAGTCAACGCAACAAGACTTGAATAAAAAAACTATAGTTATACATTCTTGATCAATTTTGATCTTTGTAAGAAGTTTTGCTTGTATGAGGACATGCAAGATGATCGACATGGGGGATATGTCAGGCCCCAAAATTGTTGTATTTAATCCACCTTTTTTCCCTATGATTACTCATGATTTCATCTAATTCCTATCCATATCACCATCATTTTATACATTTTTGGGTTAATTATATTAAATTCGAGCATGATAAGGTAAAATTTTAATTATACCAAAATACCTTCATTATATGCATTTTTTAGGATAAATGTTCATTAAATGTTGCTAATGAATGGTTTCGCAGATCCTACACCTTGTACAAAGATCCTGCAACCAAGGAGATGAATGTGTGGATTGTCTTAACGTCGAGCATATTACATGGGCCCATTATTAATCAACATTTCACACACCTCTTAATGACCTTTATGAGTTCTAGGTCAAGGTCAAAGCATGCATAAAGGAGCCACAATTGGTTCAAGAAAATAAATAGAAGAAAATTTCTTGATTTCTCTCTCTCCATCAAAAATTTTCAAATCTCTTTAGATACCTTGTGTCTCCTTGGGGTCTAAAGGAGCCACATCTGGTTTGAGAAAAAAAAATAGAGGAAACTATCTTGAGTTTTCCCTCTCCATCAACGATTTGTAGATATCTTTAGATAAGAACCCCTGGTTTATTTTCCTTGTAAATAAAATAAGACCAAGGTCATGGGACACGTATTCCAAGTTGAATTTTAGGAAAATAATTATAGTGGACATCACTTGTGGATTAATAATGGCTATGGAAATTGGAAAATGAATTAGCAAAGGAAAAGAGGCAATAATTAGCATTCAATTATGAAAATAAAGGAAAATAGGAGAAAACGAAGGTCAAGGGACACAAATTTGCATGCAAGGGAAATTAGAGGAAAAATGAAGGAAAATGAAAAAAAATACATCAATAATAAAAACGCATTAGAGAAATAGTTCACAACTTTTGTTAGTTTAGTTTTGGATATATACTTTCATTCTCTCATTCTATCATACTCTTGCACACTTAGAGTATTCTTGTAGCACTTTAGTGTTCACTTGGATTGGAGAAAGAAAGCAAAGGAAAGCAAGGGAGCATAAGGAGGACAATTGGATCAACAAGTACAAAGGGGTATTTTACAGGTAATAGGTTGCGTGCATGATTTCCTTGCTAATTTTTAGATGCATGGTTTATACATGTGGTTTCTTGGTTATATGTTGTCACTGGCATGGATATTTTCCTAGATTGACAATGGTTCCAACCTTGTCTTGCCATTTCCTGGACAACCATGGTAATTTTGGCTTTCCACTTGTTTTTCTGATTGGTTCTTATATTCCCTATGGTTGTGGGTTCGAACAAACACTATGGAGCCCTGAAACAACTTAGGTTGAGTTACTAGCTACTGGAGTCTGCAGGTTGGGACAAATGCTCTGGAGCTTTGTGGGTTGAGTCACTAGTCCCTGAAGCCATAGGTTTTGTTGGAGTAAGGAATTACTGGGGGGTGTTGAATCAGTAATAGTGAGATTCTTAAACCTTTCCCTGAATATGCTTTCAATCCCTTTTATTTTATGTTAATTATGAGAGAATTTATTCATAAAGGAAAGTGAGCAGCAATTTTAAACATTCATAGTTAATAAAACCAATCACATGAAAAACATACACATTTTGAAAATGGTGTTTTCATGTGGAAAACCAGAGGGAAAAAACCACCAATTTGTTGTTTTTTCATGATGTAATTTAAGAACCTACTTAATTACATTAGTTTTTTGTGAGAACCCACTCACAGGAGGCACCAACCCCCTTAGGTTAGAAAGCACCAAGTTGCCGAGAGGAACCAACCACTTTTGAATCCAGGCTAGAACCTTCTCTTACCAATTTTCTACTATTTCATACAATTTTCAAACTCAAAATAGAGGTATACACAATTATGGAAAATACCAATCTACTTGGATGTAGAAATAACTTCTTCTCTTGGTCCACTTTTGTTCCACAAAATCCCTTAGTCTGATACAATTTCTATTTTCCCTCTACTCACAACAACATATCCTCAACACTCTACCTTCTCTTACACAGGCTCTTTGTTGCACACACTTTAGCTCTATTCACGTTGTCTATCTCACAATGTTCTATTTTCTCTCGTTGCTCAGCGTATCAACAATACATTCCACAACCCCACTTTGCTCAATGACATTCAAATGGTTTTAATCCTATGATTCATAGTTCAAAATGGTATCTCTACTGCCTATGTCCATACTTCCTAAGTGTACCTCAGTATGGCCCCTCCTGATATTGTTGTGTCTGTTGCATGAACTTTGTCTTGGAATTAAACATAGAGATGGGATTTCTATTTCTTCACTGACTCCTTGTGTAATCTCCATACTGATAATTTAATCTCAGGCGGCATGCACACTCTACCATGACTTCCCATGATTATTCATTAATCCACAGAGCTTGAAAGTACTACATAATTTCCCTTATGTTCCTCATTTAAATCTACTAGACGTGCATGCGAAGAAAGCGATTTCTTTCTCCATTTATTCAGTTCTTCTCTATGAACTGTTTTCCTCGTTGCCTTATCTCAGTTCTTTCTATAGATCCAGCTAAATCCATAAACCAACTTCGTTGATCTACATTTAACCTTCAGCTTTCGACCCATTCATCCATTTAACTCATTTTATTATTTCATCGGAGCCACAACATATCATAACTCAAACAAAAGAAGTGTTACGATATTACACAACTTTGGTATCCTTAGCCTCCTTAGCGCTTAGCTCCCTGGGCATTTTCTTTCTCATAAGACTAGGCCTGTGACCTTTGAATTAGTTTACCACTGTAGCGTTATATTAGAGCCCCTTTGTATCGTAACTTCTACAAAGTTTCGATTGTGTCTTAGCTCCCTCTATTTATCCCTTGGTTCCTTTGAGCTCCACACGACCTCATGCCAAATAATATTGGAGTCCCCTTTATCATAACTTTTTCAAATGCCATTTTCACAGGATTTATGATGTCCTAATCCTCTGACATACTGATCTATGATATGATGAAGACACTTCTACACGTGGCAACTCCTGAGTGGTGTCACATGCCCCCCTGATTTTCCCCATTTGGCCACATAAAGAGCCAAATAAGATGCCACATGTCCACCATACTATCACATCATGTTGATGTCAGTTACCACTCTAACTTCTCAAAGCCAATCACTTGCCACAATGTATCCTACCAGAGGAGAGAGAAGGAGTCTCAATTAGCTTTGGTTTTGCAACAAAGTCCTTTGTTAATTCTATTAAGCATCCCTTATTGCTTTTAACAATATCGGCAACACCAAATATCGTAACTTCTCAAAATTCAATTGTTAAGAAGTTATGAGATTTTGATGGCTTTAACCTTCCAATATTTCGATATCCACCTACTCCGACCTACGATGTTTCGATGACCTCTGTCTTCTGATATCTCGATACGACATTCTTCGACGTTTCAATATTCCAATCTCTGATATAACCTGCTTCAAGGTTCTGATATCACGTCCTGATGTGCTCCAACTTTTGATATTCATTCTTCCATTCTGCTGACCTCCAATATTTTGGCTTGCTTAGGACTTCAAGACCCTAACATCAGAAGACCATAACTTTTGATCCAGGAGGCCATTTTCATATTTCCACACACTGTTGGAAAGCACTTTCATAGCACATTCCAATGCGAAGGGTCCATTATAGAATTTGAGCCCTTATTTTACCTATAAAATGTCTAAAAACTCTCTGCAATTATTTGCTCTTTGACTATTCTTCTTGTGCCTAGAATCCTAAACCCCCAACCATCATATTCATCATTTTATGGATTCTCAAGTAAGCCTGCTACTGTGATGGTTCTCTACATGAAGCCTGCAACTACCATAGGATATTACCTAAGCCTGGACTACCAATCACCCGGTAGTAGTAATCATTTTATGGCTTTTCAATAAGCTCGCCACTATGATGATTCTCTACTAGAAGCTTGCAACTACCATGGAATTATGCTTGGACTCTCAATCACCATGTTGATCCCAGTTGACATCAATGGAAATACTATCACATCCATTAGCCATCCAGACACTGTGAATTGTCCAACAATATCCCAAATTGATATTGGTGGAAACACCATAAGCTCCTCCTAAAGCTAGGCATAGTCTTCTTCGATGCCTCCAGTAATATTCTCCCACTTTGGCATCAATGGAAGAGAATACTTCTTGAACACTCCCCCTAAACCACTACAGCCTACACTTCCATTAATTCCACATGCTAAGTATCTGCCAACACCTACCAAAATGAATTCATTTTGGAGGAGTCACAACACCTCTCTATTTCCTGAGATATTCAAAGGGTTCTCTTGCCAATGGATTAGTAAATACATCTGCAAATTGATCTTTAGTGGCCACGTATTTAAGTCTAAAAACATTGGCTACAATTTTTTCCCTTAAGAAATGGAACTTGATAGGAATGTGCTTAGTCTTTGAATGCATGACTGGACTTTTGGAGATGATAATGGCACTTGTATTATCATACATAATTGGAATAGGATCAGTCAGCTCTACTCGAATATCTTTTAATGTCTTCTTCATCCATAGAATCTGCGTGCAATAAGTAGCAACAACAATATACTCTGCTTTAGCAATTGATAAAGAAACGGAGGCTTGTTTCTTGATGGCCCATGACACCAAGAATTTCCTCAAGAAGAAAGTTTCACTAGAGGTGCTTTACCTTTCATCAAGACTACCAGCCCAATCAACATCAATGTACGCCTTCAACTTAAATTATTTACTCTTAGCATACCATAGTCCATATTCAGTTGTTCCTTGAAGATATTTGAAAATCCATTTGACAACAACAACATGAGTTTCACGCAGGAAGGCCTAAAATCTAGCTACAAGACCCACAAATTTCATGATGTATGTCCTTGAAGTTCTGAGATACAACAAGATTTCTATCATGGATCTATATTTAGTTTGATTTACTAGGGATGTCTCATCTTCTTTGTACAATTTACAGCCTGTAACCATAGGTGTGCTCACTGGTTTGCAATATTCCATTCCGAATTTCTTCAAAGTTTCTCCAAGGTATTTGAATTGGGAGATAAATACTCCTTGTGGAGACTAAGTGATTTTCAATCCCAGGAAGAAAGACAACTCTTTGATCATGGAAATTTCGAACTATGTCTATATACATTTTTGCGAATTTATGCCCCAATCGTTCCATACCACTGCTAAAGATTAAATCATCCTCATACACTTCTACAATTAGTAGATAGCCTCCTTCATAATTTATGTATAAATTTTTGTTAACCATACCTTTCTTAAAGACTTGTTGCTAAAGGTATTTATCCAGACTTTCGTACCAAGCTCTGGGAGCTTGTTTCACTCCATATATATCCTTTTTCAATTTTCATACAACCCCTTCATCTTCTGTGAGTATAAATCCATTTGGCTTCTCAATGTAAACTTCTTCTTCTAGATCTCCATTGAGAAATGCCAATTTCACATCCATCTGATATACCTTGATGTTTTTATGGTAGACAAGAGGAAGAAAAATTCTGATAGCTTCCAATCTTGCTATTGGTGCAAAGGTTTCCTCGAAATCTACCCCTTCTATTTGGGCATACCCTTTGTAGACCAATTGAGCCTTGTCTTTTATTACTTAACCCTGATCATGCAACTTCTTTTTGAAACCCCATTTGGTTCCTATGACATTTTTCTCTTTAGGTCTTGGAACCAACTCCCAAGTGTCATTCTTTTCAATTTGTTCTAGTTCTTCATGTTAAAACCTTATCTATCACTCCATTATAGTGAGAGAAACCAAATATCAACTTACCTCAGTTATCTGGCTAAATTTCATCCCCTTTCACATTTTCTTTTAATTATGTGAGATTTATATCATGATAAAATGATGGAATTACATGATTGAGTTATTTCTCATAATTAATTTTCCAAAATATTATAAGTATGATATAATAATTATTTCATAATTGAGATAATTGAGAAAAATATCATAATTGTGAAAACGGTTTCTAGAGTTTTTCATTCCCGAGGAGATCAACATGACCCACTTATTTATGAGTTGTAGAAGTTTCCTAACTTCTCAATCCCTTAGGTGTCTAGATACATTTCCTAGAGGATAGAATGAACCTATATAATATCACTAAGAGGAAAGGGGGAAAGAAAGAGAAGTATCCAAACTATAGAGCAAGAGATCTATTGTATTGGCAGAGGAGACCATACTAGAAACTAGAGGAGAGGATCTTATTTTTTGAAGATATATTGATGTACTTTCATTTATATGGTTAATAAAAATCTATGTTCCTTCCCCTTATATAAGTTTTGTAGTAATTTATATGTGTGACTTCTAGATGTTTTGAGCTGACGATATTTTGTGGAAGATCACTTGTCTTTGTTTGGTTTTGTTTGTGTGTAGGATTTGGATAGGGAGTGGATGAAAGAGATCGCTTGATTGGGGCACAAGGATTCTACATTAGGTCCAAAACCCATCACCAACCTGTGAGGAGGCAAGGTACTTGTTCATACTTTGTAGCATCAAAACATTGCATCAAAATTGCATGCATGGCCATATGGATTGGGGATTGTTATTAGATTGTCTTAGCCATTCTTTTTGGTTGTCTTGTGATCTCAATTTGGTATGAGATTGTGACGCAATAACTCCTTGCAAATTTAAATGCGACAAAATTGGTGCCTTCAATGAGAGCATTTTTATTTTTCCCTCTTTGTTTTAGCTCTTCTTATTTATGTTTTTTTGGTTTTCTCTTGTTGCCATTGAGTTCTTTGTAGTTTTTTAGATTCATTTTGATCTCTATTGATTTTACTTGCTTCAAATCTGAACTGATATTAGATCTGGAGTTTTATTTATTTATTTTCTATGAGAGAATAACAGATCGTGTGTTTAAAATCAAATTCTAGAATTTTCTGTACATATTTTGATTAAAATAACCACATATATGTATTCCTCTCAAATTTCTAGGCCTCCCAAAAAAAATCATTGAAAATGGCTTCGTATGAGGAAGTTATGGCCAATTGAAAATTGGGCAGTTTGTTTTTCTTCCACCCTCACGCACAACTAATTTTTCTATTTATTTATGTTATATTTTGTACAGAACTGAGTAAAAATAATTATAGATCCGTAATCCTCTTTAAATTTTACCTCAAAAAAAAGAACCACTTGAAACTAAGTCTGTATGAGGAAGATATAGCTGATTGAAAAATAAGCCATTTTCTATTCGTTTTTCCCAATTTTTGGGTTTTCTTTCAGATTATTTGCTTGATTTTTAAGGCGTTTTTCTTGAGAACTTGCTACTATTTGTTGGATTTGTTTTTTATTGTTGCTTTCAACTATGAAACATATCACATCTGAGAATACTCTTGTGTTTTTTTTTTTTGGTTTCTTCCTTTGATGCTACTCTAAGGTTTTCCTTGGAGGTTTGGTGTGCTTTGGTTGGGGCTATTGTCCTCATCTTTGGATCTAATTTTTCAAATCTGTTTAGTTGATCAGGTAACAACTAAGATATGATTTTTATTTAAATTTTGCCTTTATTTAGGTTTTGTCACTTGTTTCTAAGTGACCTCTTTCTTCTCTTGTTTTTCTTGTCAAAATTGTTGGTGTTATGATTGGTTGTGAAGATATCGTCTAGAAAATTTCGTGTCAGTGCGTTTTTTATTGTTTTGTATCACCCTCATTTGATCGTGTTTAGGCCTTTCTACCTCTAGGGTCTGGTTTTGACCTTTGTAGAACATTGGGCTTAGTTGATACATTTTGCTACAACCCTTGCCTATCGACATTGCCTGTCTTATTCCACTTTTGGCTTTCGATTTGATCAATTTGAGTGTGTTTCTTTAATTGGGATTTGTTTTCCAAGTTATGATGCTTTTGGAGTTCTTTGCGTTCTTCCTTGGGAATTTTTTCTTTGGTTTATTTTTGGTCACTCTGGTTTTCCTTGGCTTGTTTTGGGTCATTAATTCACAAAATTTGGGATAATTTGCGTTTAAAAATATTTAGAAAAGAGGTGAATCACAATAGGCATTGGTGTGTTAGAAGGATCTTACCCTCCTGTCATTAGCATTCATCAAAATGAAAATAAAAAATTGCATATAGTTGAATTAGGGTGACTAACTAAGATTCATTCACACCATCTCAGTTTCATGTCGCATGCCACTTGTGTAAAAAACAACCACTAAAATCAACGTGATAATAAAATTAACTAGATTTCTCTTTCATTTTTACTAGTAGTACACCAACACTAGCTTAGGCTAACGTATTTGAGATAGGAGTATGAGTCAACTGCTCCAAGGCTATAAAATCAACTTAGTCGCTTGTGGTAGGAGTTAAATCCATGTGCAGTAGTGCGGTCTGGGAATCCCTTCTCACAAAAGGGTCAAGCATGCAGAGGTCACACTTGGGTTAGGTGGGGTGACATGACCCATTTCGCTTAGTTTTGGGTGGCGCAATATAGCAGAATTTGTACACATACAAACAATTTTATTATCAATTGGGGACCACTTGGGAGGAAACTCTCAAAGGGGTTTTGGTCTTAGCTCCTTTTTGGAGTTAATTGTCTTGCCCTTGCGTGTGGATTTGTCCTATGATTGTCCCCCCCAGGTCATGTTATTGTAGGTGGTGACCATAGTGGCCTATCAACTTACCGATCATACATAGGTGCAAGGTTGGGGTCATCTTCTTTGTACTTGGGAAAAATATTAGTCATACTCTATTAGTCCTCTCGGGGGGTTTTCCACATCTTGTGAGGGAACTTGTGACGAGTAGGGAAAATTTTAAGGATGGAAATTTATCTTAAAGTTTAGAAATCTTGGTGAATTTCACTAGTCTGTAATATGTAAACTATAAAATGTTCATTGATATATTTGTAAAAATATTAAAATTTCTAATGATTATATATATATATATATATATATATATATATATATATATATATATATATATATATATAATTTTGGCAATTTTTAAGTTAAAATAATCTTATATTATAAAAATTGGGCAAATCATTTTTAGAAAAAAAAACAAAATTGGAAAATATTTTTTTTGGAAAAACCATGGAAAATTAGCCCACCTACGAATATTACTCCCTAAAATTTTCTATGGTGTTGAGTTCACAGCTAAAAGAGCTGGGAAGAAGATCGCTAGTATAACTATTTGTTAAATTGACAGCTAGGGCCAAACTCCATGTGGGTCATCTTATTTATGGCAGCTGATATTTTTATTGGATCCCTCTCATCGAGAGGTGTAGGATTGATCTAAAGATCATCCGATTCCAATAAATATTCATGGAGTTATGAATTTATTTATGTTATAAGACAAATTTTCATGTCAACCAACAACTTGTGTAGGCTCAGAAGCCCAATAGTCACGTCTATTCATCATCTATGTTTTAGTATAAATAGAAGAGGATTTGAAGTCATTTGGACACACTCTTCATGTGATCTCCTCCTCTCCACATCTTTGGGTTTTTGGTGAAGGAGAGAGACATTAAGAGTACGTTGGGATAAGTAGATGATGCCTTAGCCGCAGTCATTGATGCCGATGATGCTGATGATGTTGATGCCGCTGATGCTAATGATGCTGATGCCGCTAATGCCATTGATGACAATGCCGCTGATGCCGATGATGCTAATGTTGATGATGCTAATGTCGCTAATGTCGATGATGCTGATGCCGTTGATGCATGATGATGATGATGCACATTAGCAAGGGCAGCATGATGATGATGATGCACATTAGCAAGGGCAACATGATGATGATGATGCACATTAGCAAGGGCAGCATGATGATAATGATGCAAACTAGCAAGGGCAACATGATAATGAATGAAACAGTGGGCATGATAAATAATGAGCAGCATGATGATGAGAGCAGGAGAAGCTCATTCATCAAGGTTCAACACATGTGACAGTACAGCATGGTGTCACACAGTTATGTGCAGCAAATGGATGAAAGGTAGCACTACGATAGGTGAAGTCGTCACCTTGGAGAATCAGTTGAAGCAAAATGTCTTCAACTTATCTCATCGTTATAGGAGATGATCTATGCTCAGATATAGATAATTCAAAGTGTTGACTTCTGTTGTAAATGTACTATCTCTCTCTACTGAACTTTGAAGAACATAAAAGAAGAATTCATCAAGGGTTTCCCCACATTAGGGTTTGTCCCTGGCTGGCACCATATCTTGTGTCCTCTTGTCTTGGCTTGTCTTCTACGATTTATATTTATGTTCTATCTGCAGTTTACTTTAATTCTGATGTGATTGCTAATCCAGAAAAGATATTGAGCTAACTGTGAAAATTGAAATAAATTTCTCTAGCATAGAACATACCTAAAATTAACATGGTATCAGGGCTGAGGTGAAGACAATGCCCAAGAAAGAGTGAAAGACAAATCACCAAAGACAGTTGAGACAAGACAAAAGGATCAATGGGATCATCATCCCTCTTCTCATTCACTAAGGGCAAAGTTGAAGCAAAGAATATTATCAGACTGGCGCATCGGAAGTTTCTGATTGCCTACCTTAAGCTCACTTCATTAAAAAGATCAAATCTAAGGGTGTAAGGAAAGGCGGATGCCTTGGTTGCAATAAGTTCGGCCATTATGCAAAGGAGTGTCTGAATGACAAGAGACACATCTTTTGATGAAGATAACAATCATTCTAGGACATCTTCAAAGGAATGACAGGTAATGCAGGTCATCAAGAAAATGGTTGACTCTTCAAAGAAAACAAGGAACCCCACTACCTCAAGGTACTTCATCAGATAGAAGGGTGCACTCTCTAATTTGGTAGAGATGGAAACAACCATGAGATTATACTTGGAGTTGATTCCACCTATCCTGAAAAGGGTGTAGGGAATTTTACCTCTCAATTGAATGAGGGTAACTCGATTCATTTACGGAATCTCTTTTATGTACCTGATCACAAGAAGAATTTGGTGTCCATTTCAGGAATGGAAGTCGAAGGTTTTAAGGTTGCATTCATCGATGAAAGGGTACGTGTTTGAAAATAGAATTTTCAAAGATGTTTTTGAGTTCAGAGTTGTACTAAGTTACAGGAAGTCCTCTGGGGACCATGTCCATTGACACATAGCATCAGAGGTCTATGAGTCAGATGGTGACAGGGAATCCTGAATTCAAAAAGAGCATGAAAGCACATGTCTAAGATGTACTGAAGGAAATCTTACAAGGGGACCATTCCCCTCATGTAGCAGGTCCATAGGTTTGGAACAACCCGTGGAGTTTGAGATTCATGAACGGGAATCACATGTATACAGGTGGAAGAAAGCCCTCTATGGCTTGAAGAAAAACACCCCGGGTGTAGTATGAGAGGATTGATAGCTATTTGATGAAGTTGAGATTCACTAGGAGTGAAACCGATCCAAACCATTACCTGATGGTTGTGGATGATAGACCTCTCATACCGACACCTTATTCGGATGAACTATTTCTGACAGGTGCAGACCCTCTCATTTGAAGAAGTAAGAGGGAGTTGGATTCTAGAAATATGTTTCGTAGTTAGCATGGTGAGCGCATATTTGGTTGAGCCTCACTATATTGGTGCCAAGAATCTTCTTAGATATCTTCGGGGCATAATCTCTCATGGATTGAGATATATTGCCGGAAATATGAAAACTGCATGATTATTTGAATGTTGACTGGGCAAGCAGTGTGGAGGATCACTAGAGCACTTCTCAGTGCTGGTTCTCTTTGGATTCTGCTTCGATATCATGGATGAGTAGGAAGCAGAAGTTGGTTGTTATAAGTACCGCCGAGACCGGATACATAACTACGAGTATGACCTCGCATGAAGTTTCATGGTTGTGGAAAACTCTTCAGTGAGTACACATGATGAATACCACTATGATTCTCTATGACAACCAGAGGTGGGATTTGATTATTAAGGAATCTTGTATTCAATGATTGCTCCAATAGATAGACATCAAATACTACCTTATCTAGGATATGGTAAGTTGATGAGAAAGGAGGCTCCATCGCATTGAGATGATGTACAGGTCACTACACTTTGTCAGAGCCCCGAGGAAAGATCAAATTTGTGTTTTTCCCAAACAACTTGGAATTGCTAGGGACCCTTGTAAAAGGGTCCTGCATGTTGCATACATTGAGCTCTGGGAGCTCTAGGAGCTTGTGGTTCTTACTGGAGAAACATACAACCACAGGGTGACTCACCCTCCCCTGGTGGTGCGCACTGAGACAAGATGGTTCGCTCTCTTGTGGGACAAGATGATTCGCTTTCCTGTGGACAGGATGATTCGCTCTCTTGTGGACAAGATGATTCACTCTCTTGTGGGACAGGATGATTTGCTCTACTATGGACAAGATGATTCACTCTCCTGTGGACAAGATGATTCGCTCTCTTGTGGGACAAGATGATTCGCTCTCTTGTGGGACAAGATGATTCGCTCTCTTGTGGGACAGGAAGATTTTCTCTATTGTGTAGTAGGATGATTAGTTCTCTTTTGAGGTCTAGATGATGTGTTCTCCATGATGATTGTGTAGCAAGATAATTAGTTCTCTTGTGAGGTCTGGATGATATGTTCTCCATGACGATTGTGTAGCAGGATGATTAGTTCTCCTGTGAGGTCTGGATGATGTGTTCTCCATGACGATTGTGTAGCAGGATGATTAGTTCTCTGTGAGGTCTGGATGATGTGTTCTCAATGACAATTGTGTAGCAGGATGATTAGTTCTCCTGTGAGGTCTGGATGATGTGTTCTCCATGACGATTGTGTAGCAAGATGATTAGTTCTCATGTGAGGTCTGGATGATGTGTTCTCAATGACGATTGTGTAGCAGGATGATTAGTTCTCCTGTGAGGACAGGATTGATTAGTTCTCCTGTCGAGGCATCCTACCCATGTAGTCTGGGACTCATGGGAAGTACCTCTCATCTAATCAATGATTAGGGAAATGAGGATAGGGACCATAGTAGTACTAATGGATGCGTCGCTGTATCTATCATACTCCCTATGCTAGGATGACCTTCATTGATCAGGGATCAATGATACTGGTCTGGGACCAATGGTAGGAGTTGTACCCACTATGACACTAACTTTGGGTCAGTAGAGAATTGGTCTAGGACCAGTGGTACATACTCTGAGACTAACTTCAAGTCAGTAGAGTACTGAACTAGGACTAGTGGTATGAGTTGTACCCACTATGACACTAACTTCGAGTCAGTTGAGGACTGGTCTGAACCAGTGGTACACACTCTGAGACTAACTTCGGGTCAGTGGAGAATGGTATGACACATTCTCGATCAATTCTTCTTATTCATGGTTCAAAAAAACTAAGTAGAGCAAAGCAAAGCCAGCAAAGCTGAGCAGAGCCAGTAGAGCTAAGCAGAGCAGAGCAGAGCCAGCAGAGTTGAGCAAAGCAGATCAGAGCCAATAGAGCTGAGCACAGCTGAGCAAAGCAGAGCAGAGCCAGCAGAGTTGAGCAGAGCAGAGTAGAGTAGAGACAACAAAGTTGAGTAGAGCTGAGCAGAGCAGAGCAGAGCCAATAGAGCTGAGCAGAGCAGAGCCAATAGAGCTGAGCAGAGCAGAGATGAGTAGAGCCAACAGAACTAAGCAGAGCTGAGCAGAGCAGTGTAGGGTACTGATGGCAGAGATAGTATAGTCGGACATATGGATCAGTGGATCGGGTTCTCCCTAGTTGAGAGGGAGTGTTAAATTGGAAACTAGGGCCAGACTCCATGTGGGTCATCTTGTTTATGGCAGCTGATATTTTTATTGGATCCCTCTCATCGATAGGTGTAGGATTGATCTAAATATCATCCGATTCTGATAAATATTCATGGAGTTATGAATTTATTTATGTTATAAGACAAATTGTCAAGTCAGCGAGCAACTTGTGTAGGCTCAGAAGCCCAATAGTCACGTCTATCCATCATCTATGTTTTAGTATAAATAGAAGAGGATTTGAAGTCATTTGGACACACTCTTCATGTGATCTCCTCCTCTCCACGTCTTTGGTTTTTTAGTGAAGGAGAGAGACACCAAGAGTACGCTGGGATAATTAGATGATGCGTAACCACAGTCGCTGATGTCGATGATGCTGATGCCAATGATGTTGATGCCACTAATGCTGATGATGCTGATGATTCTGATGCCACTAATGTTGATGCCAATGATGCTGATGTTGTTCATGCTAATGATGCTGATGCCGCTAATGTTGATGATGCTGATGCCGCTGATGCATGATGATTATGATGCACATTAGCAAGGTTAGCATGATGATGATGATGCACATTAGCAAGGGCAATATGATGATGATGATGCACATTAGTAATGGAAGCATGATGATAATGATGCACACTAGCAAGGGCAGCACGATGATGAATGAAACAATGGGCATGATAAATAATGAGCAGCATGATGATGAGAGCAGGAGAAGCTCAGTTTTCAAGGCTCAACACATGTGATAGTATAGCATGGTGTTACACAGTTATGTGCAGCAAATGGACGAAAGGCAGCACTACGATAGGTGAAGCCGTCACCTTGGAGAATCAGTTGAAGTAGAAAGTCTTCAACTAATCTCATCGTTATAGGAGATGATCTAGATAATTCAAAGTGTTGACTTCTGTTGTAAATGTACTATCTCTCTCTGCTGAACTTTGAAGAACATAAAAGAAGAACTGATTAAGGGTTTCCCCACATTGGGGTTTGTCCCTGGCTGGCGCCACATCTTGTGTGCTCTTGTCTTGGCTTGTCTTCTGTGATTTATATTTATGTTCTATCTGAAGTTTACTTTAACGCTAATGTGATTGCTAATCTAGAAAAGATATTGAGCTAACTGTGAAAATTGAAAAAAATTGCTCTAGCATAGAACATACCTAAAATTAACACTATTCCACCGCTTATTTCTTTTTATTTCGGTTTGTGTGTGATATCTTCTAGGACATTTATAGTGTGTGTTGTTTGGTCTGAGTCAATAGTTTTGGCCTTAGGATGTTTGCACTAACATAATTATGTTTAAATTATAATTTATCACCCTGTCTAAATTTGTTCATTGACGGTCACATCGTCTTCACGATTTACCTCCTGAATGAGGTAGACTTGTTACTCCTACACAGAGAGTGTCTATCGGTGCTCATGACTTAGACCAACACATTGTCTTGGAGTCTATACCTGGTCCTTTTGGTAGTGATCTTATTTCTATTGAGACTTTGGTAGACAACTCTTGTGCTCCTGCCAATCCACATTTTACCAATCCAGTACGACCGGAGTTATTGCAGCTAAAACTGGATGGTTCTACACCAGCCTACACTTACGTGCCTTTATCCATGACTTATCTTATGGAAGAGTCTGAGACTTCCTTACCTTCGACATCGATAGTATTAGCTGCCATGACATCATTACCACCTCTTAGCATGGCTATACCCACTCCTCCATCCACACCTCTCACTTCTTCTTGGGACATTCCACTAGTTTCTTCTATAACTCCCGCAAATTTCTCGAATGTTTCCATGCTCACACCATCACCTATGTCGATCATGGTGCCTCAACCTAGTCAGCTGGTAGGTTCAAAAATATTTGCACTGCACTTTTCCCAACCAACTATTCTTGTTCCTTAGTTAGGAATGGTTACTTCTAGTAATATGTAGGGGGGATCACTAGTTGTTCCTGGTCAGCCTGGGGGTAACGCTACTTCTAGTATGTCACAAACTTGGTACAATTCTCTCTTTGGAGGGGTTCTACCTACGAGTAATTTTACTGGAGGGGCTAGTTTACCTAGGGGAAACCCCACTGCCAGTACCATTTCTCACATGGGTTATCTTTCTTATGTCGGTCCTACCACGCAGAGTGGTCCTTCTTCTATCACTGGGTCCAATCCATTTCTCTCTCGAGGTACTTACCCAGGCAGGAAACATCCATTTACCAACCACGCTGGCCCACAACAGTCATATGCTGGGGCAAACCCTTTTCCTCACCAAAAGGTGCATCATTCTACTTATTATATGGGGGGACCACACGATTGCTTAGGGGCTTCTCCTGCCTATGGCCCATTTAGTCAACTTCATGCTCCATTTTTACCCTATCTTGATTTAACGTATTTGGCGTAATTGACTAATGACCCCATTAGTCATGATCCCTCGTGGCCACCCATGCCTGCAAAATTACCATCAGATATTACCAAGTTTGAAGGAAATACTGGGGAGAATCCATCCGCGCACATTACCACTTATCATTTGTGGTGCTCATCCAATTCATTATCGAATGATTCTATTAAACTTTGTTTATTCTAACGTACATTGACTCGGGATGCTTCAAAGTGGTACATTGAGTTAGATACTAAATCCTACAGTGACTTTGCCTCCCTTGTCCAAACATTTTTGACACACTTCCAGTTACCTACTCAGTATGACATCAATTTTGACCTCTTGTCTAATTTCTGATCATATCCTTGAGTGGCACTGTCGCAAGAGCTTGGTGAGGACCAATTTACCTGATGAGATATTACGTAAATGGTTCATCCAATATCTCTAACCTATGATTGCCAAGGATGTGTCGGATTTTCGAGTTGGTACTGAGGAACAAGCCATTTTAGCTATCTAATAGTTGGATCTTATCTATTCACAATCGGGTACACTCTATGAAGTGTTTCCTAATGCCCCTATGCCTTTTGTTGACCATCCCAAACCTCTTCCTAGCCCACATGTTGATGGTGTGATAAGGTATGTTTCTGATTATATGAGCCAACTCGCTACCCAACTTGGATAGTTGATAGTTACATCTCAAGCCCCAACAAGTGCGCCTAGTTCTACTAAAGCACTCCCTCTTGAGAAGTCCACCAATGTTTTCTAGGTGAAGTCCACTCACCCAGAGAACAACCAATGATTGGGTGGTAAAAATAAAAATAAGAGAAATGAAAAAAAGAATAGAAATGCTTAGGATTCCCAACCCAACACTTAGAGTTAGGGAGGGGGCACTAGTGAACCTCGTCATAAATTCAAGCACCCCTGTAAAAAATTTCAAGGTGATCACCTTACTCACAAATGCCCTTGAATAGATGAAGTCCATAGGCTTATTTCACCACCGTCTACTCAAAAGCATGTCATTTTGACTCATCTATTCCTTGTACAACCCCAACAATAGATGGTTTCTCAACCTCCTCGACCTTTGCAAGGGCGCAATGAGGGGTCATCTTCCCATCCTCCTCATAGTTAATTCGTCTTCATGTGCAAGGAAGATGTCAACATGACTATGCGAGCCAAAGCTTACGATGTTCCTGAGTTGAGTTCTACCTCTAAGGACTCATAAGCTCCTCTACATTCCACTGGACCTCTCACTTCGGATAAGCCTGTGGAAGCTATCTTTTGCCACCCCAAGGGTGTTCTCCAGAAGACGACACACAATTTGTCTGTCAGGGCTACTCAACATTACAGTATTGTTGAAGATCTTGCCCAAGCTCGTTATGCCATGTCTTCTTTGGAGGTCTTACAAAGATGTCCTCAACAGAGCAAAGACTTGTTGTTTGCCATTGGTGGAATTAACCTGTTTAACTCTAGTCTCATCACTTTTAACGCTGACAAAGTCACTCCTCGGCTTTCCCATCACATTTCTTTTCAAATCATTGTATGAGTTTTCCACAAGAATATTCATCAGACTTTGGTGGCTGAGGGCTCTTCTACATTTGTTATGTATGTATCCCGATGGAAGGCTCTCAACTCCCTGGCACTCACCACATCCAACATAACTCTCCAAGCTTTTGACGGTCACAATTTCATACCTAAAGGGGTTCTTCCAAATTTTCCCATTGAGTTAGGGGACAAATTGTATATGTTGATATTGAAGTTGTCGATGCCACATTATATTACAACCTACTCCTTGGTAATAGTTGGTTTTATGCGATGAACACAATCATCTCGTCTGTTTTTCATTTACTTTGCTTTCCTCATGAAGGAAAAATTGTCATTATCGATCTACGTGGCTATTGTGTGTTGTCAGCCCATATTTCCACCACGGGGAATTCTATACCACATATTTTACATAGGAGTGTGATCCTTTATCTCCTTTTTTCATTTGGTGTGTAATGCAACTATTTTCATGCCTTATTTATGCCAAAAAAAAATATTATAAAAAAAAATCAAAAAGCATATGGTCCTGTTTTTACCTCCTCCACGTTTATTTCTTTCGTTATGTGATTTGACCATGGGTTTAGTCATTTTGGATGGGTTTTACAAGATAGGTGGCATTTTTATTGTGACATCCATTGGACCTTAGGTTCATTTCTCTAAACTTGGCATATAGGGGTAGGTCATCTATCCCTATCACCAACGCATTATTGATCATCAGTGCCATATTTTGTACTTAGGTCTGACCCCATCAAGTTGCGACTCTCACCACTTCCTTTATGCATGTCGTAGCTTATCAGTAGAGCTTACTTGATCATGGATACCCTATCTAGCTCCTCCTTATCATTTTGGTGTCCATGTAGTCATTTTTTAATACTTTTTGGAATCCCTCTTTCTAACCCTCCATGGCCTAGAATTTGAGCCTCATGTCCTCTTATTCGTCATATTTCTAGCTTTACCCCAGGATGATTCCACCTTTTTTATCCCTTGTGATTGCCACATTTTATTAGCCTGCTTCTACATGATGAGCCTTAGTTTTCTCTTCCATCGTCATCATCTACTTTTCCTACCATACACTTTCACTTGGTGTTTACCCTTTCTTGGAGGAACCACTATGACAAGTGGTCCTATTAGTTAGCCTCTTGTCCTCTATATGTCATGAGAAGTTCCTTCCTTACCAGAACCAATTTCTATCCTCTATAGCACTCGTTCCTCCAAGAAGAGTTTCCTTTAAGCTCTTTTCAAACTTCTTAATTTAGAAAAGGTTGCCGACTGAACTTGTCTCCTTCAAGCTCGTAAAATTACTTGAAGGGTTGTGTACCTAGTATAAGGTTAACCCTTTTATGGACTAGGATAGATTAGTTAAAAAAAAAGAATACCCTAGTCTATTGTGGCTAAGAGGTTCCCCTTTGTATATTTTTATCTCTTTTTCGGGCTTGGAGGACAACTTTACGAAAAAGGAACTTATAAAAAGAGAAGGAAGGGAACATCTTTTTCCATTAGTCATCAAAATGGAAACATCCTTTGTGCCACCCTCGAACATGACACCTATCTATTTCATTGTCTTACATTTGGGTTTTATCTAGCCTAGGAGTTGTACCATCCATGTGATTCTCTTTACTCCTCGGGCTGGTTACTCTTCCAGTCATATGGAGCGTGCTTTGATGCCTCTTGCATCATTTCATGATATCATATGGTGCTCATTAGTAATGCTTCCAATTCACTCTTGTGTCATGTTGTTATGTGTTCAAGGGAAGTCTTAGCCTGTGTCGGCCATCTGCAGTATCCTATTGACCTTTTTGAGTCAGCCATCCCCATGTCAGTTGTACTTCATCACTTCATGACTTAATTCATACATCACACCATCCTGGTTTGTTCCGTCTCGATTGATGTTGGATACATTAAGGTCCTCCTTCAATGGATCTTCTCCTATCGACTTCATCTCATTATCCAGGAGCTTGATCTAGGAACTGATAGTACCTTGGAACTTGTATACCTCAGTCACAAACTTCCTCGCAATCGATAGTGGGTTTACATCATTTACTCTTGATTGATCGAGTTCACTGGTGTTCGACATCAGCTCGTTTATTCACACTTAGTGGTCTGTACTAAGTACCTTGGGGTCCATTTTCCTCATTGGTGGATTCCCTCGCATCTATTATTGGTTTACCTCATTGGTTAGTAATTAGGCAGTTTATACCATGTTCGAATTTAGCTCATATATTCACATGATGTAGATTCGTACCATCAGGTTAGGTTGAAGACCCTTGGTTAGGGACATTTCACTCTTATATGGCATCCTTCCCAGGCTGCATGGGAGTTATGTATCATTTATATACTCTTAGAACTATCTTGAGACATATGTTTGTCATGTGTCCATATTCCTACTGATGTACACTGTGACACAGATCCACGCTTGTATTTGTTAGTGGTTATGCTTCATTTACTAAGTCACATGGATCCATTGTGTATGTCTTTATACCCATGTTGTAGCATTTCATGTCATGGATCCACAGTGTATTTTTTGGGGTCCATGTCCAGTATTTCTTTATGACCGAGCATGGGTATGCTCGCCTCAGGGATGTTATCAACAAAGTTGACCCTTTAGCAATTGAGTTCCTCCGATCCATATTCATAGTCTTGGTTCCTTCCTCCCATTTTGAGCTTTGAGTATTATTGTAATACATTTCAGCCATCAGTTTCTCTTTTGACCTCATTCATTAGGGGGCATCTGTTATAACCCTATTTACCACTCCATTATAGTGAGAGAAACCAAATATCAACTTACCTCAGTTTTTGGGCTAAAATTCATCCCCTTTCACCTTTTCTTTTACTTATGTGAGATTTATCCCATGATAAAAGGATGGAATTACATGATTGAGTTATTTATTATAATTAATTTTCCAAAATATTATAATTAAGAGATAATAATTATTTCATAATTGAGATATTTGAGTAAAAGATCATAATTGTGAAAAAGGTTTCTAGAGTTTATCATTCCCGAGGAGATCAACTTAACCCACTTGTGTATGAGTTGGATAGGGGTCCATTACTATAGACGTTTCCTAACTTCTCAAGCCCCTAAGTGTCTAGATACATTCTCCTGGATGATAGAATGGACCTATATAATCTCACTAAGAGGAAAGGGGGCATGAAAGAGAAGTATCCAAACTATAGCGCAAGAGCTCTGTTGTATTGGGAGAGGAGACCATACTAGAAGACAGAGAAGAGGATATTTTTTGTTGAAGGTATATTGATGTACTTTCATTTATATCATTAATAAAAATCTATGTTCCTTCTCCTTATATCAGTTTTGTGGTAATTTATATGTGTGATTTCTAGATGTTTTGAGATGACGATATTTTGTAGAAGATCACTTGTCGTCTTTGTCTGGTTTTGTTTGTGTGCAAGCTTTAGATAGCAAGTGGATGAAAGTGATCACTTAATCGGAGCACAAGGATTCTGCATCAGGCCAAAAATCCTTCACCAGCATGTGATGAGGCAAGGTACTTGCTCATACTTTGTAGCATCAGAAATTGCATCAGAACTGCATGCATGGCCATCTAGATTGGGGATTGTTATTAGATCGCCTTAACCATTCTTTTTTCTGTCTAGTGATCTCAATCAGGCATGAGATTCCAGAGTAATATCTCCTTGCAAATTTAAATGCAACGCTTCATTTATATCTTTCACCAAGAACTTGTCCTCGCTTTCTTGGCCGAGACTCTTAGGTTCAATCTGTGACAACAAAGCCAAATTTTCACAACTTAAATTGCCAACATGTTTTCTCCTGGTATGAACACCATCTCTTTGATCTCCAAGTATCTAGTAAATCTTCAGATGTTCTTCCTATACATACCCGAAAGGTGTCTTTGGCCTTGGAGTTGTGCCTTCTTCCTCATCTTCACCATCTGAATATGTTTCTTCTAGATCTGCAGACCTCATATCTAGATTTTTTTCATCATCTGAGTTCATATTTATTTTATAGGACTCATGTTGTGAAGCTATTTCATCTACTATCACATCAATTCAATCCTTAATCTTCTTTTTCCACTTGTTATAACACTTATATCCTTTACTTTGAGCAGATTTCTCGAGTAATATTCCCTCATCAGCGCGAGAGTCAAACAATTCAGGATTCTTATCATTCCTTTTGATAAAGCACCTGCTCCCAAACACCTTAAGGCGTTTAACTGATGCAGGTCTTCCCTTCCACAACTCATAGGGATTTTTATTACTATTAGGCCAAAGTTGAGTTATGTTTTACATATACACTATCGCCTGTGCTATTTCTCCCCAGAAGATGTGAGACACATATGTTTCATCCAACATTGCTCTAGCCATTTCCTGGATTGTTCTGTTCTTTCTCCCCACTACTCCATTTTTTTGTGGAGTTCTAGCCACTAAATAATACCTCTTGATGTTGTGCTCTTTGCAAAAAAATTTGAACTCTCTTGAAGTGTACTCTCCTCCTCTATTTGATCTTAAGCATTTTATCTTTAAGCATTTCTCATTTTCTACTTGTTCTTTAAATTTTTAAAATTCTTAAATGCTTCTGAGTTTTCTTTTAAGAGCACAATCCAAGTGGCCCTAGTAAAATAATTAATGAGAAGCATGGAATATAATTCTCCTTTTGGGGCTTTTTCTCTATTTGGGCCACAATATCTACGTGAATGAGCTCCAATAGTTTAGATGAGGAGAACTCTTTTGACTTCAAATGAGTCCTAGTCTACTTGCCAAATTAGCATGACTTGTAGATTGTGTTATTAGGCCTTGAAATTCTTGGTAATCCTCTCACAGCTCCCATCTTGATAAATTTTATCAAACTGTCAAAATTCATATGGCTAAGCCTCTTGAGCCACAATCGTGCTTCATTTATTTTGCTTAAATAACATTTAACCTTGGAATCATCCAACACATATACATTATTATGGGTTCTGATTTCTTTTCCGACTAGCTTTCCATTCTTCATGTTAAATATCTCACATTCCTTGGATCAAAAGGTCACATCACAACCATTATCACACATTTGGCTAACACTAAGAAAATTGTGTTTTTTTCTTTTGATCAACACTGGCTATGCCTTTACCCTTAATTCTTGTTGGAGCATTTTTTCCGATGGTGACATTGTTTCCTCTATCCTTTTCTTTTAGTGACAGAAATTTTCTTTTATCCCTAGTCATATGCTTGGAAAAACCATTATCGACATACCATCTGTTCTCTTGATTGTGGGATGATAGAGTGAGTCCACACTGCATGCTATTTTTCGTCTTTCGTTTCTAGATCCTCTTATCCTTTTCAATAGCTGACTGTCTAATATTTTGAGCCGTAGATAGGTATTCAAACCTACTTCTACACTCACTTACTTTGTGACCAAAATTATTACATTTGAATAATTCTACTTCACTTATTAGGGGAGAGAATACATTTCTATCTATGAGAGGAAAGTTTTGAGATCTAAAATTATGATACTTATTATATCCATCTCTTTCAACTTTGATCCTTCTACAATCAAAAAATTTATGTCCAAAGATATGACAGTTATAACAATGACCATAAAATAAATAGGCATGCCTATTGTTGGATGTCTTATGAGTCTGTGCATGAAGGTACCTTGGTTGTCTGGCTGATTGATTCGTTCTCCATTGATGATATCCTCTTTGCCTTGCTGCTCTTTTATCTTCATTTGATTCTCTCTTGATGCTTCTTTACATAACTCTGTAGTCCTTTGAATCCTGTGGACCTGAATTTTGTCTTCTCCATAGAATATTCTTATGTCTTTAAGTATCCCAGACCCATTTTGATTCTTGAGGGCCTTTAGATATTTAGAATATGATCTAGTTTCCTTGTGCCTTCTGCAATTTTTTCATTTAAACACTTCTCAGTCTTTATTCCCTCAAGATATGTTCTTAGAGAGACAACCTCTGCCTCAAGACTCTAACATTATCTTCCCATTCATGGATAAAGTCTTGAAGAACCTCTTCCTTTCGTTTGGGTTCTTCCAGTTTAACTTTCAAAGACAAAATATCATCTTTGCATTTCCTTGATATCGTTTCCTTCCTTAAATTGATCAACTCTTGTTAATTTCTTGTTCTCTTCTTCTAGTTTCTCACATGTTCCTTGTTTTTCTTCTAGTAGAAGGACTAAACTATATTTTGTCTTAATAACTTCTTCAATATTTTATTTTTTATAAGAAAACTCCTCTTTATCAAATTTTTACATACCTTCTTCAATACATTGTAGTCATTCCTTCAATTGCTTATTATTCTTCCTTGCTTTCTTTAACTCATCAAGAGCACTGCTGAGTTCCCCTTCAAGGTCCACTAATCCTTCTTCTTATTCCATCTCTTTAGAGTCCATAATACTTTGTTTCTTGGAGTCTTTTCCAAAATCCATAAGTAAATACTTATCTGAATCGTGCTCTGAAGAGTTTCCACTGTCTGACTCTGGTGTTGAACTATCCTCTTTCGAGTAGAACCCATTTTTCTTATAGATACTTTTATTATGATGTTTCTGAGACTTTTTTCCAAATTTCTAATTGTCTTCCTTTTCATCCTTTTCTTTATAAGGGAATTTGAACGAAAAATGTCCAACTATTCCATAGTCAAAAAATTTAAAGAGAAACTTCTCTTTATATTTTCCTGAGACATGCTTCAGTTTCGTGGCTAATTGAGCCAACTCCTAATCAGATTCATAGTTGGAGCAGTCTTGATGATCTTTGTGCTTCTTGGCCTTTTGCATACTTCGAATGCTACTTCCTTAGGTTCAAACTTCTCTCTTCCTACTCTCAACTCATAGGATGTGACAATACCACATAGCTGGTCCATCTTGAGATCCTTTAAATTATCCATTTCTTCAATAGATGAGACTTTGACATTAAATCTCATGGGAAAAGATCTTAATATTTTATGAACAATCATCTCTTCCTTGACCTCTTCACCAAGTCCTCTAATCATATTTGTTAATTCATCATCTTTGAGGAAGTACTCTGTTATGCTTTCATCTTCACTCATTCTCAATCTCTCAAACCTAATTTTAAGGGTTTGAAGTTTTTCCTTCTTGACTTTGTCATCTCCTTCATGAATCTGATTAAGCTTTACCCACACTTCCTTAGAAAACTTACAGTGCATAATATTTACAAGTTCTAATTAACTAAGACCAAAGAAAATGACATTCTTGGCTTTAGCATTATTTCCATATAATTTTTTGCCTACTGTATCAGTGGGAGGAATATCAAGGACATTGTAGTCTACTCACACTGAAGTCTAAACATCTACTCCTAGGGACATCAAATACACTTCCATCCTTACTTTCCAAAAGACATAGTTTGTCCAATAAAAGAATGGTATTCTTCTTGATTAGGCCTCTTGACTCTCTTTCCTAGACATAATTCCTTATAGATCTACCTTCTAGTGATTAGGCTATTCCTGAAGGAACGTGGCTCTGATACCAATTGTTAGAATAAGGAATTACTAAGGGAGGGGGTGAATGAATAATAGGGAGATTCTTAAATATTTTCCTGAATATGCTTTCATTCCTTTTTATTTTCTCTTACTTATGAGATAATTTATTCATAAATAAAGTGAGTAGAAAGTTTAAGCATTCATAGTTCATACAACCAATCACATGAGAAGCATACGCAATTGGACAATGATGGTTTCACGTGGAAACCCAGAGGGAAAAAACCACCAATTTTTTGTTTATTTATGATGTAATTTAAGCACCTACTTAATTACATCAATTTGTTTGTGAGCACCCACTCACAGGAGGCACCGAACCCCTTAGGTTAGAAATCACCAACTTTCCAAGAGGCACCAACCTCTTCTGAATACAGGCTACAACCTTCTCTTTCCACTATTCTACTATTTCATACAATTTTCAAACTAAAAGCAGAGGCATATACAATTATGGAAAATAACACTCTGGTTGGTTACAAAAACAACTTTTTCTCTTGGTCCACTATTGTTCCACCAACTCCCTTCATCTCATACAACTTCTCTTTTCCCTCTAATCACAATAAAATATCCTCATCACTTTTCCTTCTCTCGCATAGGCTCTCTACTGTCACTTGAGCTCTATTCCCGTTGTGTGTCTCACAACACTCTATCTTCTCTCGTTTATCAACGCATTAAAAATACATTCTGCAACCCCACTTTGCTAGATGGCGATCAAATGGTTTTGATCCTCTAATACACACTGCACAATGTTGTATCTGCCACCTATGTCCATACTTCCTGAGTATACGCCAGTATGGATCCTCCTTTTGTTGTTGCATGTGTTGGATGAAAATTGTTGTGGCATTAAACACAAAGATAGGCTTTTGAGTTCTTCAATGACTCCCTATGTAATCCTTTGTACTGGGAATTTAATCTCAGGTGGACTGCACACACTATCGTGACTTCCCATGCTTATTCATTGCTCCATAGAGTTTGAAAGTACTCTAGAATGGCCACTTTGTTCCTCATTTAAAACTACCAGATGTGCATGCGAAGCAACTGGTTTCTTTCTCCATTTATTCAATTGTTCTCTGTGAACTGTTGTCCTCATTTTCTTGTCTCAACACCTTATTTAGATCCAACTATCTCCATAAACCAACTCTGTCAGTCTGCATTTAATCCCCAGCTATCAACCCATTCATCCATTTCACTCACGTACTATTTCATCGGAGCCCCAACATATTATAACTGAAAAAAAAAGAAATGTTATGATATTACACATCTCTGATATCGTTAGCCCCCTTGGCGCTTAGCTCCCCGAGTTTTCTTTCTCAGAAGACCGGACCTGTGACCTTCAACTTAGCTTACCACTATAGCATTATATCAGATCTCCTTTGTATCGTAACTTCCACAAAGTTTTGATTGTGTCTTAGCTCCCTCTTTTTAGCACTTGGTTCCATTGATCTCCATACGACCATGTGATAGATAATAGCATAGCCCCCTTTATCTTACTTTTTCAAATTCCATTTGTACAGGAGTTACGATATCCTCATCCTCTGATATACTGACCTACGATATGATGATATCACTTATACACGTGGCGACCTCTCAGTGGTGTCACGTGCCACCATGATTTGCCCCATGGGGCCACCGAAAGTGACAAAATAAGATGCCACATGTCTACCGTATTGTCACGTCATCCTGACATCAGTTGCCACTCAAGCTTCTCGAAGCTAATCACATGCCGCCATGTGTCCTACTAGAGGAGAGAGAAGGAGTCTCGATTAGCCTTGGCTTTACAACAAAGTCCTTTTTTAATTCTGCTAAGCATCCCTTGTCGCTTTTAACAATATCAGTAGCATCAAATATCGTAACTTCTCAAAATTCAAGTGTTAAGAAGTTTTGAGATTCCGATGGCTTCAAACTTCCAATATTCTGATATCCACTTGCTCCAACCTCCAATGTGTCGATGACCTCCAACTTCCGATATCCTGATATGACCTACTCCGAGGTTTTGATATTCCAATCTCCAATATAGCATGCTCTAGGGTTCCAATCGGATCCCGATGTGCTCCAACCTCTGATATCCATTCTTCCTCTCTGCTGACCTCCGATATTTCGACCTTCTTAGGACTTCAAGACCTTGACCTTGACAGACCGTAACTTTTGATCCACGAGGCTGTTTTTAGATTTCCACACACCATTAGAAAGCTCTCTCTGAGAACTTTTCAATGAGGAGGATCTAAGGTAGACCTGGAGCCAATCTACTACCTATAAAACAACTACAAAATCTCTTCCATTTCTTTCTCCTTCACTCTTCTCCTTGTGCCTCAAGTCCTAGACTCCCAACCATCATAGTCATCATTTTATGGCTTCTCCAGTAAGCCTAGTACTATGATGATTCTCTACATGAAGCTTGTAGCTACCATAGAATTCGACCTAAGCCTGGACTACCAAATACCATAGTAGTCATCATTTTATGGATTTTCAATAACACTGCTACTATCATGATTCTCTACTAGAAGCTTTGTAGCTACCATGGAATTCCTCCTGGACTCCCAATCACCATGTTGATCCTGGTTGATATCATTGGAAAACTAATCATGGCCACTAGCCATCCAAACACTTCCAATTCTCCAACAGGTTGGAACAAATTCTGTGCAGCCATGATTTGGTTATAGGTTGAGTCACTAGTTCCTCGAGCCCTAGACAACTTGGGTAGATACCGAGCTAGTTGATTCTAGTGATTTATAAACCATATAGGTGAGATCACTGTGGTTGAAGGTTGAGGTGGTTTAGCCTCTAGAATCCCTAGTTGGTTTTATTATGATTTGACCCTTATGATCCCACATTCATGTTTGGAATATGGTGCAAGGCTAATTTACTGAAAGAGAGATTTGGTTCAGCCCAATCTATGGTTGGGTGGTACATGGAAGTCCCTGAATTGGTTGAAATTCTCATATGTTAATAAGAGTTATTTTCCTATTGTTATCTATGAGTACTTGTACTAGTTATTATGTTGACATTATGGCTGATTTGTTATGGTTTCTATTCTAGTTATATGTTGGTTATATAATGTATTCTATTTATGGCTCTTGACACGTTTTGATAAGTCATTGAATGGTTGATGAATGAATGGGCTAAAAAGTGTTATTGCAACTAACCAGAGAGGGAATTGAGCCTTCTTAGTGATTATCAGATGAAGTTTAGAAGTTTATGATCAAATATGCATTCATGACCTATAGTTTCTATGTTTACCATATGTTTGATGAAATTTGTATCATGGATTAAACATGTTTAGGTCAATTTCCCACTTGAGTTTTGATTGGTTGGCCTTGTCATCATCATGTTTATGTTTTTGGAAAGTGATAGGCTTTAATGGGTAGTGGTCTAGAGGCTAGCTTGAAAAAGTGGCATAGATATTGGAACCACTGGCACAAAACTAGACTTTTTGGGTCATAATTGCATGGAAGCGGGCCTATGTGTGCGATTGGGAACTCATAACTGCACTAATGCTATGATATGCATGCGGTTGGGAAGGTTCGTTAGTGAAAAGAGCTCCAACTCAGGGATTGGCCATCTGGAGTGAGTTACAGGTTCTTGAGTGGCCTGTAGTCCTTGAGGGATGTTTGTAAGTTATCGATGTGTCAGACGCACTTCCATAACTATATCTTGGAGGTCATGTCATATCATAGTGACAAGAGTCTCATGTTTACCTTGTCGAGCTTGTGGAAATGGGCAAATGTGGGTTGGGGTGTTACAATGATTAATCAACATTTCACACACATGTTAATGATATTTGCGAGTGTTAGGTCAAGTTCAAAGCATGCCTAAAGGAGCCACAGCTGGTTCGAGAAAAAAAATAGAGGAAACTATCTTGAATTCTCTCTCTCCATCAAGGATTTTTTTATCACTTTAGGTAACTTGTGGCTATACCAAATCTTATCTTCTTGATATGGTTGTTACGAATTGTACTAAGTTTTTTCGTGACTATTTTGTTTGTTACAACATATATTTATTATGTAACATGTATAAAACAGGAGAGGGGAGAGCGTTAAAATAATATTATAGAAGTGTTTGGCTCCCTCTTAGCATATATTTAACCCTTGGGGTCAAACTCTGTGTTGAAATAGGTTCTGATCTTTTTCTTAGTGATATAGAGGATTGGGTATTTTGTTTAATACGAGGGTTATGCAAGGTTTATGCTCTAGTATGTACAAGTTTAAGTGCTCTATGATTTAAATATTTAATAGGAGGCATGGGCTAGTTGGTAGGGCCCCAATTCAGCTCATTAACCCCCTTTGTGCTTCTTTGGTAGCATATGTTTGTGATCTGGTCTTTGTTTTTTATGATTTAATGTTTTGTGTGCTAATCCATGATATTGTTGTCATAGTTTTTTATGATTTAATGTTTTGTGTGCTAATCCTTGATATTGTTGTCATATCTAAATTATTGAGGCGTATTTTCAGTGACAAAGACTGTGTGCTCTGTGTTATTGATTGAATCCCTTATTTTACACTCGTTCTATATGTATATGTTATGGATCTAGCTGCATAATCGTTGTAGGGTGTTAAACCATAGTTACCGATCGTGCACACATATATATTTTCATGGAGGACGTTGTATATAATTTACAAAGAACCTTTTGTATTCATAATATGGTAAACGAATAGTTGATGCTCTTTTTTATAAGTTTATGTCCTTAACGTTGGGACAATTAGTTGATTAATGAAAGGGAGCACCAAATCCATTTGGCTTTGGAGTCCTCCATCCATTTCCAATATAAATTTCACTAAATTAATGGTGATCCCAAGAATATTGGATTTTCTTATAACAAAGCCTCTAGGTGTAATGTCTTTCTTAAACTTGTAAATTCATCATCGATATTGTGATATGTGAATATTTAATAGCCATAGTCTTTTGACAAGCGTTTACATTCACTTTCTTGTAATTGAAAGGATTCAAAGTGTGCACTTTACAGGTTAGCTACATGTCCATAATTGGTTATAAAGGGATAGAGTACAAGCTTGATTGCATTTGATAATCTGTGGACTTGTTATTATATTTCAAATTATTTTGTCTTTCATGCAGATTTGATCCAAAGGGAATTCATGTACGTTGTGAACTCTTGAAAATTAATAGGCATGTGCTTTAATCGATCTATTCATATCGTGGTTATTTTTGGTGGAAATCCATTTTTTTTTCCATCCTTTGAATGTTTGTGCCAAAAGTGCATGCACATGATGAACCTCAGATTTGAACGGAATGTATTATGCTTGGAGAACTCATATACTATTTTGTTGAATTAATGATTGATTATGCCAGGTGTTCACATAATGGTCTCTTCTATTGTAATATGCTTTTGCGGATTTGAGGCATCACGATTATTTTCTATATCTCGTGTTCTTTTACTGTAAATTGAGGGATTGAGTAGATTTCCCAAAGCATATATTTCATATTTCAATTGAATTTTATTTTGTAAAAACATGCACAAGTTGCAACATTAGATGCTTATCTTCGGAATTTAGGTAGGTCCATTACATCTTGCATGGAATATTAGGTTGAAATTGGCACTTATATTCAGAGTAATGTGATATTATAGTAGATCTAAGAGCACTTTTTTCTACACTTTTAATTTTATCATAGAGTAATTGTCATAGGACTTGTTTTCTCATGTTTGTAGTCATTTTACTCGTGTGAAGGTTGACACATAGCTATAGATCATATCTCCAACAGTTAGGGTTTTCTCTTTAACTGTCACTAGTTAGGGTTTGCTCTTTAATTGTCAATATTTAGGGTTTGGTTTCGATTTCTGGTAGACTGTAGGATTATTATTTGAAAAGGTGATGGTTTTATTTCTAATGAATTTCTTTGATTGTAGGATTGGAATACGGGATTGACTAGTGTTTTCATGAACTCGAAGGTGTGGAAAGATAGTTTCCAAGGACAGAATAGGCTTTGGTTTTGCAAGTCTCCGAAGTCCATCTCTCACATTTCCAGTGTTGCATCGCAAAGTCCATAGACCCTAGATTGACATTAAATGTTCGAAAATTAACCTAAAATATATACCACCTCACAATACCATGAGCTACTTTCTTCCTTTATTTCCCAAAATAGTAACCAAGGTCATGAAACCTACATAAAATATGTACTATAGATTTACTACTATTTGGTAACATGCTAATTATGGTTTTGTTAAGGTCCTATTCTATATTTCTTTGAGCCATTGAAACTTTTAAGGTAACATACTATTTGGTAGCACTTTAGTTAGAAATTTTTCTCACAAAGGAATATTCAATAACATTATAATCATAATCATATGATACTTTAAACCTTTTGAGACCTAAAAATGATATATTATTCAAGAATAATAAAATTAAAAATTATTTTGTAGCTTATTGTGTCATAATAGCTCAAAACCACTGACAACATCTTATTTAATAGCATGTTAAAGTGCATTGAGTAACACGAAGATTAAAGATAACTCAAAGAAATTTTAAATTCTAAACATGTGCCAAGGGATTTTCCTAATCTTACCATGTAAATCCACGATAAAGCCACCTTACCTCAATATCATTCCTATCCATCCCATCCCTTAAAACTAAAAACTATACATCCCTTCAAGAAGATTAAATTCAAAGTTTTGATAAATTTTTAGTAGAGGATAATTGGTTGTTGTGAACACTCACAACAAATCTACCATTAGTAATAGGCCATCTACAACTAATTATCAATGTGAATAGTTAAGAAAAAATGGGAGGATTAGTGAATCAAATAAAGCTTGAAGGGGTTAATACAATGAAGTCTAATCCATAAGCTATGGAAATATTTTTTCAATGTGTATTGCTTCAATTATTTAATAATTTTTAAGGCTTAACTACCAAGTTTTCATTAGAATTTTCTTAAAAATTAAATGGGACCCGAGCCTTGGTGTGAAAACTTACAATTATCGTTATATACAAGTTCATAAACATGGTGATAGGTATCCCACATCAGGGGTAAAGATAGGATTAAAATTTCAAATTCCAAATGAAAGTTGGGATAAATAAATCTTGAAAATCATTCCCCACTTCCCAACCTCAAACAAGGGATTCAAAGGGATGCACCTCTATCACCTTGGAGAGAGGTTGTCTTCTTCATGCACAAGTTTAGCACCTATAAAAGTAAGTTTCGTATGGTTTATCATTACCACATCAAGACTTTGATGCACTTAAAAAAGGGTAAGTTATTGAACACACTGTTCTATTTACTTAAGAGAGTGAAGAAAATGGCATCAATTGTGGGAAATTGACAAAACCTTGATTCAAGGTTACACCACTAGGGCCTAATATAAATTTAAATTTCAGCATAATTGGACTAGCTAGGCATCACATGGGAATTTGTTTCCATAGGAATTAAGGCAAAGATACAAGCTAGAGTTTTGAAAAAAAAATCCCATTTGGATTAAAAATATTTGCAAGCTTCTTTTTCAATTCTAAATTCATAATATATAACTAGGACATCACAATACCTAAATATATCATGAGAAAACAGGGTCGCAAGCCCTGCTATAGATATTGTTGTAGAATCAATTAAATACAAGTTTGGTGATACAATGGAAATTTAAAGTCAACTAAATCCATACTCTAACCAATAACATGATTAACCTGATAATGAGAAGCATTCTCAAGGATCGGACAAAGGGTCTAGTAAACCCCTATAACACAAATAGGAATAGTTTGAAGAAGGGTTTGGAGGGTTGACACTTCAAAAACCCTATCATCAAAAGGAAGTATAGAAATAATGTTTCAATCACTAGATTCAATATCCCATGTGCCACAAAATCAATCTAAAGAGTTCATGGATGAGGAATTTGAGCGTTAGAATTTCATTCCAATGCCAAAAGGATGTGAGCCAAACTAAATAAGAAAAGTCAAAAGTAGAAAAGGTAAGCTACTTGACCCAAAAGTATTTTTATTATGTATCCCTATTTACCAAACCTTACACATATAGATTAAGAAAACAATGCAATAGAATCAAAGGCTTAAGGCAAGGTTTTGGAAAAACAAACATAAACCCAATAATTTAGAGACCTTGTTAGAGGTCGTTGACTAAGAGGAAAGCCTAGAGATCTAGGTACATAATTATTTAGAAGAGTGTGTGAAATAATCCTAGTAAGAAATTGGTGCCATCCTCAATGACATAATAACCAACATTTATTCCTTCATTCAAATGAAACTCGACTTAACATAATGGAGAACTAGGGACGAAGTTTTCAAGTTAGGAATTTTAACCATGGAAAGTCATCAAAAAGTTATTAAGAAGTTAAAGAATATATTTTTCTTTTATATATCTCATTCAAGAGGAGAACCTAAAAGCTAAAATGAAGAAGTATAAATATTAGCTAGCACAAGATCACTCCTTAAAAAAATTTGCATGTGAATTGGATTTTGAAGTTATATCTTATAAAACAAATTCAAGGATTTATCCTATATTTTTAGATGACTAATGGACTTAATTTAGATTAATGAAATTGAAAACAATACACTCATATAAGGTGAAACACTCATAGAGTTTCATGGATATGTTCTTTTTTATTGACGTAGACGACCATAATTTAGTATGTGAATTATATCAATTCAATTTATTGCTTCAAGACAATGCTTGTTGGAACCCAAACCCCTATATTTGGGATGTCCAAATACAAGATTGTACATCCTATATCCTTCATCGTATTCAATGGGAAAATGCTACAAAATTTTATGCATGGACTGAGTACGAAGAAAATTTAATGATTAGGATGAACACCCAATACTAGAAGTTATAATAGATGATTACCAAAGGTTTGAGGTAGGATCTAAAAGATTCTATGAATATATTACATCACCAAAGGTTTTCAGTAACAAAGTATTAAGAGGTTACAAGAACTCATTCTTTGGAAGCTCTTTTAGTTTCTCATGATCTTTGGGAAAAATTTCCAAATTATTTAAAAAGTAGGAACCTCATGGGCTACCACTTCTTTCGTCTAGCCATAAATAAGGTTTCATTTTATACAAATTGTCTGCTCCATTATGGACGTAAGTGGATAGTGTTATGATTTCACTATCCTATTATATGGTGTCCAATCCAATCCTATAGGGCACTAACTAAATGGGAAGAACAATATGAAAGGATATAGTGGGTATATATGGACACAACCTTGGAATACAACAATATTGGAGAGTTTTAGGCACCTTGTCTTTGATTGGAAAGAACTTCATGTGACAATGCGAAAACTAGAATAGTTGGGATTGCATAGGAAATGTGAAACTACGCTAGTTATGGGGGAGATGATGAAACTTTGTTTTGATATATTTTTCCAATGGAATGTTCCATTTTGAATAGCAATAAATATCCATTTTCCCTCCTTTTCATTAAAAAAAAGTCATTTCCATACCCTTGTGATATTTTTTCTCAAGGAAAATATAGTTTCCATTTCTCTCTATTTATTTATTTCAAGGATATAATTAGGATGTGTAAAGAGATTACTTGAATTATTATAAGTTATGGTGCATAAAATGGTTTTTCTAACTCAACCTATGAAGTGTGACTAGTCTCCATGTAATCAGGCATATTATTTGGGTCATCAAGAATATTCTCTAAGTCATTGTGAGGGTTTAACCATCAAGCATATTCTCTATGTCATACAAAGGGTTTAACCACCAAACATATTCTTATAATAATTCATGAGGATTTCAATTAACATCTATAAAATGTTTTTCCTAAGCTCACTCCCATGCTTGGTTCCACATGATTTCCATAAGTGTCAAACAAGGCATCAACCCAAACTAATTGATAATTATATAGCTACTCCATATGCCTTTGAAGTAGCCTAAGAATGAAAAATCTTTCCGCTAAAAATTGCAGCATGGATTCACTTACTTGTGCATCAACAAACAAAGGAGATTTACACCCTAGTCAATTAAAATATAGCCAAATGATATGCTTGTTGGAATGACTGCTTGACATGATCTAATCATATTCATGTTGTTTTAATATTTTTCTATGTTTCAAGCTACACCCCTGAACTTGTAAAGGTATTTCAACTCCATTTATGGAGCCATAGGTGCCCTACTTTTGCACATATATCTAGTTGCTCTCAAAGTAGAGTAACAATATTTTGGGGCATGTAATAAGTCATTCTATGAAACTATATATATAATGCATGGAATTGAAAATTATTGTTGTTCCAGTAATATTTTAGGGCCTACAAAGGCCACACCTTGAAGGGGACCACTAGGAGTAGGTACTTTTCTAATTCCTACATATATAATACTTTGTTGTTTTCTTTCTTGAGTCACTTTTTGGCAATATTTATTCTAGTTTTCTATATTATTCATTAAACTATAGATTATGTTTTATATGGAAGTAGAGTGTTGCATAATCACTTTGTTGTCAACTAGAGTTTGGATACAAAGTTGAATGTTAAGTTATGGACATCATATGTAGTAATTGTAACATAATGGGTGTCATTAACCTACCTAAGATTAATAATATTTTCAATTCCTTCTTTTTCCATTGATTTATACCTTAGTTTAGATTAAAATTTGAATTGGTTTTATTTACATTGTGTGAAAGAAACATTAATTCATGCCACAGTTTTTTTCTAGGCATAATAAAAATTACTCCTCCTATGTATATTGAACCGAGTGCCTTGCATGTCCAATATAATCTAGGTTTATAAATTAAATATTATGTAAATTATGTTCATCTTGATAATACAAATACACACAAAAACATTGTCAAAAACTCTCAAATCAATATTTGACTTATGTGTGTCCAAGTGTAAGGCATCACATCCTTAGGATGAGAGGGTGGCTCATACAAGAAAAATGTTCTCTTATTTCCTTTCATTATAATTTTTTCATTTTTTTATTGAACATTCTTCTCTCGTGAACATTGTCCACCTCCATTCAAATGTTCTTCCCTTCCTTGCTCATGAAGAAACCTATTAGAAACCATGGTTATTTATGCTTGGAAATAGAAAGAGAATACCAAAAAATTATGGTTAGTAAGAGCCTATATTCTAAGGACTTTATATTGGGAATTTGGAGAGGAACGGGATGGATCCTAGGGTAAACCATAATTGTAATTTCCACAATAGGTAAAGAAAATACAATAAAAATGTAGATTACTTATTTATGCATGTTGACTATTTATCCTATAGGTTATTCATAAATGGAAACCAATAGACTTTTTTCTTGCTCTAAATAGGAAGGATATCCTCAAGGGACTATGGAGTAGAGAAAGGTAAGTTCTTAATTGTGTTGTGAAAGTTAAGTGAGTGTCATGGTAGACTGACTTGTACATAAGGGATTGGAATGCTTAGTAGTGATTAAATTAGCTATATTATGATACAAATAAGGTTGATTGCATGATATTAAATCCATATAATGGATTTCTTCACCTTGGTGATATCACAATCTATCTAAGAGGTGGAATATCTAGATGCTTCTTATAGTTGGTTGATGGCTTAATCTTCAACAACTAGTTTTTGGAATTGCACTCATTTAAATATAAGTATCCATATATGTCTTTTGGTGGAATTATTTCCATTTATAATAGTCTTTTTGATATCATGAATTTGAACATGTAATTAATGGTTTCGAAATATGAAATGTTATTTCTATTGTTGTTTTAAGAGCATATGAGTTATGGGTTATATCAATATTATAATTTAAAAATTAGCATAATATATTGTTATTACAAGAAAAAGATTCACATGGAGTCACCTAATCGCCAAGAGAGGAATTTAGGTATGTGATAACATAAGGACCCTAATTTTTAGTTTCGATACCAAATTCCAAAGGCAGAGTTGACTAGACATGTAAACTAGACTAGAAGCTCAATTAACAAAACCTTTAAATGCACACGAGAGAACTTAAATAAAATAAAATAAATAATGTCACACCATAACGATTCACATAACACATAGATATTTTACCCTAGAAACCATTAAATAGGAAAACCAATCAATCTTTGTTCTTCGTTTCTCTTATATTCTCAATTGAATATCAAATCTTGATCATAATGAATGTTGATCTTGGTCCATACATAAGATCAATGAACTCATGCATAACCAGTTCTTTACCAATCATTATTATCATCTCTCATCAGACTTACATCATGCTCTATTTATAGGAACCTAAAAATCCAATTCGTAGCTTCTCATATCAGTGGAAATGGTTGAAGATCATGGGAAAATATCACAAAAATATCAAGATTCACAACCATTTTCTAACTAGTTCAAACTGTAGTCTATTTCTCCTTAAATTGTAGTTGACCATCAATATTAATCAACTATGTGCATATGCTTAATTTTATTTCATTCATGATCCATAAACTATCATTGATATTTCATTGGATTATTTGTCATAACAAATTTGATAAAACTATATTTAAAAATCCAAAATCTACACTATTAGGGTATCCTTCTGGAGATTACTATTAATTGTGTATGCATTTAATTTAAAATTATGCAGAAAATAGATAACAATGAAATAAAATCTAAAAAACCAAAATTTGACACAAGATATGACCTAGGAAACCCTTTCAAGAAAAAACCTAGCTAGAAGGTGAGGTTACTTTGCTCTCTTTATTTGAATAGAAAATGGCTACAAGTACAAGGAAGTATGGCATGTGACCTATGGGCTAACACAATGCACAAATAATATTTGTGTTTTATATCTCCTATCCCTCTCTGCTAATTTTTCTCATCTGTGGAACAAATTCACTCGAAAAGAATGGAGCCCCCTTTTCCTCTTAATGGCCTAGTTATGACACAACTCGATAGCTTACTAGTGGTTAGGTTTGACTACCTCAACTCTTAACCAAAGTTACAATATGGAATATTCTATATTCTTCTTCATCCTAATTATGTGGCTATCCCCTTTTCCATGATAATGGGGGTTGACGTGCATCATCTGAGATTATGATGGTAAAAACAGGAAGGTCAACTTATTAATGGCATAATGTCTGCATGCGGACTTTGATTGAAGTGATTCTTAGGTTGTTGGAAAGTTTTTTGTGTGAAAAATATAAAAAAGAATTGGCTCTAATGTAGAAAAGTTTTACTGCAAAAAAATGTCATTTGATGCCTCAAAATTATCCCAAAATATTTCAAACCTAGATTTTCCGAACTAGGTCCCACTAGTAAAAATGATCCTATGAGTTGATTCCTTTATTTTTCCACTCTAAAGGCATTGATATGGTTGAAAAACAATATAATGATCCAATTTGGATCACACCTACCCATTTCTAGAGGCTTTTGGTCCCCAAAAGCTTCTAATGAATGAGTTGATGGAATTTTTCTTCCACTTTCTCTTGGGTGTACCATTTATCTTTTCCCAGAAGTTATCCTTTTAACCCAATCTAAAAATGTTCATCCCACCCCTATCTTAAGTCCTAGGACTCTTCTACAAAATTGCATCTTCTATCAAGTCTCCCTGAGAAACTGGTGTCAAATACCCCACAAAAGGTATGACATGTTCGCCTTCTTGATCTAGCATGGAAGGATCATAAAGCTTCAGATTCTCCACATTCACAATTGTGTAAATGCACATGTATGTGGATATACTAAGTATGTAAGAAGTATCTCCCACCTTGTTCAGTATCTCAAAGGGACCAAAATGTAGAGTCGTGATTTTCTTACCAGGACAATATAGCCTCTTGTTGTTCAATTGTAACCATACTCTGTCTCCCACCTGGAACAAATTCTCTATTTTGTGTTGATCATATCCAACCTTGTATTTTTCTTGTGATTTTTGTAGTGTCTCTTGTACATGTATATGGATCTACATGATCTTCTCAATGAAAAAAATCAACCCTCAATGCATCCCCTGTAAGATCCTCTCTCACTCCTCCTTGTTGCATATATGCAGTATCCAAAGGTGAAGGTGGAAAATATCCAAAAAAAAATTCTAATGGGGACTTACAAGTAGCAGTGTGGATTGTTTTGTTATAGGGGTTTTGTATTTATACCATATTTGCATCCTAGGTCTTCAAATGCTTTTGATTATAACCAATCAAAACTGGCACCAAAGTATTGTTGAGTACTTATGTTTCCCCATCTCTGTGAGGATGGAATGTTGTATGCCTCTCCAACTTCATGTCCATCTTCTCCCATAATGCAGTCCAAAATGCACTGAGAAATTTTGTGTCCCTATCTGAAATAAAGAACCTTGGTATCCTAAAGATAACTCAACCCTATCCAAAAAACAATTTTGTTTCTTATTTCCCATTAATGGTCTTGTTACTAGGCATCAAAACATTCATCTTTTTGAACCTGTTAACCACCAAAAACATGTAGTCATTCCCTTCCTGGTTGTTGGTAAACCTCCCACAAAGTCCATGAAAATTATTTCCCAAGCATGATTGGGTATAGGTAAGGGATGATATAGACCCAGTTTCCTATTACTAGGCTTTCTAGTACAACAAATCATGCATTCTCTTATGAAACTAGCTACATGTTCTTGCATCCTGGGCCAATACACATACCTCTACAGGTTGGCCACCATCTTACCTAGACAAAAGTTCCCTACAACCTTGGAGGTGTGAGCCTCTTTTATCAACTACAAACGCTCTCCTTCAGGAACACACAACTTATCCAACATGTTGAATAACTTTTCCTAGACATGGTATTCAATGGTGTTGTCACTATCATGCAAATAAATCTGGTTTTGTGACTACTGAAACACCTTATTGAAGTCCTCATCCTATGAATATGCCTCTCTGTATGCATCATGGGTGAATGTATCCATGTGCATAAGAGTTCCCAATGTTGTGATATTTTATGTGTGTGGCCCTGAAAGAATATTGGCCAACTTGTTTGTATTTCCCTTCTTGTACTTGATCACTAAATGAAACTATTGTAGAAACCCCATCCACTTGTAATGCCTAGTTTTTTGTAGCTTACTTTGGCCGTGTAGGTACTATAGTTTTTGGCGGTATGTGTGGATTATTGTCTCCTTTCCCATTAGATAGTGCTTCCACTTCTTCACATCTTACACCAAGGCATATAACTCCTTGTTGTAGGTAGGGTAGTTAAGAACTGCCCCATGAAAAGACTTAGAATGATATGAGACAATCCTTCCTCCATGCATCAATATTTCTTCCATAGCATACCCACCTGCATCTGTCTCCATTTTGAAGGCCTACTACAAGTTTGTTAATGACAAAGCTAGTGCTTGACTGATCTTCTTCTTTAGATCCTCAAAGGCCCTCTACTGACCCTTTACCACTTGAAACTCTTTCCACTTATTGTTATAGTGTGAAGTGGCATTGCTACCACTTAAAACGAGGCTATGGATTTCCTCAGGTATTGTTCTTCCCCAATGAAACTCCTAACCTTAGAAACATTAGTAGGAATAAGAAATTTCATGATGGCCCCAATTTTGGTAGGACTTATCTTTATCTCCCCTCCACCTATCACATACCATAGATACACCAAATATTATTGTGCAAACTCTCACTTCTTGATATTTGCTAGCAACTGGTTTTTCTTTCATGTCTCCAGCACCTACGTGAAATGTACAATGTGCTCCTCCTAGGTAGTATTGTATACCAGTACATAATAAAAATATACAATAAAAATGAATCTATCAAGGGGTGTAAAATATCATTCATGAACCTCATAAATGTAGCTAGTGCATTGAATAGGCCAAATGGAATTCACATGGCATTACTGAACACTCATAAAAGCCTTGCCTGTATTTGAAGGCAATTTTCTAGGTATCTTATTCTTTGACTAGATCCTAGTGATAACCATACTTTAAGTCTAGCTTGGTGAAGAATTTCGCATGCTACAACTGATCCAACAGATCATCTATCCTTGGAAATGGGTACATATCCTTCACTATGATTTTTTTCAATGCCCTATACTCAATACACATCCGCTAAGTCCTATCTTTCTTTGGCACAATGATGATGGGTGACCCACATGGTGATGTACTCGGTCAAATGAAAACCTGTTCTTGTACTTGTTGAAAATGTTTCATCACCTTACTTGCTTATATAATAAACTGCTTGTACAACCAAATTTTTGGAAATGGGGAGTGTGATAATAGCTAGAACTTGTTCTCCACTTCTCTCTTAGGTTGTAACCCTTTAGGCTCCTGGAATACATCCCTATATGCCTATAGCAACTCTTCTAGTTGTTTTTTTTGTTTCTTAGTATACCTCTCCAAGGATTCCTTACCTATTACAGACTCTTCTATAGATTTATTTTCTCTTAAAAATATTAAAACATACTTCTTGTTCGAACTGATGAATTTCTTGGCTTGGTTGGCACTTACCAACGTAATTTTGATTTCCTTTATGTGCGTTGATGGTGAATAATTTTACATCCTTGATGAGTCAGTATTGGTTGGCTCTCTACATGAATATTGCATCTCACATGTACATGCAGGGACTTTCAAACATGACTCTACATATATTAATGGGAATTACATCTAGTTCTACTTAATCAATAAAATAAATAGTATTGGAAAATATAATTTTGCATTGTTTTGTTACCTTCCACATTGCATCCTTATTTACCAACCCCAATGGATATGGGCTCATATGATCATAACAATCCCAATTTTTTTATCATCTCTATTGCAATGAGATTCACCTATGATCCTAAGTCAAATAGACCATCAATCATTGTCTTGTTGACTAGTACCTTTAACTGGAAGAGTTTGGTCATTTATTTCTCTTTGTATTGATGAAGGCTACTCATATTAACCTCTTTCTACATTGAGCTACAAAAATATTCTAATACACATCTGATCTTCTTTCAACCTGACTACTTGAATCAATGGCAATGAGATTCCTCTTGTTATTGTCTTTCTTTTTTTTCTTTGGGTTAATCTTTGGATGCAACTTCCAACATTTCTCCTTTGTATAACCATCAATGTCACAGTGGTTGTTGGGATATTTGCATTAGTGTGCTATGGATACCATGTTTTCATATTTCCCCCCTTTCCACTTCTTCTTCCCTTCATTCAAAGCATCATGTTTCTCCTTCTACTTCGATCCACTTGTTTTCCCTTTCTTCAGGCCTACGTTCTCTAGGTAATGTGCTTGTATGCAAGCCTCAACTACCAATTTGGGATTGAATAATATCACTTTCTTCCACACATGGATGTGTAGACCCCTAAAATAGTTGAGGAGTGCATTTGGGTTCTTTGGGGAGATACCCAACATTATGGCCATATTTTTGAACTATGTGGTGTACTCCTGTACACTTTGCCCTAGCTTTTGCTTGAAGTACTGTCATCTGATCCACTAGTCCTCTACATACATAATAGGGTTAAATTTTGAATTTATGAGGGTTTTGAAGTCCTCACACATAGTATTTGGAGGATATCTCTCCAACCTCAAGGCCTTCGTGTGGTTTCCCCCCCATGTTAGGGAATGGCCCTCTAATTTCAGTCACGCAAATGAAATATTTTGTTCTTCCTCAATATGATGGACACAAAAATACGCTTTTAATTGTTGCAAGCAATGATTTAAAATTATAGCATAATTATCACCTTAGTATGAATTTATATCAACCTCTACTTATGTTTTGAATAGGGACTATGAATTATTCTCGACACTTGAACTGGGTTGATTTTTTTCAGGTCCTTTCTTTGGTTGGTTCTTTGTTTCTTCCCAATCTCCTTATGTCCCCTATGATCTATCCTTTGCATTAGTGCCAACATATTCTTCAAATATCCCAATATTATTTCTCAAGGCTTACATGAGGATATTTACATTATAGTTTATTTTTGTGACTTGTGCTTCCAACTGTGAAAACCTCTCCTCTACAAGATTAGGAGGGTTATTCACAGATTTTTTGGCCATGACTATCGTTTTATAACTTTTGTCTTAGTTGATATAGATACCTTGAAAATTTCCATAATATGTCTAAATAATCTTGTTATTATACCAATATGATCCGTAAACTACCATGGATATTCCACTAGATAGTTCGTCACAACAAATCTGATAAACCTATATTTAAAAATATGAAATCTACACTATTAAGGTTTTATTTCTCTTTAGATTTATGGAGTTGTAGATTATTGTTAATTTCAAATGCTTTAAAAATAAAACTATGTAGAAAATAGATATCAATGAAATAAAAACTCACAAACCACGATTTGACATAAGTTATGACCTTGGAAACTCTTTTGGGAGAAAACCTAGTTCAAAGGTAAGGTGACTCTGCTCTCTTTCTTTGAGGAAAAAATAGTTCTGATATCCTTCTTGGTTATTATTTCTCATTTATGGAAAAAATGTACTTGGAAATAGTGGGACCTCCTTTTCCTCCTAGTGGCCCAATTATAACACAAACTGACAGCCTACTATTGGTTAGGTTTTACTACCTCAACTCTTAACCAAGTTGAAATATGGAATATTCTAGAGTATTCTTCATCATAATTACGTGGCTAGACATTTTCCATGAATAATGGGGGCTAACATGGCATCCTCTTGAATTATGGTGGTGAAAACAAGAAGGTCAACTTTTGAGTGGCATAAATTTTTCATATGAACTCTGATTGATGTGATTCTTACACCGTTCAAAAGGTATCCATGTGTATAATATGAAATAAAGGTCTAACTCTAAAGCAACAAATTTTTACCCCTAAAAAATGTTGTTTGGTGCCTCAAAATGCTAAGGGAAGGTTTTAGACCTCGATTTACCAAACTGGGTCCCATTGGTAAAAATAGTCATGTGAGATGATTGCTTCACTTTTTCCACTCTAAAAGCATCAACATCAATGGAAAAAAATATAATGATCTAATCTCTATCACTTCAACTACTCCAATCAATTATTTTCTTTTGTTTATTACTCAACTACTCATCAACTTCAACTAATGTAAGTTCTCCTGCCTTGACCATTAACCTATCAACTTAATCGTCAACTTGTCTTCTCATCAAATTTCCTTCAACAATATTGTTGAATTGTTTTCCTAGTTGATTGTCCCCAACTACACTTGTTAAGGTCCCTTCCTAGTCATTTTACCTGACTTGTTAGTCAACCACCTGAACTCGATTTGAATGAGATTACTTGAAAAGAGTAGAACACCTTAAAATTATTGAAATTGTATTCTTTGTGTGAATTTTTTTACCATTATTTTAGTGAAATAGGCCCTGCAAAATCTACCTTGCACTAAGAGAATTTACCAACACTCATTGAATTTGTTAGAAAATTTGTAAAATTATTCACCCTTTCTACTTTTCTAGTAACAACTTATTTCTCCCCACCATGTATATAATGAAATGTTATTGTACATCACCTTTTTTTGTCTCTGAATGGTGAGCTAGGTTATTATCCAAGAATATTACACTCTAGCTGTCACAACATATCCTTACTGCTTATTGAGAGAACTTGATAATTGATCACAATTTCCACAACTGAACTAATTCCATAATTTCATGAATGGCTTGAAAGTATTTTTCTTCCATTGTTGATATTTCCACAACTATTTATTTCTTACTCATCCAACTAATAGCTCCATAAAACAAATTGAATACATATATTATAGCCCAAATCACCAACCCAATAAACATAGACAAAACCATGAAAATTCATTTCATTGTCATCCTTAGGTATTCTATTGTACAATATCTCAAGATAACTTTTTCCACCCAAATAACTAAATAGTCTATTGAAAGTAGACTAGTTCTCTCTACTAGGTGTTGTCATGTATTTTCTCATTACTCCCACTACATGAGCAATATGCGATTGAGCGCAAACAATTGAATACATCAAACTACTTACAGCAGTTGCATCTAGAACATGGGTCATGACATCTCTTTATTCTTTTGTCTCTGGAAATTGATTAGAAATTAGTGTTTCCCCAATAGGAATTAGCACCTTCACTAATTTAGAATCCTACATATTACAATCCTTAAGAATTGTCTCAACATACCTCCTCTGATTTAGCTAGAGTTTCCTAACTACTTGGTATCTTGGATTTCAGGCATCTGTGGTTCATTTCATTTTATTGAATCAGAGTACCCACAATAAAGATCATACTTGTCGACGTTTCAAATCCAAATAGGGATCCATCATCAGGACACTTACTGAATGATGATAGAAAAAGAGCTCAGTGAGAATATAAATATTATTAAGGTAATTTGGTTTCCAAGGAAATGAGGTCGACTTTTTTAATTTTCTTTTATGTTTTATATTTTACTTATTTATTCATTTTATCTTTTTCTACAATAATTATTAACCTAGTATAAAGTTTTATTATAATTTTTATTATTTTAAATATATTTATTCTTGTAATTAAAAGATTAGTTTATATTCATTGAGATCCTTCATGTTGATTTTGTAGGATAACAACATTTTCACCTCCTTGATTGGACCCATGTCATTTCCAACCAACAACATGTCATCAATATACATTCCTATATATGAAACACTTTCCTTTCAACTTGAGATATACAAAGTGACTATCTTGGCTTCTTAGAAATCCTAATCCTTGGATGTATGTGTTGAACTTTTAGTACATCCTATTTTATTTCCTTAGGCCATAAAGGGACTTCCTCATCTTGTAGACTAGCTTCTCCTTGCACTTTGATACAAAACATTTAGGCTATTTCATGTATATTTCATACTCTAAGTCACCATACAAAAATGTTATCATTAAATCCAACTACTCTTTCTATAAATCAAATGTTATAGATAGAGACAATAATATTCTAATCGAATTTAATTTTTTAGCAGGGGAAAATATCTCACCAAAGTCAACTCCCTTAAATTGGGATTAACCTTTATCCACCAATCAAGCCTTGTAATTCTTGACCTAATTTATTTCATTTAACTTTTTGTTGAGCACGTGCTTGCAAACAATAGGCTTCCTTCCATTATGTCACTTAATGAAATCCCATGTCTCATTCTTATGCAAGAAATCCATTTCTTCCATCATGGATTTCAATTAGAGTTTACCCTCTATAAATTCGATTTCCTCCCCTATTTTTCTTGTTTCTTCATAAAAAGTATATAACACAAAAATAAATAAAAAATCGGGTAGGGCATACCTTTTAGGTTCTCGCCGTATCTGGTCAGACTTGCTCAAAACTATAGTTTCATTTCATTTCTTTGACTATTCAAATGACTCATCTAAATCACTTTCCTATGAATTCAATTTAAACACTTGTTGTAGTAGCTACAAGCACCCTCCAAAATTTTACCCTAGCTTCGTTTTGGAGCCTCCCTACCAACCATCCTCAACAGCATGTCTTGCACTATCAAGTACACAAGCTTCAATGATTTTATAGAAGCATCACATCCTGTGCATGATAGCTTGTTGCATTACCCTCATAAGTTTCTTCCCTGGACTTGGTCCAGCTGCTGGATGAGAAGCTCCCTGAAGAAATTGCGCAATTCTGGAGGAGAACCAATCTTCCCTCCAGAAATTGCACAATCTTGTCTGGTAGCTTGCTCGGCTTAGAAACTGCGCAATCCTACCAGTCAACCTTACCATTGAAAACTGTGCAATCTGGCCCAACAGGACTACTCAATCCAGAAATTACACAATCCTAGGCAGTAGTCAACTGCTCAACCCAAAAATTGTGCAGTCCCTCTAGGAAACCAACCCATATTCCTCCCAGAAACTGCACAAAAGCTACCCTCAATTAGGCAGCCTGTTGCATGTGCCATCGGGTTGACTGACTCCACCCAAGACTAAGAAAAATTGACTTGCATGCATGGGCTTCTTTTTCTCGAAATATCAAAAAACAACATGCAAAAAGCATCCCTAGATTTTAGGAATCTATTTCTAGCAACTAGAGGTTACATGCAAAGATCGTTTTGGAATCTTCCCTCCAAGTGTTGCCTTTTCCTATATTTGTGGCATGTGTGTCATGAGCCTAAAACTTATTTATTTGACACTTCAGAGCTCACTTCTTCACATTGATCTTGGAGTTCTAACATCCCACAGCACATCCAAGAGTCTTCAACACATCGAGCTCATATATTTTTGGGTAAGTCTGTTTAATTTGTCGTTTGGAAAATTTCTGTCACTTTTTGTATTTTGGCTTGTGTGAGTGTTGTCTGCTTGATTTCTGTGAACGCTCGCTGTCATTTGCATGCATATTAGCTTGTACTAGCACAACTTCATATTTCGTTAGCATCTCACTACTATCACATGCATGACACTGTTTTGTACGAACAATCATCGATTCAACGATTCGCTTCACACACATGTATGTTGTTCCATTTTCTGAATCTTGCATGCACTATTTTCATGCATGATCATTCACCCCTACTTACACTCAGTATCACCATGAATTCACATCCCCATCTGATTTTGGCAACCTTTGCCCGAACTCGGCCTCACCAAGACATCATTGCGCAATCCTGAGAGGGAAGGCTCTGCCTTCCTCCTAGGAAATGTGCATTCTTTCCTAGTGACTGTCCTCTAGTATTGCATTGCGCAATTTTGAGAGGCAATGGCTGTTGGCCCAAAAAATTGCACAATGTAGTTATTGGGCCTGCAATCCTTGCCAGCTAGAATTGCGCATTGTACAATCTCAACAACCAGTAGGCCAGTATGGATTACGCATTATGCAATTCCAATAGCCAACCAGCCCCCCAGCAGTCCAGACTTCCTTTTGTGTAGTTCCAGCAGCCAGTCTCCCGGCCTCCAAGGAAAAATTGCGTAATCCTTTCCAGTCAATCCCCAGGTATGTTGCATGTTGTTCCTCAAGTTTTCTTTGGTTTTAGCTGACATATTTCTTGCCATGCTTGTCACCATGTCTCCAAATCTATCAGGTGTTCGTCCGTTGCTTAGCAGTTCAGGATCAATGGCCTCCAAGAGAGCAGGATCAAAGGACACCAACGGAAGCACAACTGGAGCAGTAGTTGAGCGAGTGTCTACAATTTTGCGAATCTATGAAGACACCAAGATGATTGTATACAAGGACATCAAGCTAAAATGGTAATAGGTCAATGACGCATTTTAACGAACATTGTGGAAGACATCAAAGACCACCAAGTCTATGTGAACATGCACAAGTCCAACTTGTACCAGATTGCATGCAAGTATCTCATGTTCCCTTGCGCGGAAATGATACATTGGATCACCTTGCACATTGATCCTGAGACGATGAAATTGTGTAACGTCAATGGGACAGAGATTTCTATCAGGGAACAAGATTATGATCAGATGTACCATATGTCAAAGCTAGTGATCACCATGGAGACACCCTTTAGTATACCTAGTAGCAATGCCAACTCCAGGGATATCTTGAATAACTGGGTGAAGGAGTCGTCCAAATTTAGGATGACACCCAACCAAGTTTACAAGATGAGGATACTGTGTAAGTCATATCAATACTTGGTCATCTTTGCATGTTTCTTGTATAGCCAAGAGAGCACGGAAACCTTCCCGCAGAGTTGGGTGATCGTGTTGGACCAACTGTCCAGTGAAGGCAAAGAATACAACTGGTCCGACATGTTGGTTCACGGGTTGAAGGAACATGTAACAAGAGCTCGAAAGTCACCCAAGGGTCAGCAAGCAGAAATCTACATGTCCGCTTACATCTTGGATGCAATATGTGCCCATCACGAGTTCTTAGGCTTGAAGTGGGCATTGACATTGGTAGAGACCTCTGTGAACACTTATTGTAAGATGTTGTCTGAATGCAGCTTCAGAGGAGTTATCACACAACTGTCAAATCATTTTTTTACCCTTGTGTACAAGATGATATTTGAATAGGATCCACTTTGCATGTCGAAAGGCAACAATGGAGGCACTAATCAACATAGCGCATTGTTATGCCTCACTGTCTGACACCTTCATACGGATGTACAATGTGGAGAAGCCTTTGCATGTTCTACTGAAGTTTGCCTTGGACAAGCTCATCATGCAAGAAGTATCATACCACATCTCAGCAGGACTGTCAACTAGGATGCACCAGAAGAAGGCACCTTGGCCCGCTCTTCCGTTGCGGATCGAGTTATACGAGATATGGAATTTCAAGCATGAGGATTTCGAAGCAGAGGAGATAAAGAAAAATCCATTTGATGCTCGAAGCTACAATTCGCATGACCCAAATTGTTTTGTAAAAGATCATTGTGCGAGAGTATAGTTTCAGTGGATCCACGGGGCATGTCATTGGGTGGAGTAAGACTCATAGAGATATTGTTACAAATTCTCCAAGCCCAATGAACCATTTGGCATCACTGTGGAATGGCTAGCGAAGCAGCGTGAAGCAGCATCCAGGAGAGCATCAACAGAGGTAAACATACCGGCGCACGACAAAGGCAAGAGGGAGATTGTCGACAACATAGAGGCAGAACAAAGCCACAATTTCTTAGCAAACCCACTTGTCCAGAAAGTAGCTTTGGCAATAAAGGTGAAGAGGCAATAGTACGATAGGAGGAATGCGCAAAGGCAGAGAGAAAAATGGAAAATTGAGGAAATAGAGAAGGAGTTGCATGAGTTGAAGGAGAAACTTTGGAAGGAATAGAAGTTGTGTAGGTAGGAGAAGGTAGCGCAACAAGAACATGTATAGCAAGGGGCACAACATGTACCTACATATGAAACTGCACCCATATAGGTAGTCGACTCATCTGAACAGCTAGCACTAAGCAGATAGGTTGAGCAGTTGCAGGAGCAGGACTTCGCTCAAGGGATTGAACAAGCACTTGAGCAGATGGATACATACATGGAGCAATAGGAGTTAGAGCAAGACATCGACCTCATGCCTCACCACCAAGAGGTCGACCTACCAGCTTCACCAGATCTAGAAGCGAAACAAGTCCCAAGCGACCAAGGAGACACTGAAATCCTTGGAGAGAATCAGGAGGGAAAGATGCACAACATCTCATTTGATGAGTCCCAACATAGAGTTGTGCAATATCACAGAGTGTCAACTCCAAATGATTACACATTTCCTACATAGTTTGAGGAATGAGTGATTGTGTCCGATGTGTGCAAACATCCAGTAGTAGTGGCTGATGCTACTAGAGCATATGCCGAAGCCACTAGCTCGAGTGTTCACTTCTTGATAGTTGAGAACGAGAAAATGGTTGAGGGGTTATAGACGACCAAGTAGGGAGGAGAACTCATAACAGCATCCGCCCGAGCAAAGTTGAAGAAGGCAATATTGGATGAAGTATTGTCCCTTGACACAGTCATGCGGGCATTGTATTCCAAGTTTGATACCATGCATAAGGTAGTTTTCCATCTCAATGCTTGCCAACAGTGATGTGCTAGGAGAGCATGTATCTTGTCGAACATGCATGCTGTTATGGATTACACGCAAACATGGACAATGAGATACAAGGGAGCCTTGTTACACTTGCTCAAGATGATGAAGCCCAGAGCGGTCGAGCTAAAGGCACGCATCTAGAGTCAAATATGGAACTATGAATATCTCCCACAAATCATCACTAGTTTGCAGGCTTCCCATGCATGGGCATTTAGGAGCATGGATGTTGTTGTGCATGCACATGCAATCCCATCTATTGGGACACTCACTTAGGCAAAGATAAAGGCACAGGTCTGACAGGAGCTTGACTCGTACTTTGATGAGTTGATGGCATAACCACCAACCCAGACTTGGTGATCAATGTAGACACCATGCATCAGTATGTTGTTGGTCCATCCGCACTCGAGACAATGATGCGCATGTTATCAGATGAGTTGGACAGAGGAGCTCGAACAGTGTACTCGGATGCTATGGAGGCAAGAGTTCGTTTCCAGAAATATGTCACCTCAGAGTACATGGACACCATCGCAGACTACCAAGCTTGGCATCAGTTTGCTATTGTCAACCACTGTGAGGATGTCGAAGAGCTCGTCTTCCCACAATTGTCTGAGTCATAGCGATGTCTTGCATGGCTTTCTCAAGCCTATTTTGTCTCACATGGGTACATGTGTAGATTGTATGTAATGTCTTTTCAAGTGGAAGTTCAAGTGTCAATAGTTTGATGTGACAGTCATTGAGTAGATGAATAGTCATGAGGGTAGTTGAACTGTCACAAAGGGGAATGTCAAGGGCCACCCCACCCTTTTCTATATATAGTCCCTCATAACTCATTGCAGAGGCTTTTGGTCAACCAAGCTTCCGATAGGAGTATCTTATAGAGAGCTTGGACAATGTTGTAATGATCCTTGGCTTCTCCACTGTGCAAAGTTAGTATATCTCTTTAGAGGAGGAGGCGGCAGTGACCGTAACGTTCCACTATCAGAACTAGTGGTTGGTCATGGTTGTATTGTATAACTAGAACTTACACTCCTTAATATAATAGAGCCAACATGTTTCATGCATATGTCGTATTGTTTTTCAACTACCTTATTTACTCTAAATGTTATATGTATATGCTTTCTTATGCATGCATGTGTAGCTATTTTTGTATATGTATGTATGAATCTTACTAAAATGTGTTATTGGTTTAAGCATTACTTTGGATTGCTAGCTTACTTTCCTTCTGTTATCACTCAAAAAAAAAAATTCCTAAATTTTGAACATCAGTTGGATTCCAAAGGTTTGGTGTTAGTCTTGGTCTAGTCTTTCCATTGTTTGACTTAGAGTCTAAGACCTAGAAGGGAGCCTTGTTGGTATTGTCAAATAAGGTCAACACTTTGGTTTTTCCTATCACTGGTCCCACATCACACACAAATTTCCATATGTCAAACTTGTGTCAAGGTTTTCATGCACTACGAAACTGCTTAGGATTTTTCGTAGCGCAAAACCCAGAATTTTCACTGAACTAAGAGTTTTCGTAGTGCACTACAAAACCCCTGAAAAACTTGTTTCAGCATAAAAGACTTTGTTTTCTGCTTTTACTAGTCAACTTCCAAAAGGGTTCCTGAGCAGCTGAGAACTCAATTTTGAAAACTGAAAGAGGATTTTCTTCCTAACATAATGAAATACAAAAAACTATTTCATTTTCTTCAGATTCGTTCTGAGGTGGGATGAATTTATGGTTAAACTTTCACTATGAAATTGCTGAAAGTCAAGCTTTGTCTTCTAGTTTTAGCAGTCTTTTTCAAGATCAGTTTATAGTCACAGGAAAAGGTATTTTGGAATTTTGAAGGAGGTTTCTCTTCATCAACTCTCCAGCTACAATAACCTATCTCACTTTCTTCATAAGTGTTTTCAGTTGGGAGATACTAAGCTTTCTTTGAAACCCTAATTTCAGAGAACGGATTTTTCCTGTTTTACATGTGTTTTTCAAGGATAGATTATGGATAGATGGAGAAGTTTTTTAAAAAACCAAGAGAGGTTTTTGTTCTAGAAAGCATGGACTACAAAAACCTTATTAAATTTTGTAAAATATCTCATGTATGAGAAGATAAAGGCTCTGTCCCACATGCCAATTTTCAAGGATCCTAAACCTAAAAACATGGAAGCATGTTCCCTAATTTCTAGGGTTTATAATCAGTAGTAAGGTGACAACGTGGGAGGCTTCATCAAATTCGACCTCATGAGGTTGCAGCTGTCAAAGAATACATTTAATGTTTATTTAAGGTGGTTTAGTCATAATAAGGAGTTACACTCCTAGTTGTATTAGGTCTCTAGGACTGTTAGTTAACAACTAGTTGTAATTAATAGTTTGTTTAAGTATCAATAGGTGTCAGGTCAAGTGAAATTTGAATTCCCCTCATGATGGAGGAAGGAATCCAAGCTTGTAATGAACTCTATATATGACAAGAGATGTAATGCACTAAGGGTTGGAAATTTTTCAAAGAACACTCATACTGTGCTTTTGTGTAAGACTGTGTTTTAATGTAATACAGTGATTTGGCTTTGCTCCTCAGGATTCAGAAAGAGTTCAATGTTTAAATTGTCCATATGGTTGCCTTCATTTCATTGCTTGCAGTAGTATGAATGCATGATTACTTAGAACTCATTGGCTATGCTCTAACTTCCTTCATGTATTTGTAGACTATGTCTTCCTACATATTTATGATGTGTTACTGATATGTTGAACTCCAAATGCCCTGACTTCCATGTAAGGTTAATATTATTGTCATACTGAAGCATTTCTTGACTCCATAAGCCCAATGGATGTTTACTGATCATATTCAACCATTCATATTTTTCTCTTGTTTCGTAGAGTTAGCCATCTAATCTTTATCAAAATCTTTAACCTAGTGAGAGAGCCCTCTCAGGTTGAGGAGGATAAGCCTCAGCCAAACGTTGGTTTGAAATAGTTACTCAAAGTCTTCCTAATCAGCAGCCTATCAGGGGTCTGATTTTGTGATAACACCTTCCATGTTGGGATGCATCTTTTCTCATGTGTTCCCTTCTTAACTCCGTGCTTTCACAGGTTTCTAAGGGGAGCACTCACCTCACCCTCCATGTGTTAGAACCACTCATGCACCTTCCTTGAATTACTACATATGTCACACCCTTGCTACCAAAAGGGACATCTTACTTGCCTCTGTGAAAAACCGTGATCAAGGCGATACTGTATGACCCACTGCTCGGACTCCTACACCAAATGGTCTGAGGTCTAGTTGGGACTTATTACCAGGGAGATCCCTGGACATGGTGGTGCATCCAACACCTTCAACAACACCATATTTATTTTCCTTTCTCCCTTTCCAGAGTCTCTTCAATCTTAGAAGTACACCTGAATTCCTTGAGGATCACATATCAACTATAAACTACCTTCCTTGTCACTAGATCCCATAGTTTATATCATTTCATTTAATCCTGTAACCATTGAGAATACACTCGACTACCTTCTTATCTAACTTTTTCCTCTTTTCCTTTAGAATATGGAAAAACACTTCGAAACCAAAAACAATGAACTGTGCGAGTGATGGATTTTCACCAAGCCATACTTCATGTTGAGCCTTATCAACCAATGATGATGATAGAGACATATTCATCTTGTAACGTGTAATTTTGATTTCCTCTACAAAAAACCTTTGTGCTAGTCCCATGCTATCGAGCATGCTCCTTGCATTTTTCGTCAATGTCATATTCATTCTCTCTATGAATCCATTTTTCTTAGGATTGTATGTAGTACTCATTGGGAATGTTATCCCATGTTATTTTTAGAACTACTCGATTCTTTACTACAAAATTCACCTCCTTTGATAATTCTTGACACCCTTATCTTCATATCTTTCTAGTTCTCCATAAGAAATTTTAACCCTTGGAATTTCTTGAAAGCCTCAAAATTTTTCCTTAGGAAGTACAACCATGCCATGATAGAGAAAACATTAAATAAGGAAACCAATATACGAATTCACCTAGAGACTGTGTTGGTCTTGGCCCAAATACATCACTATGAACTAGCTCTAGAAATCCCTTTTCCCTTGAAGCATACATGGGAATCTAGCACGATAATGCTTTCCACACACACACACACACGCATGTAAGAAGTCAATATTTAATTAGAAATTGACCTAAATTATTTTGTATGAACTTTTCACCCGATCTGGTACTTGTGAAGGTTCATATGGTGATTGGAGGATCAATGTCCACAAGGATATCTTGCTTGAATAGGTCTAGAAATAGGTTATATAATGGGTCATTCTGGGCTCTATTCTCCCATTTTCTCTTTTTAGTCAATATTAGATTAAAGTTCCCACCCAAGATAAGGTGAGGAGAGTCCAACACTCTTATGTCCAAAATATCTTAACAAAATATATTATTGATTTTCCCATAAATATTAGAAGTCCATATTATGGTTGATCTCATTTGAGAAGAAGGTGGCATACATGGCCTTGTAAGATTTTACATAGTTGAAAAGATAGAGAGAGGATTTCTAGATCACCTCCATTCCCTTAGAGAGGTTAATAGAGTTGTTGCATTTGAAATTTGGGAAAGAGGATTTACAAGGTGTTTTAATGGTAATAGTTTCAAGTAAAAAATAACTCAAGGATTATCTATGCTAATGGTCCTACATAGGGATCTTAACTTTTAGGAGTATCTGATTCCCTTGTCATTAATAAAGAGCAAGACCATTTGGAACTCCAAGAGAGAAAATTCATATAACAATATAAGAATATAACAATATTTTTTTATATTTTATCTATGTTCAAGTATAAAATTAATATTGTTAACCTAAGAACAAAGTCTTAGGCCCTTTATAATGAAACTAGGTTTTTCATGGGAAGAAATAATGTGTATTTTTTTCCTGATATTAAGAAGTGGAGGATGAAATAAAATTCTCCTAAATTGCCCAATTTACATACACTTTAGATTTCATTTTCAAAAATTTGGATTACTCATTTTCTTCAGAACGTGTAAAGGGATGAATGAAAAGGTATGTAAGAAAATTTAAAATTTTCAAAAATATTTAAAAAAAAATAGTAATTTCTATTTTTTTTTTTTAATTTTGATAAATTAAAGTTTTTAAATGGATGCTCGTCATTATTATTCATATATAAATATTTTATTATGTCCATGAATATGTCTATTTCGAAATAAGGTTTTCAGAATTTTAATTTAAATGTTGTGCCTAGAGGCACTCTCTGGTCTAGTATAGTAGAGGTGTTGTAATGTCATGTTTAACATTTGAATCAGGAAAAATAAAGAAAAAAATAAAAATAAGCATAAAAATAAGATAATTAATAATTATAACGAAGTAGGTGTTTTGATGCTTATTAGTTCCTACCTAGTTACGACTGTAGCAATCGCAGTTTGACTGATACTAATTGAACTTTGACTTATACAAAACATAATGTTAAATTTTTATATATACATGACATATTTTTTTATTATAATTAAAAAAATTAATTTGTGAAAACTTGATTGGACAAAAAATTTGATGTCTTATTTCATCCTTAATGTCATCTATCCCGATCTCACCAATAAACTCTTCTAACTCTAAGGAATTCTGCAAACTAGAAAATATGCAATGTCATTTGTACATGATTGTTAATGCATCAACCTTAATCTCCTGATTTCAGGTTGAACTAAGGCAGTGGGTACGCTAACTAAAGGTAGATGGTACGCCACAATTGTTGGTACAAGAGATAAGTTTGAATCTTTAAAGAATTTTTTTTTTGCATATGAGAAGCCACAATGCCTCTTGCCTCTACCTTGAAATTAAGCCCCATCCTCGATGTTCCTACTACATGGTCTACTTTTGGTGAATGCCCATCTCCTAATTCCATTGAGACTCCCTCTCGATTTGGTTATTTGCAGTTGGCAGTGGGATTTCTACGGTCTAAAAAGGTAACTTCCAAGGATTTCTCAGGTCCATGTTGTTCGACCCCTTAATGGCATGGTCGGTGACAAATTCAATCCACAACCAATTTCATAGATCGAATTTGAACCAAGGTATTATTTGAGGTTCAAATTCTTCTCCAGCCCAGAATGCCCACCAGTCAGCGAAAATATATTGGTCATAAAATCGCCCTCCATATCACCTCTTTTTTTTTTCAGAGAAAAAAACATCATGGCTTTATATTAAGTGGATATAAAGGTCAAAATATACATATTCAGAAGAGACTGATTGTCATAGATGCCCAGGCCTCTATATAATGATGCAGGACTAAACCATGATAGCAGATAATACCTATCAACATTTACAAAAGAACCTTGATAAAAGAAGACACATATGAAGGAACAGTGACAAATAACAGAGACAGTGGCTGTTCGAAAAGGTGATCCCATCCAAAAACAAAAAGGGAAAAAACGATTGCTACATCCTGCGTTATGAAAAGGAAACAGAAACAGATGAAAGAGTGACCTCCGAAGACACTCCGAAGACAAAACCACTTCAGGTTCACCACCCACAGCAAAACTAATGGGATCACATATTTTAGCAGAAGATGTTAACGGTAGGAGTCATGGCAAGCCAGAATACGCTGTAGAATAGCCTGGAGAGGCTCCTTAGAATCTTGGAAGATATGCGCATTCCGCCAATTCCACAGGTGCCAGCAAGTGATAATGAACAGCGATCTCCAAGAGAGGGATTGTCTGCTCCACCAGAGAAAGCCTTCCTGTACAGAAGAAAAAGAGATGAGAGGAAAAACAAAATATGTTGATAATTCATACCAGATTGTGAGGGAAGTCGGGCATTGAAAGAACATGTGCATATTTGTTTCCAAAGCATTTCGACACATGGAGCATCGACTTGGCCCCTGCCAATTTTTCCTCTGCAGATTCTCCCATGAAAGATTTTTGTTCCGGAAAAGCAACCATGAGAAGGTGATCATCTTCATCGGACATTGCGCTTTCCAAAAACAGAGAGGAAAAAGAGGAGAAGGGATTCCGGCAGCAACAGAGATCATTTCCGTGTATATGTTCTTGACGCACACAGGTTTATGAATTGACCATATGAGATTGTCCCTTGTGCCCGAGCGGGTGATTGCCAAACCGTCAAGACTCGCTTTTTCCCTTACCCATAGAAGAGTCGACTGACGAGGCAGATGAAGCTCCTCCCCGTCCTTCCAAATCGGAGAAGCACCGGACCACTCTTTGATTAATTTATCCCATGTAAAGATCCCCAATCTATGAAAATCATATAGCAGTGAAGGAGGAAATGTGAACCCCCGGCCAGAGAAGATACGATCAAATGCAATAAAAATATGTGATCCTGAATATAAAGTCCAGCAGAAATTCCCAAGGAAGAAAGGATGGATTTTCCGCAGGCTGTTCCAGATCATGGAGCCGTGTTTGGTACCAAGGATCCGTTTCCTGTACCAGTATTCAACAGGCTTATCCCTCAGATATTTGATCTTTACAAGACTACTCCACGGACCGTTCCCAAAAATTCCTCTGTACAGAGACTTGCAGAGAAGAGCGTTACCAAAAGAACGGAGGTGTATGAGGCCCCATCCACCCATACGTTTTGGAACAGAAATGGATGCCATCTTTACAAGATGAAATTTACATTGATATGCTTTTCCTCCCCACAGAAAATTTGCAATCAACCTGTTCATCTGCTTGATGATTTTGCTAGGAAGGTAGAAAATATGAGCCCAGTAGACTGGAAGTTGACAGAGGACAGATTGTGCTAGTGTGAGCCTGCCCGCAAGTGAGAGGAATTTATATTCCCATAGTGCAATCTTCTTGTAGAACCTTTCCAGCAACCATTGCCAGTCCCTAGTAGAATATCCTTTTGCCTTTAAAGAGAAACCCAGGTATTTAAAACCCTGATGTAATGAGAGTGTTGATATACCCATCAGGTCTGAGATCCACTGAACGATATCCATCCCGACATCGTTGTGATACAAGAAGGATTTTTCCTTATTTACAAACAGGCCCGTAGCCTTCTGGAATCTAGTGAGAATGTCATTTATGCAAGCCCAGGAGGCCCGACGGAGCATTCCAAATATAAGGACATCATCAACAAAAAGATTATGTAAGATGGAAATGTTCTTACAGATCTTGACCGGAAGACATCTTTTGTCCGCAACAGCTTTTCTGATCTGAAGACTAAGAGTGTTCATCACCAGAATGAAGAGCAAAGGGGAAAGGGGACATCCCTGCCGAAGGCCCCGCTCAGCCTGAAAAAAGACCGAGGGAATTCCATTCACAATTACCGAATATTTTACATTCTCCACACAAGACATGACCCAATTGACACCTTGTGCCTTAAGTCCAATCTTTGCCAGCATAATTCTCAGAAAACCCCAGTCAACACAATCATAAGCTTTCTTTAAGTCTATCTTAAGGATTGCCGCCTCCATATTCTTTGATATCATTTTGAAAAGGCTTTCTTGTGTCATGGCGACCGCATCCAGGATGAATCTGTCCTTTAAAAAAGCATGCTGGTCTCTGGTGATAAAGGCATTCAGAAAGGGCTTCATTCTCTCTGCAACAATTTTTGATATGATTTTAAACATGATGTTACATAAAGAGATTGGCCGAAAATCCTGAAAGGATTCAGTCCTATGCTTCTTTGGGATAAGCGCAATGAAAGTTGAGGTAGTGGCCGAATGAATGTTTCCTGCCATGCGGGATGCATCTACCATACTCAGCAAATCCCTCTTGAAGAGGTCGAAGAAATGTAGAAAAAATTCTATTGGCCAGCCATCAGGCCCTGGGCTTTTATCCTTTTTGAAGGATTTCATGGCCTTAAGAAGTTCTTCCTCAGAGATGGGTTTAAAAAAATCTTCATTTGCCTCTCCGTTGAACATTTCAAGCACATGCACAACACCCCAAAGGGCATCCTGGAAAACAACCTCCCTCCTTCTGTATTGTGCTTGGAAATATCGTACTACATCTGACAAAATCTGATCCTGTGCTAGGAGAATGTTCCCCTGATCATCTCTAATACTCTAGATAGAATTTTTCTCCCTTCTTGCACTGGCGAATTTGTGGAAGAATTTTGAGTTCCTGTCTCCAACTTTTATCCATATTGCTCTGATCTTGAGGCGCCATGTTTCCTCTTCTCTTAGGAGGATCTTGTTTTTTATTTTTTCCAACTCTCTGATTGTATTTTTCATTTTAAAAGTAAGGGAATTAGGGTCATGTAACTCCCAAAGGGAATCCAATTCCTTCCGGATGTTAATCAGTTCCTCATTATCCCGCTTCTTCTTGTTTTTTTGCCATTCTTTGGAGACCACTCTCAGCCTTTTTAGCTTTTCAAGGAATGGCATAAAAGGAGCCATTTCGGACTCCTGTAAATGCTTCCAGCTTTCTGATATGAGCACATTATAGGATTGATCCTCCAAGAGAGTTCTGTTAAATTTAAAGGAGTATCCAACTCTGTGAATATTCCCTTGCCAGGATAAAAGAATGGGCTTATGATTGGATGTGTGCTCTTTCCCAATTGATAATGAAGGCATGCCCAGAATACCAATGATGCTGGCATGAATAATAACCCTGTCAATTCTCTTAGCAACATATGCTTGCCCGGTCCGACAGTTATCCCAAGTCGGCATTAATCTTTCTGGAGCAACATCCGTCAGATCCCTGTTGAGAAGTTCCTTCTTTATTCTTTCTGACATATAATCAAATTTCCTGCAATTCCCCCAGCACTCGTCAGCATTTAGAGTGAAGTTAAAATCGCCAGCTAATAGCAGCGATTCTATCTCAAGTATGTGAGATTCAAAAAGCTTTTCCCAAAAGGGCAGCCTATTCTTATATGGAGCATAGATGTTCAGCAGATTGAGGGGCTCAGATTGTCCCCTGATTGAAGCATGAATTAAGATTCCAGCACAGCATTTATATGCCTTTGCCATGATCCATGTAGGATCCCAAAGAACTACAAGGCCACCCGATTGACCGGTTGCTTCAGTTGCCACCATATGCCATTTAGGGAACATTTTTCTAAAGTATATTATGGATGCAAGGCTAGGATGCATGGTCTCCTGAATGAATATGATCTTCGGATGGGCTGCATAGAAAACATCTTTGAGCGCATTAAATTTAGGGGCTGCGCCTAAACCCCTGATGTTCATCGAGACAAGGAATGTCATTTTGATGATTCGCCAGCCTCGCATGCTCTAAGGGGCCGTAACTCAGGTGAATCCAAAATAGGGACTTCCACTAGAGAGAAATTCCTAACATCATGCTCTGTAGCAACAGTTCTCCCTCTGAAGTGACGGGTGCCTCCCTTTGTTTTCTTTCTAACAGTGATATTTTTTGCGGATTGAGGACTGATGGTAGGGAAGGACGGGCTAGACGGTTTGTGAATAGTAAGCGGTTCAAGTTCCAATGAGGCTCGATTGAGGAGGCAATCAATATCACTATCAAAATTATTTTCCAGAGACTCAGGGGAAGCGTGTCCCGAGGAAGGAGAAAGACGCAGGTCTTTTTCCTGTGACCAGATGGGTTCTTTACCCTTCGAATCAGCATGACAGAGATTGACAGGAGACGGAGTAGAAGATGAAATCTGAATAGGTAGGGACCCGACAACAAAGTCGTTTTTGTTCATATCAGGCGGGAGAGGCACGGGTGGGTCCACCCGAGGTTCAGGAATATAAGAATGTAATGGAGGCGATGAAATTGAGTCTAGTCGGGTTTGAGAGTCTCTGTAGGAGCAATGAAGGTCCAGCTGAGCAGATGGGTCTATTGGTTGAGTAAACTCATGAACCGGTAAGGATGTATGCGTCTGCTTACCAGTGACCGGGATGTCCGTTTCCTGGGAAGACTCAGATTCATATCGTCTTACCCGCCTGATAGTTGATTTCCTTACCTTACGTGAGGATCGAAGGCTGCAATTCCTGATCAAATGGCCCATCTTATGACAAAAGGAGCATCTAAATGGGATACCCCAAAAGTCCAACCTTTGCTGAATTTTGTTGTTGCCCCATATAATCTCTAAGTGATCTGGATAAGCACCTTTATATGGCTTTTCAATAAGGACCCAAGCAATTCTTTTGTCTTTCTCTCCCCTGCACCAGGGATCGACGTAGACGAATTTGCCTATCGAGTTTCCTATCTTAGCAAGAGATTCTTCCGACCATAACTCCAAAGGCAAATTTGGTAGCTTCACCCAAATCAGGCAGTTTGAAGGGGTGTTCTTTAATGGATCAAAACCCATGTACCAGCGCGAGAGCGCTAAGAAACTTCTTCCATATACCCAAGGATTTTTTAGAATAATATCTACGTCAGAGACTTTCAGAAAGTGGAAGGAATACCATTCCTTCATCAGACGGGAGATGATTGGGGTATAGCCGATCAGGGGAGCCCATTTGTCCGTTAACCATTTGCGCATAACCTGATCATCCATCTCGGGAAATTTCCATTTCCCCACCAGCGACAAATTCTTCAGGCTATCAATTCTCTCTGTGAGGGTAGCACCGTCCACACATATGGCCTTCGGAGGAGGATCAGTCTTGACAGGGTTTTTAGCCTTGTTAAAGAAGGAAGAAAGGTTCTTGACAGGGGAGTCTCCTTTTGGTTTATGAGGTCCTCTATGAGCTGGCTTAACAATCATGTGCTCCACCGTGGCCTGCCAGCCGGATAAGGACAGATGATTATTCCGTTCCTCCTCTGCTTGCATGGCAGCTTGTACAAGCGCCCGCGTGGCGGAGGAGTCCGAGTCGTCCATTACTTTTAATGAGAGAGGGCGTATATTAAAGCCAGGATCCTACCAATTTGTACGACAAACCTAGAACATTCTCTCCGTATCTCAGAAAATCCCCAAAATATAAAAGAGCTGGAGGGAAGGCCGTAAGGAAATTACTGATCTGATGTCAGACACTAAATGAGGTAAGGCCTCAGAGTGTGTCAATGCTATTAGAAAAATCCGGGAGATCAGAACCGTAGGATCAGATTCTGACAAAGGTCGAGTCAGACAAGAGAGAATTTAAAGGTCCTAGATGGGAGAGGACGCGGGGTTGGTATGAAAGAAGACTCCAGAGATGGAAATGGGAGGCGGAGGTCGACGAGATATGGAAGAAACAGCTAGCTAATATGATATAGCTTAAATCCCTGCCCCCGAGACAAATTACATATGTACTTTGCCGGCTATTGGAGAGATTTGGAGAGACAAGGGTAGATACAGAAACAATTAACGCTTGTAAGGACCTAAGGAATTTGAAATTTTCCGGTAGCCAGAAAGATAAGGTGTTGCCCGGAATTTCTCTGGTTTTCAGGCATCCCTGAAAAACCGCTCACAGGAAGAAAGGAAATCCTATGCTGGAGAACAGTCAACACAGCAGCATACAAGCTGAAAGACACACCACCACTTCCCTATTCTGATACGAAAATCTGTGCACGGGCTATAGAAAACAATAGAGTTCTTAATCTTTGAAATGAAGGATTTCAGCATTATGTTATGAGGACCAGACCTTTCAGCTCAGTTAGCTCAAAAATCAGAATGCTATTACAAGATGAAACTATTAATCGACCTCCTTCAATAAAACCTTAACAGCTAGAGAAAACATATAAGGAATGACAGAAAAAAACTGACCTTAAACGTGCTTCACCGGAACGAGCAGGAGAGAGAGCGTCGTTTGCATGACCATCCGCTTCCACGAGATATTCAGACATCCTTCAGATCCCAGAAACAGGAATTGAGCAGATTAAACCACCACGGAGATGGTAAGAGAATCTCACATCAGCCCCCCCAGAAAACCGACAGAAAGAAAATTTCTGAATCACCCTCGATAAACAAAAGCTAACACCAGAAACACATTTATCGCCTGATAAGCAAGCGACCCAGTGAGCCTTTGTTCGAAAGAAGAGACCAGACAAAGGCCTGTCATGCAAGAAACCTACGTTTAATGGCCTGAGATGGAAGGCGAAAACCACAGATTGACTATCAGAGGGCAATATATAGCCTAAACCCAGATGGTAAAGTTATGCTCCCAAAAACGTCTTCCTGCATGGGAGTGCACTGTGGCAGCATGCAAGTGCATGCAGAGGCTCTCCTATTCCTTGCCGAGTGTCCCTGTCTAGAACGAGATCTTCCCTATCATAAGCAGGCAAGTAAAACTGTTAGCCAATCAGGTAAAGACATTCCCCACCTTCCTAACTTGGACAACCTATAAAACCGAAGAAGGAAAGATCGTTGTCTGTCTCCGGGGATGGCAGGTGGCCGCAGGCTATTGGGATCTATTATCCTGTTCTGGCTCCGCAAAACTCCGCAGACTCTCCCGCGTTCCGGCTTGCACCTCCCATTGTTTGTTCCTAATGGTGGTGTAACTTTGTGCTAATCATGGCTATGTAAGAGGGCTGGACAGCGCTATCCCGATATAAATCTATGCATAACATCATTTTACAAGTTACATGCAAAAGCTATGTTTGAGCTGCGCGGAAGTTCAACAGTCAGGCATGGGAAGGGGTCTTACCCTCCATATCACCTCTATTCTACCTCTATTACACTTTTCCATAACACCCGAGAAGATTAGAAAATGTAAAGCACTAAACGAAACCTTTCGGTAAATTGTGGCGTTCCTGTCTAGAGGTACAAAGTGAGATTCATTTGTAGGCGTGTACTTGACATATCACAACACCATTCAAATGGATCAAGGACACATGCATATCTTAGTTAATCACTAGGAATTAAAAATTAGGGCGACACTACTTTTTATTACGAACATTGGTCATGTACCTAAAAATATTATAGATTTGCAAGGTTTCGAGGAATTGTTGTATATAACATGTTTTTGTAGGATTGGTATATTTAAGCCCTTATTCTTCAGAGGTTAATATAAAATTAATTAAATTAATATTATAACAAAACAAATGTATCCTCATGTCATGATTTCTTTACGCAGAGTTTATGTAAAAGAATATTAAAGTTTAGTTTGCAAGGAAACACGACAGCTAAATAAATTTTATTAGCACTATTGATATGAGATTTGACAATTTTTATTTCACTTTTGTTTATATGTGTGTGTTCGCGACAATTTTTATTTCACTTTTGTTTATATGTGTGTGCGTTCGCATTCAACATCACTTGCCTTGTATTGATCCTATCAACATTTTCTAGACATCAATAACTATTAAGTTGATGATAGGGATTTAACCTCCACAAAATATTCTATATTTATATTCTTAGTAGTAGTTATAGATCAAATGTTAACGTTTATCTCAAAAGTAGTTGTTATCTTTTTCCCCTTTTTTTTAAATCAAGCATTTCTATTAGTTCAAATCAAAGGTACATCGTGAGAAACTTGGTAGTAGCCTTCTTTCAACTTCATTTCTACTGGACTTGTTGACCATAAGGCACTAACAAAAAACACATTGATAACAACAACAGTAAACACAGAGACCATATGCAGATTTCCCCAAAAAGCCAAAATATCCCAAGAACCAAAATGCATCCAACCTTCATCCCTGTTCAGCAAGATTATCCTGCATTGTAATGGCAAGTATAATTCCTAGAGGCGGGGGAAGGAAAAAACCTTCATGGATGTGTGTTTTCGTATGTATCATCCTATAGTCGAGTCGATATAGCCTCTCCTAGATATTTTTCTGACCAAGACATAGGGATTCTAGTCAATTCATCATATGACATTAGTTGTGTTGAAGGTCTCTCATAAAGGAAATAAGTTCATTCTGGTCCTCATGCCCCTCATGAGTGATTTGATCCAGAATCGTGGTGAACTATTGAATTTGATTTTTTAGTGAATCAAATGGAGTGGTAGATCAACTCTTCCAGGAGACACGGGTGGTTGTTGGTTTACTTCTTCCCCAAAGTCTCAAATTTACACACAGTGGTCTATGCCCTAGCCACAAGGCCCCATACGCCTACGGGCACCACCATGTTAGCACCACATGGGCATTGAAATATAGTTCAAGGCCATCGGCCCCATGCCCCTCACTCTAAGAAACAACTTCCTTGAAAGTTTGAAATTACATTGTCACAAACACCCCCAGTGAAAATAATAAAAGAAGTCTTATAGAAATGTCAACTAGAGAGGAGTCGACTTACAACCACGCTAAACTCTAAACACACATTGGATGTTAATTGACTCCATGCCTAACAGACGGAGGGGGAACCCTAGAAAGAACAACACCACTTCCCCAATTGACCTCAAAAAGAATAACTCCAGCTAAGAAAAAAGATAGACACCAGAAGTAGCCAACTCCTAACAATTACAGACTCAGCCTCACAACGACTCCTCCATGTTGCTTTTCCATTTTAATTGAATTAATTAGTTAAAAAAATATCATATGAACAATTATCATATGAAAATGAGTATCTGTCGGATTTTGGTTAAAGTTAACCAGAAAAAATGTTGTGAAAAATTCCATTTTGTCTATAAGTTAGAATATATATATATATATATATAACAAAATTTCTAACCATGGAAATTCATCCTCACTTTATCATCATGGGTATTCTTACTATGTAAATAAGATTGTTGTAGTCTAATGATGCACCATTTTCCCTAGAAAACAATGGAAATTTCAGCACAATTTTGATAAAAGTTTGTAGATTTTTTTGGAAATCCGGGTTACAACTATCAAGCTTCAAGATTTTGGGTGCTCCAAGGGTTTTCTATAGTGTCGAATCCATTTCCACTATAAAAAAAATAAAAAAATAAATTGATTCATGCACTCCTACTATGATATTTTTTTGAAAAAAGTGGTTGGATTTCGACGATTTTTTATCGTTAAGATAAAATTGACACCTAGGTAGACAATGGTAATAAGATTTATTACAACAAAATGGGCCAATACCATATCTTATCAATACCACATGCCCAAAAAACTAGAACTCATTTCATATGGCACTTGTTCATATGGTATTTTTTATAAGTAATGAATTTAATTAAAATGATAGAAAACATATAATTAATTTGGAAATAAATTTCAGCTTGAATTCTAAAGTATTCTAAAATATTCTATGGAGGTTAAATCCCTACCATCCACCTAATAATTATTTATAATTAAATTAAAATTTTGGAAGCCCTATTCCAAAATAAAAATACATATCGACATAATTAGTAATAATAATGAATTTAAAATAGAGTTATACTTTAGTTGATTTTTATGATTTTTATTTTTCTGTTTTATTTTGGGAATACAAGATATATCATAAATTAGTGTTTGACCAATTAATTGGTTAGTAAATTATATATATATACCCCAAAGAACCCAACAAACCACTTAACACGTAACTACTAGTAAACCTCTAAGGGTCTATGGCTTATCCTCCTCTCCATAAACCGGGTTACAACCGAGGGGATTTGAACCTTGGATCTCTCAGTTTTTGTAGATTTCACATTACTTTGATCACCAATTGAGTTGCCCCTTGGACTATCTAATGCATATATTTTTAAATTAAAATAATCTTAATAATTATTAGGAATTAAGTATTTAGTTTTTCTACCATCTTTCCATAAAATATTAAACATAATTAAATCCCCTTAAATTGGATTATTGATATACCAAATTATATGTATGTTATAAGAAAAATATATCTCTAAGTTCAAGCTTTTGTGGTTCATGATATTTTTGAAATAAATTTTCCAGATTAATCACAACGAGAAATCTTGGATCAATATTTCGAACCAATTAATGTGGTTTATGTGATTTGTCTTCATAACCCACATTACTTAGTTCAAAACATCAACCCAATACTTAGTTCAAAAAATCAACCCAAAATTTCTTATTGCAATTAATCTGAAAAAATTCTTAAAAAAAAATATAATTAATATTAAAAACAATATAGTTCAAAATCACATTCATTATTAGCATTTTCAAAAATAAAAACATCACAATAACAAATCTACAAAATAATCTTTAACGGCATCCCTTCCATTACTAAAATCTCATATAATTAATATTTTTACTATCCTCCTAGGAGGCTTGGCTAATGCCTCCTTTTGCGAATTCTTATCATTACATTCTAGTTCCTTAGTAGAACCTTTCATACCACTTTATAAATATAGATGGTATATTAGCCATGTTCATAAGGATGCTATGCTGCTAAGCTTTTTAAATTTCTACAAAATTATAAAAAGAGTTAAAATTTCGTTTGATATGAATTTTCTTCCTTAATAACCAATTTTTACATAAAAATAACATTTTTTCTCAGGCCAATTTTTATTGAGATGTGAATTTATACATATTTTCTTTCATTATTTATCTGATCACGATGTTTGTGATATTGCTTAGAGCTCCCACGTGCAATTATCAATTTTATTTGAATAAAATATTAGGCCCTTTCTTTGTCGTTTCGTTGCATGCATGGCCAAAATGCCTTTTGTAGTTGGTTAACAAAAGAGTGAACCAAAACTATAAATCCACTATTATTCTTTCACCCAAAGAATAATTAAGCATTCACCCAAAGAAGGATTCAAATGAAAAACTGCATTAACCAAAAGAGTGAACCAAAACTATAAATCCACTATTATTCTTTAATCAAGCATACTAATTAAGCATTCACCCAAAGAAGGATTCAAATGAAAAACTGCATTCTGTGAGGGGAGAAGTGAATATTTTGTATGATTTAATAGAAAGGCAATAAATGATGAGAGTGACTATTTTGTATGATTTAATAGAAAGACCATAAATTATGAATTATATTATTTATAAGAAGTTTTTAAAAGTGGTTTTCAAGCCTTTTTATGAGAAGTGTTGTTACCTGATATGTTTTTAGCTAAGAAACTATGCCAACACACTTCTTGAGACTAAAATTCTCTTCACTTTTAAAAACCTCCTCATTTTGAGTTAATATGAAAAAATATAGTAGTTAGAAGGGGTAATCTTTAATTCAAATATGATCTCTAAATAAAAGTAATTTTAAAAAATTAATGTAAATAGGTTGAGAAAAAGCGATGGGAAATAATAATACAGCTAAGCATGTATTTTTGTTATATTTTTTAAGCACTATGATCTTGTTTATTAGACATATTGATCATTAATAATGGAAGGTTTAAATGATCTTAATAATAGCACTTTCATTTGAAGTATTGGTGAGAATAGAGATCAATGGTACTAAGTATAATATTGCATAAATATCAAAGAGGATTGGTGAACTCTAACCTAACCAAACATAAAGAAAACATATTGAGCATTTATCAAAATGAATCTAATAGTTCAAATGTTAATTGTAGAACTCAATAAGACATTAATATATTTAATAACATAAATATCCTACATGCAAAATGTAGTAATAAATACTAGATATCAATATGAATCCCTCATACTTCTACCCTTTTGCAAAATCTTATCTGAATACATAACTAAATAACAAGTGTTTGGAATTAGTAACATTTCTTCAAGTTATATTCAAAAAATATCATCAATGGACAAGATTAAGATAAATTTTCAATATTTTATTGAATATCCAATCAAACAAAAACCTTGTTTTTTGAGTTTATAGATAACTAAATAATAACTTAATGACCTTGAAAGAAATAGTGATACAAACTAAGAAGTCATATTGATAGATAAGGGGTGAATCCTTAGGATTTCCAAAAGCATTGCTCAAGCTCATGTTAAATGATTTCCTGACATGTTCCTTTCTCTTATTGATATACACAATTGAATATTCTCACCTTATCATAGAAAAATGTCAAACACTTGGAACACCTTCGTTTTTTATCTTACTGGAGTTCTAATTAACTTTTGTTCTTGATAGCTATCTTACTAAAAATACTCGAAAATGGAGACTTGAAAATAGTTAGGGTTGACCCAACAAATGCCTCAACTTCTTTGAGTATAGGAGGAAAACATGACACTTTCTAAATTATTTGATCATGTTTAATTCCTATGTTTCTCATTTGTGGATGACATGGAGATACCTTGAGTAGTGGTTGGATTTTTGAATTGGAACATTGTTATCCTAACCCACTCATCCCTTGTATGATAATTACATCAACCATTTTTTGAAGCCTATATCTAATTCTATAAAAATATCAAAATATATTGGAAGTTGACCTTGGTATTAATTATTGGTAACAGTGAATAATTTTAAATCTAGAAGTAATTTATCTACAATGTATTGTCCTTTTAAGCGGCCAATCATATCATTGAAATTTTCTATATTATATTTTTGAACCGATATATCTCTGGCACTCACCTTTGAACTATTTAATCTCTCCTTTGTCCATGTAGAAGGAAACCCTAACTTATATAAAGGGTTCAAATAGTATTTAAAAACTTTACTAGTTCAATCAATTGCATTACATCTATTTGGAGCTGCTTGAGTCGATTTTTTCATTGTGATAACTCTCACTACATTCATTGTCATAGTTATTTTATCATTTATCCCAAGAAGGGCTAATTCAAGCTAAGGTTTGTTGTGCAAAAATCTAATCGCATCATCAACTAGTAGAACCTTTTTCTCAATCTCACTCCAAAGTTATTGAGTTCTATTTGTACATGTTGTTCAAAGGTTCATTCTATTGTAAAGCATGAAAATTGAGCTTGAAATGATTCATTGTAATAATAATATGGTTCGAAATCAAATTCTTAGCAGTTATCGAAAACTTTCTTCTCGTCATTTGTTTTATGGCCTCTATTATAGCATTTTTTGACACCTCCATGTCATAGATGCTTTGGATTAGGAATTATACCCTTCACAATTGTGTAACTCCTTAAAACCAGTGCAAAAATATCTCAATTAACTTAAACAAACATAAAATGAAGCCTAATGAAAGAAGTAAAGCAAGCAATCTTACAATAACACAATTACCATCTTTCTAGAAAGATCTAAGATTGTTTTCCTATTAATGTTTTAATGAACTTTAGCCATCAAGCAACCTTTGTTCCTTGATGGGGTGAAATTTATCTAGAACATCCACTACAACTAAGAATGACAATTCTAGATGTTGGCGTGTATTAGACCATTAGAAGCTTCGTCTCCATTAATAGCAACTAGAACAATTTTAATTCCTTTGATCCAATTGGATCCATGAAGAATAATCAAAGCACCAAGACTGTATCAAATCAGGAAAAAACTTCGAATTCAAGAGCACAGAGCGATCAGGAAGACCTCTGAATAGTGGCAGTTGGCAACTAGCGAGGAATGACAAGGACCTCAGTCAAAGCGCGCTGACTGAGGCCCGTGGAGACCGCGCAGGAGGTGAAACTAGCACCTGGGAAGCCCGAATCAGGAAAAGGAGGTAGTTTCTGATGCACAATTAGCGCATCGCTAGGCAAAACCCCTCAAGAAGGAGAGGCCCTGAGCGCTCGGTCACATGGACGCTGGGAAAACCATGGGAAAAGCGCTAAAGGCTAAAGGCGGGACCCGCACTCCAAAACCGATGGTATCCATCGGGGGCACCCTTGGGCAGTAAGCGGATTTAGCTGAAACCTAGCGATTCCATTCAGCGCCCGACACGTGGCAGGCGGAGGAGAGAGAAAATCATCGCTCATCGCACGCTAATGGTCAAGCAAGTCAACTACGCGAAATGAGCGAATGGCGTCATATCTAGGGGCTCCAGATCTAACGGCTGAGATCGCGCCCGATGGGAGAACCGGATTTGACAGGGGATTAAGCCGCGATTTATAAGGATTCGAGGTCTGATTTGACCGCTGAGGTGGCGAAAGACTCTTTCCACAATGTAACCGAAATACCAAACTTATGAGGAAGAGCTAGCGTAGTTTGCGAGAGGACAAGTGGCTACTCCCTATGAGCCGTTGATGAAGACGCAGAGACAGGGAACTCCAAGCGAGTAGTAGCAGGCAACTCGATGGGGGACAAAAGGGGAAATGAGCAATCATGAGCCAGTGTGGCTTTAAGCCATGAACACACAGAAAACAGAACACCAGAGAGAGGGAGAGGACGAAGACGAAGACAGAGGACGAAGAGACAGTGAAGCAAAGAGTAGAAAGATAGAGAGTCGAGCTGACCTGCAGCATAACACAGCATCGAGCCATCCCTGAGAGGATCTGTCTGGGAACTGAGCACCACATTGGGCTCCTCCCATTGAAGACCAAAGAGGTCAATAGTTGGTAAGGAAAAGAGTTTGTGCACTCTAGTGGCTTAGGGAATCCAAGAACCACCCTACCAAGCAATTTTATTTCAGGAGACTCAGATTTAGCTCCTCATTGTAATTCACTGCTTTAAAGACACAAAAAAAGAAGGCCACCATTGAAAGCTGGACCAGAGACGTAGCCCTGGAGGACAGGGTGAAATCCTTATTAATTGATTGTGTTCTTGTATTTTCTTACTGTGTTTCTCTGTTGTTTTCCATATTTCCAGTGTCTATGTATTTCGTAATTTGATCAATCCATTGCCTAAAATGACATAGATACACACCAGTACATGAGTGTGTAATAGCTTCATTCAATAAATCTTTAACTGAGATCACTCAAGGGTGATTTTCAGATCAATTGGTATCAGAGCTCTAGGCAGTAAAGGTTAGACAAGCTTGTGTTGGTTTAGCTGTTGAATGCTAACTAAATCAAAGCTCAAGTTAGGAGAAGGAGAGTTGGTTGAAACTAATCCTGAAATTGGGAGAGTCTATCCTCAGAAGACAATGTCAGAAGAAGGTTCTGTAGGGCCAGACCCTCAATTCATAGATAGTTTCCTAGCCATAAAGTCCATGGTAGAAGAAATGTATAGGGACTTTAGAAAGCATAAGGAGGAAGATTCATCAGGCTTCAAGAAAGACAAAGGAGAAGATGAGTCTCACTTCCATGACCACTCAAAAGGAAAAGGGAAAGAAGAAAGCTTTCTCACACCTCCTAATAGCCCTGAACATAAAAAGAAAGCATCTTTGATCAAACTAGATGTTAAATTTGATTTACCTATATATGATGGAGAGTTGAATGACGAAAAGTTGGACAATTGGATTAGACAAATTGATGTTTATTTCAGAGCGCAGAGCATTGATTCAGACAAGAGCAAGATTCAGCTGGCAAGCCTACGCCTTGGAGGCACCGCCTTGGTTTGGTGGGAAGGTAGGACCCAAGTTGATATGAAAATACATGGTAAGACTATCTCTATCTGGAATGAATTTGTTGCTGCAAGCAAAACACAGTTCTATCCATTGGCCTACATGCAACAAGCCATGATGAGTTGGTAAACTCTTCGGCAGTTGAAAGGGCAAAGTGTGCAAGGGTACACTCAAGAATTTAGAAAGAGAGCATTGATTCTAGGAATCTCATTAGACTCACCAGAGACTCCGTTGAAGTACATTGGTGGTCTACACAGCTACATGAGGCATACCATCCTCATGTTTAATCCCATTAGTATACATGAGGTATTTGTACAAGATACTCATCTAGAAGCTAGAAGAAAGAATGGAAATCTAGAAGTTGGGGGACCATCCCAACCCACTACAAGCAAGAATAAGGAGAAAAGAAAGAAAAAATGGAAAGCAAGGAAGGCTAATACTGCACAGAGGAGCAAAGCTTCATGCACTGACTGTAAAAAGGATGGGCATCATGATGAGCACTGTTGGATTCTGCATCCAAAGCTAAGACCTAAGAAGTTCGAGGGCAAGAAGAAGAAGATTGATGCAGCTATTCAGAAAGATTTGGGGTTAGACTCATGAGATGAAACAACTATTGCAGCTACATGTATACAAGGTAAGAATTCTGAAGCATCTACTAGTAATTCTGCACAATCTATTACTGATAAAGAAAATGAGAGAAAAAGCCATGAGCTTTTCCATATTCGGGTTGTTTCCAAACATCAAAAGATTGATACTTTGTTTGATAGTGGCTCATGTAGAAATTTTGAATAATATGACACATATTCACAGAGATTATCCTGATTATACACTTATAAGCGGAACATGCATAATACATAACCTCCTCTACCTTGATCATCAATTTACAGAAGCAGAAACATTCACAGGCACACATAGAAGCATCAATCAAACTCATTAACACAGTATGTATCCCAGGGAAAGCATCTCGCTAAAAACCCCAACTATCTGTATATTATATTGATTGAATCATGTAACATTACAAAGTACAATGCTTATCACAAGCAATCCAGTACTAGCTCCACCTATTACACACAATACAACTCAGATCTGATCTCCAAATCTATTCCACTGCTTGCCTGCCTCTCCAGCTCAATACCTGCTCAAGAACTGATGAGAATGGTTTACCAAACTCGTATTTGACCTGCAAATAATCACTCACACTGTGTTGGACATGAGCACAGGCTACAATTCTTGGTATTGGCCAATTCATTGGCATACTCAATCCCTCTAATTGTGCAAATCATCATGCACAGCTATAGTCACAACTGATAGCAATCTGATCCTCTAACACCTGTCCCTGCTGAATTGAACATGCACTGACATGCAACTCATATCTAGTCTATTGATCAGTTAGACTAAATACAACTAGTTTAACAAAGTTAAACTGAACACAACTCCATCAACTTCACCTCCAGTCCACTAAACTCAACTCACTTGAGTTCTAACTGAAGTCCTACATGAAAATATTAGTCATCCCATAGGTAACCACGTATTTCCTTCTGGGATCTGCATGTACCACATCCGTAGCTCATCCTGAAGTGCTCCAAGAGAATAAGATCAAGTTTATAGTCCAAATATTATTATGAGACAATAATATTTGACTTTTCTATTTTTGACAGCCAGTCTAAAAATAGACTTTGATCACTCATACTGTGATCACTCATACTGTAATCACCCATATTGTGGTCACCCATACTGTGATCACTCCTGCTGTGGTCACTCCTGTTGTGATCATCCCTGTTGTGGTCACTCCTGCTGTGATCATCCCTGCTGGGATCCAAAAATAGAACTTGCGCCATAATTTGCCTGCAGGCCCACTTAGTGAAGTTGACTCCTTTCCACTAAGCTCCATCATCTTGTTGCAATCTCAACAAGCATTTCTTGTTGCACACTTTTCAACACTCCCTCTCAACAAGAAAGGCTTCCTCTCAAACCCGATCCTGTAACTCTGGAATTTTCTCCATGCAACACATCTGACCGGTCCACTTGCTCTGTCATCAAAGTCTCTGACTATTATTGCCTCTGTCGACTGAAAACTCTGCATCTCTGTGCTCTTCAGTATCTGACTTCTCTAGCCTCTGTCACTTTGATCTCTGACTGCATCTGTGCTGCTGCTAGTTCTATCTCCCAGCATTGAATCTGCACTGCACCTCCCAACTGACCTCCCTGTTGGGCTAGAAACATCCTCTGATGTTGAAGCTCTACCTGCTGCTGACAAGTGCTTCCTCTCTGACATCTGTGCTACTGCAACATCTCCATGCATCTCGCACCATTGCACACCTCTCTGTGCCACCTAGCACTGCGCAAAACACTTGTGCCTCTCGCATTGTTGCAGCCTGCTAGCTATGCGCTGTCTTGGGATTCCCTACACTGTCGCTCTCTCTGCCGCTCCATCCGCATCTGTCTCTACCCAATCAGTTAGTTCCTGCTACTACACATTGGGGCTCCCGTAGCAAGGTCTCATTCAAGAGGTTGGGTACCTCAAGGATCCTGCCCCTCCTCCTTGGGAAAATCAATCCACATCACCCCACCTCCTACCTGGAGGTATGGCTGCATGCGATCCCTCAGCCCACCTGGCTCGAAGTTTCCCCCTATTGGAGGTCTCTGGATGAGTAGATGTCTCTACTCGATCTCCTCTCAGCTTCCCCTGTTGTGGCTCCTCCACAATCGTCTGAGACTTCTTCTGGCTCTGCGTGTTGAGAGGTAATATACCCTCCCTCTCAACCACCAAGTCTCCATCAATTGCCTCACTGCTCAAGGCTTTGCATGCATCTTGAACCTCAAGAGCATACAGGTTCTTGACCCGTGAACCCTCCTCATGACAACGAAAGAATCTCACCTTCGACTTGTCAACCTTCTTCCCATCACTGGAAGAATTGGATTCGGAAAGAGAAACCTTCTTCTTTCCCTTCTTCGCCTTACTCGCTAAGGCACAGTTCTCCTCATCATGCATAGATGAATAACTGTCTCTGGTGCTCTGTCTGATCTCCTCCTGCATCAAATCCGACCATGGTCGTTCCCAATTTGGCAGTTTCTCCCTTCCATTCACCGAGTCCTGGTAGCTATGCCAACTCTTAGGAAGGTCAAGGAGTGCTAGACTCACCATCTTCATCCGACAGTCACCCCCGCACTTCCTAACTCATCCCGGCATTGGGTGAGCTTTGTGAGATACTGGGGCATACTGTCTCCATTCTCACACTGAATGTTTCTGAGTTTTATCTCTTGCTTTGGAATTAAATTCGAATTCCACCAGCTCAAAACTCAACCGCTATTGATCTAGAATTCGTCAAAACAAAGTATTTCTTGTACAGAGATCGACTGTATGGGCATTCACCGGATATCTCACCTTCCAAAAGAAGGATGAATCCAGAGGCTGCCTGGCCCGATCACAGACTCTGCTTGAAGAAATAAAATGTAAACACTTCCTGAATAATAGATCTGATGATCAATCCTCGCTTGATATCCTGTAAAAATCTCTTCTACAAATCAAGCAGCTCTGATACCATGTAGAAACTTTTTCTACAAATTATCTAGCTCCAATACCATGTAGAAATTTTGAATAATATGACACATATTCACAGAGATTATCCTGATTATACACTTATAAGCGAAACATGCATAATACATAACCTCCTCTACGTTGATCATCAATTTACAGAAGCAGAAACATTCACAGGCACACATAGAAGCATCAATCAAACTCATTAACACAGTATGTATCCCGGGGAAAGCATCTCGCTAAAAACCCCAACTATCTGTATATTATATTGATTGAATCATGTAACATTACAAAGTACAATGCTTATCACAAGCAATCCAGTACCAGCTCCACCTGTTACACACAATACAGCTCAGATCTGATCTCCAAATCTATTCCACTGCTTGCCTGCCTCTCCAGCTCAATACCTGCTCAAGAACTGATGAGAATGGTTTACTAAACTCATATTTGACCTGCAAATAATCACTCACACTGTGTTGGATGTGAGCACAGGCTACAATTCTTGGTATTGGTCAATTCATTGGCATACTCAATCCCTCTAATTGTGCAAATCATCATGCACAGCTATAGTCACAACTGATAGCAATCTAATCCTCTAACACATGTCCCTGCTGAATTGAACATACACTGACATGCAACTAAGTTAACTGATGTATTCTATAGTTGCATTATGAGTTAATAACTTGTGAATTAATTAATAACTAATTCACCCAACTCATCTCTATTCTATTGATCAGTTAGACTAAATACAACTAGTTTAACAAAGTTAAACTGAACACAACTCCATCAACTGCACCTCCAGTCCACTAAACTCAACTCACTTGAGTTCTAACTGAAGTCCTGCATGCAAATATTAGTCATCCCATAGGTAACCACGTATTTCCTTCTGGGATCTGCATGTACCACATCCGTAGCTCATCCTGAAGTGCTCCAAGAGAATAAGATCAAGTTTATAGTCCAAATATTATTATGAGACAATAATATTTGACTTTTCTATTTTTGACAGCCAGTCCAAAAATAGACTTTGATCACTCATACTGTGATCACTCATACTGTAATCACCCATATTATGGTCACCCATACTGTGATCACTCCTGCTGTGGTCACTCCTGCTGTGATCATCCCTGATGTGGTCACTCCTGTTGTGATCATCCCTGCTGGGATCCAAAAATAGAACTTGCGCCATAATTTGCCTGCGGGCCCACTTAGTGAAGGCGACTCCTTTCCACTAAGCTCCATCATCTTGTTGCAATCTCAACAAGCATTTCTTGTTGCACACTTTTCAACAGCTCATAAGTAAATCTAATTTCTGAAGCAATTGTAAAGAAATTGGGATTAGTAACTACACCTCACAAGAAACCATACCCATTAGGATGGTTGAATGATAAAGCATAACTACAAGTGACTAGACAGTGCAAACTCAAGTTTTCTTTTAGGTCAGCATTTGTAGATGAGGTTGAGTTAGATATAATTCCTTTGGATATATGTGGAATTGTTTTAGGAAGTCCTTACTTGTATGACAGAAAAGCTATTTTCTATAGAGCTGAGAACAAGTATCTACTTGTTAAAGATGTAATCGAATACTTTGTAAGAGGTCATAAGCTCAAGAATAATTATACTCTAAAAAACTCAGGGCAGATGAAACGAATGATAAATTCGTGTAAACAATTCTTATTAATGGTTGTAAAGGAAAAGAAACCTGATAAAACCAATGTATTTGAAGGCTGTAATTCTGAACAGCAAGCTGATTTAGAAAAGGTTGTTTAAGAGTATGATATCTTGTTTCAAGAACCTAAAGGTCTGCCACCCGAAAAGGAAATAGTGCATGATATTATTTTGCAGCAAGATGCTCCATTGCCTAACATTGAAATGTACAGGTTGTCTACTTTAGAGAATGCTGAAATAAAGAAGCAGGTGTAGGAGTTGCTCGAGAAAGGGTTCATCAGACCTAGCACATCACCATGTGGGTCGCCAATCATTTTGGTGAGAAAGAAAGATGGCTCGTGGAGAATGTGCATTGACTACCGAGCACTGAATAAGATAATAATAAAAAATCGTTATCCCCTTCCTCGCATAGATGATCTTTTAGATAAATTGAAGAAAGCTGTTTATTTTTCCAAGCTAGACTTGCACAATGGATACCATCAGGTGAGAGTTGCAGAACAAGATGCATGGAAGACTGCTTTCAAAACAAAGCAGGGATTGTATGAGTGGTTGATTATGCCTTTTGGCTTAACTAATGCTCCTGCTACTTTCATGAGATTAATGAATGATGTACTCAGACCTTTTCTTGATGATTTTGTTATTGTGTATCTGGATGACATTCTGATTTTTAGCAAAACATGGGAAGAACACTTAAAGCATGTTAAGCAGACACTAGATGTTTTGAAAAGAGAAACATTTATGTTAAACTCTCAAAATGTGAATTTGGCAAAACATCTCTGAATTATTTGGGTCATATAGTAGGGGGTGCTGAATTGAAAATAGATCCCTATAAAGTGGCAGTCATTGTAAACTGGCCTAAACCTAAGTCTGCTACAGAAGTGAGAAGCTTCTTAGGGGTAGCACAGTATTTGAGGAAGTTCATTTCTAACTTTTCCTCAATTGTAGCTCCCTTACATGCTTTCACAAGATTGAACAAGGTGTTTCAGTGGAGAGGCAAACATCAGAAAGCCTTCGACACCTTGAAAGAAAAGATTAGTACAGCACCTATACTAGCACTGCCTGATCTATAAAGACCATTTGAGATCCAAACAGATGCCAGTGACTATGCCATGGGAGCAGTGTTGACACAACACGGTAGACCCATATGTTATCATTCTGAGACTTTTGATTCTGCATTACTTAACTATCCTACATATGATAAAGAATTGTATGCATTAGTTCAGAGTGTGAAAAAGTGGAAACATTACTTAATGGGCAAAGAGACAGTAATACATACTGATTATCAACCACTTCAATATCTACACTCCCAAACTAAGTTGCAGCAATCAAGACACTATAGATGAATGGGGTTTCTACTACAGTTTCATTTAGTCATCAAATATAAAAAGGGAATACATAATAAAGTTGCAAACATGTTATCTAGACCCATTATAAGTGCATCTATTATACTTAAGCATAATTCTGTGTTACATGAGAGTTACATTGAACAATATGCTCAAGATATAGACTTTAAAGATGTATATATGCAACTTTTAAGTCAAGGCAAATGAGTGGAAGAATCGGATTATCATGTAAAGGACCAACTCTTATACCATTGTGGGAAGTTATGCATTCCACAAACTGAGAGAGTAAAGATAATTAGAGAAGCACACACCTCTTTGATATCAGGTGACTTTGGGGTAAGTAAAACAGTTGCACAGCTGCAAAGATTTTGTTATTGGCCAAAAATGAATGAGACAGATTCTAGATATATAAGAGTGTGTACTATGTGTGCTAAAAGCAAGCCCAACAATAGAAAACTAGGCTTGTACACTCCATTACCAGTTCCTTCTCACCCTTGGGAAAGTGTTTTCATGGACTTTGTTGGAGGACTGCCTAAATCTAGGAAAGGTCATGATTATCTATATGTTGTTGTGGATAGGTTCAACAAAATGTGTATTTTGATATCTTGTAATAAACAGATTACAGTTGAACAAACTACAAAATTGTTCTTTGAACATGTATGGGTTCATTTTGGATTACCCACTTCCATTGTATTTGATCGAGACACCCGATTTGTGGGGAAGTTTTGGTCAAGTCTGTGGGAACTAATGGACACCAAACTGAAGAAGAGCACAACTTTTCATCCACAAACTAATGGCCAAACAAAAGTGGTTAACAGGACAGTGATCCAGTTACTCAAAGGATATTGTAGCAAACATCCTAAGCTTTGGGATGAACACTTGTGTTATGTGCAGCATGCTTACAACAGAGCAAAACATTCTTCTACAAAGAGATCTCCTTTTGAGACCTGTTTTGGTTTCACACCAAAGTCTCCTTTGGATTTTGTCTTTGGTAAAGACACCACAGTTGAGGGACACAATGATGTGGACAGGGCAACTAGGTCAGGAGATCCACCAGGCAGTACAGGAACAGTTAGAAAGGAGCCAAGCCAAATACAAGGCTAGGCATGACAAGCATTGGATGGAGCATAGTTTTCAAGTTGGTGACCAAGTTTGGCTGTACATCAGCAAAGACAGAATGCAAGGTGAAGGTAAGAAGCTAAAGCCTATCAGGTATGGACCTTTTAGGATACTTGAGAAGATTGGTGAGAATGCTTTTCGCCTTGATTTACCAGCTTACATGCACATCTACTCAGTCATAAATGCAGATTGGTTGAGATTGTTTGAACCCTCTCTAATTGAGGATCCTGAAGAGCAGAGTCAATTGCCTTCTATTGATGACTTGCTACCTGAATATCTTAATGAATTGCAGGAAGACACAATTTTGGATAGGAAGGTGAGGACGACGTGCAGGGGAGATGTTGAGTAACTCAGAATTGGGCTCAAAGGTTCAAAGCCGAGCAGTGAAAATTGGATAGAGATTGGACAAGTGAGACAGTTGTACCCTCACTTAGTAGATGCTTGAAAACCAATTTTTGGTGGTCCAAAAGCTTTTTCAATGGGAAGGCCGTGATCCAAATTGGATCCATGAAGTAATCAAAGCACCATGACTGTATCAAATCAGGACAAACTTCGAATTCAAGAGCACATAGCAATCAGGAAAACCTCTGAACAGTGGCAGTTGGCAACCAACGAGGAACGACGAGGACCTTGGTTAAAGCTCGCTGACCGAGCCCATGGAGACCACGCAAGAGGCGAAACTAGCACTTGGGAAGCCCGGATCGGGAAAAGGAGGCAGTGTCTGATGCGCGATTAGCGAATTGTGCATCGCTGGGCAAAACCCCTTGAGAGGGAGAGGCCTCGAGCACTTGGTCGCATGGAAGCTAAGAAAACCGTGGGAAAAGCGCTAAAGGCTAAAGGCGGGACCCGCGCTCCAAAACCGATGGTATCCATCGGGGGCACCCTTGGGCGGTAAGCGGATTTGGCTAGAACCTAGCGATTCCATTCAGCGCCCGAAGCGTGGCAGGCGGAGGAGAGAGAAAACCGCCGCTCATCGCACACTAACGGTCCAGCAAGTCAACCGTGTGAAATGAGCGAATGGCGTCGGATCTGGGGGCTTCAGATCTAATGGCTGAGATCACGCCCAATGGGAGAACCAGATTTGACAGGGGATTAAGCCGCGATGTATAAGGATTCGAGGTCCGATTTGACTGCTGAGGTGGCGGATGACTCCTTCCACAGTGTAACCGAAATACCGAAGCGACGAGGAAGAGCTGGCGCAGTTCACGAGAGGACAAGTGGCCACTCCCTGTGAGCCATTGATGAAGATACAGAGATAGGGAACTCCAAGCGAGCAGCAACAGGCAACCCGACGGGGGACGGAAGGGGAAACGAGCAGTCATGAGCTAGAGTGGTTTTAAGCCATGAACACACAGAAAACAGAACACCAGAGAGAGGGAGAGGAAGAAGGCGAAGACAGAGGACGAAGAGACAGTGAAGCAAAGAGCAGAAATATAGAGAGTCGAGCTGACCTGCAGCATAAGGCAGCATCGAGCCATCCCTGAGAGGATTTGTCAGGGAATTGAGCACCACATTGGGCTCCTCCCATTGAAGACCAGAGAGGTTAAGAGCTGGTAAGGAAAAGAGTCTGTGCACTCTAGTGGCTTGGGGAATCCAAAAACCACCCTGCCAAGAAATTCTGTTTTAGGACACTCAGATTGAGCTCCTCATTGTAATTCTCTGCTTTAAAGAAACAATAAAAGAAGGGCACCACTGGAAGCTGGAGCGGAGACGTAGCCCTGGAGGATAGGGTGAACTCCTTACTAATTGATTGTGTTCTTGTATTTGCTTACTGTGTTTCTCTGTTGTTTTCCATATTTCCAGTGTTTGTGTATTTCGCAATCTGATCGATCCGTTGCCTAAAATGACATAGACACACAATAGCACATGAGTCTGTAATACCATCATTCAATAAATCTTTAACTGAGATCACTCAAGAGTGATTTTCAGATCATTCTTACACTAAGATTATCTCATGGTTGATCAATTATATGGATGTAGAGAACATGCCAATAAGAAACAAAGAAGGAAAGGCTATCACATCCTTTTAGATCTTGAACATAGTTGTATGCTACAAATTCCCCATACCAAAGGTTGGTTTCTTTCTTAATTGGGCTATTAGTTCAAGGTTAACTATCATGAACTCGTAAAGCGTTAGTGGATTGTCGAATAATCCTTTAAAGGCATGACAATCTATATCATGAACTCGTAAAGCGTTAGTGGATTGTCGAATAATCCTTTAAGGCATGACAATCTAATGTGTATGTGACATCCAATCTCAAAACACTTTATAAGATAATAATGGCCGTAAGCAATAAATGTGTAATGAAAAAGATGTAACTTATTTCAAAGAAACTCGGTTCCCTTCATTATATTAAGTCACAAAAGTTAAAACAGTCTTCAACAAATTCTCTATATTATCTACTATATAAATTCATACCATTTCTAAAACCAAATACAACACTACAAGAATTCTCACTATTCTATATATCTTCATATTTATTAAATCTTCTTATTCATTAAATGCAATATATGTCACTAATAATTTTGCAAAATAAAATAAAGTGACTAGTATCGAAGTGAAAAGTCACTCCATGTGTATTGTAAAACTATGTGGAAGCATAATTACATAATTAATTGCATTGAGATATGTAATAACTTCATGGTACCCACATATAAGCTGATGTTTTACAAACCTACTAAATGTTTGACCATAAAGAGTTTGCAAATGATAAACGCAATTGGCACTTTTTATGTCAGAAATAACAAATAAAAGATCTTTTAAGGATGTGAATATATGCCCCAACTATAGCTAACCTGCACCGTTTTAAGGATTGCTTTGAGGTTCACGCAAAAATGTTGGTGACACTGTATCATTATTCATGGATAATATTTTTTATTAGGTTAGCTTGGATGGTTAGAAGGGTTTAATGATATTTTAATATTTGATATTTGGTTAGTTTGGATAGTTGAAAGGGTTTAATGATAACTTTTTCATCAAGGTTCAAGTCCCATAATATAAATACGTTGATAATCTTGAAAAAAAGTTTTATATACGAGCTACTGAAAAATATATAAATAAAGAAAGAAAATGTCAATCTAAAATGTATTGTTGACTAAAATTTGCCAATATTTTCCGAAGAAAAGATGTGTTGCTGCCCACTAGTAATTGCCCATTGCACCTGTTTAGAGACCGACAACATATTTTCTCATAATTAGTGGCTCAAATAGAAAGCTAAATGCATGTAAACAAATTCACCTGTTTAGAGACCGACAACATATTTTCTCATAATTAGTGGCTTAAATAGAAAGCTAAATGCATGTAAACAAATTCAGCATATCATATAGTTATTCACATTCCTCCAAATTTGTAAACAAAATATCCCATTTCGTTGCCGTGATTTGATTTGAACCCTAAACAAAATATGTCTTCCGTTGCCGGGATTTGAACTCCGGTCCTCTGGGCGACAGAACGAGGTATCCTAATTGGAGTGTATGACAATTATTCTAAATGTTGTTTTCTTTATAAACTATTGACATATGTTATCAGAGTGACGCAGCAGAAGCATGGTTGGCCATAGCTTAGAGGTTACAGGATCAAAACTTGTCTCTGAAATTTAGATCAGTTTAAATCCATTTGTTTTTTCTGATTTATAATTTAAAAACAAATTTATAATTTAAATATAAAACAAAGGGTATTTCCATTTGTTTTTTCTAATTTATAATTTAAATATAAAACAAACTGTGGTCAAAAGGGTATTTATTTAAATCCATTTGTTTTTATTTAAATATAAAAAATTCAATTGAAATCCATTTGTTTTTATTTAAATATAAAAAATCAATTGAAATCCATTTGTGTTTTTTCTAATTTTTAATTTAAATACAAAACAAACGGTGGTTAAAAGGGTATTTATTTAAATCTATTTGGTAACAAACTGTGATTAAAAGAATATTTATTATTTATTTAAATCTATTTTTTTTCTAATTTATAATTTAAATATAAAACAAACTGTGGTCAAAAGGGTATTTATTTAAATCCATTTATTTTCATTTAAATATAAAAAATCAATTGAAATGAATTGTTTTTTCTAAATTTTAATTTAAATATAAAACACACTCTGTTTAAGAGGGTATTTATTTAAATCTATTTGTCAACCAATTGTGGTTAAAATGATATTTATTATTTATTTAAATCCATTTGTTTTCATTTAAATATAAAATAAACTAGTTAGGTATGGAAATATATGCAGCTTCTATTTTGTTTATGTAAATATAAAACATATATTTATTTTACTGTTCAAATTTATCTATAATTTAAATATAAAACAAAAGGCTGTTAAAGGGTATTTATTTAAATCTATTTGTTATTTAAATATAAAATAAACTAGTTAGGTATTAGATGTAGCTTTTATTTTGTTTATTTAAATATAAAACATATATTTATTTTTGTTGAATTTAAGTCTGTGATCCATGTGGAGTTTAAAGAGAAGAGTTTTTGGTGAAAATCACTTCGTAATTTAATTGTCTACGCCTTTCGAACCAACAAGTGTGGTTCATCGTTAAGACGGTTGAAGAACCAGATCATGGCTACAAGTTAAATAGAGAGAGCAAATCATGCAACGACTATATCCCAGTAAACAAGTGTGGTTCATTGTCAAGACAAGTTGAAGAACTAGATCATGGCTACAAGTTAAATAGAGAGAGCAAATCATTCAACGACTATATTCTAGTCAACAAGTGTGGTTCATCATCATGACAAGTTGAAGACCCAGATCATGGCTACAAGTTAAATAGAGAGAGCAAATCATTCAATGGCTATATAGTAAACGACTATTGGACCCGTAATTGGACTGGACCAAGAGATAGGGACAAGGAAAAATAATTAATTAATAAATTATTTTTGTTATATTTATTTCTATTTATGATTAAAAGTAACCATTCATATTTACTTAAATTGAGTATAAATCAATAACTAATTAATGGACTTTTTTATTATTTAAAACTATATAAACTATATACAAATCTTATATTATTATTATTATTATTATATGAAATAATAAGAAAAATTAATAAATGTTTATTAAATGGATAACTTAATTAGTTAGATAAATATTTGACTTAATACTAAATTGAAGGAATCTAATTATATCGAATATGTAGCAAAAAGCATTTGGAAAATAAATTAAAGTTATTGAAAATATTGTTGTTTCCAATTAGTTTGTTAATTCTCTTATGAATTTAGCCTTCTTGGTGAAAACCTAATTACTAACTTGCATTTAGTCAAACTAGCTTTACTCCCTAACGACTAGTTAATAGCTCTTTATATATATTTATTACAATGCCTGAATCTGGTTCATCTTGTCCTAAAGATGAACCACACTCGCTAGTTCTATATCTATTTATTACAATGCATGGATCCGGTTCCTCATCTTGTCCTAAAGATGAACCACACTGGCTGGTTCTATATCTATTTATTACAATGCCTGGATCTGGTTCCTCATCTTGTCCTAAAGATGAACCACACTAGCTAGTTGGAAATGCTTGGATGAGAATATCTCTTATGTGATTTTTACAGAAAGATGTTGTTTAATTATTATGGATCACGAAAGTCTAAATTCAAAAAAGTTTCTATAAAGTTAATTCAATTCTATATAATAAAAAACTTATACTATTATTATTATATGAAATAATAAGAAAAACTAATAAAAGAACTTATACTATTATTCCTATATGAAATAATAAGAAAAATTAATAAAAGTTTATTAAAGGGATAACTTAATTGGTTAGATAAATATTTGACTAAAAATATTTAAGGAGTCCAACTATATTAAACATGTAGCCAAAAACCATTTGGAAAATAAATTAAAGTTATTGAAGAATTATGAGAAAATATAGATGTTTCTGATTAATTTGTTAATTCCATTATTAATTTTATTTATTTATATTTGTTTCTATCTTTATAATACCATCATCTTTGTTTAGGTATAAAAATTTATATTTATTTATACATTATGACAATTAATTAAGGGGTAAATTTTTTTTAGTACCTATTCAAATAGAAACATCTTATCACTATTTTAGTCTAGAAGAAATGAAAGTGAACAACTAATAATAAAATAATAAACTAAAATACTAAATAAAAATCAAAGAGCAAAGAGAGAATAAAAAGGAAAACAAAAAACAGGGAAGACCACACTAAGAAGAACAACACAAGGGGCAGGGCGAGGTGGCTAGGATGAAAGGGCAGGGATCCAATAGCTGGTAATTTTCCAGTCGTCATCCCTATTGAGATTGCTTGGCTTTTTTTCAATTTCTATGGCCTCCTAAACTTCTGGTCATGAAAAGGCACAATCTTGGAAATAACACGGGCCTCCTCAATACATATGTGATGCTTAGTCTTTTATGTGTATTCTGCCAGGGTAGAAGACTGGGTCCTCCCATGTTTTATGCCTGCTGAGTGCTCATGAATCCTTTGATTAATAGAGTGCCTAATCTCACCAACATACTGGGTCCCACAGAAACAATGAATATATTTATTTTATTATACAAATTTATTATTATATGACTAAGATAAATTTATCTTAAGTGTAAATTTATTAAATATAAAAAGATATTAGTAAATTATTATCTTATTAATTAATTATTAATTATAGTTTCATATTTTATTAATCCTATGATTATTAAAATAATTTATTTTCCATTATACTTTTGTCAATTGGAAGGCATACATTTTTTTTTAGAGTTTTTTTATAAATTTATTTAAAAATAAATAAACTAAATTATAAATAAATTATTTTTTTTAAATATATTATATAATTAAGATAAATCTATCTTAATCTTAATTAAAATAAATCTATCTTAATCTTAATTAAAATCTTTGAGCTATATTTTCTTTAACCATTTTAAGATAGATCTAAGTTAGTTGTAATACTCAACTCCATAGAACTTGGAATTTTCAATTTACATAGATATAACATGCAATGGGCTTTTGTAGCATGTATCTATGTTTAAGGGCTAAAAGGATGTGATAGTCTTTTCTACTTTGTTTCTTATCAAGTTGTTCTCTACATCCATATAATTGGTTATCCATGAAACGATCTCAATGTAAGGAAATACAATTGGTCTAGTTACTACTCATGGAGACTAAGCCTTCTAATGGGTTGATACACCCCAACATCTAGATTTGTATTGCATGGTTGTAGTGGAAGTTCTAGATGAATTTCACCCTATTTATATAATTTGAGGCCTAATGCTTCAAAGTCTTCCTCATCCGTGTGTGGAGAACGTTTTAGGAGTCATGGAGTAATATTGAGTTGATCAAGGAGTGAGGAATGTAGATGATGGTTACAAAAGGAACTAGTAGTTGATTAGATATAGACTTTATGAATTGTTGTTTCTTTAAATCAAAATGAAGATATCTCCTCTTTCCCTCCCCCAAACTCCAAGTCAATGTTTAAAATGTGCCTCTATTTCAATGTCTGTTGAAATAACATGTTTGGAGCCTAATCCATTAGGGTTATCACAATATTCACTTTAACAAATATGAAGTCTTAAATGAATATGAGAAATCAACAAGTGTCAAGAATATTGTATTTATATATGTATCATAGGAATAAAATGTATTATATGTTTTTCTCAATTTGTGCATTCTAATAATGGTATTAGAGTAGGCCTCTCCTAGAAACCTATTAGATTTTCCTTTTTGAGCACATTAGATCTAACACTCTAATCAATCCTGAAGTCATCACACTAGTTTATATGCCTAGTTCCACTTTTCTCTACTTTATCCCAATTTTATCTATATGGGGTTTCATTCCACATGGTATGTGCATATGCCTCTCTCTTGTCTACTTCATTTCCACACCCATATATGTGAGTGTATCACATCCACGTGGTATCTCTTTCTGATGCATGCAAGAATAATATAAAGTAGTACTTGGCCTTTGTATAGTTGTTCCCTTTCGTGTGACACTTCCTGATGCAGGGCAAACCCTGCAAACCCAGAATCAAAATCAAATCCGATGCATGTAGAATGCATCTCAGTAAATGCTTAAATCTTCAGTATCTGGCAAATTTTCACACCTTTAACCTTCACTCTGCGTTGAGCGCTACAATTCAACACTTCTTAACCCATTTAAAAAAAAACAATCTAGATATTTGACCGCCATTAACAGTTGGTCACATAGTTTCACACCATCCCTTTCTACCTACAAATGCCATTCGATTTCAAGGTTCATTAAATCCAGAACCTTCAACTAATTCAAGTCTATTCTTTTAATTGAAGCCGAGCGCCCCGTCTTCAGACAGATTTATCCAATCTTCAATATTACAGCGCCACAGATTCCAGATACTCCTCTTCAAACAGATCGGTTCTCAACAATAAACCGAATTTAAAAACTCTGCACAATCTCAGCAACTCGCCCTCTTTTGATGATGCTATCGCTCAAATCCACATCTTCGAGGTTCCTGTCTATTAAACAATGCGCCCTTCAAGTCGACTCAACAAAGCCGATATGCAATTACCCAACTTAAATTCAATTCGACCCTTTTTCTAAGATTATTGATCCTCTTTTTATTTTCCGTCTTTTCCATCATGTGCAATCTTCAATGTGAATTAATCGGCAATTGCAATCACGGGATTGAGTGCCACAACCCCGTTTGAACCACAGTTCCGATCGATATAATCGCCGACCGGAGATCACATGCAATCTCTCCTGTTCTGATTCGATTACAATTGTCACAGTTCCGATCCTATGAATCGGAAATCAAAGGTTGGAGATCACCGATCCCATGCAAATTTGATATTACTACAACTTTCACAATTCTAAATTGCTCCATCACTCCAATGCGCACCGATATGATATCAAACACTGTTTAAAGAGATTCAACTCTGACATACGCCAAATCCACAACGCCGATGTAATTCTCCGCTGCTCCGATCCGATCCAATCGGAAATTGGAAATTAGAGATCGCTGATCTGATGCGATACCGCTTGCCACAGTTCTGATTCGATTCAATTTCAAATCCAGCTTATAACGCTTCGTGTTCACCCAAAGGGTTCTGTCAATGTTTTGACATTAAATTCTTTGTATTGAGGACTTTTCTATGAACAATCTCGACTATTGTTCGATTCACATCAACACGGAAATTCATATAATTAAATACACACACAGAACCGCCACTATATCAATCAAATCAATACATAGCTCATCCTTGAGAACTCGATTTATCTGTACCAGGATTCTAATTGAAAGAATTTCCATACGCTATGCTTTGGTTCCACCTCATTCAATCATAATTTCAACAGACCTTCAACAGAACGCTCATACAAAACAGTTAAACATTGTTTTAAATCACCACCGATCTTTTTCGTGATCGATGTTCGATCAACAAGCTCGCATTATTAACAAGTGTATAGAAACACACACGCATCGCAATCACTTCAAACAATTACATAGAGAAGAACCCTGTCCAAACTCCACAACTCATCGTATAATAATACATTCAATATTTATTAAAATCACAATAAAACAGCAGAACAATCCTCGGCCTTTGGCCCATTACACCATGAATCAGATTTCTGTCAAACAAAAAATCCACCACCCCTCAGAGCCCTCCTCAACCTTTCCAACCTTTTATTATTAACTAGCTCCTAAAAACAATGCTAACGCTATCTCCTTTTTTTAAAAGATTAAACAGAATTAAGCTATTTTATAGCTTCTCGATCACATCTATACAAACAAATCTTATCACTAATATAAAATAAGACAGTCTCTGATTTATTACAATTCTAAAACTATTTGAGGAATCCAACCTCCTCAGCAAATCGATTTTGACCAACAGTAAATAAATTTCATTGGATTTAACCACAACATGTGGACAAATCTCCACATTGCTGGCTAATGCCGATGCTCCTGCATCAGACTCCCGAAGTTTAAATTAACCATGATCTCCTGATCATGCAATTTTGTTCCATGTCCTCCTGGATCCCATACTTGGTTTGATAATTTGTCCTTGGTTACTGCTATTGTTGTTTGTCCTTCAAGTCTCCATCCTTTATGCTGTAATGCCTCACTATCTACTGTTGTCCTTTTCGCATATTTTGCTGCTGTTTTGCTCATTCTAATTTGCAATTTCCAATTCCCTTCACCTGTACCATTTCTTCCAGCCAATCTTCCTTTCTTCTTTTGTCTTGTATTTGTTTTACTGGAATGCTGTAGTATGAGTTTCCATAACTCATCCAATTCTTTGTCTATTTCACTTCCCATGTGCTGAATACTATTCTGCTGCAACTGATTTTGTTCTTGAATTAGAACATCATAATCTTTGTGCCAAAAATCTTCCATATACATTTCTGGAATGTACAAATGCCTTTTCCCAGGTTCTTCTTTTGGGTTCTCATTCATGACTTCATCATTCCTTGTTTCAAATTCCAGCATACCTTCCATTAATCCAATTTGTTGTTCTTGGTTCAGATTGACTTCACACTGCCCTTTTCCTGCATGTCAATCTTCATCAAAATTAATCAACTCAATAAACACAAATGCTTTACCTGGCTTCCTCATCAAAAGATTCGACTTATACCACAAATCTGCCATCTCATCTGGAAGTTCTCTCAAAAGTTCTGTACAATCTGCAATATCTGTCTTTAATCCTCCTTCACTCTGGCTTTCTTCAAGATCAATGATCTTCAATGACTCAGTGTATCTTTTGAATTCAAAAATTCTTTTGCCATCCTCCTTATTATGCATATGATTATGAGTAGTCATTTCTTCAACAGTCTTCAATAACTGTTTGTCTTTCCTCAAGTCAATGTGACCTGCAACCACACAACAACCTTCAGTTTTCGAAATACAATACCTTCCATTTTCTTTTGATGCTTCAAGCACCAATCCCCCATCATAGATCTTTTGGATTTCAGCGGATCCTTCTTGCGGTGACTTCAAATCAATATGAATTAGTTCTAGTTTCCTGAATTCGTTCATCAGTTTGCCATTCAACCTCTGTTGCAATAGCTTCCACTTCACCCTTTTCTTCAGTCTCCATCTATATCTTCGGTCTTCACTTATCTTTCTTTGTACAGCCAGACCAATTTGGTTCTTCATTCTGCTGCCAGCTTCTATACTTCTGCAATTTGATAACTTCCTCCAATTCACTCTCATGTAGCTGACCATTCCTTCCAAATTTCTGATTACTTCCATCTTGCTGAGTTAATATTTCTGTCTCCTTCATGCCTTTGAGGACATAACTCCCTTGTTGCTCTTGATCTTTCATCTCACCTTCAAATAATCGCTGCTCAATTTCTCTAATTTCAGCATCATATTTATTAATGTTGTCTTCCACACCTTTTCCTCCATCAGGTTCTGTAAGCTTTGTTTCTCATTTGGGTTCCTCGAGTAATCTTTCCAAGAATTCTATCTCCTTGTGGAATCTCTCCAACAGATCATCACAATTTCCATTCTCAGCTTCATTCTTTTCTTGGCAATCCTCCTGAGTTAACCTGCTTTCTATATCGTCATGTTGCAAGCATCTTTCATCAATTCCATTAAACAAATTCATTGGTTTACCTTCTTGTAGTACCACTATGAAATTTTCATTGGACTGCTGATCTATATCAACCTCATCTGATTGTTTCACCCCAAACAGAATTTCATCTATGAACTTCTTCTGTTGCAATAGATTAACGCCTTCTTCCTCTAAAAGGGATTCACCATCATACTTTACCTCAAAAGCTTCATTTCTAGTTGTGACAATTTCATCAGGCTGTCCATCATCCTCTACATATCCTGCAAACATACACAAACTGTAAGAATCAAAATCACAAGGCTTCATTGCCTCATCTGCTTTCCTTGTCAACATATCTTCGAATTGTTCTGAACTATGCCAATAGTCCATGAGATATTCAGCTGATCTCTCATTATCCTCTTCACCCAACATTTCACCTTGTTCTGGTCTACAAATGGAAACTTCCATTTCTGCTTCTACTTCTATGAGTTTCTCTGATTCCTCTTGAGCGCTCAATATTTGCTCAATCTTTCTCAATTCTTCTGCTATCTGTAACTTCACTTGCTGATTTCTCCTTTCCCGTAGTCTTGGCCATTTTACTCTTTTCCTCATGGTCCAAACACTTTTCTGCAGCATCTTCATCAATATTCCAATCTGAAAATCTATCTCAGCTTTCTCTCGGTCAATCTCTTCTTGACTCATCTTCATGCCATCTACTTTGGCATCTTCCCTTCTGCTGTGGCTTCTTTGTGAACTTCGGCTATGATTATCTGTAGTCATTTTCTGCTCCTCTATTTCCATGAGCTCCTCACTCCTCTGCAACAAGCCTCTGCAACAGTAACCCCTTCTGCTGCCACTTACCTCACTAAGCTCTCCTCACTCAGTCTTTTGGTAAGCACGATCCCCTATCTGGAATCTTCTTCTGAGCAACACCTTTGCTCCCTATAGGCTTCTGCAATCTCTCACTTTCTCTTCCGAAGACACTTCAATTGTCCTCTCTGTCCAATCTCTTGTTGGATTCTACAGGTTCACTGCCACTTCTAAGGATTTTCCTTATTCTGCTTTTAAGAACGCATCTGGTTCTTCTCTCACAGCTTCTCTTGATTTATATTGCTGCAGTCTTCATTCTTTCTTAAGTTGTCACTTGTGTTTTGAATGGATTTCCTCTCTTCTGTAATCTGGTACTAAACTTCATTCAGAAAACAAACATATTCAATTTCAACAGAGCCAAGCTCTGATACCAAAAATTGATGCAGGGCAAACCCTGCAAACCCAGAATCAAAATCAAATCCGATGCATGTAGATTGCATCTCAGTAAATGCTTAAATCTTCAGTATCTGGCAAATTTTCACACCTTTAACCTTCACTCTGCGTTGAGTGCTACAATTGAACACTTCTTAACCCATTTAAAAAAAAACAATCTAGATATTTGACCGCCATTAACGGTTGGTCACACAGTTTCACTCCATCCCTTTCTACCTACAAATGCCATTCGATTTCAAGGTTCATTAAATCCAGAACCTTCAACTAATTCAAGTCTATTCTTTTAATTGAAGTCGAGCGCTCCGTCTTCAGACAGATTTATCCAATCTTCAATATTACAGCGCCACAGATTCCAGATACTCCTCTTCAAACAGATCGGTTCTCAACAATAAACCGAATTTAAAAACTCTGCACAATCTCAACAACTCGCCCTCTTTTGATGATGCTATCGCTCAAATCCACATCTTCGAGGTTCTTGTCTATTAAACAATGCGCTCTTCAAGTCGACTCAACAAAGCCGATATGCAATTACCCAACTTAAATTCAATTCGACCCTTTTTCTAAGATTATCGATCCTCTTTTTATTTTCCGTCTTTTCCATCATGTGCAATCTTCAATGTGAATTAATCGGAAATCGCAATCACGGGATTGAGTGCCACAGCCCCGTTTGAACCACAATTCCGATCGATATAATCGCTGACCGGAGATCACATGCAATCTCTCCTGTTCTGATTCGATTACAATTGTCACAGTTCCGATCCTATGAATCGGAAATCAGAGGTTGGAGATCGCCGATCCCATGCAAATTTGATATTACTACAACTTTCACAATTCTAAATTGCTCCACCACTCCAATGCGCACCGATATGATATCAAACACTGTTTAAAGCGATTCAACTCTGACATACGCCAAATCCACAACGCCGATGTAATTCTCCGCTGCTCCGATCCGATCCAATCGGAAATTGGAAATTATAGATCGCTGATCTGATGCGATACCGCTTGCCACAGTTTTGATTCGATTCAATTTCAAATCCATCTTATAACGCTTCGTGTTCGCCCAAAGGGTTCTGTCAATGTTTTGACATTAAATTCTTTGTATTGAGGACTTTTCTATGAACAATCTCGACTATTGTTTGATTCACATCAACACGGAAATTCATATAATTAAATACACACACAGAACCACCACTATATCAATCAAATCAATACATAGCTCATCCTTGAGAACTCGATTGATCTATACCAGGATTCTAATTGAAAGAATTTCCATACGCTATGCTTTGGTTCCACCTCATTCAATCATAATTTCAACAGACCTTCAACAGAACGCTCATACAAAACAGTTAAACGTTGTTTTAAATCACCACCAATCTTTTTCGTGATCGATGGTCGATCAACAAGCTCGCATTATTAACAAGTGTATAGAAACACACACGCATCGCAATCACTTCAAACAATTACATAGAGAAGAACCCTGTCCAAACTCCACAACTCATCGTATAATAATACATTCAATATTTATTAAAGTCACAATAAAACAGCAGAACAATCCTCGGCCTTTGGCCCATTACACCATGAATCAGATTTCTGTCAAACAAAAAATCCACCACCCCTCAGAGCCCTCCTCAGCCTTTCCAACCTTTTATTATTAACTAGCTCCTAAAAACAATGCTAACACTATCTCCTTTTTTTAAAAGATTAAACAGAATTAAGCTATTTTATAGCTTCTCGATCACATCTATACAAACAAATCTTATCACTAATATAAAATAAGACAGTCTCTGATTTATTACAATTCTAAAACTATTTGAGGAATCCAACCTCCTCAGCAAATCGATTTTGACCAACAGTAAATAAATATCATTGGATTTAACCACAACATGTGGACAAATCTCCACATTGCTGGCTAATGCCGATGCTCCTGCATCACTTCCTCCAACCTCTACAAAATTAGCCCAAACATAAAAGGGTTCCAAGATTATATAAAAAAACTCAAACATGTGCTCTAATTTTATTGCATCTACAACTCTATAGTGATCCCTCTCTCCATATCAATTCAAGCTTACTAACTCTTCCCATTTTGGTAATGGTGCACCCATTTATGAGTCCATCTCCTTTATTTGGAAGCGGAAGTGTGTTTTCCATGTATTACTGTTTCTCCTCCTACTCCACCTGAATTTGTTACGATGGATCCCTCCATTAAAGACTCATATGATAATTTTGGTCATAATACAGTTAAAGCTTTCTCCATCCATTGTAGCTTCACTTGGTTTTAAGAATGGATCTTTAACAGCTTGCGTGGTTTCTAATGGTTATAGGTATAACACTAGAGGCATAACTTACCATTATATGGGGATCTCATAAAGTAGGCTCAAATCTATTCTCACAGGTAGTGATTGCGAAGATGCTTACATTAATGGTTAACAGAATTGAACATTTTCAGCTATTTTAGTGTGTCAAGTTGGGGGATTATGTAGGGTTCACTTCCTAAGAAGGAGGGTGAAGATGAGAGATGAAGGTCACATTTTACAACTTAAATCAAATTTCATGGGATTGGATTCCCATCTACCCCATGGCCATGGCTACAAAGAGTATAGCCTTTGAACCCATGCCTCATAGGAAGGCCAATTCAACCCTTTAGACTTTCATAAACATTGCTTGAATTTTGATAACAATCTCTTTCCATTAAATTATAGATGATATAATTTGTTTTTCTGTGTGGTTCATGGTCATCGGATATTGGTGACTCGCTACATCCACAGAATATTTTTCTAGGCAGAACCACCCAAAGAGATCACTTCCTACTAGCTCAAACATGGATCTTGACCCTGAAAGTGTTGATAGAATTAAACTCATGACCTCTCAATAGAATAGGTGCTTAACAATGGGGACTCCATCAATTGAGCTAACCGTCAGGGATATCAAATGATACAAATTGCAATTTATTATTCTAACTATTTCCAATATGAACTATTGGAGTAATCATGATGGCCATATAATGAGGAGCTATTCTTGGGGTGCCAAAAATGAGCTTGTTCATTCCATGTAATGCCCGAATTGTTTGACAAGCAATATTTGGAGTGTTCATGTGAACATGATTGGCAGGTTTTGTTTATATTCATTGTTGTAAAGGTTTACTTCTTGTATTCTTCTTACTACACCTGATAGCATTTTCTTCATACAAAGAAACATGACCACTTCTATTGGAATTGCATGGTTCTAGTCTATTTTTTTGAATATAGGGGAATGTGTCATTATTCATATAGTCACTCTTGAAGATTAGTTTACATTTAACATTATAAAGAATGGTAACTTGCAAATATATCTTTATCAGTTTATTGGTTAAATTGAATTATAAACATGTACATTTTCAATAGAATCCAACACCCTCATGAAGTTGGCCAAATAGAGGATCATAGTTTTGATCTTTGTTCTTATGAGAACTGTGGATGTATTTTTTTCTTATCACCTTATATCTAATAGGGAGGGAATAAGATCAATTATTGACAGTTAGACTTCAAGTTTCAAAGTCGATCAATCGAGTAGGAACAAGAAACGTTGAACCATAACCTAAACCAAAACCTCAAGCCAAAGTTAGAGCTATATCTAGAGCCATATTCCATGATATGACATCAATATGTAGTATTTTTTAAACCACCATTCAATAGAAGGATTATACATTTTTCTAGAAAACATATTGTGGTCATCTTCAAATGACCATTTTCGAGCACTTACAATTCACAAAAGACATCAAATTCAAGCTCAATTAGGAAATATTTCAAGAACTACTGAGCCTTGGCGCCAAGTTTTGGAGTTTGGAACATATTCAAAATATCATTTATGAGCACTTCTAATTAGAAGAAGACATCAAGTTCTATCCAAATTAGGAAATTTTTTTCAGAACTAATAATCCTTAGAGCTTAGTTCTAGAATTTATGGTATTCATTAAACCACCATTTAATAGAAGAAATCATCTTTTCCTAGCCATTTGGTTGGTGGTCATCCCAAAACCACCAAATTCATAAACCACATCCAGTCATTAACAATTGTCCACTTCCATATTACAACTCTCTAATTGGACTCACATACACCCAATTTAGATTTGGGGTGGGGGGGTCGGGGGGGGGGGGGGTAGGAAACCTAATCTATTAGGGATATCATATTATTCACTTGAGGAAATATGAATAATCTCAAGTGAATTAGAATATTCATCAAAAGTCTAAGGGACCTTGGAAAATGAATCCAAAGATCAAGAATATTGTATTTATATATGTATGCTATGAATAAAATGTATCACATCCCTATCTCATTTTGTGCATTTTAATAGAACTAAATTTTTGGATAGTTAGTTAGGGTAATTAGTTCATGCTCATATTTTTTTTATACCAAACAATTTGAGAAAGGAACTTATTTCCATGTGTGAAAGTTTAGAAGTCTGGATAATAGCAAGGATAATCAATGTGAGGCTAACTTCAAGGATTCATCCTCTCATTAAGCATCAAGTCAGGTAGGTCCTTTATATAACTAATTTTAATAATTACATTTGAGTTACTATAGACATAATTAGGGATATAGTTACATTATTTTCCAAATCAATCTATTAATAGTCCATACCAACTGTAGGATTATTTTTATTTGCAAAAGAACTAGTGAATTCAATTTGAAACATTCACTGAGTTTTTATTTGTAGGCATTGGAAGTGCTAGTCGACCTTGTTGACTAGACCCAACATTGGAACCTAGTCGAATGTCTAAGTTAGAATGTAAGTCAATTGATCACGTAGTGGGGTCAATCAACCAAGATAGTTAGACAATTATAACTAACTTGTAACTAAATATCATATATAAATAGCTTGTTATTGTAAAATATATGTGGATAAAGATTAGGAGGAATTACTGTAAGTGTTATGGTGCATTAATAAAGAAGCTTATTTGTTGGTCTACCACTACCTATGTTTGATCTCCTTTTATGTGTATAATAATTCATATTGTTATGTCAATACATTATCAATAACTTATCACAAGTCCCTATATTACAACATTGATCTCATTGTCAGTATCTCTTGAACCCGAGCTTGAGTAAATATGCATACTTAGATGTTGAGTTTCAAAGATATTCATGAGTGGTGGGAGAGAAAAATTGAGAACTATCTCAAGAACTACACTAGAATAAATTGACTAATGACAAGAGAAGCAAATGTCCAAGTCTTCATAGATGCCCATAAAATATTTCTAGAAGCCACCTTGGAAGAAATTCTATGATACATTAACCATGCTACTAATGAATATATTGATGGATGACTAGAAGTTAATGTTAAAAATCATGAACAAAGAACAAATAAATTTATATGAGTGGGTTGAAAAAAATTATAATGATTAATGTGAAGAGTAAGAAGTAGAAGAAAGAATGTCAATCGACAAAAATGAAAGGATATTTCATGACAATTTCTTATGCACCATACCATCTCTCCTATGTAAATTTTTTCTAGACAAAGGAGTTAGTGATATAGTTTAATACTAATCGCCATCAAATACTCCACCAACAAATACTAATTGGGACCACAAACAATAAAATTAGGAAAAAAATATTAGAATCCAACTATAAATGTATAAAAGAAATTTGTGATTATTTTTTAAGCAAATGAAATTAGTAATTATGATAACTATCATTGATTTCAAGTAAGTCAAGACTGGCTATGGGGGGGTCATCAATTTGTGAGATACCTTAGTCCATGTTGAATGAATCAAATACATTAAATAATATGATGTGAACATTAAGGAGGAAGTGGATGGAAAGGGAATATATGCTAAAAGAAGCATCAAAGTGAAATACTACACATCAAATGAAGTATCATAAACCTTTAGTTGATATTCAAAAATTGAAAAGGACAAAAGATAGAGAAAGTGAAAGAAATGTGTAACACAAATGAAGCCTAAACATTAGGAGTAAAGAAACTCTAGGAATGGGTGGTCAATGCACTAGACTCATCTAAGATTGATAGGTACCAACTAGATATGAGAGGGCCTACCCCAACAATTCTTATGATCAGTAACAACTTGCAGTTGGTTGTGGTAGCAGATGGCACTAGTAAAGATTAAATAAAATTTCTATTCCTTAAGATGCAATTCCCCATACTCGTTAATTCCTCAACCAAAGATTAAATCTAGATATTGAGCCCTCTCCAATGTCATATAGATTCAATTCATAAGGAAAATTGCATGATAGACTATTGATCAAAATACCATTGGTAGATCAAATCTATGTAGGAAAATAAGATGGTGAGAATCTCACACTCCACATCAAGGATCTCATGGACATACCCCCACCAATATTGGCTATTGAAGAAGAATATTCAAAGTCGACAAAATATTTGGAGTGAACCAACATGTCCCCAAGAAGGGAAGTTCGTTGAATATAAGCATAAGGCTTGCTAGACAAATCAAGATGGTCCACAAGACAAGGAAGCTGAACTCATAACATGAACTAAAGTAATATTGACATAAGTAGGAAATTAAACTTATAAAATTTAGTAGTCCACATAGTTGTCTCACTCAAAAAGCCAACATGTGAAAATCACTCATCCTTCTTTCCCATAGAAGTGACACATTAAATATAAAATGGGCATAAACAACATCCAAATATATAAAGGTGATAAAGAACCAAAACATCATTTGCTTTTATATGAAAAGTTTGGGAATCATTAGACATTAATGGCCCACTTTGATGGCACCATTAGAAATAAAGCACTGACTTGGTTCATGAATTTCATGGAGAATCAAACAAGAAGCAAGTCAGGGATAAAATCCAACTCTTATCCTTCTTTAAAGTGCAATATGGCAAACGCCTTGTTTCTTAGATATTTAAGTAAACAAAGAAATGACCAAGAGAAACAATGAGAGGACATGTTAAGAGATTTAAGGATTTTTTAAGTTAAATTTCTTTTCACATAGACGAACAACTCCTGGTGTAGTGGTATGTATCAATTCTAAACAAAAAATCAAAGGACCACTGCACATTCATGGCATTAATTCATATGAGGAAGCATTGCAAAAATAATAAGACATAGAAACTAACAATAATTGGCCTTCAATGCCATTATTTTTTACTAACAAGAACTTAGAAGAAAAGTTGGAAATTCTTTAGCAATCACTGAGAAGTTTGGCCATCCAAAGAAACAAACTATGGTGCATGAGGACCATACAAAAGATGATTGTAAATATGTATATATATTTGAAAAATAACTAGAAGTGAACATAATTCAATCATAATTACTCTATGAGATTTGTTAATCTCTGAAAAAATCATAGTACAAGAGCTTATCCCACACATTCTAAAAATGGAAAAACCAAAATTGTATGCAATCTATGGGAAACCAAGCCATTCAATGCAAGAATTTAATTTGAATGGTTGGAACAAAACTAATTATCACATAATATATCATACACAGACAAAAATCAAAATACACAAAAAAAATTAATTGCTATAAAGGGCATGAAGGATATCAAGGAAGAAGAGGTAGAGGAGGAAGGTTCACAAAAGGTGGAAGAGGTCTAAGAAGAGGATGATTGTAATATTTTGTATGTTGGAAAGAAGATCACCTTTCCCTCGATTGTCTATTGAAAGAATGAACTGACTTAAAATATTATAACGTATGTGGTGTAGGCAATAACTCTTTAGAGGATTTAATAATTATTTTGGACAAAATATGAATAAGAGAAATAGAAATCTAGTACATATAATCTCTAAATATCAAGTCTTGAATTATAAACCTACATGTCATGAAAACTTAGGAGTTGGCCAACAAAACCATATGCAAGGGACATTCCTAGTCAACTAATAAAGAATAAAAGTTTGTACCTCATTTCAGACCAAGAGAAATGACTAGGACATGAGGCATTGTAATTCTTCAAAAATAAGGAATACGATGGTGCTTTAGACATGGATACACAATGGAAGAAATTCCGCATTTACTTAAAGAGAAATTGTCGGTTGGTGTATTTCTTGAATTTCTCAACAATTTGAATGAAAGAGGAACATATATTATATAAAAACACGTTCGATTTGTCGTAGAATAAGATGCAAAATGATTATGGTCCACAAGTAGACTTAGAATCTTGGAATGAAGATAACAAAAAAATTAGAAAGTTAATTTAAAGAATGAAGACAATGTTGGTTGGACAACTAATTTGTTAGGGTTACTATGGACACATGTGAACTGTCATGGAAGTCCAAGAAATCTCTTGGGATATGAAACCAAGGGTTATACAATATGTATTACTATGTACATTTTGTTAATAGAATGCATTTCACATTTATATGAATCTATCAATCAATATTGTGTGAGTTTAACATGGTATCAGATAAAATGTACTCCTACCCTACTTAACGTTTGTGAGACATACTTTTGTGGCCTTCTTAGAAATCAAATTGATTTTTGGTCTAATCAACTTGAGCGCTTTCCCACTCTCAGTCTATCCCTTTACCTATCATATTGCAGACATGCCTATCCCTTGGAAAACACAAGGCAATTTCATTTACCTTCAGATTATTATAACGAGGCCATAAATTTGCTCGAAAAATGGTGGAAATTCCAGTATGATTTTTGCCAAAATACAACAGAAATTTTGGGAAATTTCGGTTATAGTTGTCAAAATTCAGAATTTTGGGTGAAGAGGGAGTTTTTGATTGTGTTGAATCCATTTTCACCATAAAAAAATGATTCAAATGCTCCTATGATAAGATTTTTTGAAAAGAAATCGCCAGATTCTCAACTAAAAATAACTTTCTGAGAGAATTTGTGGCCTTGATAGGCTACACCTTTAACTTTTTTCCAATTTTATCACCTCAATGGCTACCTAACATTCGTACTCGCTATAAATTTGCTGGACTATGGTACAACATCAAATTTTATCCATTCTTGTAATAATTAGATGGAAGTTTTTGGTTTCCTTGCTTAACCTTTGCTTTTGACACTCACTGTAAAATTGCTCCATAGCCTCAACCTACATTTTTTCCTATACATAATGCTCTATCAGTGTCTAGACACTCTCAAGTCTCCAGACCTGTCAAGTATGCCCCTCATCTACTACATTGTCAAAAACCTCTTTGCTCATAAGTTTTACCTAGCTCTCGTTGCTCCTCATGATTTTTTTCTCCTGGTATCCCAATCAGTTTCCCAAGTAAGTGTACCATTCATATTACCTCATGGATGAACTTTATAAGGAACTTGTACATTTTTTTGGATGCCATTGTTCTTCCCACCATGTATCCCAAGTAAGCTGTATCATTTTGAATCTTACAACCAGCTTAAATGAACGTACAAGGGCCAGCTTGGTAGTGTTAGCATTTGTAAATATTATACTTACATAGCATGTGGGAATTAGCACTTAGGTATACCTCATTGTTCTTGAATATTTGGTTGTAGAGGTTTTGGAACTTACTGGTAATGCTTCCTAGGATAACAAGAAGAATGTTATAGCCCCTAAGCATATTCAACTTCTTTTTCGTAATGATGAGGTTCTGAGCGAAGTTGTCGGGTGTGGTAACCATTTCCAAAGCCACGAGAGGAGGAATGGTGATGCTTGCTGAAAAAACAACAGTATTGAAAGAATGCGTAAAATTAAGGAGAGCGCTTCACCATGAAGACCAAGTCTAGTTTTCATTCTTTGTACAACTGACGGAGAAGCCTGAGTTCTACCTTGATTTTCTTTGCACCAAGTTCGAACTGTAGTATATTTTGGCTATGGAGATGGTCGCCTTCTCATCTCTAGGGAATAGTGAAATTTACATTCAAGGATTTGGATAATTTGACATCCTATAACAAAACTTTCAAAGTGTTTTAAGAAAATTAGTATACTTTGTATGTCTTGTCCAATGCTTTCCATTTTCTCGAGCTATTTATGCAATGTAGGGTGGTTATGTCTAAATTGAAATATGAATTTTACGGATTAATATTTTCCCCTTTCCTTTGAAACATTAATATTTCTTGTCTGTTAGTTCCATTTGCAAATCAATATATATAGTTTATTGCAATCCGAGAATAAAAGTTTTTGTTTGTAGGTTTATTTCATTTGAATGAAAAGTACTTGTGGGTGTAGGTGAAAACCCGCCAACTGAAGGACGAAGACAAGCTACAAAATTATCTGACCATTTTCCAAGAACGATTTCATGTTGTTATTCTAGAGTTATAAACATTCAATCAAGAAAGAAATGAATAAAATAGGAAACAGAATCACATACAAAGTCACACAAATAATTACGTGGTAAAACCCTGATAGTGTGTCAAGGAAACCTCCATGGGGCAAGGGATTGGAAGTCTTATTGCTCAATAATGATTCTCCAAGTTACAAGAAGCCTCTTGGAAAATCACCAATTTAATATGGGCTATTTTGTTACATAACTTCCTTTCGTTATAGAAAATTGATTAAACGGTAAAATAGATTTACCCAGATAATTACATCATTTACATTAATTGTTGTAATTTTTCAAGAATCTCCACCTTGACAACGATTTTCCTGATCCCTTTCCCATGCCCATTCATCATCTCTTTTACAAGCCAAGAGAATCCAAACACCATCAAAACTTCTCTACTGAAAGTGACTTCGTGAATATGTCTACACAATTCTCATGTGTATGGACCTTCTTGAGGGCTACTTTGTTTCCATCGACCACATGTCTCACAAAATGGTACCTTACATCAATGTTCTTGGTCTTGTTGTGACAAGCTGGATTTGTATTTAAATGAATAGCACTGTGACTGTCACAGGACACATTCACTTTCTCATGCATCCTTCCAATCTCATCAAGTATAACTTCAACCAGATTTCCTCTTTACAAGAATTAGAAGCAGCTATATACTCTGCTTCAGTAGTAGACAAAGAAAAAATTTCTTGAAGCTTTGACATCCAACTAATTGCTCCACCTGCATGAGTAAAAACATATCCTGTAGTATATCTCCTCTTGTCCAAATCACCTGCATAATCAACATCCACATATCCGTAGATCGAACCTTCACTACCGTTCTTCTCCTAGATTTGCATTGAACATGCTGACAACTCCAACTGCATGTGAAATGTTAGGTCTTGTAGATACCATCACATACACTAAGTTTCCTACCACATTTTCATATGATACATGAGAGATACACTTCTTTTCTTCATCAGTTCTAGGACTCAAAACCGAAGAAAGCTTAAAATCGAAAGTTAATGGAACATTAATAGGTTTCACATTGTTCATACCAAAATTTTTAAGTACTTTCTCCACATCTGCTGTGATAACTAGAGCTTTCCATTTTTTATGTCTTTGCGTATCTCCATGCCCAAGATATGTTTTTTCGCTCCAAGATCCTTAATTTCAAGCATCCTAGAAGGTTGAGCCTTTATCATGTTGATCTCTTCCATTATTTTTCCCGAAATAATCATATCGTCAACATATAAGATCGAGATAATGAATATGCCATTGAAACTTTTAAAGTACACAGAATGATCTTACTTACTTCTAGTAAATTTCTGGCTCACCATGAAGGAGTCAAACTTCTTGTACCACTTCTTGGGAGACTGCCTCAAGCAATACAATGATTTCCTGAGCTTGCAAACTAATCTTTTGTTGTGACCTTGTACAAAACCTTCTAGTTGTTCCATATAAATATCTTCATCGAAATCACCACAAAGAAAAGTTGTTTTAACATCTATGTGTTCTGACCCAAGGTCAAGTAATGCACTTAGTTCTAACACTGTACGAATAGAAACACATTTTATGACTAGTGAAACAATATCATGAAAATTTATACCTTCAACCTAAGAATATCATTTTGCAACCAGGCTCGCCTTATACCTTTCGATACTTCCATCAACATTTCACTTCAATTTGAAGAACCATTTGCATCCAGAAAAACTTCTACTGACAACACTTCTCCCTTCTGGGAGTTATATAAGGTTCCAGGTTTTGTTCTTATACTTCCTACAATCTAGATAATTGTAAACATTTTGGAAAGTATGAAATTGTTTCATACAAAAATTCAAAACAAGGGGTGCACCAACACCCTATTCATCTTCAACTAAATCAACGGGAGCAGGGTCTTTCACACTAGAGCCTAACAACTCAATTTGAGCGATACGTGGAATATGTTGCTTGATGTGACTAAGGCGGCCATTTTGTTGTTGCAGTTGGAATTGATTCTTCTGAAACTCCTTACTATAATTTGGGTACCTATGAGAAGACAAAGGTGTGTTTGTTGGGATTTTCTCTGGGGCTTTAGTTAGGAGCTTCTTCATCATCCAATATAGATGAACTGTTTGTTTGTATTGGGTGGATCTTCCTCCAAAATGACTAGGGTTTGGCACCAAACTCTGCCAGTCTTCCAAATCAATATCAACAATATCCTCTTTCTGGTTGAGATCCTCTTCCCATTCTGTAATGAGCTGCCATACTTGGGCTGAGCTGCCTGGATGGTATGCATGGGACACTTCATTAATGATTTGGGAGGTTGACTTACGCCCACAAACTTTACCACTTGAAGCACTAGATTGACTGATCTCAGGGGATATGATACTTTGTTTACCTCGACCACGAGATCCCCAAGAAACATTTCCTTTACTCGAGGTGACACGAGCCATGTAGCTGAGGTAACTGCAAGGCTTTTTAAAGACTAACTGTAACCCTGGAAACCGACTTGAACGAATTTTATACATAGGAGCAAGAAGCTTCCAGGGGTTGCTCCAAAACAGGGCACCCATGAGAGGAGGCTTGAACCAACATAAATTGAACCAGCGCTTGGTGAAACCTCACGTAAGACTCCTTCCCCAGGACGATCAGAAGCTTAGACCAAATCCAAATCGAACGAGGAATCACAGACAGGAAAATTACCAAACTTACTAAGGAAAAAGTCGAAATCCAACACCTTGATAATATCTCTGCCACCTTCATGGATGGCATTAATTAGTTCCATGCACACACCCACCTCTCCATCTGGTTCATGCATGTGGAGGGTGGTATAAGATCGCCTTGGGATTTTCATATAGAACGATGGATAGGGGTAGGTCTCATGTTATCCATCTCACACCTCAATCAAGGATGTTGGTCTTTATCTTGATAATGTTGCTAATTTTCTCTATTATCCTGCTCCACGATAGATTTTAAGGTATTGAAGTCCACCTCCAGAGGTTGGGGATGCCAAGCCATCTCCATAGATCTACCCGGATGAGAACAACCCCAATTCTCTAGGAAATATGCAGCTTTGTTGCATTCTATCATAACATAGGAAGTGAGGATATGGTCAAAACTGGGGAGAATCTCACCCACTTCCTGCACCAGGCGTGCTATATGGAAACTATGGCTAAGATTTTCCCATATTTCGCCCTAGTTTAGCTTCTTGACAATGCCAATCACCAGTTTTGAATCGCCTTCAATCACTATCTTTCTGTAACCAGTTGTAATGGCGGTAATGAGGCCTTGTTTGACTGCAGTGAACTCTACCTCATTGTTGCTAGCATAACCACAGTTTGCTTGAATACAAGTATAGTTCTCTTTTGCAAATCCTAAAAGATACCTCCAAAACCAACATTCCTTGGATTACCTTTAGAGGATCCATCAAAGCTTAAATTAATGAAGCCATCCAGAGGGGGCAAAAAAGTGTTGGGGCGACATAGTAGGGGCAATTAAAAGTTTCCATGAGCTTAGAGCTATCATCCTGGGGGACAAATTCAACAAATTTAGAATTCTAGCTTCATGAGGGGCTACTTGCCAATCATCCAGATGCCATTTTTCTGCCAGTATCGTATCTCCAATGTTCCGAGTTATGTCTGTCCAAACTACTTAATGAGATTTATGGTTGTATTTAAATATCTTGATGTTTCTCTCCTTCCAAATTGACCATAGGAGGAAACCCAGGGATAATTCCCAAGCTCGATTTAGTACCAAACTTGAGAATAGGCCTTACGTCATAAGAGGATGGATTCCTTGATTCTTTGCTTATCTCTGTCCAGGTGGACAAATAGGTCCCCTAACTGTCACCATTTTGGTCTGCAAATGATCACAAGTTTAGAAAATGTTCCAGGTTCTCATTATGTTGGCCACATAAAAAAAATGAAGGACCATGGAAACCACATTTTTGAAGCTGATCCGGAATGAGGATTCACCCTCTTTATACCAACCATAATAAATATGCTATTTTCAGCCATGGTTTACCTGTCCATGTCTTCTTCCATATATGGTGTTGGTGGTTTTGATAATCTTATGCTCAGAGTGTGTATGCTTCCTTGATATTGAATATACCATGGGTAGAATATCCCCAATGAAGAATATCATGTCCCTCCTGAATTGTAATTTTTCCAGACTGTAATTCTTTATCCAATTGCTGCCATTATTTTGAAAGGGGAGGGATCATCCAATCCTGAGGCTCCTTCCATTGTCTCCATCCAGAGTTCGGCTGGGGGGGCTTTCAGAATTGGTCCATTGAATAATAGTTCTGAATATTTGTGAATAGGAATATCTCTCCTAGCTCTTGTCAGCTAAACAATTTCTCCCTCTGTTGCCATGAATCTTGCAAAAAGAGTGTCGTTTGGCCATTTCGAATTTCCCAAAATAAATTCTACTTTATGAGGTCATTGTTTCCTGTAACCAGGTTCCGGATTGAAGAACCCTTAGGGGCATCGCTGTATCTGAGGATATATTCTGTCTAGATCGGCATACCAAATTTTCTGGTCCATATTTTATTCCATAAATCTTGGCCCCCCTTTAACCATCGCCACCCAAGTTTAACCCCGTGACTTGATTTAAGGTGAAAGGATCCTGAAGACTTAAATCCCCAGCCATCTTGGCATGTGTAAGGTTAGTCCAAGATACCAAAGCCAATTTCTTTAATTGTTGGGCTCCACCCCATAAGAATTTTTTTACAATATCTACCATAGCCGAACATGAGGTTTTGGGTGTGACCATTCCAGAGAGTTGATATACTGGAATTGAATAAAGGACTTCTTTTAGAAGAATTGTTCTACTGGCCAAGTTTAGGGCTCTAAACTCCCGACTACTAAGTTATGATTAGATTTTTTGGAGAAGGTCTTGCCAACAGGAAGTCTTTTAAGAATTAAACACCAAATGCATGCCAAAATATTTAATAGGTAAAGATCCAATTCCAAAGCCAAGTAGCCTAGCGAGGAAGGTTTGGATATTCCCAGGGCTATTGAAGAAGAACATTCTAGATTTCTCATTGTTAACCAGGGTGCATGAGGCTGTCATAAAATCCTACAGAATCTCTTTGATGTTTCTTGCTTCTATTAGGGAGACTTGAAAAAATAACATGATGTCGTCCACAAATTGTTGGTGAGTAATGGAAAGATCATTGCCCCATGGATGGAAGCCCTTAATTTGAGAGGAAAGAACTATCGATTTTAGATATCTACCCAGTCCTTCAGCAGCTAGGATGAAGAGAAAAGGGGAGATTGGATCTCCTTGTCTTAAGCCTCGAGTGGGATTGAAAGTTTTAATGGGAAATCCATTGAGAAAGATAAATCAGACTACATATGAGATAAGGGAGAAGATTGAATTCACCCAATGCTGATCAAAACCAAAAGATTTGAGAATTCTAACAAGGTAAGACCGGCTTAAGCGATCATAAGCTTTAGATAAATCCAACTTGATCATCACGCCAGAGATTTTAATTTGCTTGAAGGAGTGAACCTTTTCTTTAGAGGTAATGGTTCCATCAAGGATTTGACGACCTTCCACAAAACCAATTTTCTCAGGAAAGATGAGAGCTGGAAGGAGAGGCTTAAGATGCTTGATGATAACTGTGGAAATAATCTTATAAATAACATTACACAAAGAAATGGGTCTAAAACCCTGGGATCTTCAGATTTAGTTGTTTTGAGAATTAAAGCAATGAAATTCTAGTTGATACCTGGAGATACCTTCTAGTTTCGATGAGATTCCTCCACCACTTCAAGAATATCCCACCCAATAAAGTTCCATGCGTCTTGGTAGAATTCTGCCATAAATCTGTCTGGCCCTAGTGCTTTGTTTCTGGGCATGCCCTTGACAACATCATCTATTTCCTCCAAAGTTTCAACGGGCATGAGGGCCATATTCTGCTCTCTGGAGATGAGCCGAGTGATGTGTTGGGTGATTCTCGGAATAGATTCTAATCTATCTCGGGGAGGATCAGAGAGAAGGGACGGGAAGTGATTTAATACTAGATTTTCCATCTCTTCATGATAAACCAATATATTCCCCGATCCATCCTTAAGGGAGAAAATTTGGTTGTGTTCTCGATGTTGGATCATGGCTTTGTGGAAAAACCAAGTGTTTCTCTCACCTTCCCTAAGCCACTGTATTCTAGATTTTTGTTCCCACAAAATTTCTTCTTGTTTTCTTCTTTCCTCCAATTGGTTCACCAATCTTCCTTCTTCCTCCACTAGGATTTCATATCTTCCCTCCATGATGTTTTTTTGTGGGACGTCTTGCATTCTATCTTGGAGTTGTTTCTAATATTTCATGATGTTTCCAAACTCCTCTTGGTTCCATCTCTTAATCTGCTTTTTAATTTCTTTTAACTTCAGCTGGAATGTTTGCATGTGATTCCTCCCTTGGGTTGTGCTCCCTTTCCACTAACTTTCAAATTTATGCATAAACAATGAATCCCTTAACCAGAAAGATTCAAAGCTAAAGAGATGATCTTTTGGTCCTATTTTCAAGTCAATCTGCATCCTAATCGGCTAGTGGTTTGATCCCATGCATATCACTATGGACGCTTCAAGCAAAATATCCCTACTAATCACTTGTTTAGAGACCATCAATATATCAAGACATGATGTTACCTGATGAGGACCCCCATGTCGATTGTTCCAAGTGTACACTGCATTATTTGTTGGCATATCCACAAGTTGTAGTTTCGTGATTGTGTCTTGAAATGCCTCCATATCAGCATCGATGCGATGAAGGCCTCTCTTCTTCTCATCCAACGACGAGATCAAGTTGAAATCCCAGCCAAGAATCCAAAGCTACTCCGAGTATAACCTTCTAAGTTTTCCTATATTCTAAGGGAAAACACCTTTTTCTCCTAGAATGTGAGGCCCATATATTTCAGTTAATAGAGTCCAATCACAGGTACCAATGTATTGGAATTTACCTAAGAGAGTGTGAGGAAGACTAATTCAGTATTCAAATATGATCTCGACAGGATTCCACAGGATAACGAGCCCGCTTGCGCTCCCATTGGACTCTTGAGCTGTAACCTCGTACTGGAGTTTTAAACCTCTGACAATTTCCTTTAATTTGCTTTATGAGATTTTGGTTTCTTGGATAATCATAATACTTATTTTATCTCTTCTGATCATGTCTTTCAAATACCATTGCTTTCCTCTACTATTGAGGCCTCTTACATTCCAGGATGTAATAATCATTGAAAAGGCTTATTGATTTGGTGGAAAATCGCAGAGAGCACACCACCCTTCCCGAGTTAACTAGTAGATCTCCCACCATCTGTATGGATTCTTGCAAATTATTTTCGCCCCTTTCTTACCTCCTTTACCAAATATATTCAAATCCACTCCCTATCCTTGATGAGATCCCAAGTGATCTGGCTGGCCCATTGATATCGACCCTTGCTTAGCTTGGTACTGTTGGAAAATCTCCCAATATAGTTGCTTTTTGTCTTCAGGGATGAATTGTTCATCCAGGGGGCACCATTCACTCAACCGTCTTCTCATGACTTGTTCTTTTATGATGAGTTCCTCCTTCATGCCATTGATTTGCATATTAGCTTTCTTCGCCTATGTTACCTGTGCTTCTTTTTCCTAGGGTTCATCCTCAACTTTTTGCTTAGGTTTATTCCCCCCATTTTGCGACACTTTAGGGTTTTCACTGCTTGTTGGGTCTCTAGATTCACTGGCGTTCTCCTCTTACTTTGTCAGAATTTCAAAGTGGTTGGTGCGGTTCAGTCCTTTCTTTGGTTGTAGTTGAGAAAAAAAAAAGGGAGGTTTCACATTATGCTTCTTTTTTTGGACTTCCTGAGAACCCTCTGAATCCTTCTAAGATTTGGCCGGATCTTTGGCAGTTTGAGGCTTCGTGGGTTCTGTTTGATTTAGAGGGTATTCCTTGTATAGGTGATCATATTCATGACATCTCCTGCACCGGAATGGGATGTGTTCGTAATCTAGCGGCAGTTGCCATACCTCATCTTGATACTCTAACTCAATAAATTTCGAGAGGGGCTCAATTATGTCCATATACACACAGATCTGGGCATATGAAGTATACCTTCCTCGCCTTGTTGAATCAGCCACCTTGACAAAACTCTCGATAGAGTTTCCTATCCCTTCCAATATTTATGGATCCCAAAAATCCACCAAGAGTCCAAATAATCAGACCCATACTGGAGTCTTGATCTAGATTGTAGCATTCTTCCCAATGGCACATGAAGAGTCCGACATTATAGTAGAAATAGGGCCCATTTTCAAAAACCCTTTCCTTATCTTCTAGACTGGTAAAAGTCAATGTAAAGAAGCCCTGAGCCCTCAGCTTCAGATCTATGTGCCCTTTTGGCTGCTATTTTAATTGGATCCACTTGACTAGATCATGTTCTGATGGCCAAATACTAATAAACTTACAAATCAATGCATGATCTTTCATGAATTTCTGATACGTCTCCAGTTTGTTGCTGGGAATTACGAATCGGGGTTTTTTAATTGCTCTTGATAGACATTCTCTTTGTATTCTAGCCTTCCATTGTGCCCCTAATACTGGGTTTCCCTTGGCTCCTCCTCATGATCTACTAGATGCCGTGGCCACACCTTGAGAGCTTGATTCACCTACCACGATATTTTGGTAAGAGAGACTCTCCCCTCCCCATATGCGTGCTCATACCTCCATCAAAATTTTGAAGAGGAAAAACCATTAAGATTTAGAAAAAGGATACTTGTGTGAGTGATTCAAAATTTGAAAGACTATACCTTAACAAAGCTAATCGCCTTATCTCAATTATATTATTTTGAAACATTCTCCACTACAACTTTTGATTACCTTACATTCTTTCTTCTTTGTGAGTCTTTCCTCTTCCTTACGCCAACCTCCTTGCACGTACTCGAGAGTCAAAACTAACCCTAAGTGCAACAAAAATATTAAATTTATTTTGAATTTATAATAAATGACGTATTTTTATATAGATTTTAGAATATTTTAAAATTTTAATAACATATTTTTCTAGATTTTAAAATATTTCTGAAATTTATAAAAAAAGCGAGTGAAGTGAAATAATTGACTTCTGTTCTGCATTTCTAAAATATTCAGAAATTTAATGCCTTTAATGCCCCTGAGAGATAGATACTCAATATATGAGATGATAGGCACGGTTGGATTTGTCCGGTTCGTGAAAGTTCATTAAAAAAAAAACCGTATCATATGTACAAACGAGGGATCGTCTGTGCAAATTGCAGTCAGATATGCAATGGATTCGGCAAGAATTAAGCGGTACTATGGAGAGGTAATTTCTTTATCGGGGTTCCAATAATTCGGCCGACATCGAATCATAGTACCAAAAGCTCCTCTGGGCCTCCAATAGGCCGTAGTTTAGGTTTCAAATTTGTTGGTAAAATTAGGAAAATTTTGGCTTAATAAAATTGCGCAGATATTTTGGTAAATCAAGGATATAACGGTGAAATTTTAAGATTTTAGACATTCAGGAATTTTTGATAGGGTTGAATTTATTTTAACCTTAAAAAATACTATTTAAAAAATTCTACTGTCAAAGTTTTCGAAAAAAACGGCCAAATTCTAATCTTTCTTAATTATCCTAACAAATTTACCACCTCATTAGAAGATGCCTCCCATAGTAACTACTAGTAACTAGATGCCTCCCATAGTAACGACTAGTAACTACTATAAGTTATCACTACCTAATAAATTCTTTCACCAATTCAACTAATTATGAAAACCTGCAGGTGGAACGTAGCTATTGTCAAGAACTGTAGAAAAAAAACAGACAAAACACTTTAAGTCCAGACAAAACACTTTAATGTCTTGTGGACTTAAAATTTATTGAATATCTCACAAACCGAATGAAATCATCAATGTAAGTTATGTGATATAAGTGTTTACTAGAAAAGGCAGCTAATATTCGGTATTTAATTATTATCCAACCCAAATCTTTTATAACACCCTCCACTGTAATACAATTCATTTATTAATATATATATTTATAGTACAGTGATGTGCGGTTTGATTAATATATATATTTTTATAATACAGTGATGTGCGGTTTGACGGTAGGTTTATTTGGGCAATGCCCAGGCGACCAAAGTTCAAATCTCATTGAGTACAATGACCTGCTGTGGTGGTAGGTAAAGGAACAGATTCCCCTTTCCCATATATATATATAACATAGTCGAAAATTTAAAAAATATAATATATAAAAATGTAGTGTTTAGAAATTTTATCAAAAATTTAATTAAAACTAAGAAAAATCACAAATTTAAAAAATTATATTACAAAAAAACAAACACCGAAAATATCTAACCAATTTTTATGATCCGAGTATTATAGAAATATTTTCGGAATAAGCCAAAACCTCTCAGGCTCCAATATATGAGGCTGTAAAATCATGTTTATGTGTGGTCAAAATCATATCGAAACACTGCCTTGAGTCACGCCGCTGGTTAAGTACGGCCATAGGTATCGGGAAAAGACGCTGTATCGTTTCCGTATGGCTATTCTCAGGAAAACTGGTTACATGAATTGTTTTCATATACATACTGTCAGAAAAACTGTTTGGAGGAGGCACCCACTAACTGTGGCATAGATCAGAGGTTTTATAAGTTAATTGAAATAATAAGTAACGAAAGGTATACACTATAATCTATAATTCACAATTTTGTTTATGTCATTTTGTGTTTTCTAAATATAACAAGGAGTCACTGTTGTGGCGCTAGTCCCTGTCGGTTAATAGAACAGTTTGGTGAGTTATTATTATGAGATTTAATTTGTGTTTAATTTGCATTATCATCAGAGCTGGTTTGCATTACTAGTGTGTTGTAGGCATGCTTACTTGTATTAAGATTTAGTGAGTTTGATAGCGAATTGTTGTATGGACTTTTTGACTTTATGCAAAGAGTGAAATATAATGAACTTTGCGTTTGTTAAGTAAAAATTGTGATAAATGTAAGATTAGTTTTAGATGTAATTTTCCAATGTGTCATGATTTAGAAAATGTTTAGATTAATAATTAAAATGTAATAAAATTTAAGAGTGAATCATGGAAACCTTGACGGAAAAAAACTATAAAAGGTAATAATAATACATTATAATGTATGAAGAATTAGAGAGTGTTAAAGTAAGTTATGTATTTTAATAAGCATGGGGTATAAAATATATTTAAATGCATAATAATGAATTCATGGTGCACAAAAGATAGAATTTTGTTATTTTTTTTACATTTGAATATTATGGAAATATTCATAAAATGATAATGAGCAAATAAACATTATTATGAATATAAATTTGTTAATTAAATCCGTGGTGGAGAGTGTTCAATATTTAGATAAATGATTCTCGAAAGTCAAAGAAGAACTTAAGCATTTAAAAATTATGGAGTCTTGAACCCATGATTGAAAGATTAGATATCTAGTAACATGTTTGGACATAAGTGATACCATTCAGGTTAATGTCAGTGATTGGGGAATTATTCCATGGTCAAAAGAACAAAAGATATATTTATTTAAAAATATTGTTTATCATAACTTTAGTGTGAACTTTAAATTTGTCCAATTACTAATTAGCAAAGAAAATAAACCCTGCATCTAATTTCTAATTAGTAATTTGTTGCATTTAATTAATAATTTGTTGTGATGCAAAAGGACATGACTTTTGGTCTTTTTTATAGTTTTGGGTTAGTAAATATAGGATCTAAGTACAATAGCAAAGTAATTTTGATAAGTTTATTTTATAAATTAAAAACTAAAATAAACAGATTAAAATTAAAAAAACATTTAAACTCTACGAGTTGAAATGTAAATTGATCATGATCTGCAAGAAAAAATTCATTATCTTTTGGTGTTGTATACTCTTGCTTTCTGCAATATCTGTGTTCCATTTAAGTAAGTTAGTTTGTTATTGAAATTTTTTCGAAGTATAATGAAAGGACTTACATCCAGATAAACAGATGTCATTAAACATAGTTGTTTTTCTATTTTGTGATTATCTTAATTAGGGAGTATAGTTTAATATAATTCATTTATTTGGCATAACATAAGCATAGGAGGTATGATGACATATAGAATGATGAAAATTGGGATAATTGAAAATAATAAAAGAATGGAGATTGACTATACCACTTGAAATTACTCTATTTATTAGTTAGAAATAATGTTTTGACAGCTTGATTTTTTAAAAGTTATTATGTTATTAAACTGTATACCTAGTGACAAGAAAGGCTTACCTTGGCATAAGCTAATTATTGCAGGTTAATACAACTGGGAGAAATGATATTACATGTTATAAATTATGAAAGTCATATTCAATTAATACTGTTTTAAAAAATACATAAGAGTTCATTTCAATGTGGGAATCTTTTTATTCAAGGAATTTTATTTCTTTGTGATTGGAAGTGTAATCTTTCCATTATGAATACTGAATAATAAAAATATTATAGGAAATTTATACTTAGTTAAAACTATAAATAATTTAATAGTTATAATTAAATATGAATGGATAAGCAGTGTTTAATATTATATGGGTAATTTAAATCATAAAATGCATTATTTATTTAAACATCAAAGATAGAGTGTGATATTATAATTAAATAAAAATAAATAATAATAATATTTTTATATTGGATCAGAGATATTGAAATTTAATTATAATTGGCATGTTTATCATGATTAATAATAGTAAAAAGTGTTTAATCATAATTAACATGGTTGTGATGCTAATGCATGGTCATCTCGCTAATCCATGGTCAAAATGGTCAATCATCATTAAAATGGTGAATGATGGTAAAGCATGCCCAATGTAGTTAACAAATATTAAAAATAAACAAACCCAACTATTAAATAAATGAGTTCAAGTAACTAAAATATAGTAGATAGAAAATGGTGAATGATGGTAAAGCATGACCAACATGGCTATCAAATATTAGAAACAAACAAACCCAAATATTAGATAAATGATTTCAAGTAACTAAATATAGTAGATAGTAATTTATATTTATGAAACTTGTTCAAATTGAATTATAACATTGATTTTCTACATAAAATCAAATATATAACACATAAAGAGCCCAATTTATTAAACATTAGCATAATGAATCAAGAGCCATAGAGACAAAATAAAAACTGCCAATGCCAATTTTTATCAACTAATAATTAATGCATTAAACATTAGCATAATGAATCAAGAGCCATAGAGACAAAATAAAAACTGCCAATGCCAATTTTTATCAACTAATAATTAATGCAACATTCGACTAGATGAATGTTCAGATACAAGATGATCATTTAAGAACATAGGATTTGTGTTGTAACATTTTGTCATTCTGTCAATACAATGTCATTTTGTTAGCAATGACAGCACTTCATTCCAAGTCTGCATGTTTCAAAAATTTGAGTTGAAGGGGATCCCATGGAATTTGCAGAAATTTATGCTTCTTTATATTAGCTTAACTGCTGAATTTTAACAATATCATTTCCAGACTTTCCTAGAATGGCTGCAACTGTGCGTTCAGATGTTACAACTTCAACTGTAGTTTTTGTGATAAGCTGACCAGCTGCTGTCACACTGCCAAAGGTGATATACAATGCCAAGGACATTAGTACAGAAATACTGATCAGCAAAACCACTATGATAGCAGCAATTGACAAAATTTTGCAAATGTTGTGTACCTTTCAAATTTGGCAGAAGTCCGTTGACGAAGAATTGGGTCCTCAAACTCAGAGAAATTGCCAATACTGTTTATATTGCGATTTGACTGAATTTTGAAACAAAGCATATAGTTAGTACTACAGGGGTTCGTGTTTGCAGACAGATTTATGGTTAATTATCTTAAATAGAAATTTAATTGAATCAAGGAATCTGCTTTTGTTCTAAGAAATCAAAATCAAAAAGTAGCAACAGAGGGACAGTAGACGAATTGTTGGAAAATGTCGGAGGGAGATCAAGAACTGCATACAAAATTGGTGCACTTGTTTGCTGTGGATTGCCTGAAATTTCAATCAGTGATTCAGATTTTCCTGGTCTAACTTCAAGAATATTAACTTTGGCATGAGAAATCTGACCATACAAAGAAAACATGATCAATAAATAAAGTGTGTTCATAGCAAGGCATCAACAATTGAGCTTGTTATTTGAGCGTGCAAGAGTCCATGGTTATTTGAGCATTATGAGTTAATGGCATTCTGGTTGAATACTGAGGGTTTGTCTTAGCTGTGGTCGGCATGCGCTGTGGTGGTCTGATCGGCGGCCAGCTGTTCCTCCTCGAGATGCTGGAAAGTTCAGCTTGGGTTTTACTGTCTTCGCGGCCTTTGGGTTTTACTGTCTTCGCGGCCTTTGGGTTGGTATTGTTACTTGCTTGTTTAGCTCTGCAGTCTGTGCGATTTTTCGTGTGCGGTGGAGTTCCTGCTTGCTCGGGTATTGTTACTTGCTTGTTTAGCTCTGTCGTCTATGCGATTTTTCGTCTGTGGTGGTCTTGTGGGCGGACAACTGTCCCTCGTCGAGATCCTGGAAAGTTACTCGACTTGGGTTTTACCCTGTTCGCGCCCTTTGGGTTATTATTGTTACTTGGTTGTTTAGCTCTGCAGTCTTGCCTGCTTCGTAGGTGCAGCGGTATTGTCTGTTCGTTTCCCTCAAGAGTCCATGGTTATTTGAGCATTATAAGTTAATGGCATTCTGGTTAAATAATGAGGGTTTCTCTTACCTGCATGGCTTTTATGAGCGATATAACCTAAGTCGAACCAAGGTTTTGGGGGTGGAAAGGTTGGTTTTGGGGGTGGAAAGGTTTTGGGGTGTTATTGGGGGCCTCGCATCGTTCGAGGTGAAGGGCACGTGGTCCGGTGACTCCCAAGCGGTTGTGTAACGTTGGTATGAATCGGACCGTGTTCGCGCCCTTTGGGTTATTATTGTTACTTGGTTGTTTAGCTCTGCAATCTCTGCGATTTTTCGTTTGTATTTGTTGTATTGTCTGCGGTGAAAACACAATGCGGTTTCTGCCTGCCGTGATACTGTGGGCTTGTCTTAGCTACATGGGTTTTATGGAAATTTCTGTAAATGTCGGTTTCGACCAGCATTTGGAGCGAGACGACCTGGGTGAAGCTATGGCGTGTATTCAAGGTTTTTCGGTTGTATAATTTATGTGTATGTTTACTTTGGTGCATAATGTTTTTTTAATTTTGTAATTCTGTTATGGATGTATGAATATTCGACTCTGATATTACTCCTAGAACGGAAGGTTGCTTTGTTGACTAAAGTTGTATAAGACTAAAACACATGCCTAAGATGGCTTGTTGCAGCTTTGCAATGTTGACGAGATCTGTTTTGATTTGCAAAAACAATTTATTAGAAAGTGAGTATTGTACATACCTGAACCAACTGATCAGTTTCGAAAGCACACCGAGGAAGCTGTTCTCTTTGTAATATTCTAATATTGGCAGCTATTGTGTGCCTCATATCAGAAGTCAGTGCGGCACCCCTGCCAATTAGACAACACAATTTCAAAATAAGATCAAGTTGCTGAAACATACTTTATCATATGCAATCCTATTACTGGTTACAGAACTGTATCTGCGATCAAACTTCAGATTCACGCTAACTAGCTAAACATGAGAATGCAGAAGGAGAGATCAAAAGTGTGAGGCTACAAAGTCATAAACTTCTGGAACAAGGCTTGTAGCACGTGCTTTTCAATGAGGTCTAATAGAAACATTGGCTGAAAATATTGCACAATGCTGAGGATGTAGGCAATTAAATGCAAAGAACCAACTAGAAATTTTAGGCACGGGTTTCATAAAAAGGTTTAAGTCCCCTTGCCGAAGTACTCCAAAGGTAGCTTCTGCATACACAACACTGTGTGTGAAGTGCACTTCAAATGATATAAAAAATGAAATGGGTTGAGGTAAACTTACTGCTTGGACATTCTTTATCATGCTTATTTTAAAAGCTTGCATCATTTTATTTATTATTTCTAAATAACTATGTGTCATGATCTTTCTTTTTTTATTCTCGAGTCAAATGAATGCAATTAAACTAAAACAGAATGCACACAGAATCCAGACTAACACGTAGGAAAGTTTTAGAGACATATATGTAAAACCAACTGAAGCACAAAATAAACGTACTTTCACGTTGAACTCTGAGCGGTTCTATTTTAGAAGATAAAGAATTGCAAAAAATTCATTTCTATCTATATCCGAATCCAACAGAATTTGATGCGGTGCTCCATGCGATGGAAAAATTTGACAACTTAGGTAAGCTAACAGAAATATTTGGGAAAGAATAAACACATGTGACATCATCATGATGCTCTGTCACGAGTTGCACTTTATATCATCAACTGCACTTGCTCATGCAAATAAACTAGTTGAGTCAAAACAGTAGTCAAATTATGCAAGACTGAAATAACATGGAAGTGTAACCTAAAACATCTCAACTGAATTTTGCATCTAATAATATCTTGATCCATAAATAAAACAAAGATGTCTGGATATGGTATTTGCAAAAAAACCTGAAATACTTGCAAACAGAAAGAAGCATCAAATAGTTGCAGATTGTACTTGCCTTATGTGAGCAGGGAACAACACAATTTCAAAATAAGATCAAGCTGCTGAAAGGTATTTTATCGTATGCAATGCTATTACTGATTACAAAACTGTATCTGCGATCAAACTTCAGATTCACGCTAACTAGCTAAACATGACAATGCAGAACCATATTCATATTACTTTTGCATTTGTTCTGGATGTGAAGGGCAGCATGTTCCTGCATTTTGTAATCTGTAGAACAAATAGTTAGTTAGAATAAAATTATAGCATTGTAAATTGAAGAGAGGACATATTTGAGAGAAAACATGTTAAGGAGTTATGTGAACTAAGGTTTCTTGTGCAATCCTTATATCATGTACAATGTGTCAAAAGCTTGTTTAACATTAAAAAAAGTATTTGATTGACTAAAGCTGTATAAGAGTAAAACAGATCTCTAACATGGCTTGTTCCAGGTTTCCAATCTTGACAACATCTCTTTTAATTTGCAAAAACAATTTACTAGAAACTCAGTATTGTATATACCTGAACCAACTGATCAGTTTCGAAAGCACACCGAGGAAGCTGTTCTCTTGGCAATATTCTAATATTGGTAGCTGTTGTATGCATGATTTCAGAAGTCACTGCAGCAGTGCTGCTAATTAGAGAACAAAATTTCAAAATAAGATCAAGCTATTCGAACGTACTTTATTTAAGATTAAAAGGAGTATTTGATTGACTAAAGCTGTATAAGACTAAAACAGATGCCTAACATGGCTTGTTGCAGCTTTGCAATGTTGACAAGATCTTTTTTGATTCGCAAAAACAATTTATTAGAAAGTCAGTATTGTATATACCTGAACCAAGTGATCAGTTTCGAAAGCACACCGAGGAAGCTATCCTCTTTGTAATACCGTAATATTGGTAGCTGTTGTGTGCCTCATATCAGAAGTCAGTGCAGCACCCCTGCCAATTAGACAACACAATTTCAAAATAAGATCAAGCTGCTGAAACGTATTTTATCATATGCAATGCTATTACTGGTTAGAGAACTGTATCTGCCATCAAACTTCAGATTCATGCTAACTAGCTAAACATGAAAATGCAGAACCATATTCATATTACTTTTGCATTTGTTCTGGACGTGAAGGCCAGCATGTTCCTGCATTTTGTAATCTGTAGAAGAAACAGTTGGTTAGAATAAAATGATAACATTGTAAACTGAACAGAGGACATATTTGAGAGAAAACATGTTAAGGAGTTATCTGAACTAAGGCTTCTTCTGCAATACTTATGGTTGTATAAGAGTAAAACAGATCTCTAACATGGCTTGTTCTAGTTTTCCAATCTTGACGAGATCTGTTTTAATTTGCAAAAACAATTTATTACAAACTCAGTATTGTATATACCTGAACCAACTGATTAGTTTCGAAAGCACACTGAGCAAGGCGTTCTCTTGGTAATATTCTAATATTGGGAGCTGTTATGTGCTTCATTTCAGAAGTCATTGCAACAGTGCTGCTAATTAGACAACAAAATTTCAAAATAAGATCAAGCTAAACAAGCAGAATAGGAACCCCACCAACAACAAATACAAACTTCATATTCATGCTAACTAGTTAAACATGGCAATGCACAAGGAGAGATCAAAACCATGAACCTACAAAGTCATAAACTTCTGAAATAAGGTTTGGACTTCAAATGATATAAAAAATGAAATGGGTTCAGATAAACTTACTGGTTTGAAATTCAGCATTGAGTCCGAGCAAGAATACCAATGGAATGAGTGGAAGCTACCGGAAATGGATATCAGCCATTGTGTCCTTTGTGCTTTGTAGATTGGAAACCATGTGAGCATTGTTCAGATTGTAAACTGCAAATCATGTCAGCAGTCTTCAGATATATGGCATATTCACATGGTCTGTGGGATAAATTCTTTCCTGGTAATGTTACCAGATTTTATGCAAAGCAGTTACCATGTAGCATTTGTTTCGAAAATATAACTCTACGTTTGACTTTGAATCAGATGTGTTTAGGAACATGGAAAAAATTTAAGCAAATTGTAGAGCTAACAGTAAACAGAAACATAGGTAATATAAAACAAAACCTTTCGAGCCCAAAACTTTCATTTGGCTTAAGGTTATAATGCTATTATAATGAAAAATCATGCGGATCAAGCAACGGTCAGCAATTGATCGATTGCATATAGTCCCAGGGAAGGACTAATAATACCAAATGCATTATGTCATAATTGCATTTTCAAACAACATATATTCATTTTAAAGTCCATATAGTTTGATGCTATTTATAAAGTCTAGCTTCAAGCATGTTGTAGAATGCGTTCGATCTCAAATACAAAACAGAAACACAAACAATACAAATAGACATGTATAAAGACTTTCTAGGCCTCTTTCCTGAATCGTTAGCTACACTATGCAACAAACAAAAACTAACATAGCATTCAGCCATAACATAGGAGGAGACAGAAATGACTAGCCGATTCAATATACAATTTGTCATTTAATCAATCTATGGAATCTTTGGTGTTTGCATTCAGCAGCTGTAGATACAAAATTATTGCTGATCTGATGTTGCATTTGCTATATTCAATGATATAATTTAAACCAAACATGGTACTTTTTAAGATGCGACAAAAATATACATACAAAAGCTGGCAAGACAATCTCTCGTTGTCAAGCTTGAAGCATGATGCAGAATGCGTTCCATTTGAGATAGAGAACAGAAACAGAAACACTACAAACACATATGCATAAAGACTTTCTAGCCTTTTTTCATCAACTGTTGCATCACATATTCTTTGTAAATGACTCAAAATTGCAAGTCAAATACTTGTATTATCGTGAGAGCATAATATGAAGAAACATATTCATATTACTTTTGCATTTGTTATGGATGTGAAAGCTGCCATGCTCCTGGATTTTGTAATCTGTATAACAAACGGTTAGTTAGAACAAAATGATAACAGTGTAAATTGAAGAGAGGACATATTTGAGAGAAAACATGTTAAGGCATATGTTGATGTACCTTCCATTTGTTAGTTGACATGTAATAGCTCACTATCTTCATTGAGTGTGAACTTGCTCTGAATTTTGAAGTCACGTAAGATGTAAACAGTGGTAGCTTTCTGTTGCAAATATGTCTCATATGACATTGATTTTAAATCAGGAAGTAACTCATGTAATAAGGGCTCCCTGATAATGCACTGGACAAAGTTATTTGTAATGGATTCTATTACAACATTTATACAATGCTTGTAGAGGAAAGGGCAATTATCATTGCATTGTGAACAGAAAATTGTTGCATTGGCTATTGCTATGGATGAATTCACTGGGCAGTTACAAATTGCACAAACAGGTTCGAAAGGAGTTGAATATGGATTTGTTGCAGTCAGAATACCTTCGACCTGTTTATAAAACATTCAAATGTTAATTTACATTATTACATGCCAAATGCAAATGCAGCAAAAACATTATTATTGCTATACTTACAGCATAGGTAGATGTAGTTAGTTTTGTGAGATTGTTGAGTGCATCTGTGTTAAGTTCAGTCATGAACGTTGACTTCGATGCTCTAAATATTGTTTCTGTTGTGTTTACCTTTTTTGTTAAATTTTTGAAAAGAATGAGCGGAAAGTGTCCTTTTTGCAATTGTTTTTCCATTGAAAGGAAAAATTGTTCATATGTGTCAAAGAGTTGCAACTGCAGAACAGAAATTGCTATGTATTGAAAAATACAAAAAGTAATATGCAACTACATTGTTCGTATGCATTGAAAAATTGCAATTGCAGAAGACAAATTACAAAAACTATGGACAAATTACAACAACTATGTATTGAAGTGATGCATGTTATCTACTGACAATTAGGAATAAGTAACATCTGAATAGATACAGTTGCATTGTCGTTTTCAGAATCTCCATCTTTGATATGGAGTATGTAATGCAATCCAACTCGTTTGGCAAGTGTAACGGCAGCAGCGATTGTGCCAATTGGGTACATTTCTTTTTTGTTTGCAAATTGCCTAATGGTCGTATTGGGAATGAAGCGATATTCTTTGCAAACTTCAGGTACAGTTTCTATGATACTTGATTCATTAAGCAATATTATTTTGTCACAGTCACCGCGATCATAAACACTTTTAGGCAATATCCTGAAGTTTGTAATTGAGATGTTGTTGCCTTGCAAAATTTTGTGTTCATGTCGCTCCACCAAATGTGCAGGTACACTCAACGTTATAGTCATCATTCCTTGAGCATCTGTCAAATCAGCTCGCAATACTTGACGTGATTTGTTTGCTTTATCAAGGAATGCACTATAGACAACCATTATGTCTCCAACAAATAGCTGCCCAATTTTACGACTATTGAGATCTTCAATTGATACTTTAATTGGCAGTATCTGTTTTTGCCTATTAAAATTGCCTAGTTAGAAATTGCTATAAACATTTGTAGAATACTATGTTTCTCCTAAAGACTGAATAACTAGAAATAGATTAGAGTGTTGTGTTTCATATGCATACCTTTTTGATGTATCATTTTGCACGTTTGTTGAATGAAGTTTGGCTGCGATTGTTTCAGTTGGACTAACACAGGAAAATGCATGGTTCAATATGATGTGGATATTATCACATGTATTTTGTGATAAGCAATCAATAAAGAAATTGTGATATGTAACCTGTACATGTCTTCTTGCTGCATTGTTTGGGGGGACTTACTACTAGTTCTTTCTTCACTCGTCCAAGATTTTCTAATTTATATACATTTAAATATAGATATGTAAAAAGAGAAGATATATATAGTAAACACTAATCTGACATATATACATTTAAATATAGATATGTAAAAAGAGGAGATATATATAGTAAACATTAATATTTTAAATAGAAAATAGCATATTTGTATAGTTGTCATACATACCTTTTCAAAGCAAGTGGTTGGTTTGCCTTTCCTAATTGAGTTATGTGCTCTATTTCTTCAGTTGTTTGTTTTCCTTTTTCAGGATTTATGCTATGTTATAGAATAGGAACATATATTTAGTTCAATTTCAAAGAGCATATAGAAGTAAATAGTTAACAAGGAACATTAAAACCATAGAACCATACATATGTAAAGATAGAATGGATATATACTAAACATTAACATTCTAAATACAAATTGGCATGTTTGTATAGTTGTCATAGACATACCTTGCTGAACATTATTATTCTAAATACAAATTAGCATATTTGTATAGTTGTCATAGACATACCTTTGCAAAACAAGTGGTTGGCTTGCCCTTTCTAATTGCGTTATGGATTCTATTTCTTCAATTGTTTCTTTTCGTCTCTGAAGATTTAGGCTATGTTATAGAATAGTAACATATATTTAGTGCAAACTAGAAGTAAAAAGTGAACAAGAACATTAAAACCATAGAACCATACATATGTAAAAATAAAAATAGAATGCATATATAGTAGACATTAATATTCTAAATACAAATTACCATTTTTGTGTAGTTCTCATAGACATACCTTTGCAAAACAAGTGGTTGGTTTGCGCTTTCTAATTGGCTTATGCATTCTATTTCTTCAATTGTTTCATTTCCTTTTTCAAGATTTATGCTATGTTATAGAATAGTAAGACATATTTAGTACAAGTCAAAAGAACATATAAAAGTAAAACTTGAACAAGAATACAAGATCCATAGAAAAGGAAAGGCAAAAAGAATATACTCTGTTTGTTTATGTTGCATGTTGTTGTTCTTTTTTCTTGGTCGTTCTGTTCAATTGAAAAGGGTTTTACTAGCAGAATCTGCATGCATAAATAGATGAGGTCATATCTGCAAATTTATGATAGGATAGTTGTGTTGGTTAATTGAAAAGGTTGTCTTTGGCATAAGTTGCATTGATCAATACAGAACGCCATATATGTAAATGTAGAATAGAATGCATAGTATGTATGCTGTTATCACTTCGTTTACCACAAAAAGATATTGTAGTATGCTTTAGTAAAATAGATATGGTAAAACCAATGAGGTATTGCAAAAATGTCAAAATTTGGAATTTTGTAAACTGTTTCATGTGTATATCATAGGTCAAGGACAAGAGATATTATATCATGGTTAGACGAATATGCATCCAATACGAAAATTCTATACTTTATATTGCCTAGATTTGCCCAAACATGGTCAATCAATGATTTGTGCATGCTATTAGTTTTGTCAACTAGGAAATGAAGATTGTAGTTTTGCATGTAGGTTTCTAGCTGCTTTGTTTTTTGATTGCAATGCACCATATCAATATTGAAGTCCCCTAATATAACTATGATATTGTTTAGATCTAACTGGTATAAGGCTTTTGCAATGACGTTGAGGATATTGTTTAGGTTTGCATGTGGCGATGCATATATATTGAGTATTGCAATTTGTAATGTGTGAACTTTTATTTTTGCAAACAATGCTTCTACAAAGCAGTCTTCAAAATGGGTATGTTCAAGGATAATGATATTTTTCTTTGTCAATATCATTACTCCATGCTTAATGCAACTTGAGATGCAATTGAAATTTTTGAAGTATTCATTTTGCATAGACAGCAACATATGTGTTTCTTGTAAGCACAAGATATCAGATTGCATTGTGTCATAGTCATTGCATATGTCAGTAAGATGCGCATGAAGATTGCGAGTGTTCAATGAAAGAATAAAGATGGATCGCAATGATTGTATTGATGAACAGTCATATTCTAGTTACCATTTTGCAGTGGTTTGCAAACGTTGCATTTCAGAATTTACTTTTTGCTTGACCTTGAAGTTACTATGTTTAAGAGGATTAAGCAAATACAATGATTCTATGTTTCTGACACGTGATAGTGCTGTGTATACTAGGCCATGCACTTGTACTCCAGTAGGGTCGAATGCAAGCCTATCCAAGGTTAAGCCTTGTGATCTATGTATTGTGCGTGCACATGCAAGTTGAATTGGAAATTGTTTTCGTATTTTCAATGGCGCCATCTTTGATGTCATAGGCATTGGTTTTGATATTCGCAATATTGGTGTCCAATCATGTGCTATCTCTGAAGTGTACAAATGACCTAGTTTTCTAGATTGTCGATGACCAATATTAGGGTCATGGAACTTAATCCATAGAACATCGACCTTATTTGTATGGGTATATGCTTTAACTATTCCATCTGCACCATTCACTAGCCCATCTGGTGCATCATAATTGCAAGCATACATTTCAACTAACATGTTCAACTTTATCAAAAGCTGCGGAGGCAAAATAGCCGTATGTTGATGAGCTACGAAATTGTCGCTATTCTCCTCATTTTCGTCAATTGCATTAATCAAAATTTCTTTTCCAGGCATTAGCATCAACATTTTCTTGTTATGCATTGCAACATCTTTGTTTTTGTAAAATAAATAGGGAAATGTTGGATCATTTGGTACAGGGCGCATGCAACTTGTATTCATGTATGTTATATCGTCAGATGTTTGACAATTTGTTTGCATTCTATTTAACACTGATATGAATCTCTTATTTGTTTGTCGCATTTTCATATGCAATTGGAAGCACTTGACATTATCCTTCCAGAAATCATGTGTTATTGTTTGATTGTTGATTGTTGGTTGTTCAAAAATAAGAGAGTCTTGAATAGGTTGTGCTTGATAGAAATCACCACAAAATATGATGTCAATGTTCCCAAAGTATTTTGTTTGGACATGTTTTATGTTTCTGAGTCTATTGTCAATAGAATATAAGAACCGACTTCCAATCATCGAGATCTCATCTATGAAAGCTACTTGCAATTCTTGATATAGCTTTGATAAGTTGTCCAATACTTCTTTGCTCAGTGAGAACAGTTGAGACTTGTTAAAAGGCATTAGCAATGCAGAATGGATTGTTGTTCCACCTGCATTATATGCAGCTTTTCCTGTGTATGTTAATATTAGACCTTTTGGTTTCATAGGATCAGTTGTGTTTTGTGAATCATAAATTCGTATAAGCATTTGGAAAATCGCTTTTGCTGTGAGCGTTTTACCTACACCTGCTCCACCTGTAATAAAAAGGTAAATTGGTTCCTTGGGGTTTTTTTTTTTTTAACTGCAATGTCTTTTACAATTGCTTGTTGTTCTTTGTTCAAGATTCTTCTAAGTTTGTAATATTCATTGTTCTCCATTAAAAATGGATGGGCAGTAATTTGAAATCCAAGATTGATTTTTTTCTTCATTTCAAATTGTTTTGGAAATTGCAAGTCCGATTGCAAATCATATTCCTCATAATGGGAATTGTTCTCTTGGTTTTGCATATTCATTTCGTTAGTATTCAAAGAACTAATTTTCTCATTTGTTGCAGTCTCTAAATCACCCCATGTTGGATTGATGTTATATGTAAATTTGGCTTCATTAACTTGAATTGTTTTTTCATGTAATGTATATGCAGAGAGCCATGTAGGCAATTCTTGTTTCAATGTATCTTCACAATTTTCAAATGGCATATATAACAATAATTTCTCTCGACAAAAGTTTTCAATATCATTGTGTTTGTTATATTTGACAAATCGTATAACATTTGGTTTTTTCCTTTTAGATATGGGTTTGCCATTTTTCTTGTAATTTGATACAAATTCTGCAAGGCAGATTTTGCTAATGGAACTTGGTCGTCCAATGTAGTAGTCAACAATGGAATGGCACATAACATCTTCTGAATCATCAGGTTCTTGTTTCAAAAGAATATGCGGTTTAAGCATAAACGTGCATTCATCAACTGGAGACGTGTTCACAAATATACATTCCCTTGAACTAGAATTCAATGGCAATGAAAGTGCTATATGCACTGCTTGTTGAGCTGACATTTGCTGTAGATTGAGTAATGTATTTCCAAGTTTACGAATCATTTGCATAGCGTCAATTTCATCTTTCTGATGCTCTTTCCGTATTCTTCTAAATGCATTTGTCATAGACTTGTCAATTTTGGTCATATATGAACTACAATATGATGCTGCAGCATATGCATTTAGCACAAATTGTGCATCTGTATTTGCATTCCATAAAGCAGGGATACTGTTTGCAAAACTGTTATTCCAAATGTGAGAAGGTTTTCGTTTCAGGAAAATTGTTGGTTGCTTTACTGTATGTTTTAATAGTTCTATGTACTCATTTTGTAGTAGGCCTATTTCTAGGAGGAAATCGTCATGTGTTGTTGAATCATTGTAGTTTGTTTGCTCCAAGAATGCAAAAAACGATATTGATTTCTCTACAATTTTTTTATTTTCTGCATTGGTTGGTTCAATGATCATTGTTGATTTCATTGGTGGCATGGGGAAGTTGTATCTGCAATTTGAATTTTTTCGCTTCTTACAACTTTTTGTATGGTGATGTTTATGCAATTTAGCAACATCTGGCTCCAAATGATTTGTATTACAAGTGATGTAATTGTCAAGAAACTTCTCAATTTCTGAGTTGCTTTCTTTTCCATATATTGGAGCATTCTCTATCCATAACAGTCCATGTTATGTTCAGTTCCTCTATTTTGGAATTCTGTTACAAAATAGTAATCAGATATTTTTCCAAAGAATGTAGTATCTTGAGATATCAATCGCTTTATAGCATTAATTCTATGTCTATAGTATTGGCTACATGTGACTGGATATTTTCTTATAAGGTAGTCAATGTCATCATCTTCTAATATATCAATAGCATTTTTATTTGCTTTATTTCTAAACAATGTGACAAGTGTATCTACTAATGGTTTCCATCGATGTTCTGCACTTGTGAATGTCACAAAGAAAGTTGGAGGGCCCAGTTGTCGTATCATTGCAAATATGTTTTTCCTAATTTGTTCCAAATGGTCAGAAGATATGTGAATGTTTTTGAAATCTATGTATCCAATGTCAGACTTCAATAACTTTTCCAAATTTGCTCGATACTTGACATCTTTTGCTAATATTTTCCTGCCTTTTAGTTGTCCTTTTCTTATTCGCACCCATATGCAAGAAAGCACTTTATCAATTATTATTTGCATTGTCTTGAAAAACAAATTTGTTGTATGATATTGGAAGTCACCACTTGCTTGTAACAATTCCCATTGTACAATTTTTTGGTAACTAAACCTATTTGTGATGTCATGATCACGTGCATCGCCATAAAATAATGTTGGGAAGTTCATTTCTTCTGCATATTTGTCCTTGAAGATGCCTAATGGTCGTTGTCCTTCAGCAGGGGCCACTTCAATAATCTTGTCTTGCAGATCGTAGATGCGTTGTGATTCTATTAATCCATGCACCAATGTTTCAGTAGGTGTTTCATTATTTGCATCACTATCTGTATCACTTTCATTGTCACTGTTTGAATTTTGTACAATGTATTCATTATCCTCTTGTAAAACATGGGCCCAATTCTCATTTATACAAATGTTGCTAGCTCTATAAAGACTTCTAGAACATAGTTCGTTCAATGCCTTCATGACAATAATCGGACGTACTTTACCTGTTTGGTATGCATTTTTGTATTGCAATCGTCTTTTCAATGCAACTGCAATTGTCATTGTATCATTTAGATATTGTGGCAATGCTGTTTGCACAATGTCCATATGAACTGGTACATTGATAATTGATCCTGTTAAGCCAATTTGTGACCGTCTATGTCCCCATTGTCTGATTTGTGCAAATGCAATTCTCAATGACACAAGTCTTTCTTCTAGGTCTGAAAGTATATTTACAGTTGGCAATGAAATGTTACGTCTTATTTGTTCAGGTGCTGCAAATTGTGGTAGCTTTCCATTCTCGAGTGCTTTCTTGCAAGAAACACATATGTTTTCATTGCTAAAGGTCCTATTGTTCAACGTCAAATTCATATGCTTTTCTTGCAAATCTGTAGTGAAGAACCTAATATTTTTTGCAAAATGCAATTTGTTGCAAACTGCACATGTATTCCTAGGCGTGTCTTCGACTTTTTCCATATAAATTTGTATTGCATTTTTCTTTCTTGACTTCTTATTAGAAAATGGTTTTTTGCATTTGTCATTGCATTTGCGTTTTGTACGTATGAATTGCTTTAGCTTGTGATAATTCAGCCTACAATCCTTAGTTGGTTGCATTTGCTCTAAATGACATGCTATCTCAAATGCAATATTATTGCTAAAATGTACTTGAGATATACATTGCTCTTTTTCTAGTACATGCTCATGACGCAATTAATTACAAACATCATTTGCTTCCATGCACAATTGTTGAGAATTGTGAACATATTCTTGTATCATTGCATGACAGTGAATATGTGATGTATTTGTCATGAATGACAAGATGTTAACAATATCATTGCATCTCGAATAAGCGCAACTGTACTTGACAAAGCTATTAGTAACAGAGGACCATACTTGGATATGGACTTTGAATATGACAGATATCCATTGTAGACAAAATGGTCCGCCTTCCACTTGTCCTTTTTCATATGGCATTGCCATATTTATCAGATATTGTTGCCAGTTGCTATTCATTGTATAGTGTATCGCATCAACTACTAGGTATTGCTCTAAACAATGCAATGCCTCTTGATTCTTATGCATAATTGCATTGCAAAAAGATTGCACAATGTAAAGTCGCAAACACTCTGCATTGAATTCTGTTACTACTAAATAGCAAATTGCATTAAAGAGACTGTCACCACAATTAGATGTCACTTGCTTTGCAATAGTTAGTCCATTTAAAAGCATATTATTTACAATGTGCATACAATTGCTTTCGATATCTTTGCAAATAGGTGATAGGTAGATATTAGACTGGTTGCAAATGCAAATTGGAAACTTTTGGTAAACCAATGGTTCATAATGACCACTAACAGGATTTGCATCGTGAAAGAGAATGCAATATGGAATTGCATTTTCATGTTGATTAAAGAGCAAATATCTCGTTTTTCTTGTCAATGACCAAACTACAATTGATATATCTAGCCATTTAGCTAGCCAACGTATGCAAAAGGTATCACCCCATAAACCTCGTTCAGACTCCTTTATATTTGTAGATGCAGAATAACGCATTTTATGAATATATGTACCAATATCATTAACAACATGTAACGCGTATAGGAACTCAGGTGCTAGTTCATATTGATATGACTGTATTGCTTCAACGTCATTATTCTTTAAGCAAAAAAGAAAGCGGTCTATTAACCCATTTCGCAATTCATTTGAAGTATAACGAAAATGTAGAAGCATTTTGAACGAGTCAAATAGACAATCTCCTACAGTATATGAAAATGCATTTAGTCTAAAAAGACCATTTCTTTTTAATACAATATCAATGTTCTCAGGCAAAATGCATTGCAATCTGAATTTGTAATTGTCAACATCTATTATTTCTTCCATCATTTGCAATTGCTTACCAGAGTTGGCTTTTGCAATTGTCTTGTACAGCTTTGCAAAAAATATTAATGAAGTTAGCAAAAACTGAACATGATTGTTTTGAACAAAATGTATGTATATTAAAAAAATAGGCTATTGCATTATCTTGGTAAACAAATATCAAATTTCTAGCAACAAGCCATATTTATAAATAACAAAGAAATTGGAAATGGAAACAATGCAAAGACATAATGAAAAAAATGGAGCATAATTCTAAGAATATTTGTGCAAGTTAACAAAAGGGAACAATCGAAACACAAAATGAAGTTAACAAAAGGAAGCAATGGAAAGAAAAAATGAACAAATGCAACAGAACTTTAAGAATATTTCTGAAAGTTAACATCATTTTCAATTGCATTTGTCAAATAAAATAACCATGAGGCTATTTATGAGTTTTACATAAGTGGTGCACCAATTCAACTGTCAAAATATAAAAAGTATCGTCTCTGATTTGTGCTAGATTGCAACTCCAACATATTCCAAGGTAAAAAGTTTCCTGCTATTCGTTATCAGACTATGGTTATACTATATGGATCTAAACAGAATTCAAGGATCAAGGAACGCAAATAAGGCATTGAGAACCAGATACGAGTAGTGCATAAGCGTACTTCCATAACGCTTCTCAAGAAGATCCATCATTATGGGACGCTGCAGGTATGATCCATATAAATGATGAACATGTAATATGTTCAAAGGACAGCTTTGGCAAACACAGCAACAATCTGCCTAAGCAAATTGTCCCAAGACTGTTGGCAATTGTGGCATGTGAAAGAAGATGCCCAAAAATAACAGATCTTTGATGATTCACAAATTGTGGTGAATTGGATGAATGGAACAAATTCATTGGATAATTATAAACTTCAACCTATATTTCGGGAGATTCGACTTGCTTAAACAGAGTATTTAACACATTATGTTTGAACATGTTTACAAAGACAGGAACATGGAAACTGATGGACTGTCAAAAACAAGATTACACTTGGTAGCATGAGCTTGGGTCATTCAACAGAGAGTGGAAGGAGAGCTGATGGAATGTCTTTTAAATGTCAATATCTATATGTATAATTTTTTATGGCACTGTTTATGAACATATCTAGGACCTAATTCTTTATGAGACAAAACTGGTTTCAAACCTGTGATGTATGTCAGAATGACCATGACAGGGCTGTCATATTGAAATTTTTGAAAACTGGTTATGAAGCAACATATCTTCTCAGCCATACTTTTATCACTTCCTATGCTTAAGCATATCTCTATATCTATATTTTTTTATGGGACTGTTTATGGACATATCTAGGAGCTAATTTCTTATGAGATAAAACTGGCTTCAAAGCTTTGATATATGTTAGAATGACTATGATAGGGCTGTCATATTGACATTTTTGAAAACTGTTTATGAAGCAAGATATGTTCCCAACAATACTTTTATCACTTCCTATGCTTAAGGATATCTGTGAAATGCAGAAACATATATAATAAATGTAATTTTGTTTTCATAATAAAATAATTTTTTCTCTCTGAGCAGAATAAGGTAGTTAAACATCATATCAGAAGCAATCTGGTTATAAGTAGCTAACATGAGATTTTAATATAAGGTTTAAATAGACAAAATGTCTTGATACATCATTATACGGAGCTAGTTGCATGCATTACTCAACTTCTACTTGTTGGGATCATCTCAAATAATATTATTGTTATGATTATAACAATTGATAATATTAATATTAATATTGATGTAAACACAGAATAAACAATGACAATTTCATATTTGAATTCTAATATAATTGAATGAGAGAAAAAATATAAATGACTGAATACAGCTTAAATATCTATATTTTTTAAAACAATCACAGAGTAACTCGACTATAAATCTAGAGTAACTGAACCATAAACCTACACAATGCAAAAATTAAAAGCCTAACAAATTCACAAAAAGCAATTAATAGAAAAATTGACAAAAAGCAATTAGTCGAATAACACCGTACCTGGAACAAAGCCGACCGTTCAAATTCCTTCTCGTCTAGACCATATTCATGCACAACAGAGCCTGTACCAAGAACCACAGCTTCACCTAGGTCATCTCGGCCCAAATGACAAGGAAGTCACATGGTGCTCGAAACTGACATTTACGGGAATTTCCATAAAACCCATGCAGGTAAGAGAAACCCTCAGTATCACGGAAAAACTTATAATTTTCGCAAACGAAACATTTCATCCAATATATAAACAACAGCAAACGAACAACATCTAGTACCAATATAGCAAACCTTCAATTCAGCACTTCTTAACAAAGCAAATGAACTTAACACTAACTAAATGAACTTAACAGAGTTGTTAACAAAGCAACCTTCCGTTCTAGGAGTAATATCAGAGTCGAATATTCATACATCCATAACAGAATTACAAACTTAAAGAAACATTATGGACCAAAGTAAACATACACATAAATTATACGAGCGAAAAACCTTGAATACGCGCCTAAGATAGGAAACCGTGCAGTTACAAAACAGACTGCAATCTTCAATATTTTAACATTTCAAACAGTTCAAAAACCCCAATTTATTTAGATCATCATGTGCAAAAACAGTTCAAACTACAAAAGACTACCACTCAATCTGTACCAAGAACCATAGCTTCACCCAGGTCGTCTCGGCCCAAATGATAAGGAAGTCACATGGTGGTTGAAACCGACATTTACAGAAATTTCCATAAAACCCATGCAGGTAAGAGAAACCCAAGTATCACGGCAGGCAGCAACCGCATTGTGTTTTCACCGCAGACAATACAACAAATACAAACGAAAAATCGCACAGATTGCAGAGCTAAACAACCAAGTAACAATAATAACCCAAAGGGCACGAACAGGGTATAACCCAAGCCAAGTAACTTTCCAGGATCTCGAGCAGGGATAGTTGTCCGCCGATAAGACCACCACTGCACATGCTGTAACCCAAGTCAATTGTAAATCAATCTGAATTTATTGCCAAATCAATTGTATACTGTCCGATTCATACGAGCGTTACACATCCGCTTGGGAGTCACGGGACCACGTGCCCTTCACCTCGAACGATCCGAAGCGCGTAATAAGACCCCAAATCCTTTCCACCCCAAAAACCTTGGTTTGACTTAGGTTATATCGCAAATATAATAAAAAATTGCGTCGGTCAACCCAAAGTCAGCGATCTATCGATCGCATATAGTCCCCAGCAGGGATCACGGAGTAACTGGACTATAAACCTAGAGTAACTGGACCATAAACCTACACAATGCAAAAATTAAAACCCTAACAAATTGACAAAAAGCAAGTAATACAAAAATTGACAAAAAGCAATTAGTAGAATAACACCGTACCTGCAACGAAGCCGAGCGTTCGAATTCCTTCTCGTCTAGACCATATTCATGCACAACCCAGCCTGTGCCAGTACCATGAGAAAATGTGCAAATGACGAAATTGGTTAACGAAGTCTGCACACAAAACCCTCAGTATTCAACCAGAATGCCATTAACTTATAATGCTCAAATAACCATGGACTGTTGCATGCAGGTAACAGAAACCCTCAGTATTTAACCAGAATGCCATTAACTTATAATGCAGTAGCCGAACTTAACCTCTAAACAATACAACCAAGAATCACAGCTTCACGCAGACATTTACCCAAATTTCCATAAAACCCATGCAACTAAGACAAACCCTTAGTATTCAACCAGAATGCCATTAACTTATAATGCTCAAATAACCATGGACTCTTGCATGCAAGTAACAGAAACCCTCAGTATTTAACCAGAATGCCATTAACTTATAATGCAGTAGCCGAACTTAACCTCTAAACAATACAGTAGCCGAACTTACCAAAGCGACAGCACAGAGTCGAGGGATACAAGCCGCACCTGGAACAACATAACCGCAACCAAACGTTTGCGATAGAGTTAACCGAGCAGGCAGGAACCGCATTGTGTTTTCACCGCAGACAATACAACAAATACAAAGGAAAAATCGCAGATACCACAGAGCCAAACAACCAAGTAACAATAATAATCCAAATGCCATTAACTTATAATGCAGTAGTCGAACTTAACCTCTAAACAATACAACTAAGAATCACAGCTTCACGCAGACATTTACCGAAATTTCCATAAAACCCATGCAGCTAAGACAAATCCTCAGTATTCAACCAGAATGCCATTAACTTATAATGCTCAAATAACCATGGACTCTTGCATGCAGGTAACAGCAACCCTCAGAGCAGGCAGGAACTGCATTGTGTTTTCACCGCAGACAATACAACAAATAGAAAGGAAAAATCGCACAGACCGCAGAGCTAAACAACCAAGTAACAATAACAACCCAAAGGCCGCGAACAGGGTAAAACCCAAATAACCATGGACTCTTGCATGCAGGTAATAGAAACCCTCAGTATTTAACCAGAATGCCATACAGTAGCCGAACTTACCAAAGCCACACCCAGCAGGCAGGAACCCCACCGCAGACGAAAAATCGCACAGACTGGAGAGCTAAACAAGCAAGTAACAATACCCGAGCAGGCAGGAACTCCACCGCAGACGAAAAATCGCACAGACTGTAGAGCTAAACAAGCAAGTAACAATACCAACCCAAAGGTCGCGAAGACAGTAAAACCCAAAGGCCGCGAAGACACTAAAACCCAAGCCGAACTTTCCAGCATATCGAGGAGCAACAGCTGGCCGCCGATGAGACCACCACAGCGCATGCCGACCACAGCTAAGACAAACCCTCAGTATTCAACCAGAATGCCATTAACTTATAATGCTCAAATAACCATGGACTCTTGCATGCAGGTAAGAGAAAACCTCAGTATTTAACTAGAAGACAAACCCTCAGTATTCACAATAATAATCCAAATGCCATTAACTTATAATGCAGTAGCCGAACTTAACCTCTAAACAATACAACTAAGAATCATAGCTTCACGCAGACATTTACCGAAATTTGCATAAAGCCCATGCAACTAAGACAAACCCTCAGTATTCAACCAGAATGCCATTAACTTATAATGCTCAAATAACCATGGACTCTTGCATGCAAGTAACAGAGCAGGCAGGAACCACATTGTGTTTTCACTGCAGACAGTACAACAAATACAAAGGAAAAATCGCACAGACCGCAGAGCTAAACAACCAAGTAACCATAATAACCCAAAGGCCGCGAACAGGGTAAAACCCAAATAGCAATGGACTCTTGCATGCAGGTAATAGAAACCCTCAGTATTTAACCAGAATGCCATACAGTAGCTGAACTTACCAAAGCCACACCGAGCAGACAGGAACCCCACCGCAGACGAAAAATCGCACAGACTGCAGAGCTAAACAAGCAAGTAACAATACTCGAGCAGGCAGGAACTCCACCGCAGACGAAAAATCGCACAGACTGCAGAGCTAAACAAGCAAGTAGCAATACCAACCCAAAGGCCGCGAAGACAGTAAAACCCAAGCCGAACTTTCCAGCATCTCGAGGAGGAACAGCTGGCCGCCGATGAGACCACCACAACACATGCCGACCATAGCTAAGACAAACCCCCAGTATTCAACCAGAATGCCATTAACTTATAATGCTCAAATAACCATGGACTCTTGCATGCAGGTAAGAGAAACCCTCAGTATTTAACCAGAAGACAAACCCTCAGTGTTCAACTAGAATGCCATTAACTTATAATGCTCAAATAACCATCGACTCTTGCATGCAGGCCACACAGTAGCCGAACTTACCAAAGCCACACCGAGCAGGCAGGAACTCCACCGCAGACGAAAAATCGCACAGACTGCAGAGCTAAACAAGCAACTAACAATACCCGAGCAGGCAGGAACTCCACCGCAGACGAAAAATCACACAGACTGCAGAGCTAAACAAGCAAGTAACAATACCAACCCAAATGCCGCGAAGACAGTAAAACCCAAGCCGAACTTTCCAGCATCTCGAGGAGGGACACCTGGCCGCCGATCAGACCACCAGAGCGCATGCAACCACGTGCCCTTCACGCGCGCCACGTGCCATTCACCTCGAACGATGCGAAGCGCGTAATAAGACCCCCAATCCTTTCCGCCCCCTAAACCTTGGTTCGACTTAGGATATATGGCAAATATATCCAAAAATCGCGTCGGTCAACCCAAAGTCAGCGATCTATCGATCGCTTATAGTCCCCGGCAGGGACTAATAAGTGGTTTAATATTTAATAATTCAGCCTAGTAATTTAATAAAGTAAAAAAATAATAGAAATTTACAAATATAAATAGATTAATTTTATTCAAATTTTATTTACTATCATAGTCATATAAATGGCTACTAAATATTTATAACTATTTATTTATGAGAAGCATTAAAATACCTACTTTATCATAATCACATTGTTTAAAAAAATCAGAAAAAATAGAAATATATTTAAAAAAACATGTAACAAGATTTTTAATCATGGAGATTTATCTTTACTTGATATTTAATTTGAATAGGGTTTGCAACGTATCATGACTTATCAATACCACATGCCCAAAAACTCATATCTCATTTTATATAACATTTTTAAATTAATCAATTTAATTAAAAAAAACAATAACTAGTTAAAAATAAGTCTTCATTTTTAATATATATAATTACTGTTAAAAATATTTTATAGCAATTAAATCTCTATCATCAACATAATAATTATAAATAATCAAATTAAAATTTTAAAACTTAAATTCCAAAATAATTACACTATCCATTACACTTAATTAAATACACATACTGAACTAAGTGACAGGCTACTAGATGCCAAAAACTAATAATCATCTATTTTGTTTTCATTCTTCGTACCTCGAAATGTTGTTTCAAGCCCTTATGGTATAATAATAAACAATTCCAAACATTTTTCTTCTTTAAATTTTTTGCAATTAGCGTTGCTCGGCAATTTTTTCCTCCTTGTTAAATTTTGCATTTAGCCTCGTTAAGATAAAATATAAAATATTGAGGAGAAATCAATTCGAACACATGATTTATTATTATCTAAAATTCTCTTATAACCATATCCTTTTTGTAAAATTTCGCAATTAATTTTGTTAAGATAAAATATAAAGGAGAAATCAATTTAAACGCCTTATTTATTATTATCTAAAATTCTCTTATAACCATAAGTTGTTTGATCAAACTTTCTCTACATTCCTAACTTGATATAAATCCACGGTTTTGGTTTCGTTATTGGTTTAACAAAACCAATGAATAATTTGTGTGCATTTGTCCATTGAGATTAAGGGTGATCACATCTACATCTATAGTCCCACACATGTATGCTATTTTTATTAAAAGAGAGCGTTGTTCATTGAGATTAAGGGTGATCACGTCTACATCTATAGGCTCACACATGTATGTTATTTTTATTAAAAATAAATGTTATATTGGAAGATTATTCTATTTCTCTTTTATATATATATATATATATATATATATATATATATATAAATATAAAGATAAAAAGTTATATTGGAAAATTATTTTAATCTTAATTACTATTTTTGTAATGTAAAAATATTGAATGTTATTTGATTATTAAAATGTGTTGATTGTTGTTTTACACTTTTCTTTACTTATTTTTTTTTGGAAGAGTGATATTTCAAAGTACTATATGACACTTATGATAACTGCGCACTAGGCCTTTTTTGGTGGAACATGATTTTACCTATCTCATCCAACTAAGAATGGTTGGATTGGGAGATTTATTTATATGCAAGCTTGTAAAAATTTGATTAGATCTTTCTTCCCTACTGTTCACATTCTTTTCATTTTCTTCTCTCCATAAGGTATTAGTCTATTGTTATAAGGTATTAGGAGTTTCTACGGCAGAAGGACTTTCTCCTTGAATAACGGTTGGATCTGCTTTGTTAGGAAACACTTTTCAACACTATTCATTTTAGGTATGACCACTCTTTGAATCGGTTGGATCTGCTTTGTTAGGAAACACTTTTCAACACTATTCATTTTAGGTATGACCACTCTTTGAATCCAATAAGGCTATGGCTAAATTCAAAGTATTTGATTTTTCAGTAAGAAAAAGTTTGATGATATATTATAGGGAAAAAAGTATGATAATACATACATACATCTATCTACAGATTAATAGTGAGCCACCCAAATCACTTGATAGTAGAAATATGGTGTTCAGATCACCATTCAAATTCCCAAAATAAAAAGCTAATAACATTTAGAAAACTCTTACATAAATAACAGGAAAAGCTAAGCCTACCAAACTTAAAAAGACATGTCTGAATGCCACCTTTGCTCAATGTGCTTCCATAAGAAGATTTTAGACTTATTGTGTTGCATTGATTATGACTCATAAATTATATTAATAGGAATTTCTCAATATTGTTAAAATCCTCTCTGTTTAACTTCACAGGGGGATGGCGCTTCACTTAAGCACGTCTTTGTTTATTTTACCGTATTGTGCCGAAGAATTTAGTCTCTGTTTATGGATGTTCATTTAGTCGTGATGTCTCTCTTTCTACTGAGTACTGAGTACTTTGCATGAATCCATTATCAACGAGAAAAGAAAAAACACGATGCAAAGCAAAGGTCATATCATCTGAATCTGTTCAGTCCGTTCACACAGATATTTTGGCTTTCAACTTGTTTTGGTTAATGACATCGATACAGTGAATCAATGTTGTTTTCTGTAGTATGGTAATTTAATTAAATATAAAAACATTGTTTTAATAATAATTGAAAAATTTAAATGTTATTTCATTTTCTAAATTATTATAAGTAATATACTTTTTTTCCCGTACCAAAAAAAACATGATTTATATTAATGCAAAAGATATTTACATAAGAGAGGTGCTATAAAGAGCAATAACATATTTTTGTAGCTGGAATATTTTGCTGATAAGATAAAAACCGATCAGGACCATCATAGAAGCATAGGAAACAAAATTCTCTGTATGAAAATTTGGATCAGAAAGATAGACAAATAGCAAGGAGCCAAAAACACATATATATACTGGTCCCAACACTCATATGGGTCAGGGGATAAACAATGTACCTATATGAGAAAGCAGAAGGCAGTGATTCAAGAGAAAGTAGAAACCAGTAGAAAGCTAGGTACTTGGAAGGGTGAAATCTTCTATCAGATATATTGTGTCTTGTAAGTAATATATACTTGTCTTGTAAGTAATATACTTGTGAAATCTTCTATCAGATATATTGTGTCTTATAAGTAATATACTTGTTTTTAAAGCTTTTATATATATATATATATATATATATATAATTGAAATAAAAAATTAATAAATATAAAGAGGAATCAAAACTAAAATGGAAATTGAAATCAAAACTAATTGCCATAGAATTTCATTTATATTTAAGAAATTTAAAATGAAGATGGATATAAGTTAGTACCTAAAACAATAACGTGACGTAATAAAAAGAAATTAAAATAATATTAGGTAAGAAAAAGAAATTAAAATAATATTAAATAGAATAGAATTATTTAACATTATTTTTATAATATTTAATATTATTTAATATAATAATTAAAATAGTTCAAATTTATTTTATTTCTGTATTTATTAAGCATTAAGAGGAATTAAATATTTTGAGGTGCATATTTTTTTAGAGTGAAAAGAGATTTGATTTTTTGGTTGTTTGGTAGATTAGGAGTTAAGATGGATCTAGAGTGATCTTACTTAACGACTCCAACAAATAGGAACTAACTAGACATACATTGAGTTAGAGATTTGGGTAAGGAAATTATGATTCTCTATTTTTGTAATTCAAATTATATTATTTGGTTGGTTTTATCTTCAAAAGTTTTTTCCTAATAATTTTTTTTTGTTAATAACTTTTCTAATTTTCTAGCCCCTAAGGCCTAGACTAGTTGGCGAGAGTTTACTATTAAAGCACTCTATTTGTACTAGTTCAAACCCCAATTTACTAGTGTTCGTAGTAGGGATAGTTGTGGACACCAAATGATTATAGTTGTAATGGTTGGAATCGACTCCATGTGACATGAGTACAAGTCTAACCTAGTTTTTTATTCTCATAGTTAAGAAAATAAACTTTTGTACTTTTCCATGCCATATGCAACTCTTGATTTGACTTCCATTTTGAGGAAACTACATGTTGCCCTTGAAAATTTTTAGAAGTTTAGTTGCATGCTTTGAGGGGGATGGGACAATTGTAGTTCAAAAACACTTCTCAAACATTTCCATTTTTCTTAATAATAATGAGGTTGAGCATGAGGATGTTACATGAAATTGTTTGTTCAAAATTTGCATGTGAATGTGTGATAATTATTTAACAAATTTCCCACTCCATGCATGCCTACTTTCCCTAGCTTAGTGTAAAATTTAAGGTCAGATGGAGTGATGAAGAGTGCCAATATTGTGTTATAAATTACATTAACACCATTAAAAGGGAATCTGATGAAGAGTGTTAATATTGTGTTATAAATTACATTAACACCATTAAAAGGGAATCTGATGAAGAGTGCCAATATTGTGTTATAAATTACATTAACACCATTAAAAGGGAATCTAACGTAGTATATGAATTCAGTGTATATGAATTCAATGGTAGGTTTTCTCAAGCATATGTACAAACTAATCCCATATTTAGGGATGAATAATACTATGCCTTAGATATGTATTTTCATGTGTTGAATTTTGATTTCAGTATCATTTTGAGAAAAATTTGAAAGATAATTATGGAAAATTTTAGGGGAAAAATTTCTCCCATAAGTTAATTTTTCATGTTTTTTTCCAAAACAGACTCACCAATTTCCATATGAAAGTGTATTTCCTATTCTTGATGGTTATTATGGAAGAGGAATAAATTCTTGGAGAAATGGTTTCTTCATTCACACTATTTTTTTATAACTAAAATAGTTATAAGTATGCATTGATTTTTGGCATGATAATACAAAGGGAGAGTAGTTGATAAAATCCCCAAAATTCAAAAGTGTGCATAATGTAAAAAAATCTAACTTCAATATAAATTGTTTCTTCCTTTGATGAAGAGTTTTTCATAATTTCTACTAGCATACATCTTATAGATATTTTATAAGATTAAGTTTCTTCCTTTGATGAAGATTTTTTCATAATTTCTACTAGCATACATCTTATAGATATTCTATAAGATTAAAATTGATGTACAAAATAGATATTCTATAAAATAAAAAATTAATGTACAAAATAGATATTCGATAAAATTAAAATTGATGTACAAAAGGAAAAGCTTGAAATTAAGGAAAATCATGGCCACTGTGAGCTTCCTAGGGTTCTTTTAGAGACAACCTAACGTCCCTTCTTGTATTGGTTTCTCCTCGTGAGCTGCTTTAGGAATAGACCGAACTTACATTGTTTCATGTAAATTGTGGAATGATGGCTCCTTGTCAATCCTATAACTATTTGATGGATGATGTTATATTTTTCATTTAGCTTTTGTTTACAACAATTTCCAATATGTTTGCATGCTCACTGCTCTATGTTTCTTCATAGGATGCAATTTTTTGCGTGATATATAAAGTCGTGTAAAAAAGAATGAAGTTTTAAATATATACCATACCTTTAAATCTATATCTTATTGAAAATTCCTTATTATATTATGATGAAAAATCAATAGGGTTATGCAATTTTGACCATTGATGATTACAAGATTGCCAATTTTTTAAATTTTTCCCGTATAAAAATTTAAATACAAATAATAATAAAAAATACATCTAGAAAATAAAATTTAAATTAATACTTAATATATAAAACAAAATGAATCACCATAAATTTGTTTATAGATTAAAAAAACAAAATTTAAAGAAGGGAAATTTGGAATATGATCTACTTGAAAACCGAAATGTGGATCATATTCTGGAATTTCCTTCTTCAAATTCTAACTACAAAAGCCTACAAACAAGAAATATAAATTTAATTTAAATGAATATATCGTATATACAATAATTTTATTAAAATGTGTCTTTATGCCATAGTAATCTAACATTTTAATTATAATTGTTGTAAAATAAAGTTTATAAATATAATATAAAAACTCTTAAAATTATAATAAAAATAAATAGTTTAGGGTTTATTACCTTGGGATTATACTATCAATCATGGTCAACCATATTTTATAAAACCATCATCGTCAACCATGATTAATCATGCTCAACCATGGTCCAATATTGCATTGTGAGAAAGATTGTCTCAATATGGAAATCAATCATTGTCTCAACCATGGTCCAACGTCGCATTATGACAAACATTATCTCAATATGATAATCATGGTCAACCATTGTCAACCTTGGTAAACCATGCTTAACCATGTTTTATCATATCAAACATAGTCATATATAGTCAATCATGGTCAGCCATGGTCGAATGTCACATTGTAACAAAGATTGTCTTGATATGAAAATCAACCATGGTCAAGCATGGTCAATCATGTTTATTTTAGAGTTTATAATATTTATCGTATGCTTTATATACCTTAGGTTTATAATACTAGTACCATGGGTTTAATATTATTCCCTTTGGTTCATAATCCCTTAGGTTTATTGTTCTCTTAGGTTTATAATATCAATCCCTTGGGTTTATTATATCAATCATGTTCAACGATGGTCAATTATAGCTAACCATAGTCAACCATGTTCAACCATGGTCGAATGTCGCATTGTTACATTGATTGTCTCAATATGAAAATCAACCATGGTCAACCATGGTCCAATGTTACATTGTAACAAAGATTGTCTCGATATGAAATCAATCATGGTGAAGCATGGCCAACCATGCTCCAACATTGCATTATGACAAGGATTGTCTAAATATGGAAATTAACCATGGTCAACCATGGTCGGCCATGTTTATTTCATTGTTTATAATATTTAGCTTAGGGTTTATATCTCTTGGGTTTATAATTTTTATCCCTTGGGTTTATTATTCCCCTAGGTTTATAATATCAATCCGTTGGGTTTATTAAAATAAAGGTTCATATTCCTAGGGTTTAATAATATTCCCTTAGCTTTATAATCCCTTGGGTTTTTAGTATTAATACCTAGGGTTTATTATTCCCTTGGGTTTATAATATCAAGCATGGTTAACCATGGACCAATGTCGCATTGGGACAAATATTGTCACAATATAAGAATCAACAATGGTCCAATGTCGCATTCTGACAAATATTTTGTCGATTTAAAAATCAATCAGGATCAAACATGGTCAACCATGGTCTAACATCATATTTGGACAAGGATTATCTCAATATGAAAATCAACCATGGTCCAATGTCACATTGTGACAAGGATTGTCTCAATATGAAAATCAACCATGGTCAACCATGTTTAGCGATGTTTATTTTAGTATTTCTAATATGTATCTTAGGGATTATAATATTAGTCCCTTGGGTTTAATATTATTCAGCCATGGTCAAACTTGGTCAACCATTTTTTATGAAATCAATCATGGTCAATTATGATTAATCATGGTCACCCATGGTAAACCATGGTCAACCTTGGTCAATGATGGTCAGCCATGTTTTCTGAAATCAAACATGGCCACCCATGGTAAATCATCGTCAACCATGGTTAAAAATCACATTGTCATAAAGATTTTGTTGATATGAAAATTAACCATGGTTAAGCATGGTCAACCATGGTCCAACATCGCATTCTGACAAGGATTGTCTCAATACGAAAATCAACCATGGTCAACCATGTTTATTTTAGTGTTTATAATATTAATCTTAGGGTTTATATACCTTGGGTTTATAATATTAGTCCCTTGGGTTTAATTTTATTCCCTTGGGTTCAGAATCCCTTGGGCTTTTCGTATAAATCCCCTAGTTTTATTATTCCCTTGGGTTTGTGATATCAATTCCTTAGGTTTATTATTCTCTTAGGTTTATAATATCAATCCCCTGGGTTTATAATATCAATCATGCTCAACTATCGTTAATCATAGCTAACCATTGTCAACCATGGTTGAATATTGCATTGTGACAATAATAGTCTCAATATAAAATTAACCATGGTCAACCATATTCCAACGTCACATTATGACAAATATTTTCTAATATGAAAATCAATCATGGTCAAGTATGGTCAAGTATGGTCCAATGCCGCATTGTGACACAAATTGTCTCGATATGGAAATCAACTATGGTGTACCATGTAATTTTTAGGGTTTATAATATTTATCTTAGGGTTTATATACCTTGGATTTATAAATTTTATCCCTTGGGTTTATTATTCACATGGATTTATAATATCAATCGCTTTGGTTTATTAATATAATTGTTCATATTCATAGGGTTTAATATTATTCCCTTAGGCTTATAATCCCTTGGGTTTCTAGTATTAATCCCTAGGGTTTATTATTTACTTGGGTTTATAATGTCAATCATGCTTAACCATGGTCCAACATAACATTGTCACAAGTATTGTCTCAATATGAAAATAAACAATGGTCACCCATGTTTATTTTAGTCTTTATAATATTCATCTTAGGGTTTATATATCTTGGGTTTAGAATATTAGTCTGTCTGGTTTAATATTATTCAACCATGGTTAACCACGTTTTATCAAATCAATAGTTGTCAACCATGGTTAATCATGGTCGACCATGGTCCAAGATCGGATTGTGACAAATATTGTCTCAATATGAAAATCAATCATTGTCTCAACCATGGTCCAATGTCGCATTATGAAAAATATTATCTCAATATGATAATCATGGTCAACCATGGACAATCATGGTCAACCTTGGTCAACCATGGTCAACAATGTTTTATAAAATCAAACATGTTCATTCGTGGTTAATCATGGTCAACCATGGTCAAACTTCACATTGTGACAAAGATTTACTTGATATGAAAATTAACCATGGTTACGCATGGTCAACCATGGTCGAACATTGCATTTTTTGGGTTGTGTTATATTCTTTCCACGACTAGCCCACGTAGTTAACCCGGGGGGTTAGGAGGGGGGCGGAGCCCCCCCTTCATTTCGTTGATTGCGTAGTGGGGGAGTCATAGGGGGTTTGAGGGGTGCAGGTAAGCCCACTCTATGGGGTCCGCGGTAGCGCCCCAGAAAATTTTCGTTTTGGACCCTATGTTAGGTTGGGCGGACCTACCTATGGTTTTGTGCATGATTTCCGCACATGGTTTTGGATGCAATGGTTTTCGGTCCATGGTATTGGATGCTTTGGCATGCATAAATATGTATTGTAACATTGAAAGAAACATAATAAAAAAATCAAGTTGGCAGTCCCGGTTTTGGGATCCAGGGGAAAATCTCTGTGTATATGTGTTTTATGTGTTATGCTCTCACATTGTTTATTTTCTGTGTTTTAGAATTCGTATGCAAGTAATTCCTGTACGGGGTTAAAACATACATTTGGTATTAGAGATGTTTTGGCTTCAAGGGGACGCCTTTATTTTTGAGGGGTTTCGCTTGGGCCTGTGGTAGACCCTGTTCAGTGGGAGATTTGCGAGATCAATTCTGGTGGTGAAAGAAGATGGTGAGCAGTGGAAAGATAGAGATCGAGAAATTTAATGGTCAAGTTTTAAGTTGTGGAAACTCAATATGGAGGATCTGTTGGTGGATAAAGATCAATGGATCGCGGTAGATCTGGGTACTAAACCAACAAGAGTGTCCGATGAAGAATGGAAGAAGTTATATCGGAAGGCAAAGATCACAATATGATTGTGTGTCTCAGATTCATTATTTCTTAATGTATCAAGGGAAGCTACGGCGAAGGCTTTGTGGGACAAGTTAGGGACTTTGTACCAATCTAAGTCTCTGGTGAATAAACTGTTCCTACGGAAAACGCTGTATAACCTGAGGATGAAAGATGGAGACTCGGTGACAGAGCATCTGAATGTGTTTAATACTGTGGTAAGTCAGTTATCGTCTGTTGATATCAAAATTTCAGATGAAGATAAGTGAATTAGTTTGTTGTGTTCTCTACCAGATTCGTGGGATAGTCTGGTTATTGCAATATGTAGCAATGCAACTGCCTTGTAGTTTGATGAAATAGTCTCATCCTTGCTAATGGAGGAAATGAGATGGAAAAATATGGAGAGCCAGAATGGTGATGCCTTGTCTGTACAAGGACGGTCCTAGAATAGAAACAAAAATAAGTCATCGAGTGGGAGATCTAAATCTCCAAGAAGACCTGTAAAGGTGGTGTGCTGGAAATGCAGAAAGGAAGGGCACTACAAAAGGGACTGTAAATTTAAAGCTCCTAATAAAGGAAAGGGATCTGATGATGCTCCTTCTGCAAAGGCGAAAACCACCTCAAATGAAGGTGGGGATGTGTACTTGGCTTCTTCAAGTACACATGTAGATCATGAGGCGTGGTTGATTGACTCGGGTGCATCCTTTCACTTCACTCCCCATAGAGAGTGGTTCTGTGAGTATGAGAAATATAATGGTGGTGATGTTTTCTTAGGGGATGATAGGAAGGCTAGAATCATTGTTCGTGGAAAAGTAAAGTTGAATTTGCAAGATGGAAGGGTTAGAACACTTCCGGGTGTCATGCATATTCCTGCATTGGCCAGAAATCTGATTTCTGTAAGCAAGCTAGATGATGCAGGTGTCAAAATAGTGTTTGAGAAGGATACCTGCAAGATGGTTCAGGGAGCACTGGTATTGATGTGGGGATTTCGGATTGGAACTCTGTACAAGCTGCAAGGTAGCACTATTGTTGATGAGTGCAATAGTTCTGTGGTTCCTAAAAGTGGAACAAAAAATATAGTGGTCTCTGGAGAGAAGACCATGCTGTGGCATCAAAGGCTTGGACATATTGGAGAGAAGGGCCTTTGAATACTTCATGGTAAAGGTATGGTAGAAGGTATGAGTAATAGCTCTCTTGATTTTGATTTATGTGAAAATTGTGTATATGGGACGCAGAATCAGGTGAGTTTCCCCTCTGGTGGTAAGAGGGCGAAATAGATATTAAAGCTTGTGCACAGTGATGTGTTTGGACCTGTGAAGGTTCCATCACTAGGCATGTCTATGTACTATGTATCATTTATAGATGACTTCTTAAGGAATACATGGATATATTTCCTTAAGAATAAATCTGAAGTCTTTGACAGGTTTAAAGAATTTAAGGCTATGGTGGAAAACTAGACAAAGAAGAAGATAAAGGTGATGAGGAAAGATAACGGTGGAGAGTTTTATAGTAAAGAATTTGAAGAATTCTGTAAGAAGTGTGGTATAGCACAGTAGAAGACTACTCCATATACACCTCAGCAAAATGGAGTTGTAGAAAGAATGAACAAGACGTTGATGGAAAGGGCAAGAAACATGCTTAGTGGTGCTGATTTAGGACAGGAATTCTAGGCAGAGGCGGTGGAGACAGCATGTTACCTGGTCAACATATCACCTTCATCAGCATTGGAGGATAAGAATCCACAAGAGGTATGGACTCGTAAGAAACCATCTCTTTCACATCTGAGGGTATTTGGATGTGATGCATATGTTCCAAAGGAGAAACAAACCAAGTTAGATAGTAAATATGAAAAGTGCATCTTTATTGGGTATAAGGATCGTTTAAAGGGTTAAAAGCTTTGGATCCCAGTAACAAGGAAGATTTTGTACAACCGAGATGTGGTGTTCAGAGAGGTAAAAGATGTTATTAAACATGAAGTCCAACCAAAGGAACCTGAGAAGATAGAGTTTGAGCTAAAGGAGGAAGAATCAGACTCTTCAGCAGAGGAGGAATCAGAAGATGAAGAGCCACAAACTCCAGGTGTGAGAAGATCAGTTTAAGAAAGAAGGCAACCATAAAGGTATAGTCCATCTACTTTATGTTCAAATTTTTCTTTATCTATTACTGATGATGATCCCAAAACTGTGAAGGAAGTAGTAGATTCAGAGGATGGAAAACTCTGGAAAGAGGCCATGGTTGATGAAATGGCATCTTTGCACAAAAATGATGCTTGGGATCTAGTGGAGTTGCCCGCTGGAAGGAAACCCATTGGCAGCAGATGGGTGTTCAAGAAGAACACAAATGCGAAAGGAAAGGTGGAGAAATACAAAGCTCGGTTGGTAGCAAAAGGTTATTCCTAGGTGCCTGGAATTGATTTTGGTGATATTTTTTCTCCTGTTGTCAAGGTAGCTTCTATTAGATTACTTTTATTTGTTGTTGCTGCTTTTGATTTTTAGGTAGAACAGATGGATGTGAACACAACATTTCTTCATGGGGACCTGGAAGAGGAGATCTACATGAAGCAACCTGAAGGCTTTCCAGTGAAGGGTAAGAAAGAATTGGTATGCAAGTTAAAGAAGTCTTTGTATGGGTTAAAATAGTCACCAAAGATGTGGTATCAGAAATTTGATACATTTATATGGGGACTTGGCTTCACCAGAAGCAAAGCATATCACTGTGTGTATTTTAAATTAATTGGTGACCATGTTATTTATCTAGTCTTGTATGTGGATGATATGTTGCTGGTTGGAAATGACAAAGAAATTATCCAGGATTTGAAGACCCAATTGTCCTCCAAATTCGACATGAAAGATCTTGGTATTGTAAACTATATTTTAGGCATGGAAATTAAAAGAGATCGGGCAAAGAGGAAGCTCTGGTTAAACCAGAGGAAGTATGTCAAGACAATGTTATAGAGGTTTAATATGTAGGATAGTAAACCGGTGAAGGTTCCTATTCCTATAGGTGTAAAGTTATCTGTTGAATAGTGTCCCAAGACACAAGAAGAGGAAGAGGATATGTCCTATGTTCCATATGCAAGTGCAATCGGTAGCTTGATGTATGCGATAGTCTGTACTAGACTAGACATTGCACATTCAGTGGGAGTATTGAGCAGGTTTGTGTCAAAACTAGGGAAGGAGCATTGGACAGCAGTGAAGTGGGTTTTCAGGTATTTGTGTGGCACTAGTGATTATGGTTTGTGCTACCAAGGAAGACCAGGATTGGACAAAGTTTTGGATATCGTGGCTTTGTTGATGCAGACTAGGCTAGAGATCTGGATTAGAGAAGATCTACAAGTGGGTATGTGTTTAACCTTTTTGGAGGTGCAGTCAGTTGGATGAGTAAGAAACAATCTGTAGTGGCATTATCAACTACAGAGGCAGAATACATGGCAGCCACTCATGCAAGCAAGGAAGTAGTTTGGTTGCAGAGATTATGTTCAAGTATGGGGTTAGTACAGGGAGCTATAAGGATAGACTATGACAGCGAAAGTGTAATTTTCTTGGCAAAGAACCCTGCTTACCATTCAAATACAAAGCACATTGATGTTCAGTATCACTTTGTGAGGGATATGATAGAAGACAAAAAGGTGTTGTTGGTAATGGTGGACACTTTAAAGAATACTGCAGATGAATTAACAAAATCAGTGAGCTCTAAGAAGTTCTCTTGGTGTAGAGAAACAATGGGTGTTGCAAGGTTGGATAAATGACTAAGCTCTCTTGTGGCCCCCTGTGGAAAGAAAACAACAAGTGGGAGATTGTTGGGTTGTGTTATATTCTTTCCACGACTAGCCCACGTAGTTAACTGGGGGGTTAGGAGGGGGGTGGAGCCCCCCCTTCGTTGCACCGATTGCGTAGCAGGGGGAGTCACAGGGGGTTTGAGGGGTGCAGGTAACCCCACTCTATGGGGTCTGAGGCAGTGCCTCGGAAAATTTTGGTTTTGGACCCTATGTTAGGTTGGGCGGCACTACCTATGGTTTTGTGCATGATTTTCGCACATTGTTTTGGACGCGATGGTTTTCGGTACATGGGTTTGGACGCGATGGTTTTCGGTCCACGGTATTGGATGCTTCGGCATGTATAAATATGTATTGTAACATTGAAATGAACATAATGAAAAAATCAAGCTGGTAGTCCCGGTTTTGGGATCTAGGGGAAAAACTCTGTGTATATGTGTTTTATGTGTTATGCTCTCACATTGTTTATTTTCTATGTTTTAAAATTCGTATGCAGGTAATTTTCGTACGGGGTTAAAACCTACAGCATTGTGACAAGGATTGTCTCAATATGAAAATCAACCATAGTCAACCATGTTAATGTTTAAAATATTTTTCTTATGGTTTATATACCTTGGGCTTAAAATATTAGTCCCTTGGGTTTAATGTTATTTGCTTGGGTTGATAACCCCTTGGGGTTTTAGTATTAATCCCTTGGATTTATGATATCAATCCCCTAGTTTTATGAATCTAAGTGTTTAACCATGGTCAAGCATGGTCCAATGTTGCATTGTGACAAATGGTGTCTCATTATGAAAATCAACCATGTTTATTTAAGGGAAACATGGTCAACCATGGTCTAATATCGCATTGTGACAAAGATTGTCTCAATATGAATATAAACCATGGTCAATGACTGTCAACCATTGTCAACAATGGTCAACCATGTTCCACTGCCACATTTTGACAAAGATTGTCTCAATATGAAAATCAAACATGGTCAACTATGGTCAACCATTGTCTAACGTCACATTGTGAAAAAGATTGTATCAATATGAAAATCAACCATGGTGAACCTTCATCAACCACGTTTATTTTAGTGTTTATAATATTTATCTTAGCGTTTATATACATTGGCTTTATAATATTAATCCCTTAGGGTTTTAGTATTAACCCCTTGGGTTTATTATTCCCTTGGGTGTATAATATCAATTTCTTGTGTTTATTATTCTAAGGGTTGATATTCCTAACTTATAATATATAGTGTCTACAATATAACCATGGTCAACCATGTTCTAATGTCACATTGTGACAAAGATTTTCTCAATATGAAAAGCAATGATGGTCAACCATGGTCCAATGTCATATTGTGACAAATATTATCTCAACATGAATATCAACCATGGTCAACCATTGTCAACCATCGTCAACCATGGTCCATTGTCACATTTTGACAAAGATTATCTCAATATGAAAATAACAAATGGTCAACTATGGTCAACAATGGTCTAATGTCACATTGTGACAAAGATTATCTCAATATGAAAATCATCCATGGTGAACCTTGGTCAACCATTTTTATTTAAGGGTTTTTAATATTTATCTTAGGGTTTATATACCTTGGGTTCATAATACTAATCCCTTGGGTTTAATATTATTCCCTTCGGTTTATAATCTATTTTAGTATTAAGGCCTTATGTTTATTATTTCCTTGGGTTTATAATATCAATCACTTGGATTTATTATTCTAAGGATTGATATTCCTAGCATATAATATTATTCATAGGGTCTATAATCTTAATCCTCGGGTTTAATATAAATCCCTTGCGTTTATAATCGTGGTTAAGCATATTTAATAATATAATTAATAATATTATTATCATTAATCTTATTAATAAAAAAAAATAAAAAAAATAATAATAATAATTATTATTATTAATACAAAATTATATTGTATCAATAATATAAATATAATAATAATAATAATTAATATTAATTTTTATTAATATTATTTTTAATAAATATTGTTAATTGTGGGTGGCAGGACGAGGATAGGTTCTCATTAATCCCCGAGGGAATAACTGTTGTCAACTTCGCTTTGGGCTTGGTTCTCGTTTAAACAACTAGGCTAAAATGTATGGACTTCTTCAAGGTTTGCTTATTGTCAGGAACATCAAAGTGGATGATATTGTTATATTAGGGGACTCTCATATCACGATTCAATTTTTATTTAATGGTGCTTGTCCGAAATATAATTTCCTCGCTAGAATTTTGGCTTAGATCTAGGGCTCTAGAGATGGATTCTGATCTGTGGCTTTCTTCCATATTCTTAGGAGCAATAACTTGGAGGCAGATAAGATGGCTAACTTTGCTTGTAACCTGGCTGAATCTGACTTGGTCATTAACGATGATACCCTTAAATGTATCATTCCCTAAGGGAGAAAGTATGATTAATATGAGCCTTATAATAATTAATGATGCATACATGATAGAGAATTTCTCTTGGATCATGACAGCGTAATTATCAACCACCTTAGGGTTTGCAAGCAAGGTAATTAAGGGAAAATTGATGGTTGTTGAGAGTAAGGGTGGTGGGCTTCTGGTTTTAACCGTGGTAGTGTACCATTTTAATGGACCTGCATGATTGCAGGTGTCGTTCTTTAATGAATTAACCTTCAAATATTTGGTCTGGCACTATGCCTCACACTAGTTCATGATGGAATGTGTGGTTTTCTCCTCTAGGAAATTTAATGCACGTGAGAGTGCATATGTATGGGAAATATCAGCTCATGATGACTTTAGGTGGGAATCTTTCCATAAATTTGACTCTGTAGTTTCCCTCATGATGAGTAATTTCTTCAATATCAACCTTCTGGTGCAGGGTCTGGATAAGGAATTGGTCTCACTGGGTGTCTAGTGGAAGCCCGAGTGTCATAGGATGGAAAATCGGGTGTTGTTCTAAGTAAGATGGGTTGTTGCTTTTGGAAGGGTGTTGAGCATTCTATTTTGGATGTTGTCAATTTAGTTGTGTTGGCTAAAATTTCTCTACACGCGTCTCAGTATCAAATTCGTTGGAATAGCTCCAAAGAATATGGACTGATTGCAAAATGGTGGAGGCTCTAAAGCTTGGAATACAAGTGTGGGTGTGAGTTTTGTCTATTACTAGGGGGCTCCAATTATGTCTGGGAGGCTCAACCAGTTGTTCCTAGGTTCTCCCTCTCAGTTTTGTGGGATCTTAGGAAGTTTGTGCTCTTATCCGACCATTCTGGTCTCTGCAAAATTGATGTCTGGTGGGTTCTGTCACTAATTGGTAAGGCCTTGTCTGTGGGGCTAGGTAGTGTTAATATTTTTAGTCTTTTTCATGCCTTATGATGTCTAGATAGAGCAGTGCACAACACAATCTCGAAGGATAATATTGTTGGCAGCTCTGCGCAGGTTTTAGAGGGTACTATTTGTGACTCCATGGATACTGATCCAGGATTTAGTTCCTCCTCGGATGACAACTTGTGCTCTCATTGTAGCCAGCCCCACAAGGTTCTGCAGCATGCAGATTACCACTTGCAGGTTTAGGTTCTCCAATTTTCCCATTCTCAATTTGAACTCTCTGATAAATTAATGGCCCTTCAAACTCAGTTTGTGAGGGTAATGGGTGAGATATTTTCTCTCCGGAGCATGATTCTGGACATCAAATTTGTCTTAGATCCTCGGTTAGGTGTGCCAGATGCCTTGTTGTTGGAGGCGAGACTGGAAATTGATTTAAACCAACCTGTTACAGGCTTAGAATAGGTACTTTGTGTTCCTTTGTTCGTCATTGCATGGAGTTTGTTCGTCAAGTACTTTGTTCAGAGGGTCTGTACAGAAGTTTGTTGTATGTCTCAGTGTCCTTCATCCCTAACAACTATATAGTGTCTAGCAGTGTTTATCATGTAATGTTGAAGTATTTGGCATCAGAGGCTCTGAAATATGAAGATGTATCCCCCCATATACTTGGTTGTGACTAGGCGCAAATTTTTCAATATAATTGTTTGAAAGTAAAATAAATATTGTTAAATTTTATTTATATAAATGAATGTATTATTGATAATATAAATTTATTATCATTATTATTATTATTATTATTATTATTATTATTATTATTGTTATTACTAATTATTTATTAATATTATTATTAATTACTATTAATAGTAATTATTATTAATAATTAATATTAATTTTAATTCTTAATATTATTAATTATTAATATTATTAATATGATATATGATTATTAGTGTATATCAACCATGTTTATTAATGTGGTTGTGTTAGTTTTATTGTAAATTTTAATTATGGTTAGATATTAAAGTTGGGAAATAATTCACATTGTTTAGATTTTAGATTAACGTTTCAAATCTAAAACTAGATTTATTGCTAAGATCAATTTGTCAAAAAAAAACTAACGAATGTAATAAATATAAAAGAATTACAAGAGAGAAACCGAAAGATTAAGTGAGGTAGAGATCAAGAAGGCAATCAAACTTAAGGAAAACCCTAAAAGATTGAGACCGAAGGAACTTGGAAGGTAATAAAACTAAAGAGAAAGGCCAAAAGGATAAAAGAGAAAAAACGTTTTATAGTTAAATTAAAATATAATAATCGGTAAATCATGAAATTCTTATTCCAAATGAAAACCCCAATAAAATGAATATTATTCTATGATATATGATAAGCTATTAATTTTTTATTAATAATATAAAATCTATAATAACCTAGAAGTGCAAAGAATTTGTGTAAGACCTAAGATACTAAATGAGAAATACAAGAGAATAGTATTAAGTAGATTAATAATAATAATATTCTCTTAAATATAAATATGTGGAAGTATTAATAAAATATTATATTAAGAATGATAAAAAATTAAGAGAATGGGTCTTATATATTTTTGAATGTATAAATGAATTTTCTATTAAAAAAAATTGTTAAGTACTTACATAATTTAAATTTACAATTAAAAAAAAACACATCTTATAATATGATATTTATGCTATTAGACATATCTATTTTGGAATAACATTTTCAAAATTTTATTTTAATTATTCATAATTATTAAGCTAATGGTAAAGATTTAATCTTCATAAAATATTCTAAAATATTCTTAGTAGTATGCATAAATGAAAGATTGATATTTTTTCTAAATTAATTACATTTTTTTGTTTTCTTAATTAAATATATTAATTAAAAAAATATCATGTTAACGAATATTACAGAAATGAAGTGTTATTGTGAATATCCAACATCTATTTAATTTAACAAACAAAGGCAAGAAGACTCAAGCCAATTATTATCAAGGACATAAAATTATTATTCAATAAATGAGTATGAGTGTATTAGCTATTTTGGCCTTTACCTATGTTATTTGTCATATTACTTCATGAATGCATATAGATTTGAGTCTCTCAATTATCTCTCATATATATAATTTTAATTTTAATTTTGGTGAAATTACATCAATATTATGTTTAAAAATAACACTTAAATAAGATGGTAAATTGAATCAGTCTTTTAATATCTAAATATCTAATATTTAAATATAATTGCTTTTGAATCTAGATTAATTATAAATTTTAATAAATAGAAGTATTAATTTAGTTTTGAATTTACTTTGTATTATATCTGTAATAATAAATAACATATTTTTATAGATTCTGAAATATGTTATAGATTTTAAAATATGTTTAAAATTTATTTAAAAAGGAGAAGAGTGAAGTGAAATAATTGACTTCACTTTTCCATTTCTAAAATATTCAAAAATCAAATGCCCCTAAGAGATAGATACTCAATATAAGATGATAGGCACAGTTGGATTTGGATTGTTAGTCAAATTCCATTAAAAAAATCCGTATCAGATGTACAAACGAGGGACCGTATGTGCAAATTGTAGTCATAGATGAAATGGATTTGGTAATAATTAAGTGGTATTATGGAGAGGTAATCAAGGGCTATCAATATTTGTGGACTTATAGATTTATTAATGCAGGGGACATATATGTCAACTCCGGGATTTAGCTAAGTATAAAATTTAATAGGTGACATATATTGATCCATAAATTAATGGAGCTATAGCTACACAAATATTGGTTGCCTATCTTTATTGGGTTGCAATGATTCGACCTACATCGAATCATAGTATGAAGAAGCTTCTGGGCCTCAAATCATAGTACGAAGAAGTTTCTTTGGGCCTCAAATAGGTCGTAGTTTGATTACGCTTCAAATTCTTCCGTAAAATCATGAAAATTTTGGTGTGAGAAAATTTCGCAGACATTTTTGTAAATCCAGGTTACAACAATGAAATTTCAAGATTTTGGGTACCCAAGAATTTTTGATGGTGCTAAATCCATTTTGACCATCATGAAAATTTTGACTTGAGAAAATTTGGTAGACATTTTTGTAAATGCAGGTTACGACTATCAAATTTCAAGATTTTGAGTACCCAAGGGTTTTTGATGGTGTTGAATCTACTTCGACCATCAAAAACATGATTCAAACACTCCTAGATTTTGTATACCCAAGGGTTTTTGATGGTGCTGAATCCATTTCGACCATCAAAAACATGATTCAAACATTCCTACTACCCATTAATGACACCCTCTAACTTGGTTTGATAAATACCCAATAAATTCTCAGTGCTCGGAGATTTAGTTAGTATTTTGGTTTCCTTCTCTCTTCTAAAGAAATTGACAATAGCTACACTCCACCTCCCAGCTCTAATAATTAGTTGATTTTGATTAAAAAAAGTCAGAAGAAAGCTACACTTTATTGAATTTTTTTATTTTTATTTTTATGAAGAATTCATTATCCAACTCATCGCCCAACTTCATGTATGTACCTGCCCCTTATTTAGATCATTATGCAAATTTCACTGGTTTCTAGGATCTTTCTTTCGTGTACTTCATCGTACACTGCTTTAGTCCCTTTATCTACAACAGATGTGTCGTTAGTGGCTTCATACATAGTAAGGACAACTTTGGAGGGTTGAAAATGGTTCTCCACTTCAAATTTATGGTTGGCCTACTTATCATCTTGAATATCTAGTAGCCCTGTGAATTCCCTTGCAACACCAAGTTCTCCTTAGGGTTGTAAAATGTATTCTGCATGTGGTAGTTATGATGTTCTTATGTTGTGTTGAATGGTTTAAGAAATATGGTAATGGTAAATATTACACATAATGGTTTAAGAAGAAATATGGTATTGGTAAATATTACACACTATACAGTAAATTGACTCACTGTTTTTACATCTTTATTACATGAAAGTAAAATAATATTCAAGCAATAAAATGAAAGTGGTAATTAATATTTTCTATTCAAATAACCATTTTTTTTGGGAAATGTGGATTGGCCTTAAGTACGCCCATAGGTATCAGGAAAGTGTGTTGAATTGTTTCTGTATGGAGATTGTCACCGGAATTGTTGACATGAATTGTTTTCATATAAAAATGATCAGAAGAATTGTTTAGATCGGAGGAGGTACTCACTACCTGTGTCATAGGAGGTTTTATAAGTTAATTAAAATAATAAGTGACTAGAGTTATACACTATTATCTGTAATTCACAATTTTATTTATCTAATAATTTTTTTTCTAAATATAATAGGTGTTTAAGAAGTAATAATTCAACTAAGTAATTTAATAATATAAAAGTATATATAATTTAAAAATTTACAATTGTAAATATTTTTTTTTCAAATTTTATTTACTATCATAGTTATGTAAATTAAATGGTTATTAAACATGTATACTCATCAATTTATGAGAAGCATCAAAACACTTATTTCATCATGATGTCACATTGCTTTAAAAAAATGAAAAAAACTAAAAAAAATCAAAACACATTTAAAAAAAATATGTAACAAAATTCTTAACCATGGCGATTTATCCCAGTAGAAATTCCTTGTAGATTCAAACTGCCTATGTAATTTTCTAAAACAAAAGACTTGATTCTACTCTACTCATCAGCTAAAACAATTAAACAATCCAGAACTCACAACATAAACATGACACAAGATTCAATCACATATGCTCAGAGGGGGAAATAAAATACTCAAAACCCCTTCCTATCTACATTGCATTAGTCAAAAATTAGAGAAGAAATACAATGCTTACTCAATCCCGAGCAACCTCTGCACTAGTATAATCTATCTCACTGCTTCCTAGACAAGCTCTGGTCCCTATTTCCTTGTGTTGTTCCTCAAGGATTTAGCCATATATATATATATATATATATATATATATATATATATATATATAAGTTTAGTATTGGTGAGGTTATATTATGGTCATGTTTAGGAATAACACCCTAAAAAAAATGGTGAATTGAACCAGTAACTTAACATCTAGGTATTGAATATTTAAATATGATTACTTTTGAGTCTAAATTAATTGTAAATTCCAATATCCATTAAGTAGAAGTATTAATTGTTTTTTCTGTGTAAGATTGGTAGGACCTTTCTATTAATTTTCTATCAAAAAAGAGGCAAGTTACATCTAAATTCCAGATGGTTAGGTGGGCTCAACATGCCCAGTGGGAAACTAGGTCTCTTGACCACCTAATGGCATGACAAGCCATCCAAAAGCAAGATATTTTTATTCAAGCAAGCCACGCTAAATAAGTCTAAGTGTTCTTATACTTCCTAAAATCTAGATAATTGTAAACATGATGGAAAGTATGAAACTATTGCATACAAAAAGAAAAAAAAGGGGTGCACCAACACATTATTCATCTTCAGTTGAATCAACAGGAGCATGGTCCTTCGCATTAGAGCCTAGTATCTCAATTTGAGGGATACATGGAATATGATGCTTGATGCAACTAAGGTGGCCATTTTGTTGTTGCAGTTGGAATTGAATCTTCTGAAACTCCTTACTATAATCTGGGTACCCATGAGAAGATGAAGGTGTGCATGTTCGGAGCTACTCCATGGCTTTAGCCAGGAGGTTCTTCATTATCCAATATAAATGAACTGTTTGTTTGTATTGGGTGTATCTTCCTCAAGAACGATTGGGGTCTGGCACCAAGGTATACCAATCTTCCAAATCAATGTCAAGAATATCCACTTTCTGGTTTAGCTCCTCTTCCCATTCTACAATGAGCTCCCTGGCTTGGGAAAATATACCTAAATGGTATGCATGGGCCACTTCATTAATGATTCGAGAGTTTGACTTATGCCCATGGACATTACCACCTAAAGCACAACGATGACTAGTCGCACGGGATGTGGTACTCTGATTACCTCAGTCGCGAGATCCCCGAGCAAAATTTCCTTTACCAAAGGTGACATGAGCCATGTAGCTAAGGTACCTGCAAGGCTTGTTATAGACTAGCAGTAACCCTCAAAGCCAACCCGAATGAAGTTTATACACACGAGAAAGAAGCTTCTGAGGGTCATTCTAGAACAGGGCACCCATGAGAGGAGGATTGAACCAACAGAAACTAAACTAGTGCCCAGTGAAACCTCAAATGAGACTCCATCCCTAAGATGATGAGCAACTCAGACCAGATCCAAATTGAATAGGACTTAGAGATAGGAAAATTACCAAACTTACCGAGGAACAATACAAAATCCAACACCTTGATAATACCTCTGCCACCTTCGGGGATGGCATTAATTAGAACCATGCACCTAGCCACCTTTCCATGTGTTTCGTGCATGTGGATGTTGGAAATAATACTGAGAGGGGGGGGGTTGAATCAGTATTATCACATTAATAAAACTTTTTCCATTTCCATAATCAGATTCATACATGCTACTTCTTGATCTTCAATGAGTGCATTAGAACATTATCAACCATATTATCAATTAACAGATGCAGTAACATAGAATAGAACATCACACATAAGGCACACACATGAACACCATGATATAAGGTGGAAACCCAATGCGAGAGAAAACCACCTGCTGCAAGTCATCTCAATCTTCTTCTTAATAAGAAAATCCTTTTACAATATTTGTACTGGTGCAATCTTATACCAGTACGGGAGCTACAACCCCCCTTGCTCTTGTACTAGCCGATCCATTTACTAGTACGCAGGCTACTACCTGCTATAATGCTCCAAAGATTTCCTTTAGCTCTTGTACTAGCTTAGACACTAGTACATAGGCGCCGGCCTACAATCTTCTCTCCTCCAGGTACCACGTTTCATCAATTTTCATACTGGATACACTGAAGCACAACACATAATCTGAAAGGCTACGTTTCATCCAATTTTCATACTGGACCCAACAACAACATTGAAGCACATAATCAAACAATCTTCTGAATCACCCAATCACCAGATCCATACACATACAATGATATTATGAGAGTTTTCAACCAAATCTAGTACATAAAGATAAGTCATTAATCATGCTGCTATCTGAACTCAATACCAGTAACCAAACATTAGTTATGCACCCAAAACCCTGCAGAATAGTCAAAGGCAGTTAAAACAAATTTCAAGCAAGGATCGCAACTTCACTAGTATAGATCTGCGGATATCTGCACTTCCACTTGCTCCGAGCCTGCGGATCTCCACACCTGTACCTTCTACCTATCTGCGCACCTCCGCACTGCCTCTTCTGCTTCTCTGCACATCCTTGTGCAGATCCGCACCTACGCCTTCTGTGGCGCCGCACACCTCCGCAGCGCGCCTTCTGTGGCGTCGCGTACCTCCGCAGCTGTGCCTTCTGTGGCGTCACGGACCTCTGCAGCTGCGCTTTCTGTGGCGCCGCGTACCTCCGCAGCTGCGCCTTCTGTGGCGCCGCGGACCTCCGCAGCTGCGCCTTCTGTGGCGCCGCGTACCTCCGCAGCTGCGCCTTCTGTGGCGCCGCGAACCTCCGCAGCTACGCCTTCTGTGGTGCCGCGTACCTCCGCAGCTGCGCCTTCTATGGCGCCGCGGACCTCCGCACCTGCAGCGCTTCTGCGCCTGCGTACCTACGCACTTTTCCTTCACTGTACTTGCGTACCTACGGATATAGATAATTTCAAGACTTCAAGAATAACCCAGACTATCAGATCTACAGATCTGATCATGCGCCGAAGTGATCTCAATCCATCAGTAGATTCGCCTTATTTAGATCTAGACATTACTCCCAAGAGATCATAGTATTTCAGATCTAGCTCCCATAAGATGTTCAACCCAAAACCTACACAAGCCAAATAATCTCCTTTGCTTTATATAGGCAAGCTCTTCCTCAAATCATGGATCAATACCATGAGCCAAAACCATAATAACACAATACCGTCGGCTAAATACCAAGGGTTAAACATAAGAAACCCCACGTGTGCTTTTATCTGCCTTGAAGTAAGTGAACTGGAGGTACGCACCTCCTGAATGGGATAACTGCGGATATGTACGCACTTTATGTAACACCGGCCTGCGTGTACTCACCTTCTGTAAGGTGTACCTGCGTACCCCTTATTTTCTTCAATATTTGCTAGCTGATCATCAATCTCTGCTGCTGACTTGAAGTACTATGATCTATCACCTGAATGGGTTGCCATCAAGGACAACACTTTAGCCATAATGCCAACAATCTCCCCCTTTGGACTTGATGGCAAAGCTTACTTGTGAACTGTCATCTGATCCCTTTGTGCTGTCCGGTAACCCATGCACTCTGTCACATCTGATATTTCTTCTGTAGATTCATCTGAATGTATACAAGTGAGATGATCTTCTATGAGAGGGTTGCCATCAAGTACAACACATGCATCATAATGCCAACAGTGGAGGGTGGTAGAATAACACCTCAGGATTTTCATATCGAATGATGGGAAGGGGTCGATCTCATGCTATCCAGCTCACACCCTGATCGGGGATGTTGGTCTCTATCTTGAGAGTGCTGCTAACTGTCTCTATTATCCTGCTCTAGGATAACTTTTAAGGTATTCAAGTCTACCTCTAGGGGTTGGGGAGGCCAAGCCATCTCCATAAATTTGCCCAGATGAGAACATCCCCAAGTTTCTAGGAAATCTACACCTTTGTTGCATTCTCTCCGAATATGGGAAGTGAGGATGTAGTCAAAATTGGGGAGAAGCTCACCCACTTCCTACACTAGGCATGCTATATGCCAACTATGGCTAAGCGTTTCCCATCTTTCTCCCTGTCTCAGCTTATTTACAATGTCCATCACCAATTTTGAATCACCTTCAATCACTATCATTTTGTAACCAGTTCTAATGGAGATAATGAGACCTTGTTTGACCATAGTGAAATCTATCTCATTTTTGCTATCATAACCCCAACCCGCTGCAAATACAACTCTAGTACTCATTTGTGGATCCCCAAAGAGATCTCCAAAACCAACATTCCCTCGATTACCTTTAGAGGCAACATCAAAGCTTAACTTAATGAAGTCATCTAGCGGGGGGGGGTAGAAAAGTGTTGGGGCGACATAGCAGGGGAAATTAAAAGTTTCCATGAGCTTGAAGCTATCATGATAGGGGACAAATTCAAAAAATTTAGAATTCTAGCTTCATGGGGGATTACCTGCCAATTGTCCTCATGCAAATTTTCTACCAGTATTGTCTCTTGAATGTTCTGATTTATGTCAATCCAGACTACTTCTAAAATTTATGCATGTATTTAAATATCATGTTGTTCCTCTCCTTCCAAATGGACCACATGAGGAAACCCAAGGCCAGTTCCCAAGCTCAATTTAGTACCAGACTCGAGAATAATCCTTTACACCATAAGAGGATGAATTCCTTGATGTTTTGTTGATCTTTGTCCAGGTGGAAAAATAGGTTCCCTAACTATTGCCATTTTTGATTTGCAATTGAGCACGAGTTCAAGAGATGTTCCAAGTTCTCATTATGCTAGCCACATAAAAAACAAAATGAAGGACCATGGAAACCACGTTTTTGAAGCTGATCCCAACTGAGGATTCACCCTCTACATACCAACCATAAGAAATATGTCATTTTCAGCCACAATCTACATATCCATATCTTCTTCCATATATGGTGTTGGTGGTTTTGACAATCTTCTGCTCAGAGACTGTATGCTTCCTAGATATTGAATATAGCGAGGGTAGAATATCCCTAACGAAGAATATCAAGTTCCTCCTGAATTGTAATTTTTCTAGACTGTAATTCTTTATCTAGTTGCTATCATTGTTTTGAAAGGGGAGGGTTCAACAAATCCTTAGGCTCCTTCCATTGTCTCCATCCAGTGTTCGGCTGGGGGGCTTTCAGAATTGGTCCACTGTATAATAGTTATGACTGTTTGTGAATAGGAATATCTCTCTTATATCTTGTCGGCTAAAAAATTTCTCCCTTTTTTGCCATGAATCTTTCCGAAAGAGTGTCGTTCGGAAATTTCAAATTTCCTAGAATAAATGTTGGTTTATGGAGGTCTCTATTTCCTGTAGCCAGGCTCCAGATTGAGGACCCCTTAGGAGGATCCCTGTATTTGAGGATAAGTTATGTATGGATCGGCATACGATATTTTTTGGTCCATATTTTTTCCATAAATATTGGCCCCCCTTTAACCATTGCCACCAAATTTTAGTGCCCATGACTTGATTCAAAGTGAAAGGATCTTGAAGACTTAAACCCCTAGCCATCTTGGGCTGTGTAAGGTTAGTCCAAGATACCAAAGCCCATTTTTTTACTTGTTGAGCTCCACCCCATAAGAATTTTTTGAACATATCTACCATAGCTGAACATAAGGTTTTGGGTGTGGCCATTCCAAAGAGCTGATAGATTGGAATTAATTGAAGAACTTTAGAAGAATTGTTCTACTGGCCAAGTTGGGGGCTCTGAATGCCCAACTACTAAGTTTCGATTGGATTTTTTGGAGAAGGTCTTACCAATAGGAAGTCTAAAGAATTAAACACCAAAGGCATGCCTAAATATTTAATAGGTAAAGAGCCAATTCCAAAGACAAGCAGCATAACAAGGAAGGTTTGGATATTCCCAGGGGTATTGAAGAAGAAAATGCTAGATTTCTCTTTATTAACCAAGGTGCCTGAGGCTGTCATAAAATTATGCAGAATATATTTTAGTTTTCTTGCTTCTCTCATGGAGACTTGACAGAATAACATGATTTCGTCTGCAAATTTGGTGAGTAATGGAAATATCATTGCCCCATGGATGGAGGCCCTTGATTTGAGAGGAAAGAACTATCGATTTCAGATATCTACCTTGTCCTTCAGCAGCTAGGATGAAGAGAAAATGGGAAATCGGGTCACCTTTTCTTAGCCTCGGGTGGGATTGAAATTTTTAGTGGGAGATCCATTGACTAAGATAGAGCAGACTAGAGATGAGATAAGGGAGAAGATCCAATTCACCCAACACTGATCAAAACCAAAAGATTTGAGAATGCTAACAAGGTAAGACCAGCTTAGGTGATCATAATATTTAGATAAATCCAACTTAATCATCATGCGAGGGGTTTTAAGTTGCTTCAAGGAGTGAGCCATTTCTTGAAAGGTAATGATTCCATCAAGGAATTGATGACCTTCCATGAAACAAGTTTTCTCAGGAGAGATGAGAGTCAAAAGGAGAGGCTTAAGACGCTTCAAGATAATTGTGGAAATAATCTTTTAATAACATTACACAAACCAATGGATCTAAAACCTTGGGGATATTCAAATTTGACTATTTTGAGAATTAAAGCAATGAATGTGGAGTTGAGACCCAGAGATACCTTTTGGTTTTGATGAGATTCCTCCACCACTTCAAGAATATCATGCCATGTAAAGCTCCATGTGGCCTGGTAGAATTCTATCATGAATACATCTAGCCCTGGTGCTTTGTTTTTGGCCATGCCCTTGACAACATCCTCTATTTCCTCGAAAGTAACAACGTGCACGAGTGCAATATTCTCGTCTGTGGAGATGAGTTGAGGGATGTGTCAGGTGATTCTCAAAATAACTTCCAATCTATCCTAGGGGGGTTTAGAGAAAAGGGACTAGAAGTGATTTACAACAAGATTTTTCATCTCTTGATGATGAACTAATCTATTCCCTGATCCATCCTTAAGGGAGAAAATTCGTTTGTGTTGTTGATTCTGGATCATGGCTTTGTGGAAAAACAAGTGTTTCTCTCACCTTCCCTAATCCATTGTATTCTAGATTTATGTTTCCATAGAATTGCTTCTTGTTTTCTTTTTTTCTTTCAATTGGTTCACCAATCTTCCTTCTTCTTCCACCAGGCTTTAAGATTTGCCATCCATGATGATATTTTGTTGGACGTCTTACATTTTGTCTTGGAGGTGTTTATGATATTTCATGATGTTGCCAAAGTCCTCCTCGTTCCATCTCTTAATCTGATTTTTTTTATTTTTTTAGCTTTAGCTGGAATGTGTGCATGTGATTCCTGCCTTGAGTTGTGCTCCCTTTCCACCAACTTTCAACTTTCTTCATAAACAATGAATCCCTTAACCAAAAAGATTTAAAGTGGAAGGGACAATTTCTTGGTCCTATTTTCAAGTCAATCTCCATCCTAATCGCCTAGTGGTCTAATCCCATGCATGGGAGTATGGACGCTTCAAGAAAAATATCACTACTAATCACTTCTTCAGAGACCAGAAATCTATCAAGACGTGATGCTACCGGATGAGGACCCCCACACTGTTGATCCAAGTGTACACTCCATTATTTGTTGGCATATCAACAAGTTGCAATTCAATGATTGTGTGTCAGAACACTTCCATATCAACATCCATGAGACGTAGGCCTCCCTTCTTCTCGTTCAACGACAAGATCAAGTTGAAATCCTTGTTGAGAATCCAAAGCTACTACGAGTATAACCTTATAGGTTTTCCTATATTCTAAAGGAAAACCCCTTTTTCTCATGGAATGTGAGGCCCATATGCTCCATATATTAGAGCTCAATCATGGGTACTAATGTGTTGGAATTTACTTGAGAGAATCCAAGGAAGACTAGCCCAATCTTCAAATATGATATCGGTAGGATTCCATAGGATAGCAAGCCTGCCTGCGCTCCAATTGGAATCTTGGGATACCAACTCGTACTGGATTTTTAAACCCCAGACAATTTCATTTAATCTAGAGATTTCGGTTTCTTGGATAATCATAATACTCAGTTTATCTATTATGATAATGTCTTTCAAATACTGTTTCTTGCCTCTACTGTTGAGACCTCTTACTTTCTAGGATGTAATAATCATTAAGAAGGCTTATTGATTTGGTGGAAAACCATAGACAACAACACCACCCTTCTTGAGTTGACCAACATATCTCCCACAATCTGTATGGATTCTTGCAAATTCTTTCAACCCCTTTTCTTACCTCCTTTACCAGATATATTCAGATCCACTCCCTATCCTTGATGAGATCCCAAGTGATCTGGTCGGTCCATTGATATCGACCCTTGCTTAGCTTGGTATTGTTGGAAAGTCTCCCGATATAGTTGTTTTTTGGTCTTCAGGGATGAATTTTTCATCCATATGGCACCATTCATTCAATAATCTTCTCATGATCTATTCTTTTGTTTGGAGTTTCTCCTTCATGTCGTCGATTTCCATATAAGCTTTCTTTGCCTGTGTTATCTATGCTTGTTTTGCTTGGGGTTCATCCTTAGCTTTTTGCTTAGGTTTATTCCCACCCTTTTGTGGTGCTTTAAGGTTTTCATTGCTTGCTAGGTCTCTAGATCCACTGGTGTTCTCCTCTTCCTCAGTCATAATTTCAAAGCGGTTGGTGTGGTTTGGTCCTTTCTTCGGTTGCGATTGAGAAGAAACAGAGGGGGGTTTCATTTTACTTCTTTTTTTGGACTTCCTGAAAACCCTTTGTATCCCCTAGAGATTTGGTCAGATCTTTGGCAGTCTGAGGCTCTGTGGCTTATGTTTGATTAAGAGGGAATTCCTTGTACAAGTGACCATATTCATGACATCTTCTATCCCAGAATGGGATGTTATCGTAATCCAACAGCGGTTGCCATGCCTCATCTTGATGTCAATAAATTCCTGGAGGGGCTCATTTATGTTTATATACACACAAATCCGAGCATATGATGTATACCTTCCTCGCCTTGTCAAATCAACCTCCTTGACGAAACTCCCAATAGAGTTTCCTATCCCTTCCAATATTTCTAGATCCCAGAAATCCACCAGGAGTCCAAAAAATCGGACCCATACCAGAGTAACCGTGAATTTCTCCTAATCTCAATTGTAGCATTCTTTCCAATGGCGCATGAAGAGTCCGACATTGTAGTAGAAATAGTGCCCATTTTCAAAAACACTTTCCTTTTCTTCTGGACTGGTAAAAATCATTGTAAAGAAGCCCCGAGCCCCCAACTGAAAATCTATGTGCCCTTTTCGCTGCCATTTTAATTGGATCCACTTGACCAAATAGTGTTCTGATGGCTAGATACCAATAAAATTACATATCAATGCATCAACTTTCATGAATTTCCGATACGTCTCGAGTTTGTTGCTGGGAATTATAAATCGGGGTTTTTTAACTGCTCTTGGTAGACATTGTCCTCGTATTCCAATCTGCCATTGTGCCCCCAATACTGAGGTTCCTTTGGCTCCTCCTCCCAATCTTCTAGATGCCGCGGTTGTAGCTTGAGAGCTCGATTCCCCTTCTGCGATATTTCGGTAGGAGGGGATCTCTCCCCTCCCCACGTGCGTGCTCATACCCTTCGTGAAAATTTCAAAGGGAGAAAACAGTTAAGGTTTGGAAAGACGACACTTGTGTGAGTGATTCAGAATTTACAGGTCGAAACCCTAATAGAGCTCATCGTGTTATCTCAATTATATTCTTTTGAAACATTCTCCCCTAAAACTTTTCATTACCTTACATTTTTTCATTTTTGTGAGTCCATCTTCCTTACATCAACCTCCTTGCATGTGCTCAAAACTAACCCTAGATGCAACAAAAATATTAACTTTATTTTAAATTTATAATAAATGACATTCTAAAATATTTTAAAAATTTAATAATATATATATTTTTAATATTTTTGAAATTTATAAAAAAAAAGAAAAAAGTACTGAAGTGAAATAATTGACTTCAGTTCTGCATTTCTAAAATATTCAGAAATTTAATGCCCTAAGAGATAGATACTCAATGTATGCTATGATAGGCACGGTTGGATTTGGGTATTCGTGAAAGTTCATAAAAAAAAGCCGTATCATATGTACAAACATGGGTCGTATGTGCAAATTGCAGTCAGATATGCAATGCGTTTGGCAAGAATTAAGCGGCAGTCATGTTATATTAAGGTCAATGATTACATGGTAGTATGGATCGGAATGTTCCATCGATCACATATAAGCGGTACTATGGAGAGGTAATTTCTTTATCGGGGTCACAATGTTTCGGCCGACATCGAATCATAGCTCCTCTCGGCCTCCAATAGGCCGTAGTCTTATCAAGTTTTAAAATTTTCCATAAAATAAAGAAAAATTTGACAGATATATCTGTAAATCTAAGTTATAATCTTTAAATTTTAAGATTTTGGGCTTATCATTTCATCTCATCTTCTGGGCTCCCATATTTTTGTTTTTAGTAGAAATTTGTTTACGTGCAGTGAAAATGAAAATCATATAGAAGCACATCCTTGAGTCACTCCGCTGGTTGAGTCGGGCTGCTGAGTAATTTAATAAAATAAAAAAATTATATAAATAAAAAAATTTACAATGGTATATTTTTTCTAAATTTTATTTACTATTATAGTTATATAAATTAAATGATTATTATAATGGTATAATTTTTTCTAAATTTTATTTACTATTATAGTTATATAAATTAAATGATTATTAAACATTTATCATTATTAATTTATGAAAAGTATCAACACATTTACTTTATCATGATGTCATATTTAAAAAAAAAATCATAAAAAATCAAAACACATTTAAAAAACAATAATATGTAATAAGATTCTTAATCATATAGATTTATCTCTACTTGATTTTTAATTTGAATAAGATTTGCAATGTTACCATCACTTATCTATACTACATGTCTAAAAAATCATATCTCACTTTATATAACATTTTTTAAAATAATCAATTTAATTAAAAAAGTCACACTCCTAAAATAAATTTTCATTTTAATAAATAACTATTACTAAAGATATTTTAAAATATTTTGTTAATATTAAATCTCTATCATCAATATAATAACTATAGATAATTAAATTAAAATTTAAAAAATTTAATTCCAAAATAATTACACCTATCCATCACACTTAATTAATTAAATACATGTAAAAAATAAACTAAATAATAAAATCTACAGAATAAAACTAATAATTCTATATTCTATCATCACTCTTCATACCTCAAAATAAACTTAATTTCCCAATCTATCAACGTGGTTGTTTCAAGCCCTTGTGATATAATAATAAACCACTCCAAATATTTTTTCAATTTTTTCCTCTTTGTAAAATCTTGCAATTAGCCTTGCTGCGATAAAATATAAAAGGAAAAATCAAATTAAACACGTGATTTATTATTATATAAAATTCTCTTATAACAGTAAGTTCCTTAATCCAACTTGATTTTACAATCCTACGATTTTGATATAGATCCTAGTTCTTGGTTTCGTTATTGGTTTTTTAACACACATAAAAAAAAACCATGCATAATTCGTGTGTATTTGTCCATTGAGATTAAGGGCGATCATATCTACATTTACATCTATATCTATAGGCCCACATATGTATGCTATTTTTATTAAAAAAAGTCTTGTATTTAAATACTATTCTATTTTTTTATTATTATCCATTTTTTTTTAAGTGTAAAAGCATTGGAAGAAAGGTTTAGTTCTCATAAGTTATTTGACCATTAAAATTGGTTGATTATTGTTTTACACTTTTATTTGCTTAGGATTGTATTTGGAGATTTATTTTACATCCATGCTGTAACGATTTTATTATATTTTTCTTCCATATTATTTATTTTTCTTCATAAAGTATTAGTCTATTATTATATTAATATTTTTCTCTTCATATGGCATTAGTCTATTATTATGGTTACTTAGGTATTCACTTAAATTAAAAACACCTTTTTTTAAGATATAGAAATAAAGCTAAACATTACTTTTATTCTCACAAGACTCAAGGGACTTATCTAGTTGAACATGATCTTATCAAGTTAACTCATAAAAGGATTTTAAAATTGTAAAAAATAAAGTTAATTTATTGTAGGTATTTGGTGCGTTGGATGTAAGGTAGTGGGAGTTATGGTTAGAAATTTTGGTTATTTTTTTAGAAAATGTATTGGTAATGGAATTCAACAAAAATATTTCAGAATATTTTTATCAATATTTACTGAGTTTAGAGGTATTTTTTCATATACCATGCACATAGGTGCTATGACACAAGTTAACTAAGTAAAAACTTTATATATCTTTTTAAATTTTCATACATTGAAAATCTAAAACATCAAAAAATAAAAAAAATTAAAAAAAATCTAACTTAACAGAGGTATCGTCTTATAAAAATTTAATATGAGTTTTGTTAAACACCCTCTTATTAGCAAGTTTTCATCGTGTATTTCCATTGGGATTATTAATTTTCTACATTACTTTCTATGTATTTAGGACAATATTTATAGAGATTTTAACTTACTAACTTCAATATTTGTTGCATATTTTATAGAAGGTCAACAAGCTTTTTATTAAAAAATTAAAAAATCTTGAGTTCGATTACAATGGGTTGTGACTTCAATTATTGTGGATATTGACAACTGTGTTGATGGGACCGAAATGGAGGCTATCTGTAAGGTGGAAACAAGTAAGTAAATGGACTATGACTAATAGATTATATTAATAGGAATTTGAATGGTGCCTCACTTAAGCACGTCTCTCTGTTTATGTTACCGTATTTTGCTGAAGAATTTAACATAGATGGTCATTTATTTGGCCGTGATGTCTCTCTTTCTACTCATGCAAAGTACAGGTCATATGATGTGAATCCGTTCATTCTGTTCAGACATATGTTTTGGCTAAAAACATCCATAGAGTGAATCAATGTTGTTTTCTGTAGTATGGTAATTTAATTAAATATAAAAACATTATTTTAATAATAATTACAAAATTTTAAATGTTATTTCATTTCTTAAATTATTATACTTGTTTATAAAACTCATATATATATATATATATATATAATTTAAATGAAAATTTAACAAATACAAGGAGAATCAAAGCTATTTGCCATAGAATTTTATTTATATCTAAGAAATTAAAAATGAGGATGGATATAAGTTAGGACATATAATAATAATGCAAGGTAATAAAGGAAATTAAAATAACATTGAATATAATTTTTTTTTTTGTAATATTTAATATTATTTAATATAACAATTAAATTAATTCAGATTTATTTTATTTCTGTGTTTATTAAGTATAAGAGAAATTGAATATTTTGCGGTGTATATTTTTTTTAGAGTGAAAAGAGATTTGATCTTTTTGGTTGTTTTAGATTAGGAGTTAAGATGGATTTAGAGTGGTCTTACGTAATGACTCCAAAAAATAGGTACTAACTAGACATGCATTGAGTTAGAGATTTGGGTAAGGAAATTATGATTCTCTATTTTTGTAATTCAAATTCTATTATTTGATTGGTTTTATCTTCAAAAGTTTTTTCCTATTATTTTTTGTGTGTGGAGCTCTGCACACTAAGCTAAACTTCTGCATAATGAACTTTGTTTGAAAGTTCAGCTCATTATGTCAACCTCGGCACATGAATCTTCTGTACAATGATTCAATTTTTATAATGTTCGATTAATGCAATCAAACTAACATGTATAGTAACGTCTAGTTGAGTGTCAAATATAAGTAATAACATTAAGCTATTAATTAATATGGTTAAATGGAATCGGATTTTGAAGCATTAAGCTTCTCTTTTAGAACAGTTATAGTCTCACTACTTACAGTAAGAGCACCCCTGTTTTAGCTTATCTAAACAATGCATGTATCACAACTACTTGTTTTGAGAAGTCTTTTATTTTTCACCACCACATTATCCATGACTTATTGTCAACCCAAACCGAATACCTCATGCTAACTAGATGGAAGCGTGTACAAATGAGGTTTTGTGGAGGTGATTGTGCGGATGAAGCTATTTGGAGGACACGTGAGTGGAGGTGGTTGTGCGAAGGAAGTGTGTGTGAAGGTGGTTGTGCAAAAATATTTTACTATGTGAAGAGCTTTGTGCGAAGAGTTTTGTGTGGAGAGATTTTTGCTTTCATTGTGCCAAGTTTTCTTCCCACTTTGCACAACCTTTAGTCAATTAAATAGCTATAGCGGTAGGGGCAGGGACTATGCTGCATAGCAACCATAATTCTTGTTCATTTTTTAATGAATTATAACAAGGTTAATGTAATTTCATGTTTAACATAGAAATAGGGAGAAACCTTAAGCTTTTTCTTGATTTCCATGCATATAACTAAAAAATAACAATTAATATAGCATAAATGACTTAAAATGTTGATAAGATCTCATTGCAAGTTTTATTGTAATATCTTAATAATGTGTTTTTGATGTGTAATTGAGATTTATGTTCATATTTAGTGTTAATTTTCGGCATTGGTTTTTGCACATTTAGAATTTTTTTAGAGAGTTTATAGCTTGTTGTTTTCCATGCTTTATATAGGATTTTATAGAAGGCCAACAAACTTATTTTTACAATTTTAACTATTATTAATAAATTCTTGATTTTGCAATTTGTACCTAGATTATTTTTAGATATTCCTTGAAGTTAACAAGCACTAACTTCAAAGTGAAGGGAAATAAACAAGGTGACAAGGCTTACTTCCTAGTATTTTAAAAACATAAAAAACGTTGAAGAGATAGTTCGGTAACTAGAAACATTTTGTAGAAAATTTAAGTGAAAAAAACTCTCAAAACCTGAAAGAGATGTGAAAAAGGGATCAACCATGATCACTTAAATATTTGAAAAGTGTTTGTGATTGCATTGAGGCTCATGATTTTGGTTTTCTAAATATTTTGAATAATATGCATCACTTGTAAATTATTAGAGTCTTATATATTAATAAATAGATGTAATACTTTCCCATGAAAATTTTCAAATTGTTACATTGTTGAGTATATATGACATTCATCAGGCATATGCAGTGCCCATGGATCTATTTGTACTACTTCGGAAAAATACAAGGGCAATGTGTATAAGAGTATATTATTGAGGGAATCGAACGGTGGGTGAGAGAGCACAAGACGAATAACTAGGGTTATAGACTGTTACAGAGGCTATTCTCCATGGAAGGGCACAAAGGAGGGAGCTCCACTCCTTCCTACAAGCAGGCCATGCCCAACAGGGGCAAAAAACCAATGGAACATGATAGAAGCCCTTGAGAAGGAAGGAAAAGAAACACCGAAGAGGAACAAGATGGCACTAAATCAAGGGAGCATAATAGTACTAAGGAAAATGAAGAAGAAGATAAGGAATAGGGAACAAAAGACAAAGCACGAATGGGACCATGTAAACCCAAAGCTGCAATTACACCAAGATTCATTTTAAATGATCTTACTCTACAAGCGCACAGGGACCACATGTAGACATATGCAATCATTTGTAAATTCATGGGTTTATGCCCCACTGAAAAAGCTTTACAAATGTGGATTAAATACCATTGGAAACCAATAGGAAGCATTGACCTACATCTTGGGTCTAAGGGTTTCTTCACTGTGATATTTGCCAGTATTGAAGATAAGGACAGAGTGTTTGAAAGAGGGCCCTACTTTTATGCTGCAGAAGGCCTCTATATGCGACCATGGATCATGAATTTTGTTCTGGAGTGAGAGACTTTTACTTCAATCCCAGTTTGGGTAAGACTCTATTCTCTACCTCTTGATTACTGGCAAACAGAATCCTTATCCACCATAGGAAATAAGTTAGCATGTTTTGTCAAAGCTTCTGAGGCTACTAGAAGGGGAATTATACTTCCTTTGCTAGAATATGTGTGGAGATGGATCTCTCTGGAGCTCTACCGGATGAGGTTATCTTGGAAGTATTTGATGAAGAATGGGTGCAAACAGTAGATTATGAACATATTCCATTCAGATGTTGCAAATGCCACGAGCATGGGCACCTATTCAGAGACTGCCCTCTCAGCAAAACATAAAATAAGAGCAAAGCTAACACAATGAAGGATACTAAGAGCTTCCATAAAGTGGCCCATAAAGGAAAAGGAGGCAAAAGAGGGCCAAAGACACAAAAATCAAAAGGGCAACAAGCTAGTCAGAATAGGTTCCAAGTTCTCGAAGAGGATGAAGTTATAACAAAAGAAGATCAGGCAAAAGGAGGAAGTCCAGTGGAGGAGGGGAAAGAAGAAGACAGTGAACAAACACAAGATAATAATAAACAGAAAGAAACTAGGATGAGTGATGCAGAACTGGAGATGGACCATGAAATGACCCAGAGTGAGATGGAAATACAGGACCATGAACTACAAGAGATTCTTGACAAAATAGAACCTAGATCTGGAAGGTTTCTTGAATCAAGGAACTAGAGAAGGGATTGACTCGTTACCTCCAGAGGAGTTCAATAGAGTTCAACAATTGTTTATATGGAAAACCCATACCAAAGGGCTGGAGAGGCAAAGAACCAATGATAGGCAAGGCAGCGAAGGTGTGAAAACTATGAAAACCAAAGCAAGATTAGCACCCAGAAACCCAGGAAAAAAAAGAGGCAGAAAAAAACAGAATGAGCTATTGATGGAATGTGGAAAGCTAATGATAGATTCAATTAAGATGAAATACCTATCCAATTACTCCTTTACAAATATTGATTTGAGAATATCTGGCTTTCCCACCCAGATTTCATCAGCAACATTGCCAAATGGTGGTCAAAAGATTTGAACATTCAGGGTACTAGAATTTTCCTTCTTCAGAAAAGACTAAAACACATCAAGGTATGGCTCAAAGATTGGAACAAGAATGAATATGGCAATATATTTGAGGAGAAAAAATCTGTTGAAGGTAAAATGTAGGAACTCAACCAAGCCCTTATCAAGGATGGCTTTGATAAAGTCAGAAGTGATCAAGTCACCAAATATCATCAAGACTGGGAGAATTTATGTAAACAAGAGGAAATATTTTGGAGACAAAAATCTAGAGTTCAGTGGCTAAAAGGAGAATGTAACACTAGATTTTTCCACAAATCCACTATGGTGAATAAAGCTCATAACAGAATTTCTCTGATCAAGGATGGAGGAGGAAATCTTCTCAATTCTCATGAAGAAATAGAGGCAGCCCTAATTCAGCACTTTCGAAGCATAACAAAGGAAACATGTCATAATAAAGAACACTCCATCAAGGACTTCACTAGACATATACCTAGATTGGTGTCTAGAGAGGAAAATTTCAACCTTAACAGGTTAGTGACTAAAGAAGAGGTTAGTGAGGTCCTCAAAGAAATGCAGAATGGTAAGGCGCTAGGCCCGGATGGTTTCAATGTAGATTTCTTTAAAGCTTGCTGGAATATTGTCAAACAGGATATTCTGAATGTAGTTGAAGATTCCAGGATGAATAGAACTATTTTGAATGCGTTGAATACCTCTTTCATCGCCCTGATCCCTAAATAGGAGTGTGCTCAAACCCCTGATAGGTTCAGACTAATAGCTTTGTGCAATGTGGTTTACAAGATAATATCAAAGTTGTAGCCAATAGACTCAAACCTCTCCTCCCTACCCTAGTTTCAGTGGAACAATCTGGATATGTGGAAGGAAGGAAAATTCTCAACAACATCATTCAAGCACACGAGGTGGTGCACTCTCTGACTAGCAAGAGAAAGGCTGGAATGATCATGCAATTGGACATAGCCAAAGCTTATGATAAGCTAAATTGGAGCTATATCAGGAAAGTTCTAATAGCTTTTGGGTTTGATCACAACTGGGTGAGATGGATCCTGGCTCTGGTTACGTCTTCTAGCCTTTCTATTCTGGTCAATGGTTATCCCTTGGAGACTTTTATTCCTTCTAGAGGCCTCAGGCAAGGTGACCCACTCTCTTCCTTTCTCTTCATCCTCGTGATGGAAGGACTGGGTTGGTCTATCAAGCATGCAAAAGAAGTTGGCAAGATCAAAGGTCTCCAACTCTCTGACAATGGACAGGCCTTGACTCATCAACAATTTGTTGATGGTACCATGCTGCAAGGAATCCCCACAGTCAAAGAAGCTCTTGCGTATAAAAAAAATCCTAAGTGACTTTGCCATGGCTTTAGGTATGGAAGTTAACTGCTCCAAATCTAGTATTTTTTTCTTCAATACTAATATTGCTATTAAGAGGAACATCTCTAGAATTCTGGGCTTTCAAAGAGAATCTCTCCCCTCAAAATATTTGGGAGTTCCTCTAACTGCTAAACCATTACACAAGAGCATCTGGGAGCCGGTGATTAATAAATTGCAAGATAAAACCAGGAAATGGACTATGAGATCCTTAAACTTGGCTGGTAGGTTGGTGCTTACAAAGGTTGTACTTCAATCAATCCCAGTCTTTATACTATCAACTCTCCCAACACCTAAAGGAGTCCTGCATCAATTCAGAAACATATAAAGAGACTTTCTTTAGGGCAAGGGGGAAGAAAGGAAGAAATGGGCCTTGATAGCATGGGAAAAAATATGCAAACCTAAAAACCATGGGGGTCTTGGATCGGATGATCCTAAGATTCTAAGCAAGGTTTTAAGGGAAAAATTATGGTGGCGCTAGGTAAAAGAACCAGAGGCTCAGTCGGCTATCATGTGGAAAGATAAATATGCTAGCTCATGGCAAAATAATGATCACATAAGGATGGATGGAAATATAAAGGGATCACACATTTGGAATAAGGCCTAGGATAACAGGGGCTTAGTGCAAGAAAACAGCTTCTGGGAAATCAGAGAGGGAGACTTAGCTTTATTTTGGGAGGACAGATGGCAGCAAGAACCTATTTTGTTAAAAGAGGACTTGGAGGACCTCAAGTTAGAGGTAGATACTAAAGGGCTATCCAAGGTAAAATATTTTTGGGATCAAAACAACAGTATAGGAAAATGGAGAACCTGGAGGAACTTTGATTTCAAAGATGACAACCCCCTGAAAGCTAAAGCTGAGAAACTAATGAAAGTGTTAGAACAAAGGAAAATTTTAGTGTCAGGGGGGCATGACTAGCTAAGATGGGGCAACAACAATGAAGGTACCTTTAATCTTAAGGAAGCAAAAGTCATTCTACATGAATTAGATTCCAGACTTCAGATAGGATTTGGAAAAACCTATGGAGGCATCAAGGTTGGATGAAAATTAAGATTTTCATGTGGCTGGTTCTGCACAGGAAAATTTTGACTTGGGATAACATTCGGAAGAGGGGTGTCCTGGGACCTTCCAGATGCCAGCTTTGTGAAGATCAAGAGGAAAAAATGGAGCACCTTCTCAACAATTGCATTTTTACCTCCAGGTTGTGGGATTCTTTTACCACCATCTTCCAACATTCTGATAGAGACAAAGAGAGCATTATCAACACCCTAAACAACTGGAGAAGAAACTTTTCAAATAATGAAGTTCTTGGCTCAGCTTGGGCCCTTACGCCAAGCTTCATTATTTGGAATGTCTGGAAAGAAAGGAACAATAGAATTTTCAAGAATGTAAAGAAGCCTTCCCATTGCCTTTATGATCAGATCTTAAAACAACTTTAGGAAATAGTTGGCACTATAGTTTGAAATCTCCCTAAGAATCCACCTACTATAACATAATTGAGAATTCTCAGTCAGCTAGGGTTGTAGGGACTTATTCCTCAGGGTCTGGACAGGAAGGTTTTAATTTTGGATCCTGAGCTAGATTTTTGGCATCCTCCCCTTGAGGGTTTTCTGAAATTCAACATTGATGGTGCTTCAAAAGGCAATTCAGGCACAACTGGTCATGGAGGGGTGTTAAGGGATGAAAATGGAAGTATTCTTTTCATCTTCTATTGCCATTTAAGAAGAGCCACCAACAATATGGTGGAATTAATGGCAATGGAGCAATGTCTAGATATCCTGGTTCAGGATAATCGCCAAAATGTGATTATTGAAGCGGATTCTGAGTTAATCATTAACTCGGTCAAGAGAATCGGCTAGGGTACGAAGCTGGAAAAAGCCTCAAGAAATTGGAGGTTGATCCAGGTCTTTCAACAGATTCACAGTCACTTCCAGAGCCTGAAAATAGTCAGTTTTAAACATGTACGATGATCGGCCAATAAACTGGTGATATTCTGGCCAATCAAGGAGTGATCAGCATAGAAAATAAGGTTGTGATGAACTGGCAAGAGCTCCCTCAGAATAGATTAAAAGCGAAATGTCACGACCAAGCAGATGAAGATAATATGGTGTTTCAGAACAGTGCCATGGAGGCGGGGTTCAGATGACTCAACAGCTTTATGTTTAGTGGTCTGCTCACAGTCGGGTCTATAGCGGGTTGCAAGCAATGGTCAACCTTCGCAACTCAGGTTTTTACTTTCATAGCAGTTCCTAGAGATAATAGTGTAGGAAAATTGGTTTTTTGGATGAAAGGCAGGATGGCGGGTGCTTTAGCTCACACTGGTTCAGGTAGAGAAGATGCAACGAAAGGTCAGAAACCTGGAAATCTTGGCGGCCTCGAAACCAGGAATTTTTCTTCTTTGTTTGCAATATCGCATCCAGAGCGGTTTTTCGGTGATCGCACACCTTGCAAGAGGGAAGTGGTTTTTCCAATTTGGGAGTGATTCCATTCAGCGAGCTCCACGTGGTAGTGGGGCCGGTTGGAATACCGCCCTCATCGCACGCTATTGTTCGGTGATGTAGACTGGTGTGATATGATCCTCAATCATCGAATCTTGAAAGGTAGATCTACGGATGGGATTGATCGAGCATGTTGGTGGGTCCTCATGGGTAAACATCGTGCTTCTAAGCACAACGATATTAGCCATAGCCATGGGATCGGTCGAGGAGGTTCGATGGTTGAGATTAAAGCTGCACGTCAGGAAAATGGCAGGAAGCATATTGTTCTTGGCGGGAAGCGGATTATTATGCATTCTATAGATTCGCGGGTTAGTGAATTATGTGGATATGAAATCCTTATAGTTTGACACATATGTCCCTCTTCAGGTCCAATTCTAGATTCCTGCTAGTCGGTTTCCAAAGTATTTGCTTAAGAGAGTAGTGAGGTTTGGTTGTAGGGGTTGGGGCGTCTGCCTCTGGCCCGTTTACAATTAATGTTGGGTTCTCTCCTTAGTCCATAGCTTATTGAGAAATGTTGTATTTTATGTAATTTATTTAATGATTAATGAAATAGAAGGTCTGACTCTTGCATTAGCAAAAAAAAGAGTATATATGACATCATTTGTTACCTCAATTTAGTATTCATCAATGTCTTTAGTTATATTAGTGCTAAATGTTAATATTTATTTTTTTAGTATAAAAAATCTATTGAAGGAGCTATGGGAATACTAAAATAGGTCCACCTTAACTTCAAATCTATCATGAGTTGATAGGGATAATATATTTTAAGGTGAAAACCTTGTTTAAAATGAAAAAGTCGAGGAAAGGTTTGTACCTAGAGGGATTTGGATCCTTTCAATGCATGATCAACTCATAATTAAGATGGATTTATGTGAGGATCCATCCTAGGGTCCTCTAACTACAAACTAAATTTATTTAATATAAACAAAATAAGAAGGGAAATAACTTATTTATAACTCAACATTTATTCGATGATAATATACAATTAAAATTTATTTACAACATATTAAACAAGTAAGAATTTCATTGCAACCATTTACATAAGTAATCAATAAATGGAAGAATACATTTTCCAATAGCTTAGTTGAGATGATCCCGACTCTATTGGGATCCTCCTCTTGACTACCTGACTAAATTTACCTCCCAGCCAATTAGGAATGATTTCCTAGCCCAGGGAACTTCCACAGGTTCCTTAGCCCTCTGAGCCCAAGTTCAACTAGTTGTAGTGTGTCCAAGTTAAACAAACACTCTCCAGATCCAAGTTTGAATTTTTTTCACTTATCTATTCATTCTGTTTCTCCACATTCCTCCCCCAAAACATAATCCTCCAAAATTAAAACAAGACCAAGGATCCCCCCTCTCCTCTTATCATCCTTCTCCTTTTATGTCTCTTCCTCCCATCCACCTCAACCACTTATCATTAATGTCATGACTACTCCTTCATCCTTTTATTTTAGTATCTTTGAATTTTCTTACCATATCTTATTCAAAGCACACATGAGAAGACATTTTGGGAATAAAATATGGATATTTAATTTAGAATTAAATTGGGGAAACCATATCTTCTCCCAAGTAGATTTGAGAAGACACCTTGGGATATGGATATTAAATTTGGAAATTAATTGGAGAAGACCATATCTTCTCAAAGCTAGATTTGAACAGACACCTTGGGATATGGATATTTAATTTGGAAATAAACTGGAGAAGTCCATATCTTCTCAAAACTAGATTTCAAAAGACACCTTGGGATATGGATATTTAATTTGGAAATAAATTGGAGAAGTCCATATCTTTTAGCTAGAGGAGGAATGACCTGTTATAGAGTTTTTGTGAACCCAACGTTCCGGACTACCAAAGTCCATATCTTCCCAAATTTTAGATTTGAAAAGACACCTTGAGATATGGATATTTAATTTGGAAATAAATTGGAGGAGGCCATATCCTATCCAAAATTAAATTTGAGAAGACAAGTTGGGGATTGAATAATAACAATAATAAAAGTCATATCAGTAAAATAAAATTACAGTTTCACAAATCTAGGTATATATCAATATTTCTTAATAATTATAAGTCAATATTTCCAGGTTAATTAAACACTAATAAAAATTAGCATGATAAGATCAAGTATGGCATTACATACACCCCGCCTTCAGAAAAATCCGTCCCGAAGTTAGAGTGAAAAGATACAAGGAGTTCGAAAGGAGTTTGACAATAAGGCATAACAAAATAGAGTCATAGTAGTAAAATTAAGTAAGTTAGACAATGATACCACTTCCCATCAAGAGTCTCCAACTAATCTATATCCTCATATCCTTCCTAACCTACTTCCGCTCCCACCCTCTCCATCCTCTGCTGCTATATACTATGGCATCAACTATACCAATATAACCACTTATAAAACCAATATGGTGGAAGCATCGACTATATCAACCTAACTTCCCTAACAGGCAACTGGAAATCATCATCACACATCTAGGGGAGCGTGTCCATCACTTTCCTCCCATGATTCCAAGTTTGGAGGTTACACGCTGGGAAATACCTCCACCCTTCCTCACAACTAGGGTCAACACCCTAATATGGACCACACTACAGTGCTAGTTGGATACTTGTCATCGAATAATTCAGTCAGGTAGTCCTTTCACCTGCCATTTACATTTTACCTGTGTCATAAGAGTGCATATCAAGTAGATACAAAATGTGATAGAATAATGTACATCATACCTTTCCTCATTAGATGTCTCGACCTTCCCCAATGGGAGAGTAGATCTTGGTTATCATATAGTTCTTTCCAATCTACAAGTTAGTTATCGTTCATGCATATATATGACAACAAAATATATATAAATAAGTGATCTTAAACATCATGTTATTAAGTCTAGTATCCATGTGTCAATTTTGTAGTTCATACTGGAAATAAATATTACATTAGATAAATCATAATTTCACTAAGTCATTCATTAGATAAATCATATCCACTTAAGCCATACATGAAACAACAATAACTCTGATAATTCATGCACTAGATAAATCATAACCAAGTAAGTCATATATTATGTCATACATCAAACATTTCAATCATCAATACCTAATCCATCTAATGATTTATATAAGAAGTTTCACATGTCCAAATAAATGCATCAATATTACATAGCATTCATAAATAAATAACATGGAACTTTAAATAGAGCCTTAGCATAGGTAGCTACCTAAGTCAAAACAGACATCACAGATGCTCAAAAAGTGAGGGGTAGTTAGGATGTGTAGTCGTTGCATCCTCCCAGGTAGCAGATCCTGGGCTATACTTATCCCATTGGACCTTAAGTTGGTCCAACATGCGACGTCTGAGTTGTCGAACCCTATGGGCCAATATGCATAATGGTTTGACCATTATGGTTCCCATGTCCGAGACCTGCAATTCCCTCCAATCCACTTTGTGAGATTCATCAGAAACATAATGTCGAAAAATAGATACATGAAAAACATCATGGGTTTTATGCAAATGGGGTAGCAGTACAAGACGATAGGCAACAAGTCCAATCTCCTCCTTGATCCTAAAAGGTCCTATAAACCAAGGTGACAATTTCATCCCTTTCCCAAACTGAATGGTGCTTTTGTTGGGTCGGATACGAATAAAAACTTGGTCCCCTACTTCATAACTTCGATCAATCCTATGTGAATCATCATAAATCTTCTTTTTATCTTGTGCTTCCTTTAACCTTTGTCCAATATGTCTTACCTGTTCCTCCATTTCTTGAAATAATTCTGATTACTCAGTCCTCCAACTTTTCCCAACTCAATGGCGTCCTACATTGCCTCCCATATAGAGCTTGATAAGGAGGCATCGCGATTGAACTGTGGTAGCTTTTATTATAGGCAAACTCTACCAATGGTAAGTACCTTTCCCACTGAGTCTGATTATCCATGACGTACATTCTAAGCATGTCTTCCATAACCTGATTTAATCTTTTAGTTCACCCATCTGTTTCTCGATGATATGCAATGCTCAGGTTCAATTGAGTCCCTAGTGCTAATTGCAAAATTGTCCAAAACCTAGATGTAAATCAAGAGTCTCTATCCGAAATGATCTTTGTGGATAACCCATGTAGTCGAATAACGTCACTTATAAAAACTTATGCCACATCAGTAACATCGTAAGTGTCTCTTGCTGGGATGAATAGGCACTTTTGGTCAATTTATCAAGTACAACCAATATAACATTGTGCCTATGTGAAGTGAGTGGCAAACCCACAACAAAATCCATAGAAATTACCTCCCATTTAGACATAGGGATGTCATGTGGTTGTAGGAGTCCAAATGGATGGCGATGATCAACCTTCACTTGTTGACATTCAAGACATTTGGCGACAAACCGGACTATGTCGTGCTTCATGCCTACCCAAAAGAAGAGTTTCTTCATGTCCGCATATATCTTCTTCACTCTAGGATGTGCATAATAGAGTGCTCTATGTGACTCTTCGAGGATGCTCCTTCTTATACCCCTTTCCATAGGTATGTACATTCTACCTTGAAATCTCAATAGTCCATCTGGTTCAAGGACATATCCCTAAAAATTTGGTTCTATCTTCTTCCCACTCTTGAGTGTTGATATAGCCTTTAGATACCAACTATCTTCAAAGAGTTTCTCCAATACACATTCTCTCAAATTGACCCTCAAGGGTACTAGGGAGAAGGTTCGTGGCCTCCTGCTTAGTGCATCGGCCACCACATTCTCCTTTCCCTTAATGTATGAGATCTCAAAATCATACTCAGTCATGAATTCACTCCACTGCCTTTGTTTAGCATTTAAATCCCTTTGATTGAAGAGGTACTTCAGGGTTTGACGATCTGTTCTTAACTCAAATCTTCTCCAACAAGGTAGTGTCTCCACAGTTTCAAATCTAACATCACTGCTACTAACTCTAAGTCATGGGTAGCATACAACTCTTCATTTTTCTTCAATTTTCTAGATGCATAAGTTATTACTCCACCTTCTTGCTTCAATACTATTCCCAATTCTTGCTTCGAAGCATCAGTGTAGACAATGAAGTCATTTTCCATGCCCTGTACGCGAAGGATCGGTGGACTAGTTAGTAACCTATTTAGTTGAGTGAATGCAGTGTCACATTCATATTTCCATTCATACTCAACCCCTTTTCGTTGTAATGTGGTGATGGGTTTTGCAATCCTCGAAAACCCTTCCACAAACCTGCGATAATAACCTACTAGCCCCATAAAACTATGCACCTCATGAGCATTTTTTGGTACTGGCCAATCCATTATGGCCTTTACCTTTTCCAAGTCAACTGAAATCCCTTCTCCTGAAATGATGTGCCCAAGATAATGAACTTTCTTATGAAAGAAGGAACATTTTGACAATTTTCCATACAATTGATTTTCCCTTAAGCAAGTCAATACAACCCTTAGGTGCTTTTCATGCTCCTTTTCATTCTTGGAATACACAAGAATGTCATCCAGAAAGACTTGCACAAATTGGTCCAAATACTTCCTGAACACACCATTCATGAGGCTCATGAATACTGCTGGTGCATTGGTCAAACCAAATGGAACAACTACGAACTCGTAGTGCCCAAACCAAGTTCAAAATGTAGTTTTTGAGATGTCACATTCCTTAATCCTCAATTGGTGGTATCCAGATCGTAGATCGATCTTTGAGAAAATCGTTGCTCCCTTCATTTGATCAAATAGGTAATCTATTCTAGGTATCATGTACCTATTCTTTATTGTGGCTTTATTCAAGTCCCTATAATCGATGCATAGCCTTAAGGAACCATCCTTCTTCTTGACGAAAATCACTGGTGCACCCCAAGGTGAAATACTAGGTATGATAAATCCCAAGTCTAAGATCTCTTTTAGCTGCATCTGCAATTCACAAAGTTCTGGAGTTGTTATCCTATAGGGTGTCTTAGATATTGGTTCTGCACTGGGTTTTAGGTTTATTGTGAAATCAATCTCCTTTACAGGAGGTAATCCAGTCAATTCCTTAGGAAAAACAGCCTTGAATTCTGACAAAATTGGGTGTTGATCTATGGAGGGTCCTTTCTGGTCACTTACAGCCTTGACCACATATATTTTGCAACCATGTCAGAGACAAAGTCTTAACTTCATCATGGATATGGATCGTAGGGACACTCCTCTCTTGATTCCACAAATCTCAATTGACCTACCTTCATCATATAAACAAATAACTTTCTTCTTGAAAAAGTCTACCAAAGCTCGATGAGCTTCTAGCCACTCCATTCCAATAATTACGTCGTACATCCCCAATGCCGTGACGTATGCCTTCAACTTAGTTATACACACCCCGAGGTTTACCTCACATTGGTCAACACTAGGTCCTACTGCTTGTTTTATCCCAGAAGCCATATCAACTTGCTTAAATTCATCGTGCTCATAGGTTACCAACCCACATTTTTCTAATGCAACTGTGAAATGAAACTATCTATAGCACCAAAATCAAACAAAATTTTAACTTTTACTTTGTTTATCATACTTGAGGTTTCTACCATGGTAGATTGGTGTTCAAATTGTTGGTTATCAACTGCTACATAGATTCGATGGTGGCTACTTACTCCCTCCATTGGTGCTTTTACTTCTCTACGGTTGTTACTACTTTGTAACTCAGGATAGTTACATTGGTAATGAGGTCCCTCGCATCCCCAACATGTGATTCATGGTAGAATTTGAATAGAATGTTGTGGATTTCTTTAGAAAGAGTGCCTTCACTTGGGACCCCTACCCCTACTTGTTGCTCCTCACGTATGACCTTGAGTGTCATGTGTCCTTGAAGCTGCACTAGTAAGCATTAAAATCCCCATTGTCGGTGCTCTAGGTACAACCATGTTTCCATATGGCGGTGACCTCAAACTTCCTACCTGTTGGAAATAATACTGAGAGGGGGGGTGAATCAATATTAGCAAATCAATTAATTTTTCATTTCCATAATCAGATTAGTATATGCTACTTCAGTTAAGGGAACCCGCGTGTACACGCAATTGTGTTTAATGCAACTAGCATATATGTAGTAAACTTATGATTCAGTTAATTCATCATATGTTGATCTTGAATAAATGCATCAGAACTTCATCAACCATATAAACAGTAACTAGGTGCAGTAAAAATAGAACAGATCATCACACATAAGAAACTCACATGAACACCATGATATAAGGTGGAAACCTAATGCGGGACAAAAACCACCTACTGCCCTCTTCCTTTAATATAAGAAAAACTTGTTTACAATATTGTACTGGTGTAGACTCATACCAGTATGCAGGCACCCACCTGCAGAAGGCTACAACCTTCTCTCGTTCTCCAGCTACCATTGGAAGGGAGCTACAACCCCCTGGCTATTGTACTAGCCGATATGTTTACTAGTACGTAGGCGGCGGCCTACTGAAGGCTCCAACCTTCACTCGTTTTCCAGCTGCTACTGGAAGGGAGCTCCAACCCCCTAGCTCTTGTACTGGCTGATATGTTTACCAGTACGTAGGCACCGACCTATAGAAGGCTACGACCTTCTCTCTTCCTCTAGGGACCATGTTTCATAAATTTTCATACTAGATACTCTTGAAGCACAACACCATAATCTGAAGGCCATGTTTCATCCAATTTTCATACTGGACCCATTAAAAACATTGAAGCACAAAATCAATCACCACCTGCATCATCAATCTCTGAATCACCCAACACTAAATCATTGAAACCTTGTCAACAAAACACAGTCACCAGAACACAGAACTCTACAACAACAACCAGATCCAACTTCAACTTCAAACATCATACTTCATATTGTGTACGCTACTCTGGTGAGACGAACCAGTGTGTATATGCGCTTTTACCAAAGCAAACTCGCGTACAGATCTGCAAATATTTACTCATAACTTTGCAGCTATTCCAAACATCAGTCATACCCAGATCATAACATTTATACAATAAAACATGCATCAATAATTCAGATCTAGTATATCCATGATCAAACCCCTATGATCCCGATCCATCATTCATCATCATCCACATAGGTGCGTCCTTGGTTCAGATCAAGCGAAGCATCACAAACCCATAACCAGCATACTGGATCTCACACTTCATCAGATATTCAATACTTACATCACTTACGCACCTTGGCCTAATGATCTTCTCCTCCTTATATAGGTTTAGGCCTCTCTCAATACCATGGTCCAAAACCACGTAGGACCAATACCTTAGACCCAATACCTGGGGTCAATACCTCGGAATAAATACCATGGACTAATACCAAAATACCATGGACCAAAACTTAGTTTTCCAACATGTACGTGCCTTTCCTTCTGTGAAAGTGTGTGTGTACGTTATACGCTCCTTTTGGTCTGCTAACTCGCGTGTATACGCCCCTTTGTCACGGTGAACCTGCGAATACCTCTTTCTAATCATTAATTCTTTGCTATTGACCTGTTGCACTATGATCTGTCATCTGAGTGAGTTGTCATTAAGTACAACACTTATATCATACCTGTATCATAATGCCAACACTACCCTGGAGAAGGTACGAGGGGCCTTCCCCATAAACCTTGGTTGTTGTGGAAAAATGGTTTTGTTTCCACCCTTTAAGTCTAAGTGCTCTTCAACATAATGAGCATGTTCCATAGCTTCTGCAACTGAGGATGGTTTCCACATCCGCACCATTGCCCTAATCTTAGGGTTCAATCCATAAATGAAACGATCTGCTTAGCACTGATCAGTATCCATGTAGGAGACATACTTGACCAATTCCATGAATCTAATCTCATATTCTTCTACCGTACAATTTCCCTGTACCAAAGCATGGAAGGCTCCTACCTGTTGTTCTTCATAATATGCTGGTAGGTACTTTTTCCTGAATCTCTCCTCAAATAACTCCCAAGTAATTGTGTCTAGAGTGAGGTGTAGTTGACGCTCTAAGTTACCCCACCAATTCAGAGCACTATCTCTAAGTTGGAATATCACTATTTTAGCTTTTGAATTGGAAGTATAATCTCTTAGTGCGAAGCACCTTCTCATTCCTTCTAACCAGGCTTTTGCACGTTCGCTGGCACAACCTCCAGCAAACTCTGGGAGCTTAATCTTTTGGAGCTCCCTAGTAATGTCCTCGATTGGAGGTCCTCTATCAGAGTCTCTTGATCCCTTGAGATTTCCAAACCCTGATGGAGGGTGCTCTACTTCCACTTCAATTGTTTAGTGCCCTCTGAAAGTCTCATTAATTGCTTCTAGGGAAAGCAAGATGAGAGCCAACTCTGGTGATGGTAATGGGTTATTTGTAGGGGGTCCTTATGATGACCCTCCTTGACCTTGATTTCTTCGCGTCCTCACCATTATGAATTGTTGAAATATTTGTATGATATGCGAGACTTATTAATTCAACTTATGACTTCTCCACTCTTAGCTGACTCACACACATGTATAAAATGAGAGGCATAATTTATTTTTCCTTTACTATGCTCATAAATGAGCATTATTAACTCTGAGTAGATCCCCATGGATCTACTAAGTCTTCTCATGTGTGATCTCTTATATAACCTAAATATTTTAATTAATGAGTTGGTTTAATATATTCAAATATTAGTTCACTCTTGGTGGCTTTCAAAATACCTATTTAGAATGAAATTTGGAACCATTCTTGTGTATTCACCAAATAACCATTAATTCAATTTCAAGTAGTAGTTTAAATATGAAGAAGGGATTTCACTAATTCTCAGACACATATTTCTTTCTTAGACATAGAAATATATAAACCATTCAAGGTACAATGAATGCAATATTTACCTTGGAAACTAAAATGGAAACGAACTCCAAATGGTTGTTGAGATTTTAATTGGACAACGTTTTGACTATAGTTCTTGGCTCCTTGAGCATACTCTTCCACCCAAATTTCCTTTGAGAGTGAAGGTACACAAGGTAATGGATATGACAATAAGCTTAACCCTTTCTTCTTCTTTTTTTGCCTTTTATTATTATTAGTATTATTTTCATACCTCAATTTTTTTGACATCAATTAATTTATATTTATATTTATTTAGATTTTATAAATTATTCATATCCATTTTAATCAAAATTTACTTAATACATAGTGCATAAATAACATAAACTTTATATCAAAATAATTAATACTATATAAATTGATATATATGTTATTTCATTTTAATTTAAAGAATACTAATTTCAAATTATATAATATTAACAATCTATTTGTGCATTCCCATAATATAGATGTAATCAATTATATATATATATATATATATATATATATATATATATATAACTAAAATGATAATATCAATTACTATTTATATTTTCTCATTTAAATATGAACTTATAGTGATACCCTCTATAAAACTTTTGAGATAAATAAAACAAACAAAAATGTCTTTATTAAGTATCTATAATATCCTTTAACTATATACTTAATAAATCAGTAATATTTTATTTTTACTTAATTATATATATTTTAAATTAAATAACATTACATTCCATTTTATTTATTATAATATTTAATAACTCTATATTAATAAATATATAATTTGGCTCCACTTATTATTAATATATATAATTTATGGATTATGCTCGACTTTATATAAATGTATTTGGTAATCATCATTTATATAACGTATTTTGTAATTATCTTTTCAATAAAGATATCGAGTAGTCTTTTAATGCCAACGAGATGTATGTTGAAGTGGACTTTACAACTGATATGCTGTAAAAATATAGTGTTTGAGGCGGCGAGGAAGTTTTGAAAGCGAAGCATGGATTTCTTATAGATGTGGACCATTTTTGGATTATGGACACAGTTGTCACCGAACACAAAATCGTGAAGGGCTCAACACCAACCGATTTTACAGTGAAAACGATTGAAGTTACGGGCCGACTTAATTGACTTTAGTACAGTTGATAACCTGACAAAAGTTCAGACGAATGACTTAAGCGCTGGAAGAAGTCTATACGAGAAAGTCTGGACAGGTTATAGAACATAGAATAGACAAATGATAAAAAAATTAGTTGGGTGTGACACAGAGCGCCGATAGTTAAATCTCAACAAAGTACAGAATTATTGTGCATGAAAGTTTTACCAATAACATTAACTCATGTTACCAGTCGTAACTGTGTAACTCTGGTTCTCATGGCCTGAACGTTTTTCGAATCTTTATGTTACAACAAGGTAAGTAATGTTTCGCCACTCTTAGGTCCTCAAAGCATTAATAATTCATGTGTGAATGAATGGAGATCGTTATCTTAAGAAGAGCATATGAGAGGCAGAAAACATTTTTTTTAGTAATGGACAGATGTCAAGGTAGTAGCATATGGGCAGGAAGATGATGGTAACATAAAGAGTTACCAGTAAATTCGGTGGCAAGTCTGTGATGTTGAGAAATTAGTCAAAATAGAGACAAGCCAGAGAAGAGAAATTAAAACCTTAAATTCAGTTACTCTTAGCATTATTCACATACATACTATTATTTTATTTTGATTATGGTTTAATATTAAATTAAAGTAAATTCTCTTTCCAAAATATAAATTCATTTATCTTTTCTTAGTCTGCAGAATTTCATAAAAAGATCATAATAATTCTTAGCATGTTATATTTGTATGAAATATTTTATTGTTTAATATATATATATATATATATATATTATAATAAAGAGTCTTACAAGTAATTGTGAGGGTTACAACCTCTTCTAGCTGGAATTTGGGTTTAGTGTTTGTTTTTTTTTTATTTTGAATTTGGGCTTTGATACCATATGTGAGGATCCATCCTAGGGTCCTCTAACTACAAACTAAATTTATTTAATTTAAACACAATAAGAAGGGAAATAACTTATTTATAACTCAACATTTATTTGATGATAATATAGAATTAAAATTTATTTACAGCATATTAAACAAGTAAGAATTTCATTGCAACCATTTACATAAGTAATCACTAAATGGAAGAACATTTGTTCCAATAGCTTGGTTGAGATGCTCCTGACTCTGTCAGGATGCTCCTCTTGACTACCCCACTAAATTTACCTCCCAAGCAACTAGGAATTATTTCCTAGCCCAAGGAACTTCCACAAGTTCCCTAGCCCTCCGAGCCCAAGTCCAACCAGTTGTAGTGTGTCTAAGTTAAGAAAACACTCTCTAGATCCAAGTTTGAATTTTCTCACTTATCTCTTCATTCTCTTTCTCCACATTCCTCCCCCAAAACATAATCCTCCAAAACCAAAACAAGACCAAGTATCCCCCCTCTCCTCTCATCATCCTTCTTGTAATGCCCATGAGCTGCAGGTAACATAGTGAGGGCGCGAGAAGGCAACGAGCTAGGGAGCAACAGTGTGGTGGGGACAAAGTACAAAATGGTTAAGTGTTTTTGGGCGTTTGGTTATATAAACCGACGAGCGGTCCCGGTGAGCTGACGGGCGGGCGAGACCAACCGAACGAGGAGACATGATGGTTGAAGAGTTAGGTTGGCCTAAGGGTGAACCGACTCGTTTGAGAGTTAAAACAAAGGGGTTGAACAGAGGTCGGTTGGTATAAATGGAATGGCATTTGGAGTCATTCTATCATCCAAGTTTGGATGAGCAAGACAACCGCAGAAGCAAGGTGTGAGTTAAGGTTGTGGTCTGAAACACTAAGGCGTAGTGCAGTTGGTCGAGCGCCGAAGCACTCATGCCGAAACGGAGGTGCGAGCCAAGGCGCAGGGCGAGGGCACGGGTGGACGCACATAGGAAGGTTGTTGAACGAGCCGAGGGTGTGGCAGGGCATTCATGCGAGAGGTCGTTTGAGGGCGCAACAGGGCGTTCGGGCGAACGACGAGTCAAGAAATGGCGCGACAGGGCGTTCGGCTGAACGAACGGTTGGAATGCCGGGCAAGGGCGCGGTAGGGCGTCCGAGCAAACGTCGGGCGAAGGCACGGCAAGGTGTTCATTCGAGGACATGTTCCAAGGCGGAGTAGGGCGTTTGTTCAAGAAGTCAGGCAAAGGGGCGGTAGGGCATCCGACTGAACGACGGGTTGAACGGAGGGCGCAGTAGGGCGTTCGGGTGAACGACATGTTCAGGCAGAAACATGCAACGGTGAACGATAAGCGAAGGGCGAGTTGGTGAAATGCATCTGAGTCGAATGAAACGAAGAATCGTGCGATAGTTGAAGGTGTTGATGAATGGGTGAGCCGTGCACGAGGTGAACAAGTTGAACAACAGTTCAGGCGACTTTGCTCAAGGTTGGGAAAGGCTGCACGATAGGTGCAAGAAGTTGTTGTGGCCAGCAACAACCCCCCTTATTATTTAGTGTTATTACTAATACTAAATAAGTGGGGACCCTTAGTCAAAAATTAAAAAAATTAATTAGTGCTTGTATTTCCTTTTTAATAAAACTTACCATCATAAACTTAGGAAAATACTCTTGAAAAATCTAAAAAAGCTAAAGTTTTATGATAAAGTAGAATTATTCCTTAGGAAATATCGCATCGCAAAAAGATAATGAATACCTCCTTGCAAGCCGAATTCTAAGATTGCGAGATCGCGATACGGGACTACAAACATATATCACATCGCATGCATCAAAGACCGCTTACGTTGAAAAACTTTAAACTGTCGATATGCGATGGCGCATATCGCAAATCGCATTTCGCAGAAAATAGATTAACGAAAATTGTCATATGCCATGCTCCTGCGATATTGCGATATTGCAATATTGCGATTTTGCGATAGAGCGACAATGCGATAATGCGATAATGCGATAGTGCGATAAAGTGATATTGTGAATTTGCGATATAGCGAGCAAGCGATGTCGTGATTCTGCGATGTTGCGATCTGCGATATTGCGAAGCAAATCACAAAATCACTTCATCGCAGATCTTTCGGGCTCGTTGTTCAAAAAAGTATTTTCCATAAACTGAGACCTGGTTATGCGCTTTAATGCTAATTAATGAGTTAGTTGCCAGTCATTAATGGAATATGGTTTCGTGCTTATCGAAGAGTCATTTCACGTAAGGTGGTATATTTTATATGTCTTCGGCATTTAAAACTTTCCCATCACCTTTCCTTATCATTATTCTCACTTCACTTGTAAATTGCAGGAACGAAGAGCAGAGAAATAAACGAAGCAGTATGCAGGAGATTATGGGAAAGAAAGGCAAAGCCCGAAGCTCTGAAGATAAAGAAATGGTGCCCTTGTATATAGACACTGCCTGTAATAGAGACGCTGGTATTTCTACTTGGGAAAGCATGTATAGTCTACTTGAGGAAGAAAATCCCAGAGTGATGGAAGTTATGGCTATTGCAGGCTCACATGGTTCTTCTGAGGCATCCATTACAGAGCTAGCTTGTTTGTTCTTACACAGGATAGCGGTGAGGCCCAAAATTCTCCCATACACAGACATGGTTAAATGGATACTGGACAACGCTGATATCAGAAATAGACAGTTTAAGACTCAGGGTCAAGGACTCATTGGCTCATTCACTTCACAAGATTTGAGGCTCATGTATCATTTACCAGAGCCACAGGCGACTTATAACAAGCAGTTCATAGAGAATTTTGCAAAAGAAAATCAAGACCTGGTAGAATGCACCAAAGACTGGTCAAGAAGGGACGAACTGCTAAAAAAGGATAAACATGGTATGTATAGTACTGGTTCTCTCACCTCCCCGTATTGCTTTGCTGCTGCCATGCTCTGTAGACTTTTTGGAATGCCAGACATTAACAAATTTTCATCTGAATGGCTACCATTATTGGATGTCGCCACGAATGCTACTATCGTGGATTGGGCTAAAATATTGTCTGATAACTTAGTCACGGCCATTGTAAATTACCGGTCTAAAAGAACTGTTTCTCAGAGAATTTATCCCCCTTTCTACTTATCTGCATATGTGATGGATGCGATTTGTTATGTTTCCAAGTTTCCTTTGATGGGTTGGAAATGGACGACTCAAGACCCCTTACCCATTCATATTTATCATAAAGAATTGTGGGATTCTAAGTTCACTCCGTATTTCTACAAGATTTGTCATGGAATCATGCTGCCCCTGTACAAAATGTTGTATGATAAAGATGCTCCAAGATGTTCTCCTGAAGCAGAGGTAGACATACTCCCTGTCGCGAGATGGTTCGGAGAAGAACTGTTTACATATGTCAGGGTATTCGGAAGTGCCGCTTCCCCTCACATCTTACCTTTGTATGTCCCTGATAAACTCATGGCACGAGAAATTGCTTATCAAACCTGTGGAGAAGGAGGTTTGACTAAAGATTTGAAGGACAAAAAGAAGGCTATTTGGCCACAATTTCCTGTAGCCTGTGGGGCCTTTTCACTATTTGATGTAGGCCATGCATTCACAGAAGTAAACAACATAACATGTCTACAATTGTTCAAATTTCCGGGAAGACTGTTCGACCCTCATGATATTGCTAAGAATTTCACTACTGCACTCAAAATAAAGGTGTTTTCTGGAGAAGATGATCTTTTTGATGACATATTCCAACAGAAAAGCACACTTGAAGAAATTCTGCATTCGGCTCAAATGCGATTCTCTCCAGCAGAATTTCAGCAGTTCAAGATATACAGGGAAAGGAGGTTAGCTAGTATTCCTTTGGAAAAACTACGCTTAGAACCCGTAAGGGAACCAACTCCAAGTATTAGTCTTAGTGGAAGTTCAGGCACAGATAGATCTAAATCTAAGTCCGGGAAAGAAACATCTGAACATTCCAAGAGATCAGAGAGTGACCATGGGAAAAGCGAGGGGTCAGTAAAGGATACTGCCCAATCAAAAGGGCTCCCACAGCAACAGGATTTTACCTCCCCACAAATAGATCCTTCCCCTCTCATCATTCAACCACTAGTCAGAACTGAGCTAGATAAAGAATGGGAGACCTTCAATGATTTGATCAATATTGAAGGACAAAGCACAAAGACACCTATGAGCAATGTACAGACAACAAAAGATATAGTCACAGGAACAATTAGCAATGTCTCAGATATGGAACATATTCCTGTTACCCCATCCTCTGAACTTATGCTCAAAATAGAGGAGATTCCTCCTCTTGATATATTTTATAGTCCACAACACAAGGCAGTAGTGAGAAGACAAAGGAAGAAAAGGAAATTGGAAAATGTGCTCTCTCATGATGCAGAGCAATTAGACATCCTATGGCAAGATCCTACTACCGATCCCACTGAGAATCTCACCAAATTATCTCAGATCGCAGGAGCATATGCCTCGACGACTATTGATAAAGCATCTGAGGTACAACAACTGCTAAAAGAAAAGGAAGACCAGATACAAGTTTTGCAACAATAGCTACAACAAGCCAACACCAACAACGAAGCACAAAAACAACTTGAAAGGCTACAGCAGGACTTCCAACGAATGTAGATAGGCTACCAGAACAGTTTGGCTGAGAGAGAAAAATAGTTATAGGATATGCAGGAGATGCACAAGGATGATCCTAAACTTACAGAATTCATCACAGAATCCATTTCCTTGAATGAACAACTACTACAGCAACAGGAAGCATTGAGCCAAAGAATATCACAGTGGAACTCGTATTGTGAAATAAGTGATAAAATCACTAATCAAGTCGTGGATTTACGACATGATTATGATTTAATCGATAAACGAATTACTGAATATTTGGCTTGGCAAGAAACAGAGGAAGGAAAAAGAGCAGGCGCACCAATAATCAATGACAATCACAAAGAAATTCTCTTTAACAAATGGGACGCACAAATCAGGAAAGCAGAGCAAGCAGCAGAAGAAGCAGACACGGCAGCAAACAACATTATTGATTGTATAAATGAAAATTTGCATAGAGCAAATATGATCTCAGAAACCACTCCAGGGTATTTACCTAAAGAACAACAATTACAAACAAACTGGAGGCAGAAGGCTCAAGAAAAGGCAGAATCAATCCAAAGGTTAACCAAGTTGAATTAGGATTATTACTCGGCATACTTGGTAAAACCACACAGCTAGTGCATGACTCTCAAGTGTATCATCAATTCTGTCGAGAAGATGGCACCAACTCTTGCCGATTCTGTTTTCACAGCACAACTAAAATCGGAAGTCGGCCAGCTGACTCTTCTCAAACAAATGCTGAACGCGTGCGATTTCAAGGAGCAGATACAGAAATAATTAGTTAGTAGTTTTAATTTTAGATTCAGTTTTAGTTTTAATTTTGTTTTATTTTTTCCTGAAATGAGGACGGTCATTTAAACCGCATCCTAAATTTTTGTAATAAGTTATTTTTAGATTTAGTTAGTAGTATTTAAACCCTTCTCATGCATTTAGAGAAGGGTCCTGAAATTTATCAAAAAATCATCCCCAGAACATGCACTTTTGTACCCTTTTAGGAGGTTTTGATGAATGAATGGAACAGGATTTATTGATATCTGTATTTAATATCTGCTACTGATGTTGCACTTCTGTACTCTTAGTGGATGTTGGATTAAGAGGAGATAAATCATTATCGCTTGAAGTTCATGAGTAGAACTAGTTATAAATGGTACTTCTATCTCTTAACTATTTCTGCCTTTGTGTTAAAAGTGATATTCATGTTCAGTTGTTTATATATTGATGCGTGAATGTCTAAGTTATCATTTGGCATTTTTGTATGGTGATAGCTATTTATTTATTCTTAGTGTATGAGTAGCTTATTATGCGATATGTTTTTCACAACTATTTCGTCTAACTTTTTATACGAAGTGCTTCATCTTTATTGAATTCTTTTCTCATAACAGTTGAATGATCTTTATTACCAATTGTTATCTGAAATCATTTTAGATCGCATAACAGAAGGATTACACCCCGAGTTAGTGTAGGCTTAGATATTTATGCTTATTAGAATACAATTTGCATGTTATTAGATTAGAGTTAGAATTAGAACATTTCACTTAGGAACTTTTAGAAAGGAAATATCAATTCTTCACACACACACACATAAATTGGGAAACTGGTCCCATATCCCCAGTCGGACCCACTATACCAAACGGAAAAGGAGCTTCTAACCAAGGTCTGGACCGAGTGGGTATCCCCCTTGTTGTAGACCCGATTTTCGGGGCTTCAATAGAAGTGAATTTGTATAAGTGTAAAGGTGAAATTTGGGGTTTCCCTTGGATGTAAACTTGTATGTAATTCTGAAGATTAACATTATTGAAATAGGTAGACTCATAATTGCAGGGAGTTGCCCCTCCCATGATAATCCGTTGTGCACTTGAATGGTAATAATGTTAATATGATAAATGGTATATGAATGTTTCTGCTGTTTTTAAAGATGAATATGCTTAGCTGTTGAAAAATAAACTAAGTATCGAAAGTAGGCGTAGTCCATGATCGTTAGTATTGTTAAAAAGAAAAGGGTCGGTGGTGCCACACCTCCTATAATGTGGTTGGAAGAGTACCGCCAGTGTAGGGGCATGACAAGTGGTATCAGAGCTTGATTCAGTCGAGCCAGGCTCACGAAAGGAATATGAAAGGTGATTCAGATTGACAGTTTATGGTCTACACAAGATCACAAAGAAGGCTGATGGCAGAGATGGCGGAGGAACCTCAGATTGTGACAGGTGAATCTAGTCATAATGCAGGTGAAGCTTTCCTGAACAGGGTATTGGAACGAATGGAGGAATTGGGTTCTGATTGGGCTTTGATGAAGGCCGAGAACATGTAGGTTCGTGAAGGCTATGCGAAGATGAAAGAAGAACTTGAAGAACTCAAGGACTGATACGAGTATACGGAATGGAAGTATACACAAATAGAAGAAGAGGTCAAGAAGATTGGTGAAGTAAGAGATCAAGGTTTGGCTGAAATCTTGAAATTGCAACAAGCTCTTGACGAAGCTCGGGATGAGATTGTGGTTTTGAAGAAAGTCGTGAGGCACAACTTAGGTGGAGGAGTGACTCATGTCAAAATCCAAGAGCCGGATTCTTATGATGGTACAAGGAATGCAAAAACTCTTGGCAACTTTCTATGGGACATGGAACAGTACTTGGAATGCTTTGGATTATCCAATGAGGAAACCAAAGTGAAGGTAGCTGCTCAATTCTTGACGAAGGATGCTAAGATGTGGTGGTGAAGAAGGATGGACCAAATTTCCAATGGCAATGCTGGGGACATAACTTTGTGGGATGAAATGAAGAAGGCTTTACAAACCCACTTCAGTCCACAGGATGAAACATGGGATGCAAGGATGAAGATAAAGTATATAAAGAAAACGGGAAGTCTACAAGCATACTAGTGAGAGTTCGCAAGTGCAGTTTTGGAACTTCCAGACATGGCAGAAAGGGACAAGGTGTTCAACTTTATCATAGGTCTGAAACCTTGGGCGCAGAATGAAGTGAAGAGACAAAAGATTAAGACACTTGAGGAGGCTTTTGTTGCTGTGGATCATTTGGTAGAACACTTTGATGAAGGTTCTGATGAGAAGAAGAAGAAGTATGACAAACCGAAAGAGAAGACTATGAAAGAGGAGACTTCGAGATCGAATGACAAGTCGAAGACGAAGAAACCCTTGAAGTGTTGGATATGTGAGGAACCACATATGGTGAAGAATTGTCCTTCTAGACCAAAGGTGGCTGCCATGACATAGTCCAATGCGAAGAAAGAAGAAACTTCCATAGGGGTTATGCAGATATTGGGAGCTGCAGTGGCCATGGAAGCAGTCTCTAGGAGAGATCCTGAGAGGAACAGATTGGAGTATGTTGAAATGAAAGTTGGGAGTGTGGATGTGCTTACTATGGTGGATAGTGGAGCAACTCACAACTTTATGAGTGAGGATATTGCGAGAAGGATTGGGCTAAAGTTTGTACCGGTGCAGGCACAAATGAAGACAATGAATTCTCCTCCAGATTTTGTGATTGGTGTAGCTGAAAAGGTGGATGTGACACTTGGTGAATGGACAAGGAAAGTCGATTTCACTGTGGTGCAGATAGATGACTATGAAGCTATACTAGGTATAGAATTCATGAAGGAATTCGATGCGATGATTGTTCCCCATATGAGGAAACTGTACATTTACGACGGACGAGAGGATGTACCCATTGGTGTACCGACCGTGGGAGTAACTAAGGCCGAGCGTAAGCTGACAACGATGAGTATGGAGGATGGAAAGAAAGATGAAGAGATCTGTAAGCGTTTGTCTATTGCAGAGACAAAACTTATGGAGCAGTCACAGGTTATCAGGGCATTGTCAGATAGCATCTTGGATCTATCTAGGAGGCTGGAGGCAGTGGAGGATGACGATGACGAAGAGTATGTGAGGCCAAATGTTTAGGTAGAATATCGGGAGGCATACTTGCAGAGAATGGAAGTGGAGGATTCGGATAGGTGGATTGAGTTGATATGTGAGGGAGAGCCTTCAGGCTCTGCTCCCTCCTCATCATCTTAGACTATCATGGAGCATGAGGCTCATTGTTAGTTGCTCATGGCAATGAGTCTCCAAACACTTTGAGTAGGCATCTAGGGGTGAGATGACACAGGCTGACAGATAGCATGCAGTGGACAGTCATGACGATGTGGGGCATGAGTTCTTGTGGAGGCGATGCATGGTTGGATTAGCTACCCAACTAATCACCGACATGAGGGGTACCAACACATGATTCCTTGCAGCATAGTGGCATATCTATGGCATGAGAGAAGGTTGAGTAGTGGACATCTGGACTACCCATATACACAGTTGTGTGGATGATATCTTGGCGACAGGTGGTTGCTGGGATGGAAGATTGTCGAGGATGACAATGACTTCAGGTGGAGGAGAATGTAACGCCCACGAGCTGTAGGCGACATGACGAGGGCATGTGAAGGCGATGAGCTAGAGAGAAGCAGTGCGGTGGGGAGAAAGTGCGAAATGGTTAAGTTTTTTTGGGTGTTTGGTTATATAGACCGACGAATGGTTCCGGTGAGCCAATGGGCGGGCGAGACCAATCGAACGAGGAGACACGATGGTTGAAGAGTTGGGTCAGCCGAAGGGAGAGCCGACTCGTCTGAGAGTTAAAACAAAGGGGTTGAACAGAGGTCGGCTGGGTGGGCTGACGTGCCACTCTACGGTAGCATAAAGGTATAAATGGAATGTCATTTGGATTCATTCTATCATCCAAGCTTGGATGAGCAAGACAACTTCAAAATCAAGGTGCGAGTTAAGGTTGTGGTCTTAAACACTATGGCGTAGTGAAAGTGGTCAAGGGCCAAAGCACTCACGCCGAAACGGAGGTGCGAGCCAAGGTGCAGGGTGAGGGCGCGGGTGGATGCACACGGGCAGGTCGCTGAATGAGCCAAGGGTGCGGCAGGGTGTTTGTGCGAGAGGTCATTCGAGGGCGCAGCAAGGCGTCTAGGCGAATGGTGAGTCGGGTGAAGGTGCGGCAGGGCGTCCGGTTGAATGGATGGTTGGAACGTCGGGCGAGGGCGTGGTAGGGCATCCGAGAGAACATTGTGCGAAGGTGAGGTAGGGCATTCGTTCGAGGAGTTGTTCGAAGGCACGGTAGGGCGTTCGTTCGAGAAGTTGGGTGAAGGAAAAGTAGGGCATTTGGCTGAACGACAGGTTGAATGGAGGGCACAACAATGCATTCGGGTGAATGACACGTTCGGGCAGAAACGTGTGACGGTGAATGGTGAACAAAGGGTGAGTTGGTGAAACGCACCTGAGTCGAACGAAACGAAGAATCGTGCGACGGTTGAAGGTGTTGGCGAACGGGTGAGCCGTGCACGAGGTGAATGAGCTGAACGATAGTTCAGGTGACTTTGCCCAAGGTTGGGCAAGGCTGCACGACAGGTGCAAGAAGTGAATTTGTATAAGTGTAAAGGTGAAATTTGGGGTTTTCCTTGGATGTAAACTTGTATGTAATTCTGAAGATTAACATTATTGAAATGGGCAGACTCATAATTGTAGGGAGTTGCCCCTCCCATGATAATCCACTATGCACTTGAATGGTAATAATGTTAATATGATAAATGGTATATGAATGTTTCTGCTGTGTTTAAAGATGAATATGCTTAGCTGTTGAAAAATAAACTAAGTATCGAAAGTAGGTGTAGTCCACGATTGTTAGTATTGTTAAAAAGAAAAAGGTCAGTGGTGCCGCACCTCCTATAGTGCGGTTCGAAGAGTATCGCCAGTGTAGGGGCGTGACACTTCTCCTTTCATGTCTCTTCCTCCCATCTACTTCAACCACTTATCATTAATGTCATGACTGCTCCCTCATCCTTTAATTTTAGTACCCTTGACTTTTCTTACCATACTTATTATTCAAAGTAGATTTGAGAAGACATTTTGGGAATAAAATATGGATATTTAATTTAGAATTAAATTGGAGAAGACCATATCTTCTCCAAAGTAGATTTGAGAAGACACCTTGGGATATGGATATTTAATTTGGAAATTAATTCGAGAATACCATATCTTCTCAAAACTAGATTTGAAAAGGCACCTTGGGATATGGATATTTAATTTGGAAATAAATTGGAGAAGTCCATATCTTCTCAAAACTAGATTTGAAAAGACACCTTGGGATATGGATACTTAATTTTGAAATAAATTGGAGAAGTCCATATTTTCTCAAAACTAGATTTGAAAAGACACGTTGGGATATGGATATTTAATTTGGAAATAAATTGGAGTGGGTTATATCCTATCCAAAATTGAATTTGAAAAGACAAGTTGCGGATTGAATAATAACAATAATAAAAGTCATATCAGTAAAATAAAATTACAGCTTCATAAATCTAGGTATATACCAATATTTTTTGATAATTATAAATCAATATTTTTAGGTTAAATAAAGACTAATAAAAATTATCTTGATAAGATGAAGTAGGGCATTACAATTTATGATAGTTCCTCCCATAAGGAATCATGTCAAAACTTTAGATCATCATTAGTATCTATATATTTTAGTTGAATTTGATACTTTAAAATTTAGTAAGTATCATTTTTAAGTTAGAGGCTCATATTAAGAAGAATACGCACATCTATACAAGTGGATGTTCATTTACTTCATTTTCTATAAATTCTTTCATGTATCTTTCTTGTATGGTGTCTCTAAATTGTTAACTTTAGTGTCTTATTTTGTGGTTCTTAAGCTTTTGTTGGAATCTCAAATCACGGTTTTGTTTATTTGGATTTTTTATAAGTAATGTAATATACTTGGGACAAGGCTTTGCTTCCAACTAGACAAATTACCATTAGACAAAAATAACCTTCAAATACTTTTCCTCCAAGTTACTTGATGTCTAAGAGAGATTTAAATCTATGAGAGTTAAAAATATTTTAAATTAAAATATTATGTCACATGATTTAGAAAGTATAGAGGTTGGTAACTATACAATAAATGTGCAAAATATTTGAAATTTTATTTTTTCATAGTTATATTAAAGTGGCCAAACTCTCGATGAAGTGGGTCATGTTTCCTTGCACCATGTAGTACATCTGTGTAGATGTGTAGACATATTTGGATGGTACATCAATTGAGGAAACATTAAATATGTCTTTCACCCCTATGTCACCTTCTAGTATGATTGAAAGTTCTCTCCATATTTCCTCTATATGATCTACTAGCAAAAATTTTACACACAAGCAAATACATAACCTTTTCCCTTTGCTTTTAGGTAAGTAATCATCTCTATGGGGTCTCCGTGTTATTACTTTCTATATCTTATTTTAAAGTTTTTTTATATTTATTTTCAATATAAAAGAAGAGTTTTTTTCTTTGAAATTTATGATAAATAATCTAATAATAAGTTACAACTTGCTTGGCCTCTATTATCAAAGAGAATCTATAATCGCTTGGCCTATTTTTGCCAAGCAGAGGATGAATGCATTTCATTGAAGAAAAGATGGAACATGGCCAGAGCTATGTAACAACGAGGATGGGATTTGGAGGTGACAATATGAAACCTCAATTTGAAGTTGTTGTCATTTTTATTTTTCTAGTAGTTGGGTGTCAAGCCGCCTTTTTATCCAGATTTTTATGATTTTTATTGAATAATTCTATGCTTGTGCCTGGTGCTTTTAATTATTATTATCCTTTCTATGCTATTATGCTGTTAGCAAGAGGCATTCAAAGGCAAAAGTTGTTGAATTAAGAATTCTTCTTGTTTAGTTAATTTGAAGAGTGTTTTGTTTAATAATATCAATAATAATATGCCTTCTTGGTGGCAGGTGAATAGGTCATGTACTAGTAGTTTTCATACCAGCAGTGTAGGAATGATTCCTAAAACACATTTGAGTACAGATTCATCTGAAAGCGAAGCAGGTCATTAATAAGGCAGGAGTTGTGGTATCAGTTTTCATCAAGTTTTATGCTTACTAGAGATAAAGTTAGCAGAATAAGTACTGCTTCATTTTGAGGAAGCTGCAAAATATGTTTATGGTGCACCCAACCACACACTTATCTCCCAAATCAGTGATAACACTGCCCAAGAACATGTGTAGACAGGAGGACTTCCCGAATACACAATGGTACATGCCTCTCGATTGTGGTAGTCCATGCAGCTTCTGCGTCCATGGAAAAATGGTTTGCAGCAGATGCCATATGGATATTGCGTGCCTGATGTTAACATATTTTCCCTCGCTGCTTGAGATGGAGTGGTATTGACTAAGGTTCAATACTTTCATGAACACATGAGCTTGGGCTAATGCATTAATTTGACTCCCAAGCCAATAGTTGACTTTTCTATGATAATAGGAAGCAACACAGGCATTGGCTCAGCGCTGTTGTATAATGCATGCATTGGCTCAATGTTTTGTTTTTGCTGAGACACTTCAAAAGAGGCATATCCCCATGAATGGAATTCGAAGAAACTTGTTCTATTACTGAGATCAGACCACCATGAAACATGGCTTGACAACCACAGGAAGAAGCCAATACAAGTCCACAACAACAATGTGTTCGTTCATCGATTCCATCTCTCGTGGGTTCCAAAGCCAAAGCCGACTTTGATCAGTATAATCTTGTTGATATGTCTACGCCAATGATGACCAGTGTTACAGTATGTAGCACCTGTGCTTTACATCAGCTTTTACTGAATATGGAAGTTGGTCGTCAGGACATTATGGACTTTAGGGGGCAACAATCAATGCTAATACTGAACCAGCGACTCTGAAGATTGCTCTGCCTCCACCTTCTGGAATGGGCAGAGGAATTATCACCCATATTCTTCCATTATTATGTCGACGCTGAAAGGGTCAGCAGTTATAAGTGGAGTTGTGAAAAATATGCCAAACGGACCAGAGTGCATCGAGTTGTGCGTTGATATGCCTCTGCCAGCAATATGATGGGGTCAAATTATTTCCATAAGTCGGGATTGTACCAACTCAAACTCGAAATTGGAAACAAATCTTCTTGTTCTAGTATTAATTAATTTATATTAAAAAAAATCATAAATTTATATTCATAGATCTAGTTAATTAGGAGCAGTGTTGCTTTTGTAAAAGGAAGCACTACGCCCTGATTGAAGGGGGACGTAAAACTACGGACTCCAGATGGAGATTTTAACCTATACATCGCATTTTTCAGAATCAATTTCAACTGCACCATGAGAGGAATCTAAGCTTAGTAGCAATATGATTCTGCACTTAATTTATATTTCCCAGTTCTTTTGAATTTTCTGAAGATGGTTTTTTTTATTTATCTACTGCAGAACCAGCGAGTTGGTTGGTTGATCCCATCAGCTAATTCATTGCCTAAATTTCTTAGGATTTATTTATTTTATTGCATTCTATTTTCCACATTGTGTGGTGTGATTTAAATTATGTTCTGAAATTTCTTTTTATAGATTTCCTTTATGTTTTATTGCATAGGTTTTCCTAATGAATTTAATTATGCAGTTACTCTTTAGAATTTATTTATGTTCAAAGTAATTAGATTAAAAATAGTGTATAGTTAACAAGTTCTTCTTTTCTCATTTTCATTTTTTTGTCTATTCAGTTTATTTTATAAAAAAACATATTTCTAGTCTACAGAGTTTCAAGACGGGGATAAAAATGGTATACGAGCAATAAAATTTTCATTTGATTTGTTATTCATATTGATTGGCACTTATAAGAAATTTAAAACTTTACATGGAATTTTAAGAAAACAACACTTATTTAAATATCAAGATTAGTTTGAGTACATTTTATTAACAACAACACTCTTGAGATATCCTCGCTCGATGATTTAAATTTTGGATTGAATACTACCATGCACATATGATTCCTTTGCAACATCATTTGAAAGAAGCATTTAATAATTTTCTTAAGCACAAATTTTAAAATAGTTGAAAGTAAATTTGTTTCATAGTTATATTAAAGTGGTCAAACTCTCGATGAAGTGTGTCATGTTTCCTTGCACCATGTAGTACATATGTGTAGATGTGTAAACATATTTGGACGGTACATCAATTAAGGAAACATTAAATATGCCTTTCACCTCTATGTCACCTTCAAGTATGATTGAAAGTTCTCTCCATATTTCCTCTATATGATCTACTAACAAGAATTTTACACACTAACAAATATATAAGCTTTTCCCTTTGTTTTTAGGTAAGTAATCATCGAGCTATAGAGTCTTTGTGTTATTACTTTCTATATCTTATTTTAAAGTTTTTTTTATTTATTCAATATTAAGGAAGAGTTTTTTTCTTTGAAATTTATGATAAATAATGTAATAATAAGTTACAGCTTGATTGGCCTGGCCTCTATTATCGAAGAGCCTCTATAATCGCTTGGCCTGTTTTTGACAATATGAGAGCTCAATTTGAAGAAGTTGTTATTTTGATTTTTCTAGTAGTTGGGTGTTGAACCACCTTTTTGTTTAGATTTTTATCGAATAATTATATGCTTGTACCTAGTGCTTTTAATCATTATTATCCTTTCTATGCTATTAAGCTGTTAGCTAGAGGCATTTAGAGGAAAAATTTGTTGAATTAATAATTCTTCTTGTTTAGTTAATTTGAAGAGTGTTTTCTTTAGTAATGTTAATAATAATATGCCTTCTTGGTGGCAGGTGAATAGGTCATGTACTAGCAGTTTTTGTACCAATAGTGCATGAATGCTTTGTGAAACACATTTGAGTACGTATTCATCTAAAAGTGAAGCAGGTCATTAATAAGGCAAGAGTTGTGGTATCGCTTTTCATTTTTTGTGCTTACTGGAGATAAAGTTGGCAGAATAAGTATTGCTTCATTTTGAGGAAGGTGCAAAATATGTTTAGAGTGCACCCAACCACACACTTATTTCCCAACTCGGTGATAACGTTGCCCAAGAACATGTGTAGACACGAGGACTTCCCGAATACACAATGGTACATTCCTCTCGATTGTGGTAGCCCAAGCAACTTCTGCAGTCATGACAAAAAGGTTTGCAGCAGATGCCATGTGGAGATTGCGTGCCTAATGTTAACATACTTGCCCTCACTGCTTGAGATGGAGTATTATTGACTGAGCTTCAATACTTGTATGAACACATGAGCTTAGGCTCAAGCATTAGTTTGACTCCCAAGCCAATAGTTGACTTTTCTGCAGCAATAGGAAGCAACACAATCATTGGCTCAGCGGTGTTGCATAACGTAGGCATTGGCTCAGTGTTTTGTTTTTGCTGAGTCACTTTGAAAGTGGCGTATCTCCATAAACTTGTTCTGTTACTAACATTAGACCACCATGAAACATGGCTCGACAATCACAGGAAGAAGCCAATACAAGTCGACACCAACAACGTGTCCATTGAGCGATTCCATCTCTTGTGGGTTCCAAAGCCAAAGCCGACTTTCATCAGTATAATGTTGCTCATATGTCTACACCGGTGATGACCAGTGTTACAGTGGGCAGCACCTCTGCTTTACATCAGCTTTTACCGAATATGGAAGTTGGTCATCGGGACGTTATGGTCTTTAGGGGCCAACAATCAATGCTAAGACTGAACCAACGGCTCTGAAGATCGCTCCGCCTCCACCTTCCAGAATGGGCAGAGGAATTATCGACCATATTCTTCCATTATTGTTTCGGCGCTTAAAGAGTCAGCAACTATAAGAGGAGTTGGGACAAATATGGCAGACGGACTGGAGCGCATCCAGCTGTGCGGTGATATGCCTCTACCACCAATACAATGGGGTCAAATTACTTCCAGAAGCAGGGATTGCACCAACTCAAACTCGAAATTGGAAACAAGTCTTCTTGTTCTGATTTTAATTAATTTGTGTTAACAAAAATCCTAAACTTGTATTCATAGATCCAGTTAATTAAGAGCAACGCTGCTTCTATAAAAGGAAGCATTGTGCATTGATTGAGGGGGGATGGAAAACAATGGACTCGAGATCGAGATTTGAACATGTACATCGCATTTTTGAGAATCGATTTCAACTATGCCAAGAGAGGAATCTGAGCCCAGTGGAATGATCCCCGGAGGGGACCACTGGCGCCAACACTTAATTGCTTGGCATTTATGTAATTGGATTTTAGTAGCAATATGATTCTGCACTTAATTTATATTTCCCAGTTCTTTTGAAATTTCTAAAGATGGTGTTTTGATTTAGCTACTGCAGAACCAACGAGCTGGTTGGTTGGGCCCATCAGCCAGTTCGTTGCCTAAATTGCTTAGGATTTATTTATTTTATTGCATCTTATTTTCCGCATTGTGTGGTGTGATTTAAATTATGTTCTGCAATTTCATTTTACAGATTTCCTTTATGTTTTATTGCATATGTTTGATTAATGAATTTAATTATGCAGTTACTCTTTAGAATTTATTTATGTTCAAAGTAATTAGATTAAAAATAGTGTACAGTTAACAAGCGCTTCTTTTCTCATTTTCATTATTTGTCTGTTCAATTTATTTTATAACAAAACATATTTCTAGTCTACACAGATTCAAGACGGGGTAAAAATGGTATAAGAGCAATAAGATTTTCATTTGATTTGCTATTCATATTGTTTGGCACTTATAAGCCATTTAAATCATTACATGGAATTTTAAGAAAACAACACTTATTTAAATATGAAGATTAGTTTGAGTACATTTTATTAACATAAGTAGAGTGTCAAAAAAACACGCTTGAAGATATCCTCGCTGGATGATTTAAATTTTTGATAGAATACTACCATGCACATATGATTCCTTTCCAACATCATTCGAAAGAAGCATTTAATGATTTTTTAAGTACAGATTTTAAAATAGTGGAAAGTAAATTTGTTTCATGGTATAGCAGTGGTCTTTTAACAAGTTTTTGCATTCTTTATTTCTTGCATAGATTATTAATTTGCAATGTGTTTATTTTGAAATGTCTTATTTCTTTATCTGAAAGATTTTTTTTTTAAGATTTTTGTTTTACAAATGTCTTAGGTCGTATTCTGGCATATATTATGCTACTTTTCTAAGTTTATATTATGCTACTTTTCTAAGTTTATTAATCTAGATTGACAATTTAAATGTTGGTGTAAATCTCGCAATTATACCTCGAATTGTTTGGTGCACGCAATACAAGGATTTTGGTTTGATTTATGGTTTGTAATTCACTGTAAAGGAATTGCTGGTTGATAATCCGCTAAACATATCTAAACCTAAACCTAAGCATTGAAACGATGCTCATGATTGTTGAAGATAATAGATAATATCCTAGAATAGGTAGAGTTGGTTCACGTAACCTCAGGATAAAAATTATTTTTATTTCTTAGGATGTTGTTTTAACTTCCCTAAAACCATGTTTTCTATTTAATGTGTAATGTGTATGAACAATGTAGAGCGTTCTGCAGATCTTGGTTCAGACTCTCTTTTATAAAGTTGACCTTTAATACAAACATTGTCATTTTTATCAATAATAATATCTTTTTTATTGGTATTTGTGTGATTTCCGATGCTGCACGCTGCTTGTAACCTAACATCCTCTTGTAACGTTACTCAGAGAAAAAAATATTCATCTCATTTGTCCTATAAATACTGCTCGTAATTAAAGAAGATAGTGCTTTTGGTATAAGTTCAACTTGGCAAAATGGTTATTTCTTATGAAATATCAATTAGCAAGTCCTGCGTACTATTTAAATTATCCAACATATATACTCTGTAATTTTCACGCATATTTGTATCAGTTTCATCCACAACCAATGGTGAACGCATGAAGCTTACATGGTTGAATAATCTCGAATTGCATCAGAATATGATAGTGTAACAATAAAAGCTAAACAAGTTCTTAATTTTATCAAACAAGTTTCTCAATGTTTATATTGGTCAAGATTTGTATCCTTAAACCTACCTCGCACTTTAATTATTTCATTCCATTAATTGTGAAACTTCACCAAGGGGAAGATGATGTCCGAAATTCTAAATATTGTTGGTGAAAGTTCAGTTTTTAACTTAGGGTTAGACACCGAACTTTGTGGTTGTTAAGCATATTAGAGAAGTGTCGTGTCATCACGTATTGGAGAAGTGTCGTATCATCACTTGCATGAAAATGCGATATTATTATTTCAGTGGTTCACCTTTCCTTATCATGACAGACAATGCCGTTTTGGGTGGAAACTTCATGAGTCATGATTCTTCCTGTGAACAAGTTTGGAGTCATGATGCTTTTTGATATAAACAAGACATGAGTTGTCCAGTACGAACAAAAAGAATATTGCAGCTGATTTCATAGGGCAATACTTCATGGATGAGGTTCATGTTCACCAAATTCACTTCAATTTATATATTTTATTTTTTTGAAAGAACATTTAAATTGTAATTTTAATTGTTAATAGGATTTATTTTGGGGGCAAGACAGAAAGAATGGGATCTTCCACACTTATTTCTCCAAGTAACATGACACAAAAGTCAATGAATTATACATATTCCTTATATCAAATATATAAAGTTCTGCAAAAACTGAAGTTTTAAATATATATAATACCTTTAAATTTATATTTTATTGAAAATTCCTTATTATATTATGATGAAAAATCATTAGGATTATATAATTTTGACCATTGACATTTATAATTTTGACATTTTAGGTTAAAATTTAAATAAAAAAATATCTAAGAAAATAAAATTTAAACTAATACTTAATGTATAAAACTAAATGAATCACAATAAATTTGATGGTTTAAAAAACATAAAATTTAAAGAAGAGAAGTTTGGAATATGATCCTCTTGAAAACCGAATTGTGGATCATATTATGGATCTTTCTTCTTTAAATTCTAAGTACAAAAGCCTACAAACCAGAAATAAAAAATTATTTTGAATAAATATATCTTATATAAAATATTTTTAATTAAAATGTATCTTTACTCTATAGTAATCTAATATTTTACTCCATAATCGTTGTAAAATAAAGTTTATAATAATATTATGAAAAAGTCATAAAATTATAATAAAATAAATAGTTTAGGGTTCATTATTCCCTTGGGTTTATAATATAATTCATGGTCAATCATATTTTATAAAATCATTTGTGGTCAACAATGATTAATCATGGTCAACCATAGTCCAACATTGTGTTGTGAGAAAGATTGTCTCAATATGGAAATCAATCATTGTCTCAACCGTGGTCCAACATCACATTATGGCAAACATTGTCTCAATATGATAATCATTGTCGACCTTGTTCAAACATGCTCAACCATGTTTTACAATATCAAACATTGTCAATCCTGGTCGAACGTCACATTGTGACAAATATTGTCTTGATTTAAAAATCAACCATTTTTAAGCATTGTTAGCTTGGTCCAACGTCGCATTGTGATAAGGATTGTCTCAATATGAAAATCAACAATGGTCAACCATGGTCAACGATGTTTATTTTAGTGTTTATAATATTTATCGTAGGGCTTATATACATTAGGTTTATAATATTGGTCTCTTAGGTTTAATATTATTCCCTTGGGTTCATAATCTCTTGGAATTTTTGTATTAATCACCTGGATTTATTATTCTCTTGGGTTTAAAATATCAATCCCTTTGGTTTATTATTCCCTTAGGTTTATTATATCAACCATGGTCAACCACGACCAATTATAGCCAACCATGGTCGAATGTCGCATTATGACAATGATTATCTCAATATGAAAATCAAACATCTGACGTCACATTCTAACAAAGATTGTCTCGATATTAAAATCAATCATGGTCAAGTATGGCCAACCATGGTCCATCATTGCATTATGACAAGGATTGTCTAAATATGGAAATTAACCATGGTCAACCATGTTTATTTCTGGGTTTATAATATTTATCATAGGGTTTATAAATCTTGGTTTTATAATTTTTATCCCTTGGGTTTATTATTCCCTTAGGCTTATAATATAAATCCCTTGGATTTATTAATCTAAAGGTTTTTATTCCTAGGGTTTAATATTATTCCCTTAGGTCTATAATCCCTTGGGTTTTTAGTATTAATCCCTAGGGTTTATTATTCCCTTGGGTTTATAATATCAAGCATGGTCAACCATGGGCCAACATCGCATTGTGACAAATATTGTCTCAATATGAGAATCAACCATGGCCAACCATGGTCCAATGTCACATTGTGACAAAGATATTATAGGCTTGAAAATCAATCATGATCAAGCACGGTCAACCATTGTCCAGCGTCACATTGTGACAAGGATTATCTCAATATGAAAGTCAACCATGGTCAACCATGATCCAATGTCACATTGTGAAAAGGATGTCTCAATATGAAAATCAACCATGGTCAACCATATTTAACAATGTTTATTTTAGTGTTTATAATATTTATCTTAGGGTTTATATAGCTTGGATTTATAATATTAGTCCATTAGGTTTAATATTATTCAACCATGGTCAGCTATGGTTAACCATGTCATATAAAATCAATCATGGTTAATCATTGTAAATCATGGTCATCCATTGTCAATCATGGTCAACCATGGTTGAAAATCACATTGTCATAAAGATTATGTTGATATGAAAATCAACCATGGTTAAGCATGGTCAACCATGGTCCAACGTCACATTTTGAGAAGGATTATCTCAATATGAAAATAAACCCTGGTCAACCATGTTTATTTTAGTGTTTATAATATTCATCTTAGGGTTTATATACGTTGGGTTTATAATATCAGTCCCTTGGATTTAATTTTACTCCCTTGTGTTTGTAATCCCTTGGGATTTTTATATTAATCCATTGGGTTGATTATTCCCTTGGTTTGAAATATCAATTCCTTGGGTTTATAATATCAATCCCTTGGGTTTATTATTCCCTTGGGTTTATAATATCAATCATGCTTAACTATGGTCAATCATAGCCAACCATGTTCAACCATGTTCGAATATTGCATTGTGACAATGATTGTCTCAATATAAAATGAATCATGCTCAACCATGCTCCAACGTCACATTGTGACAAATATTATCTTGATATGAAAATCAAACATGGTAAAGCATGGTCAATTATGGTCAAACGTCGCATTGTGATATGGGTTATCTTAATATTAATATCAACTATGGTGTAAAATGTAATTTTTAGGGTTTAAAATATTTATCTTGAGGTTTATATACGTTAAGTTTATATTGTCACTTGGGTTTATTATTCATGTGGGTTTATAATATCAATCCCTTGTGTTTATTAATGTAAGGGTTCATATTCATAGGGTTTAATATTATTTCCTTAGGTTTACAATCCCTTGGGTTTTTAGTATTAATCCCTAGGGTTTATTATTCCCTTGGGTTGATAATATCAATCATGGTCAACAATAGTCCAACATCACACTCTAATGAATATTGTCTCGAGAGGTCTGCAACTTGAGCGAGGTTTGAATTTGGCGCTAAGGTTTTGCATTAGGGTTCCATGGTAGGACGCGCAGGGGGGAGCGCCCCTCCCTCCTACAGTCAAGCAGTCACAGAGGGAGGTAAGGAAGTAGGAGGGAAGCATTTCAAAAAACCATCGCAAAAGATTTCAGAAGCAAGAGGCAAGGAGATAGTTGGAAGAAATGAATTCCAGAATCAGTAAGGGAATCAACAGGAAACAAGTAAAGAAAAGGAGAAGGGAGGTGGCAATAGAAAAATGACTTCCATGAAAACTACGGGAGTCTGTAAACCCAAATCAAGCGTCATTCCACGGGTCATATTGAGTGACCCAGCAATTCAAGCGCATAGGGACCATATGAAAGAACATGCGATCATTTGCAAGTTCATGGGGTTATGGCCAACAGAGAGGGCATTAAATATCTGGATTAGGAGCCATTGGAAGCCAAAGGGAGACATACATTTACATCTGGGTTCTAAGGGCTTCTTCACGGTGGTGTTCGCGAACCTAGAGGACAAAGACAGAGTGTTTGAAGGGGGGCCTTATTTCTATGCTACGGCAGGACTCTACATGCAGCCATGTATGATGAACTTTGTCCTGGAACATGAAACATTTACACCCGTACCAGTTTGGATTAGACTATACTCATTACCTCTAGATTACTGGCAACTAGAATCTTTGGAAACCATAGGCAACAAGCCGGGGCATTTTCAGAAGATATCATAGGCAACTCTTAAAGGTAAATATACCTCCTTCGCCTAAATATGTGTGGAAATGGATCTATCTAGAGCAATAATTTTAGGGGTATATGATGAAGAATGGGCTGCAAATGTCATGAACATGGCCATCTATTCAGAGACTGCCCAATAAACAATATGGAAGGCAATGGGAAAACCTCTTTCGACAGAGATGACAAGGGTTTCACCAAGGTTGGGGGCAAAGGGAAAGCGGGTAAACAGCCACACAAGAATATTAGTGAAGACAGATACACAAGACATAACAGTTTCAAAATCCTAGAGAAAGTAGACGAGAACATGGAGACAGTCCAGGACAGGGAGAACGCGTTTAAAGAGCAAGATATGGAAGTTGAAATGGAGGATGTCATAGTAAACAACCAGCAAAGGGAGGAGCTACAAAACTGCATGGAGATTAGTAAGGACCATGAGATGACACCAAGTGAGGCAGGAATGGAGGACCATGAACTACAAGAGATTCTAGACAAGGAAAATCTAAATCTAAAACTATTTTTGGAACAAGCAAAGAAAAAAGGAGTGGACTCCTTGCCAAAAGAAGATTATGATCGAGTTCAACAACTCTTTCTATGGAGGGCACAATCGAAGGGAACTGGGGTCAAAAGAAACCACGAAATCCAGGAGCCAAGTGGGGTCAAAATGATGGAGAACTCACAGGCACAATCTCCAAAGAACTCAGGAAGGAAAAGAGGAAGGAAAAGATAGAATGAACTTCTAAACGAATGTGGAAAACTACTGATTAACTTAGGTAAGATGAAAGATCTTACCAACTATTCCTTTACTAACCTTTCCCAATGAAGCTCACAACCTGGAATATTATAGGTATAGGTAGTAGAAGGAAACAAAGGAATCTAAGTAACAAAATAAAAGAAGAAAAACCAGACATGGTCTTTATTCAGGAGACCAAATGTTTAATGGATAAAATAAGAGAAATTCATAATAAATGGTTAATCAAGTATGAGTATCTAGAGGTTAAGGCAAATAACTCGGCAGGTGGGATTCTTACGCTGTGGGATCCATAGAAATTTGGAATCTTGGATGCTAAAGCATCCAGGAACTATCTATCTTTGGTGTGTAGTCCTGTAGGTGATAAGGAGACATACATGATAACAAATGTTTATGGACCTCAAAAGCAAGCAGAAAAACTCAAGCTTATCACCTCCCTTGAAGTTCTAAGAGCACGACATCCCAATATGCCTTGGATAGTTGCAGGTGATTTCAATATGATAAGATCTCTTTCGGAAAAAAAAAGGAGGCACTAGACAACTAGGCAGAGATTCTGAAGCCTTTCAAGATTTCATTATGAACATGGGACTAGTGGACACTGAGACAATAAATGGAACCTTCACTTGGAACAATAAAAGGGGAGGGGCTTCTCAAGTGGCTTCAAAACTTGATAGATTTATTGTTTCTGAGGATCTCCTCCTTATAGGACCAACCATCATAGCTTCCATTCTGCCCTTTGGAGGTTCGGATCATTGGCCAGTTCAGCTAGAAGCTACCTTTATGGGCACTCTGAGAAATAGACCCTTCAGATTTGAAAATGCCTTGCTCTCACACCCTAAATTCACCAGTAACATTGACAAATGGTGGAAAGAGAATCTGAACATTCAAGGTACTAAAATGTACATGCTCTAGTAGAGACTGAAACATATTAAATCCAAACTTAAAGCTTGGAACAAAAAGGAATTTGGCGATATCCTCAAGGCCAGAATAGAAACTGAGCAGAAACTCCAGGAAATCAATTAGATCAATATCACAGAGGGCTTCAATGAAGAGAGGCAAAAACTAACTAACTCTTTGCAGGAAGAATGGGAGGATCGATGCTTACAAGAGGAAATTTTCTGGAGACAGAAATCTAGGATTCAATGGATCAAAGAGGGAGAAAGAAATACAAAGTTCTTCCATAAATCCACTATGGCCCACAGGGCACATAATAGAATCACAAAGATTAAGGATTCTCAGGGTATTGAGCTTGTCTCTCACAAGGACATGGAATCGAGTCTAGTACAACACTTCTGCAATATTGCAAAGGAGCCAATGGAGGATAGATCTAGGTTCATTGATCAGTTCACCCAGTATATTCCCAAGTTGGTCACCAGAGAGGACAACCACAATCTCAACAGGCTAGTCTCGGAAGAGGAGGTCAGTGAGGTGATTAAGGAAATGCAAAGTGGAAAAGCACCAGGCCCGGATGGTTTCAATGTTGACTTCTTCAAACCTGCTGGGGAATAGTCAAACGGGATATCCTCGAGGTTGTGGTAGACTCGAAAAATTCGAAAAAGGTTTTGAGAGCATTGAATGCTTCCTTCATAGCTTTAATCCCAAAAAAGGAAAATAACATGGCTGAACTCCTAGCATTAGAGAAATGCTTGGAGATCCTGGGGGAGGCAAATTTACAAAATGTTATCATTGAAGCAGATTCAGAATTAATCATTAGAGCAGCCAAGAAAATACACAATGACACTTCGCCATATAAAGTGGCGAAGCATTGGAAGCTACTGCAAGTTTTTTACCGCATCCACTCTCACTTGCAAACCCTTAAAACGATAAGATTTGTTCATGTGAAAAGGAAAGAAAATATGTTAGCGGATCGGTTGGCCAACGAAGGAGTGACTAATAGGAACAGGGATTCTCGGCATGCCTGGGAGTCATTACCTACTAGAAAACTGCGAGAGGATTGTTTCTATCTGGCAACTAAAGATATGGAACTATGGACGAACAGAATTGATCGACGGGATTCAGGAGATAGGTGGGAGGATGGGGTCACCTAAATCAGCTACACTTTTTGGTTTTGGCTGCTCTCCAAAATTCTGATCACTCTGGGTTGAATGATTAAGGCAATAAATCAGGCAACACCACAGATCTGGTTGCCTGTTGCAGTGGGCACAACGGGTTCTCAACGGAGAATCCAGGCGGAAGGCTCATAAATGTCTACGGGCATGGTCAGACGATCATCACTTGGCGACAGAGTGCTCTGGTTTTTCCACGAAACTTCGGATACAAAACCACAAATGGTATATCGGACGGGATAAAAATGGTTTCTGGTTTTTTGTCTTGTGCCTCCGATTCCACTCATTGTGTGACACGTTGCGGCGAGAGGTGAGAGAAAACTGCCCTCATCAGACGGTTAACCCCCGCGCTTCTTGTCTGCCCGATATCCACGATGGCCATTGGATCGGTGTTGAGTAATCAACGGTGGGGATTGGTTCGTGCTTGTTGCTCGAGAGATCCAGACCCGAATTTGTTTAGTGAACTCAACCTTTAGCTGTCGTCAGGTCCGGTTGTTGGTTGTAGAGTGGTCCGTTGTGGGTCCCTTTGTGGACCCTTGGTGGGATGCTTGTAGGTTTTTTGTGGGCCTCGGTCCTGGGATTCCAAGGTTTCTTTGGGCTGCCATTGGGCTTTTGCCGGCCCTGCTGACTGGGACACTTTCTCAAAGCGGGTGCGGTTTCTTGTAAATTATGTAATTTTGGCTAGATTAATCGAAGGTTCTTCTCTTACTTATAAAAAAAAAGAATATTGTATCAATATGAGACTCATTCATGGTCAACCATGGTCCAATGTCACATTATGACAAAGATTCTCTCGATTTGAAAATCAATCATGGTCAGGCATGCTCAACCATGGTCCAACATCACATTGTGACAATGATTGTCTCAATATGAAAATAAACCATGGTCAACCATGTTTAGTTTAGTCTTTATAATATTTATATTAGGGTTTATATATCTTGGTTTTATAATATTAGTCCCTTTGGTTTAATATTATTCAACCATGGTCAACGATGTTTTATAAAAGCAATCATTGTCAACCATGGTTAATCATCGTTAATCCTAATCCAACATCGCATTGTGACAAATATTGTCCTAATATGAAAATGAATCATTGTCTCAACCATGGTTAACCATGGACAATTATGGTCAACAATGTTTTATAAAATCAAACATGGTCATCCATCATTAATCAAGGTCAACCATGGTCAAACATCAGACTATGACAAAGATTGTCTTGATATGAAAATCAACCATGGTTAAGCATGGTCAACCAAGGACCAACACCGCATTGTGACAAATGTTGTCTCAATATGAAAATAACCATGGTCAACCATGTTTATTTCAGGGTTTATAATATTTATCTTAGGGTTTATATACCTTGGGTTTATAATTTTTATCGCTTGGGTTTATTATTCCCTTAGGCTTATAATATCAATCCCTTGGGTTTATTAATCTAAAAGTTTGTATTCCTAGGTTAAATATTATTCCCTTTGGTTTATAATCCCTAGGATTTTTAGTATTAATCCCTAGAGTTTATTATTCCATTTGTTTTATAATATTAAGCATGGTCAACCGTGGTCCAATATCACATTGTAACAAGGATTCTCTCAATATGAAAATCAACCATGGTTAAACATGTTTAACAATGTTTATTTTAGTGTTTATAATATTTATCTTAGGGTTTATATAGCTTGAGTTTATAATATTAGTCCATTAGGTTTAACATTATTCAATAATGGTTAGCTATGGTCAACCATGTTTTATAAAATCAAACATGGTCACCCATTCTCAATCATGGTCAACCATGGTGTAAAATCACATTGTCATAAAGATTGTGTTGATATGAAAATCAACCATGGTTAAGCATGGTCAACCATGGTGCAACTTCACATTGTGACAAGGATTGTCTCAATATGAAAATAAACCCTAGTCAACCATGTTTATTTTAGTGTTTATAATATTCATCTTAGGGTTTATATACCTTGGGTTTATAATATCAGTCCCTTGGCTTTAATTTTATTCCCCTGGGTTCATAATCCCTTAGCATTTTAGTATTAATCCATTGGGTTGACTAATCCCTTGGGTTTGTAATATCAATTCCTTGGGTTTATTATTCCCTTGGTTTTATAATATCAATCGCTTGAGTTTATTATTCCCTTGGGTTTATAATACCAATCATGCTTAACCATGGTCAATCATGGTCAAATATTGCATTGTGACAATGATTGTCTCAATATAAAATCAACCATGCTCAAACATGGTTCGACATCACATTGTGACAAAGATTATCTTGATATGAAAATCAAACATGGTAAATCATGGTTAACTATGGTCAAACATCACATTGTGACATGAATTTTCTTAATATGGAGATCAACTATAGTCTACCATGTAATTTTTAGGGTTTATAATATTTATCTTGGGGTTTATATACCTTGGGTTTATAGATTTTATCACTTGGGTTTAGTATTCCTGTGGGTTTATAATATCAATCCCTTGTGTTTATTAGTGTAAGGGTTCATATTCATAGGGTTTAATATTATTCCCTTAGTTTTATAATCCCTTGGGTTTTTAATATTAATCCCTAGGGTTTATAATGTCAATCATTGTCAACCATGGTCCAACGACACACTCTGATGAAGATTGTCTCAATATGGGACTCAACCATGGTCAACCATCGTCCAATGTCACATTGTGACAAAGATTCTCTCAATTTGAAAATCAATAATGGTTAAGCATGCTCAACCATCGTCCAACATCACATTGTGACAAGGATTGTCTCGATATGAAAATAAACCGTGGTCAACGATGTTCAACCATGTTTATTTTAGTCTTTATAATATTTATCTTAGGGTTTATATATCTTGGATTTATAATATTAGTCTATTTGGTTTAATATTATTCAACCATAGCAACCATGTTTTATAAAATCAATCATGGTCAACCATTGGTAATCATGGTCAACCGTAGTCCAACGTCGCATTGTGACAAATATTGTCTCAATATGAAAATCAATCATTGTCTCAACCATGGTACAATGTTGCATTATGACAAAGATTGTCTCAATATGATAAATATGGTCAACCATGGTCAACCATGGACAATCATTGTCAAACTTGGTCAACAATGTTCTATAAAATCGAAAATGGTCATCCATGGTCAAGGTCAATCATGGTTGAACATCAAATTATGACAAAGATTGTCTTGATATGAAAAAATCATCCCTTTGAGATTTTAGTATTAATCCATTGGGTTGATTATTCCCTTGGGTTTGTAATATTAATTCCTTGGGTTTATAATATCGATCCCTTGGGATTATTATTCCCCTGGGTTTATAATATCAATCATGCCTAAATATGGTCAATCATAGCCAACCATGGTCAACCATGGTTGAATATTGCATTGTGACATTGATTATCTCAATATAAAATCAAACATGCTCAACCATGGTCCAACGTCACATTATGACAAAGATTTTTTTGATATGAAAATCAAACATGGTAAAGCATGGTCAACTATGGTCAAACTTTGTACTGTAACATGAATTGTCTTAATATGGAAATCAACTATGGTCTACCATATAATTTTTAGGATTTATAATATTTAACATGAAATTTATATAACTTAGGTTTATGAATTTGCATGTCCAAACCCTAATAAAGCTTATCACATTATCTCAATCATATTAATTTGAAACATTTTCCACTAAAACTTTTGATTACCTTATATTTTTTCTTCGTTACCAGTCCTTCATCTTCCTTGCATCAACGTCCTTACATGTGCTCAAAACTAACCCTAGATGGAACAAAAATATTAACTTTATTTTGAATTTATAATAAATGACATATTTTTATAGATTCTGGAATATTTTTAAAAATTAATAACTTATTTGTGTAGATTTTAAAATATTTTTGAAAAAAAAAAACAAACCAACCCAAAACAAAACTAAAAAAGCCAAATAATTGACTTAGTTGTGCATTTCTAAAATATTCAGAAATTTAATGCCCCAAGAGATAGATACTCGATGTATGATATGATAGTCACGGTTGGATTTGGCTGTTCGTGAAACTTCATTAAAAAAAGAAAGAAAGCCGTATCATACGTACAAACATGGATCGTATGTGCAAATTGCGGCCAGATATGCAATGGATATTTCTCCATAAAACGATATTTCTGTAAATCCAGGTTATAATCTTTAAATTTTAAGATTTTGGGTATTTATGTTTTTGATGGTGCTATTCTATTTTGAATATTAAAAACACTATTTAAACATTTCTAGATCTTTTGAATTTTTTTTACCAAATTCCAATTTTTTTTAATTATCCACAAAAATTTACCACCTCACATTTGCCAACGAGTAAACCCTCCCATAGTAACTACTGTAACTTGGATTGATGAGTAACCAATAAATTCTACGTCACCCAAGATTTAGTTGGTATTTTGGCTGCCTCTCTGTTGTACAGAAATTGACAATAGCTACGCTCCACCTGCCAACTATAATAATTAGTTGACTTTGATTTAAAACGTCAGAAAAGGAAGGGCACACGTTGGTTTTTTTGTTGTTGTTGCTTATGACGAATTTCCTACCCTGGTACGTGCCCCCGTGCCCCTTATTTAGATCCTCATGATTATTTCACTGGTTTTCTGTGGAGGGTTGAAAATGGTTCTCCACTTCAAATTTATTGTTGGCTTACTTATTAGTTTTGGAAAACATGGACTGGCGTTGAAATTTGAATGATTTTTTTCTGATTAGTTTTGGAATTTCAAAACGGATTTATTCGTCAAATTTTACAATTAACTCATATTTACAATTTCACAGAAAAATATTACCAGTTTTATAAATTTTTTAACTTTATTTGACAACTCACCCAGTTACGATCAAATTTGCCCATCCCTGCTTCTTACCTCTTTACACGAATTCAACTAATTCAATGGCTGTGGAAGAAAAACAGACAAAACACTTCAAAGTTTTGTGGACTCGAAATTTATTGAACACCTCGAGCTTAAGTGATGTCATCAATGCAAGTTATGTGATATGAGTGTTTATTAAAAGAGGAAATCAATAATGTATTGGTTTTTTTAGGTACTTAATTATTGCCCAGCCAAATCTTTTATAACACCCTCCACCATGGTTGGAATTTGATGAGCAAATTGCCTATTACAAGGTGATTTGTTTTAGTTTAAAAAATTACAAAACCGTCATGATTCTAGCTTGAAACTATGAAAACGGATCAGAAACTGTAGAAAATGTTAAATTTGAAGAGCAAGTTTTATTTAATATATATATATATATATAATTCTAATTATTCTCTGTTTGTATTTTAAATTCTAATTATTCTCTGTTTGTATTTTTTAAAATTTTAATTAACTGTAAATTTAAAATATATAATATTTCAGAAATTTTTTTCAAAAAATTTAAAACAATAAAAAAAATCACAATTTTAGAACTTATATTACCAAATTAAAAAAAAAAAGCAAAAATATATAACCAATTTCTATAATAATTTATTGAATAATCCAAAACCTCTCAGGCTTATCATCCCATCTCATCTTATGGGCTCCAATATTTTTGTTTTTAGTTGAAATTTGTTTACGGGCAGTCAAAATCATATACAAGCACAGCCTTGAGTCACGCCGCTGGCCCATAGGTATCGGGAAAAGGTTCTGAATCGTTTCCGTAGGGAGATTGTTGTCAGAAGTGTTTACATGAATTGTTTTCGTATAAAAACTGTCAGAAGAATTGTTTAGATGAGAGGAGGTAAGCACTACCTGTGGCATAGATCAGAGGTTTTATAAGTTAATTGAAATGATAAGTGACGAAAGGTATAGACTATAATCTGCAATTCACAATTTTGTTTATCTAATTATGTTTTTTCTAAATATAATAAGAGCTATAACAATTAATAATTCAGCTGAGTAATTCAGCTGAGTGGTAAATCTGAGTAATAATTTAATAAAGAAAAAAATTAATATAAATTTAAAAATTTACAATAGGAAGTAAACAAATTTTATTTATTATTATAACTATGTAAATTAAATGGTTATTAAATATTTATAACTACTAATTTATGACAAGTATCAAAATATTTATTTAACATTAAATGGTTATTAAATATTTATAACTATTAATTTATGAGAAGTTATTTATTTAACTATAGAGATTTTTAATCATTTATCCGTATTTAATTTTTAACTTAAATAGAGTATATAATGTTACTATAAATTATCAATACCACATGTTAAAAATTCATATCTCATTTTATATAACATTTTTTTAAAATAATCAATTTAATTAAAAAAATAAAAAATAACTATTTCTGAAATCATTTTTCATTTTTAATATATTAACTATTACTAAAAATATTTTATTAATATTAAATATCTATAATCAAATTATTAACTATAAATAATTAAATTTAAATAATGTAATTCTAAAATAATTACACCTATCATCACACTTAATTAAATGCATGTAGAGTGATGAGAAGAACTAATAATCACGTATTTTATTGTCATTCTTTGTACCTCAAAATGAAACTTAATTTCATTGTTTCAAGCCCGTATGGTATAATAATAAACCACTCCAAACATTTTTTCCTCTTTGTAAAATCTTGCAATTTTTTCGAATTTTAAAATCCTGCAATTAGCATTGCCGGGATTAAATAAAAAGAGAAACCAAATTGAAAACATAATTGTTATTATCTAAAATTCTGTTATAACTATTATTATCTAACATTATTTTATAACTATAAGCTTGATCCCACTTGACTCTACAATCCTACGATTTTGATATAGATCCAAGGCCTTGGTTTCGTTATTGGTTTTTAAAAAAAACCTATGCATAAATTGTTTGTATTTGTCCATTGAGATTAAGGGTGATCACATCTATATTTATTGTTTGTGTTTGTCCATTGAGATTAATGGTGATCACATCTATATCTATAGGCACACATATGTATGTTAGTTTTAATAAAAAAGGAATATTGTATTGGAAGATTTTAATCAAAAAGGAATATTGTATTGGAAGATTATTGTATTTCTCTTCATATGCATGTTATTATTATTAAAAAAGGAGTGTTATATGTAAAGATTTTTTTTTTTTTTATATTATTATTTTTTTATTTTTTTATCTATTTCATCTATTTTGTAATGGAAAAGTATTGAAAGTTGAAGGGTCTAGTTTATTAAAAAAGAAGTGTTATATGTAAAGATTATTTTATTTGATTATTTTATTTTTTATATTATTTATTATTTTCTTTTTATCTATTTTATCTATTTTGTAATGGAAAAGTATTGAAAGTTGAAGTGTCCAGTTTTTGTGATTCATTTGATTAGTAAATTTTGTTCATTATTATTTTACACTTTTTATTTATTAGTAAATTTGGTTGACTATGGTTTTATACTTTTTATTTATTTATTTATTTTCTTTTAAAAGAGTCATATTTAAAAGTAGCATATAACAATTATGATAATCGGAGAACGGGACTTCTTTGGTGGAGAATTATTTTTACCTATCTCATTCAACTAAGGATGTTTGTGTTTGGATATTTATTTCACATCCATGAGATTGTATTCTTCCTACAACCATTAATAATAAAAATAACTAAGCAATTTTTTGTTATCATATTTTTTTTGTGTAATAATTCCTATATTATTTTTGTAGACTCTTGCTTTTAATGTCATTTTTATAGAACTTGAGTAGTAGGGATTAGATCTTTCTTCCATACTATTCCCTTTCTTTTCATATTTTTCTTTCCACGGGGTATTAATTTATTGTTATAGTCATTTAGTTATTTACTTTACAAAAAAAAAAAAAAAAACAAATTCCTTTTCCAAAACTTTGGACATAGAAATAAAGCCAAACTTTACTTTTATCTAGAGGGCATTTACCTTGTTGAATATAATCCTACCAAGTTAATTCATAAAGGGGATTTTAAAATTATGAACTATAGGTATTTGGTGGTTTGGATGTGGGGTAGTGGGGTTATAGGTATTGAGAGGTATAAAATGGGGTATTCAATAAAAGTAAAGGGCATCTGTTAGAAATTTTGTTTTTTTAGAAAGATGTATTGGGAGTGGGGTTCAACAAAAAGATTTCAAGATGTTTTTATCAATATCTACTCAATTTAGAGGTATTTTTTCATATACTATCCACATAAATGCTATGACACAAATTGATTAAGTAGAAACCCTATGCATCTTTTTAAATTTTCATGCATTAGAAATTCTAAAATATTAGAAAATATAAAAAACTTAAAACAACATTTAATTTAACATAAATATCCTCAAAATAATCATAAAAATTTAAGCACCTTCTTATTGTTTTACCATTAAAATCTGTGTCCTTATTTAACATTAATTTTCCACATTGCTTTCTATGGGTTTAGAACAATATTTATAGAGATTTTAACTTAATAATTTCAATATTTGTTGATAGAATGCCAACAAGATTTTTATTCAAATTAAAAAATCTTTAGATCAATTACAGTGGGTTGTGAGTTCAATTATTGTGGATTTTCACAACTGCGTTGATGGGACCGAAATGGAGGCTATCTGTAATGGTGGAAACAAGTAAGTAAATGGACACCATATTAGCTCTGTTTCTCTATACCGAAATGGACTACAATTCACATCTTCAAAATGTGAAATACATGCAGCGAGTTCGTACCGTGCGAGGATTTTCTCCGTTGAATAACGGCTGGATCTGCTTTGTTAGGAGACAATTTTGAACAATATATTCATTTTAGGTATGACCCGTCTTCGAATCCAATAAGGCGATGGCTAAATTCAAAGTATTTGATTATGACTATAGAATATATTAATAGGAATTTCTCAATATTGTTAAAATCTTTTCTGTTTAATTTGGATGGCGCTTCACTTAAGCACGTCTCTCTGTTTATGTTACCGTATTTTGCTGAAAATTTTAACATAGATGGTCATTCATTTGGCCGTGATGTCTCTCTTTCTACTCATGCAAAGTACAGGTCATATGATGTGAATCCGTTCAGAGAGATGTGAATCAATGTTGTTTTCTGTAGTATTTTTTTTTCAGAGAGAAAAAATCAGATAGATTATATTAAGAGAATATAATGAAACACATATACATAGTCAGATATTCATGCCTGGATGAATCTCAGAGTTCCTGAAAAGAAATAAGAAAGAGAGAAATGCAGATAATGGATGATGCATCCCAAACCGGCTGAAACAGATAATATGACATATAATTCTTATGAAGGAGGCAGGAACGACAAAATGTTCATATGCAAAACAGCCCAGCGAAAGCCATGACTGTAGAAAGAGAATGAAATCAAAAATGTCATCATCAAAACATGGTAATTTAATTAAATATAGAAACATTGTTTTAACAATAATTATTTTATTTCTTAAATTATTATACTTGTTTTTAAAGAGCTTTATATATAGATATATAATTTAAATGAAAATCTAAAAAATAGAAGGAGAATCAAAATTAAGATGGAAATTGAAATCAAAGCTAATTGTCATAGAATTTTATTTATGTCTAAGAAATCTAAAATTAAGATGGATATAAGTTAGTACATATAATAATGTGAAGTAATAAAAGGAAATTAATATAATACTAAGCTAAACTTTAGCGCAATGAAATTTTTGAAAGTTCAGCTCATTATGTCAACCTCCCCACATCAATCTTTTGTACAATGATTCAATTTTTATAATTTTCCAGATTAATGCAATCAAACTAATTAAAATGTATAGTAATGTCTAGTTGAGTGTCAAGTATAAGAAATAAAATTAAGCTATTAATTAATATGCTTAAATGAGATTGGATTTTGAAGCATGCTTCTCTTTTAGAACAGTTACAATCTCACTACTTAGTGTAATAGCACCCTGTTTTAGCTTATCTAAACAATGTATGTATCACAACTACTTGTTTGGAGAAGTCTCTTATTTTTCACCACCACATTATCCACAACCTATTGTCAACCCAACTGAATACCTCATGCTAACTAGATGGAAGCATGTGAAAATGAGGTTGTGTGGAGGTGATTGTGCGAGTGAAGCTATTTGGAGGACATGTGAGCGGAGGTGGTTGTGGAAGCATGTACGAAGGTGGTTGTGCAAAACTATTTTACTATGTGAAGAGTTGGAGGACATGTGAGTGGAGGTGGTTGTGGAAGCGTGTACGAAGGTGGTTGTGCAAAACTATTTTACTATGTGAAGAGCTTTGTGCGAAGAGTTTTGTGTGGAGAGACTTTTTCTTTCATTGTTCGAAGTTTTCTTCGCACTTCGCACAACCTTTAGTCAATTGAATAGCTATAGAGATAGGGGCAAGGACTATACTGCATAGCAACCATAATTCTTGTTCATTTTTCTAATGAATTATAACAAGGTTAATGTAATTTCATTGTTAACATAAAAATAGGGAGAAACCTTAAGCTTTTTCTTGATTTCCATGCATCAGAAAACTATAAAAACATAAATAACTAACAAATAACAATTAATATAGCATAAATGACTTCAAATGGGGATAACATCTCAGTGAAAATTTTATTGCAATATCTTAATAATGTGTTTTTGATGTGGAATTGAGATTTATGTTCATATCTACTGTTAATTTTTTGCATTGGTTTTTGCACATTTAGATTTTTTTTTAAGAGAGTTTTTAGCTTGTTGTTTTCCATGCTTTATATAAGATTTTATAGAAGGCCAACAAACTTACTCTTATAATTTTAATTACTATTAATAAATTCTTGATTTTGTAAGTTTTACTTAGATTATTTTTAGATATTCTTTGAAGTTAACAAGCATTGACTTCAAATTGAAAAGAAATAATTAGGGTGACAAGGCTTCCTAGCATTTCAAAAACATAAAAAATGTTGAAGAGAGAGTTCGGTAATTAGAAACATTTTGTTGAGAATCTAAATGACAAAAGCTCTCAAAACTTGAAAGAGATGTAAAAAAGGGATCAACTATGATCACTTAAATATTCGAAAAGTGTTTGTGATTGCATTGAGGCTCGTGATTTTGGTTTCTAAATATTTTGAATAAGATGCATCACTTGTAAATTATTGGAGACTTTTATATTAATCAATATATGTAATACTTTCCCATGACAATTTTTAAATTGTTACATTGTTGAGTATATATGACATCATTTGTTACTTCAATTTAGAATCCATCAATGTCTTTAGTTATATTAGTGCTAAATTTTAATATTTAATTTTTTAGTTTAACAAATCTATTGAAGGAGCTATGAGAATACTAACATAGATCCATTTTAACTTCAAATCTATCATGAGTTGAGAGGGATAATATATTTTAAGGTGAAAACCTTGTTTAAAATGAAAAATTCGAGGAAAGGTTTGTACTTAGAGGGATTTGGATCCTTTCAATGCATAATCAACTCATAATTAAGATGGTTTTATGATAGTTCCTCCCATAAGGAATCATGTCAAAACTTTAGATCATCATTAGTATGTATATATTTTAATTGAATTTGATACTTTAAAATTTACTAAGTATAATTTTTAAGTTAGAGGCTAATATTAAGAAGAATAATTCAAATGTTACATCTATACAAGTGGATGTTCATTTATTTCATTTTCTATAAATTCTTTCACGTACCTTTGTTGTATGGTGTCTCTAAATTGTTAACTTTAGTGTCTTATTTTGTGGTTAATATTTTGTTGGAATCTCAAATCACGATTTTGTTTATTGGGTTTTTGATAAATAATGTAATTTACTTGGGACAAGGTTTTGCTTCCAACTAGACAAATTACCCTTAGACTAAAATAATCTTCAAACAGTTTTCCTCTAAGTTACTTGATGGCTAAGAGAGATTTAAATCATGAAAGTTAAAAAATTTTAAATTAAAATATTATGTCACATGATTTAGAAAGTATCCAAGTGGGTAACTATACAATAAATGTGCAAAATATTTGATATTTTAATTTTTCCTAATTATATTAAAGTGATCAAACTCCTAATAAAATGTGTCCTATTTCCTTACAACATGTCATACATCTGTATAGATGTGTAGACATATTTAGATGGTACATCAAATGAGGAAACATTAAATATGTCTCTCACCCCTATGTCACTTTCTAGTATAATTGAAAGTTCTTTCCATATTTCCTCTATATGATCTACTAACAAAAAATTTACACACTAACAAATACATAACCTTTTCCCTTTGTTTTTAGGTAAGTAATAATCTCCATAGAGTCCCCTTGTTTTTACTTTCTATATCTTATTTTAAAATTGTTTTTTTTTTTTTTTTTCACTATTGAAAAAGAGTTTTTTCCTTTGAAATTTATGATAAATAATGTAATAATAAGTTACAGCGTGCTTGGCCACTATTATCGAAGAGCCCCTATGATCGCTTGGTCTGTTTTTGCTTCAATGAATGCGTTTCATTGAAGCAAAGATGGAACAACGGGGACGGGATTTGGAGGTGACAATATGAAACCTCAATTTGAAGTTATTGCGATTTTGTTTTGGAAGGGACCGGATTTGCCAGTAGCTGGAAATTTCTTGGTGCACGCAATACAACCATTGGGCAAAGAGATTTTGGGTTTGATTTATGGTTTGTAATTTTACTGTAAAGGAATTTACCTAAACCTAATCATTGAAACGATGCTCATGATAATGTGTTTTTTGTTAGCATTTGTGTGATCTCAGATGCCGCTTGTAACATCCTCTTGTAATGTTACTTAGAGAAAAAAGATATTCATTTCATGTCTTAATTAAAGAAGATAGTGCTTTTGGTGTAAGTTCAACTTCACAAAATGGTTATTTCTTAGTAAGTTCTGTAATTTTCACGCATTTTTGTATCAGTTTCATGCACAATCAATGGTGAACGCATGAAGCTTACATGGTTGAATAACAATAAAAGCTAAACAAGTTCTGAATTTTATCAAACAAGTTTCTCAATGTTTATATTGGTCAAGATTTGTATCCATAAACCTACCTCGCACTTTAATTATTTCATTCCATTAATTGTGAAACTTCACCAAGGGGAAGATAATGTCCGAAATTCTAAATATTGATTGTGAAAGTTCAGTTTTTAACTTAGGGCTAGACACCGAACTTTGTGGTTATTTAAGCATATTAGAGAGTTTTCCAGTACATATGGCAATACTTCATGGATGAGGTTCACGTTCACCAATTCACTTCAATTTCAATGTGTGCGCTTATGGATTTAAGACTTATTTTTTTTAATTAAAAAAATAATATTTAATAAATAAAAATATTTAAATATTTTATTTTAAAAATATTTATTATTTTTATTAGATAAATTTATATATTTTATTTTTTGAAAGAATATTTAAATTGTAAGTTAAATGTTAATTGGATTTATTTTGGATGGTAAGAAAGAAGGAATGAGATCCTCCACACCCAAGTTCCATTTCTCCAATTAACACAACAAAAGTTGATGAATTATACATATTCCTTACATCAAATATATAAAGTCATGCAAAAAATGAAGATTTAAATATATATCATATCTTTAAATCTATATTTAGTTGCAAATTCTTTATTATATTAGGATGAAAAATCATTAGGATTATGCAATTTTGACCATTGATGTTTATAATTTTGACCATTATTTTAAATTTTTTATTAAAATTTAAATAAAAAAAATACATATAGGAAAATAAAATTTAAACTAATATTTAACGTATAAAACTAAATGAATCAAAATAAATTTGTTTATAGGTTTAAGAAAAATAATTGAAAGAAGAGAAATTTGAAATATGATCTACTTAAAAACCGAAGTGTGAATCATATTAAGAAATTTTCTTCTTCAAATTCTAACTAAAAAAGCCTACAAACAAGAAATAAAAAATGGTTTTGAATAAATATATCCTATATAAAATATTTTTTATTAAAATGTGTCTTTACTTCATAGTAATCTAACATTTTAATTCATAATTGTTGTAAAATAAAGTTTATAATAATAATATGAAAAGTCATAAAATTATAATAAAATAAATAGTTTAGGGTTTATTATTCCCTTGGGTTTATAATATCAAGCATGTTCAACCATATTTTATAAAATCATTCATGGTCAACAATGGTTAATCATGGTCAACTTGGTCCAATATTACATTGTCAGAAAGTTTGTCTCAATATGGAAATCAATCATTGTCTCAACCATGGTCCAACGTCACATTATGGAAAACATTGTCTCAATATGATAATCATGGTCAACCATGGTCAATCGCGGTCAGCTTTGGTCAACCATGGTCATCTATGGTCAATCATGGTCAAACATCACATTGTGACAAAGATTGTCTTGATATGAAGATCAACCATGGTTAAGCATGGTTAAGCATGGTCCGACATCACATTGTGATAAGTGATGTCTCCATATGAAAATCAATAATGGTCATCCATGGTCAACCATGTTTATTTTAGTGTTTATAATTTTTACCGTAGGGATTATATACCTTGGGTTTATAATATTAGGCCCTTGAGTTTAATATTATTCCCTTGTGGTTTTGTATTAATCCCCTCGGCTTATTATTCTCTTGGGTTTATAATATCAATCCCTTTGGTTTATTATTTCTTTGGCTTCATTATATCAATCATGGTCAACCATGACCAATTATAGCCAACCATGGTCGAATGTCACATTGTGACAATGATTATCTCAATATGAAAATCAACCATGGTCCAACATCACATTCTCACAAAGATTGTCTCGATATTAAAACCAATCATGGTCAAGTATGGCCAACCATTGTCCAACGTTGCATTATGACAAGGATTGTCTAAATATGGAAATTAACCATGGTCAACCATGTTTATTTCAGGGTTTATAATATTTATCTTAGGGTTTACATATATTCGGTTTTTAATTTGTATCCCTTGGGTTTATTATTCCCTTAGGCTTATAATATATTAAACTTCGGTTTATTAATCTAAAGGTTCGTATTCTTAGGGTTTAATATTATTCCCTTAGGTTTATAATCCCTTTGGTTTTTAGTATTAATTCCTAGGGTTTATTATTCCCTTGGGTTTATAATATCAAACATGGTCAACCACAGGCCAACGTCACATTGTGACAAACATTGTCTCAATATGATAATCAACCATGGTCCAATGCTGCATTGTGACAAAGATTGTATTGATTTGAAACTCATTCATGATCAAGCATGGTCAACCATGGTCCAACGTCACATTGTGACAAGGATTATCTCAATATAAAAATCAACCATGGTCAACCATGGTCGACGGTCACATTGTGACAAGGATTGTCTCAATATGAAAATAAACCATTGTCAACCATGTTTAATGATGTTTATTTTAGTGTTCATAATATTTATTTTATGGTTTATATAGCTTAGGTTTATAATATTAGTCCATTAGGTTTAATATTATTCAACCATGGTTAGCTATGGTCAACCACGTTTTATAAAATCAATCATGGTCAATCATTGTAAATCATAGTCACCCATGGGCAACCATGGTCAATCATGGTCAACCATGGTCAACCATGTCTTATAAAATCAAACATGGTCACTCATTGTCAATCATGGTCAACCATGGTCCAATGTCACATTGTGACAGGGGTTGTCTCAATATGAAAATAAACCCTGGTCAACCATGTTTATTTTAGTGTTTATAGTATTCATCTTCAGGATTATATACCTTGGGTTTATAATATCAGTCCCTTGGGTTTAATTTTATACGCTTGGGTTCATAATCCCTTCATATTTTAGTATTATTTCGTTTGGTTGATTATTCCCTTGGGTTTATAATATCAATCCCTTAGGTTTATTATTTCCTTGGGTTTATAATATCAATCATGCTTAACCATGGTCAACCATGGTCAACTATTACATTGTCACAATGATTGTCTCAATATAAAATCAACCCTGGTCAACCATGGTCCAACGTCACATTAAGATAAAGATGATCTTGATATGAAAATCAAACATGGTAAATCATGGTCAACTATGGTCAAGCATCGCATTGTGACATGGATTGTCTTAGTATGGAAATCAACTATGGTCTACCATGTAATTTTTAGGGTTTATAATATTTAGCTTGGGGTTTATATACCTTGGGTTTATAAATTTTATCACTTGGATTTATTATTCATGTGGGTTTATAATATCAATCCCTCATGTTTATTAATGTAAGGGTTCATATATTCGTAGGGTTTAATATTCTTCCCTTAGGTTTATAATCCCTTAGGTTTTTACTATTAATCCATAGGCTTTATTATTCTTTTGGGTTTATAATATCAATCATGGTCAACCATGGTCCAACGTCACACTCTGATGAATATTGTCTCAATATAAGACTCAACCATGGTCCAATGTCACATCGTGACAAATATTCTCTTGATTTGAAAATTAATCATGGTCAAGCATGCTCAACCATGGTCCAACATCACATTGTGATAAGGATTGTCTCAATATGAAAATAAACCATGGTCAACCATGCTTATTTTAGTCTTTATAATATTTATCTTAGGGTTTATATATCTTCGATTTATAATATTAGTCACTTTGGTTTAATATTATTCAACCATGGTCAACCATGTATTATTAAAATAAATCGTGGTCAACCATGGTTAATGATGGTCAACCCTATTCCAATGTCGCATTGTGACAAGTATTGTCTCAATATGAAAATCAATCATTGTCTCAACCATGGTAAAATGTTGCATTATGACAAAGATTGTCTCAATATGATAATTATGGTCAACCATGGACAATCATGGTCAACCTTGGTCAATAATATTTTATAAAATCAAACATGGTCATCCGTGGTTAATCATGGTCAAGCATGGTCTAACGTCAGATTATGACAAAATTTGTCTTGATATGAAAATCAACCGTGGTTAAACATGTTCAACCATGGTCCAATTTCACATTGTGACAAGGATTGTCTCAATATGAAAATCAACCATGGTCAACCATGTTTATTTTAACGTTTATAATATTTATGTTAGGGTTTATGTACCTTGGGTTTAAAATATTAGTCCCTTGGGTTTAAGATTATTCCCTTGGGTTGATAATCCCTTTGGGTTTTAGTATCAATCCCTTGGGTTTATAATATCAATCCCTTGGGTTTATTATTCCCTTGGCTTTATTATATCAATCATGGTCCAACCATGGCCAATTATAGCCAGCCATGGTCAACCATGTTCAACCATGGTTGGTTGTCGCATTGTGACAATGATTGTCTCAATATGAAAATCAACGATGGCCCAACGTCACATTCTAACAAAGATTGTCTCGATATTACAATCAATCTTGGTCCAACGTTGTATTATGACAAGGATTGTCTAAATATGGAAATTAACCATGGTCAACCATGTTTATTTCAGGGTTTATAATTGGTATCGCTTGGGTTTATTATTCCCTTAAGTTTATAATATCAATCTCGTGGGTGTATTAACCTAAAGGTTCGCATTCCTAGTGTTTAATATTAATCCCTTCAGATTTTAGTATTAATCCCTAGGGTTTATGGTTCGCTTAGGTTATAATATCAAACATGGTCAACCATGGGCCAACGTTGCATTGTGACAAATATTGTCTCATGTGAATCAACCATGGTCCAATGTTGCTTTGTGACAAAGATTCTGTCAATTTGAAAATCAATCATGATCAAGCATGGTCAACCATGGTACAACGTCACATTATGATAAGGATTATCTCAATATGAAAATCAACCATGGTCAACCATGGTCCAATGTCACATTGTGACAAGGATTGTCTCAATATGAAAATTAACCATGGTCAACGATGTTTAACAATGTTTATTTTAGTGTTTATAATATTTATATTAGGGTTTATATAGCATGGGTTTAGAATATTAGCCTCTCAGGTTTAATATTATTCAACCATGGTCACCTATAGTCAACCATGTTTTATAAAATCAATCGTGGTCAATCAGGGTTAATCATGGTCACCCATTTTCAATCATGGTTAACCATGGTTGAACATCACATTGTCATAAAGGTTGTGTAGATATGAAAATCAACCATGGTTAACCATGGTCAACCATGGTCCAACATCACATTCTGACAAGGATTGTCTCAATATGAAAATCAACCATTGTCAACCATGTTTATTTAGTGTTTATAATATTCATCTTAGGGTTTATATGTCTTGGGTTTGTAATATCAGTCCCTTGGGTTTAATTTTATTTCCTTAGGTTTTTAGTATTAATCCCTTGGGTTTATTATTCCCTTAGGTTTGCAATATCAATTCCTTGGGTTTATTATTCCCTTAGGTTTATAATATCAATCCCTTGGCTTTATTATTCCCTTGGGATTATAATATCAGACATGATTAACCATGGTCAATCATAGCCAACAATGGTCAACCATGGTCCAACATCACATTATGACAAATATTATCTCGATATGAAAATCAATGATGGTAAAACATGGTTAACTATGGTAAAATGTTGCATTGTGACATGGATTGTCTTAATATGGAAATAAACTATGGTCTACCATGTAATTTTTAAGGTTTATAATATTTACCTTGGGGTTTATATACCTTGTGTTTATAAATTTTATCAATTGTGTTTATTATTCCTGTGGGTTTAGAATATCAATCCTTTCTGTTTATTAATGTAAGGTTTCATATTTGTAGGGTTTAATATTATTCCCTTAGGTTTATGATCCCTTAGGTTTTTAGAATTAATCCCTAGTGTTTGTTATTCCCTTGGGTTTATAATATCAATCATGGTCAACCATGGTCCAACGTCACACTCTGATGAATATTGTCTCAATATGAGACACAACCATGGTCAACCATAGTCCAATGTCACATTGTGACAAAGATTATCTCGATTTGAAAATCAATCATGGCCAAGCATGCTCAACAATGGTCCAACATCACATTGTGAGAAGGATCGTCTCAATATGAATATAAACATGGTCAACAATGTTTATTTTAGTCTTTATAATATTTACCTTAGGGTTTATATATCTTGGGTTTACAATATTAGTACCTTTGTTTTAATATTATTCAACCATGGTCAACCATGTTTTATAACATCAATCATGGTCAACCCTATTCCAACGTCGCATTGTGACAAATATTGTCTCAATATAAAAATCAATCATTGTCTCAACCATGGTACAATATCTCATTATGACAAAGATTGTCTCAATATGATAATTATGGTCAACCATCATCAACCATGGCCAATCATGGTCAACCTTGGTCAACCATGGTAAATAATGCTTTATAAAATCAACAATGGTCATCCATGGTTAAACATGGTCAACCATGGTCAAATGTGAGATTCTAACAAAGATAGTCTTAATATGAAAATCAACCATGGTTACGCATGGTCAACCATGGTCCAACGTCGCATTACGACAAGGATTGTCTCAATATGACAATCTACCATGGTCGACCATGGCCAACCATGTTTATTTTAATGTTTATAATATTTATGTTGGGGTTTATATACCTTGGGTTTAAAATGTTAGTCCCTTGGGTATAATATTATTCCCTTGGGTTGATAACCCCTTGGGTTTATTATTGCCTTGGCCTTGTTATATCAATCATGGTCAACCATGTTCAACCATGGTTGAATGTCACATTGTGATAATGATTGTCTCAATATGGAAATGAGCTATGGTCTAACATCACATTCTGACAAAGATTTTCTCGATATTATAACCAATCATGGTCAAGCATGGCCAACCATGGTCCAACATTACATTATGACTCTAAATATGGAGATTAACCATGGTAAACAATGGTCAACCATGTTTATTTTAGGATTTATAATATTTATCGTAGGGTTTATATATCTTGGACTTATAACTTTTATCCCTTAGGTTTATTATTCCCTTAGGGTTATAATATCAGCCCCTTGGGTTTATTAATCTAAAGGTTTATATTCCAATGGTTTAATATTATTCCCTTAGGTTTATAATCCCTTGGATTTTTAGTATTAATCCCTAGGGTTTATTATTCCCTTAGGTTTATAATATCAAACATGGTCAACCATGGACCAATGTCACATTGTGACAAATATTGTCCCAATATGAGAATCAACCATGGTCCAATGTCACATTGTGACAAAGATTTTGTCGATTTGAAAATAAATCATGATCAAGCATACTCAACCATGGTCCAATGTCACGTTGTGATCAATCTTGGGTTTATAATAATCATGTAGAGTGTGAACTAAATGCATGTAGAGTGTGAACTAAATGACAAAGACTACTAGATGGGAAGAACTAATAATCCCTAGGGTTTATAGTATCAAACATGGTCAACCATGGGCCAATGTCGCATTGTGACAAATATTGTCTCAATATGAGAATCAACCATGGTCTAATGTCACATTGTGACAAAGATTTTGTCGATTTGAAAATCAATCATGATCAAGCATACTCAACCATGGTTCAATGTCACATTGTGATCAAGCTTGGGTTTATAATAATCATGTAGAGTGTGAATTAAATGCATGTAGAGTGTGAACTAAATGACAAGGCTACTAGATGAGAAGAACTAATAATCCCTAAGGTTTATTATTCCCTTGGGTTTATAATATCAAACATGGTCAACCATGGGCCAATGTCGCATTGCGACAAATATTGTCCCAATATGAGAATCAACCATGGTCCAATGTCACATTGTGACAAAGATTTTGTTGGTTTTAAAATCAATCATGATCAAGCTTGGGTTTATAATATTAGTTTGGAAGGATATCTTCGTTGCTTTTTATCTGATAAAAAAACAATGTGTCAAGTGGTTACCTCTAGTTGAATGGTGTTATAAAGATTCATAAAAAATGACCCCATTTATGACACTTTATGGATATCATACACCATACATCACATCATCTTTAAGAGAAAATTATAAGGTTAAAGCAATGGAATATCAATCAAGCATAAAAAACACGTTCTCCAACTCTTAAAGGGTAACCTCATTTTAGCGCAGAATCAAATGAAATAACAGGCAGATCAACATTGCAACGAAAGAAGTTTTGATGTAGGCGACTAGGTATGTTTACGACTATAACCATGCAAACAAATGTCCCTCAAGCAAGATAGGAAGGGTAATAAATTATCACCAAACTACTATGTTCCTTAGAAGGTGTTGAAAAAGATTGGTACTATGGCATACAAATTGGAGCTTCCTACATCTTCCTGAGTGCACCTAGTTTTCCATGTTCCATGCTTAAAGAAGGTTATAGGTGAGAAGCTCCTAGTTCAAATAATTTTGGCGGAACTTGACGAAGAAGGAAAAATCATATTGGAACTCGATGTAGTCATGGAAATAAGAACCTGAAAGCTACGAAATTGATCAATTTTAGAGTATCTCATCAAGTGGAAGAACTTAACTGCTCAAGATTTTGCATGGGAGGATGAAAATTTTATACATAAGCATCTAGAACTAATCAAGCGTTGAGGACAACACTTTTTAAAGGAGAGGGGCATGTTAGGTCCATATACTACTAGTGTAGCCCCTTATTGTTATTACTGCAACCCACTTATTGTATTGTTGTGCCCATGTAGTCCTCATATTGTTATTATTATCCCCCATAGAAGCCCACTATTGTTATTGTTTTGCCCTTACATTATTATTGTTATGTCGGTTCTAATTATATTGTGACCCCTTATACTCCTATATATAGAAAGGAGGTCTTATCATTTGTATCATCGAAGAATTGTTCATTTTTGTAATTTAAAGGAGGTTTCCCCCTCGAAGAGTGGTGAGCACCAGTATTGCAGCAATAATTCTGCAACTCCTAGGCTGCCTTCTTTACTCTTATCAACCCGGTAGTTCGTAACAAACTTGGAAGCGACGGTGCTGTATGCATAAGTACTAGTTCTTACTGCAAGCTGTCACTTGGTCAGCCGACACAAAATCACTAGGAGCTCAAGCCAACTTCTATGGATTCCACAGGAAGCTCTATTTGTGATGAAAGGAGAGAAAGACTATTCGATAGATACTACTCTAACTGCAGAAGGGAGAAACACTGAAATGTAAAGCAGACCAAGTAAATCCTAATTAACCAATGAATCCTACTTTTGCAGAAAGCACTATGAAAACCATGAAAATAATGCCATTACCTACTCAAGGAATTAAACAAAATCTAATTAAGATATTTCTGGGAGTAAATGAGCAAAAAACATCTTTTTGGATTTTTATGTATTTTTATGTGAATTTGACATGCATGTGATTTATTATTTGTGAATGTGGTAGCGAATAGGTGGTGTTTAAGGACGGTTTTGGGACTTGTGAGGATGTAGGATGGTGTGGTTGGGTCCTAGGAGGTCTCAGGTGGCCTTCTGGAGGCTTTTCCCACACTTGGCCTTCCAAAAAAAGCCTATAGTAAAATCTACAGGAGGACATAGAAAATCTACAGGAGGAAAAACAGTGTTCTACAGGAGGCCTACAAGAGGAGGACGAGAGCAGTTTTGGTTGTTTTGAGGGTGTGAGAGTGGGTGGAAAGGGTGGATGAAGGTTGGAATGAAGTGTTAGGGCAACTATGGCCTACCAAGAATCATCAGGAGAGAGAAATATGATTGGATTTGCTCAAGGAGAGAGGAAGAAATTCTATGGAAAATGCAGGAAACTAAGGCAGAATTGAGGGGAGACTTCGGCGACCTATAGGGCATGGATCAGATGGAGGATGGGATGGTTGATAGGCTGGCCTGCTACTAGAAGATATCTGCTGCATAAACAACTGACAGTCAACCAATGAGATTAAGAAAGCAATGAAATAAGTGCATCTAGAAAAACAGAGTTTTGCATCAAACTAATCTAGACTGTGATCTATGAAAGGAAATGTTGATAACTGCTACAAGAAAGGAAAGCATGGAAGAAGAATACGGTAAATAAAGAAGTGAGCATGATGAAGAAGTTCTTAAGAAAAGCAAGCTAGACTATTAACCAACTAAAAAGCTGTAAACACTAGAAGTCCTATGAATGAGGAAAATCTGTGTTTTTGGGGCTGCAAGAGGGTCTTTGCCTCAAATCATGGTCCTAGAGGGAGGAAGAGAGGCCAAGGCACTATTGCTAGCCTTTTTGGATCTTTTCTTTATCACTGGTTAACCTGTTATAGAAAGCACAAATGGAAGCAAACTATTGAATCATCAAAAGCAACCTATTCTTTACCATAAAAGAAATTCATCTAATAGTAACCTAATCTACAAACTGAAATAAAACATACAAATACAAGTAAAGAGGAGATTAGCTGCTTGGATTGGGCCCTAACCCAAGAGCTTCAACCCTCTGAGGTAACCCAGTACTAACTCAGAAAGGATTCCATCTTTATATCAAAACAATAACAAGATTACATGAAACTGTCACAAAAATAATAAGCTTGAAGTTGAGCAGAGTTTACATAAGCAAAAGTACAACAAAGATCCAACAAAAAATTGACCCTAGTCAGGCCCTAGGCATCTCTACTTATACAAATGAAGCTACCAATAGCTTCCTTAAAATCATGGAGGCTTAGCTCCCAAAACTCGAGATAATCATCAGTCATCCTCCACTTGCTCGGTTGCCTTCTAGTGCATGAATTGGCTACTTGTACTCTGAGCTCAATGAAGGGGGATTCGAAATGAGGAGTAATAAATGAGGGGGATTCCCTCCTATAAGTCCTCTCCTTTGTCCACTTCGAGTTATTGCTGCCATTTGTCCACTGGATCCTTGACTTTGACCTCAAAAATCATCAATGATCTGCATTAAACACATGTTAGACCACATGGCATCATAACTAACTCAACTCACTCTATAAGCATAATTATAATCAGAAAATCATACAATAAGCTAAGAGAATGGTTGATTTGACTAGGTTAGGAGGTAAAATGAGCCCATATAATTACCCATTTATGAGGCTCATCAAGGAGGCTAATTTTGAAGTTGTTGATCTATCTCTTATTCTATTTTGTGAGTTGGTTGCATAACAATGTACATGTACATTTATATCAAAAATATATTGTCAAACTAATCACCAGATAGGAATAGTACATGCGATGAAATTATGCATAGTGAAAACTAGCAGGAAAAATACATTAGCGCGGGGCTACTCTTACTATTCTGCATAAATGAATCAAATACAGATGCATGCCTAGGAGAGTCATAGGAATAGTAAAACAGTTGCAAACTTTAAGGAAAATGATGTAGAAATCATTCCTTTTCAAAGAAAGGGTAGAGAAAATCGTATACAGAAAACAAGTTCTGGCCCAAGCACGCTGGTTGTAGATGTAGTTGGGTAACAGATTTAAAAGACTTTAGGCATAAAAGAAAAAAAGAAAAAAATATATATATATATATATATATATATATATATATATGCAGTCAATAAACTGTAACATATGTAGAATGCTGGAGAAATACTCGAGACCAAGTCCAAAGTAAATCAAACATTATAGTACATAGGGTAATCAACAATGACACATATCTATCTAGAGAATAGAGCAAACAATTAATTTCTCGGTATGAGAGGTAACAAAATTTCTAGCAAGCTGAAGAAACCACACAAGTAGGTTGTATATACGATACTAAGTTAGACATATCACAATAGTAACAAGAAATGAAGAACAACCATTTAAATACCACGCACAGAAGATGGAACAATGTTAGTAACAAGGGGAATGCCTGTAGTCTGATAAACCCAACATAAACTATGCTAAAATGGAAAATTTAATGAACCTAAATCCATATATTCACTGTAAATCTCTTCCAAATGATGGGTGTATACATTACACAAATCTCTTAACAAAATGAATTTCAAAAACAATAAATGTCACTCTAAAACCCCCAATGGGCTTGCCTTATGAACAATATAATAGAGACATTTAGTAACATTTGGTACAAAAGATACAATATGAACCACTGTGTGGCGAACCAACAAGAACCCACAAGACAATACATCATTCTAAAGCAATTTAAACTACAAAAGCAGTAGGAAGCCTAGAGCCATCATGACTTCCACGATTAAATGGAATGTAAACAATAGATAACTAGAAAGAATAGGGGAACCCACTGTGACCATCAACATCCATAAATCACTGGAGCAAGGAGCTAACCAACCTGGGAAAGGGGATTAGAGTAGTGATGCATTAAATAGAGGAATGGAGCTTAAGAAGGACAACTTCGAACCTAGATTTGTGAGGTCCTTGGTACCTAAACACAAATGGCACCAACAAAAACAGGAGAAAAGAAGTAAGAAAAAAAAACCTAGAAAAGGGGAACGAAATAACCAAACGTTGGGAGGAAAATATAACCAAGTGATACAAAAATAAATGATACATGTAATTTGTTGAGGAAATCCAAGGAGCAGTCTGAGACCAGCATCGGTGTACACAGGGTTAAAGAAAACAAAGTCAGTATGAGACTCCAGAACTAGCCTTACTATAAAAAAAAATGCTTGCAATAAACCAATAGAGGAACTAGGTGAGGTTACCTGTGAGTGCCGGGTGTTCACACGGGGTCTCATTAACGACCTCGGTAGAACCTTATGCTGGAGATGCCATAGCATTGAATACCACATATGAAGGATACTGAGAGCTTTCGTCTCTGCAACCAAGTAAACCCAGTTGTCAGCGAAAGGAACCTTGTATTTAAAATAAGAGTAATTAACTAGAAGAAAAAATAAATTACTGAAAAAAACCCAATACCTAAAAATGTGTGCCTTGTTAATGCTAGCACTGCCATGAGATAAATCCGTTCAAAGGAATGATGCAATACATCGAATAACGGTTCCTGAGAGATATTATGAAATTGTTGCATGGAAGTTCGAAGTGGAAACCCTTTCCTGAGAAGATAAGTGATAGAAAGAACCAATGGAGGGGTGAACGAAATGTTGGAGGGATTCTATAAGAAAAATGGAAGTCACTAGGACAAATTAAGAAGAGAAGAGAAGGTAGTTTGGCTTCATTTAGGTCTAGACTAGGGCCAGCAAAACCCTCCCCTTAGAACGCGGCAATAGCAGAAAAACAATGGGCAAAATGACAAAAAATGCATTAGAGTATGGTTTTAGGGTTAGGAGAGGTAGATCTCATCGTCGAATCTCACCTGAGTATTCGTGGTTGTTGATCATAACCCAGGTCGGGTTAAGCACACCACCAAGGTCACTTCATTGATCATGTGAATATCCCTACATGGCAGTAGGGTTGTGGTGTGTACAATGGTGCATTTGAATAGTAAATTACCCAATTCAAACATAAGAATATGAAAACAACAATACAAGGTGAAAAATCATTGTGCCCTCCTCCATTTTTTTCGCTTAGGTATGATGTTATGATGTCCTTTAATAAATAACTATAGTACTCCACATTGGGTAAAGCCTCCAAATCAAATATAATAGAAATACCATGCTTATAGACTTTAATGGTTAGGTAGAAGGGAGGGATGTGGAGGCATGAGAACCCCAAGATTAAGCTAATAATTATCAGAGTTCAATATAGATACCTTAAATGAAGGATTCTAATATTCTTCAAGTAAGTGTAAGATGCATAGATAGAGATGTAATACAAACAAACTGAATGGATGCATGCAAGTGACGAGAACCTAGAAAAATTACCCTCAGCAATATATACATACATAGAAGAATATTTTTTATTTTTATTTTATATAGTCGTTTGACATGGAGATATGAAAATGGACAATTAGGTGTTTCTCTATGTAAGACGGGTTGTTGATTTTGGAAGGGTGTTGAGCCTACTATTTTGGATGTTGTCAATTTGGTTGGGTTGGGTAAACTTTCTCTGCGTGTGTCCCGGCATCAAATTTTTTGGAATAACTCCAAAGAATATGCACTGATTGCAAGATGGTGGAGGCTTTTGGGCTTGGAATGCAAGTGTGGGTGTTAGTCTTATCTATGCCTAGGGAGCTCCAATCATGTCTAGGAGGCTTGTTGGGTTGTTCCTAGGTTCTCCCTCTCGGTTGTGTGGGCTCTTAGGAATTTTGTGCTCTTATCCAACCATTCTTGTCTTTGTAAAATTGATGTCTAGTTGGTTCTGTCACTAATTTGCAAGGCCTTGTTTGTGGGGTTGGGGAGTGCTCGGATTTCTTGTCTCTTTCATGCCTTGCGGTGTTTGGATAAAGCAGTGAAAAACATAATGTTGAAGGATAGTCTCGTTGGTGGCTTTGTGCAGGTTTCAAAGGGTAGTGTTCATGACTCCATGGATACTGATCTGGGTTTTAGTTCCTCCTTGGATGACAACTTGTGTTCTCATTGTAAGCACTCCCACGAGGCTCTGCAACATGCATATTACCACTTGTAGGTTCAATTTCTCCAGTTATCCCATTCTCAAATCAAACTCTATGATAAATTAATGGTCCTTTAAGCACTGTTTGTGAGGGTAATGGATGAGATATTTTCTCTCCAGAGCATGATTCTGGACATCAAATTTATCTTAGAGGCTCAACCAGGCACGCCAGATGCCTTGTCGGTGGAGGTAAAAATGGAAATTGATTTAAACCAACCGTTACAGGCTTATAATAGGTACTTTGTGTTCCTTTGATAGTTGTTGTATGGAGTATGTTTGTCAAGTGCGTTCTGAAAATGGTTTGTATAGAAGTTTATTGTATGTCTCAATGTCCTTTGTCCCTAACAACTATATAATATCTAGCAGTTCTTATCATGTAATGTTGAATTATTGAGTATCATATGCTCTAAAATATGAAGATGTATCCCCCATATACTTGGCTGCACCTGAGCACAGATTTTTCAATACAATATACTATTTTTGTTTAAAAATAAAATAAATATTTTTAATTTTTATTTATATAAATCAATTTATTATTAATAATATAATTATTATTAATTTAATATTTAATATTATTATTATTATTAATAATTGTTTATTAATATTAATTTTAATTATGATTAGATGTGAAAGGTGAGGAATAATTCACAGATTTTATATTGATGTTTCAAATCTAAAACTAGATTCATTGCTAGGATCAATTTGTCAAAAACACCTCAAATAAATAATAAATATACAAAAATTACAAGAGAGGAGCCAAAAGGTTTATATTTTAGATTGATATTTCAAATCTAAAACTAGATTTATTGCTGGGATCAATCTGTCAAAAAAACAAAACTTAAATAAATAATAAATATAAAAAAATTACGAGGAACCAAAAGATTAAGTCAGGTAGCGAAGGTAACGAATGAGAGGGCAATAAAACTAAAGGAAAACCCTAAAAGATGGGGACCGAGTCGTCGGCTGAAGAGCTTGGAAGGTAATAAAGCTAAAGAAAAACCCAAAGGATCAAAGAAAATATAATAATCTGTGAATTTATTCCAAATGAAAACCCCAATAGAATAAATATTATTATAGGATCCACATGTTTTTTGACTGTACAGTCTCCTCATCAATTTGGAATGAGCTCTCTCTCTCATGGTTTTACGCATCGCTCCTTTCCTTCTGTCCTGGACGCATTCCTCTGGTGGAGCACACAACGGCCCTCATGGCGCGCACTCTTCATTTTAACATGCTGGCACATCTGGACCTGGCGGAATCACCGTATTTTCCAGGAATCCAACACGCCTCTGCAATCAATCTTGGTCTCCATTACAGGATTTGTGCCCACCTCGGCGTAGCTCATACTTTTTATCAGGCTGTCTCTTATCGCCACTCTTACGGCTCATTTGCATTACTCCCAATATGTTTACAATCCGGCAAATACATCTCTCATTGGTATGATGTTGTAACAGCAGCAGGTATTCTGTTATGAGGGAACGGCCTTCAGTTTTATGTCTCCACGGAGATAACTGTATCTCGACAAATTATATCATCTTAATATAATTACATCATGCTTTTTTCTGTTGAAAAAAAAAAAAAATATTATTATAGAATAAGCCATTAATGTTTTATTAATGGTATAAAATCTACAATAATGTAGAAGTGCAAGGAATTTATAATATATAAAAAAAACGGGAGAACTAAACAAATGTGTAACGCCTGAGATACTAAATGAGAAATAAAAGAGAATGGTGTTAAATATATTAATAATGATAATATTCACTTAAAGATGTGTAAGAATTAATAAAGAATTATACTAATAAGATTGATAAAAGTTTAAGGGAAAGGCTATTATGTATTTTTAATATATAAATGAATTTTATATTTAAAAAATGATTAAGTATTTATATAATTTAAGTTTACAATTAAAAAAAATATATAAAATGCTGTCTAATTAGAGCGTGCTAAAAAGAATTATAATATATTTTCATACCTGAATTTTTTGGAAGAATATATATAACATGGCTTAGGATGGTAATGCATTTTGTTAAATCCAAATGGTAAATAAAGTTGTAGAAATACTATAAGAATAAATATGTACATAATATACAAAAGAATATTGGTGAGGTAAATATGATATTTATGTTCACAGACATTTCTATTTTGGAATAAAGTTTTCAAAATTGTAACTTAATTATTTATAATTATTAACTGAAGAGTAGAGATTTAACTTTCATAGAATATTCTATTATATTCTTAGCAGTGTACACAAATGAAAGCTTGAGATTTATTGGAAAGTAGTTATATCTACTTTTTTTTAATAAATTACATTAATTAAAAAATGTCATATTAACAAGTGTTATAGAAATGAATTATGATTTTTTGGGGGCATATGATATTGATAAGTGATGCTATTGGCATCACGATACTGTAACAAAACTTAGTTACAAATTAAGAATCTCAATGATAAAGTAAAAATAAATCTCCATGATCAAAAATTTTTTTATTTGGAAAAAATAAATAAATTATAAATTATATTTAAATATATATGTGTGAGATTTAATGTTGATAAAGTTATCTCTAAAAGTAACACTAGAATAAAATGGTGAATTAAACCAGTAATATCTAATATTGTAATATCCAATATTTAAATATGATCCAGGTTAATTATAAATTCCAATATCCAATAAATAGAAATATCTATTTCATTTTAAATTTACTTTATAAATTCCAATATCCAATAAATAGAAATATCTATTTCATTTTAAATTTACTTTATAAATTCCAATATCCAATAAATAGAAATATCTATTTCATTTTAAATCTACTTTATATGAAATCTACAATAAATGATATATTTTTAATTTTAGATTAATTATAAATTCCAATATCCAATAAATACAAATATTAATTTTATTTTAAATTTAGTTGTTATGAAATCCGTAATAAATGACAAATTTTTAGAGATTATAGAATATTTTAAAATTTTAATAACATATTTTTATAGATTTTAAAATATTTTTGAAATTTATAAAAAAATAAAAATTGATTTCACTTCTGCATTTCTAAAACATTCAGAAATTTAATGTCGCTAACAGATAGATAATAGATACTCAATATATGAGATGATAGGCACGGTTCGTTTTTATAGATTCTAGAATATTTTTAAAAAATTGATAACATATTTTTATACATTTTAAATATTTTTGAAATTTACTAAAAAATAATTGACTTCACTTGTGCATTTCTAAAATATTAACTAATTTAATGCCCCTAAGAAATAGATACTCAATATATGAGATGATAGGAAAGGTTGGATTTGGCATGTTCGTGAAAGTTCATTAAAAAAAACCGTATCAGATGTACAAACGAGAGATCGTATGTGCAAATTGCAGTAGAGATGCAATGGATTGGGCAATAATTTAGCAGTAAATATTACACACTATACGGTAAATTGACTCATTGTGTTTATATTTTTATTATATAAAAGTAAAATAATATTCCAGTAATAAAATGAAAATGGTAATCAATATTTTTTTCTCTAAATAATGAAAATGATTTCATTGAAAAGAATTCGGGAAACATGGACTGGTTTCGAAATTAAAATAAATTTTTTTAATTGGTTTTGGAATTTCAAAACAAATTTATTTATTAAATATTTCACAGTTTTCGCACATTACTGATCCATATTTAACTATTTAAAAAAAAAAATCAGGGTTTTGTAAACTTTTTAATTATAGTTGATTGATAACTCACCAGTAACCCGCAGTTAAATTTTGTCTTTGCTTCTGATCTCTTTACACGAATTCAACTAATTATGAGACCCCGCTGATGAAATGTAACTATTGTCAATGGCAGTAGAACAAAAACAAACAAAACACTTCAAATGTCAATAGCAGTAGAACAAAAACAAATAAAACACTTCAAAGAACAAAAACAAATAAAACACTTCAAAGTCTTGTAAACTCAAAATTTATTTGAACATCTTAGAGCCTAAGTAATTAAGTGAAGCAATTAATGCAAGTTATATGATATAAGTGTTCATTCTTGATTCTTATTGCTGAACCCAAATCCTTTATAACTCTCTCCATTGTAATAGGATTCCTTCATTGACGTAAGGTATACACTGTAATCTGCAATTCACAATTTTGTCTATCAAATAATGTTTTTTCTAAATATAATAGGTGCTTTAATAATCAATAATTCAGCTGAGTAGTAATTTAATAAAGGAAAAAAATAATATAAATTTAAAATTTTACAATTGTAAATATTTTTTTTTTCAAATTTAATTTATTATTATAGTTATATAAATTAAATAGTTACTAAATATTTATAATTATTAATTTTATAAGAAACATCAAAACAGCTATTTTATTATGATATCATATTATTTAAAAAAAGCTTTTTTTTTTTTTTAAATCAAAATATATTAAGAAAACATATAACAAAATTTTTAATCATCGAAATTTATTCTTACTTGATTTTTTATTTCAATAGAGTTTGTAATATTACTACGAATTACCAATATCACATGCCTAAATAATCATATCCCATTTTATATAACATTCTTTTAAAATAATCAAATTAATTAAAAATAAAATAAAATAATTATTTCTGAAATAAATTTTCATTTTTAATATATAGCTATTACTAAAAATATTTTATTAAAACTAAATATCAATAATCAAATTAATATCTATAAATAATTAATTAAAATTATCATCGCACTTCATTAAATGCAGGTAGAGAGTGAGCTAAATGACAAAGGCTACTAGATGGGAAAAACTAATAATCATGTATTTTAATGTCATTCTTCGTACCTCAAAAAGAAATTTAATTTCATGGTTTCAAGCCCGTATGGTATAATAATAAACAACTCCAAACAATTTTTCCTCTTTGTCAAAGTTTATCATTTCGTTGTATAATGGAAGATCGGTAATAACGTAGTCTACCACGCTGCTACCAAGTCCATGGATGCAGGTCATCTTGCTGGCATTGGGCCACTTTTCTAGACCGTTGCAAATTATGAGATCCTGAGCACTACAGAGCTTGACAAGCTCTGACCCAAACAAATTTTCCCCGAGGTCTTCAGAGCTCCTTTTGTACCTACTAGCCAGGGTAGGGTCTTCCTCTAACCAAAGAGGATTAGGGTTGGAATGATTGCTTAAAATAATAGCTTGGTTGCTTGAAGTTCGGGCATTGAAGTCACCTATTAAAAGGATATTACCATCATTCCTTAGGCTAGAAATATCGTTCTCTGAACTATTGTAAGGGTTAGTTTTATCTAGATTCTTCTTCTTATAGAAGTTAGAATTAATGGGGGGATTCTTCTTCTTCTTCTTGTAAAATCTTGCAATTGTTTCGAATTGTAAAATCCTGCGATTAGCCTGGCTAAGATAAAATAGAAAGAGAAATCAAATTGAAGGCATATTTATTATAATCTAAAATCCTACTTGGTCCAACTTGACTCTACAATCCTACGATTCTGATATAGATCCAAGGTCTTGGTTTCGTTATTGCTTTTTTAACGAGACAAATGCATAATTTGTTTGCATTTGTCCATTAAGGGTGATCACATCTATATCTATAAGCCCACATATGTATGTTATTTAAAAAAAAAAATGTTGAATGGGAAGATTATTGTACTTCTCTTACTATGTATTTTATTTTTATTAAAGGAGTGTTATATGTGAAGACTTTTATTTTTTAATATTATCTATTACTATTCTTTCATTTATTTTTGTAGTGTAAAAGTATTGAAAATTGAAGCGTCTAGTTTTTGTGAGTGATTTGATTAGTAAACTTCTTCGATTATTGTTTTACATTTTTTTATTTATTTTTTTCCTTTTAGAAAAGTGATATTTAAAAGTAGTATATAACAATTATGATAATGGGGGATTGGTATTTTTTATGGAGGATGATTTTATCTATGATGATTGTGTTTGGAGATTTATTTCACATTTAAGTTTGGAAGGATTTTATTCTTCTTACAATCATTAATAAAGATAACTAAGCAATTTTTGGTTACCATTTTTCTGTGTAATAATTCTTATATTTTTTTCTGGTAGACTCTTGCTTTTAATATCATTTTTATAAAACTTTGAGTAGTATGATGAGATCTTTCTTCCATACTATTCACTTATTTTTCATCCTCTTCTCTCCATAAGGTATTAGTCTATTTCTATAGTCATTTAGTTATTCACTTAAATAAGAAAACACTTTCTTTTCTAAAACTTTGAACATAGAAATAAAATGAAACGTTACTTTTATCTACTTGGCATTTACCTTATTGAACATAATCTTACCAAATTATTTAGTAAAGGGGATTTTAAAACTATGAAAAATAAAATTAATTTATTGTAGGTTTTTGGTGGTTTGGATGTGGGGTAGTGGGGCTTATAGGTATTGAGAGATATAAAATGGGGTATTCAATAAAAGTAAGGGATATCTGTTAGAAATTTTGGTTTTTTTAGAAAAATGTATTGGGAGTGGGGTTCAACAACAAAATTTCAGGATGTTTTTTCAATATCTACTCAATTTAGAGGTATTCTTTCACATACTATGCACATAAATGCCATGACACAAGTTGACTAAATAGAAACCCTATGTATTTTTTTAAGTTTTCATAAATTAGAAATTCTAAAATATTAGAAATATAAAAAACTTAAAACTTCTTTAAAATAGTCATAAAATTTTTATGTAAGTTATATTAAGTAGATATCTTTAAAATAGTCATAAAAATTTGATGTGAGTTATATTAAGCACATTTTTATTAGCAGCTTTTTACTGTGTATTTTCATTGAGATTTGTGTCCTTATTTAACCCTGGTTTTCCACATTACTTTTTATGTATTTATTTAAAATAATATTTAGAAAGTTTTTAACTTACTAATTTCAATATTTGTTACATATTTTATACAAAGACAACAAGATTTTTATTCAAATTAAAAAAAATGTTGAGTTCAATTACAGTCGGTTGAGTTCAATTATTGTGGATTTTGACAACTGTGTTGATGGGACCGAAATGGAGGCTATCTGTAATGGTGGAAACAAGTAAGTAAAAGGACCCCATTGTTTTCACATTTTGATCATTTCTTTCCTTATTCTATAGCTGCGATGACACCATAATACATCTGTTTGTTTCTCAATGCGGAAATGGACTACAATTCACATCAAAATGTGAAATACATGCAGCGAATTTGTACCGTGGGACGACTTTCTCCTCCTTGAATAACGGTTGGATCTGCTTTGTTAGGAGACAAATTTCAACAATCTTTTTTTCAAAAGAAAAAAGCAGGATGTAATTATATTAAGATGATATAATTGTTCAGATACAGTTGTCTCCGTGGAGACATAATACTGAAGGCTGATCCCTTATAACAGAAAACCAGCTGCTGTTACAACATCAGTCTAATGAGAGATGTATTTGCCGAATTGAAAACATATTAGGAGTAACACATATGAGCCGTAAGTGAGGCAAAAAGAGACAGCCTGATAAAAAGGAGGAGCTACGCCGAGGAGGGCATAAATCCTAAAATGGAAACCAAGATTGTTTGCAGAGGCGTGATGGAGTTCTGGAAAATACGGTGATTCCGCCAAGTCCAGATGTGCCAGCATGTTAAAATGAAGAGTGCGCGCCAGGAGGGCCGTTGTGTGCTCCACCAAAGGAAGGCGTCCAGAACAGAAGGAAAGGAGCGATGCGTAAAACCATGAGAGAGAGAGAGCTCATACCAAATTGATGAGGAGACTGTACAGTCAAAAAACATGTGGAAGTTTGATTCAGGATGAGCTGAGCAAAGAGAACACCTGCTCGGACCATGCCAACCTTTTCTCTGGAGAACCTCCCAGGTGAGGTTCCTGTTGGAGAAAAGGAGCCAAGAGAAGAGGATCGCCTTGAGGGGGCAGGGGGCTTTCCATAGCTTGATAGGAAAGATGGGGAGAGGAGGCGGGAGGGTAGAAGAAATGAGGGAGTAGATATTTTTGACAGTGAGAGGAAGGGAAGGTTTCGGAAAGGACCAGACCAGCTCGTCAATGGTGCCCGAATGTGTGAAAGCTATGCGAGAGAAGCTGTTTATAGCAGATTGCCATAGGGGGTGGAGGGGAGGGGGAATGGCGAGTTGGTGATGATTTTTCCAGATGGGCTGGTTGGAGTGCCATGAATCTATAAGCCTGCTCCATGTAAAAAGGCCAATGGAATGAAAGAAGGCAAGGAGAGCAGGGGGAATAAAGGACTCAAGGCTGTGTTGAGTGGGGTCAAAACAGATGAGTACCTTCATACCAGTGGCAATGGACCATCTAAGATTCTGCAGAAAAAAAGATTGAATCTTCCTGAAATTCAACCAAATGGTGGAGCCATTTTTGATACCAATGGAGGAGCGCCTGTGCCAAAAAGAGATATTTCGCCCCTTTAGATATTTTTGTCTGATGAAGGAGCTCCAAGGACTATTCATTCTAGGTATGATCACTCTTCGAATCCAATAAGGAGATGGCCAAATTCAAAGTATTTGATTATGAGTAATAAATCATATTAATAGGAATTTCTCACTACTGTTAAAATCCTCTCTGTTTAATTTGGCAGAGGGATAAAATTTGGATGGCCGTTTAGTTAAGCACGACTCTGTTATGTTACCGTATTGTGCTGAAGAATTTAGTCTCTGTTTATGGTGGTTCATTTGGCTGTGATGTATCTCTTTCTACTGAGTACTTTGCAGGAATCCATTATCAATCAAAAAAAGAAAAGACACGATGCAAGGCAAAGAAAAGATGCAAAGGAAAGGTTCAGATTTTTGTATTTATTAAGTATTAAAAGGAATTAAATATTTTGAAGTGTATAATTTTTTAGAGCTAAAAGAGATTTGATCTCTTTGGTTGTTTGGTAGATTAGGAGTTAAGATGGATTTAGAGTGGTCTTATTTAATGACTCCAACAAATAGGAACTAACTAGACATTTATTGAGTTAGAGATTTGGGTAAGGAAATTATGATTCTCTATTTTTGTAATTCAAATTCTATTATTTGATTGGTTTTATCTTCAAAAGTTTTTTCCTATTAATTTTTTTTTTGTTAATAATTTTTCTAATTTCTAGCCCCTAAGGTGTAGGCTAGTTAGTGATAGGGTTTACTATTAAAACACTCCATGTACATGTCACTAGTTCAAACCCCAATTTACTAGTGTCAGTAGTAGGGATAGTTGTCGACACCTAATGATTATAGTTGTAGTGGTTGGAATCGACCCCGTATGACATGAGTACAAGTCTAACCTAGTTGTTAATTCTCATAGTTAAGAAAATAAACTTTTGTACTTTTCCATGCCATATGCAACTCTTGATTTGACTTCCATTTTGAGGAAACTACATGCTGCCCTTGAGAAATTTTAGAAGTTTAGTTGCATGCTTTGAGGGGGATGGGACCATTATAGTTCGAAAGCGCTTCTCAAACATTTCCATTTTTCTTAATAATAATGAGGTTGAGCATGAGGATGTTACATGAAATTGTTTGTTCAAAATTTGTGTGTGAATATGTGAGAATTATTTAAAAATTTTCTTACTTCATGCATGCCTACTTTCCCTAGCCTAGTGTAAAATTTTAGTGTCAAATGGAGTGATGAAGGGTGCTAATGTTGTGTTATAAATTACATTAACACTATTAAAAGGGAATCTAAGGTAGTGTATGAATTCAATGGTAGGTTTTCTCAAGCATATGTACAAATTAATCCCATATTCATGGAGGAATAAGACTATGCCTTAGATATGTATTTTCATGTTTTCAATTTTGATTTCAGTATCATTTTGAGAAAATTTTGAAAGACAATTATGGAAAATTTTAGGGGATCAATTTCTCCCGTGGGTTGTTTTTTTCCAAAAAAAGATTCACCAATTTCCATATGAAAGTGTATTTCCTATTCTTCATGGTTATTATGGAAGAAGAGTGAACTCTTGGAGAAGCGGTTTCTTCGTACACACACTATCTATTTTTAATTAAAATCGTTATATGTATGTATTGATTTTTAGCATGATAATACAAAGGGAGAGGAATTGACAAAGTCCCCAAAGTTCAAAATTGTGCACAATGTAAAAAATCTAACTTCAATATAAGTTGTTTCTTCCATTGATAAAGAGATTTTCATAATTTAGACTAGCATATATCTTATAGATATTCTCTAAGATCAAAATTGATCTACAAAAAATTTAAGTAAAAACTTGAAATTAAGAAAAATCATGGCCACTGTGAACTTCCTATGGTTCTTTTAGAGACAACCTACTGTCCCCAAGAGTTTCTTGTATTGGTTTCTCCTCATGAGCTACTTTAGGAATAGATCCAACTTACATTGTTTCATGTAAATTGTGGAATGAGAGCTCCTTGTCAATCCTATAACTATCTGATGGATGATGCTATAGTTTTCATTTAGCCTTTGTTTACAACTATTCCCACTATTTTTTCATGCTCATTGCTCTATGTTTCTTTATAGGATGCAATTTTTTGAGTGATATATTCCATTCCATATCAATTCTCTGCAATTAGGTTTCCCTGTCTCCTAAATTCGTAATGAATCTTGATGAATTAATATATTTAGGGGAAATTCCTAGATGATAGTGATCTTCCATGAATATATGGTGCCAAATACTATTGAAATAAGAGGTTGAATTCTATTTAAGGAAACTCAACACTCTTCGTCACAGCCAAATAAGATTTCAGAAAACCCAAGAAGTATAGAAGAGTAGAAGTCATGTTGAGGAACCATTACACCACATTTTCCCACCATATAGACCATTACATGAGGAAGAGGTCAATCCACCTTCACTATCTTGGTTTGTGGATGCATTTAGAGGCAATCAAACTTAATTTTTCTTCCTTCGCTATTAAACACAAGTTACCACTAGTCATTTGATTGTAATTGCATTATTAATTAAAGAGAGTTAGTTAAATATAACAAAGGCCATGAGATGGGAAGATCTACTAATCCATATTTTATTCTCATTCTTCTTACCTCAAAATTAGGTTCCATTTCCAAACCTATCAACTTGGTTTTTTAAGCCCTTAAGGTATAGTAATAGAGAACAACTTCAAACATTTTTTCCTCTTTGTGAATTCTTGTGATGAGCCTTGCTAGCGCACTATCTAAAGGAAAAGTCAAATTGAACACATGACTTATTATGATTTAAGAATTATATCCTCTAACTATAAGTGCCTTGATCCAAGTTGAGTCTACAATCCCAAAATCTTGATATATACCCAATGTCTTGGCACATTTATTAGGATTTTAACAAGAGCCTATGCATAGTTTCTTTCTATCTGTCCATTACAGTCAAGGGTGATCCCATCTACATCTATTGGATCACATATGTATGTTATTTATTTTTTTTGTTGGTTTTACCCAATGGGGACTTGAACATTGATCTCATAATTTACATAATACTTCATAACAAGATGATCTTGAATTGGGCTACCCCATGGTCCATATGCATTCTATTTTGACTCAAAAAGTTGTCTTGTATTAAGATACTACTATACTATTTTATTTTATATTTTACCTATTCTTATTCTCTCATACTTCTTTGTAGTGTAAAAGCATTGAAGGTTAAAAGGGTGTAGTTCTTGTGAGTGATTTGAATACTAGAATTTGTTGACTATTACCTTGAACACTTCTTTTCTTATTATTTTCGTGGAAGAGTGATATTTAGAGCTACCATCTAGTGCACATGATAGTTGGAAACAACTTTTTTGGATCATGATTGTACCTCTCGCATCCAATTACGGAGGATTGTACTTGGAGAGTAATGTCACATCCAAACTTCTCAAGGACTTTATTCTTCCTATAACCATTAATAATAAAGAAACCCATGCAATTTTTGGTGACTATTTATTATTTTAGATGTGTAAGAATTCTTATAATTTTTATAGACTCTCGCTTTTAATTTCATTCTTGATAGAACTTGAGTAGTATATCTTTCTTCAACCCTATTCACTTTCATCTTTTCATCTTCTTAACTGCATAATGTACTAGTATGGTGTTCTAATCATTTAAGTGAATTACAAACACCTTCTTTATCTTAAAGTATGTGCATCTTAAACATTCTTAGCATAAAATTTAGGTATCTTAGGTCACATTTATTTATTTCTTTTTGTTAAATTACAAGATTTAAAATTTTTTCTGTATGTTGAAATTTAATTTATAACATAGAAATAGAGAGAAAATTTACATTTTTCCATAGGTGCTTCACCTTCATGACCAATATCTTATCACGCTCATTCATAAAGGGGGTTTTAAAACTATGGAAAATAGATTCGATATATTGTAGGATTTCATGGGGATGGATGTGCAGCAAGGGGGAGGATTTTAGGTATTGGGAGGCACAAACAAGCGTATTTGGTAAATATAGGGAGTATCCATAAAAAAATATGGTTATTTTTATTAAAAATATGTCTTTTCTAGGGGGGAGTCAACAAAACTATTTTTGGAGGCTTTTATCAATATATACTGAGTTTAGGGGTATTCTTTAAAATATCATGGATGTAGGTGCTATAACACAAGTTTACTAAGTGGAGACCTTCTACATTTTTCTTAATTTTAATGTATTGGAAAGTCTAAAACACTAGAAAATATTAAAAATACTTAAAAGCAACATCTAATTTAGCATTGATAGCCTCAAAATAGTCAATACCATTTGATGTAAATTTTATTTTGCACTCTTATTAGGATGTTTTTAGTGTATACTTGCATGGGATTTATGTCCTTATTTAGTGCTAATTTTTTTAGTTACTTTTTATGCATTTAGGAAAATGTTTAGAGTGTTTCTAACTTGCTAATTGAAATATTTGTTACATATTTTATATAAGGCCAACAAGATTTTTATTTCAATTTTAGGCATTAATGATCATTTTAAAATTTAACAATTAATACTTAAATCATTTAGATGTCCCTCTTAGAGTAAAAAAGAACTAAATTTGAAGTAGTGGGAATTAAGCAACGTGACAACACCTACTTCCTAATGTTTCTAGACTTCCTTTAACTTTTGCAAGGTTTGAATTCCCAAAAGGAGAACATTTTAACACCATTTTTGGGTCACGGTTGGGGGGAGGAGGGGGTTCTAACTAATATTTCTAATTTATAGTAAAACTGCAAACATTGAGTTGAGTAGTTTATGATTGTAATTTTATTATCATACCTAGTGACTCCACTAGGTAGTAACTAACTATATATGTATTGAGGTATAGGTTTATGTAAGGAAATATATATATATATATATATATATATATATATATATATATATATATATATATATATATATATATATATATATATATATATTCAGTTTCTATAATTTCTTTAGTTTTATCTTCAAATTATTTTTTTGTTAAACTTCTTTTATTAATAATATTGCTAATTTTCCTCCTCTAGGGCGTCAAAAAGTTGGTTATAGGTGTACTATTTAAGGACTTTGTGACCGCCCCCTTCGACATTTACCCACTTTTACAAGCTCACAAGGGTTAAACATGAGATGAGTGTCACTGTGATATGATACAACCTCCAAGTTCTAGATATGGAAGTGGGGCCAACAAATGATAACTTACAACCATCTTTAAAGGACTCTAGACCACTTAGGAGCCTACAAACCATCAAAGGTGACCATTCCTTGATTTGGAGCTATTTTCACCAAAGAAACTCCCCAATCGCATGCATGACAGAGCCTCCAAGTAGTTTGGGGGCTATAAATGTACGCATGAGCCTGTCTCCATGTGGTTATGACCCAAATTTCCGAGTTTAGAGGTGCAATTGTGAGATCTATGCCACTTTTTTAGGAAATCCTCTTGACAATTGCCCAAAAATATCTATAACTTTCCATAATCATAAATAATAAGATAACATGTCTAACCATACAAAACTTGAACAAGATATTGAGCAGGACATGCCTATTCCACATCAAACATTTTGTCAAACATATAGTAAATGTGTAAGCTACATGTGATGAATGCATATCTGATCATAAACTTATGATTTTCATCTAAGAATCACAAATAAGGATCGAAACCCTCTCTATCTAGTTGCAGTAACACTTGTTAGTCCATGCATTCATTAACCATCTAGTACTTTATCAAAATATATCAAGAGCCATATATAGAATATATCATATAACCAACATGTAACCAAAATGGAAACCATGGAAAATCAACCATAAAATCACTAGCATAATAACTACAAATCCTCATATATCATAATATGAAAATAAATCTTATTAGCATATAAAAATGCCAACAAAGTCAGGGAATTCCACGTACCACCCAACCATAGATTGGGATGAACCAAATCTCTCCTTCATCCAATCACCCCTGTGCCATATTCCAAGCATGAACGTGAGATCTCATGGGTTAAACCAAAAAAAACCAAACCAGGGCTTCCATAGGCCAAACCACCTCAACCTTAAATCATAGTGATCCCACCTCTATGGTAAAGAAATCACTAACATCAGCCAAATCAGTCTCTACCCAAGCTATCTATGTATATAGGGATTAGTAAATAAACTCACATCCTTCCATGGTTCCATATATTTTGTTCCAATCACAACTCCAGGAGCTAGTAACTCAACCCAACAAGGGCTCCAAAGTGTTCGTCCCAACCTACAACTCTAGGAACTAGTAACTCAACACAAACTGTTCTAGGGCCTCCAGAGCATTTTTTCCAACCCAGAGACATAAGGAACTTGAGTACCAATCAGAAAAATAAGTGGGAAACCCAAAACACCTTGGATATATAGGAAATGGAAAGGTAAGGCTAAAGCCACTGTCAATCATGCTAATGATCACATGTAATTGAAGAATCAAATGTATATACCATGCATCAAAAAAACAACAAGGAAATCACACATTCGACCTGTTACCTGCAATGTATCTCTAATCTAGTTGTTGATCCAGCTATTCCCTTGTGATTTCATGCTTTACTTTTCCTTCCTTTTATTTCCTTTCTCTAAATCCACGTGAATACTAGAATGATCCAAGCATGCTCCAATAATACTCTAAGTGTGTAAGAGTATGAGAATGAGAGATTGAAATAAGAGAGACAAAAAATTAACTACAAAAAGCTAGCAACTATTTCTCTAAAGCCGTTTCATCATTGAGGCCTCTATTTTCTTCATTTTCATCCATTTTTCCTCTAGTTTCATTTGCATGCAAATTTGTGTCTCTTAATCTCCCTTTTCTCCTATTTCCCTTTATTTTCATAATTAAAATTCCAATTATTGCCTATTTTCTTTTGCCAATTTCCATAGCCATTAATAATCCACAAGTGATGCCCACTATAATTCTTTCCCACCATCTAGCTTGGAATACATGTCCCGTGACCTTGGTCTTATTTTATTTACATGGAAAATCAACTAGGGGTTGTTATAAATCCCTACCCCTTGGGGGAACACAATCCTTGGCATTCAATGATGCTTATAACCAGCAAAACATACTACCCATGGATCTTTATAACACAACATGATGTAGCATTTACAATGAACTCCTATTGAAATCCATGACCATCATACTGCTTATTAGATCTTTATAACACATCTTAATGCAATATTTACAACATATTGCTTATTGGATCTTTATAACATAACTCATTGTAGTATCTACAATACATATATGCATATATAAACATAAAACAAAGCACATATACCAAACACATGTGCTCAACCAATAAATAAATAAGGACAGATAGCTTGCATTTGATCAGCCATCTCCCATGTAGCTTCATCGAGCACAAAGTGCTTCCATTACTCTTTAACTTGCTTGATTTCTCTATTCTGGAGCATGAGTTGTTTCCATTGCGATATGCATTGTGGTTATTTTTAGAATTCTCCTTCTAGTTCCACTTGAAAAAAAACCAATCAATCACATGATCAACATCCTAGACATATCTCTTAAGCATTGAAACATGGAAAACATCATGGGATTTCATTGTTGGCGAAAATGCAAGTCTATAGGCCACTGGTCCAATCCTTTCAAGGATATCAAAAGGCTTGTAATACAGAGGTTCCAACTTGGCACATGATCCAATCCTCAAGGAACGCTTCTTGGGCTTGATGTGGAAGTACACATGCTCCCCAATATGAAACTCCATGAATGTTCTATGTTGAACTACACATTATTATACATGTCTTGTGCTACCTTTAGATTCCTTTTGATAACCAACATCTCCTACTTTATCTCAGCCAACATATATAGTCCAATCAACACCATGTTCATTGGATCACTCCAGTTGATGGGAGTATTACAACTCCTCCCATAAAGAGCCTCTAATGGACTCATCCTCAAGGATCTATTATTATAAGCAAACTCTACTAGTGGAATATACTCCTCCCACTTCCTTTGTTGATGCATGACATAAATCCTTAACATGTCCTTAAGAATCATGTTAGACCTCTCTGTATATCCATCTATCTATGGATGATAGGCTATGTTGAAATTCAACTTTATTCCCAAGACAACAAACAACTCCTTCCAAAACCTGGAAGTGAACTTGGAATCTCTATATGATATGATCTTCTTGGGAACACCATGCAACCTCACTATTTACTTGATGAAGATATGAGCTACCTCGCTAGCTAAATTAGTAGACTTTACTGAAATGAAGTGAGCTACCTTACTCATCCTGTCAACCACAACCACAATGGAATCATATTTTATATATTTCCTCAGTAAACATGTGATGAAATCCATGGAAATTACCTCCCATTTACATTCTAGAATCAGAATACGATTCAATAAACCAATTGGATGCTTACATTCTGTATTCACCTATTTATAGTCCAAGCATCTCACAACAAACTCAACCACCTCTTTCTTCAAGCTCAACCAATGATAGAACTTCTTCATAGTTTTTAAAGTCTCTTGATATCTTGCATGGCCCGAATACGGCTTGACATGAAACTCCCTCAAGATAAGCTTCTTGAGCTCACTATTATTCGACACATAAATCATATTTCTAAATCTAACAAAGCCATCTGTTGTGAGGTGATACTCCTCATCCCTATCACCTTCAACTTGTTGTTGCAAGATTTTCTTTAGCTGTTGGAACCTATCATCATGATACCCTTCATGAAAGACCTTTTCCTGTAAATATGATACATATGAACTCACAGCTGAAATATGATTCGCCTACACTCTCTAACTAATAGAATCTACAACTTTGTTTTCCTTTTCATTGATGTACCTGATCTCAAATTCAGGCTCATTGAGGGTAGCCAACCATCTAGCTTACCTAGCATTCATATTAGGCTGGTCAAAAGTGTACCTGAGTCCACTGTGATCTCTCATCAGAATAAAACTCCCACCCAGAAGATAATGCCTCCACATCTTCAATACATGAATGATAGCTTCCAACTCAACATCATGAGTCACATAGTTCCTCTCATGCTCATTCAACTTCCTAGAATCATAGCATACCACATGTCCTTCCTGCATTAGGACTCCACCAAGTCCTCTCTTGCAAGCATCTACACATACCATGAACTCCTTATTAGAATTTGCAATCTTCAAAAGTAGAGCATTTGTAAGAAAATGCTTCAACTGCTCAAAACTAGCTGTGCACTCCTCATTTCATTAAAACTTCTTCCATTTCCTCTACAAAGATATAATAGGATAGGAAATTTGTGAGAAGTTGTTGATGAACCTCCTATAATAATTTGTTATTCCCATGAATGATTCGACCTCATCCACATTCCTAGGAGTTTGCCACACCATGATAACTCTAATATTTTCTGGGTCCACTGCTATACCTTCCTTGGAAACAACATGCCCCAAGTAATGAACTTCAGTGTGAAATAAATTACACTTACTGAGCTTGGGATACAACTGACGCTCTCTCAAAAACCTCAATACTTCTTCCACGTGCTCTGCGTGTTATTCCTCATTCTTATAATATATCTATATATCATCAATGAACACTATCACAAAATTTTCCAGATAAGTATGCAACATAATGTTCATCAAACACATAAATGTATCTAGAGTGTTAGTAAGACCCAAAGGAACCACTACCAACTCATAATGCCCATACCTGGTACGGAATATAGTAGTGTAAATGTCTTATTATTTGATGCACACATGATGATATCCTGATCTCAAATCAATCTTTGAGAACATTGTTGCTCCCTTCAACTGATCAAACAGGTCAACAATCCTTATCAAAGGATACTTGTTCTTGATCGTTACCTTTTTTATCTACCTATGATTGATGCAAAATCTGAGAGTATCATCGTTATTCTTTACAAACAATATTGGTGCACCCCAAGGCAACACACTTGGCCTTCTGTACCCTTGTCAAGAATTTCCTTAAGCTGCAACTTTAATTCCACCAAATATGGAGTGCTCATCCTTTACGGTGCATTTAATTTTCGTGTTGCTCCTGGTACCAGCTCAATAGGGAAGTCCACTTCCATATGAGTCGTTAACTTTGAAATATTTGCTGGAAACACATCCTAAAACTGTTGCAAAACAGGATACCTCTTCAAAACTTGATCATCCTCAACATCCTTCCCTTTGTCACTAGAAATATGAACTACAAATAATACACATCCTTTGCAGAAACTACGCTTTTCCTACATAGTTGTAACCATTCTCACTGATGTAGGCTTCTTCTTTCCCTGCAATATTCTACTTTCTCCATCCTCATCCAAGAGCTTAATAGCCTTCTCATAGAAGTCTACCTTGGTCCTATCAATGAAAAATCAATCCTTACCAAAATAATATTGTATGATCCAAAAGGAAGCACATTTAGATGTGTTTATATAGGCATACCATTCATCTCAAATGCATAAGCTTTCACCCAATGATGAACTCTTTTCTTGGTCACTGTAGCCAACTTAAGCCAACCAAGATTCTACATACACTTCTTTGTTCAAGAAACATGTATCCATCAATTCAAGACTAATATAACTATAGTTAGATCCTAGATCAATCAAATAGAAACAACTTAATCACAAATATTTCCTTCCATCTTAATAATGGATGTCTGATGATCAACTTGCCTATTACCCACTGCTACAGAAATCCATGGAATTTTCTTCCCAACATCCCCAACTTTTTGTGCCTCCTGTGCACTATAATTCTAAGGTCTTCCACCCTAATGTTATGGACAATCTCTCGTGTGATGCTCTCTACCACAAGCATAGGACTACAAAGGATTCCTTCCATTTCCTTTGTTCTACTCCTCAGGTTGAGACACATGTCCTCTGTCAACTACATTGAACTTCTTGTATGGCGCTACATTCTTCTTGTCACTTGTATCGTAAGGTCTTCCATGCTTCTTAACCTAGTTTCCTTTAGTCTTATCATTAATTTCCCAATCTTTTTTTGGCTCAGACTTACACTTAGATTTATCATAACAATGTTTCAACTTCCCAATGATGTCATCTAATGACTGAGGCTCATAATACTCAATTCGATCCTAGAATGCTAATGGCAGTCTATTGATGAACCTTTTAATTTTTGTCTTCTCATCCTTAAGATATGGAATATACCTCAACAACTCCAAAAACGTAGTCATACACTCTTCGTCTATCATAGATCCCCTCTTTAACTGATAAAAAACGTTAGCCTTTCCATCATAGTATCTCTCAAATAAGAACTTCTTTCTGAAGATTCTTTTAAACTCATGCCAACTTAACTCCTTTGTCTTCATGCCTCTAAAACAATTCACATCTTCCCACGATATGTTTATTTTTCCTTTGAGACTGAAAATGGTTATCCTAGCTTTCATATTCTCTATATAATCATGCAATTCGAAGACATTCTTCATCCCAAGTAGCCATGGTTCTACATCTTCCATTTTATTCATATCTCCATCAAATGTAGGAGGTTTTTCTTTCTCGAACTTATCTAGAAAGTATTGCTTCTCACTCCCCCTATAAGGATGATGGAAACGATGACCATGATGTCTCTCAAAATTAGAACTAGAATTAAATCCATAAACACTAGCTATCTTGTCAAGTGTATCCAACCATCTGCCACTTATGACTGTGTCATCCCTGTCCAACTTGTATCCTGAGCAAGACCTATTGCCATATGCCCGATTAGTCCTTTCCTCCTATCCATGGTTGATTCTTGGTTGTCCCTACCTCTACAAATATGATAAAATCTGAAGGATGACTACATTAATCTCAGCTTGCTTCTCCTCAGCCATGAAATCTCTTTCTTGTGACTCAATTATCCTATCATTATCTTCCTTGCAAATTTTGATTATTCCTTCAAACTTCTCAGTGTATTTTCTAAATTAGGAGAATACTAATTTACTTGTTGCTCAGATGATCAGTAAGGAGAGGTCACAGACTCTCCTAGATAAACCAAATATAAACATAATCAAAATCATACCTCTCTGAAGTTCAGGGGAGGTTATCTTGTCTGCATAAATCAGTCTAGATTAGCACGATATAAATACATAATAACAACAATATGCCAACATCGTCATGATGACACAAACTACAATAATGACCATCAAAATGCATGCATAGAAACATATTGAGAACTAACATGAATGCATAACAATGACTTCTACCTCGAGGCCCATTGTTGCAACCTCGCTCTGATACCACCCTGTGACCGCTCCTTCCCACATTTACCCACTTTCATAAGCTCGCCATGTTAAACATGAGACATATGTAACTATGATATTACCTGACCTCCAAGTTCCATGAATGGAAGTGGGGCTGCAAACTGAAAACTTACAACCATCCCTCAAGGACTACAATCCACTAAGGAGCCTGCAAAATGCCCTAGGTGATCAATCCGTGAGTTGGAGCTCTTTTCACCAGTGAAACTCCCCACCATGCATTACAAAACCTCCATGTGGTTGGGAGGTTATAATTGCATGCATGAGCCTACCTTTTTGTGGTTATGACAGAAATTTCCCAATTCAAAAGGTGTGGTTCTGAGACATGTGCCACTTTTTTAGGAAATCCTCTAGGCCACTGCCCAGAACTACCTGTAACTTTCCAAAATCATAAATAACATGATAACAAGGATAACCATATTAAACTTGAACAATATCTTGATTAGGACATGTCTATTCTGTATTAGAAATTTTGTCAAACATATGGAAAATGTGTAAGATACAGGTCATGAATGCGTATCTGAACATAAAATTCTGATTTTGATCTAAGAAACACCTAGAAGACTCCAAGACCTCTCTATCTAGATGAAATAACACTTTTTAGTGCATGCATTCATTAACCATCCAATATTCCATCAAAACATATCAAGAGTCATAGATAGAATACATCATATAACCAGCATATAACCAACATGTAACCAGATTGGAAACCATGGAAAATGAGCCATAAAAGCACCAACATAATCACTACAAATCCTCATATATCACTATAGGAAAATATCTCTTATTAACATATAAAAATGTCTACCAAGTCAGGGACTTCCACGTACCACCTAACCATATATTGGGTTGAACCAAATCTCTCTTTCAACCAATCACCCCCACACCATATTCCAAGAATGAATGTGGGATCTCATGGGTTAAACAAAAAAAGTATGAAACCAGGGCTTTCAGAGGCCAAACCACCTCAACCCTCAACCATAATGATCCCAACTCTACAGTCCAGAAATCACTAACATTAACTAGATCGGTCTCTACCAAATTTGTCCAGGGCTCTAGGAACTAGTAACTCAACCCACAACCTTCCAGGGCTCTTGAACATTTGTTTCAACTGCAACTCTAGGAACTAGTAACTCAACCCACAAGGGGCTTCAAACCGTTTGTATAAACCTACGACTCCAAGAACTAGTTACTCAACGCAAATTATTGAAGGGCTTCTTGAGCATTTCATTAGAGAAATTTTGAGGTAACAAATAGGCCTAAAAAAATGTACAACCAAAATCAAATTTATAAGAACCAATAGGATTCAAGATGATGATGTCATCCATGAGGGATGATTCAACATTTTTGGAGGAAAAAATTGGAAAGATTAAAAAATAAAAATACTATTTTTTCAACTCATATTTTCTACTTATATCCCTATCATTTTACTCAATTTTTGAGCAGGAGCACTCATTGGATGTGGAATTTAATTCCTCATCCAAGGAGTACCCACCTTGTATACTTTTGATGGACCCTATTGCATGAAAAATGAGAAATATATGAAAAAACATTATTGCAATCATGTTTTTCATGTATTTCTCATTTTTTATATAGCAAGGTCCATCAAAAGTATGCAACATGGTTATTCCTTAGATAAGAAATTAAATTCCGCATCTCGTGAGTGCTCCCACTCAAAATTCCAGTAAACCCGTAGGGCAATAAGTTGAAAATACGAGCTCCAAATGTAGCTTTTTTATTTTTTCCCTCTAAAATTTGATGATGTGATCTAATCTTATTTTATTAATTTGACAATTATTTTATAATATTCTTTAGGAGTCCCATTTTGTACCTCAAAATTTCTCTAATGGTTCTAACCCATAGCCATAGGGAACTTGAGCACCAATTAGGAAAACAATTGGAAAACCCACAACACCATGGCTATCCAGGAAATGGAAAGGAAAGGTTGAAACCACTACCAATCTAGGAAAATTTACATTCCAATGAAAAACATAACCAGAGATACACATGCATATACCATGCATCCAAAAGTCAACAAAGAAATCACATATTCAACCTGTTACCTGCAAAGTATCCATGATGTAGTTGTTGATCCAACTAGATAATCACATGCATATACCATGCATCCAAAAATTAGAAAGGAAATCACATATGCAACCTAATAACTGTAAAGTATCCCTACTGTAGATGTTGATCCAACTATTCCCTTGTGTTCCCCTGCTTTCCCTTCTACAAATAGAAGTGAATACAATAATTCTCCAAGCATGCTCCAAGAATTCTCTAAGTGTGTAAGAGTATGAGAGAATGAGAGATTTAAATGAAAGAGAGAAAAATTGAATTGACAAGAGCTCAACTGGCAAAAGCTAACAACTATTTCTCTAAAGCCTTTTTATCATTGAGGCCTCTATTTTACTCATTTTACTTTGTTTTTCCTCTAATTTCCTTTGCATGCAAATTTGTGTCTCTTCATCTCCATTTTCTCCTATTTTCATTTATTTTCATAATTAGAATGCTAATTATTGCCTATTTTTCTTTGCCAATGCCTTTGCCAATTTCCATAGTCATTATTAATCTAGTGAAGCCTACTATAATGTTTTCCCACCATTAAGCTTGGAATATGTGTCACATGACCTTGGTCTTATTTTATTTACATGGAAAATCAACCAAGGCTTGTTACAAACTTCCTTTGTAAAGGTCATCAATTCAACCCTTGATTTACCCCACTCCATGGTAGGAGTAGTCATGGGTACCTTGTCTTTATAATAGTGGTTAGAATTGATCACATGCCATCCAAGTATAAGCATGATCTAGTTGTCGATTCCTCTAGTTACAGGTTAGACACATATATATTCCATCGCATATACACCTCTTGATTTCAATTCCATTTTGAGGAAACCACATGGGACACTTATAGTTTGAAAACACTTGCCTAACTTTTCCATTTTCCTTGAAAATCTTGAGGTTGAGCATGAGAATTCTATGATAGAATTGTCTATCCAAAATTTGCATGTGAATGTGTGAGAGTGTTTTATAATTTTCCCCACTTCATACAAGCCTAATTTCCCGTGGTGTAAAATTCTAGAGTTGGATAGAATGATACAGGGTGCCAATATTTTTTATAAATTTTATGAACACCATTAAAAGGAAATTTGAGGCAATTTGTCAATTTAATGATATGTTTTCTAAAGAATATGTACAAATTAATCCCATATTCAAAGAGGAATAAACTTTTGTCTTAGATATGTATTTTAATGCTTTCTATTTTGATTTCAATATCAATTTGAGAAACGTTCGATCGAAAATAAAGGAAAATTTTAGGTGTTAAATTTTTTCCATGGGCTATTTTCCGTGCCTTTTCCTAAAAAAGAGATTCACTAATTTCCATTTTTTTCTAAAAAAGATTTACCAAAATTCTATAGGATAAAATTATTTTGCCTTAAAAATCACCAACATTTTATAGGAACTATATAAAATCCTCGGGAATTTGAATATTTTTATAAAAATATTGCCAAATATTTTACAATTTTCATATTAAAGACTAGTAAGATTCACTAAGTTTTTTACACTTTAAGGTAAATTTCCATACTTAAAATTTTCCCCAAATAAATTGTTTAAGGAAATTTTATAAGATACTTATATTCTTTCTAAGATCATAGAAACTTCTCTTAAGGAAAATATTTATCGAATTTAAAATTTTTGTGAAGATGTTTATATAGATATATGGTATTCTCATTCCATAGAAAATGAACCACGTGATGAAGTGTCCAATGCTAAGAAGGACCTTTTAGAGAAAAACGTGATAGAGAAACCCTTTTTTTTGAACTTGTGGAATAAATGGCATGTGATGAAGTTTCTAATATGCCTTCTTCCACTCCTTTTTTCATTGACCATTCTAAGGAATCAAAAGACATAGGTGACAACGTTATTGAGGCAGACAAGGTTAAAGAAGATATTCTTATTTATTGAGGTAGTATTTGTGATTTATAACTACAATATATTGATGGACTTTCTAAGCGTAGTGAATATCATCTTTCTATTTCAAATTCCATTGAAAGAGTAGTATATAAGAAAGGAGAAGATAGAACTAGTTAAATTTGAGGACCTAGATCATTGTTAATTTTTATACCAACCTAGGTCCATCTAACTCCGTATCTATCATGCCCAAAGAGGGATCAAATCCCTTGAGGATCAAACTTTCTTTTTGGAGTGTAGAATTTGACGAAAGTTTTACACCTCAAGGGATTTAATCCCTATCGATGCATGATAGATCCATAGTTAGATGGATCTTGGATGGTTCCAATTGAGGGAAATAATGTCACATTTTTAGATTATCATTATTATGTATATGTTTGAGATAAACTTCATACTTTTAAATTTACATTATGTTTTCTTTGCTTGACATGACCATATCATTCTCTTCTTTAATTTAGTCTATGTTTCTTGCCTTGAATGGTTTGTACATCTGTGTTTAGATGCTTTGAGTGGTTTGTGTGTTTATGTGTTTGGATTTGGATGGTAATGTTTGTGAATGTTACAATTGTTGTGTTATATTTCTATATTTCTATGTAATTGTCTATTAGTAATTAGTTGGCGATGAAGAAGGGAGATAATCTTATCAATAGTGTGTGGTAGGATTGATACTACAAATCTATTTCATAAAATTTTAGGTACACAACTTTTGACAACTAATTAATTATTAATAATATCCCTCTGTGTATTACTAAATATATCTTGAAGATTAGCTTTAATTTTAAATTTTCTCATTTACCTCAGTTTGTTGAGATGATAGATATTATTAATAAATTTAATGATGAGAAATGAAGAAATACAAATTTTGAATGCAAAGTAGCAATCTAATAGTATTGAATAGAGGAAAATGTGAATAATAAAAAAGTAGTCAATAAAAAATAGTCTTCAATGTATCTCAAAATATTTTCTTCTACTATTCTTATTGTCACCCTTATTAGTTTTACCATCTTTTCATATCGGTTATATGAAAATGGATGTTAAAATCGTAAACCATTCAAATATTTAACTTGAGCTAATTCTTGTTATTTATCACTTTTGAGTGTTTGATCAAGTTCTAGGTAGAAGCCTAGGTCTTAGCCCTGAAAAAGTGGCTTAAACCTTACGATTGCTAGCATAGTAATAGTTGAAAAAGTCTGAAGTCGCATGGAGGCCTTGTTTTAGGAGTGACTGGATGGTTTTTGTCACATGGAGGGCTTGTCATGGGGAGCGACTGGGGGTTAGTTCAGTTAAAAAGTGAGTTATCTCAAGGGATGGGCACCTAGAGTGGTTGGTTAGCCTATGGGGGTCATGTAGCTCAAGGTCAGTTTGGCTTTGGTTTATAGATTCCACTTCCTTAACTATCCTTAGGGAGTTGAATCACATCATAGTAACTCTTCATCGCATATTTACCTCGACAGGCTAGTTAAGATGGGTAAATGTGGGAGGAGATGGTTACAGAGTGGTATCTGAGCATGGTTCACCCCTTCGAATGGATGGGTGGAATTTGGTTGTTGTGCATGCATGTAGGCTATATATGTTCTTGTTATGTATGCATGGTGGTGGTCATTGTTACAATTGTCTTGTCATGTATAAGTTGATGAAGTGTTGTTGGGATGTGTTGTCATGAATGTATGATGGTTGTATATGCATTTGTTATGCACGTCTGTGTTTACATTTTGTATCCATGCATTGTGTCTAGTTGGTGTTATAGTTTGTGGCCTCATTTTTGGTAATTGGATGATGATTGAGATGAAACCTATATACTGTTACAATTATGATTATACATGTAGTGTGCTAATTAGGATTGATCTTGTAGACAAGATATCCTCCCCTGAACTATACTGAGGTATGTTGGTTATGCTTATATTTTGGTTTAGCGGACATGATATACTTGCAAGAATAAGAAGATCAAAGATAACTAACAAAATGGTGGATTATAGTTCACGAGATTTCCCCTATAGATTAAATGAGAAGCATGGTGATGAGTATTCCCCTCACATAGCAGACACTTTGAGAAGTTTTAAGGCAGAAATAAGAAGTTGCAAAGCAGATAATGACAAAATCATTCAATCACAAGAGAGACTTTCTAGGGCACATGAGAAACAAGCAGAGGTTAATGTAGTTATCCTTCAGAGTTTGTCATACTTGCAGAGACAGGGATTGCGTAAGGTTAGTCATGGAGAGGAGGGCAGAACTAATGGAGCCTACCGTAGCACATATTATGATGGACATTGGTCAGACAAGGATGATACCGTGAGGAATGGCATATTCTTGGACACACCTGATAGGAGAGGCAATGGACATGGGAATTATTCTAGTTCTAGTTCAGACAAGTACCATGGTCATCATCGCTATCATCCTTACAGGCAGAGTGACATGGGATATTTTCGAGATGAGTTCAAGAAAGCCAAACCACCTACATTTGATGGGGAAACGAAGAAGTCACACTATGAAATAGCTTGCTTGCTTGGGATGAATGAGTTCTTCAGATTGCATGGCTATTCAGAGAACATGAAATCTAGGATAGTTACATTCAATATTAAAGGTAAAGTAGACATTTGGTGGGAAGACGTGAAGAATGTCAAAGACATTCAGGAAGATAAGTTGACTTGGAGGGAGTTTGAAATATTTTTCAAGTAGTATCTATCAGAGAGATACTATGATGACAGAAAAATAATTCTATGAGTTGAAGATGGGATCTATGATCAATGAGGAGTATATTAGGATATTCTTGGAGTTGTTGTGGTATGTGCCTTATTTGAAAGAGGAGAAGGCAAAGATTCATAGATTCATCAGTGATTTGCCCGTAGCATTCAAATACAAGATCAAGTTTGATGAGCCTAAATCGTTGGAGGAATCCATTAGAAATTTGAAACATTCTTATGAGCAATTGAAGCGTTAGACAAAGTACCAACAAGGTTGGAAATGGAAAGACAAAGCTAAGGGCAAGTGGCCACCAAAGCGAACAAGACCTTGGGATGTAGGTGGGAAAGAGAATATTGTTCCTTACAAGAAATTTAATGTAGTTGTACAAGGACATGGATCGCAGCCTAGAGGGAAACAGAATAAAGTTGATGGTAAGGGACAATTGCAGTGTTGGATATGTGGCAAGGAGCATCTCAAGAAGGATTGTCTGTCATATGAAGGTGATAGTCCTCATATCTACGGTGCACAATAAGTGTAGACAGTTGGGGATACTAGACAGAGCATTCCTCAGATCTATGCATCATTGGATAGGAGCCAGGCATATTACTAGACATCTATTATCAAGATGGACAGTAAGCCTTGTGATCAAGTTGTTTCTATTTTAATTTACCTTGGATATAATTATGGTTATGTTAACTCTGACTTGGTGGATAAGTGTGGTTTGAATAAATAAGTACATGTAGAATCTTGGTTAGTGTAGTTGGCTACAGGAACAAAGAAAAGAGTTCATGATTGGGTAAGAGCCTGTGCATTTGAGCTGAATGGTGTGCCTACACCATTGCATCTTAACGTACTTTCGTAGGGATCATATAATATTATTTTTGGTATGGATTGGATGAACCTTCATAGGACCGAAGTAGACTTTTATGACAAGGCTATTGAATGCTTGGATGACAACGGAGAACATAAAATCTTGTAGGGTAAGAAGAAGGCTACATAAGTCAAAATAGTTACAACTATGCAGGAAAATCGTAGTTGCAGAAAAGGGTGTGTGTTATTTGCAGTACATACTTCTAGTGATGAAGTTAAGGATGTTGAAGATGCAGAAGTATTGAACATGTACCTAGTTCTACAACAGTTTTAGGATGTATTCCTTGTAGAGATTTCAGAGTTTCCACCTCACAAGGAAGTGGATTTTTCTATTGAGTTGGTACCAGGGGAAGCACGAACATCAAAGGCACCTTTTGAGATGATCACTTTAGAGCTAGTTGAATTGAAGTTGCAATTGAAGGAAATTCTTGAAAAGGGATGCATTAGGCCAAGTGTATTACCTTGGGGTGCACAAATATTGTTTGTAAAGAAGAAGGATGGTACTGTCAGGTTATGCATTGATTACAAGTAGTTGAACAACGTAACCATCAAGAATAGGTATCCATTGTCGAGGATTGATGACTTGTTTGATCAGTTGAAGGGGTTAGCGGCCTTCTCGAAGATTTAATTGAGATCACAATACCATCAGGTACACATTAAAGAAGAGGAAATATACAAGACTACTCTTCAGACCAGGTATGGGCATTATGAGTTTGGTGTAGTTCCTTTTACTTTGACTAATGCTCTAGCTACTTCCGTGTTCTTGATGAATAGTGTATTGTGTCCTTATATGGACAAGTGTGTTATTGCATTCATTGATGATATATTAATATATTCTAAGAATGAGGAAGAGCATGCCAAAAAATTAGCAACAATAATAAGATTGCTAAGAGAGCATCAATTGTGTGCCAAGCTTAGTAGATGCAGTTTAACTAAGACACAAGTACATTACTTGAGGCATGTTGTCTCCAAGAAAGACATAGTAGTGGATCTAAAAAAGATAAGGGCTATCATGGAATGGACAACTCCTAAGAATGCAGATGAGGTAAGGTAATTTATGGGGTTAGCAGGTTACTACAGGAGGTTCATTAGGAACTTCTCACATATTGCATACCCTATCACATAATTACAGTGAAAAGGGAAGAAATTTGAATGAATAGAGGAATGTGCAGCAAGTTTTGAGCAGTTGAAACAGTTGTTGACAAATGCTCCAGTTCTAAAGATTGCATATCCAGATAAAGAGTTTGTGGTGTGTACAAATTCTTGTAAAAGTGGACTTGGTGGTGTCCTTATGCAGGAGGGACAGGTGGTATGCTACAAATTGAGGAAATTGAATTCACACGAACATAATTATGTTACACATGATCTTGAGTTGGCAGCCATCATCCATGCTTTGAATATGTGGAGACATTATCTTCTTGGCAAATGGTTCATCTTGATGAATGATCAAAGTGGATTTAAATTCATATTTGACCAATCAAATCTAAATGTTAGGCAAGCTAGATGGTTGGCCACAATTAGTGAGTTTGACATTAAGATCGGGTACATTAAGGGAAAGGAAAACATGGTTGTGGATGCTCTTAGAATAAGGATAGAGGTAAAACATATAGCATCTATGCTTTCATATGGGACATATTTACAGGATCAGATCTTACAGGCAGGACAACAGGATGACAGGTATAGGTAGCTTAGGTATAGGTCACGAAAGCAGGGTACAGGTGACCAGGATGTGGACTATCATCTTACAGTAGATGGTTTTATCAAGTTTTAGAACAAAATCTATGTGTAAGATAACAGTGAGCTTAAGAAGCTTATCTTGATGGAATTTCATGCTAAGTCGTATTCAGGTCACCCAAGATACCATAAGATATTGAAAGCGGTGAAGGAGTTCTACTATTGGCCAAATCTGAAGAAGGAAGTGGCGGAGTTTGTGGCTAGATGTTTGTATTGTCAATAGGTAAAAGCATAGTGTAAGCATTCAAATGGTTTAATATAGCCGATTCCAATTGCAGAGTGGAAATGGGAGGTGATTTTTATGGATTTCATTACAAGTTTACTGAGAACATCTAGGCATCATGATTCCATCATGGATGTGGTGGAAAGTTTGACGAAGATAACACACTTCATTCTGGTGAAGTCTACATATTCAACTAGTGACATAGCATAGGTTTTCGTCAGAGATATAGTGAGATTTCATGGTGTTCCAAAGAAGATTGTATTGGACAGAGATGCCAATTTCACTTCCATACTCTAGAAAGAGTTATTTGTAGGATTGGGTATAGAGTTGGCCTTCAACATAACTTATCATCCACATATAGATGGATAGAAAAAGATATAGTTTTATTACAACAATGAGTATCGAGAATCTTTAAGAATGAGTTTTTTTTAGGCACTCTATGGGCAAAGTTGTAATACTCCTATCAGTTGGAGTGATCTAGTGAACAGGGTATTGGTAGGATCGAACAAGTTGGCAGAGATGGAATAGGAAATGCGGGTTATTAAGAAGAATCTAAAGGAAGCACATGATTGGAAAAAGAGTTATGTAGATTAGCACAGGGCATTTAATGATTTTCAAGTTGGGGAGAATGTGTACTTACACATCAAGCCCAGGAAGAGCTCCTTGAGGATTGGGTCATGTGCGAAGCTAGCACGTCGGTATTGCAAGTCATTCGACATCCTTGAGAGGATTGGACCAATGTCCTACAGACTTGCACTCCCTCTGATAGTGCAATTCCATTATTTTTTCCATATTTCGTTGTTTAAACGATATGTAAAGGATGTTGATCATGTTATTGATTGATCTGTAGTGTAGGTGAAGCCAGAAAGAGAATTCCAATTGGAACCTCAGTGTATTTTGCAAAGAAATATGCTCATGATTCGGAACCATGCAATTGAGCAGGTTAAAGTGTAGTGGAAACACTTTAGTCCCAATGAAGCTACATGGGATATGGTTGATTAGATGCGGACTATGTGTCCTTCATTGTTTTTCGGTTGAGGAAAAGAAGTTTTGGAAAATGTATATATGTATATGTATTTAAATGCGGCAATGAGTTGTGTTATAAAGGTCTAATAAGTGGCATGGGTGTCATGTTATTATGTTGTCATGTTGGTTTTCTTTTTAGAAGGTTGATCATTGTAAATACTTCATCAAGCTAAGTTATAAAGCATCAAGGGAAGTATGTTTTGGTTTTCAATGGTCTTTCTAGTTGTAGGTGTCATTGAACACCGAGAGCAGTGTTCCCCTAAGGGGGAGAGGTATGTAACATCCCCAAGTTAAAAGTTCATATAATAAATTTCATAAAGGAAAAATAATACCAAGGTCATGGGACACGTATTCCAAGCTAAATGTTAGGCAAAACATCCTAGTGGGTGTTCATTTGGGAAATTGGCAAAGTCAATGGCGAAGGCTTTGAAAGGGAAACAGACATTAATTGGCATTTTATTTATGAAAATAATGGAAATTATGAGAAAATGAAGGTGAAAGGTCACAGGTTGCATGTGAGGAGGAAAATGAAGGAAAATAATGGAAATTGAAGCAAATAAAGGCCTCAATGATAAAAAGGCTTCTGAGGATTAGTTCAAAACCTTTTGTCAGTTCAGTTTTGGAGCTCTCTCTCTTTATTCTCTCTACTGTCTCATACTCTTGCACACTTAGAGCATTCTTGGAGCACTCTAGCATTGGAGAATGGAAAGAAAAGCAAGGACAAGAAATCAAATGGAAGCAAGGATCAAGAAAGGAAGAGTTGGATAAAGCAGCTACAATGGGCTTACTTGCAAGTATTGAGTAGAATGTATGAATTCCTTACTAGTTCTGGCATGCATGGTACATGAATCTGTGTATTTGGTTCTATTGTTTCCATTGACATATGTTTTTCTAGGTGTGATAGTGGTTTTAGCCTTGCCCTACCATTTTGAGATAACCATAGTGTGATGGGGTTTCTCTTACTTGGTTGATCTGGATTATCGAATGGTTTCAAAATTGGTGGTATCAGTGAAAATTACAATTCCTAGGAATCCCTGGACCGGTAAAATTGGGATTGAAGTAAACCCTGATTGTGTATACCCTCGTTGGGCCTATGAATGATCAACTGGTAAATTGCCGATATAAGGTAATGCCTAGAGGGTGGAGACAGAAAAATTCCTCATGATTTAGGTGGAAATATCCTAAGGAATCCATGCTTGTATAGGCCTAGTGATCCCTAGACCAATATGTGGTGGGATTGAAGTAAGGCCTGGTAGTGTATGTTTCCTGTTTGGGCTTAGGAATCCCTTGGAAGGATGTATGGTAAAGCCTAGTTGTATTGGTGCTTCCTTCGGGGCTAGAAATCCTTAATCGAGTTTGGCAGGATATGTGGTAAAGCCTCAGAAGCATAACCAGTTTTGTTGTGATTCCCACATTGATGCTTGTACTATGGCACAAGGGTTATTAGCTAAAATAAAGGTTTGGTTCATCCCAATTTATGGTCGGGTGGTACGTGGAAGTACCTGACTTGTTTTGATTTTGCATATGTTAATAAGAGATTTTTTCCTCTTTTATTTCATTATTAAATGTACTTTCTATTATGTGGATTTGATGGTTGTTCTATAATTGTTAATCTGTTGGTTATATGCTAGTTATAAACATGGTTTTATAACATACTTGAGCTATGGCTCTCATCATTATTTGGTTAGTAAATGGATATTTAATGAATGATTGACCTAATAGATGATATTACAACAATGATGAGAAGGCATCAGATCTTCTTGACGATTCTCAGATAATTACGAGACCCCTGTCTTCAGATATGTGATTATTACCTATACATTGCATCTTCATGATGTATTTGACGAAATTCCTTTCATGGCTAGGATGAGCTAGATCAGTTCCTTGTTAAAGTTTTGCATTAGAAACCTTGTCTTCTTGTTATTTATCACCTTTGAATGCTTCATCAAGTTTTGGGAAAAGGCCTAGGTCCTAGCCTTGAAAAAGTGGCATAAATCCTGTTGTCACTGGCACAAAACTAGTAGAAAAAGTCTGCAGTCGCATTGAGGCCTTATTGTGTGAGTGGCTGGAGGGTTTTAGTTGCATGGAGGGCTTTTCATGAGAGTGACTTGGGGTTAGTTCAATTAAAAAGAAAGTCAACTCACGGGTTGAGCACTTGGAGTGGTTAGTTAGCCTTTGGGGGTCTTGTAGCTCCTGAGAAAGGTCATTTTGGTTTTGGTTTGTCGATTCCACTTCCTTAACTATACTTGGGGAGTTGAATTACATCATAGTAACTCTTTGTCACATATTTACCCTAATGGACAAGTTACCTTGGGTAAGTGTGGGAGGAGGTGGTTACCGTAAATCTAGGTCAAAGGTTGACTAAGGATACCTTCTTAATTCTGTATACCTTAAAGGTTGGATATGGTTGACCATGGTTGAGTAAGGTTAACCAGTGTTGACTATAGTTTAATATGGCCAACCAAGCTTCAATAAGGATGCATGAAGTTTAACTATGGATGAATAAGGTTAAGTATGATTTGGTTAATACTATGATTGAGTAAGGTTAACTAAGGTTGACTATGGTTAACTATGGTCAATCACGATTTACTATGGGTGAACATTGTTGACCATGATTGTCAGTATTTAATATTAAATCTAATAAACCTAACTCAGCCTAGTAAATTTAGGTAAACTTAGTAAAGCTAGATCGCATAATAAACCTAATAAATTATGGTCAATATTGATTATGGTTGAACATGGTTAACTAAAGCTAAATATTTTTGACTAAAATTAAATTAAAATTGACTCTTGTCAATCATTATTCATTATAACTATAAATTGTATACATTAAATAATATTAATTAATAATAATAATAATAATAATAATAAATATATTAATGAATTACTATATTTATAGATATATATAATAATTATGAATTATTGTATTAATATTTTTATAAAAATGTATTAATGTATTTGTAATAATGTATTAAATATATTAATATGTAAGCAATGTATTAATGTTTATTAGGCTTAGGGTTGTGCTCATGTGTTGAACATAGAGTTTAGTGTTGATCCCTTCTGGAGTCTAGTCTTGATTTATTCAATAAATCCACTAGAAATGTTTTAAAATAAATTATTAGCCAAAAACAAATTTGAAAATTGATGAAGATAGTATAAATATTTATAAGTTTATATAACTATGATTGACTAAAATTAAATTAAAATTAACTTTGGTCTATCATTGTTAATTATAACTGTAAAATATATACATTAAATAATATTAATTTAATAATAATAAAAATAAATATATTAATAAATTAATACATTTATAAATATATATAATAATTATGAATTATTGTATTAATATATTAAAAATAATGTATTGATATACTTGTAATAATGTATTAATATATTTGTAATAATGTATTAAACATATTTAAAATGTATTAATGCTTATTAAGCTTAAGGTTGTGCTGATGTGTTGAACAAAGAGTCTAGTGTTGATCCCTTCAAGAAAAAATCACCAAAATGTTTTAAAATAAATTAGGAGCCAAAAATAACCTAAAAATTGATGAAGATAACATAAATATCTATAATCTTATATCCGATAATATAGTCTATAGGTTAAAGGATTCAATGCCCTGATCACAGTAAACAAAGAATCTATTTTGTTCTTTGGGCTTCTTTTCCTTCAAAGGAAAAATGAGGGAGTTAACTAAATGCAATGATATAAAAACGAATAGTAGAAATGAAATGACATCCAAAAGTATGGGATGGGATGGTGATTGTATTTTTGTTCTTTTGGATTTTATTGTTAGATGCGGGGAACTAAGAGTAAATGGGAATTATTAATGAAACAAAAAAGAAAAAATTAACAAAATATTAAAGGAAATCTCTTGTTATAGATTACGCACATGCCCACTAATTTTCCTCAGAGATGTGGACATTGCCCTCACCATATAAGTGTTTTTATTTGTGTAGTAGGCAAATTCATGAAACATACAGCACATTCAAATCTGGCAAAGCACTTGTAAATATGAATTGAAACCCTAAGAAGTGTCAGAAGAGAGAAGCTGGTATCCATCACAGTAAGTTGTATAAGTGTTAACTAAAGAAGCAACCAGTGACGTGTTGACGTTGATTTGGTGATTAATTATTGCCCAACCCAAATCTTTTATAGTACTCTCCACTGCAATACGATCCCTTCATTCATATATATTATAACATAGTCTAATTATATGTTTTGTATTAACAATAAATTTAAGATATATAATATATAAAAATGAGAAACCTTTTCATTCATATATATATTATAATATAGTTTAATTATATGTTTGGTATTTTTTTGAAATATTTTTATTTTAATTTTAATTAACGTATATAAAAATTTAGTGTTTTAGAGAATTTTTTAAAAATATGTTTAAAACAATGAAAATTTACTATTTTTAAAAGTTATATTATAATTTTTAATATGTTAATAATATTAAAAATATTCTAAAATATTTGTTTAGATTATATCTCTATTATCAACTAAATAGTTATAAATAATTAAATTAAAATTTTAAAAATTCTATTTTAAAATAGGTACACATGTCTAGTCATACTTAATTGGATGTACCTAAAAAATTAATTAAATGATAGACAATAAAATAAAAAAACTTGTACTCCCTTATTTTATTCTCATTCTTGGTACCTCAAAATGAATTTTCAACCTATTCTTATATTTTTATTCTTATTATTCATACCTCAAAATGGAACTTAAAATATAATAATAAATAATAAATAACAACTCCAAACATTTTCTCCTCTTTGTAAAATCTTGCAATGAGTCATAAATTATAAAAACAACTCAAATTGAGCACATGGCTTATTAGGATCTAAAATTCACTTATAAGTTCCTGATCCAATTTGACGCTACAAAACAACTCAAATTGAGCACATGGCTTATTATGATCTAATTCACTTATAACTATAAGTTCCTGATCCAATTTGACGCTGCAATTCTATAATTTTGATATAGGTCCAAGGTCTTGGTTTGGTTATTGGTTTTTTAACAAGAACCATGCATAATTTGTTTTTATTTGTCCATTGAAATTAACGATGATCACATATGCACTTATAAGCTCACATATGTGTTATTTTCATTCAAAAAAAAGTGTTGTATTGGAAGGTTATTTTACTTTTCTTGTACTTTCTACTTCATCTATTATTATTCTCTCATCTATCTTTGTATGTAAAAGCATTGAGAGTTGAATGGGTCTAGTTATGGTGAGTGATTTGACTATTAGAATGTGTTGATTATTACTTTGCACTTTTTTTTGGGAAGAGTAATATTTAGTGGTAGCAAGAGTAATATTTAGTAGTAGCATATGATACTTATGATAAGGGACTTTTTTATGTTAGAACATGATTGTATTTATCTCATTTACCTAAATATAATTGTATTTGGAAATTTATTTCACATCCAAACTTAGAAAAGATTTTATTCTTTGCAACCATGGGTAATAAAGAGAATTAAAAAAAAAAATTATTATTTATTGTTTTTTTTTTACACTCTTGCTTTTTAATGTCATTTTTTTACATCTTCACAAAGCAATTGAATCTTATTAATACTATTCACTTTCTTCTTTTCACCTTCTTGTCTCTATAAAGTACTACTCTTTTAATTATTTACTTGAATAAAAAACACCTTCCCTTTCTAAAACTTTAGATCTTATTCAATATTATTCACTTTCTTCTTTTCACTTTCTTGTCTCTATAAACTACTACTTTATTGTTATTCTTTTAATTATTTACTTAAATAAAAAACACTTTCCCTTTCTAAAACTTTTGCGTCTTACACATTCTTGGCATATAACTTAGACATCTTAAGTCACAATTATTTATTTATTTTTGTTAAATTACATGATCTTATTTTTTTTCGATATGTTACAATTTTATTTGTAACATATAAATAAAGTAGAACATTACATTTTTCCATAGGGGATTCACATTGTTGAGCAATTTTTTATGATGTTCATTCATATACAGGGTTTAAATCTTTGAAAAATAAAGTTAATATATCAAATTATTGGATGTGGGCTAGTGGGGTTTATAGGTATTAGGTGGTATAAAAAGGGGTATTCAATAAAAGTAAGGGATATTTATTATAAATATTGGTTATTTGTTTTAGAAAGATGTTTATTTTTTATTTTTTTAGTTTCGTTATGCACTCTCTTATTAGCAAGTTTTTATTGTTTACTTGCATTGGGATTTGTGTCCTTCTTTAGCACTAATTTTCCCCGTTTCTTTCTATACATTTAAGAAAATATTTAGAGAGTTTTTAACTTAATAATTTCAATATTTGTTGTATATTTGACAGAAGGCTAACAAGATATTTTATTCAAATTTAGGTCTTACTAACCATTTTTTAATTTAGCAATTAATACCTATACCATTTAAGGATGTTGATGCTAACGCGAGAAAGAACTAAATTTGTAGTGACAAAAATTAATCAAAATGACAATACCTACTTCCTAATGTCTCTATATTCCCTTCAATTTTTGCAAGGTGGGAAATCTAAAAGAAAAGAACATTTCAATACAGTTGTTAGTTGGTTTGGGATGGGTAGAGGTGCTAGCTAGGTTTCTTAATTTGTAGTAAAACAACACACTAAGTTGAGCGGATTATAATTATATCTTTATTATTGTGCCAAAAGGCGTTCTATAGTCAATATATGGCAGATGTGTAGGTATTAAGCATTAGACATTAATTGTAAACATTTTTCAAATGTCAACTTCAGAGGGGAAATGTGTAGTCGTAATATAAGTTAACATAAATATGTTGGCTCTAGCTAGGATTTGCAAGAATGGATTTGCAAGAATGAATATAAATAATACACTCTTCCATCACAGTAATCCATAGGCAGATATAATTCTGCAATTTGGGATCGCAGATTCAGTTCTTGCTCTGTTTGAAGGACAAATCATTTATATTTTCACATAGCTGCCAATCAAGTCCATGGAACTTTTGACGGAGTTTAATGTACTATGAAATATTTAAGTCTGCGTGTTGAAGGTAAGTTTCAAATTCCTTTTGATTTGAAGCACTGTCTATGCTGAAATCTTATCGTATGCATGACTATAATATATTACGCCCTCGCCATCCTATTTTACTTCACGCTGGAGACTGTTTATTTGTTTATACACTTCTCTCGGCTAAGAGGTTGTGGGTTGGCACTATTTTTCTACAAACCTTCAGATAAAGACAACCCACATGGGAGTTGATCACGCCTTTGAGACAAGTGACTGTAAAGGTTGTGAGTTCAATTATAGTGGATTTCGACAACTGTATTGATGTGACCGAAATGGAGGCTACTTGTAAGGGTGGAAATAAGTAAGTAAATAGACCCAATTGTTTTCACATTTTTATCATTTCTTTCCTTATTCTACAGTTATGTTGACAACATATTACTTTTTGTTTGACTACTATGATGACACTGTATTATCTTTGTTGCATGCAGAAATGGACTATTTAAATTTTCAAAATGTGAAATACATGCAGCGAGTTTCTACCAAGGGAGGACTTACTCCTTGAATAACGGTTGGATCCGCCATTTTAGGAGACAAAAACACGTCTGTCTCTTCAACAATCTATTCATTTTATGTATGACAGTCACTCTTCGAATCCAATAAGGCTATGGCTAAATTCAAGGTATTTGATTATGACTCATAGGTTGTATTAACAAGCATTTCTCAATATTGTTAAAAGCCTTTTCTGTTTAATTTGGAAGGGGGATAAAACTTGGATGGTCGTTCACTTAAGCACGTTTTTTTGCTGAAGAATTTAGCATATATGGTCGTTCATTTAGCCGTGATGCCTCTCTTTCTATTGATTACTTTGCATGAATCCATTATCAATGAGAAAAGAAAAACCACGATCCAAAGAAAAGGTCATATGATATTGCCTTTATAGCATCGATACAGTGAACCGATGTTTTCTGTGGTGTGGTAATTTAATTAAATATAAAAATATTATTTTAATAATAATTAAAAAATTTAAATGTTATTTTGTTTCTTAAGTTATTATAAGTAATACACTTATTTATATATATCTTTTTTAGAGTGAAATGATCTTTGATCCCTCTAAGTGTTTGGTAGATCCAGAGTTAAGATGGATCTAGATTGATCTTACTTAATGACTCTAATAGGTAGGAACTAACTAGACATGCATTGAGTTAGAGATTTGGGTAAGGAAATTGTGATTCTCTATTTTTGTAATTCAGTTTCTATTATTTGTTTGGTTTTATCCTTAAAAGTTTTTTTCTATAAATTTATTTTGTTAATGCCCTTCTTCAAAACTTTTAGAATTTTAGTTGCACTCTTTGAGGGGGATGGGACAATTACAGTTTGAAAACACTTGTTAAACATTTTCATTTTCCTTGATAATAGTTAGGTTGAGCATGAGGATGTTAGATGAAGTTATTTGTTCAAAATTTGCATGTGAATGTGTAAGAATGATTTAAATTTTTCCCCTCTTTGTGCATTTCTAATTACCCTAGATTACTGCAAAATTTTAGGGCCAGACAAATCTGAGGTATCATGTGAATTCAATGGCAGGTTTTTTAAAGAATATGTAAAAACCAATCCATAATCAAGGAGGAATAAGACTATGCCTTAGATATGTATTTTTCATGTTTTCAATTTTGATTTCAGTATCATTTTGAGAAAATTTTGAAAGACAAACAAGTAAACTTTTAGGGGATAAATTTTTCTCATGGGTTAATTTTTCATGCATTTTCCCAAAAAAAGATTCACTAATTTTCATATGAAAGTGTATTTTCTCTTCTTGATGGTTATTATGGAAGGATAGTGAGCTTTTGGAGTAGTTTCTTCATATGCACACTATTTTTATTTTACTAAAATAGTTATATGTAAGTATTAAAAAAAAGTTAATACCATACTCCTTATCATGATAATAAAAAGGAGAGGAGTTGATTGCGCGCGCAACTTTCCAACTTGAGCCTACGCTGACCTAGTCACCGCTGCCCCTGCAGATCCCTCTCTTGGCAGCCTCTTGCTACTAAGGCCAACCAGACCATGCAGCCCTTCACATCTCTGATCGCAGAGAATGGAGCTCAAAGGAACAGGCCATCAGTCAATAAATTTGTAAAGAAACTTGAAAGTATCCCAGAGATTTCTCTCCCTTCGGCACTTCCAAGAAGAGCAACCATCTCTCTAGCAGAACGCGGACTTGTTGGACAATTCACTGGGCTATGGCCTTCACCCAAATCAATGCAAAAATGGGTGGAAAGAAACTAGAATGCAACCACACAGGGGAAGATAGCAATACGATTATGTGGAAGGGGTTACTACACCTTTCTCTTTGAAACAAAGGAGGATAGATACCTAATATTTAGAAACGGACCTTACTTCATGGACTCCAGAGGTTTATACATGAATAGGTGGACGCCAGACTTTGATCCGGAGATGGATGTCCCAAATGCAGTGCCTATGTGGGTCAGGCTCCCACATCTTCCTCTTCACTGCTAGGGAGACGAATCTGTAAAGGCTATAGGAAATGTAGTGGGAAAATATATTGATAGATGTGAGCCAAAAGACAACATGCACGCGTGCGCAAGAATATGTGTGGAGGTAGATCTCGGAAAAGGCCTCCCAGAGGCAATAAAGATCAAAGTCGACTAGTGGACTCACATTCAGCAACTGGACTATGAGCAAATACCATTTAAATGCAAGGTATGTCACGAGTATGGTCATTTTGCAAATAGGTGTTTTAAAAAAATAGAGCATGAAAATGTAGAAGAGTAAGAACCTACATGGGAACAAGTGAAAAGGAAAAAACCTACCAATAAGCAGACCACATCAAATATTTATCAGTCTTAAGAAGAAAACGAAACAACCTCTCAGCCTCCAGCGAAGGTTACTCCTCCTAACCCTATATCCTCTCCACCTCCTCCCTCAGTGGACCACATTCTAACTAGAAACAAAGCCAAAGAAATCCCCCAGGCCTAGGACCAGCAAAAGAAAGTGGGAAGGAAATCCAATATAGAAATTAGAGATGAGGTAGTAGCTAAAGAAATGGTCCTAGGAATGCAACAGGCAATGGACTCATTCCTTGGGAAACAAATAGGAAGTCATGAAAAAACTTAGCAAAGAGGGAAGGGAGGACCACACCAACACAACTGTAAATAATGATAATGGTCTCTTGGAATTGTCGCGGCCTTGGTACCTCCTTTAAAGTCAATGCAGCTCGAGACATTTTAGCCAAGGAACAAATAGACATATATATGATCCAAGAGACCAAACTAAACAAGAAAGAAAATAAAAAAATGGTTCAAAAACTAAAAAATTATGAAGGATTTAGAAGCCACAGGAGCCTCAGAAGGAATCAGCACCATTTGGGTTAAAAGAAAATGGGAATTAATGACCCAAAAAATCAACAGACACTGGATTCAAACAGAGTTGAGAAATCTCAATACAAAAGAACAGTATAGCATTATAAATGTGTACTCCCCAAATCACTATAGAGAGAAAGAACAATGTTGGAAATCAGTTAAAGAAGAAATTGCAGAGAGACAAAGTGGGAACTTAATCCTGGGAGGAGACTTAAATCTGATAAGGAATATAGAAGAAAAATTTGGCGGAATCTTCCAAAACGATCCGTCAAGAGAAGCTCTTGAAGGAATAATAGAAGAGCACAAATTAATAGACATTCTGCCAAGCAATGGAAAATACACTTGGAACAACAAAAGAATAGGGAAAAACAACATAAAAGAAAGGTTGGATAGAATCCTTATTCATGAAAGCATAGCAACTACTTATACTCTTGTAAAAAGTAAAATTGTTCACAACTCAGCTTCAGATCACAAGCCGGTGGTGCTAACCTTGGGAAAGCTGGAAAATCAAGGACCCCTTCCCTTCAGCTATAATTCAATTTGAGACAACAAGGAAGATTTTGGCAAACAAATAAAGGACAGCTGGAAAAAAAAGTGTCACGGGATCTCCCCAGTATGTTTGGGAAACTAAGCTAAAGAACCGAAGGATGCACTTAAAAAATTGGGCAAGAGAAAATGATCTCTGGGACAAAGCTAGGAAAATCGAATTGCAAAAAAAAAATGGATAATCTTTGCAAGGAAAAATAGAATAAGGAAGAAAGTAAGCAAGATCATATTCAAGAAAAGGAAATATATCTGGAAATATAAGCAAAATAGGCAAGAGGAAGAGGAAATTAGACTAAAATAAAGATTCCTCTGGCTAAAATCCGGTGACAAAAATATAGCCTTCTTTCATAATACAATGAAAATAAGGAGGTCCAAAAACCAAATTGAACAGATTCAAGTAAATGGTCAAGAAATAAAAGGAGTTGAAGAAATAAAAAATGCATCCCATAAACACTTTAAAGAACTCCTCTCAACAAGTGACAAGCACGCAGCTAATGAAGAAATTTTGCAACATATAAAAAAAAATAAGAGACCAGAAAAACAAGGAATTACACAAAGAAATTACTGAGGAAGAAGTCCGAGAAGCTGTGTGGAATCTCCACCCTGATAAGGCACCAGGTCCAGATGGGTTTACAATGGCCTTTTATAAACAACATTGGGAAATTATCAAAAACAATCTAATGAGAATGCTAAAAAATGCTTTAAAAAAAAAAGATTGGAGGAAATACAAAATCCTCCTTCCTAGCCCTCATTCCCAAAGAACCCAATCCTACAACTTTTCACAGATATAGGCCAATTGCCCTTTGCAATTCGTCTTATAAGATTCTCACCAAAATTTTACCAAACAGAATGAAAAAATTACTTCCGGAAATAATTTCAGAAAACCAAAGAGGATTTGTCCCAAGAGGCAAATCATTGACAATGTGATAATTGTTCAGGAGGCTATTCATAGAAATATCCAAAGAAAGGAGAGAGAAATGATTGTTAAGTTAGATATGGGTAATGCTTTTGATAGAGTTAACCATAACTTTCTTGCAGCAGCTCTCAAAAAGTTTGGCTTTTCAATAAATTTCATAGAGATTATCCAGGAATGTATATCAAATCCTTGGATCGCTCCATTAATCAATGGACGACCCAGTAAATTTTTCCAAAGCACACGAGGGCTGAGGCAAGACTGTCTGCTTTCTCCATTCTTGTACATCATCATGGCTGAATCGCTGAGCGCTATGCTGGAAAATCAGAGAAAAGAGAAAAAAATAACAGGGATCCAAATATCGAGAGGAGTCAAAGATATAAACCACTCTCTCTTTGCAGATGATACCCTTATCATAGGTGGGGCATCCTGCATTATAGCAAGACGATTCAAAAAAGTCTTGGATGAATTTATCCTAGCTTCAGGAGGAATTTTAAACAACTCCAAATGCATAATTTATTGCTGGAATACCTCAACAAAAACAATGCAGTGTATCTCACAAATAATGGAAATACCTTTACAAATAAATTGGAGCCACTTCACTTATCTTGGGCTGCCCTTAGCAAAGGAAGTGGTAAAATCAGAAGTTTGGAACAAGCAAGTGGAGAGAATGAGGGAAAAAAATCAGAATTGGGAGTGATGTGGCTCAACCTGGCAGGAAGAGTGACATTGATTAAAGCACTTCTCTTGGCCTTGCCTATATATCAGTATGCAATCATTATGGCTCTAGCAAGTGCCCACAAGAAAATGGAACTGATAATAAGAAGCTTCCTCTGGCAAGGAGGAAAACAAGATAATAAAAAATTCAGCCTTGTTAGATGGGAGCAAGTTACGCTTCCCTATGAAAAAGGAGGTATAGCAATATGCCTACCAGGACTAATGAACATTGCCCTAGGGACAAAAACTATCTAGAGAATGATAAATGGGAACAGTCACTGGTGGGAAAAAGTATTAACAATGAAATACTTAAATTGTCATAGAAAAAAGCTGCTCACTGATACTATTCCAAACAGGCCATGCACCCAAATCTAGAAATTGGTTAAAAGGATAATTCCTCTTATTAGAGATCAAATATCCAAAAATCTAGGGAATGGCAAAACATTTTCTATCTGGGAGGAGAGAATAATGGGGAAAACCCCCTTAAATCAACAACAAAATTTAAGAGGATTCTAGAGATGGATGGAAGAGCAAAGTTTTAACACTCTTTATTCTATTTCAAATTGGGATCATAATAACTGGGTAAGATGGAAAACGCTGGCTACTCCACCAAGACTAAAAAGTAAGTGGGAAATTTTAAAAGTTCATCTAGCAGGGGCCGCGCCCATCAACAAAGAAGAGCAAGATGACTTTGTTTGGGACCCAAATGGAGGGGATTACACAGTGAAATCGGGGTACAACCTTCTCCAAAAACTTCACAATCAAAATGATTGGAGTCTATGGAAGGTGGCTTGGAAATCAAAGAGTCTGCCCAAAATTAAAGTCTTCACTTGGACCCTGCTCAAAGGAAAAATTATCACCTCTAAAAATTAAAAAAAAAAGGAATACAAGGGCCCTCAAAATTTGTCATGTGTCAAAAGGAGGAAGAAACAATCCAACACCTCTTCATAAGCTGTATGGTGGCGAGAGAGTGTTGGAATTAGGCAACAAGTCCTTTGGAAATAAACATAAATCCAACAATTCAGTTGACAACTCTTCATAAAAACTCGGATAAAAGCTACCCATACACAAAGAAAAAAAAAGGCAACAATAAATAGGATATGAAATGTCTTCCTTCAATCCTGTGTTGGCAAATTTGTTTAGCCCGAAACAAGTGCATTTTCAAAGAACAAAAGCCAAATCTAGGCAAGATCCTAGCAAAAAATTGGAGCTAAGTTGCAAATATAATAAGTACAAATGGAATCTCAAAAATGGACCAGAATAATTTACAGCAAGAAGAGAAAGACTGGTACAACAAAGAAATGTTAGAAAACAAAGCAAAAGCAGAAGCTATAGCAAAAAATAAAGAATTTCACACAAACAAGAAATGGAAATTAAGATTGGAGGATAAAGAATTTGCAGAATGGATAAAAGAATAGAAGAGACACATTCTTTTTTTTAGGAGCTACAAAAAGTAACCCAAGTAAAGCAGGGGCTAGTGGAGTTATTCTAGATCCAAATGGAAACAAAATAATAACCTATGAATGGAGCCTGGGAGAAATGACAAACAACAGGGCTGAAGCATACAACCTTCTCCTAGGCACAAGGCTTTTAAACAAAAATGCAATCAAGGACCCTATAATAATAGGGGACTCAGCTATCATAATAGCCGCTCTGGATGCCAAAAGGGACTTCAAAAGCATAGCCATCAACAAAATCTATCAAAGGATCAAAACAAGTTTTGAAAGTCTGGGAAATATAACCTTAAAGCACGTCCTAAGAAACCAAAATAAGGACGCTGATAGCCATGCCAACAAAGCAATTGACAGACTAGTTGGGATTGTCAAAGAGAATAATGAAGTTTATGAAGAAAGTATCCCTTGACCCCCTCACCCAGTATGAGGATCGAGAAAGTATACCATGATCCACATGCACCTGCGTAAGCTCCCAGGCGACCCGAGACAGTTTGGCAATCAACAGCAACAGGTCTCTCCTCAACAGAGACCAATAAATCAGGACTAGAAACCACAAAACAATGAAGAAATGCCGCAAAGTAAGAGTGAGGAGACAGATGAAGAATCATCGCACAGGTACTGTTGGATCTCGGAGATCAACGGTCGAGGATTGACTTCAGTTGCAGTGGAAGAGGATCTCGGAAATGTCATCGCAGCCGTCGATGGTGGCAGATCTACGGCCATCGGGCGCTATCTTGCTCGAGAGTTAGTCAAAGAGAAAAGGCGGGATTTTAAGCAGGAATGGTATTTCGGGCAGAGCTTAAGCGGTAAGCAGTTTTAGGAGGGAACCACTCGATTCCACTCACTGATGGACACGTAGCAAGAGGGTGGAGTGAGAATACCACTTTATCGGGCAGGTATTCTCCGCGTGTTTTGCCCACCTGAAATCCCTGCCAGCCATTGGATCTATCACGAGTGGATCGACAGTGGTGGAGTGATGTGCAAGTTTGTTTGATTGGTCAGATCTGACAGAGGATTTTCTACGGTGGAGATTGAGCCTAATAAAGGTAAGCATTGAAAATTGCACCAAGGCTTCGGAAAAGCAGAAATCATTATTTCCTATGTGTTTGTGGATATTCCAACTTTTCAATGATAATGGTTTTTCGTTATATCCGCCTTTTCCAAAGTTAAGTGCAGGTTTGGTCTCCGCATGAGGCTTTAGGAGTTCAATTCAATTTTTGGAAAGTTATACCACAGCTCAGAACCATGACACCAACACTTTAGTTTTGAAGTTTACAGATTCAGGGCCCTAAAAGTAGTTGTGGGCACTGCGCTCCCATTTGCGCACTACTTTTGAACCTGCCCTCCTCTGATTGTACAAGGAACTAGCTTCCTTTCCCTTTGTTTTTCTTTTTTGCAATATATAAAAAGTAACCGACCATGTTAAAAAAAAAAAAGGAGAGGAGTTGATCAAGGCCCCAAAGTTAAAAATTATCCACAATGTAGAAAACATAGCTTGAATAAAAGTTGTTTCTTCCTTTGATAAAGAGTTGTTCATATTTCTACTAGCATATATCTTATAGATGTTCTCTAAGATTAAAATTGATCTGCAAAACATTTAACAAAAAACTTGAAATTAAGAAAAATCATGGTCATTGTGAGCTTCCTATGGTTCTTTTAGAGACGACCCAATGTCCCTAAGAGTTTATTGTATTGGTTCCTCCTTTTGAGCTACTTTAGGAATAAATCAAACTGACATCGTTTCATGTAAATTCTGGAATGCGATCTGCTTGTCAATCCTATAACTAGCTAATGAATGATGCTATATTCTTCATTTAGCCTTTGTTTACAACTATTTCCAACATTTTTGCATGCTTATTGCTCTATGTTTCTTCATAGGATGCGGTTTTTTGAGTGATATATTCCATTCCATATTAATTCTATGCAATTAGGTTTTCATGTCTCATAAATTTGTAATGAGTCTTTGTCACTCAATAGATTCAGGGAAAATTCCTAGACGGTAGTGATCTTCCATTACTATATGGTGCCAAAAATCATTGAAATAAGAGGTTGAATTATATTTAAGGAAACTCAACGCTCTTCCCCATAACCAAGTAAGATTCCCCTGAACCCAAGAAGTATAGAAGAGTAGAAGTCATGTCAAGGAAACATTAAACCACATTTTCCCACCATAGAGACCATTACATGAAGAAGAAGTCAATCCGCCTTCATTATCTAGGTGTGTGGATGCACTTAAAGGCAATCAAACTTAATTTTTCATCCTTCACTCTTAAACACATGATGCCACTAGTCATTTGATTGTAATTGAATTATTAATTAAGGAGAGGGAAATAAATAACAAATTCCATGAGATGGGAAGATATACTAATCCCATATTTTATTCTCTTTCTTCTTACCTCAAAATGAAGCTTCATTTCCCAACCTATCAACTTGGTTGTTTCAAGCACTTAAGGAATAAAAATAGGCAACAAATTCAAACATTTTTTCCTCTTTGTGAATTCTTGTAATGATACTTGCTAGGACACTATCTAAAGGAGAAGTCTAATTAAACACATGACTAATTATGATTTACGAATATCCTATAACTATAAACTCCTTGGTCCAACTTGAGTCTATACTCCCAAGATCTTGATATAGAGCCAATGTCTTGGTCCGGCTATTAGTTTCTTTACAAGATGCTATGTATAATTTCTTTCTATTTTTTCACTAAAATCAAGGGTGATCCCTTCTACAGATATTGGCCCACATATGCATTCTATTTTCTTTTTTTCTATTTTTTTGGTTTTACCCATGGGGATTTGAACATTGATCTCCTACTTTACATAATACAAAAAGGCAATCACTAATTGAGCTACCTCCATGGGCCAAATGCATGTTATTTTCGCTCAAAAAGAAGTTTATTATTAGTAGACTACTATACCTACTTTTCTATTTTCTATTTCACCCATTATTTTTCTCTCATACTTCTATGCAGTGTAAAATTATTGAATGTTGAAAGGGTCTAGCTTGTGTGAGTGATTTGACCGCTAGAATTTGTTTACTATTTCCTTGCACCCTTCTTTGCTTATTATTTTCATGGAAGAGTGATATTGAGAGCTATCATATAGTACCCATGATTGTTGGAAATAATTTTATTATGTAATGACTGTACCTCTCACATCCAACTACGGATGATTGTACTTGGAGAGTTATGTCATGTCCAATCTTCTCAAGGACTTTATTCTTCCTACAACCATGCAATTTTTGGTGACTATTTATTATTATAGATGTGTAATAATTCCTGTAATTTTTGTAGACTCTTGCTTTCAATTTCATTTTTGATAGAACTTGAGGAGTAATAATAAGATCTTTCTTCCACCCTATTCACTTTATTATTTTCATCTTCTTAAATCCATTACTTACTAATCTATTTTTCTAGTCATTTATTTATTCACTTAAATGCAAACACCTTATTTGTCTAAAAATTTGTGCATCTTAAACATTCTTGGCATTCAATTTAGGCATTTTAGGTCACAATTATTTATTTATTTTTGTTAAATTACAAGATCTTAACTTTTTCTATATGCTGTAATTTTATTTATAACACAGAAATAGAGAAAAAAATTACATTTTTCCATAGTCTGGGCTCACTAATAAAAATTAAGTCGTTTTGAAACAGACTTTTGTCGCTATTGCCACGACATTTCGTTGCTATACTGATAAAACATGGTTTTTCTAAATGTGGAACATGGTACGATCACATTATTGACATTTTCCAAATTTGTCGTAGTTTCAATGCCTACCACATGTCGATAAACCGACGAAATGAGGAATATTTTTTCATAAGAATACCAAGGGAAGTAGGACTCTTATGGTGTCACATGATTGATGATAACTGTGGTTGGTGTTGAGTTACAAAATGGGTATGTATTTACTATTAATTTCATCATCGTTTTCCTTGATTCTTATCTTTTTCATATCTTAATGCACTAATATATTGAGGCATTATGGTAAGAAATGAAGGAATTATTTTCAATTACGATTTAGCTAACTTTTACCCTTATTTATGCAGGAAAGTGAAAAAAGGAACGATTGTTGTTCCCTGAAGTTGGAACAAAAAAAATCCAACAAACAAAGGAAGGAACGCGTTGGTTGCGAACAAGGCTGAGAGCGAATCAAAGGGATCATCACAAAATAGGAAAGGTGTCTGAAGTTAGAAATTGGTTGTGAATCCCTCAGGATTGAGAGATCTTGAGGGATCACATTTACCATTTACCCTTTACCCCTTTCTGATTATAAAAGAAAGTGATTGTAGGAAGAAAGGGGAGGAATCTCTGTTATTTTTCAAGTTGTAAATTTAATTATAGACTTGCGCTGTTGGAGAACACGATTATATTGCAATGCTGGTTAAGTTCGATGATTAATATATAATTGAAGTTGTTGTTCCCTCGCATTATCTGAAGTAGCTTAGCAGTGTTTGCTGGCAGCTAAGGGCCCGACCTCTAGTGGATTTAACTGCTTTCTTGTGTTATATTTCTGATTCTTCTAAAGTTTGGTTGGTTTGATAATTTCCTATGTCTGTGAGTTTACTTTATTTGTTGTTTATCACTTTCTTATATCGAAGTAGTGTATGTTCTGTTTATAATTTACAGCGATGTCATTTGATTTGAGTTATGTTTATTACAGAGTAAATTATCTAGATAGTGCATTTCATTGATTTAATCATTTGTAAGAGTTTGATTATCCCTATTAGACTCTCAGAATTGATATCGTTACCATTTTGATTTCTTTATAAAGATTGAGTATAGTTTAGATTGAATCAGCTAAGAAGAGGTGAGTTATTGTTACTGTGCTCTTAGCTGATGATGTTGTTACTTGAACTGTTGTAAGATTTGATTTCAGTAGAGGATTGAGCTTTGATATTTCCTTTAATAATTGCAATTGGAGTTTATTAGATGCATCCATTTATTCTTGTGTCAAGATCTATACTACAATTTAGGAAACATTACTCTCTGAATTAATAGCAGCCACATACTGTGTACACTCTTGAAATAAGAGGACTTGCCCGGGTTGATGATTAATGTGGGATAATTAGGAGTTTTAAAAGGCACCTTTTATCAGCCAACATTTTGGCATTGTTGCCAAGGAGAGTGTAGCCATTTACAAAGAGTGATGTATATCTGATAATTGTTGTTGAGGAAGAATTGGGTATTGAAAACGGAAGGTAAGAACCTATGTAATGAGCAAGTAAAGTGCTTGCTCCTCCACCTGCTTTTCAGCACAATTACAGAAAAGTGAAGTAGGTGTTTGATGCTTTTCTGTTGAGAGAGAACTGGGTATTAAAAACGGAAGGTAAGAACCTGCATACGGAGTAAGTAAAATTCCTGCTCCCCCGCTCGCTTTCTAGCAAAATTGTTAGGAACTTAAGGTAGAAATAAACATTTGAATTTTTTTGCATGAATGACTAAGAAGAAAAGACCCGAAAACAATCCAATTCCATATCCCAAACCTGAAAAATCTAAGGGAATGGTGACCCTTGGACAATCAACTTTCATTGATGACATCTTAAAGAAAGCTGAATCTCGGCCATTAGTAGTCTCCGAACCGTTGCTTCCAGACAACCTACTATCTCCTTTCAGGCCACAGGCTCACGATCTGTAGCCTACGCTGAGGTCCATAGTAAAATGGAAGGAACTGAGCAAAGTTTTCAAGATATTGAAAATTCGCACCCAATTCCCTCACAAGAAGGGAATTCTTCTAATATTCGTGGAGGAGGAGAAACATGGGAAACAGAGGAACCAAGACCCCTCAGGTAGTAATTTAGCAAAGGACACCCAGCATCCCAGACCAAGGGAGTGCTGTTAAGATCATTCCCACCCCTTCTAGACATCCTAGGGATAACTCTCTAGCTCTAGAGATCCCAGAAGGGTACTAGCATATATTTGATCAAATCGCCAATAATCCACAAGCACCCCAGACCTCTACATTACAATATCCTATCGTTGACACAGCTATCAATGCATCCATGAAAGCTATCCCTCCAGAAAATATTCCCACCTTTCATGGACTCACATCAGAGGATCCAGATCCATTTCTATTTGAATTTGATGTATTATTTCGGGGTTATGATTACACCACCGACCCCCAGAAACTAAATTTGTTTCCCTCTACGTTAAAAGGAGCAGCCCTGTGTTGGTTTATGGGACTAGGTGGGGGCACCATAAATGATTGGGATCAAATGAAAACCGCTTTCCTTAAAAGATATCAGGACTATTGCAAATCTAGGGAACTAAAATATGAAATATTCCAAATGGTAGCAAGAACTAGTGAAATGTTGGAAGAATATGTGGAGCATTTTCAATATAACCTCCAAAGGTCTCCCTACGCAACTCTGCCTTTGCCTGATAATGTGCTAAAAACTACACTGATTAAAGGGATGAAAGACCAATGGATAGAGACATTAAATATTATGGGTAAAGATGATATATATCAAGAAGACTATGCTAACATTATTAATTTGTGTATCAGGTGCTCAAGAGGCAGTAGAGACCAGCAGAACACGATATGACCACCAGGGACAGCAAAATCTCTGGCGGAAGCATTACTCGTGCAGAAATTGGCAAGCTGCTGGAGGATTTCAAAACAGATATCTTGGGAACTTTGACGACATAATTAGACATCATGAAAGCCAAGCAAAAGCATGCTGAAGTAGAACAGAACCTGGTGATCTTTTGCCCTCGATGCAGGAAGAAGCATAGCCATAAAGAATACCCATTGGATATGGTACAGATCTGTGCCATATGCACTAAAGATCATGCCACAGAAAGCTGCCCATCGCTCCCAGGGTTAAAAGCACTCTTCAAGGAGGCAGAGGAAGAAACAGAACCATTTTACCCGCTAAATCAGCGTCGCCAATGGCAAGCACAAAAAATAGGTACACCTATCGACCCATCACCTTTCTTTCAGTCCTCGCAATATAATTCTCAACAATACACAGGAGCTATGTCGTAGAACTAGCCACCTTTTCCTAATTGGTCATAGCAACCATTAACTATGCCACCTTGGTCCAATCAATCAAATCAAAACAACAGTTGGCCAAATTCCTCTTACTTACCACCATTCTAGCAGAATAATACATATCCATCCTAATGGCCACCTTCCACTTCACAGAACCTGAACTGGTAGTGAAGCTGGCAAAGGCCTATAAACAAACCAGCAAGAACAATCCCCCTGCCTCAACCTACACTACCAGCACCTTACACATTGCAGCAGAACCCTCAACCCAATCTTCGACTACAGCTCCCAGCCTAGCCCAACCCGAATCCCAACAATAGACCAATCCAATCTGTACAAATTATTTAGAGACCGGAGCTAGAAACTGAGTTGAGGGAGTGTAATGAACTCAAATTAAGGTCTGGATGGATAATTGAGTCAAAGGGGGATAAAAATATACAATTAGAAGATCTGTTACCTGTAGAACAAACATCTATACGGAGAAAACGGTTAAACAGAAAATCCACGATCAAAACCTCTTCTCGACCATTCCCAGAGAGATTGATTATACCTCGTCCAATAAAATATCCTGATTTCGATCTTCTGGGAGAATTAAAAAATCTTTGTGTAAAAATACCCCTCCTCCAAGCTATTTAGGACATTCCAATTTATGCAAAAACTATTAAGGAATTGTGTACTAAAAAGCCTAAGAGGAAAATAAAAACAACCTCAATTGTCCACGTAGTCGGAACTTTGTCTGATTTATTATCAGGGAGAGAAACACTGGTGAAATATGAGGACCTAAGAAACCCTATAGTCACAGTAAAAATAAATGGATGTTCCTTCCCCAATGAATTAGTTGATCTAGGAGCAGCCATTAATATTCTCACAAAAACAACTTGTCAAAAACTTGGCATTACAGCCTTAGATCCAACTACGACCTTGCTGGAACTTGCTGATTGATCGGTTGTCAAACCAAAAGGGACATTACAGGATGTATTGGTGTCTGTAGATTCTTGGGAATACCTAGCAAATTTCTTGGTTATCAATCCTAGAAATCGGTTAGATGGACATCCCCTAATTCTAGGAAGACCTTGGCTAGCAACCACAGATGCTTACATAAGCTGTTGAACAGGCAGTATGACTATAGCAAGAGGAAGTAATGTGAAGAATTTAGCTTTATATCCTCCAGCTTAGCCAAGACTAACAATAATAAAAACTAGAAAACAACCTATATCATACTTAACTGAAAACATTCGATCACCGCTAACTGTAGAAGATGCTCTCGAATTTAAGAATCAAAGAGAAGATGAAATCATTAACACTTACAGTAACCAACCAAATGCCATATCCAATCTAAAATGTCACATGATCGAAGCAGCCCTGGATAACGAAATTGAAGAGGATCCCTTAAAAGATATTAATGACCAAACAATACCAACAACAACTATTTATAACAGCAAACTCAATGAAATTAAGCTAGGGAAAGTCATAAACATTAAAAGAAACTTGACTGATGACCAGGAGCAGAGGCTTGTTCAACTCCTTAGAAAATATAAAGAGGCTTTCACTTGGGATTACCCAGTTATGAAAGGGATTGATCCCCAATTATGCATGCACCACATCTATACTGAGAAAGATGCGAGACCCATTCGACAACCTCAATGGAGGTTAAACCCTCACCTTAAAGATGTTGTTAAAGATGAACTACAAAAACTATTAGATTTAAATTTCATCTATCCTATATCTGATAGCAAATGGGTTTCCCCATTAGTTGTGGTGCCTAAAAAGAATGGTAAGTGGTGTATATGTGTCGACTATAGAGAGCTTAATAAAGCAACCCAAAAAGATCATTTTCCCCTCCCGTTCATCGACCAAGTCTTGGACACATTGGCAGGTAAAAAATTCTTCTCTTTCCTAGACGGCTTCAGCGGCTACAACCAAATCCAAATTGCCCCTGAAGACCAGGATAAGACTACCTTCACCTACCCCTGGGGGAAATTTGCTTATAGGGTATTACCTTTCAAACTGTGCAATGCACCTGCCACATTCCAGAGAGCCATACTCAGCATTTTTTCAGACTTGATAAATGAGGGACTCGAGGTGTACATGGATGAATTTACACCCTATGGAGATGACTTCGAGCCGGCATTACAAATGCTAGAGAAAGTCCTGCAAAGATGCATTGCTACCAGGCTCTGCTTAAGCCATGAGAAATGCCACATGATGATGACCGAGGGCCTCATCCTGGGTCACTACATCTCAGCAGCTAGAATTCAGGTAGATCCAGCAAAAATTCAGATAATCCTCTTAATACCTACCCCCTGCACACAAACTGAGGTACGTAGTTTTTTGGGATTTTCTGGATATTATAGAAGATTTATAAAGAATTTCTCCCAAATTGCTGCACCATTATATGCTTTAACAGGAAATATCGATTTTTATGGACTGACAAATGTGACACTACTTTTGAAGAGTCAAAATGGCTAGTATCAACAGCCCCAATATTACAGGGCCCGAACTGGGATTTTCCATTTCAGATTTCATTAGATGCATCAGATACGGCCATTGGAGTAGTTCTCAGCCAGAAGTAAGATAAGAAACCTTATGCGATATACTACATCAACAAAAATTTAACTCCTGCTGAGTTGAATTACACCGTAACCGAGAAAGAATTTCTGGCTGTAATCTATGCTATTAACAAATTTAGACACTATATAACAGGATACCCTGTGGTTTTGTATACTGATCACTCTGTTATTAAATATTTAGCTAATAAACCTATTACGAATGGAAGAGTGACACAATGGTTGATCCTTTTGCAGGAATTCGACATAACAATCAAGGATCGACCAGGAAAGGAAAATCCAGTGGCAGACTTCCTCTCATGTGTGCCAAAGACAGACGACTCGGCAGCAGTAGAAGACCAGTTCCCTGATGAGCACTTATTTGTTGTAACCATGAAAACATCGTGGTACGCGGATGTCGCAAACTACCTAGCAGTGGGAAAATTACCCAAGCACCTGATGCCCAGTGAAAGAAAACTAATAGTACAATACAACACTCGGTTCTCCTGGATCAGAGGATACCTCTTTCACACAGGAGCCAATATGCATATCCGAAGGTGTGTCAGGGAAGACGAAATCTTCGACATCCTAAAAGCTTGCCATGATGGACCTTGCGGTGGACATTTTGCAGACCGTGGGACTAGGCATAAATTCTTATAGATGGGCTATTATTGGCCCACCATTTTTAAGGACGCCAAGAAGTTTGTCCAGGCATGCGATAGCTACCAAAGAATGGGCTACCTTGGATAGTCTGACGAGATGCCCCTGCATCCACAGTTAGTCATTGAACCTTTTGAACGATGGGCATTAGATTTCATTGGCCCAATAAACCCATCATCTAATCAAAAGACATATATACTGGTTGCAACAGAATATGTGACTAAATGGGTGGAGGCAGAAGCATTACCAAGGGCAACAGAGGATTCAGTAATCCACTTTCTTTTCCAAATTTTTGTGTGGTATGGCTTGCCTAGAGAAATAATCACGAATGGAGGGCCACAATTTGTAGGCCATAAGATTGCTACTACATTAAAAAATCATCATATCATGCACAGAATCACATCTCCATACCACCTGCAAGCAAACGGCCAGGTAGAAAGTACCAATAAAGTAATCGAGGCTATACTAACAAAGATAGTCGCATCACATAGACGTGACTAGGCTACCCGATTGCCAGAAGCCCTGTGGGCATATCGCACGACATGGAGAAATACCACAGGATACTCCCCATATCAGCTAGTGTTTGGCAAAGAACCTATCTTCCCAATAGAATTTGAAATTCAGACATTGAGGATAGCTCAAGAAGTAGGCTTGGACCTGAATGAAGCACATATTAACAGGCTACATCAAATCAATGAATTGGATGAAATCTGACTATCATCTCTTCAGCATACTGCACTGATCCAACAACAAAGAGCGAAATGGCATGATGCCCTCATCAAGAAGAAGATCTTCCATGAAGGTGATTGGGCACTTCTATATGATTCTAGGTTCCAGGATTTCCCGGGCAAACTCCAGACTAGATGGTTAGGCCCCTATGAGATACAAGAGGTGCATGATAATGGAACCCTTACATTAGCCACCATTGATGGGTCTGGTTACTCTTTTAAAGAGAATGGACATCAAGTACGCCTCTATCACAAACCGCTTACAAAGGAATCCTTTTGCCAAAAGTTACGGGAAGATTCCACAATACAACTTCTTGTCGAGGAGGGAAACCCTTCCACAGCACCAGTCCAGTTAAGAATTTACTTTTTTTTTTAACCCTGTACATAAATTTGCCTCTTTGTTTAGTTAGATTTGCTTGGATAATAGATTGTATATTAGTCTTTTTCTCTATTTTTCCTTTTCTGTTCCCTATAGGGAACAGCTAATGTTCCCTCTAGGGAACAACAATTTTTGTGTGTATTTTCCCTTGTTGTTCCCTACAGGAAACAACTATTGTTCCCTACAGTGAACAACTGTTGTTCCCTACAGCGAACATCAATTTCTGCATGCATTTTGTTTTGTTGTTCCCTACAGGGAACAACCGCTGTTCCCTACAGGGAACAACAATTTTTGTGTATTTCTCTTTGCTGTTTCCTACAGGGAACAACAATTTTCGTGTGAATTTTTCTTTGTTGTTCCCTACAAGGAACAACAATTTTGGTGTGCATTTTTCTTGTTGTTCCCTACAGGGAACAACAATTTTTGTGTGTAGTTTTCTTTGCCGTTCCTTACAGGGAACAGTTGTTGTTCCCTATAAGGAACAACAATTGTTGTGTGTGTTTTCTTTGTTGTCCCTACAGGGAACAGCAATTGTTCCCTATAGGGAACATAAATTTTTAGCATGTATTTCCCTTGTTATTCCCTATAGGGAACAATAATTTTCGTATGTATTCCCTTTGTTGTTCCCTACAGGAAACATCATCGTTTTGTGACTGTTTTCTTTGTTGTTCCCTACAGGGAACAACTACTGTTCCCTATAAGGAACAACACATTTTTTGTGTATTTTTCTTTGTTGTTCCCTATAAGGAACAACACATTTTTTGCATATTTTTCTTTGTTGTTCCTTACAGGGAACAACTGCTATTCCCTATAAGGAACAACACTTTTTGTGTGGTTTTTTATTTTGTTATTCCCTTCAAGGAATAGCACTTTGTGAATATTTTTGAGAACATCCACTTTCTCTTCCTTGCATAATCATCCCTAGACCATCCCAGTTTCACTCTTTATGATCCTCTTAATGGCATGAAAGGTATAATACATATTTAAGGACAACAAATATGGAGTCTAGTGGAACAGGCAAATACCTTGAATACTATCATCTTTAACAAGATTTCTTTGTGATGATCGAAAAAGAAAAGGACACAGTTATCTACATCACTTCACTGTCCTCATTTCAACTGTGAACCAAACTGATTGATTATCTGTACCATGCTCGTTCCCCCTTTCCTGTATAACTCTCTCTGTGTATTATCAATAAGATTATGGGTATATTTTTTTTATATTGATATGTCAAAATTCTTCTGCCATCCATACTCTTAAGGAGCGATGAGCCACCCTCTGTGTATAAAATGAAGACTGTAAAAATAATAATAATAAGAATAGGAATAAGAATATACATATATTCACTAACAATTTTATGATTTTTTTCCACATATGGAGGATAGGGGGTCTCATCATGAGCCAACCTACCATGATAATAAGGAAGGAGCGAAGTGGCATTCCCACTATGGCCACCACACCAGGGATATGATCCAATGGATGCATAAACAAACAAAGTCCTTGAAAACAGGAGGTCTCATCACGAGCCGCCCTGACCACTTTCACTACTTCCCGGTAAATGGGAATGTGTTCACCTGATTACCAAGCCAGCACATTGGTATCTACTATGGACATCATAAGACACTTCCCCAATTATACATAGAGGACCATGGTTCCCAAGGGTTAGAAAGCAACTCTGTCGAGGCTATGGATGCCTGCAGGCAACAGAAGCTCTGTTGATGGCATTGAAGCTTTATTTTACATCAATAACTATTATAATACCCTTTTCTTATGTTTTTATCTTTTCTATGGAGAGATTATGTCCCTAACGTACCTTGAACCTTTATGCATGAGTAATCTTTTTAAATCAATCACAATAGTTTTAAGTGGAATAATGGCAGTAAATTATTTCTTATGCATGCTGTCCCTTTTTCTTTATCATATTGCATCAAGGATAATTTTAGGGGCGAATGTTCGCCCTTTGGCGAAATTAAGGGGTTTTAAATTTTTAGTGGGTGAATATTTTGTATCATAGTACATTTTTACAAATCACCTCAAATAGCCCACCTTATTTTAAGGGAGAGGGTAAAAAAGGTAAATTTAGCCCTTGAAATTAGGACTTACAACCTTCCATTCGCCCATTTTCAAGAATAGGTTTTATTTAAGTGAATCCATTCGCCCATTTTCAAGAATAGGTTTTATTTAAGTGAATCCTATGGGCCAAATACCATATTTATAAAAGAGTTATGGTAAATTAATAAAAATATAAATAAATGAGAGGTATGGTAAATAAATAAAACATTTTTTATATTTACTCCATAAGTCACCTTATATACATGTAAGGGTGTAAACAAATAAAAATATAAGTAAAGTGGAGGTATGGTAAATAAATAAAATGTCTTTTTATACTTACTCAAAAGGTATGGTAAATAAATAAAAATATAAATAAACTAGACGTATCGTAAATAAATAAAACCTCTTTTTATATTTAGTCCATAACCCTCGTTCTATTTATGAAGGCTCAAGAAAGAGGTTTTATTTAAGTGAATCATATGGGCCAAATACCATATTTGTAAAAAGGTACGGTAAATTAATAAAAATATAAATAAACCAGAGGTATGGTAAACAAATAAAACATTTTTTATATTTACTCCATAAGTCACCTTATATTTACGAACACTCAAAAATGGGTTATATTTAGGTGAAACCTATGGCCAAAATACTATGAGACAAATACCATGGACTAGATTGTTATTAATACGATGCAAAAAACCATTATTAACCCTAATATTAGAATTAATAAAAATAAAAATGGCACATGGTATTGACCCATGGTATTCACCAAAACGGCACATGATATTGACCCATGGTATTCACCTGGAATGTAGCCTCTTTAAATGGGGGAATTAAACCAGCATGTAGCCTATGCTAAGATTCACTAGGACTTTACAAAGTTTTATTATTTAGTGAAAGACTCGCCAAGATCTTACAAGATTTTATAATTGAGTAAAATATTCGCCATGCCTGGTGAGAGTTTCGCCAAAAAATTATATATACATATTATATTATTGATAAAATCGCCTTCCATTTTTCCTATATACCCTGGAGATTCACCCATTTATTATATTTATAAATTTAGGGGGGGTTCTTAAAATTTTCCCTATATTGCATCACGGTAGCCTATCACTTATTGATAATTTTTGGTACAAGCCTTGATTTCACCACTCCAATATCCTTTATGATCCTTTCATTAATATGCGTACCGTGCCAATCCATCACCCCTGTACTTCACCACCAAGCGCTTTACCCTTTCACTCATTTGGTCGTAGACAACCTATTATTTCGAAGGGGGGTGAGGACCTCCAGTGTACTTATACAAACGCTATCAATTTTTCCATTGGATTTTGCAGAATGATACGACATTCCATGATCACAGAGCATGTGGTATTATAACAGCCCTCAATAACGGTATTTATGTTTATAAAGTATCACCTGATAAAGCTATCACAACCATTTGTTGTTCCATCACTCAGCTCTGTTCGTTGCTGTGTTTTCCCTGCTACACTTATCATTTGCAGAATTCAAGCAGTATGGGAGGAAGAACAGTGCGCAGAGAACCTCTAATATTGGTTGTTTCTGATGAAGCCAGGGAAATTTTAGCTCGAGCCGGGTGGATAGCATACTTTACGAGATTTCAACCACCCAATGAGGAAATTGCCATCGAATTCTTACGAAATCTACAGAATGGACAATCCATGGTAAGGGGTAGGCAAATCACTATATCAGACGTTGTGATAGCAGAAGTATCCAAGTTACCGGCAGAAGGACCAGTGTGGGCTGGTAAGCAGTTGAAGCTGCATGACGCTATCGAAGCTTTCAAGGACGAAGGACAGGAATTGGTTAAAAAGGGCAAATGTGTTTAGCCATCTTCTCTTGGAGAACCATGGGGATAACTAGCAAGAATCATTCAAAACTACATTACATGCGACGAACGCAAAGACGTGGTAAGGCTGCATCAACTCAAACTCTTAGCAGTTCTAAAACGAAAGTGCTCTGTTAATTTACCTGCATTATTGAATTCTTTACTGCATGACACCGCCGAGAGGCTAAGATGGTCCCAACACATAGAAACCATAGTAAGCCACCACTGTTTGATCAGGATAATAGTTAGCTATAACCTCGCCCAGCAACAATCAAGCTAGGATGAACTAATATTAGCTCTCGAAGGAGGTTTAGCCCTACTTGCACCTAACGTTGTTCCGAAAATGAAGAGGACTACCCTTGCTAGGAACATACCTCAAAAGCGCAGATGATCCACAAGGCTGAGGTAAAAATTAGGAGCGGCCAAAGATACTCAAGGCAGTATCAGTCAACCTATAGAATTATCTAGCCCAGTAAGTGAACAATACTTGCAGCTAGAGTTAGAAGGCTAGGATAACCCTGAATCAGACCATGAGGAAGGGATAGGGCATTCTCGAAATGAACAAAGAAATGAATCAGGACTTCCCTCAACACCAAGCACGAGTCCCCAAGGTGATTTGTTGCACGATTTTGAATTGGCCCAGGTCTTGGCCAACATGAATGATTACATGTAGCCTGAAAGCCCGCTCAATCTTAATTTAGGAGAAACCCAATCTCTTGAGAATTCTGGCGATGCCAGAATTCTATCTCCCTCAAAAGATGCAAGCCATGAAGTAGAAACAGATGTAGAGGCCGTTCGGGAAGCAGAGAACCAATCTAGTGACACGCTCCCAGTAGAAAATAGCCAGGTAGGCCTAAGCATAGAGAACATAGGCCAGGAAGAAGAAGTAGAGACAAATTTTCTTTGGGAAGCCAATAATCAATCAGGAGACGCGGTCCTCTTAGAATAGAGCCAGGGTGAGCAACTAGGCTCTTTAGAAGTAGAAACTATTAACGAGACTGTCAGTAGAACAGTTGCTCCTCCAAAATAGTATAGAGCCAAGTTGAAAAAGCTTAGGGAAGAACAGCAGAAGCTTCGCAAAATAGTAAAAAGGCTCAGAAGAAAAATAAAGGAAATCACAGCGGGAAAGGTCCCGGACAAAACCCCAGAGATAGCAAACGTGGTTGTACAGACAGAATCATATGAAGGGAGGGCTACAGGGACTCAAACTGAGCCCATACCCACTCAACCAGTCATCATTCAAGAAGAACAGCATGCAATTTTCATAGATGTAGCTACTCAGACAGAGGATGTACCCTCTTATAGCATGGCTACTCAGATAGAGGCTTGGACCTCCCATAATAAAGAGATTCAGACAGAAAACATCCTTTCTCATAGCATAAGCACTTAGACAAGCATACAAGCTAAAGACATCATGACACCCAATGACCCCATTATACTGAATCTTCAGGAAGAATTAGCATAGGCTCGGCTCGCGTTAGAACGACTTGAACAAGAAACTATTTCCCAGCAAAAATACCAAGAGTTGCAGAGGCAGCTTCGGGAAATGAATGCAACAGAGAGCGAGACCTTTGACAGATACAAAAAAGCAGAAGAGAAAATAGAGAGAATCAAGCTCAAATTAGATAGGGTCATAGCTCAGACAGACACCATATGCTCATTATATACAGATGTCTTGGCATGTAGGGCTCCCGCCACTAATTATGCCTTGTTTTTGTTAAAACGATATTTGTTGTTGAAAATTAAAGCCGTGAGATCTGGAAAACCAATTGAATTAAACATTTGAATATTTTATAAATTGTTGCAAATAGCATGGCGTAAAGGTTCAAAGGTTGCTTTGTGAATTTTACCTACACAATTTTGTATTAGAGGATGAGGTGGAAAAGAACCCTAACCCTTTTGTGGGAGATGTTCAATTCCAAGCCTTTATCTCAATCAACTTAAATGGTTCAAAGCTCATAACGCATTCCAAAGACAAGAGCATGGATTGGATATTTGGGTAAGAAGTGAACCCAAGCACCCTTTGCAAATGCTTGCCAACCATAAGAGTCTGATGACAAGGGAAGGGGTGATTAAAATTTTAGGGCCTATTCATAAGGAGATTGTACAAAATGGAGTATCATATTTTCAATCCATTCAAGAAAGCTCTCTAGCTGCATCCAAGCTCAGGTGGACGGTCTCCACTAGTAGTGTGCAGGATAGGGAGCCATTTAATTACAGAAATTTTAAGGCAGCTGCAGCCCGTTTTGTCACCTATAGCAACCTCATTTTAAGAGAAGGACCCTATTGGTTAGGATGTTAGTTTCATAGCCCCATCATTTGGTATCCTCCTGAAGGTTACAAGGCCATCTATGAATTGCTTGAAGGAAAGGAAGGGCCCACTTTTGCGCTCTTAGCTCAACATCATGGTTTCAGACCAATTTTTGATGCTCCTTCTCCAGCCTACTCTTTAACTGCACTCCATCAGAATTACTTACTTTTCATGAGGACATGAAACAGGGTAAGCAGGGGAGTATGTTGAGTTACGAAATGGGTATGTATTTACTATTAATTTCATCATTGTTTTCCTTGATTCTTATCTTTTTCATATCTTAATGCGCTAATATATTGAGGAATTATGGTAAGAAATGAAGGAATTATTTGCAGTTACAATTTAGCTAACTTTTACCCTTCTTTATGTAGGAAAGCAACAAAAGGAATGATTGTTATTCCCTGACGTTGGAACAGCAAAATCCGACAAACAAAGGAAGGAATGTGTTAGTTGCGGACAAGGATGAGAGCTAATCAGAGGGATTAGAGTGAAATAGGAAAGGTGTATGAAGTTAGAAATTGGTTGCGAATCCCTCATGATCTCCCTCACATTTACCATTTACCCTTTACCCCTTTCTGATTATAAAAGAAAGCGATTGTAGGAAGAAAGGGGAGGAATCTCTATTATTTTTCAAGTTGTAAATTTAATTACAGACTTGCACTGTTGGAGAATGCGATTATATTGTAATGCTACTTAAGTTTGATGATTAATATATAATTGAAGTTGTTGTTCCCTTGCATTATCTGAAGTAGCTTAGCAGTGTTCGTTGGCAGCTAAGGGCCCGGCCTCTGGTGGATTTAACTGCTTTCTTGTGTTATATTTCTGATTCTTCTAAAGTTTGGTTGGTTTGATAATTTCCTGTTTCTGTGAGTTTACTTTATTCACTGTTTATCACTTTCTTGTATTGAAGTAGTGTATGTTCTGTTTATAATTTACAGTGCTGTCATTTGATTTGAGTTATGTTTATTACAGAGTAAATTATCTAGATAGTGCATCGCATTGATTTAATCATCTGTAAGAGTTTGATTATTGCTATTAGACTCTCAGAATTGATATCATTTCCATTTTGATTGCTTTATAGAGATTGAGTATAGTTTAGATTGAATCAGCTAAGAAGAGGTGAGTTATTGTTACTGTGCTCTCAGCTAATGATGTTGTTACTTGAACTGTTGTAAGATTTGATTTCAGTAGAGGATTGAGCTTTGATATTTCCTTTAATCATTGCAATTGGAGTTTATTAGATGCATCCATTTATTCTTGTGTCAAGATCTATACTACAATTTAGGAAACATTACTCTCTGAATTAATAGCAGCCACATACTATGTACACTCTTGAAATAAGAGGACTTGCCTGGGTTGATGATTAATGTGGGATAACTAGGAGTTTTAAAAGGCACCTTTTATCACCCAACAGTTGGTCTACCACTGAACCGGTGTCACATGATCAACTAAACATGTCGTCAGAATTAGGAGTATAATGTTGTCACTTGGTCAGTGTTAATTGTGCTCAATCTACTACTGAAAGTATTCTTACTTTGACAAAACATGTCATCGAAAGACAAACATACATTATTTTCTCTCTACCGACACCCCCAAGGATAGGATTCCAAAGAGAAATGGTAAAGTTAGTGTTGGTAAATTAATGACAGGTGGGTTTTTTGCGACAAATGTGCTATATCTTCAACATTAATAATCATCACAATTTCCATTGTAAAATCAATGAGTAGCATTCAACGACTATCGTAAGACCAATGAGTATATATATATTTTTAAATATTTAAAAAAATTTCTTCCCACATGTGACTTCATATCTCACTTAAAACATCAACAAGACTAATGGAATTTACTTGGTATTTAAATGTGATGATGGTCAAAAATGAAGTGGACATAGGAAATAAGAGAGGCTCTTGCCTCCCTCTCACTTAAGTAGTCCTTGCATCAAATTTTGTCAAGATTTTTCCAGCACGAGGACATCATGCTTATGGAATCCAGTAGCAAGGCGGTGACAATTTGGTGTAGAGGCAAGTCCAAGGGCCTCTAGTGTATCACATGGGTGCAATTGTGAAGGGAGTAATTTAATTAGTAATAGAGGTTCAATATTATTCAAATGAAAAAGTTTTCTAGTCTTGTTTCTGTCTCTAATTTGTTAGATTTTCCAACCTAGATGCCCAATTCCCTCTCTTTAGGTTTGTTGTTTCTATTTTAGCATTTTGAGGTCTATCCAACTTCAAGGATTTCCACCTATTAAAGTCCATAATCACAGCTATTGCATAAAGGCAAGGGCCACCAACTATATGAAACTACTTAGAACATGTTTACGGAGTGTTGACAATAGGTCCAATAGTAGAAGCTTATATAAAATTTGTTCTTTCTCTACTCATAACATTGTAATCCAAGAAAGAAAGAAAACTATTACATTGAAATAGCAAATAATTTACTACAGAGGAATTCTAGTGCCACAATTATATAATCCCATAATAAACAAAACTAGTAAATAATCTTTAGAGAAAACAAAGGAAGAATTGTAGAGGTTTCAAAAAAGAGTTTAAACGAAAATAAAATATCATGGTCTCAAACATTCTAAATTCAATTTGTATTCAAGGGAATATACTCTACAAGTATGGCCAAGTGTGCATACAACTTAGGTAGAATATACAACATGCAAGGAACTTACACCTTGAACCCAGCTTTACATATACCATAACTAAGAAATCACATTGTAGTAGTATTTTTCCTAATTATCACAAGCATTCTATCTAGTGACCTATTGTGGAAAAACAATAACCCCCCATTTATAATAATGGAGACCCTTTTAATTTTCTTTATGAATTTTTATATTATTCTTTTTTTCTATATAAAGCCTTCTTTTATTTGAAAAATCCTTTAAAAACCCAAGAAATTAGAAATTATTTTATTGGCCTTTTATGCTTCTAAATGAATAAAGTCAAAACTTTATAAGTATTGGAAGGCCTAAATGCCAAGAACCATCGGAGGTGATACATTGTAAAAATAAATATATACCTTTTTGTATAAATGAACTTGATTTATTTAAGGTTCTACCTAAATGATTGTCTGGTCCCACTTGACACATAGCCTTGGAAGAATTTCCCCAACGTTTTCACGAGCATATCCTCTCAATTCACCTAGGGTTTTATCTCTGAGATGATCCGAGTTGCCACCTAAAATGTTTTGTGGGTCCCTTCTTCCATGTGGTCTCCCTCTCCTTTTGATTTCTTCTTTTTCTCTTACATTTTAACTCATAACTCCATAATAGGCTTCTCTAGAGATTTATTAAGCCACACCACTCAAAAGTGCCAAGGTTAAACTCCTAGGATAGATTCTTTTCACATTCAAAGATGAAAATTCCCTTCATTAACTATTCTCGTCTTAGAGGTAATTACCCTGTATTTTTTTTCCGTTATGAACTTTTTTATAAACTATGCGACAACTCAGCAATATACAAGGAAAAATTTAATGTGCCACATGTTATATGGGTCCCCCTTGCATGTTTTTTCATTGGGTTTTGGCTTTTCTTAATGTCCACATCACCCTGGAGGTATTCACCTTGGAGGTTTAAGTAGGTGCTTCTTCATTTATTCCTTGGATTTTATTCCTGAGGTGATTAACTTACTTATGTGACATCCCCTTCGTCGAGTGGCTCCTCCCATTTTCCCATGATAATCCCGCATATCATTGACTTCCACATCAACCCGGAAATCCTTACTCCATAAAACTTTATCTTATTGCTTGAAGTAGCTTGTCGAAGAAACCTATTGAGGTGAGGAGGTCTCTTGAAGAATTACTCTTGGTGGAATGGCTTTGGGAGTTGCATTTCAAAAAGAAGCTTTTGCATGGAATGGATCCTAGAATTCTTAATGAATACTTTGTTGAAGAAGCTAAGCTTGTTCTTCTATTGGATTTTTTGTGTTATCATCCTCATCTCGAAGCTCAACCTAGTATGAGATAGGTAGTGCAAATGATTTCAGGTGATAAACCACTTCCTGTCCTACCTTATGATCCTCCCTCAGTAGACTCATCTCCATTCTGCAAACCTTTCAAGGATTTCATTTTTTTATTTTCTTCATACAATGATGGTTCTTTAAATACTTTCACTATTCTACTAACCATGATAAGCTTAAATACCATAGAGCTCTTGTTATACAATGTACCAAGCTTAAGTTGCTTTGGGAATCACATCAATGTATGGGATTCATTCATATTACTAATAGAGCTATAACGTATACGAATCTTAAGCTTCTTTGGGAATCACAACAATGTATGGAATTCATTCATATTATAAACACAACTATCATGTAAGATTCATATAAGTAACTTCTATGATTTCATCTTCTCATTATGTTATTAGTAATAGATAACAATGATATAATTAATGCAGCTTAATATAACTATACATATTCAGTACCCTGCTTGAATTTAGGTTTTTTCTCCTGAGTAACCAAATCCCTTTTTTTCATTGTTATATTCTTCAAAATCTACACTAGTCCAACAACTAAAAAATGTTCGAGATCATAACTTTCTTTCATTTAGAAATGTACACTCATACATTTTAGAAGGCTATTTTAATTGTAAATGTTATTTCCTTAAAAATAATATGACGCTCATAAATACATTGGAAATCGGTGTTAGGTCCCTTTTGAGGATGGGATATGACATTGATTTCGAAGATGCCCATCTACCAAATATAGAAAACAAAAAAAAGTAACAAATATACCATAAACTTTCCTTTGCAAAGACTATGAAAATGAGACCATAGAAGTAAAAAATTCACAAAGCTAAGATGGTGGGTTGTACCTGTCTAAGCATATGTTTTCCATTCTACAAAGAGGAAATAATACAACAAACTGAGGAAGTTTTATTTTTTTCTAGACAGAGACTATAGGGGCAAGTGCTTTGATTTTGTTTTCACGTAGACTAGAAGGGAAATTACGGATTTCCATCATAATGTTCTCAACAACAAAAAAATATTTTAACCCTTGTTTCTAAATCATTTAAGTATTCTTTATTTCTTTCTCTTGTATCTTGCACAAATACTTTGTTCCTAATTAATCTATTCATATCATACATAGGCCAGCTGAATTGAAATGAATTTTTGAGAAGGTATAGAAAGAAAAGGGCCACATATATATTAGGGAAATAAAACATGGATAAAGATGGATATGGATCTTAACCAAACACCAAACTGGGATATCCAACATGGTACTTGATCCAAGAAAATTGGAGCTTCCAATACATTAAGTCTTTGATGTGTAAAAGGTTCAAAAAAGGCCTTGATTGTTGAGAAGAATTTATATTCTTCTATGTAAATAAATTGTAATTTCCAGGTTGGTATACTTCATGAGTTTTATAACCAATGAGACATTGTTTTAGAAAATCTACAAATAGGTGAGATTTTTTCCATAAGGATAAATCTATTTTTCCTTGAAAAGCTTGAGGGATTCTAGGTATAGATTGGGCGATTTTAGGATTTAGGAAAATCTATTTTCTGGAGTGATTTATGGAGTTATTTTAGGATTTATAAACGCTATTTCATTTCTTAATTCTACTTATTGTAATACCATGGGAAGTAAGAACTAATGGCCAAATGAATGTAGAATTAAGCCAGAGGAGAATAGAACAAGATTTTTATTATGTATGTACAATCCTAGTGTTTATTAATGAGAAGAGGAATTAATTAATTGTTGGGCTTTGATTTTGTGTGTTTGTGCATGAATACATGGATATATAGTGGATGTTTAGATTATGTGAATGATTACTTATTACTGTACATGAATCCTGATGGAAGGAAATCAAATTAGTGTGAATGATTGTAAGAGAAATAATGAAGTGCTAATTTGTTTAGCTTCGTATAATTCCAATTAAAATCAAGATAAAATTTGGGTAGAACCTACATAGGTTCCAAATTCTGTAGAAGTCTCCATGACTTAGAAGAATTTGGTGAGGAATTATGGATTTCATTGTGAGTAACTCTAGAGAACAAGTAGGAGACTTGTTTTTTTCAAGAATTATCTATATGTTGATTAAAGGGTTGCAAGATGATAGACTTTTCCTGCATCCAATGGTATTAGAGCAAGATATGTTGTTTGGGAAACATAGATCTAAGTGAGTATGTTTTTTTGTAGCAACATAACACATAGAAGGTTATGCAAAGGATGGAAGAGAATACCTATTGAGATCTAATAGGTTATTGGTCTTGTTTTTTTTTTTACAATTAATTAATGTGCAGGTAGTATCCATTACAATTGTAATATTATGAAAAAGGGAGAAGAAGCATACAAATATCTCAAGTGAAGAAATTTGTGATAGAACCCTAGCAGTAAATTAACATTGCTGAAGAGGAAGAGGACAAGCGAAATTTCTTAATAAGTAAGGTATACGCGACAACCAAGAGAGCAAGGAGTGCTTAGAAAGAAGGTTCAAGTGAAGTGAACCAATGACCAAGTTTAGAGGAGATAACTTGGTGAAGTGTTGGTAGATTTCATCTCACAAGTTGACAAGGAGAGTTCACACAAGAAGTGGCAGTGACTACTGATAGTCATGTCAAGGGTTTAGTGAGAAGTCACAATCAGATAAAAGAAAATGCCAAAGCAGTTGGCATGAGGAAGATGAGGGATGAGGAATTTGAGAAAGAGATGACTAAGATGAAGGAATGGTTGAATGTGCTTATGGAGATACTACAACAAGATGTTGAAGACCAGAATGTGGATGGGTGCTAAGAATAAAGTGAAGTGACACAAGTTACAGGGGAAGCTGAAACATAGGTTAAGTAATCAACAGAGGAGTGAAGAGCTCAAGGAAATTGAGAAGAATGTGTGCATTTGTGAACCAAAGCAAGGACCATTTCTTGGTGAGAATGAAGATGAGGGACATTTTGCAAGTCTCATGAACTACTTGGATAGTTGAGATCAACATGCAGATGTGTTGATAGAGGAGATAAAAGAGGCTGAAAATCTAAATTTTTTGAAACTGATATTTTGTGTATGGTTGCAAGTTATTTTGTGGGTGGTGATGGAGAATCACCTAGAACTATCATGAAGGTAAAGGAAGAAAAATAAATTTCTTCTCAATGCTTAAAGGGAAGACAAACTTAGAATTTCATTCCAATAGAGGATAAGGTAGCATTATCAGATGAAGAAAACCATGATGCAAACCATACATCAATGAACAAAGATATTATTGATAAACAATTAAAGAAACTTGTTGTTGTAAAGGACAAAGAATAATTAGCTCATGGAGATAGTCAAAGGAAGCATAAAGAGGAAGAACAACATTTGGACTTAATGATGACAAATTTTCAAGAATAACTAAGGATATTGGAAGAATGGTTGACCATTCCAAGGATTGGTGGAGAATACTGCATGTACGTTGTAGGCATAGAAGGAGTTATTAAGGCATCATATGAAGAAAAGAGTAAGAATTATGAAGATATAAACCGAGGAATGTTATTTGAAGACGATAATGAATATGAAGTCAGAATTGATAATTCTAAAGAGGACGGTACTGTATCATTTTTGGAGAAGCAAGGGAGAAGACATTCAAGTGTCTTAAAAATCTTGGAAATATGCATGATGATGACGATTTTGAGAAGAGAGGTTATGAAAACAATGAAATGACCACCGAGGTCATAAAATCTTTTAAAATAGAGATTCAGTTACAAGTAAGTGTTGATAATAGCATTTCCCAACAAAAGGAAATTTGGACATGGAAATAGAGTGGACGAGAATAATGATAGAAAGTGCATGCAAAATTGCATACTAATGTAAGAAGGGTAGTAAAGTGTATAAGGAAAATGAATGCATAAGAGTACATCAACAAAGAGAGAACTTGGACAACCACAACATAAAGTTTGGAAACTCAGAAGGTTGAAGAAGACAACAAAAGCAAAAACAAAGCAACACCATGAAGAGGGAGGTGACCAATTACAGCACAAAGTTTGGGATCCAAGAGGATTCGAAAATTAATGCCACATGACCAGAGTCATGAATTATTTCTACCTTAGAAGTTTGATGCAGGAGCATTAGAGCTTCCAAGCCATTAAGTCTTCGATGGGTAAAAGGTTCAGAAAGGGGCCTTGATTTTGAGAAGAATTTATATTCCTCTATCTAAATAAATTGTATTTTGCAACTTGATATATTTTATGAGTCTTAGAAATAATGAGCCATTTTTAGAAAATATATGGATAGGTGATAATTTTTCCATAAGGAGAAAGCTATTTTTCCATGAAAAGCATGAGAGATTCTAGATATAGATTGGGTGATTTTAGGGTTTAGGAAAATTTGACTTGTGGAGTGACTTATGGGTGATTTATAGAGTTCTTTTAGGATTTAGAAAAGCTGTTGTGTTTCTTAATTCCACTTATTGTAGGCCTATGAACAATGAAAACTAATGACCAAATGAATGTATAATTAGGACAAACGAGAATAGATCATCATTATTATTATGTATGTATAGTTCTAGTTTTTATTAATGATAAGAAGAATATATTAACTTTTGTGATTTGATTTTGTGTATTTAAGCATGAATACATGGATATCTAGTGGATGTTTATGTAATGTGAATGATTACTTATAACTATACAATAATCTTGATAGAAGGTAGTCAAATTAGTATGAATGACTGCAAGAGAAATAATGAAGTGTTAATTTGTTTAGAGGAGAGGTTTGTAGAATTCCAATTAAAATCAAGATAGAATTTGGGTAGAACCTACATAGGTTCCAAACTCTGTAGAAGTCTCCATGAATTAAAAGAATTTGGTGATAGATTATGGATTTCAATGTGAGTAAATCCAGAGAACAAGTAGTAGGCTTGTTTTTTTAAAGAATTATCTATGTGTGGATTGAATGGTTGCCCGATGATGTATTTTTCCTCCATAGGTACCCACTATTACTAATTTTGTCATTTTTATATCTTATTCAGTGGCATAGGAACACCCTAAGGATTATGGAACTTGAGACCTATTTTACATAAATGAGGAAAATGGAGATAACAACCCTAGACGATGTTAAAAACTAGATCAATCTACACTGCCAGATTCTATAAATGGAGAACACCATTGCCACAGCAAGAAGTTCTCAGTTCTGACCAATGTGTGGAGGACAATAAGGACAAAATAGTTATGAAATTTATTGATAAACTAATATTTTGTAACATTATTTTATTATTATTATTATTTAGGATTAATTCCCATGTAATATCACCTCGCCTAAATATCGCACAAGGCTATTGCCCCCAAGGGACCAATCGACCACATATATATTTGAATTAGAAAAATGAACAACTACATGATTAATGACTTGAAAAAGATACTTTGTAAAATAAATTAGGTAAAACTGCAAAAATAACAAAATATTTATATTAATGGTTAATTTAAAATAATAAAAATGCAAATTTCTAAGTAATATTTGAACTAGATTGACTCCAATGCTAGGCACTAGATTGACTCCAATGCTAGGCAATCAAGAAAGTATGACCCTAAAATAACAAATAAGTTACCACAAAAGAATTCCAATCCCACTATTTTATAATCCCATAATAGAGAAAACTAGTAAATAATATTTAGAGAAAACAAAAGAATAATTACAGAGATTTCAAAAAAGCGTTTAAATGAAAATCGAATATCATATCCTCAAACATTTCAAATTCTAGGGAATATATTCTTCAAGTATGGACTCAGGTAGAATATACAACTTCTAAGGAAGTCGCAACTTGATTTCAGCTTTATACGGATCATAACCCAACAATCACAAAGTAGTAGTATTTTTCCTGATTATCACCAGCATTTTATCTACTCACCCATTGTGGAAAAAAAACAACTCCATTTATAATAATGAGAACCCTACTAAATTAGTTAAATAAAAAATTAAATATTTATCCACGTACTGAATTTCTTAGTTTTGTGTCTTCTTGACTTCATCAGACACTAGTCTATTTGTTAAATAGTCATTTAATTATTCACATTAAATCCAAACCATTTTTTTATGTAAAAATTTATACATCTTATGAATTTTGGGCACATATCTTAAACATGTTATGTTATATTTATTCGTTTTTCTAATGAATTATAGCATGGTTAATGTAATTTCATTCACATTTTTAAAATAGAATTAGGGAGAAACATTAATCTTTTTCTTGATTTCCATGCATAGGAAAACTCAAAAAACACCCTAAATAATTAAAAAATAACAATTAATATGGCATAGATGTCTTACAATTGTCGTAACATCTCATTTTACAAAGAAATTGTAACATCTTAATAATATGTTTTTGATCTGAAGTTGAGATTCAAATGGTCATAACATCTCATTGCAAATTTTATTTTAACATTTTAAATGTGTTTTTGATGTGAAGTTGAGATTCATGTTCATATTTAGTGTAATTTTTTTTTGCATTGATTTGGTTTTTTTTCACATTTAGAATTTTTTTAAGAGAGTTTTTAGCTGGTTGTTTTAGATTTTATAGAAACCCAACAAATTTATTTTTACAATTTTAATTATTATTAATTAATTCTTGAATTTGCAATGGCTACCTAGATTATTTATAGATATTCCTTGGAGTAACAAGCATTAATTTCAAAGTGAAGGGAAATAAAGAAGGTGACACGGATTACTTCTTAGTATTTTGAAACCATAAAAAATGTTAGAGATAGTTGGGTAATAAAAAATATTGAAGAGATAGTTGGGTAATTAGAAACATTTTGTAGCAAATCTAAGTGATAAAAGCTCTCAAAATTGAAAGACATGTGAAAAAGGATCAACCATGCTCACTTAAATATTTGAAACTTGTTTGTGATTGCATTGAGGCTCATCATTTTGGTTTCTAAATATTTTGAATAAGATGCATCACTTATAAATTATTGGAGTCTTATATGGAAATCAATAGATGTAATGCTTTTCCATAACAATTTTCGAATTGTTACATTGTTGATTATATAACATTTGTTACTTTAATTTAGCAATGTATCCATCAATGTCTTTATTTGTATTAGTGGTAAATGTTAATATTTAAATTTTTTGTGTAACAAAGCTATTGAAGGACCCATGAGAATACTAACATAGACACATCTTAACTTCAAATCTATTATGAGTTGAGAGGGATAAAATCTTTTAAGGTGCACACATTTTTTAAAATAAAAAAGTTTAGGAAAGGTTTGTAGCTAGAGGTATTTGGTTCCTTTCAATGGATAATCAATTCATAATTAAGATGGATCTATGATAGTTCCTACCATAAGGTGCCATGTCAAAACATTACATCATCATTAATATGTATATGCTTTAAATGGATTTGATACTTTAAAATCTACAAATTATCATTTTTAATTTAGATGGTACTATTAAGAAGAATACTTCAAATGTTAAAGGTGTGCAAGTGGAGGTTCATTTACATCATTTGCTATAAATTCTTTCATCTATCTTTATCGTATGGTGTCTCTAAATTGTTAATTTTAGTGTCTTATTTTGTGGTTCTTAATCTTTTGTTGGAACCTAAAATCATGGTTTTTTTTATTTGGATTTTTGATAAATAATGTAATTTACTTGGGATAAGGTTTTTCCTTCAACTAGAAAAAATAACCTTAGACTAAAATAATCTTCCAACACTTTTCCTCTAAGTTACTTTTATCTAATAAAAGATTTAAATCCATAAAAGTTAAAAATATTTTAAATTAAAATATTATGTTACATGATTTAGAAAGTATACATTTTGGTAACTATACAATAAATGTCAAAATATTTGAAATAGCCATATTAAAGTGGTGAAATTCCCGATTAAATGTGTCATGTTTCCTTGCACTATGTAATACATATTCGTAGACATATAGACATATTTGGATAGTACATCAATTGAAGAAACATTAAATATGTCTTTTGCCCCTATATCACCTTGTATGATAAAAAATTATCTCTATACCCCTATGTCACCTTTCAAAGTTCTCTCCACATTTCCTTTAGATGATCTACTAACAAAAATATTACACACTAACAAATACATGGCCTTTGCCCTTTGTTTTTATGGAAATAATCATCTCTATAGAGTTTATATGTTATTACTTTCTATATTTTATTCTAATCTTTAATATTTATTTAGAATATTAAATAAGACTTTTGTTGTTTTAAATTTATGATAATAATGTAATAATAAGTGAGTTTCACAAATATGGAATTATTTAAACTTTATGCATGTAAATGTTTATAATCTCTTTTAATTTTTAAGATAATATTATATATCTATATCTATATATATATATATATAAACATTTTTTTTGTTGGTTTGATTTACAAAGATTTTAATATGGTTTAATTTCATGGCTATATATTTAATTTGAATTTTAAATTAAAATCATCATAACATTTTTTCCCTAATAACTTATTATTATTTTTTTAATATTAAATAGTATCTTACCTTTGAATATAAAAAGAATCATATTTTTTTATTTAATTATAAAAAATACCATTAATTATAAAAAATACCTCAAAAAGGTACCTTTATTATATAAGCAAGTCTAGTTTACTTCGATTCGATTTAATTTAGATATAATGATATAACTTAATCATTATGTGGTTTTATCGTTATAATAGTTTAGTTTACTTCGATTCGATTTAATTTAGAAATAATGATATAACTTAATCATTATATGGTTTTATCGTTATAATGTCGTCATATAATAATTTGTAATAATTTGTAGTGTTTATATTTTAGATTGATGTTTCAAATCTAAAACTAAATTCATTGTTGGTATCAATTTGTCAATAAATTACTGATTAAAGGAAGTAATAAATATAAGGGAATTACAAGAGTGAAACCAAGAGATTAAACCAGCTAAAAAACAAAAGGGCAATAAAACTAAAGAATGCCCCTAAAAGATTGAGACCAAGTCGGCCAAGGAACTTGGAGGGCAATAAAACTAAAGAGAAAGTCTAGAAGATCAAAGAGAAAGAGTATTTTATAGTTAAATTAGAATATAATAATCGGTGAATAATGAAATTCTTATTCCAAATGAAAACCCTAATAAAATACATATTATTGTGGTATAAGACAAACTATTAATGTTTTATTAATGGTATAAAAGGTATAATTATTCGTATAAATTTTAGTGCAAAGAGAATTTATAATATAAAAGAAGAGGGAGAACTAAACAAATTTGTAAAACCTAAGATACTAAATGAAAAAGTAAAAGAGAATAGTAATAAATATATTAAATATATTATTATTTTAAAGATGCGGAAGTATTAATAAAAAATTATATTAATAAGATTGATAAAAAATTAAGAAAAAGAGTATTATGTATTTTTAAAAGTATAAATGAATTAAATATTTTAAAATTTTTGTTAAGTATTTATATAGTTTAAATTTACAACTAAAAAAAACATTTTTTAATTAGATAACATTAAAAAAATTTATTTTATATTTTCAAATATCAAATTTTTGGCTGAATATATATGTAAAATAGCTTAGGACTATAATGCATTTTGTTAAACCGAAAGTCAAAATAGAGTTGTAGAAATACTATGAGAATAAATATGTACATAACTATATAAAAGAAGATTGGTAAAGTAAATATAATATCTATGTTGATAGACATATCTATTTTAGAATAGAGTTTTCAAAATTTAAATTTAATTATTTATAATTATTAAGTGGATGGTAAGAATTTAACTTTGGAATATTCTAAAATTTTCTTAGTAGTATACACAAATCAAAGGTCTAGATTTATTCCAAAGTAGTTATGTTTTTTTCATTTTTAATTAAATTCATTAATTAAAAAAATGTAATATTAACAAGTGTCATGGAAATGAGTTATGATTTTTTTGGGCATGTAGTATTGATAAGCCATGGCATTTACCTGATGGTATTGTAACAAAGCCTATTTACAAATTAAAAATCCTAATAATAAAGTGGGGATAAATCTCCATGCTCAAGAATCTTGTTACATGTTTTTTTTTAAATATATATATGTTTTTATATATTAATTTATTTATTTTTACTAATAATAATTATTATTATTATTTAAACAAAGTCTTTGGGTAGAAATCACATGAGAAAAATTTTTCGGCCGAAAGACTTTGTTTAATTCATTATGGATCACAGAAGCTTGAATACAGATATTATTATTATTTTAAATAAGTCATAGATTCTTATGATTTTTTAAATTTTGGTAACTGCAAATGCATGACCAAGTAAGTGGTTGGATGCATTTCAAAAGATTTGATCTTTCTCTGACCTTGTTAGATCTTTGATACCATAAGTTCATATAAACCTAAAACTCAAAAGCTATCCATAATTTGACCAAATTAAATTTAATTTAAATACCCAACAAAAATTAATAATAAAATAACATAGAATTTTTATTTTAATATTAAATTATTTTTATTTTTATTTAAAATCTACTTGAACTAGAAAAATATTTTTATTTTATTTTCTTTCCACGAAATCAAAATATTTACTGAGAAAACATTATAACTTTTTTACACTCTGCACTGGAGAGCTCGGCGCATTGACTAAACCTAATTATGATATTTTATATTTTATATTTAATTCACAGAATTTTAACATACGAAGACATCGTAAATTGGTTCACGGGCATCGCAGAAGTGCCCCTGGCCCACTGTAGGTGGGGAAAACCTCTATAAGTCCAAATCACTTTTTAAGGTTTAAAACTCACTTATCTTATCTGTGTAAAGATACAGCGTTCGTTAGATTAGAGGTTGAAGTAATATTGTTTGCATGAATTATTTTATTTAAAAAAAAATTGGTAATTTATATTTATATTTATTAAATTGAGAGGTTTATTTAGCAGTTTAGTATGAGGGGTATGTTTAATTTAGAGGCATGTCTAAGTTTGTATATCTGTCTTTCAAATTGATATATGTCTTTTAAATTAAAATAAAATCATATTTTAAATGAAAAAATAATTTTGGCCATAAAAAACAAATGAATATACTATAAAGTAAAAAAAGTATAAGATGTTTTAAGCTTTATATTTTTCAAAAATATTTCAACAAGATCAATATCAACTTCATAGATATCTATAGAAAAAAATTGTTAGAATAAAATATTTTAATGTTGTACATAAAAAATATTTAATGTGGGTTATCAATAAAATATTTTAATATGAATTAATATTAACATATACTTAAAAATATATTAATAATAAAGAAAAATCATTTTAATTTGGCTGATAAAATGTCTCAATCATGTCATGTAAAATATTTTAATGGCAATTATGTATATATTATATGTCATTTAAAAAATTTATGTATATACCATGAAAACAATAAGTTTTATGGTTACAAAGTTTATTTAACATTCAAAAATATAATTTAAGTAACTAAAAATTACACATTGTATTTTGCACTGTAAAGAAGTTTGCACATAAGAAATTTGATCTAACTCAAGTTAGGTTTGTACTTAAGATGAATCTATACTAGTATTAATTAAAAATTCAGCTCTCTAATAAATATAATTACTTTTAAATTTAAATTAATTGTAAATTTCAATATTCAATAAATAAAAACAAAGTTAACAATTAAATTTGCTTTGAAATTATTTCATATGATATGAAATGTGCAATTCATTTATATTATCAAGATACACTTATTTGAGAAAGTAATTTCGGAGTTGTTTTTAGTGTGACTCTTTGGACATTCTGTGCCGGAATATGGGAAAAAAATTGAGGTGAAATTTTCATTTGTGTTATTTAAACTGATTTTTTAACTGTATATATGGATTCAACACCTTGAAAAATCCTTGGAGCATTTCCATTGTGCAGGGGCTCCCCATCAAACTTGTGATTTCAATAAATTCCTGCCAAATTTTAGAGAAATTAAACATAAAAAAAATTTCAAAAAAACCTCACTAAAACTAACTCAATTTAATTAAAATCAAATAATTCATTTTACTTAACTAATCATATTTTATCTAAAATATTAAAACATATCCCAATAAAAATTCCCTAAAAGATATAGACTCACTATATAAGATATACCAGCATAGTTACCAAATTTAACTGTAAATTGGTGTATTCATTAAAAATCCGTAAATGTGCATATTTGGTTTGGTAACCCTGATAATTCAGTGAATTCGAGTTCGGTACGGAATTGGCATGAGCTAAATATTGTGCATGAGGAAAATATATATATATATATTTTGACAAAAAATAAAATTATAAAACAACAAACCTTATATAAAAAAATTTGCGGTTGCAAATGGTAGGTTAAGTTTGAGTTGTGAATAGTATGATAAGTAAATATGCACGTTAAATTTTATATAGAAAATATAAACTCGTATGTTAAAAAAGTATTGTTGCTAATATTATGGTAAGTAAATTTGTGCGTTAAATTTTATATAAAAATAATAAATTGTATATTAAAAATGTGTAGTTGTTAATGGTAGAATATGTGAAGTAAATTTGAATGTTTAATTTTAAAATAAATATGGTAAAAAATGATAATTTTGTAGTTGAGAAAAATGATAAATTTTATAATTAAGTTTTAAATATAATGATGGTTCATTAGATTATTTGTATCATATGTACAAATGAGGGGGATCGTATGTACGACCTGCAATCAGAGAAGGAAACGCCTAACCAGCCATATATAGGGTATTCAATGCGCCGGGAGATGCACGGGAGATACCCTGCTAACACGCGAATTCGAAAACTCGCCACTAAATAAGAAAGGGCAATTCGCGTGTTAGCGGGCTATGTCTCGTGCATCTCCCGGCGCATTGAATACCCTATGTATGGCTGGTTAGGCGCTGCCGTCAGAGAAGCTGCAAGGCTTTTGGATTGGACAGTAATTAAGTGGGACGAGGAAGACGTAATTGATATGACAACCTAGGTTTTCTATTCAGTGTGACTCTTAGTTTAATTAATGCTTAAATATTAGATTATATTAGAATTGTATTGAAATGAGGATACTAGAGGTAATATTGGATTATATTAGAATTATATTGAAATGAGGATTGCTAGGGGTATTTTACTGAGCAGTATAGAAAAGTTATAGCTTTTACACTTTCTTCTTATTCACTATTGAGCAATCAAATTTTGGGTTTGAACTAGCAGAGATACTCAATTGTTTAACAATCGAGCTGTGAAGACTTAGTTTCAGTTGTTTAACATGCTTAATCAAGCATGTAAACTTCATGGTCAACTTGATTGGAAGTAATTCTAGCATATGATCAATCACATATCCACATGGTTGTATTATTTATTCATATATGTTCACCTTTTAATATGTAATGTATTTCCATGATATATGATTGTAAACACGTGAGAGAGATTATGTATTTAGGTCAAGTATTTGTCCTTTCTCTATCACTTTGGTTAAAATTCATTTTTCCTTAGTATTTATTTTCATGTTTTTGTCCCATTTAAGATTTTGGAGGCCATTTTAGCTTATTAGGGTTTTTATTTCAAAATGATTTGGGCCCAGAAAGTTTGGTCTTTGATCTTATGTTTTTCTAATTGTGTTTTCAAGACTAAGAGGGAAGGGTGAAGGCAAGTTTGGGTGTCTATATTTTAGATTTTTGTCATTTCTATTACATTAACTATGTTTTAAATGTATGTGCTTTGTATTATTTGAAGGATTTTTCTGCACTTTCCCCAATAGATCTTCCAGCATCAACTAAGACAAAAATTTCTATAGGGATTGATTTATAACTTGAGTACTTTGGTATCTATACACCTTACTTCATTTTACCTCAAACTCAGTAAAACCCTTTCCTAACTGTATTTGAACTAAGTGATTCTCTTAATTGTTTGCATCAAAGTCATTTTTTCACTTTTATAAGATTGTACTTGTAACTTCAGGCCTATTAGTATTATTGGTAAGTTTCCTCATGTCAAGTTAAAATTGGCATTACTAATTTCTAACTAGATGGTTTCTCACATGGGTGAATTCAACTCATTATTTCATTATGGAGATTCATACATGTTGAGGGTTGTGCATTGTAGTTTGAAGTTATGTTAAGCATGCCTAATGTTCATTCAATGTGAATTTGAAACTTAAAAATGTCGGGGCTTATATCATAGGGAGTTTTGATGGTCCTACCTTACAAGCCTTTTTTCCCAACTTCTTGAATTCTAAACATCCCACAAGGGGATTTCCCCAATTGAAGCTAATGTTAACACTCAAAGTGGAATATTTTAGTGCTTTTCGTATTTTGTTCATGGGTTTATTAGGGATGGATTGGTTGGTCATTCTATTGTCACACCATTCATAGTTCTGGAATGTTTTCTATAATTGGTACATAATCAAACATATTTTTTTACGCAAGGATAAATTGTTAGATAAGTTATTAAATAGGTTATTCATATAATTAAATTCACATGTCACATCATAGGTATAGGGCGGCTGGGGACTTCTAAATATGTATCTTTTTGGAGAAGCGCTCATCTGCAAATCTCTGCACAGGGGCATTTTTGGGAACAGCCCGTGGAGTACCTTGATCAACAAAAAGTACCTGAAAGGAAGGAATCTGGCGTTCTGGCACAGAAGGTCCTCTCTCGGAATCAGGAGTGGTTCCCCTATCTGGCATAGCTTCAAAAAGATCCTACCCTTCTTCCTTTCCAACTTAAAATGGACTCTTTCTACTGGCTCGGCTGTCTTCATTGGTATCGACCCTACCCTACACAACCTTGAGTCTATGATCCCTCCGCCTTTACTCTCCTTTTTTCACTCTAGGGGCCTCTTTACCTGGAACCATCTCATTCACTCTTGGTCCTCTCTTGAGCCAATCTGGAAATCTGACCTTCAGCTTGACATTCCCCCCCCCCCCCCCCCTCCGTCAATTATGGCTCTCCTTCATATCCAGATTCACTCACCGCGGGGTTCTCCAAATTGGCACCAAGGATGAACTAATCTGGTCCACCAGCAACTCTATTCACCCCATCACTGTCCGGAACATTTACTCTGTTTTTTCTGCTGCTTTACCTTCTCTTCCTTCTGTCTTTCCTATCATTCTCTGGAAAGCCCCCTGCCCTCTCAAATCCATTCTCTTTTCTTGGCTCCTCTTCTCCAACAAGAATCTCTCCTGGGATGTTCTACAAAAGAAAGGATGGTCTGGGCCCGGTAGATGTCATCTTTGTCAAGTGGCTTTGGAATCGAACTTCCACATGTTCTTTCAGTGCTCAGCATCCACAGCTCTCTGGTATGAACTCTCCTGCATCTTCGGTTTTCCTCACAAGCTGTTTTCTTCTGTACAGGATGCTTTCTCCTGGTGGGGCACTCAATGCCCAATCTGGCAGGCTCTTTACATTACAACTTGTTGGAATATCTGGAAGTGGCGATGCCGGCGCATCTTTCAGGACTGCCCCCTTCCACTTTTCTCCATTCTTCCTATTATTCGGGGGTCTTTGCCTGATCCGTCCTAGGATGGGCTCTATTGGCGTCTACTATTCTGCTACATTTCACATACAACCTTTTCTATATATATCTGTTTGTTTTTGAATTTTCTCTGCCTCATCCTGGGCAGATCTTATAGTGCTATCGGACTGTTTCGGGGCACCATCTTCCTCTGTTTGCACCTTTGGTTCAACAGTTTTGGTCGACTATATATGCTTCTAATTTTCACGATTGTTATATTTTGGCTTTGTTCAAAATGCTTTGGTTCCTGGCTGAGGCTTTCTGCCTCCATTGTATATCTGGAACAATATTTCATCTTGCCTGTGGCATCTCGCCCTATGTATCCACGATCTTTATATCATCTTAATATAATACATTCAGCTTTTCCTTCTGAAAAGAAAAATAGGAGTATAAGTGATTCAATATACACATATATTGTATGTACAGGAGGTTGAAGATCCTAAAAGGGTATGGTAAGTATGGTTTTTTGCAAGGATATTTCTTGAGAAATAATTATATTTGGATACCTTTTTCGGAGATGTGCGTCGATTTCAACTTTTAAGAGAATTTGAGAAGCTGCGAATTTTAGCAAATTTTAATCTTTAGTCACTATTATTTTCATTCGTTTCTAAAATATGGTCTAATTGACAAGATCATTACATGTTTGAAGAACAAATTGGAAGATTTAATTATAGTTCAAGTTTTAGTTTATTCCAAAGTGGTGTTATTTTTACTTGTTATGTTAACAAGATGACTTGAGTTTCGGATATTTCATACATTGTGTATTTCTAATGCTATATTTCAAGCCATATTGAAAACCTTAAAATTTCAATATCTAACAACATTTTAAAATGCTCAATAGGTATTTTTCATATCACCTTAACTAAGGAACACTTTTTCTATAAGAAATTACATTCTTATTTTTAAAATGTATCTTTCCTAAAAATATTCTAACCTACTATATTGTTCTTTATCCACCCTTTTTCCACAATTTAAAGTTTAATTTTAAAGAGTTTTCTATTTAATGTCAGGCCAGGAGGTAACTCCTCAAATGTAATTGTGTTATTCATTTAGGTTGTTCATTATTATATACAAGAGGGAGTGATTGTTCAGTTCATCTCCCGATGACTCTCCATTTCCTCTATTATTTATTTACACTAATTACAGTTGTTCACCCAATCCCTATGATTAGGTGTCAAAATCCCCCCCCCCTTAATCTGAAGGGATGTTGGTGAGTCCAAGCATCGTTTTGAATCTTTCAAGCTTTTCTCTTCCAAGCGCTTTGGTGAAGATGTCTACAATCTGCTCATTAGTGGAACAACGGTGAAGATGGATTGTTTTCGCCTCAACATGATGACGAATCTGATGATATTTTGTATTGATGTGCTTCGTTCGATCATGGAACTTTGGGTTCTTGGCCAACTTTATTGCCAAGGTATTGTCAATCATGATTGGAGTCGATTGTACTTATTTTACCTACAAATCTTCCAGAATTTTCCTGAGCCACACAATTTCTTTTGTTGCCTCAATTGCTACCACAGATTCTGCCTCTGTTGTGGAATCTGCTAGAACTGATTGTTTGCGTGATCTCCAAGAGGTAGCTCTTGATCCAAGACTCATAGCATAACCCGGAGTAAATACCCCAGTTTCTTTGTCCCCATCGAAGTCTGAATGAGAGTATCAAATCAAGCTGAAGTCTCCCACCTGTGTATAATTGATTCCAAAGTCTTGAGTTCCCTTCAAGTACTTTAGAACTGTTTTTGCAGCAGACCAATGTCCCTCACAAGGTTTTTGCATAAACTTGGAGAGGATTCCAACAACAAATGAAATGTCTGGTCTGGTAGTAGTTAGGTAGTTGAGACTTCCTACAAGTTATCTATACTTTGTTGCATCCTCAAATTCTTTTCCTTCAATGGATGTGAGCTAAGTTTTGTTCCATTGGAGTAGTTATAGGATTGCATTTAGTCATGCCAAACCTGTTCAACAGATCTCCAATGTACTTCTTTTGAGAAAGGAATATGGACTTCGGATGTTGAGTTACTTCAATACCAAGATAGTAATGAACATAGCCCAAATCAGTCATTTCAAAACCTTTCCTCAATTCCTTCTTTATGGATGCAATGTAGCTCTCATTGTTCCCTGTCATCAAAATATCATCTGCATATACCACAAGATATACAACTGTTTTTCCAACCTTCTTGACAAAAAAATTTGCATCATCAAGATCATAATGTTTGAAATTGAGTTTCAAAAGATCCTTAGTTATTTTTTCATACCAGGCTCGCGGTGCCTTTTTGAGGCCATACAAGTATTTCACAAGTTTGCATACTTTATGTTCATGTCCTTTTACAACAAATCCTTCAAACTGGGACATAAAAACATTCTCTTTTAGATCTCCATTCAAGAAAGCAGTTTTTACATCCATTTGATGGACTTTCCAACCATTCCAAGCTGCTAGGGTAAAGAGTGTCTAGATGGTATCCCATTTTGTTGTGGGGGCAAAAGTCTCCTCATAATCGACCCCTTCCTTCTGTGCAAAACCTTTTGCCACAAGCCTGACTTTGTGCTTGTCAAGTGAGCCATCAGCTTTATACTTGTTCTTGTAGACCCACTTGCAGCCAATTGGTTTGGTTCCCAATGGAGGATCAACTAGCTTCCAAGTGCCATTATTTATCAAGGCATCATGCTCCTTTTGCATTGCTTCTTTCCATTCATCATGAGAAGCAGCTTCTTTGAATGAATTTGGTTCAAAATCTGTAGAAAAATTCAATTCAAAATCATAAGAAACATCCATATTAACAGGTGAAACAGAGTCATCTACATCACCTCCATTTTGCTGGGTTGAATTTCTAGTTCTTGTCTTTCCAACCTCATTAGGATGAACACTTTCAAGTGTGTTTTTCAGCCACTTTGGGGGACCTTCTTGAGATGGTCCAAGCTGCTCCTTTGATTGAGTTGGGACTGAATCAAGATTGAGTCTCCCAATTACATCTATCACATCACTCAAAGTATCTTTCATTGTTGGAGTTTCATTCGAGGGAGAGAGTGCTTCAGAAGAAGATTCCACAGGTTGATCTAGTATAGGAATCCCCCCTTCAAGATGTGGAATCTGATTATCAAATTCTTGAAATGATTTTGCATTTGCGAATCTATCCAAGCGATCAAGTTGCCGCTCAACAACTTTGTCAGTTTTGGATGATTCAAGAAAGATTACATCTCTAGATACAACAAATTTTTTATTGACTTCATCATAGAGACTGTATGCTTTGAAGGTGTTTGAATACCCTGGGAAGATACACTTACGAATTCTTGCACCAAGTTTGTTTCTATGTACCTTTGGTATCAAGGCATAACATGTGGAACCAAAGACCCTGAGATGCTTTACCAAAGGAATGTGCCCATATCACATTTCATAAGGAGTCTTGTTTCTAATAGCATTAGATGGACATCTATTCTTTACATATACAACACATAGAACTGCATCAGCCCAAAACATCAATTTTACATTTTTGAAAAACATCATGGAGCGCACCATATTTAAGATTGTCCTATTCATTCTTTTAGGTACTTCGTTTTGTGGGGATTACAAGACACAATTGTTTGATGTTTGATCCCATGTTGGCGAAGATAGTTTTCAAATTCATTTGAAGTGTATTCTTTTCCATTATCAGTGCGAATAGAGCCAATATGAGATTGTGCATCATTTTCAATCCATGTATGAAAGTTCTTGAATGTTTGAAAAGCATCAGATTTGTTCTTCAATAAATAAACCCAACACATTCTGGTGTAGTCATCAATAAATGTCATCATATATTTATTTCCATTTGCAGAAGGAACATGCATTGGACCACATAAATTTGAATGAATGAGTTCAAGTTTTCTATGTGCTCTGGAATGTGAATCATGAAAACACTGTTTTCTATGCTTTCCTAGAATGCAAGCATCACATTGCTTAAGTTTTTGAGGAGTTGTAGGCAAACCAGTAACACCATTTTTCTTCAACAAGCGGAGGTTGTCATAGTTTAAGTGTCCAAATCTAGCATGCCATAATAAACTTGATGGAAATGTACCTTCTTCATAATGAGAATTGTATGAGAAATTTTGTGCACGAGCAGAGGTACCCTGCAGCTTGAGAAGCCTTTCTTCTTCTATCCCCGTCATGACAAGTGAGTGGTCTGATGCTTTTCTCACCTCAAGATTTCCATAAAACATATGAATGGAGTGTCCTTGCTGGCGGATGTGGACCAAGGACAACAAGTTTCTCCTCAGCTGTGGGACATATAAAACATGATGCAGAAGAGAGTCTGGAAGACAAGGCAATTTAAGCCTGATTTTACCAAGCCCTGATGGCTTGAGTTTTGATTTGTCTGCAAAGTATACTGCTCCATCAACATTGTCAGTAAATTCTTCAAATAAGTTACCTCTTTTAAAAGTCATGTGGCAAGTTGCTCCTGAATCAAGCAACCAAACTTTTTCCCAAGAACAAAGTGAAGCATTAAATAAGTCTTCATTTACTCCAATATTACAGTGTGCCACAACATAGTGAACGGATTCAGGTGCTTTACCTTTCTCTTTGTCATTAGTTTTACCTATGGGTTGGTTTCTTTCATGCTCAATTCTATCCCAAGGAAACTTGCATGTGGATGCAATCATGTGATCCATCTCTTTTGCAGTGTATGCAATGCAAATCTAACTTTTCTCCTTGAGAGTGTCTTTCCCCCTGTCTTTGAAATTTCTTCCTCTTCCTCTTCGATCATCTCTTCCTCTGGAAGAATCTTGAGCATGATTCTTCTCTCTATGTGCAAGGCACACAGCCTTTTCAAAGGACCGAGGAGCTGTCTTCTTCCGAAAAGCTTTCTCTCTTTCAACAATTTTTTTTACGAGGGAGTCAAAGGTCATATCTTTGAGGTTTCCATTTGCTTGCAATGACTCAAAATAATTTGAGTAAGTGGGATAAAGTGCCTTGAGAAAAGCTATCAGAGGAATGTGCAGTTCAACATTAGTGACTTTGATATCATGCATAATAGATTTTACTTCTGATGTAAGAGAAAGAGGATCATTATTTTGTAATTCAAGGGTGAACAATTTAATCACGAGTTGAACAACTTCAAGTGCAGAGTGTGATTCATAGAGTTCCTTCAATTTTTGTAAGGCTTTGAAAGCATTTGAAAATGGCGAAATATGGCGACTCACCTCTTCATTTACTAATGTTGCAATCAATGCATAAGCCTTGTTCTTCTTATTTTCCTATCTTATTTAAATTATTATTTTTTCATCTTTCTATATATTGTAGACCCTTTAAAGGTGTAAATGGTCTAATTTTTATGAGTGATTTAACCAATTAGATATTCTTGATTATTGCCTTGTATCTTTGTTGCTTAGTCGTTACTTGAGAGCTAACGTACAGTAGTCTATGGAATTTGGAGACCTTTTCTATTGGATTGTGATTGTATCTATTTCATCTAACTAAGAACAATTATATTTGGAGAGTTACTTCTGGTTAAGGACTTTGTTCTTCCTATAATAAATGATAACGAAACGCTGGGTAATAAATGATAACGAAGCAATTCATTGATGGCTATTCTTATTATTTGACTTTTCTTTGTAGTTTGAATTAAGAATAAAAAATTAGATATTCATCCACCTTATTCACTTTCTTGTAATTTCATTCCTAACATAGAAATAGGAAGAAACCTAAGGTGTTTTCTCTATTTCTAATATTGGAAAAATATGAAAACATAATTAAAAAAAAAAAAAATAGTGAATTTAACCTGGATAATCTAAAATAGTTGTAAAATAGATTTGAAATTTTTATTATGATATTTTATTGACGTGTTTTCCATGTGTACCTGCAGTGGGATTCATGTCTATATCTAGTGTTAATTTTTTGCATTTTTGCATATCTAAAACATTTTTTTTCAGAATTTCTAACATGTTTTTTCCATGTTTTTATATTATATTTTATATAATGCCAACAAATTTACATTGTTAATAAATTTTTGAATTTACATGTACCTGGATTATTTAAAAATATTCCTCGAAATTAACAAGTGCTAACTTTAAAAATGAGGGAAGGGGAATTAAACAAAATGACTAGGCTTATTTTTTAGTGTTTTAAAACTATAGAAAATGTTGTAGAGATAATTATAAATATTTTGCAACAAATCCAATTAACAAAATACTCACTTAAATACTTGAAAAAGAGTTTAAAAAGAGATTGGCCATACTCACTTAAATACTTGAAAGAGTTTGAGATTGCATGGATGCCAATTATCTTGGTTTCTAAATATTTTAAATAAGATGCATCACTTGTAAATTATTGGAGTCTTGTATATCCATCAATAGGTATAATACCTTTTCATGATAATTTTCATGATAATTTTCAGATTATTAATTTGTTGAGTATATATAATATTATTTCCTACTCAGATTTAACAATGTATGTATTAATGTTTTTAGCAATATTAATGCTAAATGTGAATGTAAAGTTTTTTTTATTTTTTCTTGGGTTAGTTATATTTAATTTTTTTAGTATAACATATCTATTGAAGGAGCTATGAGCATACCAATATAGATCCGTCTTAACTTTAGATATATCATGCGCGGAGAAGGATAAAATCCTTGAAGGTGCAAACCATTTTTAGAGAGAAAATTTGAGAAAAAGTTTGTACCTCAAGGGATTTTTGTTCCTCTTAATGCATGATATATTCATAATTAAGATGAATATATGCTAGTTCCTACCACGCGACCATGTCAAAACTTTAGATCATCATATGTGTGTGCATTTGTGTTAAATGAGTTTAATACTTTGAAATCTACTAAGAATCATTTTTAATTTAGAGATTTATATTAAAAATGATACTTCAAAAATTACATTTGTGCTATATGTCCATTAATTTAAAGTGTATATTATTTTAATCCATTTGCTATGAATTCCCTCATGTACCTTTGTTGTAAGGTTTCTCTAAATTGTCAATTCCAGAATCTTATTTTGTGGTTCTTTAATCATCTTGTAGAATCTCAAGTCATGGTTTTGTTTATTTAGATTTTTGATAAATAATATAATTTACTTGGGAAAAGGATTTTCCTAGAACTAGATAAATTATTCTTAAACTAAAACAACATTTTAACAATCTTTCTCTATGTTTCTTGATATGGAACAGAGAATTAAATCATGAAATTTAAAAACATTTTAAATTAAAATATTATGTTTTATGATTTAAAATTGTCCATCTTAGTAAGTGTACAATAAATGTCCAAAACATTCTAAGGTTTAATTGGTCATAGCCATATTAAGGTGAGGAAACTCTTAATGATAACACCTATGTAGACATATTTAAATGGTACATCAAACAAGGATATCACTAAATATTTCTTTCACCCCTTTATCACATTCCCATGTGATTGAATGTTTTCTCCATATTTTCTTTATGTGATATACGAGCAAAAATGTTACACATTACCAATACATGGCCTATTTTTATTTTTTTTAGGCGGGAAATTATATTTATACACTATTTATGTTATTACTTTCTATACCTTATTCTAAATTTTTCTTCTATTTGTTACGCCAAGAGGTGCTCTACACCCCAGTATGGGGGAAATGTTGTAATGTCCGTAAATGAGTGAAAACATAATTTAAATATTAGTTCAATAAAAATATAGTATGGGTGAGATGTTATGGTGTTCGTAAATGAGTGTAAATATTTCAATGTTGGCTCAATAAAAATTTCTTTAAAGATTATAGAAAAAATAAAATGAAAAGATAAATGCACATTGCTAGGATTGACACATATGCACAAGATTTTTCCATTCTTCGATTGATTGCTACAATAATAGGGATAGGAATAATATATAAGTATGGATTCTTTAATGCGCCCATGGCATCGACAATAAAAACATAAAGGTGGTGTTGAATGGCATTAGGACACATGGCCAAGTTCAAGATATTAATGCTTCTACTAATTGGTGAGAAATTTCCTTGGGGTTTTTACATTTCAAGTTAATGTAATTATTCTTAGGACCTTTAAATGTTTCATGTATAATCATTTCACTTAAATATCCTTTCTTAGAGTGGTTAGATTTCATGCTATTTCATGTGATTGTGCTTATGCATAACTTTAGAGGTTTCATGTGATGTAGTTGTTGGGAACGTTTGGAGCTTTCATGCATGTAATAGATATATTTGAAAAAAATACTAATTATATATGATTATTAATATTATTGTTATATGATTATTAATATTATTATTATATAATTATATTCCAATAATAATAATAATAATAAAGAAGAAGAAGAAGAAATATCTTTTCTTAAAGATTTTAGATTTCATGCTATTCCATGTGATTGTACTTATCCATAACTTTAGAAGTTTCATGTGATGTAGTTGTTGGGTATGTTTGGAGGTTTCATGTATGTAGTAGATACACTTGAAAACAAATGCTAATTATATATTATTATTATTATTATATTATAATTAATATAATTATATTTTGAAGAAGAAGAAGTAGAAGCGAATCAAAAAGTCTTGATTATGAGGCCTCGTCCTAAGGGAATCAAAGAGAGTTGATCCCGTGATCAATAACAACTAGCAACAATATCAAAAGAAGTTCAATTTCTCCACATTTCACAGATGGTAAATAGGTAAACTGTGAGCCCTAATTACGGGGTATCACCCTAAGGGAATCAAGAGAGTTGAACCCGTAATCAATAACAACTAGAAACAATATCAAAGAACTTCACGTATAGCTTTAGACCACTTGCGCAAGATGATCGGTAGACATCTATGTTAGGTACATTTGGAGGTTTCATGTATGTAGTAGATATACTTGAAAAAAAATGCTAATTATGTATTATTATTAATATTATTATAATTAAGTGGAGGAAGAAGAAGAAGAAGAAATCGTCATCGCTGTCCTCCACATTTCACATATGGTAAACTAGGTAAACTGTGAGCCATGATTACGGGACCTCACCCTAAGGGAATCAAAGAGAGTTGAACCCATGATCAATAACGACTAGCAACAATATGAAAGAGCTTCATGTTTGGCTATAAACCACTTGAGCAGGATGATCGGTAGACATCTAAATAATATAAAGAGTTTTACTATAATATTATTTAATATTAATATTAAAATTTTAATATTACTAAGTTTAATATAATATGATATAATATTAAATATTAAATTTATTTATTTTTATATATATATATATATATATATATATATATATATATATATATATAGATATATATATTATTATATATAATAATATATTATAATTAATTATTATTATATTATTAATACCATCATAGATCCATCTTATCTTAGCTCTAAAAATCTTTTTGAGGGATCACATCTCTTAAGGTGCAAACATCTTTTCGAGTGTAGAACTTGAGAAAAGGTTTTCACCTCTAGAGTTTTAATCTCTCTAGACTCCTGATAGATCCTATGCCATATATATATATATATATATATATATATATATATATATATATATATATATATATATATATATATATGTATGTATGTATGTATATATATACATACATACATACATATATATATATATATATTCCATGTGTCAACTTGTCAACTTGTTACTGACATAAAAAATTTCAACATCTCTTTTATTTTGGGCAACACACCAATTACTTGTTTTTAATGTAAATTTTATTTTAATTTTTAGTTTCACACACACACACACACACCAACTCTATAGTGGGTTGTAATCTCAATATTATTTTAAATGTCATGTGTAGTCTCCATGTTGTGTAGTGAAAGAATTACACATTTCCCTCATATTAAAATGTAGAAAGAACTTATAATGAATTTGAAAAAAGAATACTATCAATTACGTTATCTCTTTATATATAAAGTTGATGTGATTATGTTATTTCACCAACAGGTGCTATACAACCCAATAGAGGGGTGATGCGTAGGCATTGGACGTTAGATGCAATGTAAGTATGTCAACATTTTTTAGATATCGACTCTATTACACATTACATATGGCAGGGATATATATAAAAATATATAATAACCTTAATGAAAACCCTATGTCGCTTCTATAAAAGTGTGCTCTGGAGAGAGAATTTTATACTAGGAAACCTTATCATTTATGGTTAGTTTTCTACATTGTAAGAGATCTCATGGGAGACTGGATTAGTTGATTCCCTAGCAAAAAGGGTGAAGGTTTTCATTTTTATTCCCTTTATTTTTTCTATATTTTACTGTGTAAATGGTCCTAATAAGAGTACACAATGATTGCTATACAATAGAATTTTTTCTACTGCTTAGGGCCAATAACAATGCAAAAATGATTGAAGATCACATGAAGGTTTGGCAATAGAAATTCTTTTATATCTTTATTTTTGTTTTCCTTTCCTTTAATTTTGATAAGCTATATATTATGAACTGGGGGTTTGTGTATACCAAGGCATTTTTCCCCTTTGCATAGGGCCTAAATTGATGAATTACGTCACTCAATGGGAGGAAACATTTTCTTCTATGGCTTCAACAAGTCCGTACTTTATGATTTTTATTAATATTCTAATGTTCTTATCTGTACAAAACCCTAAATCCCACAACTTCTTCTCTGGTTGTCTTTCCATTGTTTCAAGGTTTATGTTTATTTCCATTTGGTTTACCTTTAGGGATTTTTACTCCTTGCCTCACTAGGGACTATAGAATTCACCTCAAGATCAAAGTCCGTTGTGTCTCCATTATTTTTCTGATTTTTTTCAATTTTAACCAAATTTTTGGAAAAATGCTAAATATTTCTATTTTTTCGTACATTCAAAAAATATCTAATTTCTGGAAATCTTATTTCTAATTTTCATTGGTTGAGCTAGCCTTGATGTGACATAATTCCTCTGGTGTAGAGATTCTTATTTTTTTTATTTTTTAGTGCTTGACAAATCATTTTAAAATAAAAAAAATGGTTAAGTTTGTGAGTGGGCATTCTATCAGTCAGTGCTATGAAACTATTATGCATGAAAGTGGTACTTCTCTACCCTATGATGCCATAACTGATGGGGTTATAGATCCCTTACATAGGTGAGGTGTGTGGGGGATCTATAATATTGATACATTGTAACACCCTCCTCCCACACCTACCCAAGCAACCGGCCAACCGAGGTAAACAAGTGACGAGAGGCCAATATGATATGACTCGACCTCCTAATTCAAGTTAAGGAATTGGAACCGATGGAAAGACACCATACAAATATCCAAAATCATCATTAGGAGCCTTAGGAACCAACTGAACCTTTCTGCCAACCATCCTCTGGGTCCCACTAACATTTTGGACTACTCGACCTTTGGACGCTCTCATGATATGGGCATGCCAGTGTCCAGGGACCTCTAGATGCTCTCACAGGCCTGCAAGGCAGCATCCTGGGACTCTTTTTGTAACTTTTGCGTCAGCGTCCATGGGATTTAAGCCACTTTTTCAGGTCTAGAGCCAAGGTCACTGCCCAGAATTGAGTCACATCTTCATAACAGTAAAATAGCAAGGAAATGAGAGTATAAATGAAATCATTTGAATGGGTCATTGATTGGTCCCCTAGTAGCCATGATGGGCATTTTGTCAAACATATTAAGAAAATTTAATCTACATGTGTAAATAACATATTTGAGCATAGGGGTCTCATATATAGTTGAGAATTGCTAAGTAGCATTGATGCCTCAGCACATCAACTTCCATTTCATCCATTAGGTCATAGATACATTGTCCATTCATTTACAAGTAAAAACATGATGAGAGCCATACATAGCTACTGCCATAAAACATATATATATATATATATATATATATATATATATGTGTGTGTGTGTGTGTGTGTGTGTATATATATATATATATGTATATATGTATATATGTATATATGTATATACATATATACATATACATATACATATACATATACATATACATATACATATACATATACACATATATATATATATATATATATATATATATATATATATATATATATAAACAACATAATAGAAACATAAATACAAATGAAATCATAGCCATATGATCCACATATAAACTGGTATAATACTCATAGAAATATAAGGAGAAATAACCTCTTCTTCATGATAAAAAATCCAAACCCGGGATGGGACTTCCACTTTCCACCTGACCATAGAATGGTTGAGCCAAATCTCTCTTCAGCCATTCACCCCCATTCTATATTCCAAGCATGAATGTGGGATCTCATAGAACACATCAATCCAAAACCATCCAGGGCTTCCAAAGGCCATCCACCTCAACCCATCAAACAATGATTCCACCTGACGGTCGAACATCAGAATGGTCTCTATCCAAGCCTTCCATGGCTCTAAAGTGTTTTTCCAACCAAGGCTCCAGGAATAGTAACTCAACCCACAAATTTTACCAGGCTCCAGAGCGTTTTTCCAACCAAGGCTCCCGAACTAGTAACTCAACCCACCAAGGGCTCCAGAGTGTTTGTACAACCAAGGCTACGGGACTAGTGACTCAACACAAGCTATTACAGGGATCTAGAGCATTTTTCTAACCAAGGCTCCAGGACTAATAACTCAACCCAAGCTAAGAAAACATGAGAACCAACCAAAACAAAACAATGAAAATAAACCCACAATCTGCATGGCTATCCAAGAAATGGCAAGGCTAGGCAATCCACTATCAATCTCGGTTATCCTCCATGCCACTGACATATCACAACCAAAAAACCACAACATATCCCATGCATGCCAAAACTATTGAGAAAAACATGCATGTAACTTGGTATCTGCAAGAAAATCCGATTGTAGCTATTGCTCTCGATGTCCTCTTGCACTTTCCTACTCCTCCTTTGCCTTCTTTATGCAAAAATAAAATTATGCTACACCCTCCAAGTGTCCTCCAAGAAAACTCTAAGTATCCAAGAGTACGAGAGAGATCTAAAATTGAATTGAAAAAGGGTTACCAACTGATCCTCAAAAAGAATTTTTATGAGTGAGGGCTATATTTTCATTCATTTTCCATTATTTTCCTTCAATTTCCTCCTCACATGCAACTTGTTACCTTTCACCTCCCTTTTCTCCTAATTTCCATTATTTCCATAAATAAATGTGCCATAATGCCATTTTTCCTTTCCAAAGCCTTAGCCATTTCCTGTGCCAATTTCCTTAGCCATTAATAAATCACAAGTAATCTCCATCGCTGGGATTTTTTTCCAACATTCAACTTGGAATAAGCGTCCCATCAATCGTGGTTATTATTTTCCTTTATTAACTTTTATTAGATGGAATTTTCACCAGAGTTGTTACAAACCCCCCCTCTTGGGGGAACATCATCCACAGTGTTCAACAACACCTATAATGAGAAAACTGTTGTAAGCAAAATATACTGCTTATGGAGCTTTATAACTTAGCTCGATGCAATATTTACAATGATCAACCTGCTAAGAATCAAACCAACATGAAAACATAACAACGTAACATCATAATGACATGACACCCATACCACTTATTGGAGCTTTATAACATAGATCATGGTGATATTTACATATACATATGTACATATACCAAAATCACCAAACATTTACCAAGACATATACCAAAGCACCATACCAAAACTAATTTGCCTCAACCAACAAACAAGGAAGGATACATAACCCATATTTGATCCGCCATCTCCCATGTAGCTTCATTAGGCCCAAAATTCTTCCATGGCACCTTAACTTGCTCGATTGCTTGGTTTTGGAGCATGAGCACCTTTTTCTGCAATATACACTGAAGCTCTGGTTGGAATTCTCCATCTGGTTCCACCTACAATACAGTCCAGTCAATCACATGATCAACATATTTAACACACTTCTTAAGAAATGAAACATGGAAAACATCATGGAATTTCACTATGAGAGGAAGTGCAAGTCGACAGGCTACTGGCCTAATCCTCTCAACAATATTGAAGGGTCCACAAAAGTGGTGCTAGCTTGGGACATGATCCAATCCATAAGAAGATCTTATTTAGTTTGGTGCACGAGTACACTTGTTCCCCAACCTGGAACTCCTTGAACAACCTATTCAGATCTACATAGCTCTTCTTCCTATCTTGTGCTACCTTTATATTTTTCTTTATAGCCTGAATCTCATGTTCCATGTCTTTCAACATGTCAGGTCCAATCAACACCCTGTTAACTGGATCACTGTAGCTAATAGGAGTATTACAACTCCACCCATACAATGCCTCAAATGGACTCATCCTCAAAGATTCCTGATACTCATTTTTTGTAAGTGAATTCTACCAGTAGAAGGTACTCTTCACACTTTCACTACTGATGCATCACATAAAACCTCAACACGTCTTCCAATATCCTATTGACCCTCTCTGTCTATCCATTTTTCTGCAAATGATAAGTTCTACTGAAGGCCAACTTTGTGCCCAAACCTGCAAATAACTCCTTCCAGAACTTGGAAGTGAACTTTGCATCCCTGTTTGACACAATCGTTTTCAGAACACCATGCAGTCTAACTAGATCTCTAATGAATACTTGTGCTACATCGCTAGCTGAGAATGTAGACTTCACTGGAACACAGTGTGCAACCTTTATCAACCTGTCCACAATGGCCATGATGGAATCGTGTTATCTCACTGTCCTCGGAAAACTTGTGATGAAGTCCACGGAAATGACTTCCCACTTTGACTCAGGAATTGTAATAAGCTATAGCAGTCCATTTGGATGTTTACACTTTGCCTTCACAAGCTGACAATCAAAACACCTAGCGACAAACTCTGCTACATCTCTCTTCAAGTTCGGCCAACAATAAAGTCTCTTCACTATTGTTAGTATCTTCTGATAACCTGGGTGACCCTAATATAGTTTTTCATGAAACTCTCTCAATATCACCTTCTTGAGCTCATTGTTATCTGGCATATATATCTTGTCTCTGAATTTGACCAATCTGTTTACCGTAATGAAATAGTCCACATATTTTGCACCTACAACTGTACCTATACATGTACCACTACCTATACCTGTACCTGTACTGTCACCTGTTCCTGTACCTGTACGTATACTACCACTTGTACCTGTGCCTATACCTGTACTTTGTTGCAACCTAGGTGTAATATCCATATATCTAACATCTTGCTGCCATGCCTGCAAGATACTATCATGTAAGTATGGCCCATAGGAGCTCATAGTTGTTAAGTGATTTACCCGTATCTGCCTTCTAAGACCATATTCCACCATGTTCTCTTTACCTTTGATATATATGATATTGAAATCAAACTCACTCATCGTAGCCAACCACCGAGCCTTCCTACAATTTAGATTCAGTTGGTCAAATAGATACTGCAAACCACTGTGATTACTCATCAATGTAAATCTCCTGCCGAGAAGATAATGTCTCCACATCTTCAATGCATGTATAATTGTTGCCAACTCAAGATCAAGAGTGGGGTAGTTCTTCTCATGCTCATTTAGTTTCTGTGACTCATAGAATAGCACCTATCCATCTTGTATAAGGACTCCACCAAGTACCTTCTTACAAGCATTTTTTCATACTACAAACTCTTCATTCAGATCTGCAATATTTAACACTACTGCATGTGTCAACAACTGCTTGAGCTGCTCAAAACTAGCCTCACACTCCTCTGTCCATTTTAACTTCTTAACTTTCCTCTACATTGATGTGATAGGATAAGAAATCTGTGAGAAGTTCATGATGAACCTCCTATAATAGCCTACCAACCCCATGAAAAATCTCGCCTAATCTACATTCTTAAGAGCTACCCACACCATGATGGCCCTTATCTTTTTTGGATCTACTGCAATTCCCTCCTTGGAGACAACATGCCCCAAGTAGTGTACCTTATTCTGAAATAAACTACACTTGTTGAGCTTAGCATAGAACTGATGCTCTCCCAATAACCTCAAAACTGCTGCTAAATGCTCGGCATGCTCTTCCTCATTTTTTGAATATGCCAATATATCATCAATGAGCACAATAACAAACTTATCCAAATACAGGTGCAACACACTATTCATCAAGAACATAAATGTATTGGAACATTAGTTAAGCTAAATGAAACTACAACAAACTCATAATGCCCATACCTAGTCTATAAAGTTGTCTTGTAAACGTCCTCCTCTTTGATGCATACTTGATGATATTTGGATCTCAAATCAATCTTCGAGAACACTATTGCTCCCTTCAACTAATCGAACAAGTCATCAATCCTCAATAACAGATACATGTTATTGATGGTCACTTTTTTCAACTTCCCATATTCAATGCATAATCAAAGAGTACCATCTTTCTTCTTCACAAACAATACTGGTGCACCCCATGGTGATACACTTGGCCTAATGTACCCCTTGTCCAACATTTCCTTCAACTGTAGCTTCAAATCAACCAACTCAGATGTGCTAGTCCTGTGAGGTGCTTTTGATGCTGGAGCTGTGCCTTACACCAACTCAATAGAAAATTTTACCTCCCTGTGAGGTGGAAACTCTGTAATTCCTCGAGGAAATACATCCTTGAACTGCTGTAAAACTGGGTACCTTCTCAAAACATATGCATCCTCAACTTCGTTACCTTTGTCACTAGAAATGTGTACTACAAATAACACACAACATTTTCTATGGCTGTGCTTTTCTTGCATGGCTGTCACCATCCTAACTTGTGTGGGTCTCTTCTTTCCTTGCAAGACTCTCGGTTCCCCATTTTCATCCAAGCACTCAATAGCTTTGTCATAACAATCCACCTTGTTTCTATGAAAATACAACCAATCCATTCCCAACAACATATTATATGATCCCAATAGTAATACATTCAAATGTGTTGCGGTATGCATACCATTTGAATCAAATGCACAAGATCTTACCCAATGATACACTCACTTCTTGGTACATGTAGCCAATTTCACTAACCAATATTCTACATGCAATTCCTTACTCAAACCACACTTGTAAACCAAGTTAGGATTAACATAACTATAAATAGATCCATGGTTAATCAAAATAGAAATAACTTAATCACAAATCTTACCGTATATCTCAATGATAGATGCCTGATGGTCTACCTATTTGTTATCCAATGCCACATAAATACAGGGAACACTATGACCAACATCCCCAACAGTTTGTGCATCTTGTGCACTATATATCCGAATCCTACCACCCTGACATTTTGGACAATCCATCCTGTTATGATCTCCTCCACAAGTCCAACATTGCACGGGCTCCTTATTCTGCTCCTCAGATAGATGTCCCTTTCCTCTATCTGATGCATTGAAATTCTTAGATGATGCAACATTTTGTTTATTATCTATACCCTGAGGTCTTGCTCGTTTCTTGTCCCATTTTCCTTTCTCTGCATTACCTTTCTAGTCTGGCTTAGTCTCAAGTTTGCGCTTCAATTTCTCATAGCAATGCCTTAGCTTTTGGATGGCCTCCTCCAATGATCTAGGCTCATCGAACTCAATCACGTTTTTGAATGCAACCAATAATCCACTAATGAACCTCTGAATCTTGGCCTTCTCCGTGAGATAAGGCACATACCTTAGTAGCTCCAAGAATCTACTAGTGTACTCCTCATTTGTCATCGATCCCATCTTTAGATCATAGAATTAAGTAGCCCTATTATCAAAGTACCTCTCCGATAGATACTTATTTTTGAATAACCGCTCAAACTCACTCCAAGTCAATTATTTCTCATTAATACATCTGAAATTCTTCACAAGTCCCACCAAATGTCTGCTTTACCTTTGAGACTGAATGTAGCTACTCTGGCTTTCATGTTCTCTGAATAATCATGCAACCTGAAGAACTTCTTCATGCAAAGCAACCATGCCTCTCCATCCTGCAATTTCTTCATCACTCCATCAAAAGTAGGTGGCTTTTCTTTCTTAAACTCATTTGGAATGTATCCCCCATCACTACTATTGTAAGGATGATAACGATACCGATCAACATGCCTATCAGAATAAGAACTAGAATGCTACCCGTGTCTATCCCTCCTCCTATCCGGAGTGTCCAACAATATGTCATCTCTGACCGTGTCACCACCATCTGACCCATGATCACCATGCGACCTACTACCATATGCCTCATTAGTTTTGTTCTCCTACTCATGGCTAATCCGAAGTGGTCGTTGTTGTTGTAAATATGACAAACTCTGAAGTATCACTACATTTACCTCTGCTAGCTTCTCTTGTGCATGTATGATTCTGTCATTATCTGCCTTACAACTCCTTATTTCTTCCTTTAAGATTCTTAGTGCATCTGCCAAGTCGAAAGAGTTCCCAACACCACACTGCTCTTCTGATTCATAGGGAGAGTCTTTGTAGTCTACCATCTTTCTAGCCATTTGATATTTCTTCCTGCAAGGTATATCATGTCAGCTAAACCAAATCACAATAAACCAACGTACCTTAGTATATCTCGGGGAGGATACCTTGTCTACAAGATCAACAAATCAACGTGATACATGTATAACATAATCATGACATCATATAGAAACATAACACATAATCATATGACCATGCAACCATCATTCTAGCTAGGGTCCATTCATCAATGCATGATCTTAATAACAACTCATACCATGACCTCATGCATGAAAACAACCACTACATCATTGTACACTTGACCACATGCAAACATTAACATGCATAAGAAATGTGTAACCAACCATGCATATGCATAAACACATGTAATCAAGCATAAATGAACAATACTTGTAACCAAATCTATAGGAATGATACATGTAACCAAACATACAAGAATGTAACCAAGTGACATATAACAACATGTAACTAGTCATACACTCATGATGATGCACTCCACAATAACAACATCAAGTTCCTCATGACGACATCACTACAGCCATGATCAACCTTATGCAAATGCAAAAAGCATATGGAATGCAAGTGTAAGAGAAACACATGCAACTAACATGCATGCATGACCAACACACAACCCATCTAGTCCGAGGGGTGAACCATGCTCTAATATCACTCTGTAACACCCTCCTCCGACATCTACCCAAGTAATCGGGTAGCCAGGGTAAACATGCAACGACATACCACTATGATATGATTCGACCTCCTAAGTGATGTTAAGGAAGCGGAACCGATGTAAACACACCATACAGACATCTAACATCATCATTAGGACCCTCAGGAACTAACCCAACCTTTCTGCCAACCAGCCCCTAGGTCACACTGACATTTTGGACTACTTTGTGTTTAGATGCTCTCATCCTATGGGCATGCTAGCGTCCAGGGACCTATGGACGCTATCATGTTATGGGCATGCCAATGTCCAGGGACCTTTGGACGCTCTCATAGCCTTGCAAGTCAACGTCTAAGGACTCTTTTTGTCAGTGTTGTGCCAACGTCCCCAGGATTTGAGCCACCTTTTCAGGCCTAAAACTGAGGTCACTGCCTAGAATTGAGTTACATCTTTAGAACAGTAAAATAACAAGGAAATGACAATTGAAATTCATTCACTTGAATGATACCTTGACTATAACCCTACTTGATCCGGATTTAAACATGAACACAACAAATTACAAAGATAACCATAAACACAGATATGCAGCGGAAATAATACTTCATTTCATTAATGTAAAATACTGAAATACGCTTACAACAGTAATGGAAATAAACCAGCTAGGGCGATGGTAGCTTATCTCTGAGAAGAGATGTGGTGGCTACATGCCTCTGAACTGTTCTAAAACTGTGTTACAATGAGGCTCGAAGGCCTATTTATTGTTGAGAAATAATGGAAAACCCTTCACATCCCAAAACCTAACCCTAGAAGATGAAATGCCAAATTGTGGGCCCCGTTTGGGTAAATTGGTACATCAATTTCCCGGGGTCGTAACTTTGGCATACGATCTCCGTTTGACGCGTACAATAGCTCGTTAGAAAGATCTATTCGAGCACTACAACTTTGGGTAGGGAAACATTAGTCCATGGACCCATGTTGCCCCCATATTTCCCAAAAAACGTTTTTTAGGGCCTCAAAACAGCTCTAGAAGTTTAGGACCCGAAAAACTGCTAAAAATAGTAAACTGTGCTACAATTTAGGAAACTGAAAAAATAAAAGAGACAGTTGTGGGGGTCCAAATGGGATAGGTGGGTGGCCACCAACATCCACCTGGATCATTCCTCCCACCTTAGGAAGCAATGGTCCCCATTGCGTTGAGTTCCTCCATCTGCTGAACTTGGTCCCTGGTGAGTTGTTTTGCAATCTCAGATGTGTCCAGTAATGGTGGGAAGCATGGTCGAGGGCAGTACACATTGAATGGAGGAATGTTTTGTTTCAAAGCATTGTTTCTCGTAGCCTTGGTACTGCTGCAAGGACCATGTTGGAGTGGTCTGAGTTTCTGATGGGTTCGGTAAGGCGTTCTATTTGCAGATGTAACCAAACTTTGTCGCCCACCTGAAACTTGTGTGGTACCCCTGTGGGTGAGGAGAAGTTATTCCTGTGTTTTGTCATGACCATATCCCTTTGCTGCTGCTGTTGTTGCTGTGTTGAGGAACCCTTCACAGGGGTCATGGAAGTGGCAACGATCTTCCCCTTACTTTGGGAGTGAACCAAACAAAAAATAAATTTCCTAGTTTGTGAGATGAGCTTGTTGCCTTTCTTAGCAGTGATCAAAGATGTGGCGGTAGGTGGGGCTACCTCTGGTATCCTATATAATGAATTATTTAAAGAAATAATGACAGCACGAGGCCTTGACTCATACATAGCATGTCGCCTCCACAAGTATGGCTGGCCTAATAGTACATCACAAACATCCAGAGGTGTAACATCACACAATACCTCATCTATGAAGGGCTTGATGCTGTAGGGAAGGCAACACTGCTGGCAAACTTTGAGATCTCGTCCCTCATGAAGCCACCCAATATTGTACGGTTGTGGGTGTGGTGTAGTTGGTAGGCCCAACTGCTTCACGACCTCTGCTAAAATGAGGTTCTTTTGGCTACCACTGTCGACAATGAATTGCAGCGACGAACCCTTCACCCACATCTGTGAGTGGAAAAGACGTTCCCCCTTCTTTGGATCTTCAGGCTCATTTTTCTGGATCTTGGTGGTGGCAACAGTGGCGCTAGGATCCACATCAATGATTTGCTTCCCTTTGCCATTCCCCTTGTCAGGTTTTGGCTCAGGGTCAGAACATGCATCTGATTCGAAAGCCTTCAACTCGGCCACCAGCGACTGCTTGGTCCGACACTCACTTGTGTTATGAGTGGGACTCTTGTGGAACTCACACCACTTTCATGTTTCCTTCTTTGGCTTCGTGGTGGTGTTCTTTTCTTGCGGCTTCGAGGGATTGTCTTGGGTCAACCCACCTTGGCATTGTCCTGTGGGCTTCGGATTTGCAGATCCAAAGTCTCGCTTCTTCTGTTTGAACTTTTGCTTGATTTTGACAGCGTATCGATCTGCTGTGCCGAGTGAGGAGATGTTCAAGAACTCCATCTCTTCCTGGATGTATTTGTGTAGGCAGCGAAAGTATTTGAGTACCAGATGCAGCTCAGAATCTTTGATACCCAATTGTGTGCAAAGGGTATGAAAAATGTTTGTGAACTCTGGCACATCTTGGTCTCATCCCTGCCGCAGTGTGGTCCATTTGATGTATTTCTCCTCATAGCTTTTGACAGGGTAGTACTGCTCCTTGATGGCATCCCAGAAGTCATTCCAAGTGGGTGCGGCTGAAAACATTGAGCCTATACTTTCATCCTTCTGCTCGCAGTAGGTTTCTCACCAGTCCTTGATGTGGCGGGCTGCTTTGAGAAGAGAAAAAACAATCTTTTCCCGACTCAAAAATTCATGAACAGAAAAATAACCCTCTAGCAGATTTAACCATTTATCTATGGCATCTGCGTCTATCTGACCCTCGAATATGGGGATTTCAAAATTAACTTGTACCTTAAAGGGCGTGGCATTTCCAGAGTAGCTGCTGGAAGCCGATGCATCGCTTTTGGGTAGCCGCTGAAGGATCTAGGCAAAGTTGTCCATCATCGCATTCCGTTGTCGCTCGAGGGCTTCTTCGAGCAATATTTTGATAGGATCTCCTGCCCCCTCGTCTTTCTTCTCATCCACCATGGGAGGCCGTCGGGATTTGTGAGGCTAGTCTTGCAAAGGTTCAACCAGTTCAAGCCCTAACTCCTTATATCCCGACCTCGTTGGGGACATGCAAAGAAAAACAGAGAAAAAGCAGACCGCTCTCATACCACTGATCCATATTTAAACAGGAACGCAACAAATTACAGAGATAACCATAAACACAGATATGCAGCGGAAATAATACTTCATTTCATTAATGTAAAATACTAAAATATGCTTACAACAGTAATGGAAATAAACCAGCTAGGGCGATGGTAGCTTATATCTGAGAAGAGATGTGGTGGCTACATGCCTCTGAACTGTTCTAAAACTGTGTTACAATGAGGCTCGAAGGCCTATTTATTGTTGAGAAATAATGGAAAACCCTTCACATCCCAAAACCTAACCCTAGAAGATGAAATGCCCAAATGTGGGCCCCATTTGGGTAAATTGGTACATCAATTTCCCGGGGTCGTAACTTTGGCATACGATCTCTGTTTGACACATACAATAGCTCGTTAGAAAGATCTATCCGAGCACTACAACTTTGGGTAGGGAAACATCAGTCCATGGACCCATGTTGCCCCGAAATTTCCCAAAAAATGTCATTTAGGGCCTCAAAATGGCTCCGGAAGTTCAGGACCCAAAAAACTGCTAAAAATAGTAAATTGTGCTACAATTTAAGAAGTTGAAAAACTAAAAGAGACAGTTTTGGGTGTCCAAATGGGATAGATGGTGCCACCAACACCCACTTGGATCATTCCTCCCCCCTTAGGAAGCAATGGTCCCCATTGCATTGAGTGCCTCCATCTGCTGAACTTGGTCCCTGGTGAGCTGTTTTGCAATCTTGAATGTGTCCAATAATGGTGGGAAGCATGGTCGAGGGAAGTACACATTGAATGGAGGAATGTTGTGTTTCAAATCATTGTTTCCCGTAGCCTTGGTATCGCTGCAAGGAGCATGTTGGAGTGGTCTGAGTTTCTGATGAGTTCTGGTAAGGCGTTCTCTCTGCAGATGTAACCAAACTTTGTCGCCCACCTGAAACTTGTGTGGTACCCCTGTGGTTGAGGAGAAGTTATTCCTGTGTTATGTCATGACCGTATCCCTTTGCTGCTGCTGCCGTTATGTGGAGGAACCCTTCATGGGGGTCATGGAAGTGGCAACGATCTTCCCCTTACTTTGGGAGCGAACTAGACAAAAAATAAATTTCCTAGTTTGTGAGATGAGCTTGTTGCCTTTCTTAGCAGTGATAAAAGATGTGGTGGTAGGTGGGGCTACCTCCAGTATCCTGTATAATGAATTATTTAAAGAAAGAATGACAGAACGAGGCCTTGACTCATACACAGCATGTTGCCTCCACAAGTATGGTTGGCTTAATAGTACATCACAAACATCTAGAGGTGTAACATCACACAATACCTCATTTGTGAAGTGCTTGATGTTGTAGGGAAGGTGGAATTGTTGGCAAACTTTGAGATCTCGTCCTTCATGAAGCCACCCGATACTATACGGCTATGGGTGTGGTGTAGTTGGTAGGCCCAACTGATTCACGAAGTCTGCTGAAATGAGGTTATTTTGGTTGCCACTGTCGACAATGAATTGCAGCGGCGAACCCTTCACCCACATCTGTGAGTGGAAAAGACGTTCCCCCTCCTCTAGATCTTCGGGCTCATTTTTCTGGATCTTGACGGTGGCAACAATGGCACTGGGATCTGCATCAATGATCTGCTTCCCTTTGTCATTCCCCTTGTCAGGTTTTGGCTCAAGGTCGGAACATGCATCTGATTCGGAAGCCTTCAACTTGGCCACCAGCAACTGCTTGGTCCAACACTCACTTGTGTTATGAGTGGGACCCTTGTGGAACTCACACCACTTCCCTGTGTCCTCCTTCGGCTTCGTGGTGGTGTTCTTTTCTTGCAACTTCTAGGGGTTGTCTTGGGTCACCCCGCCTTGGCTTTGTCCTTTGGGCTTCGGATTTGCAGATCCAAAGTCTCGCTTCTTCTGTTTGAATTTTTGCTCGATTTTGACAGCGTATCGGTCTGTTGTGCCAAGTGCGGAGATGTTCAAGAACTCCATCTCTTCCTGGATGTATCTGTGTAGACAACTGCGGTATTTGAGTTCCAGATGCAGCTCAAAATCTTTGATACCCAATTGTGTGTGAAGGGTATGAAAAATGTTTGTGAACTCCGGCACATCTTGGTCTCATCCCTGCCGTAGTGTGGTCCATTTGATGTATTTGTCCTCATAGCTTTTGACAGGGAAGTACTGCTCCTTGATGGCATCCCGGAAGTCATTCCAAGTGGGTGCGGCTGAAAACAGTGAGCCTGTACTTTCATCCTTCTGCTCTTAGTAGGTTTCCCACCAGTCCTTGACGTGGGGGGTTGCTTTGAGAAGAGCAAAAACAATATTTTCCCGACTCGAAAATTCATGAACAGAAAAGTAACCCTCTAGCAGATTTAACCATTTATCTATGGCATCTGTGTCTATCTGACCCTCGAATATGGGGATTTCAAAATTAACTTTTACCTTAAAGGGCATGGCATTTCTAGAGTAGCTACTGGAAGCTGATGCGTCGCTTTTGGGTAGCCGATGAAGGATCTGGGCAAAGCTATCCATCATCGCGTTCCGTTGTCGCTCGAGGGCTTCTTCAAGCAATATTTTGATAGGATCTCCTACCCCCTCGTCTTTCTTCTCATCCGCCATGGGAGGCCGTTGGGATTTGCGAGGCTGGTCTTGCAAAGGTTCGACCAGTTCAAGCCTTAACTCCTTATATCCCGACCTCATTGGGGACATGCAAAGAAAAACAGAGAAAAAGCAGACCACTATGATACCACTAATCCATATTTAAACAGGAACGCAACAAATTACAAAGCTAACCATAAACACAGATATGCAGCGGAAATAATACTTCATTTCATTAATGTAAAATACTGAAATACGCTTACAACAGTGATGGAAATAAACCAGCTAGGGCGATGGTAGCTTATCGCTGAGAAGAGATGTGGCTACATGCCTATGAACTGTTCTAAAATTGTGTTACAATGAGGCTCGAAGGCCTATTTATTGTTGAGAAATAATGGAAAACCCTTCACATCCCAAAACCTAACCCTAGAAGATGAAATGCCAAATTGTGGGCCCCATTTGGGTAAATTGGTACATCAATTTCCCGAGGTCGTAACTTTGGCATACGATTTACGTTTGACACATACAATAGCTTGTTAGAAAGATCTATCCAAGCACTACAACTTTGGGTGGGGCAACATCGGTCCATGGACCCATGTTGCATGGACCGATGTTGCCCCCAGTTTTCTCAAAAAACGTCATTTAGGGCCTCAAAACGGCTCCAGAAGTTCAGGACTCGAAAAACTGCTAAAATAGTAAACTGTGCTACAATTTAGGAAACTGAAAAGCTGAAAGAGATGGTTGTGGGGGTCCAAATGGGATAGGTGGGTGGCCGCCAATATCCACCTGGATCATTCCTCCCCCCTTAGGAAGCAATGGTCCCCATTGCGTTGAGTTCCTCCATCTGCTGAACTTGGTCCCTGGTGAGCTGTTTTGCAATCTCGGATGTGTCCAATAATGGTGGGAAGCATGGTCGAGGGTAGTACACATTGAATGGAGGAATGTTGTGTTTCAAAGTATTATTTCTCGTAGCCTTGGTACTGCTGCAAGGACCATGTTGGAGTGGTCTGAGTTTCTGATTGGTTCTAGTAAGGCGTTCTCTCTGTAGATATAACCAAACATTGTCGCCTACCTGAAACTTGTGTGGTACCCATGTGGGTGAGGAGAAGTTATTCCTGTGTTCTGTCATGACCGTATCCCTTTGTTGTTGTTACTGCTATGTGGAGGAACCCTTCACGGGGGTCATGGAAGTGGAAATGATCTTCCCCTTACTTTGGGAGCGAACCAGACAAAAAATAAATTTCCTAGTCTGTGAGATGAGCTTGCTGCCTTTCTTAGCAGTGATCAAAGATGTGGCGGTAGGTGGGGCTACCTCCGGTATCCTGTATAATGAATTATTTAAAGAAATAATGGCATCACGAGGCCTTGACTCATACACAGCATGTCGCCTCCACAAGTATGGCTGGCCTAATAGTACATCACAAACATCTAGAGGTGTAACATCACACAATACCTCGTCTGTGAAGTGCTTGATGCTGTAGGGAAGGTGGCACTGCTGGCGAACTTTGAGATCTCGTCCTTCATGAAGCCACCCGATACTATATGGTTGTCGGTGTGGTGTAGTTGGTAGGCCCAACTACTTCACGAACTCTGCTGAAATGAGGTTCTTTTGGCTGCCATTGTCGACAATTAATTGCAGCGGCGAACCCTTCACCCACATCTGTGAGTGGAAAAGATGTTCCCTCTCCTCTGGATCTTCAGGCTCATTTTTCTAGATCTTAGCGGTGGCAACAGTGGCGCTGGGCTCCGCATCAATGTTCTGCTTCCCTTTGCCATTCCCTTTGTCAGGTTTTGGCTCAGGGTCGGAACATGCATCTGATTCGGAAGCCTTCAACTCGGCCACCAGCAACTGCTTAGTCCGACACTCACTTGTGTTATGAGTGGGACTGTTGGGGAATTTAGACCACTTTCCTGTGTCCTTCTTTGGCTTCGTGGTGGTGTTATTTTCTTGCGGCTTCGAGGGGTTGTCTTGGGTCACCCTGCTTTAGCTTTGTCCTTTGGGCTTCGGATTTGCAGATCCAAAGTCTCGCTTCTTCTGTTTGAACTTTTGCTCGATTTTGACAGCGTATCGGTACGCTGTGCCGAGTGAGGAGATGTTCAAGAACTCCATCTCTTCCTGGATGTATCTGTGTAGGCAGTCGCGGTATTTGAGTACCAGATGCAACTCAGAATCTTTGATACCCAATTGTGTGTGAAGGGTATGAAAAATGTTTGTGAACTCCGGCACATCTTGGTCTCGTCCCTGCCGCAGTGTGGTCCATTTGATGTATTTGTCCTCATAGCTTTTGACAGGGTAGTACTGCTCCTTGATGGCATCCTGGAAGTCATTCCAAGTGGGTGCGGCTAAAAACAATGAGCCTGTACTTTCATCCTTCTGCTCGCAGTAGGTTTCCCACCAGTTCTTGACGTGGGGGGCTGCTTTGAGAAGAGCAAAAATAATCTTTTCCCGACTCAAAAATTCATGAACAGAAAAATAACCCTCTAGCAGATTTAACCATTTATCTACGACATTTGCGTCTATCTGACCCACGAATATGGGGGTTTCAAAATTAACTTGTACCTTAAAGGGCATGGCATTTCCAGAGTAGCTACTGGAAGCCGTTGCGTCGCTTTTGGGTAGCCGCTGAAGGATCTGGGCAAAGCTGTCCATCATCGCGCTCCGTTGTCGCTCGAGGGCTTCTTCGAGCAATATTTTGATAGGATCTCCTATCCCCTCGTCTTTCTTCTCATCCGCCATGGGAGGCTGTCGGGATTTGCACAGCTGGTCTTGTAAAGGTTCGATCAGTTCAGGCCTTAACTCCTTATATCCCGACCTCATTGGGGACATGCAAAGAAAAATAGAGAAAAAGCAGACCGCTCTGATGCCACTGATCCGGATGTAAACAGGAACGCAAAAAATTACAGAGATAACCATAAACACAGATATGCAGCGGAAATAATACTTCATTTCATTAATTTAAAATACTGAAATACGCTTACAACAATAATGGAAATAAACTAGCTAGGGCGATGGTAGCCTATCTCTGAGAAGAGATGTGGTGGCTACATGCCTCTAAACTGTTCTAAAACTATGTTACAATGAGGTTCAAAGGCCTATTTATTGTTGATAAATAATGGAAAACCATTCACATCCCGAAACCTAACCCTAGAAGATGAAATGCCAAATTGTGGGCCCCGTTTCGGTAAATTGGTACATCAATTTTCCGGGGTCGTAACTTTGGAATACGATCTCTGTTTGACGCGTACAATAGCTCGTTAGAAAGATCTATCCGAGCACTACAACTTTGGGTAGGGCAACATCGGTCGATTGACCCATGTTGCCCCAGATTTCCCAAAAAACGTTGTTTAGGGCCTCAAAATGGCTCCGGAAGTTCAGGACCCGAAAAACTGCTAAAAATAGTAAACTGTGCTACAATTCAGGAAACTCAAAAACTGAAAGAGACAGTTGTGGGGGTCCAAATGGGATAGGTGGGTGGCCACCAACATCCACCTAGATCACTACTAGCCATGATAGACATTTCGTTAAACATATCATGAAAATGTAATCTACAGGTGTAAATAACATATCTGAGCATAGGGGTCTCATACTTAGCTAAGAATCGCTAAGTAGCATTGATGCCTCAACACATCAGCTGCCATTTCATCCATTAGGTCATAGATACATTGTCCATTCATTTACAAATAAAAACATGATGAGATCTATACATAGATATTGTCATAAAACATATATAAAACCAACATAATAGCAATAGAAATACCAATGAAATCACAACCATATGATCCACATATAAACCAGTATAATATTCATAGAAATATAAGGATTACTGATGGAGTAAAATCCAAACCCGAGATCAGACTTCCACATTCCACTCGACCATAGAATGGCTGAGCCAAATATCTCTCGAGTCATTCACCCCCATGCCATATTCCAAGCATGAATGTGGGATCTCATAGAACACATCAATCCAAAACCATCCAGGGCTTCCAGAGGCCATCCACCTCAACCCATCAAACAGTGATTCCACCTCATTGTCGGGCATCAGATTGGTCTTTATCCAAGCCTTCCAGAGCTCTAGAAAATTTGTCCAACCAAGGCTCCAGGATTAGTAACTCAGCCCACCAAGGGCTCCATAGTGTTTGTCCAACCAAGACTACGAGGCTAGTAACTCAATCCAAGCTATTACAGGGCTCTAGAGATTTTTTCTAACCAAGGCTCCAGAACTAATAACTCAACCCAAGCTAAGAAAACATGAGAACCAACCCAAAAAAAGAATGAAAATAAACCCACAATCTCCATGGCTATCCAGGAAATGGCAAGGCTAGGAAATCCACTATCAATCTCGATTATCCTCCACGCCAATGGCATATCACAACCAACAAACCATAGCATATCCCATGCATGCCAAAACTAGTGAGAAAAACATACATGCAACTACCTGCAAGAAAATCTCATTGTAGTTGTTGATCCTGATGTCCTCTTACGCTTTCCTACTCTTCCTTTTCCTTCTTGCTTCAAAACCCCAAGTATGCCACACCCTCCAAGAGTGCTCCAAGAAAATTCTAAGTATCCAAGTGTATGTGAAAGAGAGAATAATGAGAGAGCTCCAAAATTGAACTGAAGGAAAAGGTTACCAACTGATCCTCAGAAGTCTTTTTATGAATGAGGCCTCTATTTTCTTCATTTTCCATTATTTGGCTTCAGTTTCCTCTTCACATGCAACCTATGATGTTTCACCTCAATTTTCTCCTAATTTCCATTATTTTCATAAATAAATGTGCCAAAATGCCATTTTTCCTTTCCAAAGCCTTAGCCATTGCCTTTTCCAATTTCATTAGCCATTAATCAATCACAAGTGATCCCCATCACTAGGATTTTGCCCAACATTCAGCTTGGAATAAATGTCCTATCAACCGTGGTTGTTATTTTGTCTTTATTAATTTTTATGACATGGAATTTTTACCATGGATGTTACGTACATTTTGTAGAGTGTAGAGGTGTGGGGGAGCCCACACCTCCTCACTCCACACAATGTATCAAAAAACTACAAACAATGTATAAATGAACAATAATAAAGGACTACTAATGTCCCAAAAAATCTTAACTTTCTTGCTAGTGTCTCGAAAAATATTTACAAAGTGTTGCTAAATGCTACAAGGTCCAAGTTCTACCCTTTCAAATATGATATGAGTAAATGGTCATGGTTGCAACCAAATTAACAATTTCATCATCTTATGGGTATGTTACATTGCTTGATTCTCTATGGTACTGAGCAGGAAGACCAAAATGAACCCAATGATCCTAAAAGAGAAGCAAATGATGTCGGGTGCATCCCTTGTGTAATAGAAATAAGAAATCTTGGGATCAAATTCAATCAATGTGATGGAATCATTAGGAAAATTAAATTTGAGCCTAACAATGCCACAATTTGTCTTCCTCTGATCAATATCAGAGACCACATAAAGGTACTCTTTTGTAACCTAGTTTCCTTTGCGGTTTACAAGGCATCGAAAATAAAATATGTGACGTGTTGCCTGAGTTTGACATACGAGTTGATCAACTCTAAAGAAGCCTTAGTTGTGCTAAAAAAAGTGACATCATTACATATTACCTAGGGAGTAATGCAGAGGTTATAGATCTCTTTAATGTTTTATGCAAGGGAGTCACCATGAGTCAAATCGATGTATTCGAACAACTGAAACAAAAAGTGGATGTTCACTACACTAAATCAATTTCTTGTACAAAATTTTACAATTGGAAAAAGTGTGGGGGTGCAGAGAAGTGTGGAGAAATCACCATTCTCTTCACTCCTCCACACCCTTAAATAATTAATTATAATATGCAAACTAAAAATAAACAATCACGTACATCTTGTAGAGAATATGAGGTTAAGGAGGATCACTTTAACTAAATGCAATAGCCACCACTAAAGTTTTGAATATAATGATTGTTGTTAAATTTAATGGAGTTTTATGGAGGCATGGGATTGTGTTTAGAAATGAACACTCTATTCAATAGAAGCACATGACCTTGCACTGGATGTTTTCTGGAAAATTGAAATCAAGTGTTACCCATTAACAATCATAATTCCATACCTAAACTCTTCCTTTATGATTATGTTAATACATTGTGCAGAGTGCCAAAATATGGAGGAGACCACCTCCACCCCCTCATTTATTCTTCCACACAACATATCAAAGCACCATGCACAATATATCAACTAACCGTAATGAAAGATCACTAATGCCCCGAAAAAACTTAACTCTTAATGTCCCAGAAAATATTTGCAAAGTGTTGGTAATTGCTACAAGATCTAAATTCTACCCTTTCAAATATTGTATGAGTAAATGGTCCTCACTATATCCAGATGAATAATTTCATGATCTTCTTGATCGGCAGCACTGGTTTATTCTGTATGGTACCAAGCAAGCAGACTAAAAGAAACCCAATGATCCCGACGGAACAGTGAATGATGTTAGGTGCATCCCTTATTCAGTAGAATTAGGAAACATTGGGATCAAATTGAAGCAATGTGATGGAGGCATTAAGAAGATTAAATTTTATCCTAAAAGCACCATAATTTGTCTTCCTCTAATGCATATCACGTACCACTTATAGGTACTCTTACGTAACCTAGTCACCTTTGAGGTGTGCAAGGCATCAAAAATAAATTATTTGACCTGTTATGTGAGTTTGATGGACGAGTTATCAAATCTGAAGAAGACGTAGTTATGCTGAGAAGAAGTGGCATCATTACAAATGACCTTGAGAGTAACGCAGATGTTGCAAAGATCTATGCAGGGGTGTCACTATGAGGTGGAGCGATGTACCAACTGAAACAACAAATGAATGTTCACGAGAATGAATCATTATCTTTTACAAAATTTTACAAATGGCAGAAGTATGGGAGTGCCGAGAAGTGTGGCGAAATAACCATTCTGCACACTCTCACACACCCTTACAATTAATTATAATATAAGCACTACAGATAAACACTCACGTACATCTTGCATGGCATTTGAGGTTAAGGAGGATCATTTAACTAAAAGTAATAGCCACCATTAAATTTCTCAATATCGTGGTTGTTGTTAAATTCGATGGAGTGTTATGGAGGCATGAGACTGTGTTTAGGAAGGACCACTCTATTCAACAGAAGCACGTGATGTTGCACTGGAAGTTTTCTAGAAAATGGAAATCTATTCCTACCCATCAACAATCATAATTCCATGCTTGAACTCTTCCACTTGATACTTTGTGCAGACTATGGAGGTGTGGAGAAGGTCATCCCCACTCCTTTGTTTCTTCTTCCACACCTCCTCACTCCCCACAACATATCAAAACACCACACACAATATATCAATGAACAATAATGAAGGATTGCTAATGTCCCGAAAAAAATTTGTAAAGTGATGGTAGATGATAGAAAGTCCAAGTTCTACCCTTTCAAATATGATATGAGTAAATAGTCTTGGTCGCACCCAAATGAACAATTTCATCATCTTATGGGTCTATTGCACTGGTTGATTCTCTATCGTAGTGAGAAGGAAACCCAACGATCCTGACTGAACAATGAATGATGTCAGGCGCATTCCTTGTGCAGTAGAAATAGGAAATGTTGGCATAAAATTAAAGCAATGTGATGGAGGCATTAAGAAGATTAAATATGAGCCTATTAATGCCAAAATTTCCTTCCTCTGATCAATATCATAGACCACACAAAGGTATTCTTCTCTAACCTAGTAACTATTTATTGCTACTTTGACTTCCTTGATGGGGTGGTGGGTTGGTGTAATTGCATAATCATATATTAGAATTACGTTTCTAGGGTGATATACGATAAAGAGTGGACAAAGATGCTCATATTTGAATTGAAACCAGGAACAAAAGTTTGATTTCATCTGTCAGCTCTAGTTATACCCCAAGATATAGGGCTCCAATATCTAATATTCCATTCCGCTAATATTTTCTAGAGGGTAGTGACCAATTGGATGACGCCCAAGCTAAAAATAACTGTCACCACAACCGCTGTGCCATCTTCCAAATGGATAGCTGAAACTGAAGTTATCACATCTTTTAACGGAACTAGAATATTTCCATTTACTGGTTAAACATGATATTGAGCAAAAGATGACGAGGAGAGCACACATTAAGGCATGATAGAGAAGATAGAGACATTACATTGAACCTGGAAGAGGAAAAACATGTCTCTCCTTAGATTTATTTATTTTAATAAATATCACTGATGAGTCTAGAGGAAGGCATCAACGACCAACTTTATATGACAAAAGACGATGTGCAAAAGCATTAGGACTGGACGTGAATGGGCATGGACACTTCTGTGGGATATGCGACATTCAATTAGCTCTGTCAATATTTTGGCTTCCAACTAATGTAATATAATTTTGGTAAATGATAAGAAGAGTTTTTTTTGGCTTCCTGTTAAGTCCTTGTGAATGTCGATATGCATTTGTTGCTGCTTCAAGGAATTACGAGTCGATATGCATTTGTTGCTGCTTCAAGGAATTACGAGAGATGTAACAATAAAAATATCAATCAGCAAATAAAACAATAATGATTTAAATAATAATAACAACCAAAAAAAAACTATTGAATTCTTGTGACATATTTAACACTTCAAGATGCGAAATGGCACTAGCAAAGCAAGATAAGAGACACTTTTCATCAATGGTATTATCTAGCAGGCACATCTATAGAGAAATAAATTCATTATTGATGTAGGAGCAGCTAAGGGTATTTTCAAAAATGAAATTATCCAAATTCTTGCAGAAAATTTTAGAACTTACAAAAGTTAGAAAAATCTCTAAGATTTTTAAATTATGTAAAAGCCCTAGAAAAACGTGGTAGTTAGGATAGGATTAGTTTTGGAAATATGGAAGGTGTGATAAAAATCTAGCTTCTTAATTTTTCCTTTGTACAAGTCCAATAGATATTAACTTAGTGGATCTAAATCCATGAGGTTCATTGAATGTAATCTTTGTTTATACTAGTCATGAAATGCATAATGAAAGAGTGTATGCGTGTATGGGAGAAGTGTGGAGTATAAGAGTAAATTCTCAATGATAATCAGGCCAATATTATATTGTAAATATTTTGGTCTTAATAAAATATATTTGAGTTTTTTTAGTGTAATTGCTATGTGGGTTTTTAAATTTTTTATTAGAATTTGCAGGAAGTTGCAACTTACATCATTTTTTGGTATCATAGTTGGTTAGCTCTTCAAATAAGAGAGTGAGAGATGACTATGTTTTTTGATATTGAAAGAAAGGATAGTTGGTTATACAAACATTAGAGTTGCAGCAGAAGAAGGTTGGAGAATTGCTACAGTGCAATAGGTAAACTAGTCTTTATATTTTTGAATTGATTTGTGCATAGGAATTGATGTTTGCAGGTAGCAGCCACAGAAAAGAAGTGAAGAAATAATCATGGCAGAAGAACCTTGTAGTAGAGTTAGCAGGGAACAAGTAGAAGCTCTCAAAAGAAGTAAACCGAGTAAGTGAACCAACCAAAGGAGAAGAGGAGTGCTTGAGAAGGTTCTAAGTAGAGAACTAGAGAAAATATCAAAAGGTCAAGCTAGTGAAGAAAGATTGATGAGGTATTGAGTAGAAAGAAGAGAAGACTTTGTACAGAGGAGAGACTTGGTTGTAGTTCACTTTTGAACATGGAAAAGCTCACAAAGTTAGAGAAAAGGATGACCATAGAGGGTCATTACAAAGGTTCAGGAGAAGGAAAGAAGATGCCAAGGAAAATGACATAAAGAGGAAGTTGAGTGATGAGGAGTTTGATAGGGAACTCACTAAGATTAAAGTATAATTGAATGTACTTATGGAGAAGCTACAAAAATATGAGGAAAACCATAAATGTGGATGGATTTTTAAGAAAAAAGTTAAATGGTCAGATAAAGAATTATTTGCAAGAAAGTTGTGGAAGAAGATGAAGCACATTATAAGAACATGGTTGAAAGAAGGCAAACTCAATGCAATTGAGTTTGAGGAAGAAAAAGTGCACTATTGTGACCCAAGGAAAGGGCCATTGCTTGGAGGGAATGAGGATGAAAGAAGGCAAACTCAACGCAGTTAAGTTTGAGGCAGAAAAAGTGCACTATTGTGACCCAAGGAAAGGGCCATTGCTTGGAGAGAATGAGGATGAAGCAATGGATGAGATCCAAGATTCTCATATTTTTAAAACCAATGAATTTTATGTGGATGCAGGTATGAAAGATGGTGGACTGTTACTTACATCTGTAACAAAATTAGAGGAAGAGAAAAATGAAAATTCTGTTACAAGTAATGAAGGTGAAGGAGGACATAACTCTTACTCTGTTCTAATCCAAGAACACTTAAATGCAACACTTATGAAAGGAGGTACAAAGAGGAATGATGAACATGAAGCTGTGATTAGGGAGATAGAATCTATGTTATTTCCTAAAGATGAAATCCAATCTTGCGTACAACATTCAAAACAATTTTTTAGATATTTTAAGGAAGAGATAACATTTTTAGAAAGATGGTTGGCAAGAGATGAAGGTTGCATAGAGGTGGAAAATTTAGTTGGTTTGGAGAAGAATAATAGTGTTTCGTACAACAGTATCATACCTGAAAAGAAGATGCAACCAACAGAAGTTGACAACAAGCTTCAGTCAAGAAACAAATTTGACAAAGAGATTAATGAGTTGTTGAAACTTATGAAGCAACATTCCAAGAGACTGTACAAAAAGGAGAAGAAAACATTCAGTCAGAGAATGTAGTTTGCTGAGAGAAATTATGTTAGCAAATTAAATGGACAACAACAAAATAATGTATGGGACAGAGGAAGAATGAGTAAAGGTATTTTTCCTCGGAAATGATAAGTTACAATTTAAACTTTGGGATCCTAGAGGAGTTGATACATTGTTACAGAAAACGGACAGACCTCATAGGTAGGAGTCTATCTTGGATCTCTGATGCAAGAGAATCTAGGGATATCTTCAAAAAGGAAAATTTCGAAAGTCCTGCATAAAAGTCTGAAACTTATAAAAGCTAGAAAAACTATAAAACTTCTAAACTATGTAAAAGCTCTAGAAAAGTGTGGTAGTTAGGATAGGATTAGTTTTGGAAATATGGAAGGTGTCATAAAAATCTAGCTTTGCTAATTTTTCACTTATACAAGTCCAATAGATCTTAACTTAGTGGATTTCAACCCACTAGGTAATCTCCATATATAATAGTCATGAAATGTATAATGAAAGAGTGTGTAAGTGTATGAGAGAAGTGTGGAGTATGAGTGTAAATGACCAATAATAATCAGACCAATATTATATTGTAAATATTTTAGTCTTAATAAAATATTTTTGAGTGTAATTGTTATATGAGTTTTTAAATTTGTGGATTAAAATTCGCAGACAGTGGCAACTTATATCAGTTATTATCTGCTAGTACGCCTTATCTATACCGTATGAACTTGTGCCAAAATTGTCGAATTAACTGTAAGCAAAAACATCAAGGTGCCAACATTTTACATACAAATATTTGAGAAGACCAATCTTTTCCAATTTTGGCTTCATCAGAACTCACCGCACACCATGAAATGGAGTTGTCTTTAAAGAGACATTTTGGAAGCTTTTACGGTCAAAATGCGGCAGCAATTTATTGAAATCGCAAGTTTGATACCTAATTTCTGCACAATCAAAGCATCCCAGGGTTTTTCAGGGTGTTGAATCCACATATGCAGTTAAAAAACCATTTTAAATAATACAAATCAAGATTTAACCTCAATTTTTCCCGCCGGATTCTGTCACCAGAATCTCCAAAAAGTCGCACTAAAGACAACTCCCCATGAAATATGGTCTTAATGCATTTAAGAAGCAAAATACAGACACACAACTAACTCTCGTTTGCAATGGAGTTCCGCACACCACCCAACATTTCATGAGTCCCCCTCTCAAATCTCAAGAAACATCTTATCCATTGTGTGCGAATATCTTTTGCATGTGCACTACGAGGCGGCTACTTCCACTTCCACTTATGGTAGCGAATATTCAGACAAATAAACCTTGTTTAGACTAAGCTCAAACTTGTGTGGCTGATTTGATCATGCTTGGATAGATAAATGAATATATATAAACACAAAAATATTCATTTGCAAATAAAACACTAACAAACTCTGAAAAGTTAATGACATGAATGATGTAAAATAGCAATTTCTGCATTAGACCTTATTCGATAAAAAACCGTGCAATTTAACCCCATTGTAATCCTGGAATTTGATGTTTCACTTACCTCCTTTCAGTTTTTTAAACCATGATAATGTTGTAAATGATAATGGGTCGTATTTTCAGAGTTGCTACTTTGTTTTTTCGTCATCTTCTATTTATGGCTATCTTTTCGCCTATTTAAGGCTCCTATATTTATTGGGCCATAAGACTAAAAATTACATGTCTTCTATGCCATGATTGTCATTACTTTCATCTACTTGATGTTGACCTTATCTCTGTGGACTAAAAATTACATGTCTTCTCTGCCATGATATTTAAGTCATTACTTTCATCTACTTGATGTTGACCTTATCTCTGTGGCAATGTTTCTTTAACCTGAAGGCCAATGCGAGAAAGGAATAAGGACCCTGTCCTGAATTCAATTTTGCTCTAAGTAAGAAAAGGGTTCCAATAGAATGTTATGTGTTGTAAAAATTCTCTGCACTTATTTTAGTGTATTGTTTTACATAGTGGGAGATGTAGTGTGGAGAAGTTTTCTTCCTCTTTCTTCTACATAATGTATATTTTAAAATTTTAATAAATTAAAAGTTTTTCAGGGAGAAGTGCATTTTCCTGAGGGAGCAACATATATAATATATACATCATTTGTACATCAGAATTGTAGCCAACATTTGTTGCACGCAGGCAACAAGCATACTGAGGCGCTACCATATAATGAGAATCGATCACAGGTGAGAAGCGAGAAAGTCCTCCGCCCCACCATGCGAACCGTGCGCTCATGCTTAATAAGAATTAAGATATTTTTCTCACCAACACCAACGGATGTACTTTATTTTTACCACGTGACCCGTGCGCTCATGCTTAATAAGGATTAAGATATTTTTCTCACCAACACCAACGGATGTACTTTATTTTTAGTTATTTCATATTGGACTTGAGGCAAAATAATGGTGAAAATGTTTCATTCTGCAGAGTGTAGATAAAGTTTTTATTGTGCTTTCTCCACACTCTTGTGTCTCCACAGTCTGCAAATTGCAATGTGAAATTTTTGTTATTTATTTTTGAATCTCACACAATGATAGTGATGTATATTTCTTACAGAGTGTGGGATGCTGAGTCCATAGTTAATAAATTTATTACATGATTATAACTATTCTAAAATTTTAATGCACAAGTAAGTTCATACTTAATAAATTTAATACATGACTATAATTATTCTAAAATTTTAATGCACAAGTTTTCCACCAAATAGTTAATAAATTCATTACATGACTATAACTATTTTAAAATTTTAATGTGCAAGTTTGCTACCACCTATTGATGTCTCTCTTAAAAGGTATTGGTTTATCATGATTCTGTTTTTTTAGTTGTGTTATAGTGTTTTTTCGGAGTTGTCCAGGAATCTTTGAGTGCAGAAGTGTTTTTCATTGTAAAAGGAGTAGAGTGTGGAGGTGGTTTTCATTATGCATAAGGCCAAGGTGCAAAGAAATGTGTGTGGAGATGAGAATAATAATAGATTACAAAAATAAATGTGAAATTAGAACATTTTCCAATAATAACAAAGTATAGACCTCACACTTCCTTAATTAATTAATTAAAGATAAAAACAAAAACTATGCTATATTGCAACCATTAATCTTATTTTTATTAAATTTTAATCAAAAAAATTTATTTTCTATATATAAATGATATATATAAAAAATATATGAGTTCCCATGAATCCCCTCTGGTTTGCGTTGTTGTAATTTCTACGTTTCTATGTTGTACAAGGACAATTTATCATTTTTGTTCAAAATTCGGCATCATATTTAAGGAGACTCGAGGTTTTGCGTCATTCTTAAAACTGGGAATACGAATGTCGTTAGAAGCTCTTTTTATATCACTATATATTACAACCAACCCTAATTTCGTCTTGGCCTGATAAAGAGATACAAAGTGTCTTCAGGGGATGGAAAATCTCGATCATCTGAAAAATAGTGTAATAAAATGACACAGAAATATTGTTCCATTCAACACTAGAATTGGCACATTTATTTAATAGGATTTTGATTTTACCGGAATTTTTTAGATACATTATTCAGTTTAGTGTGGTATTTTGTAATATTTAAAACTTTTACTAACTTAAAATAAATTAAAATTAAAATGAGAAAATAAATAATGATTTTAAGTATAAATAAAATAGTTTGGTTCACTTAAATTACATAAAATTAAGATAAAAAAAATAGAAATCATAAAATTAATAGTTATATTTATAATTATAATTATAAATAAAAAACTAGCTTAGGTCCATCTTAATTGTGAATCTATCAAGTTTGATCAAATATATTGAGATGTAAAACTCTTTAGTTAAGATGGATCTAGACTAGTTTAAAAGTTCACATCTCCTTCATAGTGGATTGTAATATTAATATTATTTTAATTATCATGTCTATTTTTCATGTTGAATAGTTCAAAATAATCCATAAAATTAGAATTTTTTTTAATATCCATTACTTATCTCACTATATAAAAAGTTGATGTAATTACATTAGTTATTTATGTTGGACAAATGTATTGTTTATGACACACATCAAAAATGTATAAAACACTTATTGATGAAAATAGATTACTTTATCTTTTTATATATAAAGTTGATGTAATTATGCTAGTTATGGTGGACATTAAAATGTTTTTGTTTATGACCAACATTGAAATATTTTTGGTGAGGGCGTGTATATTTCCATGGTTATTCATATTGAGAGATTTTTTTTAGATAAAAATCTGTGTCCAACATATCGAGTGGACACTCCTCCCATTCTTAGGGACTTTGAGAATAGGATGATGAAAGAGACATCTCGAAAAATGATATTAAAATATTAAAAGTAGTTGTTAAGGAATAATTTATAATTAATTGTTAAAAGAAAGGGTCAAGTCAATAGATTATGAAGACCAAATATTTACATAAATAAAGATTAAATAAATTAGATTAAAAAAAAAAACATAAATGGAATGGAGGTTTTGAAGAAAAAATAAAAATAACGAAAATGAGAGTAAATAATATTAAATTATATAATTAGTTGTTAAAAGAAAGGTTTCGAGCCAATAAATTGAATAAATCATTGTTAAAATGAAGAGTCAAGTCAAAGGATTTAAATAATTAAAGATTAATTATATTAAATTAAAAGAGAATTAAAATAGATAAATGAGACGAGGGCTTTAAAATTGACAATAGATGTACATGATTAATCAATTTATTAAAATGAAGAAAAATAACATAACTTTTTTTAGAAAACATAGATAAATATCTAGAAAAATATATGGATTAGATAATAAGAGGGAAAATATTTTAATTAAAAGAAATATAATAGCATAAAATAAAATTATTTTTAATGAGTAAGATTGTGGATAATGAATTGCTAAGAATAGCTTAAATTATAGTCATCCTCTCCATTAAATTTATTCCTGTATTTCTCTATTTCAAGAGTTTCTCTTATAATTCTCTAATTGTAAAAAAAGACAGAGGAGAAAATTTTGGTTTATCAAAGCAGATTAGATGATTCATGCTCAACTATAGTTGACCTCGATATCTTAAAATGATTAATTTTTTTTAATAATATTTATATTTATATCGAATTTTTTTTATTGTTAATCTCTTTTAATTTTTTAATATAATTATTATTTTATTTCTTTTAATGTTGTTCAAAAATAACTTCTTTTCTATATTAAACTATAAAACTATATAACAACAAAAAAATTATACCTTTTCTTTTATATTAAGAAAACCCTCCTAACTCACCAAAATATATACCCTTATTGTATTGAAAGGGTATGATAAAGTGTTGAATATCATGTAATTCATATCACTTTTCAAAATTTAAACGTTTCACAACTCTCACTTGTGTAAACTTTCACTTATCACTTCCAAAAGTTTAAGACTCTCACTTACTTGTATAGAGACAAAAGTTCAGAATAGATTAGAACTCTCGCTTTATGACTTGTGTAGGTTTACAACTCTCACTTATCTGTGTACAGATAGAAAGTTCATACTATTATATTGGGGTAGTTTGAATATTTTTATTTTAAGTTGCAACAAATAGCATTTTAATTGTAGATTTAGATATGGTATATCCAATAAGCAGCTGATTTTCTTTTTTTGGTTTTTACTTCATATTCATTAAGAACATTTAAGGATTTATAATATTTTTGTGGATGTGTTTGGAATTAATAAGTCTAGTTCATAATTCAAACAAGTTCGAAATTTCCGCCAAAGAAATCTTCTCAAACACTTCATATAAATCACAGAAGTTTAAATTAAATATTTATGTTTAATATAAAAATGACCGTATTATATAATATTAAGAAATCAATATATATCAGGCGATGATATTAAGGATTTATGCTAGGTATAATGAACAGTCATTATATAATATTAAGAAATGAATATATATACGAGGCACGGTAGGCTTTGGCCAGTTCAACAAAGTTCATTAAAAAATAAAAACCGTATCATGTGTACAAACAAGGTATCGTATCTACAAATTGCAGTAAGAGATGCCACGAGGCTTTTGTATTGGGCAATAATTAAGGGCGATTCTTATTTCCATCACCACCGGCGTGTTATATATGGTTATCTCGGGCGCGTGTCAGGGCGCAATAAATTTCCTATGGGATTGGAAATAGGAATCGCCATAATTAAGTGGCACCAGGTAATTTCCTTGTCGGGGTTGCAATGATTCGGCCGAAATCGAATCATAGCACCAACAAGCTCCTCTGGGAACTGCTGTAAATACTGTAGCTTGGATTGATGACTTCATTCAGCAGAGTTTTGAGATTCCGATTAAATATTTAGTATTTATTTTAATTGCCACTCTCTTCTACAGAAATTGACGATACTTACGCTCCACCTGGCAGCTCTAATAATTAGTTTGGCTTTGAGTGAAAAGGACAAAAGAAGGGTACCTTTCTTTGCAGAATAACCCCTAGATAATTTGAGACATCACCTAACTTCAAGTATATACGTGCCCCTTATTTAGATCCTCATGCTAACTTCCCTGGTTTTCTGGATCTTTCTTACGTGTACTTTACCGTACACTGATTCAGTTCTTTATTTACCACAGATGCGTCATTAGTGACTTCATACACAGTAAGGCATATCAAGAGGGTTGAAAATGGTTCTCCACCTTATGTACATGGTTCGCCTATATCCAATATGGTGCAAAGCCGTGAAACATTCTATTAGTATCAACATTCTATTAAGTTTTATTGATATGATTATTTTGAATAAGTTTATTATCTATAAAAAATGAATTTTATTAAAAAAAAACAAAAAAAAATTATTTATTTAAAAGCAAGCATAGATCTATCTTAAATAAAGTTTAATTTTTTTTAATGTAAATGTTTTTAGAGTATAAAATACAATGTGTTATTTTTTATTGTTGAAATTGTATTTTTGAATTCTAAATATATATAAGACTAAATAAAAATTTTAACCATAAAAATTTAATTATTTTTTCTATATATAGATATATATGAAGTTGATATATATAAATTAGTTAACAAAGATTTTCAAATAATTTATTTGAATTATTTTTGAAAAATATAAGATTTAAACATTTTATTCACACAATGTTTTTATTTCTAATTACCTCACCACATATTCATTTTTTTTGGCCAATATTATTTCTCTATTACCTCTACTCAATTCAATAATCAATTTCTATACCCACAATCTCCAAAAATAATATTAAAAACATCAAAATTTAAATAACCCTTCTTCTGAGCTATTCACTTGAATTCAACCAATTATCATAATTAGAAGGGTGGAGTGTAGCCGTTGTTAATGGCTGTATAAGAGAAACCTCAGAATTTATTGAACATATGAAAGCTGAAGTAAATGAAGTCAACAATGCAAATTATATGATAAATTCTTCAATCAAAGAGGCACATAGGGCCGTGTTGGCTTTTTGACGCAGGAGAGGCCATGCAGGAGATAACAAGATATTGAGCAAAAGATGACGAGGAGAGTGCACACATTAAGGCATTATAGAGAAGATAGAGACATTACATTGAACCCGGAAGAGGAAAAACATGTCTCTCCTTGATTTATTTTATTTTAATAAATATCACTCATGACTCCAGAGGAAGGCATCAACGACCAACTTTATATGACAAAAGAGGATGTGCAAAAGCATTAGGATTGGACGTGAATGGGCATGGACACTTTTGTGGGATATGCGACATTGAATTAGCTCTGTCAATATTTTGGCTTCCAACTAATGTAATATAATTTTGCTAAATGATAAGAAGAGTGTTTTTGGGCTTCCTGCTAAGTCCTTATGAATGTCGATATGCATTTGTTGCTGCTTCAGGGAATTACGAGAGATGAAACAATAAAAATATCAAACAGTAAATAAAACAATAATGATTTAAATAATAATAACTAACAAATAAACCACTGAATTTTTGTGACATATTTAACACTTCAAGATGCGAAATGCCACCAGCAAAGCAAGATAGAGACACTTTTCATCAATGGTATTATCTAGCAGGCACATCTATAGAGAAATAAATCCATTATTGATGTAGGAGCATTTAGGGGTATTTTCAAAAATGAAATTATCCAAAGTCTTGCATAAAATTTTAGAACTTATAAAATTTAGAAAATTTTAGAGCTTATAAAAGTTAGAAAAATCTCTAAGATTTCTAAATTATGTAAAATCTCTAGAAAAACGTGGTAGTTAGGATAGGATTAGTTTTGGAAATATGGAAGGTGTTATAAAAATCTAGCTTTGTTGATTTTTCCTTTATACAAGTCCAATAGATATTAACTTAGTGGATCTAAACCCATGAGGTTCATTGAATGTAATCTCTGTATATATTAGTCATGAAATGCATAATGATAAGAGTGTATGAGTGTATGGGAGAAGTGTGGAGTATGAGAGTAAATTCTCAATCATAATCAGGCCAATATTATATTGTAAATATTTTGGTCTTAATAAAATATATTTGAATTTTTTGATTGTAATTGTTGTGTGGGTTTTTAAATTTGTGGATTAGAATTCACAGGAAGTTGCAACTTACATCAATTTTTGGTATCGTAGTTGGTTAGCTCTTCAAAGAAGAGAGTGAGAGATGACTATGTTCTTTGAGATTGAAAGAAAAGATAGTTGGTTATACAAACATTAGAGTTGTAGCAGAAGAACGTTGGAGAATTGCAACAGTGCAATAGGTAAACTAGTCTTTATATTTCTGAATTAATTTGTGCAGAGGAATTGATGTTTGCAGGTAGCAGCCACAAAGAAGAAGTGAAGAAATAATCGTGGCAGAAGAACCTTGTGGTAGAGTTAGCAGGGAACAAGTAGAAGCTCTCAAAAGAAGTAAACCAAGTAAGTGAACGAACCAAAGGAGAAGAGGAGTGCTCAAGAAGGTTCTAAGTAGAGAACTAGAGAAAATACCAAAAGGTCAAGCTAGTGAAGAAAGATTGATGAGGTATTGAGTAGAAAAAAGAGGAGACTTTGTACAAAGGAGAGGCTTCGTTGTAGTTCACTTTTGAGCATGGAGAAGCTCACAAAGTTAGAGAAAAGGATGACCATGGAGGGTCATTACAAAGATTTAGGTGAAATCCACAGGAAAGGGAATGGATGTCAAGGAAAATGACGTAAAGGGGAATTTGGGTGATGAGGAGTTTGATAGGGAACTCACTAAGATTAAAGTATAATTGAATGTACTTATGGATTGGCTACAAAAGCATGAGGAAAACCATAAATGTGGATGGATTTTTAAGAAGAAAGTTAAATGGTTAGATAAAGAATTATTTGCAAGAAAGTTGTGGAAGAAGATGAAGCGCATTATAAGAACATGGTTGAAAGAAGGTAAACTCAATGCAGTTGAGTTTGAGGCAGAAAAAGTGCACTATTGTGACCCAAAGAAAGGGCCATTGCTTGGAGAGAATGAGGATGAAGCAGTGAATGAGATCCAAGATTCTCATATTTTTAAAACTAATGAATTTTTTGTGGATGCAGGTATGGAAGATGGTGGACAGTTACCTACAACTGTAACAAAATTAGAGGAAGAGCAGAATGCAACTTTTGTTACAAGTAATGAAGGTGAAGGACGACATAACTCTTACTCTGTTCTAATCCAAGAACACTTTAATGAAACACTTTGAAAGGAGGTACAAAGAGGAATGATGAACATGAAGCTGTGATTAGGGAGATAGAATCTATGTTATTTCCTGAAGATGAAATCCAACCTCGCGTACAACATTCAAAACAATTTTTTAGATATTTTGAGGAAGACATGACATTTTTAGAAAGATGGTTGGCAAGAGATGAAGGTTGCATAGAGGTGGCAAATTTAGTTGGTTTGGAGAAGAATAATAGTGTTTCATACAACAGTATCACACTTGAAAAGAAGATGCAACCAACAGAAGTTGACAACAAGCTTCAGTGAAGAAACAAATTTGACAAAGAGATTGATGAGTTGTTGAAACTTATGAAGCAACATTCCAAGAGACTGTACAGAAAGGAGAAGAAAACATTCAGTCAGAGAATGCAGTCTGCTGAGAGAAATTATGTTAGCAAATTAAATGGACAACAACAAAATAAAGTATGGGACAGAGGAAGAACGAGTAAAGATATTTTTCCTCGGAAATGATCAGTTACAATTTAAACTTTGAGATCCTGGAGGAGTTGATACATTGTTACAGAAAACTGATAGACCTCATAGGCAGGAGTCTATGAATAATTTGTTATCTTGGATGTTTGATGCCAAAGCATCTAGGGATATCTTCAAAAAGGAAAATTTCGAAAGTTCTAAAAGTCTAAAACTTATAAAAGCTAGAAAAAACTATAAAACTTCTAAATTATGTAAAAGCTCTAGAAAAACATGGTAGTTATGATAGGATTAGTTTTGGAAATATGGAAGGTGTCATAAAAATCTAGCTTTGCTAATTTTTCACTTATAAAAGTCCAATAGATCTTAACTTAGTGGATTTCAACCCACTAGGTAATCTCCATATATATTAGTCATGAAATGTATAATGAAAGAGTGTGTGAGTGTATGAGAGAAGTGTGGAGTATGGGTGTAAATGACCAATAATAATCAGACCAATATTATATTGTAAATATTTTAGTCTTAATAAAATATTTTTGAGTGTAATTGTTGTATGAGTTTTTAAATTTGTGAATTAAAATTTGCAGGCAGTGGCTACTTATATCAATTATTATTTGCTAGTATGCCTTATCTATATAGTATGAACTTGTGCCAAATTTGAAATTAATGTGAATGTGAAATTAGTACATTTTAGAATAATAACGAAGTATAGACCTCACACTTCCTTAATTATTTAATTAAAGATAGAAATAAAGACGATGCTATATTGCAACTATTAATCTTATTTTTATTAAATTTTAATAAAAAAATTATTTATATATATATATATATATATATATATATAATACCAGAGTTCCCACGAATCCCCTATGAATCCCCTATGGTTTTGCGTTGTTGTAATTCTAAGTGGACAATGGATCATTTTTGTTCAAAATTCAGCATCATATTTAAAGAGACTCGAGGTTTTGCATCATTCTTAAAATTGGGAATACGAATGTCGTTAGAAGCTCTTTTTATATCACTATATATTACAACCAACCCTAATTTCGTCTTGGCCTGATAAAGAGATACAAAATGTCTTCAGGGGACGAAAAATCTCGATCATCTGAAAAATAGTGTAATAAAATGACACAGAAATATTGTTCCATTCAACACTAGAATTGGCACATTTATTTAATAGGATTTAGATTTTACCGGAATTTGTTAGATACACTATCCAGTTTAGTATGGTATTTTGTAATATTTAAAATTTTTATTAAGTTAAAATAAATTAAAATTAAAATGAGAAAATAGATAATAATTTTAATTATAAATAAAATATTTTGGTTCACTGAAATTACATAAAATTAAAATAAAATAAAATAAAAATCATAAAATTAATAATTATAATTATAAATAAAGAAATAGTTTAGGTCTATCTTAATTGCGAATCTATCAAGTTTGATCAAATATATTGAGATGCAAAACTTTTTAGTTAAGATGGATCTAGACTAGTTTAAAAATTCACATCTCTTTCATAGTGGGTTGTAATATTAATATTATTTTAAATATCATGTATACTTTTCATGTTGAATAGTTCAAAGTAATCCATAAAATTGGAATTTTTTCAATATCAATTACTTATCTCACTATATAAAAAGTTGATGTAATTACGTTAGTTATTTATGTTGGACAAGTGTATTGTTTATGACACACATCAAAAATGTATAAAACACTTATTGATGAAAATAGATTACTTTATCTCTTTATATATAAAGTCACTTATTGATGAAAATAGATTACTTTATCTCTTTATATATAAAGTTGATGTAATTATGCTATTTATGGTGGACATTGAAATGTTTTTGTTTATGACCAACATTGAAATATTTTTGGTGAGGGCCTGTATATTTCCATGGTTATTCATATTGGGAGTTTTTTTTAGATAAAACTTTGTGGAGGACGTTTAATTATGTCCAACATATCAAGTGGACACTCCACCCACTCTTAGGGACTTTGAGAATAGAATGATGAAAGAGACATCTCGAAAAATGATATTAAAATATTAAAAGTAGTTGTTAAGGAATAATTTATAATTAATTGTTAAGAGAAAGGGTCAAGTCAATAGATTATCAAGACCAAATATTTACATAAATAAAGATTAAAAAAAAATACATAAATGGAATGGAGATTTTGAAGAAAAATTAAAAATAACTAAAATAAGAGTAAATAATATTAAATTATATAATTAGTTGTTAAAAGAAAGGTTCAAGTCAATAAATTAAACAAATCATTGTTAAAATGAAGGGTCAAGTCAAAGGATTTAAATAATTAAAGATTCATTATATTAAATTAAAAGAGAATTAAAATAGATAATTGGGATGAGGGCTTTAAAATTGACAATAGATGTACATGATTAATCAATTTATTAAAATGAAGAAAAATAATATAACTTTTTTTAGAAAATATAGATAAATATCTAGAAAACTATATGGATTAGATAATAAGAGGGAAAATATTTTAATTAAAAGAAATATAATAGCATAAAATAAAATTATTTTTAATGAGTAAGATTATGGATAATGAGTTACCAAGAATAGCTTAAATTATAGTCACCCTCTCCATTAAATTTATTCTTGTATTTCTCTATTTCAAGAGTTTCTCTTATGATTCTCTAATTGTTAAAAAAGACAGAGAAGAAAATTTTGGTTTATCAAAACAGATTAGATGATTCAAGTTAAAAAAATGCTTAACTATAGTTGATCTAGATATCTTAAAATTATTAAATATTTTTGTTAATAATATTTATATTTAATATTGAATCTTTTTTTTATTGTTAATCTCTTTTAATTTTTTAATATAATTATTATTTTATTTCTTTTAATGTTGTTCAAAAATAACTTCTTTTCTATATTAAACTATAAAACTATATCAACAAAAAAAATTATACATTTTCTGTTATATGAAGAAAACCCTCCTCACTCACCAAAATATATACCCTTATTGTATTGAAAGGGTATGATAAAGTGTTGAATATCATGTAAATCATATCACTTTTCAAAATTTAAAGGTTTCACAACACTCACTTGTGTAAACTTTCACTTATCACTTCCGAAAGTTTAAGACTCTCACTTACTTGTATAGAGACAAAAGTTCAGAATAGATTAAAACTCTCGCTTTATGACTTGTGTAGGTTTACAAGTCTCATTTATCTGTGTACAGATAGAAAGTTCATAATATATTAGGGTAGTATGAATATTTTTATTTTAAGTTGAAATAAATAGTATTTTAATTGTAGATTTAGATATGGTATATTTAATAAATAGTTGATTTTGTTTTTTTTTTTTTTCATATTCATTAAGAATATGTTGCACTAGTATTAAGGATTTATAATATTTTTGTGGATGTGTTTGGAATCAATGAGTGTGGTTTATAATTAAGACAAGTTCAAAATTCGACAAAAATATTATAAAATTATAATGTTATTTCTGCCAAAAAAAATCTTCTCAAAAACTTAATATAGATCACAGAAACTTAAATTCATAAATATAAAAATGACCGTTATTATGTAATATTAAGAAATCAATATATATGGGGCGATGATATTAAGGATTTATGCATATATGAGGTGATAGGCATGGTAGGCTTTGGCCTCTTCAACAAAGTTCATTAAAAAATAAAAACCGTATCATGTGTACAAACAAGGTATCGTATCTACAAATTGCAGTAAGAGATGCCACGAGGCTTTTGTTTTGGGCAATAATTAAGTGGCACCAGGGAGAGGAGAAGTAATTTCCTTATCGGGGTAATTTCCTTATGATTCGGCCGAAATCGAATGATAGCCCCAACAAGCTCCTCTGGGAACTGCTGTAAATACTGTAGCTTGGATTGATGACTTCATTTAGTAGGGTTTTGAGATTCCCATTAAATTTTATGGCGGCAAAGATTTAGTATTTATTTTAACGGCCTCTCTCTTCTACAGAAATTGACGATACCTACGCTCCACCTGACAGCTCTAATAATTAGTTTGGCTTTGAGTGAAAAAGACAAAAGAAGGGTACCTTTCTTTGCAGAATAACCCCTAGATAATTCGAGACATCGCCTAACTTCAAGTATATACCTACGTGCCCCTTATTTAGATCCTCATGCTAACTTGCCTGGTTTTCTGGATCTTTCTTACGTGTACTTTACCGTACACTGATTCAATGCTTTATTTACCACAGATGCGTCATTTGTGACTTCATACACAGTAAGGCATATCAAGAGGGTTGAAAATGGGTAGAACTCATCAATTCATTTGAAATGGTAACAGAATTGATCGAACTATAGGAAAGAGAGAGGGTGATTTAATTGGTATTAATGATAATGAGGGAAACTTGATTATAACATGTATATATCAAAGCTAATGTTGCAATTCCCAGTTGCGAACACACTGGGGCAACTGGATTATAGCATGTATATACCAGAGCTAATGTTGCAATCACCAGCCCCAGGCACACTGTCTTCGTCCATCATGCATTCGAAAAAGAAAAGTGGTTCATTTGATTGATGAGGACTCCTACATACTCTCCCTTTTATATATATTAGGAAGCCTAGTTTTATGGACACTCCAACATCTCCTCCTTGCTTGATGATAGAGTTCCTATTGATGCAATAATTCAATTTAGTAGTTTTATAATATAGTTTAGTAAAAAAAATGTTTACAAGCTCATTCATTAACATATAAAAAAATATCTTTTAATTTTGAATAATTTCATTAGAATATTTAGTTTAAAAAATGATTAATTTATCAAAATTTCATCATGTAATACCATCTACTAGTTAAAATCATTTTTGATCTTCCTAGATCAAAACAAGTTAGTTTTTTTAATTTGTAATATTTTCCTAAATTTAATATAGAATATATCTATGTTGTTATAAAGTTAGATGAGCGTCATTTAGTTGCTATGTCAAGGGATAGAGTTAGCCAAATTAAGAATTTATTAGATGATTCGATAAAACAAATTGAATCTTTTGACTTGTGTACGAGATCTATGTAATATATTTTTCAATGTAATTTAGTGATCCAGGTGGCTCCAGAAACAATGAGAGTTCAGAAGTGTCTTTGGAAAAACTCAAAAATCAAAGTTGTTGGATTGAAGTCAAGCGAGGGTCAGATCAACAATCTTGACGCAATATTTCCAATAGTGTGAATGAGACCTCAATATGAGTTTGTATGTGAAAGTTAAGGCTAGTCAAAGTTTTGGTCAAACTAGGCCCAATGGTAACTAATAACGGGACAACAATTTGGCATTTACTAGCACACGAATTCCATCCACTTGAAAGGGCGAATTTGTTGCCTCTTTAATTTGTCGAGTAAACCCAAAAAAACAGTCGAAATTTTTTAACCAATTTTGTTATATAAAAAAATAAAAATAAAATTAATAAAGGGGTAGGCTCAGCCTGACGAACCGTCCCACCCCCGCGGTCATATATATATATATATATATATATATATATATATATATATATATATATATATATATATATATATCGGCAGTCAATTGTAATCTTCCACCAAGATATGTGGCCACATAAATCAAAGGCGGCAGGGCTCGAACTCATGCCAGCAAGGTGGTCAGCCTGCCTGTTGCGGCAGCTCCACAAAATTCCACATGTTTTTAAATAAAACATGCCCAAACTTAAAACAAACCGTCAACCAAAATGAATGACACATATGCCATAACGGGGTCTTGCGAGGTTGGACCCCAAGACCACCCCAACAAACAACTTAATTTATAAATGCCAACCAACGAGCCAGGTTGGCAGGTGTTAGAGAATCTGCCCACCATGGGCTATAAAAACCCAAATTTTCCAATCGACTAGGGGAAAACAAAGGAGTGCGTGTGAAACACGGACGAGGAACTGCACCTAGGATAGGAAAGGTTTTCGACAGAGAGAATATTCCAAGGGAATATTCCCTAAAATATTACACAAAATATTCCATGCAAAATCAATGAGGAAGCTAAAATATTCCCTAAAGGGAAAAAATTCACAGCGTCAGATTCATGACAAGTTTATACTCAAGAGAACCAGAATTTCTCAGGGAACACGATCTTGTGTTTTGTTTCCTCATCTGAGCAAGAAAACTCCATTCAACCAGCGAGATGGAACCTTTGGGGAATATTCAAGATTCCCAAGGGCCAATATTTTGACGGTGTCAGAAAGGGGTCGAGTTTATAGTCATTCAACACAATTTCGTACCACAAATTCAATGGTGCAATCCATTTCATCAGTAGAGCTACGCATTTTCAGGCCATCCCCGGAAGTGGAGGTATATGATGCAATAATGTCATGCATTTCTTTTGATTTGCTAAGATGATGATTTTGTTGTTGAGATCCTTGTTACTATTATGTTGAAGGATACTTGTATGCCACTTCATGTGAGAATTTATTATCTTGTCATGTTGAAGGAGGGCCCATATGAGTGAGAATTTCTATAGGAGAATGTCTTGTGGAGAGACATGCCACTCTAGTTGAGGGAGTTTATCCTTGTAATGATAAAGAATGTACCATGTATTCATCATCATCTTGCAACATTTAATGAAGCAACCTCCCCACTCTTGACACCGGGCTCTGAGACGTAACCCACTCTAGGTGAAATCCATTATCAAAGTGTGTGTGCGCTTTAATTTGATGACTTTCATTATGTTTCCTCTTATTGAAAGTATGAACATGTGGTTGTTTTATACTATTTCACATGAAATTCTGCTAACATCACCGAAGTAAAAGATCTTGGTTAATTCTGGTAGCTAAGAGATCTAGATCAAGTTTGGTATCAAAGTGGTCTTCTTCCTGATGCAAATTGCATGATTGAACATGCAACAAGAAAGAAAATGGAGGATCACAGATATCTCTACGAGGCCTTCTACAAGATGCCCAACATGGTAGATTTAATGTATGCAGATTATGAGGAGAAAATGGAAATAGAGGAACATGAGAAAGAAATAGCAGAGGACGATGCACCATCTCCATATTCTAGTGATTATTCATCTTCTTCATCATATTCTCATCATTGATATTTGGAGATCAATCAGAGCCTTCAAGCGAGAATGCTAAATTGAGGAGACTTCTACGAGAAGAAAAAGAGGAGAAGCTAAAATTGTAGCTTCATTTATAAGCCACAGAAGAAGCCTTCGAAGAGTTGAAGTGAAATGAAGGCTTAGAGAAGTCATCATCACCTACTTCAGAATTGACAGATAAGGTAAACATTTTTTATTGTTCTTCAGTCTTATTTTCACATGATGTTATTTTTGTTGGAAGCCTTGAGGTACCCATTTCAGGAACCAACCTAAGACTCCTTATGAAGATGGGATACACTGAAGGAGAGTGCTCGAAGGTAGAAGAATCTTCCAAGGAATTGTCGAAACAATTGAGGAAAAAGGATGATTTGGAACATCACAATCCTCCCATGATAGTGCACATTGCATAGGAAGAGCTAAGGCAAGCTTTCATCGCCATGATTTCTCCAGAGACAGTCAAGAGAGGTATAAAATGTCTGGGTATTCTAAAGTTTATTTTGATTACAAGCATATTATTAATAATGAATATAAATAATGGCATAGAAACCCATGTCATTTTTGTGGTTTGCATAACCATGTGGTTACTGAACATTGGAAGAGAATGGCAACAAGAAAGAGGATGAGGCGTGAAAGGCCTTCTCCACATCAGGGAAGAACGATGGTTAAGCAAGTCTGGGGGGAGATGACCTTTTGCAGCCATTGCAATAGAGGTGGACATCAAAGAGCCACATGTTGGAGTCTCCATCGAGAGTAGCGCCTCAAGGACAAAGTGCATGTTCAACAACTTGTTGGTGAAGATGCTCAACATGTGAATCCACCAGAAGGAGATGACCCATTCACTTTGTCGAGTAAGAGATGGTTTTTCTAGATAAGGTAACTTGTCATGGCCACATTTTGTAAATCATGTGTTGCAATTTAAATTGTAAAAGTGATGTTGTGTTTCCCTCACTTATTAAAGAAATGATGATGTTTTGGCCTTTTATTGATAGCTAGGGTATTGATTTCTATTATGATGTAAACTTGACCATAGAGTGTGTGTTATAAACTCTTTGAAAGTATGGGGATGCTTGGGTCATGATTGGTCATGTAATTGAACATGTAGTTTGCAAAGAATGTAATACAATTTTGCAGAGGATGCAAGTATCGGCTCATCACTTATAGCTCCAAAGAACAAGGGTGAAGGAGAAGGAAGTGTGACCTGTCAAGACAATTGTTGTGAAGATAATGTAACACAACAATTCTAGATTACATTCATGCTTTTGGAGGACCAAAATCTTCTCAGTGGGGAGGAATGATCTAAGTTCCTCCAGAAATGCTCAGAGTTTAGAAGTGGCTTTGGAAAAACTCAAAAATAAAAGTTATTGGATTGAAGTGAAATTGTAGTTAGATCGAAGATCTCGACGTGAGCTTCCCAATGGCATGAATGAGGCCTCAATCTGAGTTCGTATGTGAAAGTTAAAACCACTCAAAGCTTTTATCAAACTAGGTCGAGTGGCAACCACTAACTAGGCAACAATTTGGCATTTACTAGCACATAGATTTCATCCACTCGAATGAGCGAATTTTTTTCCTCTTTAATTTATCCGGTAAAGCGAAAAAATTGGTCGAAAATTTTTAACCAATTTTGTTATATAAAAAAAATAATTAAAAATAATAAAGGGGCCAATTGTAACCACCCACAAACATATGTAGCCATATAAATCAGAGTCAGCAGGGCTCAAACCCCCATTGACCGAGTGGTCAGCCCGCCCATTTCGGCATTTCCACAAAATTCCACATGTTTTTAAAGAAAATGGCTTGAAACTTAAAACAAACCACCAAACAAAATGAATGACACTAATGCTAGAACGGGGCCCCATGGGATTGGACCTGGGACTACCCCAGCAAACAGAATTAATTTATAAACACCAGCCAACGAACCAGGGTAGCAGGAGTTGGAGAATTTGCCCTCCGTGGGCTATAAAAACCCAAGTTTTCCAGTCGACTGGGGGAGAGTAGAGGACCACATGCGGAACCTGGAGGAGGAACTGTGCTCAAACCAAGCATGATTTTAGAGAATATCCCAGGGGAATATTCCACAAAATATTCCATGCAAAATTAGTGAGGAATTTAAAATATTCCCTAGAGGGAAAAATTTCACAGTTTCATATTCATTCCAATTTTATACTCAAACGAACTAGAATTTCATAAGGAACATGATGGTGTGGTTCATTTGCTCATATGAGTAGCATAACTCCATTCAACCAACAATAAGGAATCTTTAGGGTATATTTGAGATTCCCAAGGGCCGAGATTTTGACAGTGTTAGAAATAGGTCGAGTTTATAGTCATTTGACATGATTTTTCCCCACAAATTCAATGGTGCAATGCATTTTGTTAGTAGATATATGCATTTTTAGGACATCCCCAGAAATGGAGGTATATGATGCAATGATGCCATGTATTTCTTTTTATTTTCTAAGATGATGATTTTGTTGTTGAGATCCTTGTTACCATTATGTTGAAGGATACTTGTGTGCCACATCATGTGAGAATTTATTATCTTGTCATGCTAAGGGAGGGCCCATATGAGTGAGAGTTCTTATAGCATAACGTCTCATGGAGAGACACGCCACTCTAGTTGAGGGAGTTTATCCTTGTAATGAAAAAGAATGTACCATGTACTCATCATCATCTTGTAGCATTTAATGAATCAGCCTCCCCACTCTTGACACCGAGCCCGAACATGTAACCCACACTCCGTGAACTCCGTTATCAATGTGTGTGTGTTCTTTGATTTGATGGTTGTCATTATGTTTACTCTTCTTGAAATTTTGCATATGTGGTTTCTTCATATTCTTTCACATGAAATTATGCTAACATCACAAAAGTAACATATCTTGGTTAATTTCGGTAGTTGAGAGATTTGGATCATTGAAGTGAGAGAGTTGAGTATGTTTGTAAAAAGATTCTGAGTTTGAAGAGTGTGAGAGTGCATAGAGGAGGAATATTGAGCATCGACTGTCAAAATTTTAATCTTCCCCTCGAGTTTGGATTAATATATTCTCTATGTATTTTTAGGTTGTGTTTGCATTTGTGTGTCAAATTAGGTGAATGCAGGATTGGTTCTTTCTTTTCTTTGGAAGAATTAATTATTGCATGTTGAACCAGCTCTATCTCTAAGTCTTGGTTCCAAATCTCATAGGTCACATGTTCAAATTCAGGCTATAACATCTATCAGGTGAAAAGGTATGTAGTTAGAAATGTATCTGGCCTGAAAAAGTTTGAGTGACTAAGTAATCACCCAGATTCTAGATTGTAGTTCATATCTGGGCTATAAGATATATGGGGTAGACCCCACTTGAAATTAAACCAAAGAATTAGATCAACCAAATTCAGAATCATATTTTCTCATCCAGGTTATAAGTATCAGGTATGGCTTAAAAAAGGAGTCATATTTTGGAACTCATGCCAAAAGATTATTTAGGCCCCAAAAGATATCCAAATAAAGTAGTAAATCCAATCTCAAAGGTATCCATTCCTCACCAAACTGCACCAATATCTAGATCATCGGATATATATATTTCTTATTAAGGTAAAAAAGGTATCCAACTCAATGAGACCATATCGATCTCCTAATTTTTCACTTTTCTAAAATTGTGTTAGTTGAAGGAGATGTAAAAGTGTCCATCACAGATTTCCATTAATCTAGCCCAAAAATATATTTGACTCTCTGAGATCCAGATCAAAGAATTGCTATAGTAGACATCCATATGTCTAAATTTTTGATTTCGCATTAGTTTTCAGGATTGACACCAAAGGAACAAGGATTTTTGGATTATCCACTAATTAGGAAAATTGGGAACTTATGATGAAAAATAGCCATTGAGTTTGAATTGTTGTTTTGGGAGTAAAAAGGAGGAGAAACTATCTATGAGAGGGAAAGAAAACATATCTCTCAGAAGAACTTTGAAGAACATTGATCCATAATTAAAGGAAATACCAATAAAAGGAGAGTAAAGGTAATTAGTTTAGTATCAAAGCATGAAGTGCTCAGATATGGCAAAGAGACACAAAGGAACATCCAAAGGAGTTGATCAAGGAAGGCTTATAGTAAATTTAGCCTTGAGAGAAGAGATGAGGTGCATTTAGATGACGTTAGAAGTGATGGAGACTCCTCATAAAAGAGGAGTTGACATGGGAGATGTCAATGAGGCAAAGGAGAATCTTCTAGTGAAGAAGAAGGAGAATAATTAACATAGGAGAAAATGTTAAAGATGATATCTAAAATGCGTGTCAAACCAAAGATGTAGGTTCATGTTTAAATGTTGATGAATTGATGGATTAGATTAATGCCATGGACACATTTTTTTATTATGAAGATGTTAATAAAGATAAAAGTGTGAAGTATGCAGTGACAAGATTGAAAGGTCATGCATCCCTATGATGGGATGAAGTGTAGGAAGATAGAAAGAGGAAATACAAGTACGAGACAAATAATTAGGACAAAATGGTGGCTGAAATTAAAAGTAATTTCATGCATAAATATTACCGGTTAAATATTTTCAAGTCATTGAAGAATATTAGACAAAAACCTATGTTAGTAAGGGAATACACTAAGGAATTTTATAAATTAAACATTAGAGCTAGTCATATTAAAGAGGATGATATTAGTATCTTATCCCTAAGGACAATTAAATATGCATATAAATCTGCCTTGAAATCAGAAGAGAAGATAGGCAAAAAACATAGTCATAAGAGTAGAGGGAGAATTCTTGAAAGAGGAAAGGACAACAAAGTGGCAGAGAAAAATTTAAGTACTCAAGAGAGAAAGTGGAATTTTAAGTATTCAGTCACCAAGATGAGGTCAATCTAGTGGAAGAATATATTTCTTAAGAGAGAGGCATAAACTACCAATTCAGATGTGGAAAATTGGGACATATGTCATGGAAATGTCTAGAAAATAATCCACAATATAAAAGAAGTGCACATGTGACTAAAGAAAGAGAAGAAAGTGTGAATTCAATGGAAACTAAAGAAACCCATAAAGAACGAGAGTCATTATTGATTAAGAGAGCTTTGATCAAATTAGAGAAGGAAGCTAAGGAGCCAGCCCAAAGGAAAATTTTATGCAAAATTGTATGCAAGTCAAAAAGGTTAGTGTTGAAAATTTGTGATTGATAGTGGTATTACAAATAATTTAGTTTCTAATAAGATGGTAGAAAAAATAGATTTGAAGAGAATAACACACCTTAATCCTTATAGAGTATCATGGCTACAAAACGGACATCAAAATTGTGTGAATGAACAGTGCAAGGTGGGGATTCAGATTGGTGGCTACAAGGATGAGGTATTATGTGAAATATTGCCCATGGATGTTTGGCATATTTTTTTGGGTAGACCATGGCAGTATGAAAAAAGGGATATTCATGATGGTAGGAGGAACACCTATACACTTGAGAAGAATGGTTAGAGACACACATTGCTACCTTTTCAAGATGGAGTGAAGGAAGAATCTAGTCCTAATGTATTACTAATGAGTGGAAAGGAGCTACTGCAAGAATCCAAGTAAAAAGAGGTGCATTATGCTTTGGTTGGAAAGCCTAAGGTAATTCTTACTAACACAAGTTTGGATGATTTTTCTGATGAAATCAAAGTTATGTTGGATTAATTTTCCAATATCATTATTGATGATTTACCAAGCAATTTACCTCTTATTAGAAGCAGCAGTCATCACATAAACTTAACTCATTAATCAAGTCCTCCAAAAAAAGGAACATCCAAAATGACTCCATAAGAGAATGAATATTTTAAGATATAACTGCAAGAATTGTTGGATAAAGGTCTTGTCAATAAGATTTTGATCCCATGTGAATTTTCCTATAGTATTCAACCTAAATAAGGATGACAAATGGTGAGTGTGTACCTGTTGTAGTGGCTATAACCACCCTCCAAAATTTTTCCTTAGCTTCATTTTGGAGCTTCCCTACCAACCATCCTTAGCAGCATGTCTTGCATTGTCAAGCACACAAGCTTCAGCTGAGTTTCAGTGGCCATTCGGCCTATGCATGTCAGCTTGCTCATCTCCCTCCCACAGGTCAGCATTCCAAATTTAGACTATTTGCTAGTTGAGACACTCCCCTAGAAAATTACACAATTTGGGAGGGGAACCGTCCTTCCCTCTAGAAATTGCGAAATCAGCTTGGCAGCCTGATGGGCTCCAGAATTGCACAGAACAGTCAGGCAGTCCTCCTTCAGAAAACTGCGCAATCTGACCCAGCACTAGGCTTCAGCCCAAAAATTGCACAATTCTGGGAGGCAGTGACATTCTCAGCCAAGAAATTTCGCAATGCCTGATAGGCAGCCAACTCTCCTCAACCTAGAAACTGCACAAATTTTCATCCCAGGCTCATAGACCAATGCATGTGCCTTCAGGTTGACCGGTTCCCTCCGGGACCGAGCAAAGTTGATTTGCATGCATGAGCAGCTTTTCTCGAAATAGCAAAAGGCAGCATGCAAAAGGCATCCCTATATTTGAGGGATCTATTTTTAGCAGTTGTAGGTTACATGCAAAGATCATTTTAGAAACCTCCTGCCAAGTGTCACTTTTTCCTAGATTTGTGGCATGAACGTTGTAGCTCTGATCTTATCAAAACTTATGAACTGGACACTGCAGAGCTCATTCCTCACATCAACCTTGCACCTCTGACATCCCACATTACATCCAAGAGTCTTCGGCACTTTCATCTTAGTTGTTTCAGGGTAAGTATGCTTTTCATGTCTTGCACTACGTTTATGTCACTTTTTGTGTTTTTCTTTGTTTAAGTGTTGTTTGCTTGATTTCAATGAGCACTTTTTGTTGTTTTAATGTTTGTTAGCTTGTAGAAGCATTGTTTCGATTTTCATTTGCATCTCACTGCTTTCGCATGCACAACATTGTTTTTGCACCGTTGGTTGTCGTTGCGACAACCCGCTACACAAACATGCATGTTTTCCCATTTTCTAAATCCTACACTTACATTTTCAATGCATGATCATTAACTCTTGTTTACACTCAGTTTCACCATGCATTTAGACTTCTCATGTTTTTAGTCACCTGTCGGCGAGTCTGGGTTGCCTTCACTGGATAGCATTGCACATTTCTGGAAGTGAAGGCTCTGCCTTCCCTCTAGAAATTGTGCAAGTCAGACCCAGCACTGACCTCTAGCCTTGCATTACACAATTCTGGGAGGCAGTGCCTTGCTGGCCCCAGAAACTACATAATGCAATTTGCTGGTTTGCATGTCACTGTTGACTGAAATTGCACATTTCACAGTTTCAATCCTCAGCAAGCTAGGCTGTGTGTAGTAAAAAGCATTCAGTCAATCTCTCGGTAGCCCAAACTATGCTTTTCGTAGTTTTGGCAATTAGTGTCCCAGCCTCCCGGTGAGAATTGTGCAATCTTCATAGACAGTCACACAGGTATGTTGCATGTTAGTCCTCCAGTTTGTTTTGGTTTTCAACTGACAGATTTCTTGTGATGAGTGTTTCTATGTCTCCAGGTATCACAGGTGTTTTTCTGCCTCTTAGTAGTATAAGTACAACTGCCTCAGAGAATAGAGTCAAAGGACACCGTTGAGAGCACAACTGGGGATGTAGTAGATCAAGTGTCTATGAACTTGCCTATATATCAATACATCAAGTTGTTCACAGATGAGGATATCAATATGAAATGGAAACGACATCACAGTGAGCAGCACAATCAGCAGCAGTAGAAGGTAGCATACCTGCATGCGACAAATGCAAGAGGAAGGTTTTTGACAACACAGAGGCAGAGCAAAGTTTTAAGTTTAAGTAGATCCACTTGGGATGAAAGTAGCTTTGGAGATTGAGGCTATGAGGTGACAACACGATAAGAGGATCGCACGAAGGCAGAGAGAGAAACAGAGAAGGGGTTGCAGATGCTGAAGCGACAACTCAAGGAAGAATAGGAGCTGCACAGATGAGAGAAGGAGTTGCAGCAAGAATAGGTACATCAAGAGGTGCAACATCCACAAACTAATGAAAATGTGCCCATACAGGTTATAGATGCAGCCCAACAGCTGGCACAGAGTAGACAAGGTGAGCAGTGTCATCGATCACATGCAAGGGTGTTCAAGAGCACGGATGTCATTATGTGCATGCATGCGATCCCACCCATTGGCATACTCACTGAGGTGAAGACAAGAACCAAGCCTGACCAAAGCTTAACATGTATTTCAACAAGTTGATGGCGCATGGTCACCAGCAGACACTTGGAGATCAACACATACACTATGCATCAGTATGTTTCTGGTCCAACTTCACTCAAGATGATGATGCGCATGTTATCAGATGAGTTGGACAGAGAAGCCATATCAGTGTACCCAGATGAAACAGAGGCAAGTGTTGTTGGACAGAGAAGCCATATCAGTGTACCCAGATGAAACAGAGGCAAGTGTTTGCTTTTAGCAGGATGTCACCATTGAGTGCATAGATACCATCATGGATGACCAAGCTTGGCATCAGTTCGCCACCGTCGATCATCACGAGGATGTCAAAGAGTTGGTCTTACCACATCTATCCGAGTCTTAGTGATAGCTTGCATGGATCCCTCCAGCCTATTTTGTCTCACATGGGTACATGTGCAGATTGTATGTAACATCTTCTAAAGTGAGAGTCCAAGTGTCGATAGTTTAATGAAACAATCATGTAGTAGTTGAAGAGTCATGAGTGTAGGTGAAGAGTCACAAAGCGGAATGTCAAGGGTCACCCCAACCTTTGCTATTTATAGAACCTCATAACTCATTGTAAGGGATTTTGGGCAACCAAGCTTCTGATAGGATTATCTTAGAGAAATCTTGGAAAGTATTGTAATGAGCCTTGACTTCTCCACAGTGCAGAGCTAGTACATATCTTTGGAGGAGCAGGCGGAAGTGACTATAACATTCCGTTATTGGGACTAGTGGTTAGTCATGGTTGTATTGTATGATTGGAATGTTCACTTCTTAATATAACAAAGCCATCATGTTTCATGCATATGTTGTTATTGTATTTCAATTATCTTGGTTACTCTAATGATATATGTATCTATTTTCTTACGCATGTATGTATAGACTCTTTCTGTATATGTATGTATGAATCTTACTAAGATGTGTTTTTGGTTCGCCTGCCTTCGAGTTCGTGATGCATATTTACTCTTGTGTTCCCTTCCAAGCTACGTGTTCTCACATGTTTCCAAGAGGTGCACTCACTCCATTTTCTGTTTGTTAGAACCATTCATGCACCTTCCTTGGCTTATTGTGCATGTCACACCCTTGCTACCAACAAGGACATCCTACTTACGTGTGCACGCAATTGTGGTCAAGGCGATACCATACGACCACTGTTGGGACTCCTACACCAAACGGTCTGAGGTTTAGTTGGTACTTCTTACTGGGGAGATCCCTTGACATGTTGGCGGGTCCAACACCATCAACAGTATCGATTCTAGATCCATAAAGAAACTACAATTATGTATAAATTTCAACTTCCATGCATTAATGATTTAATAAATTGTTTGAGCAATGTCAATTATTTTCTAAGATTGATCTGAAGAGTGTATACCATTTGATTGGGATTATGGAAGGAGATTAATGGAAAACAACCTTAAAAAAAATTCATGGATTGTATAAATGGTTAGAAATTCCTTTGTGTCTCACTATTTTATCCTAACACTTTTTTGAAGTTGATGAATAAAGTTTTAAAACAATTTACTAGCCAATTTGTCATTGTTTACCCAGATGATATATTGGTATACAATAAAACAAAGGAGGATCACTTAACACATCTCAAGTTAGTCTTAAGAACCTTATAGAGAGAGGAATTATTGATTAATCTAAAGAAATATAGTTTTATGAAGAAGGAAGTAGTGTACTTGTGACAGCCCTTTTTGCGACCCCTCTTGTAAATTTCACTATGAATTATAATTCATGTAAATAATGTGGAAATGTAAATACATGGGGGCTTCACTCAATGAACTTCTAACATATCACATGTGTTCATGGAATACTAAACAATACCCTTAATTTGACTACATATTGGAAAAAACCTTTGAAAATCACCTTATTTGACCCCCTAACTATACGAACCCAATACACCTTCCCAATTTAAAAACCCCCTACTTTCACTATCTATTGTATTTATCTACTTTTTCATTTAAAAAAATTATACCCATTGATATTTTTTCATTAACTTTCAACTCCATTTTTTGTACATACCAATATGAAAACCCTTTACCCCCTATTATATGCCCAATATATTATGTCATTTTTTCCTCAATAAATATCCCTTAATATTAACACATGTGCTTGCTAGAAGGTTGATATACCACTTGGTAGGATGAGACACCCAATTGTTTGCTAAAAAGTGTTGATAAACCACTAAGTTCTTTCCTTGGGGCTAATAAACCACTTATGTGCTTGCTCAGTAAGTTGATAAACCACATGGATAGTGGGCTCTTGACTTTTGCAGCGCCTTCCTAGAAAACCAGTTAATAAACCACCTATATAGTTTATTCATCCTCCTCGAACTGAACAATACTTCACTGAGCCTTGTGTGAATCCATTTGATTAATTTCTATTGGGATATAGAGTCACTATGGTGCTTACTATTGAAGGTAGTTGAAAAAAACACCTAGACAATGGACTACTCTTCTTGATTTTATATTGACATATTACTGATGTGTATACCCTTGAGCAATTAACTCCTTAGACTCTTAATTTGGCTTGGGGGTGGTCAGCTGCAAGAAATATTGTAGTGTATCTAGTATATGGTTGGGTGCGGAGTTGAATTCCCTTCCTCAATCGCTAGTCATTCAATTTATATAGATAAGTGTATTTAATTGTATATATGTTGCATTGTGAATGATGAATGATGTTGTTATGTATCATAGCAATGAAATTATCAATATTTTCCTAAGTTTCATAGTTAATTACATGGTAATGTATGATTCCTTGATGTGTTTAGTTGACTATCACTGTGTGTGATTTCCATTATTTGATATGTTATGAATGTCATGGATCTGTGTGGCTCAAAGATTGTTGAAATTTTATGGTTGGTGTTGTGAATGGCATGATACATTAGTAAATATCTTGGAGTCTATGTGGGATCCATTGTGTGGTTTAATATGATGTTTTTTATCTGAAATTACAATTAAGTATCAGTTATGGTTGAGCTTGTTGCAATGCATGATTGTAGGCTTGATTGGTAGATTCGTTGCATGTATTATGGTTATGTATAATGCTTTGAATGATAAACATTGGAAAGGGTTTTATCCATATAAAATTTTGTCATTTTGAGCAACACTTTGCTTCAAGGAAGACTCTAGCGAAGTCGCTTGAAGTTCTTGAATTCATAAGTTTAAGTATAGTAGGAATTGGATATTGTATTCAAGATCAAATGGGTTTTTGGCAAGACCATGTTTCTAGGGTTGGATGCCTTTTTATGATTTTTTCATCCAATTCATCCAAATATACAAAATGGGTGGATAAATTTGAGTTTGGTGGATATATCTGGGAGTCCGAATATTTGGCTAGTTAGACCTTGTGTATCTTTGGGAATGCATTGTATTTGGAGTAGTCCAGGTATTTTGGAAGCAAACGGTGATCTTCGGTGAGGGCCCCACCTCAGTGGAGTCAAATCATTAAGTTGATAAAGAGAGAATAAAATATCTATAGGATATCAGGGTTTGTGCATGGCATATAAAAATGTAACACCAAATGGTCTACAGAGTTAGGTATTTAGAAGGGTTCCAAATTTCGTATAATATATATATATATATATATATATATATATATATATATATATATATATATAATATTTAACTATATATAATTATAACATTTAACATAACATGGGTGGGACTAGATGGGACTACTACAAATTGATTCCAAACACCAAAACTATATAACATAACTTCTAACTATATTTAACTATTATTTAACTATAACATCACATAACTATATATTGTAGTTTTATATGTAAAATATATAACATAACATAGTTTTACAACTATTTAATATATATATATATATATATATATATCTATATATATATATAAGTTCATGTTTCAACAATACATCATTGATAGATACATTAAATCCATCATGAAAAGTGCATTTGGTCTAGTGAATAAAAGCATTTAGAATCTTTTCTAATTTGTACTGTATTGTTTCATTATGTAATGTGTTGTACAAGAAACACTGTCACCATGTGCTTGCACCTAGTACATGCAATGTGTCAAAGTCAAACATTAAGAACTTCAAGTCTATTGTAGTATTTGGTTGGCATGATATTTCATTAGTTTTCTAAATAGGTCTATTTCAAATTTTAACATATATATTTACATATTTATTCGCTAAGAATAAAATGCATTGTTTAGAAATGAGTAATAGTGTGAAGGTAGAGTTGATCACTTCTTATGATTTTGTTTACATGGAACTCAATGTACTTTGGTTGATAAATTATCAAAAAATGGACTTTAAAGTTTAGGACTTTAGGCTATATTATTTTGCTTGAGTTTAGAAATGATTTGTCTGCCAACATATTTTTTCTTGTATTAGTTTATATATATTGTATGTATTATATGTAATATTTTGAGGCGTCTCATATACGTGCCCCAAATATAGGCCATTGCAGTGCGAGAGGTTCTATTATACATGGTTGGTCTTGTGATAGATCACGCAGCCCACAAAGAGTTCATGTTCCCCTCGTAGATCCTACCTTCGATGCTAGTTGTAGTGTCAGAGGTAGTGTTTTTTTTTCCATTGATAACTATGCTATATCCAGTGGACCTTCTTTGCCCATTTCAGGTACACCTTCTGCATTTTTAAATCCAATTTAAACTTTATGTGTTAACGTCTTGAAATTGTCTTTAATTTTTAAACTGTCTTCAGATGTGTTTGAATTTAATGTATATGTTATTATGATACTAGTTTGTTAATTATATATATGTTAAATTATGTTTATGATTTATAGGCCCTTAGTAGGTCGAATCTGAGGATTAGAGTGCAACATTAATCCCTCCATGGGATGATGCTACAACTCATATCACAATAGAGGATGTTACAACCCGTAATACATGGATCATAACAGAGATAAAGAAGATCCATGAAAATTCATTGACTTATCTTGCATTGTCTTTGATGTTGAAAAACATCAATAGGTTGATCGAGACATACCGAAGTTCGAGCCCACATGTCCAAATATTATAGTTCATACATAGGATCAAGAAGCATGAGGTTAGAAGCACAAATTCTTGGGAGGTGGTGAAAGAGGCCCTAAGGACATTGATGTTTGTGGGGAGTTGTTTGACATCCCTCTGGATCTCCCTGATAGACATAAAGGTATGATTCCATTGAAATATTTTAGGAATGTTCATGCATCCCCCTTTGTGTATGATAGATGCATTGGAGCTTGGGGTAAATTCCCCCACCATGAATGGGTCGCCATTTGTTTTTTCAAGCATGTATATGCAGAGTTCAAGTTACATATGAGTCTAGATTACGCTGATACTGAATCTCATTATTATGGACCTAGCTTGGGACATACCTATGAATGCGATGGGGCTCTTAGGGACCCTGGGCATGTACCAATACCTCCAATATTCTTACCACTACCATCTTGGAGCTTGGTATTATTGATAGAGATATAGGAGTTGTTGCAGCTTGGTGGTGAGACGCGGGAAACTCTTGTAGACAACATGCAGATGTCATTGGCCAATGCACATGTTCCATTGGATAGAGATATTATGATACCACTACTATTTCCTCGTGACCCACCAGTGCCCTTATATGATGATGTATTTCTCACGAGTTTACCCACTCACAAGATTTTGACATATACATTTATGTATTGTGATGTCATTCATGAGACTTGGAAGGTGCATGAACTGTGTGACATAGATCAAGTACATATATACACGAAACGTTGAACTCTTATTGTAAAATTATACATAATTATTTATATTAAAATTTCTAGTTTGTATTAGATTACATTTACATTAATAAGTTCATGATAACCTGTAGACACATCCCAGCTACATGGATGAGCTTACGAGGTCATCCGTGGATGTAGTTGATCATCCAGGCCATCCTCGACCAGATCATGTTTGCATGGATTCTCCTCCACCTCTACCTCCACCTTATATGTTCACTAATGTGGAGGAGAGTCACTATGTATAACCACATGGACCAATAATTGAGGTAAAAAAATTATTCCTAATATTTCAACATTTTCTTTTTTCAATTTACATATAAATGCTAATTAATTTGTAGACTAATTATAATTTGTCCTCGCCATTCTGTACATAGGCCCATATGCAGGGTTCCATTGATGTCATTGTTATATGGAGACATTAGTGGGATGTTGGGTTTAAAGGCACTGATGACGCAGGTCCATCAATGCAGGCCCCAATCATCGAGCCATAGGTAGGGGAGCACCAAACCCAAATTCATGATCAAATCTCCATCTTATCTGACTTTCATTTGGACTCAATTGAGGTTAGTAGATTCATGTATATGTAATGAAAAATGTGGTTCAATATAATTTATTTCCATATTATTTATTTTGTACAAATAAGGATATAATTATTTTGAATTTGAATGTATTATATTGCAATACTAGCTTATGAACACTTACGTTGTGCGACAAAACTCACATAGGAGTTATGGTGGTACTTAGAGTGTCATAGTTTGTATATCTTCAGGCTCTTTTCATAGGGAACATTCACATGTGTGATACAAACTTTATATATTTTCACGCATGGACAGTTTATGGATGTACTTCATGGACATTATTTTAGTTTATGTATGCTTATTATTTCAATTTATGGATGTTCATGTGATATTTGTAATTTGTATATATTTTAATATGGATAGTTTATTGATACATGTATTCACTATTTCAGGTTTTGGATTTGTATTAATCTTGTTTATGGATTCTCATTAATTTTTGAAGTTATGGATCTATTAAGACTATTTTTCTAATTTAATAACTTTTCTATATACTATAACTTTTATTAGTAAAATATATGTTCAATTTTGATTTCCAATTTCATAGACTAAGAAAATAAGTACAATCTTAAGTTATGATGCAAGTCACTTTGATAATTAAAATGAACTAAAACATATCATGTATCAATTTAATATTGAACATGGATATAATTCGAATCATGCTTCATATTGGCTTGTAGAAACTGCCTTTTAGTGCAATCAACATGTATGTTATTACAATTCAATTTTAAAAATAAATTATTTGAATTATAAACTCATCTTTATCTATCTATCTATCTATCTATATATATATATGTATGTATGTATGTATGTATGTATGTATGTATGTATGTATGTATATATATATATATATATATATATATATATATATATATATATATATATATATATATATATACATATGTATGTATGTATACATATATATATATATATATATATATACATATGTATATATATATATATATATACATATGTATATATATATATATATATACATATGTATATATATATATATATATATACATATGTATATATATATATATATATACATATGTATATATATATATATATATATATGTATATATATATATATATATATATATATATATATATATGAAAAAAAATAACCCACCCATATACCATTGCATGGAAAACATTTTTAAGTATTTCAATCAATTTCTCATCTCAAGATTCAATTAAAAAACACAAATAGGATTAAAATAAGTTTTATTCAATTATAATATTAAAATATGCCATATAAATGACAAATAGGTTTTATTCAACATTATTTATTTTGATATTTTCTACAAGAGATTAGTCATAACATGATATAAGTCAATCGTATTGAAAAAAAAATTTGTAAGATTGGTAGGACCTTTTCATTCATTCATTTTCAAACAACAGGTTACATCCATGAAAGACATTCAGTGGCCTCAACCTGCCCATTGGGAAACTAGGTTTGTTGGCCATTGAACCACATTATATTCCATCCAAAATATTATTAACTTAATTCTTTCAAACATAGCCTTATATGACTGAATGTTTGTAAACCAGGTTTTACCTAACAAACTATAATAAGTACTACTGACCGACATATACATCATAAAATTAAACAAAAAAAGAAGCTGCTAATAACTATTCATCAAAGGACTCCACCGGAGCTAGGCCCTTAGCACTAGATCCTGGTATTTCCGATTGAGTAAGGCGTGGAATTTGCTTCTCAATACAACCAAGACGTACATTTTATTTTTGGATTTGAAATTGGACAAGTTGAAATCATTTCTAAATTTCTTGGAAACCTAGATCAGATTTGATGGAACCTGCAGGAGAGTTCATAATAGCACAAGCCACAACACTTTTCATCAACTAGTAGAGATTAACAATTTGTTTATATTGGGTAGTACGACCATGGGTGTGTCTCAGATCTAGAACAAGGACTCGCTAGTATTCCAACTACACTACAGTTTCTACCCTCTAGTTGAGTTTTGTTTCCCATTTTGAAATCAGTTGTTTCACCTGGGCTCGGATACCTGTATTATATGCTTGGTCCGCCTCATTGATAATCTTAGCATCCGACTTACAACCACTTCTCTTCAGTGGTTGAGAAAAAGAAGAACCCTGATCACCTCGATTCCCCAACTTCATTAGGGGAAATTCGAGGTCTAAAATGGGATTCATAAGAAAAATGTACAACCAAAATAAACTTTATAAGAACCAATAGGATTCAAGATAATGATGTCAACCATGGGGGATGATTCACCACTTTTGGAGTAAAAAAGTATAAAGATTAAAAATAATAAAATAATAAAACTTTTTTTTCAACTCGTATTTTCAACTTATCTCCTAAGGTTTCACTCAAATTTCTAGCCGGAGTACTCATTGGATGCAAAATTTAATTCCTCATCCAAGGAGTACCCATGTTGCATACTTTCGATGGACCCTGCTACCACAAAAATGGGAAATACATGAAAAAACATGATTGCAATCACGTTTTTAATGTATTTCTCATTTTTGGTATAGTAAGTTCCATCAAAAGTATGCAACATGGATACTCCTTCGATGAGTAATCAAATTATGCATCCAATGAGTGTCTAAGCTTGAAATTTGAGTAAACCCATAGGGAGATAAGTTGAAAAGATGAGTTGAAAAAAATAGCTTTTTCTTTTTCCCTCTAAAATTTAATGATGTAATCTAATCTTATTTTCTTATTTCCACTAATGTTTTATAATTTCATTAGGAGGCCCATTTAAGACTTCAAAACTCCCCTAATGTCTATTGCAACCCTGACCCCCATTTCCAGACAAATCAACACCAAGGGAGGGATGAGCCATTTGGTATAGCAGCTAGTCAATCAAATTACAAATTGTCAACAAAACAGGTCGAGCCATAGTCCAAGACCAAACCGACTTCTCACCTACTAAGTGGTTACACAAAGTATTAAAACCTGATACAATTTCTTAAAATAAGAGCAAGAAACAATCTTTGTTAGGCCTAAGCCTTACATATACACTGAAATTCGAAAAGGTCGGCCACCAATGCCACTCTAATATGATAACCAACACCCTGTGCTCAATTGGGTTGGTAGACAAAGAGAAACTAGAGATAGTTTTTCGCCTCATAAGGGAGGTGCTATAGACCGACTCCCCAAGCCAAATACCATTGAGGACCACACCATAACCATGCAAAAGAAAATAAGGATAATTAAAGGAAATTTCCTTGATCATGGCCAAAAAATCACAAAGATATCCAGTACCATTGGGTGGACAATCCTTGCACAAAAGATGACAAACCTGAATTTCGTCGTACATTCCCATTCGAAGCAATAGAATACCAAAGAAAATGGACACCAGCATAGAAACAACAGACACAACATTAAATGAAACCATAGAATCTTTCTCACTTTCTGAGCAACCAATCCCTTTCTTACGATACTTAATTTGCAGAGATTGTCAACAAAATTGTGGGAGACATTTGAGTATATAACAAGTTGTAGTCAAGGAGGGAAGAAAAGGAAGAAAACATACACAACTATGCTTGCCATGAACTAGGGGCTAGTCACGTCTCGAGAGAAGAACTTCCCTACCATTCTTGCAGACAGAGGATGGAGATTCGAGAACCTGCATTTACCTCCAAGATCCAAGCTCCAAAACAAGACAAGTGCATGAATGGGACTCCACGCCCTCCCCACCTGGAGTTTATGAGCCCCATATTTCATCGCTTCAACATCAAACCTTGCCATACTCTCTGCCACCCCAGTATTATTATCATGCATGTGAGGCCAAGGGTTGAGCCACCCTCCAGCCTTGTCACCCATCTTTTCATGCATGACGAAAATTCCGAGAGGGCTGATGATCTGTATCGCACCCTGATCAGGGAATCGTATTGAAATTTAATATATAAGTAAAAATGATATATGGAAACATTTCTATAATTTTATATAATGTTATCAACTTTCCTAAATTTACAAGTAGTTATCAAAGTATTTTAATCAACTCATGATGGAAATAAATTTTTATTCAATTTTTAAAAACTCAAATATGATTGAAATAAGTTATACATCAATTTTAAAAAATGTGTAGATGTAAAAGTTACAAATACAAGTTTTATTCGATTTTATTTTGTTTGAGGTTATCAACAAAAGCTTAGTCATAATGCATGTTATCAATAATTTGTGTGTGCTTACACTGAAATCAATGCACAATGTTAAACTAATATCCTTGAAATTAATGTACATCATATATATTCTTACATCTTTTATCAAAAATCAACATCTTCACTAAAATCTATGCATCTAATGCGAGCAATCAAATAGGATGAGGAATCAACATCTATACTAAAATCAATGCATCTAACACAAACATTAAAATAGGATTAGAAATCAATATCTACACTTAAATCAATGCATCTAGTGCTAGCAATCAAATAAGGTTATGATTCAACATATACGCTAAAATCAATGAATCTAATGCAAGCTCAATCAGACAAGATTATAAATTAGCATCTTTAATGAAATGAATTCATCTAATGCAAGCAATGAAATAGAATTAGAAATAAACATCTACACAGAAATCAATGCATCTAGTGCAAACAATTTTCGTCCCTTTCTCTTCCCCCCATCTATATTAATATCTCCCTCCATATCTCCTTCTTTGTCTCTTTATCTCACCCACCATAAACACATGATATCTCTCTTCATATCTATCTATCTCTCCCTCCCTCTCCCTATCTATATCTTCTTCCCTCTCTCCCCCCTCCATCTCTATCTCTATCTCCCTCTATCTCTCCTTCTTCATCTCTCTATATCACCCCTCAAACATACACATTATTTATCAATATCTATCTATATCCCCCCCCCCTCCCTCTCCCTCTCCCTCTCTCTCCATATCCCTTATGACTCTCTCTCTCTCTCTCTCTCTCTCTCTCTCTCTCTCTCTCTCTATATATATATATATATATATATATATATATATATTTACCTCCCTCTCATTTCCCCTCCAAATCTCTCTCTCTCTCTCTCTCTCTCTCTCTCCATTCCTATCAAGTCCTCTCTCTCTTCCTTTCTCCCCCACCTTCCTCTGTCTCTTCCCCATGTCACTCACTCACTCACTCTCGAGAGAGAGAGCATTGTCCTACAACTTTGTTGACTATCTCCCTCGCTCTCTCATTCTCTCTCCACCTTCTCTCCATCTCTCCTTCTTTGTCTTTCTATCTCACCCCCAAGCATACACACACTTGCTCTATCTCTCCCTTTTCACTCCCTCTCTCTCTTCTCCTTTCTCTTTCTGTATGTCTTGAAATTCTTCCCTCCCTATCTTTTCCTCCAAATCCATATCTCGAGCTCCCTCTCTTTATTAGATATTCTCTTCTCCTCTCCCTCTCTCCATCTTTGTATCCCCTCTATATCTATCTCTCTTACCCTTCTCTCCCACCCTCTCTCACTCTATATTTCAAAAATTTTAAAATACTTTAACAAATAAAATATTATGTTTAAATACTTTTTTTATTTTATTTTGATGTCATATAATAATTTTTTTGTATATATATATAATACTTATTTAAAATGAAAGATGTTAAGTGTGTGTTGTACATTCACATGGAGGGAAAATAATAATTTTCCATGGAAATATTATCTAAAATTTTCCAAAATATTAATGTTCCAGCTACCTTCATCAAAGATACATAGACAACTTCATGTCTTCCATTTGAAATTATTTAGGTTTTATTTCTTAAAATGTAAAATTTAGGTTATGATTACTTTAGGATTTTAAAAATATTGTATATTTTATTATGTTAGATTTAAAAAAAAAATAGGTTAAATAAAATTAACATATTGAGTCATCATGTATGACTTTTTTGTGTTAATGACTCTTATGTTGATGCCTATGTCATATATCAACCACATTTATTATTGTGGTTGTGCTAGTATTTATTATAATATAAGAAATTTCATCATTTAATTAAAAAAGTAACTACTTAATATAACATACTATAATAAAATAATAATGAAATATATACTATACTATTATTTTAATAAAATATAATAATAGTAATATTTTTTTAATATTAATATTAAATTTAATAAGATTTTTACATGACATCATAACAAAAATTCTAATAAGATTGGAATTTTAAAATGAGTTAAAAACTTAATTTTAGATCATTCACAATTTTTTTATAGAGGCTCGATTGAGCCATAACGCTAGATAGAGTCCCTGTTATCTGCATATATGGCTTGATCAATGGTTTACGAAACCCTTGATCGAGCTATTTGAATTTGAAATTTAGGCGCTCGGTTGAGCACTTTAAGCACTCAATCGAGCCTCTTACGTCCTAAAATACACAGTTTCACCACCCCTTCTTCAAAATTTCCTGCAAGTCCATTTTGTACCCTAGTGGACATAAGGCTAAATTTTTCCTTAGGTGGCAGATTTGATCACATTGAATTCATGCAAGAGTCTATCCAATTGTATAATAGTTTGACATTTTCGAATTCATATGGTATTTTTCATCTAATTTCTTATACATAATGCTTGATTTTTTTTGAATTGTTTTAAAGAGGTTGAATAACAAATCAATATCATAAAATATACACAACAAAAAAATTTCAAAAAATACCACTATATTCATTTACAAGTCCTCCTCAAAAGGGTACTTTTGGTATTTTAATTTATTTAAATAGTTGAAAAAAAACTTACGTTAACACATGTGTCTGCAAAATGCGATTGAAATATTACTTTGCCAACTTTGAAAAATAATAATATATATATATATCTATATATATATATATATATATATATATATATATATACCTAAAAAAAAACTTTTAATATGAAAAACTTCGCTCTCTCTATGTAGATCATTCTCTTATATATATTTTTAAAAAATTACACATTTTATACAAAGTTATGCTATGTGAACACATGCATACCTCTTAAGATGAGTGAAAATTTGCAAGTACAAGCATTTCATTTAATGGAAAATTGACATATTATACGGCACTAAGTATTTTTACAAAAAATATCATTAGGACAACAATATCATTATCTGGAATTTGTCTTTTTACTCCGAATCAAAATTCACAATGTTTATATGAATTTTGAGTGCTTCAATTTGATAAAAGAGGAAAAACTTGAAATTTCATCCCCACATTTGGCCCAAAAGTGTAACCCCTCTTCGTACTTTCACCCATTAGTGTCCTCCTAGAGAAAATTATCCTCATCCACTACTAGAGTAACAACTGCACAATGCTTGATGAGATATTCATATTGGTGACATCGATGACATTTGAATGCGACACATTCATAGTCGAGGTCCTGAATAAATCCCTCTTCCCCTCCAAGATCAATTTCAACAAGAAGACCATTTATGAGATCCACCTTAATCAAAATTATACCCAGATTCACTTGCCTTGTGGAAATGTATGAGGATTCATGAGCAAAGTAGGAACCAATGGAAATTCCAAAATCTTGAAATATTTCATCCACCCAAAAATCCAAAGGAAAACCAAGTAGGTCAACCCATAAAGGGACAAAATCCGATCTTTCCTAACATGCATCAAATAGGGGAATCCAAAATGTGAACAACATAGGAAAGGAATCAATGTGCCATACCTTTTGTTTTATTATTTTTGCATCCTCTACTTTGAAAATTTTTAAATGAATTGATCCTTTGGCTAATTGTCCGACCCTTAGAGGAGCCCAGACAAGATTAGAATCTTCATTATCGACCCATTATTTTAGGGTTTGGATGGAAAAGAAACAACCCTAAAACCCACCTGTCATGAGCCTATGTGTAAGCCCCCGATTTTTCTTTTTCAAAAGGTATTTGCAATTACACTATATTGATTTTTTCATATATATATTATCAACCTTAAATTGTTGGGAAAATGAGTGAAATCATACAAACATACTTTCCCTTTGAACTCTTATTGCTAAGTCTCGACATCATCCTAAAGAAATAATGTGAAGGATTTCACTTATAAGTTCACACCCTTTTTAGCTTGTATCTAGGCCTATTGAGTGTTTAATAATTTAAATTGGTCGACCCATACCAAAACCTAACTATTTTTCTTTATGAATAACTTGAATTTATTAATCTACTACCGAATATACCTTAGAAAATGGAACATGTCACGTGACCTACTAGAAATACTGACTTGTGAATGCTCCCTGTCATGGCAATTTAACATTCCATGTAATTATATTTGATTTCTGACATCTATGGGTTTACGCTAAGTACTTAGGAGCAGTAACTTTATAGCTTGACTATGATCAAAATCTCTAAATGAGGTTCACGCCCAGCTAAGTTTGAATTCATGGTTTTTACATAACTCTTGAAACTTTTAGATATTTTCAACCCCGAGGTATTATTCCTTGGATAGAGTGACCCAACCAAACTTCTCCACCTCGCCATGGTCACGTGATCATTGCAGAGGTGGTGTACTAAGGGTAGGTGGATGGTCATGATTGATTCTCCTTGATCCAATGGTATAGCTTTACAATTGCAACCCTAACCTCTCTTTAGCTCCCCTTTCCATCTCATTTGATCGACAAACATTTTGGATGTCTTTCTAAGCGCCCAATGCCACACCTCTCCCTCACCTACTTGCAGTTGGTCGTAACCATGGCATCAACACAAGCCTCGTGGTAAGAGTATTGATTATGGCTTCTATATTTAACATTCTGGCTCATTAGTATTCCATTTCCACTTCACTCATTTATCTTGTGCTCATTTCTTTTCTTCTGTTGCAGGTATAGAGGAGAGAACTGACAGTGGGGTCGATAATGAGGGAATTTGATTCTATAGATAATTTTCCTCATGTGAGTTTTTCAACTAGCCCACTTCCCACTGTTGACATGGGTTTTGCCAAGCTTTGAGTTTCATTTTTTCTCTCTTATTTTCTTTCACTTAACTAACTAACTTGTAATGGCTCCTCGATTTTCAGGTAACCAACTCTAGGTAAGGTTTCATCTCACCGTGAGCATTTTATTCCCCTCTCAGCTACACTAGTAAGGAGATGAAAAGATAAATATTCACCTTAATAATAGGTTTTATTTGCTTCTTGATTCGGGTCTGGATGTGACAAAGGACCCTTCCAAGACCTTTTACTTTCGTGATGTGTTAAATTACATTTTTAAAAGAACATTAATGAGTACAGCTGCATGTTGTAAAGAAGAGGAACATGACAATCGTCAGCACATGAAATAACAAGACATTGATAACGGAGTTCGTCCAGGAGGGACTACATCTCCGAGCCCCAATGTCAAGATGGTGTAGGCCGCTGCATTAAGTTTTGTCAATAGTGATAATGTACATAAGAGGTGATGTCACTATCATACAAGGAAAATGCCCTCAAACAGGAGTGGCTCCAACACATGTTCCACTACAAGAACTCTTAGTCAAAAAGGACTCCTATCAGTATGACAAAAACCCATGCATGATGTTGATGAGCATCCCGCCAACATGGCATAAAAGGGATCTCAATGCAAACATACATGGCAACACATGAGTATCCTATCAACATGATGACAAAGGGATCTCAAATAAAACATGACGAATCATGAAAACAAGTACATCACACAAATGATTCCACGTCACATCAAGTAGGAATCATGAAAGCAAGTAAGAAACAAGATCCCACATCAAACAGGGATCTATGCAGCACAATGCATAGCAAAAGAAGTACAAGAACGCACTGCATATACCTCACATCCAGGGGCCATCTAAAGAAAAGGATGTCAAGTTGTTGAAGCTGTTCGGACCATCGATCTCACGACATCGAATCGCATGGAAACCACTTCTCGCACATGAATGCTGACCCCTGCACTCCACTTATAAAATTGGCCAAGAAATGAAATGAGAAAATGGAAAATCTGAACACACCATCAGATTTGTGGCATCGAATAGTGCAAAATTGACAGTCAAATTTCTGAATTCTGACAAAGTGAAAATCTGGGGCTTAAGGAATCTTTTAGATTCCCCCTAGATTCCTTAAAGATTGCCTCCTCCGGGTCCTCCGCAAATCTACTTCTCAGATCAGGAAATTGATTGCACCATCAGGTTCGTATCGTCGAGAAGTGTAATATTGACATAAAATTTGTAGAATTTGGACACTGCAAAAATTTCATCCTCTTGGAAATTTCGCGTGGTGATGGTTCCACCTGCATTAAAGATTAATTAAAAAATTCACCTCGAATTCCATGCCCACTCCTGGTTCCTCCATGTTGCCTCAACACACTAGTGAAATGAAGGTTTATATCATTTTGGACGGCACATAAAGCAAAGAATCCGTTTGGCACATTGGTTAAGATTTTCGAATTTGGTGGAGGAGGTCGGGTGTTCAAACCCCACCTCCTCCATGTTTAACTTTTCTCATTTTATAAAACTGCAGCATATTATTTTGGAGGGGGGGTTGGGTCCGCATTGGACGGTCTGCCCCATAACTCTCGTAACCACATATTAGCTGGTGCATTAAATTTTTTTTTTTTGGAGTCGTTTGGTTGTTGGTACGATGGTACTGTTTGGTGTGACATGGTGGCCATTGGTACATGCGGTGGTGTCATATGGCATAACCATATCTTTAAAAATTCAATGACCATTTCTTTTCTTAAACAATTCGTTGAACTTTAATGCACTAACCCTTTTCCATATTTAATATGATTTTGATTTTTTATGGGCTCTTTTGATTTATTTATTTTTGTTTTTATATAGTTATATTAATAACTATATATTAAATGATTTTTGTTATATGGTTATTAATAACCATTTTCCATATTAAAAAATGATTTTTGTCTCTTTTATGATATTTTAATTATTATTATTTTTGTCTTTTTGTGCAGGTTAAGAACAAATGCTAGCGCGCCATGTGTTGATGTTTTAGTGGCCATTAAGTCGCCACATAAACTTAGTGGGTCCCACCTGCTGATTGGGATGCCATGTGGCACACTGTGGGCCCTGCTTTTTCCCTTGTCATGTCAAACTTTGAAGAGCTCTATCTTTTGCATACAGGCTCGGTTTGATGAACCGTTCACACCACCATGATCATGATGACGAGATCTTCAACATGAACCTAGTTTGAACACAATCCAAACACTTTGATTTTTGACCCTTTCTGAGTCCTTTGGGACTTCTTCCTGTGTTTGGAGCCACCTAGATCAATCCTCCCCATTGAGGAGCTTTTGGTCCTCCAAAAGCATGAAAAATAATCTGCAACTTCTTTGTACCTTGTCTGCATCACAAGCATCTGAAAAAGTCTCGTTTCCATCTCCTTCACCTTTGTTCTTTGGAGCCTTAAGCAATGAGCTGACACCTGCAATCTCTGCAACCTGTAGTACATTTTTTTTGCAAATTACATGCTTGAATTTTGTGACCAACTAATGACCCAAGCATCCCATACTTTCCATGAGTTTATAACACATACTTGGTGGTCAAGTTTACATCAAGATGGACACAATACCCTAGCTACGAAAACAAGGCCAACATATCATTGTTGCTCCAACAAGTGATGGAAAACACATCACCACTGCAACACATGATTTACAAAGATAAGCCCAAACACTATTTCCTTTGACAAGTGATGGAAACATGACATCGCTTTCACAGTTTATCATGCAACTCAAAATAAGACCAGACATCATTGTTACTGAACAAGTGATGGAAAACACATCATCACTTTTTCATTTTAAAATGCAAAAAATGATTTACAAAAGCACGACAATGAAACGCTAACATGTTGAGAAACCATTTTTCACTTATCGTTGTGAATGGGTCATCCCCTATGGCGGTTTTGCTTGTCGAACAATTGTTTCACGTAGTTCATGCACCGACACTTTGTCTTTATGGCACTGCTCTGGATGGATCCTCCAACAAGTGGCTCTTTGATGGCCACTTCTGTCGCAAGGACTGCAATAGGCTTTCTTCCTCCAGATTTTCTTAACATGTTTCTTTCCCTGTTTTCAAGATTGCCTTTCATGCCTCATCCTTTTGTGTGCTGCCATTCTTTTCCAACACTTAGAAAATGTATGGTTATGTAATCCACAAAATGTACATGTTTTTCGATGTCATGTTTTACGTTCATCATTAAAAACATGATTATAACCAAAATGAACATTCGAATATCGAGAGTGGGTATACCTTTCCTTGATGTATCTGGTGTAAGTATGGCGATGAGAGCTTGCCTCAACTCTTTCCCTGCAATGGGCACTACCATGGGATGATGGGGATGTGTTCCCATCATTCTCTTCCTTCAACAATTTCAACGATGTTTTGGAAGAATCTAACACCTTTGAGCATTCTCCCTCGGTGTATGTCAAGCCTGCAAAATGAGGTCTCTGCATAACCTCCAATGGTTGACTTATGCCTTGGTTATTAACACCAAGTTCTTTTTCCTCCTCATGCCTCGTTTTGGTTTGGAGCCTCATGTTTGTCCCTGTAATTTGGATCTATCCACATCTCCAATAGAAATCATGCCATGTGAAGACGAAACCAAAATGAAATCAACATCTTTTACCTCCTCTGTTGATTTGGAAAGAACTGATGAGGGCCTCTCATCATCTATTGTTGGTGGTTCGCTAGCTGTCTCAACGCATTCCCCAACTTCCTTTCTAACATACCCAAGTCCTATCTGACAGGGTAATTCTTCTACTTTGATGGGGTTGACAATGCCTTGTCCATTAATGCCCAAGCCTTTTCCTTCATACCCCATTCCCTTCAACAGTTTGGAGCCAATTCATGTGGTATGATTTTCAAAAACAACGAAATCATCATCAGGAAACATACATGAATTTGGAGAACTACTTTTTACCTCACATGGGTCACGCTGCAGCTTTTCCAAGGCCTCATCCTTTGCTTGTAGCTGTCGTAGAAAACTATGTTTCTCCTCTTTCTCTTCATGTAGAAGCATCTTCAATTCAACGTTCTCTATTTGAAGATTCTTTTTGTTGTGCTTAAGTTCTTCCAAGGCCTCTTCCGTGGTTTGCAACTGAAGCTGCAATCGCTCCTTTTCCTCGGTCTCTTTCTTTAGAGTTTCATACATTATTTGCACCCTTTTGGAAATTTTTATCATGGTTTCATACATCGCTTTTTCATCCTCTATTGCTGCACATTCCATTGTTCACACTTGCATTCACATCCACGCAAAGACCACTCAGATACCACTTGATCCGGGTCAGAATGTGACAAAGGACCCTTCTAAGACCTTTTACTTTCGTGATGTGTTAAATTGAATTTTCTAAAGAACATTAATGAGTACATCTGCATATTGTAAAGAAGAGGAACATGACAATCATCATCACATGAAATAACAAGACATTGATAATGAAGTTCATCCAGGAGGGACTATGTCTCCAGGCCTTGATGTCAAGATGGTATAGGTTGCTGCATTAAGTGATGTCAATAGTGATGATGTACATAAGAGGTGATGTCGCTATCATACAAGGAAAATGCCCTCACACAGGAGTGGCTCCAAGAGATGTTCTGCTACGGGAACTCTTAGTAAAAAATTACTCCTATCAGTGTGACATAAACCCGTGCATGATGATGATGAGCATCTTGCCAACATGGCATAAAAGGGATCTCAATGCAACATACATGGCAACACATGAGTATCCATCAACATGACGACAAAGGGATCTCAAATAAAACATGATGAATCATGACAACAAGTACATCACACAAATGATTCCGCATCACATCAAGCATGAATCATGAAAACAAGTAAGAAACAAGATCCCACATCAAACATCAAATAGGGATCCATGCATCACAATGCATAGCAAAAGAAGTACAAGAACACACTGCATATGCCTCACATCCAGGGGCCATCTGAAGAAAAGTATGTCAAGATGTTGAAGTTGTTCGTACCATCAATCTCACGGCATCGAATCACATGGAAATCACTGCTCGCACATGAATGCTAACACCTGCACTCCACTTAGAAAAGTGGCCGAGAAATGAAATGAGAAAATGGAAAATCTGAATACACCATCAAATTTGTGGCATCGAATAGTGCAAAATCGACTGTCAAATTTCTGAATTCTGACAAAGTGAAAATCTGGAGCTTAAGGGATTTTTTAGATTCCCCCTAGATTCCTTAAAGATTCCCTCCTCCGGGTCCTCTGAAAATCTACTATTCAAATCTGGAAACTGACTGCTCCATCGGGTTTGTGTCGCCAAGAGGTGTAAGATCGACATAAAATTTATCCAATTTGGATACTGCAAAAATTTCACCCCCTAGAAATTTCGCTCAGTGATGGTTCCATCTGCATTAAAAATTAATTAAAAAATTTTCCTCGATTTTTGTGCCTGCTCCTGGTTCCTCCATGTTGCCTCGGCATACTGAGGAAATGAAGGTTTATATAAGTTTGGAGGGTGCATAAATCAAAGAAGTTGTTTGGCACATTGGTTAAGATTTCTGAATTTGGTGGAGGAGGTTGGGTGGTCAAACCTTGCCTTTTCCATGTTTAACTTTTCTCATTTTATAAAACTACAACATATTATTTTGGGGGGGGGTCGAGTCCGCATTGGGCAGCCTGCCCCATAACCCTTGTAATCATATATTAGCTGGCGCATTATTTTTTTTTTTTTTCGAGTCGTTTAGTTGTTGGTACGATGGTACCATTTGGTGTGACATGGTGGTCGTTGGTACTTGTGGTGGTGTCATATTTCTCATTTTATAAAACTACAACATATTATTGTGGGGGGGGGGGGGGGGTCGGGTCCGCATTGGGCAACCCGCCCCATAACCCCCGTAACCATATATTAGCTGGCGCATTAATTTTTTTTTATTTTTTTTCGAGTCGTTTAGTTGTTGGTATGATGGTACCATTTGGTGTGACATGGTGGCCGTTGGTACTTGCGGTGGTGTCATATGGCATAACCATATCTTTAAAAATTCAACGACCATTTCTTTTCTTAAATAATTCGTTGAAATTTAAAGCACCAACCTTTTTCCATATTTAATATGATTTTGTTTTTTTTTTATGGGCTCTTTTGATATATTTATTTTTGTTTGTATATAGTTATTTGGTCTCAGCGGACGTTAACCATCATCATCATCATCATCTTATATTAATAACTATATATTAAATGATTTTTGTTATATGGTTATTAATAACCATTTTCGATATTAAAAAATGATTTTTGTCTCTTTTATGATATTTTAATTCTTATTTTTTTTTTTTCTTTTTGTGTAGGTTAAGAACAAATGCTAGCGCGCCATGTGTTGATGTTTTAGTGGCCATTAAGTTGCCACATAAACTTAGTGGGTCCCACCTGCTCACTGGGATGCCATGTGGCACACTATGGGCCCTGCTTTTTCCCTTGTCATGTCAAAATTTCAAGATCTCTATCTTTCGCATACGGGCTCAGTTTGACGAATCGTTCACACCACCATGATCATGACGACGAGATCTTCAACATGAATCTAGTTCGAACACAATCCAAACACTTTGAGTTTTGACCCATTCTGAGTCCTCTGGGATTTCTTCCTGTGTTTTGAGCCACCTGGATCACTTCTAGATATAATTCTAGAGTTCATTTGTCCTTGAGGGTTTTTTACATTCACTGGGTTTTCTCATTACCTACAACGCTAAATCATCACACCCTATTTGGAGGAGCAGAAATGTCACCTTTCGACCCTACCCAGGTAAGGTTATCTTTCTCTCTTAACATCAAGTGTTTTGTAATGGCCTTGCCGCATTCAAATATGCATACCATATATTTTCCCGTTGTTTCTTTTTCATTTCTAGTTGTAGGTACGATAGTTACTCATTTGTTTAGCTCCTAGACAATGCGACGAGCTCTCAAAATTTGACTAATACTCCTTTTCCTTTACAGGTTGGTACTCTACACAAACTTCTAGAGGGATTTTCCTTCTGATACAGGGATGATGTCGTTAGTTGAGGCAGAGACAAAACCGTTGCCTCTAGTTATCTAGCGAATGGAATTTTTTTTTCTCTTTTGTTTATTTTTCCCTATATTTTATTGTAATAAATGATAGGTGAAAGATATTTTGTTGGGCTTGTAGCCTCGAGTTTATTCTATGCCCCATGTTTGTAATCTGAGGGGGATTTATATTTTCTACGGAGACAAGTTAAACAATATATTTACAGTAACCCTTCATGGAGCTATATTGTAATTCCTCCTTGTTTATTAGCTAAATTTTTCGTTTGTAAAGATATAGCTCCTGGAAAGGAATGTTTATATACATATATTTCAACATGGTTACTTTAATACAATGAATATCTTGTTAATGTTTCTCTATATATTTTGATTTCTGTAATTGTTGTATGACTTGAAATGTGGGTTCTATTCTTTTGTTGTGTTTAATGGCTAATGCCATTGTGTAAGGGTTGGGGCCAATTGAATTTCGAATTATCTTTTCTTTTCATTGTGTATTTCCATATATTTTTGTTTCTGGAAGTTTTTTACGACACTTATTATCTAGTAAATTAATGGTTTAGTAATGGATATGTTTGTATTGTTAAATACACCATTTAATTAAATTGTCTATATTTAGGCAGTTGCTTGTAAGTTCGTTCTCTTCTTGGTTCCAAGTTTTTTTGTTTCCATTCTCTCTGTAATCATGCATAGAGCGCACCAATTATAATTAAGAAGAGCAGCACCCATTCCGTCAATACACTTGTTAACCAATAAACCCCTATCGGTAATTAATTACCATGTACACTTTGCTCCTGGAATTAGTTTTGGTCCAACTTTCGTCTCAGAAACTAGTCTTCTACGTTCTAAGTTTTAGCACATATTATTTCTTTTTGTGTTATAGAATTTCCCTAGTACCATTAGTTCAATGTGTAAGGAATCAAGGTAACAAAATTTAACTAGCTTGTTTTATTTTTCCTTTGCGCTCCACCACTTTACTAGCTTGTAATCTTGTATGAAGATACCCCTCATCTCCAGACATCAAGTGGATAAATTATATGTATTAACTTGATGTCCATTGAATTACCTACTTAATTTTAATGCCCTTTCCTAGATTACCACTCATTAACTAGTAATCTGTTTACTCGGTTCAATATCCCTGGTTCTAATATAGTCGCAAGGGGTTAACTACAACTCTCTTCGTCATTCTATGCGAGCATTTTAGTCATATATTAAAACTCCCCCCGCCCCCTCTTATTAGTTCGTTATCTAAAAATTATACCTGTATTTATATTTTACCAATTTACAGGAAACTTGATTAAAAATGGGATCTAGTTAGTGTTGTCCTCTAATATTGCATAATCACCTCATATCATTTTAGAATTCATGAATAATTCAACGATACACCAGATAAAGATCATAAGATACAAAAATATTTGTTTCAAAATTCATAAATAATTAGCGATCTCCCAGAAAAAGATCATAAGGTACAAAAATATTTAACATAATCATAACTAACACAGATTATTTTACTTGATCAACTTACAGTCTCTAACATACCCAGAAATTAATAAAATGCACATTAATATCATAAGTGTCAAACTAAATTTCTTAAGCACAACCATAATTCCAATAGTAAAAATTGAACTTAACTGTACTCAGACTCTAACCATATCAGCTGCATGGAATAACCCACTTATGCAAACCACTATAGATACTTTCATTCAATACTGTTGAAACTATTATGGGAAGAAACATTATCCTCTCAACCATGAACTGATCCTCTAGTTCACCCCGAGATGAGATCTGTTTCCAAGGGAATCAACAACCTCTTGTGATCCCAAACAATGTATTTTTATACATTACTTATGTTAGGTCCCTATACTACTAGTGTAACCCCTTATTGTTATTAGTACAACCCCCTTATTATATTGTTGTGCCCATGTAGTCCCCATATTGTTATTATTGTGCCCTTACATTACTATTGTTATGTCGGCTATGATTATATTATGACCCCTTAGACTCCTATATGTAGAAAGGAGGTCTTGTCATTTGTATCATCCAAGAATTGTTTATTTTTGTAATGTAAAGGGGGTTGCCCCCATGAAGAGGTTTATTTCTAAGGCGTTTATCTATCTTTTCTATCTTTTTGTGAGCTGGTTTAATAACATTTGGTATCAAAGCTTTAGATTCTAGGGTTTTGCTGCTCCAAACAGGTCATCGTGGAATTTTCATTATAACTTTTTTTATACGACGTTTCAGAAGCGAAAAACAAAACCCATTTTAAACGAAATCACATTGAACCTCAGGTCCAAATTTTCGATCTTGTCTTGCTGTATTTTCAGAGATATGATCTGAGGAAGTTAGGATTTTTGCAAGCTTCAAAATTTCATCTAAAATAGGTCATCGTGGAAGTTTTGCTATAAAGTTTTCACTACGCATTTTCAAAAGCTGAAAAAAAAAACCATTTGAGAAGAGATCTGTCTGAAACTTAGGTCCAAATTTCAGATCTTGACTCACTATATTTTTGGATATATGATCTGAGGAAGTTAGGGCTTTTGCACACTATCGAATTACGTCCTAAATAGGTGACCTTGGGAAAAGCATCATAACTTTCTCTCTGAGCATTAGATTGAAATTTTGTAAGAAGTTACAGAAAGAGGATAGACTTTATTTTGTTTGGGTATAATTTTTAGAACCTAAGGTTGAAACAGTGACACGTGGCATGTTGTACAAGTTCACTCTACTAAACTAGTCTATAATTAGGTCCCGCATCGCGGGAGATTGGGAATAAATCTTTCTTCAGGAATCCAATTGCAATCATACTTGCAGAGTTAGAAACAGGACTCACAGGGCTATTAAAAACCAAAATTTCAGGACTTAAATATCCGAAAGTATAGAGTTATAGTCGTTTCAATATCGAGCTCCTGAGGAAGTTTGATGGCAAGGATCTGGTAAATTGGATACTACAGATGGAGAAATATTTTGATCTACATGGTGTACCACTGTTACAAAAGGTACGTATTACATCTAATTATTTAGAACCGAATCAAATTTTATGCTATAAAGGGCTTCGTTCTCGTAAACCACTTGTCACGCGGTCAATTTTCAAGGAGGAAATGATAGCACATTATGAGGATACAAAGAGAAACACCTTCTTTAGCCAATTGATAAATCTCAAACAAAAGGGTTTAATGGCAGAGCACATTGAGGACTTCCAAAAACTGAATATAACGGTAAATGATATTCCAGAGAAGAAAATGGTTGATGTCTTCATAGGGACTTTAAAGGATAACATTCAACACGAGGTTCATCTTTGGGAACCTGATTCATTGGGGAAGGCGTTCAGGTTGGCAAGAAAACTTGAAAGTGAAATTATGGAAACAAGGAATCCCACCACTCACTACTATAATTATGGAAGTGCTTTTTCACCTAGCCTTCCACAACCTACAAGGTTTACACCACAACAATTGGAAGAAAAAAGAGAAAAAGGGCTTCGTTACAATTGTGATAGAAAATACACTAAAGGTCATAAGTGTGCTGAGAAGAAATTATTTTACATCTATTATGAAGAGGAGGAAGAAAAGGATCAAGAAACATAAAAAAAAGAGAATATACACCAGGAACCCACCCCAGAGAAAGAAGAAATGAATCTGACCATATCTTGTAAAGCATTGGAAATAATTACCACTCCTCAAACTCTGAAGATAGAAGGACATATCAAGAAGAAAAAGGTTCAAGAAGTGAAAGATCACATAGAGAAAGAAGAAATGAATTCAACCATATATTGTAATGCATTGGCTAAAATTGCCACTCCTCAAACTATTAATATAGAAGGGCGTATCAAGAAGAAAAATTTTCAAGAAGTGAAAGATCACATCAAGCATCAAGAAATGAGTTCGACCATATCTTGTAATGCATTGGAAGAAATTACCACTCCTCAAACTATCAAGATAAAAGGACATATCAAGAAGAAAAAGGTAATAGTATTGACTGATTCGAGCAATACCGATAATTTTATTCATTGTAAGACAGCCAAGGAATTGAATTGCTTCCTATATCTAGCACAGGAGTGTTAAGTGATGGTTGCAAGTGGAGGAACCATAAATTTCTCTAGAAAATGCCATAATATCAAGCTATCCATGGGAGAATATGTATTGAATAGCCCAATGATTTCCATTCCAATGGGTGGTGCTGATGTTTTACTGGGAGTCCAATAGCTACAATCTTTGGGTACGATAGCTTTTAATTTTCAAGAATTTTTCTTGAATTTTTTTGGGAAGGAAAGGAAGTTGAATTGAGGGGTATTGAAGGGAAACTGAGAAAGATAATCAACTCTAACAGCATGACAAAGCTTCTAAATAAAGAACAATAGGGCGTAATTACATAATTATGTGCACTAGAGGATCCCACATCGAAATCATGTATTTCTCCAGATCTCCAAAACGTTTTGGACAATCGTTCCAAGGTATTTGAGACTCCCAAAGGCCTCCCACCTATTTTTGATCATGATCATGCTATTCATTTGATTCTAGGAAGTGTTCCTCCAAACATCAGGCCTTACAGAGATCCATATGCCCAAAGGAGTCAGAACTCATTCAAAAGTTGTAGAAGATCCCAGTTCAAATAGTATTGTGAGAACTTGACAAGGAAGGAAAAATCATATTGGAACCTGAAGCAGTCACAGAACCGAGAAATCGACAGCTACGAAATAGATCAATTTCAAAGTATCTCATCAAGTGGAAGAACTTACCAGTTGAAGATTCCACATGGGAGGACAAGAATGTATACAGAAGCATCAAGAACTACTCAAGCATTGAGGACAACACTTTTTGAAGGCGAGGGGCATGTTAGGTCCCTATACTACTAGTGTAACCCCTTATTGTTATTAGTACAACCCCCTTATTATATTTTTGTGCCCATGTAGTCCCCTTATTATTATTATTGTGCCCTACAGAAGCCCACTATTGTTATTATTGTGCCCTTACATTATTATTGTTATGTCAGCTCTGATTATATTATGACCCCTTAGACTCCTATATATAGAAAGGAGGTCTTGTCATTTGTATCATCCAAGAATTGTTCATTTTTGTAATGTAAAGGAGGTTTCCCCCTCGAAGAGGTTTATTTCTAAGGCGTTTATCTATCTTTTCTATCTTTTTGTGAGCTGGTTTCATGACAACTTCCATGGCAAATTTTTCCTTAGCAGCATCCTACTTTTATGGGTCTGCCAACCCACTGGCCTACGCTTTCTTTGCTTAAATTTTTCCTTTCTCTCCTGCAACGCTTTTGTCCACCCTTTACTCAGAATTTTTTTGCAACTGAGTGATTTTATAGATTTTCTCTCCCATCATATTAAATCTTGTTGATAAAATCCTAGGGATTTTTAGGATTTATTTAAGGAAAAACTATTTTGATCTCATCCACCAACACTGGCTTCTGGATCTTGGCAAAAATATCTCAACTCTAGTGTTTCTTTCCCAGGTAATTTCCATATTTTCTTTGCATTAATAAAATTCATTTATTACATCATCATACTTTATTGTTCACCTTAATTCAAATTCATCATGGCTTTCTAGCCATCATATCTAAAAATAGTTTAGTCTAAAAACATAAAGATATTTACATAGAAACAAAGGGGTATTACACGACCATCCAATGATTTTTCTGCTAGAATTGAAACCCAATTCATCTCAATGTATGCACCAAAAACTAGAGACAATTTTGTACAAACGACCTTTAGAATACAATGGGGTTTCTTTCATGGGTCGAACTTGATATGGTTAGGATTTTTACTGATTTTAAATCTTCTCGAGTGCAAGACTTCACTAAAAAACCTTGAGATTTCAATGACCTCTCTATAGTGTTTTGACTTTGAGGCTTGGTCTGATTGTTATTGTCATGTCCTTAAGAGTTTAAAAGTAGAAAAGGATTGAAGTCTATAACTGGAACAAAAGGCTAAAAATCACCGAAGTGAGAAAAACCCTTACTGGAACTGAAACCTTCTAGAAAAACCAATGCACCCAACTAACTAGTACCAACTGAAAGAGGAGAGTTGAGAAGAAAATTAGAAAGGGAGACAGGCCTAGAGGGACCTGGACCCCATAGCGTGCCCAGAGATCCGAGACTCCAACCCTTAGAACCATGCTGAGTGTCCTCCCCATTTCTATTGACTAGACTAATTTTGGAGTTATTTTCCCCTCCCAAAACGGCTACCTTGTACCAAGCCTCCCTCATCATTGAGTTTTTGATTATGTGACCACCTAAAGAAATCGACAAAAAACACGTTGAAGGGTTTGCATTTTTTTATCTCCTCCAGAAAATATATAAGGATATATTCACATGGGGAGTTTGCAAGCTCATAATCTACTAGATCCTCCAACTCCATACACAAATGAGGCCTAAAATATCATAAAAAGAATGAAGAGTACTGCTGAGACCATAAACAAGGAGTGATCCCAACCTCCAAATGTCCATTAACCTGAATAAATAAATAACCTGAATTCAAACAATCTATTGCCTCGATAATAAGAAATCCTAAGGAATAAAAGAAATAGATTGCATTTGATAGGAATCAATGCCAAATCATGACTCTAGCTGCCTGTGGATGTGAAACCCTTGCCTAGCACCATGGTTAGGGTTTCATGAGTGCCCATGGTAATAGTATATAATATTATGTTTAACCATAAAGGAAGAGGAGTAAGGATTTTACAAAAATGTAAAAGAAGTTGGATTTAGAAAGCCATTAAAAACACAGACAAAAAATTATTGAAATTCCATTAAATTAAAAGGGTGAAGGCATAAGTAAGGTTTTTTTAACTGAAATAGATGTATTGAATTCAATGTAGATGTTAATTTCTAATCCTATTTGATTTATTGCACTTAATGCATTGATTTTAGTGTAGATTTTGATTCCTAATCCTATTTATTTATTTGCACTAGATGCATTGATTTTAGTGCAGATGTTCATTTATGACTTGATGTAACTAGATGGAAGAGGTGTATTGATTTATGTGTTACACTAACTAGATCCATATTAAATAGAAATGAACAACACAGAGCCTACATCCATATTAATCATTGGACTAGATCCATATAAAATATAAATGAACAATAAAGAGAAAGTTCACAGAAAAAGACACAAGAAATGATAACTAAAGATGCATTGATTTCAGTGTGGACGTCGATTTATAATCCTATTTGATTTTTTGCATTAGAGGCATTAATTTTCGTGTAAATGCCAATTTCTGATCTGATGTAAATATATCAATCTTGTGCATTGCTTTCAAATATATTAGATTAATAGTGTGAATTGATTTCAGTGTATGCACAAAGTAATAATTGATGGCATACATTGTTTCTATCTTACAGTAATCTTCATCCTAGATCCACATTAAATAGAAATGAACAAAAAAGAGCCTTGATCCATCTCAATCATCATCTTAAATCCACCATAAATAGAAATGAACAATAAAGAGCAAGTCAATAGCAAAAAAAAAAACAAGAAGCAACAACCCAAGAGTGTCAATAAAAAAGGGAGAAGCAAGGAGTATATTAACAATGATACTTACAACAAATGACAATTGAACAACAACAAGAATAAATGAAAGAAAAGTATTGAAATTCCATTAAATTAAAAGGGTGAAGGCATATGTAATGATTTTATTACTGAAATAGATGTATTGATTTCAACGTAGATGTTAATTTCTAATCTGATTTGAGTGATATCACTTGATGCATTGATTTTAGTGTAGATGTTGATTCCTAATCATATTTGTGTAGATTTTAATGTAGATGTTAATTTATGACTTGTTGTAACTAGATGGATGGTGTGCATTGCTTTCAAAGTAATTAGATTAATATTGTACATTGATTTCATTGTATGCACACAACAATTATTGACGACGTGCATTGAGCTTTGTGTTATAGTAAATGTCAACCTAGATCCATATAAAATTGATATGAATAACAAAGATATCAGATCCATCTTAATCATAAAACTAGACTCATCTTAAATAGAGATGAACAACAAAGAGCAAGTCGACAGAAAAAAACATAAGAAATGATAATTAAGGATGCACTGATTTCAGTGTGGATGTTGATTTATAATCCTATTTGATTATATTCATTAGGTGCATTGATTTTAGTGAAAATATTAATTTCTAATATGATGTAAATATATGAATGGTGTGCATTGCTTTCAAATATATTAGATTAATAGTGTGCATTGATTTCAGTGTATGCACAAAGAAATTTTTGATGACATACATTGCCTTTGTGTTACAATAATCATCATCCTAGATCCATATTAAATATAAATGAACAACAAAGAGCCTTGATCCATCTTAATCATCATCTCAGTACCATCATAAATAGAAATGGACAATAAAAATAAGCCAATAGAAAAAAATACAAGAAGCGATAACCAAGGAGTGTCAACAAGAAAGGGAGAAGCAAAGAGTAGATCAACAAAGATAGTCACAACAAATGACAATTGAACAACAACAAGAATAGATGAAAGAAAATTTGAAAGACAAAGAGCATAACAAAGAGAATATCAAAGAGCATATCAACACAGAAAGACACAACAAATGACAACTGATGAATGTCAGTAGCAAAAAATACAAGACAAGGCACAACGAAGAGGGAATTGATAGAAAAAGACAAGGAAAATCACAAATAAAATGCATGAAGAATAGATGAAATGAAAGGTTGAACAACAAAGAGCATATCAACAAAGAAAATAATATTCAATCAACTCAAGCATAATACAAGATGCATAATTTTTTTTTATGAAAATAGATGTTTAAAATATATCTATGCCCGAGCTCAACCTATAACTCTCGTTGATATTAATATTGCACATCAAAAAAATTGTGATAGGATTTATTGATTAGCTAAAATTCAAATGTGACATTTGTGTGACGATTCCTATGTTGGAATTTGAGTATTTAATACAAATATAAGTGCAATGTGCATAAGATGCAGAAGTGAAGGAACTAATGAGATCAATCTTAGACATATTAAACATAATTAAAATGATTATATTAATCATATTTTTGAGAAATCTTGTGTGGCTATGCATAACTGAAACTATCCTAGATGAATCTTAATTCCATATTTTTCAAGTGTCAAAAATGATCAAATCTCTCGAGATGCAAACCATTCCTCAAGTTTACATTGAAAAATAAGTTTGCAACTTAAGACATTTGATTCCTCTTGATGCTTAATAGATCTGAAATTAAGATAAATCTAAACTAGTTTAAAATGGTAAATAGGATAATAATAAATTAATTTTAAAACTGATTTTTATTTAATACCTCATTTATTTAATTACCTTAGTTAATGTTCATTTGTAAATTCCAATTTTCACAATTTACATTCCACTAATTTAATTTCACAAATATGTTTATATTCCTCCATAATTCTGAGACAATCCATATTAAATAAATAACTCGTCATGAGATATATATATATATATATATATATATATATATATATATATATATATATATATATATATATAATTTAAACTTTATATATATATATATATATATATAATTATAATTTAAACTTTAAATTAAAGCATTGAATATAAATGGAATTATACTTTCTTTTTATTGAGCTAAGAGGTTCATTCTACAGTCCAATATGATGTGTAATGTTCATCTATCATCAAAGTTGAAATTTTACTTATGTCATTTCAAATAATTATTTTTATAAAATAATAATAATAATAATAATAATAATTAAATATACAAATTTTTTATAGGCTCTTGTTAGATCCCTACTTAAGATGGATCTATATTATTATTAGGAAAAACCCTTTTAACCCACCCAAAAAAATGATTTGTCTTTAGTGTGACTTTTTCGAAGCTTTTCTAGTGGGTTTTTCTGGTCTAATTTCTCTAAAATCTGTCAGGAATTTATTGAAATCACAAACTTGATGGGTAACCGGTGCACAATCGAAGTGCTCTAGGAGTTTTCCAGTGCGCTGAATCTATATATATAGTCAAAAAACCAGTTTAAATAACACAAATTAAGATTTTCTGGGGAATTCCAGCACCTAAAAGTCCAAAAAATCACACTAAAAACAACTCCCCCTAAAAAAATACCCTTAATGCAAAATATGGAAAAGTGTTAAAAGCTGATTTTGCTTATCACGGGAGTCGTATCAATCTCTAAGCTTAAAACTCCCACATATCACTTCTGAGAGTTTAAAACTCCCACCTATCTATGTAGAAATAGACTTCAGAATAAATTACGGTGGTATGAATATTTTTATCTTTAAGTTGAAATAAATAGCTTTTTAACTTGAATGGATGAATTCATTCATTTACTTGGGTTTAGAGATACCCAATAAATTATCTGCCCCGAAAATTTAGTTACTATTTTGGCTGCCTCTCTCTTCTACAGATATTGACAATACCTACACTCCACCTGCCAGCACTAGAAATTAGTTGACTTTGAGAGAAAAGGTGGGGAGAAGGGTACCCTTTGCAGAATTTTTTGTTCATGAGGAATTCATTATCCAACTTTGAACTAAATGATGTATCCCATCCCTATATAATTGAAGACATCACCTGACTTCATATATGCATGTGCCCCTTATTTAGATTTTTACGATTATTTCACTGATTTTCTGGATCTTTCTTACGTGTACTTCATCGTACACTGCTTCGGTCTCTTTATGTGCAGCAGATGCGGTGTTAGTAACTTCATATAAAGTAAGAGCTGCACTGGCCAAACTCTGCAGGGTTGAAAATGGGTATCCTTTATCTCAATTTTCAATTCTGAAAAATATTTCAGAGGAGGTAAGAGAACCATACAAAGTCTTGTCGGGACTTATTAAACATCTCAGAGCCAAGTAAATGAAGTCATCAATGCAGGTTATCTGATATAAGTGTTTATTAAAGGAGTTGTTTGACTATGAGATGTTTTGGAGTTTTTAGAGCTTCTAGATGGAATTTGATAATTTTTTATTTTATTTTTGTTATTTAAAGTTTAAACTGGATTATTATTCTATATATATAAATTCAACACCTGCAGTAACATAAGGCCTTCTGGTGGAACGATATACTTTGTGGTTTAGTTGTTTTATCTTCTGGATTTTTTTTTCCAATTTAGAAATTGGTTAGGAATTATAAATTTGATTTGCAAATTTTATACATGAGTGTTTCAAAAGTTTTTTCAGAAATTAAATTCATTTACATATTAAAAATAATTTTAAATAACAAAAAAAAAAAATTTAACCAAAAAATATTATAAATTTTAATATATTAATTATGATTAATTAATTTAAATATTTATATATGTAAATTTATATTATTAAAGATATTATTTAAGTAAATTTACAATTTTTTAATCATAAATTTTAATATTAATATATTAATTATTGAGTCTCAAGGCTCAGCCTATTGTCTTTAAAATAAGAATTTTGTTTTAAATAAAAAAAATTGTGTGTTACAATAAAAAAATGAATAGAATTAAAAAATGTATTAGTAAGATGTTTAAACTTCATACTTTTCAAATATATGTCAACAAAAGATTTAAATAAATTATTTGAAGATTTATGTTAACTAATTTATGTCAATATCAACTTCATATATCTATCTATAGAAAAAAAATTGTTAAATTAAAACACGTTAATGTTGTATATAAAAATATGCAATATAAGTTATCAATAAAATATTTTAATAAAAATTAATATAGACATATACTTAAAAATATATTAATAATAAAAATCTATTTTAATTTACGTGATAAAATGTGTCTATATATATATATATATACATATATGATGAAAACAATAATATTTTACTCATAAGATGATTGTACCATTCTTTAGGAAAAAGACATGAATTATGGTTTCTCAAGCCACAGATCAAGTCTAAAAAATCATAAACAGTTTGACAAATAAAAAATATATATTAATTATATATTAACATATATATCATTTTTTATTATATAAATAATAACACTATACTATAGTGACAACCTAACTCACTCGGTGAAAATTTATCAAATGAAAATATAATAATATTCTAATAATAAAATGAAAATGATAATTAATATTTGTAATCACGATAACCAATTTTCATCGGGCGAGGAATATATTTCCTTGAAAATTGAATGATTCTTCTTTTGACCTCTTTACACGAATTCAACTAATTATGCGAGCGAGCAGGTGTCAATGGCAGTAGAAGAAAAATAGACAAAACACTTCAAAGTCTTTGTGTAATTAGAATTTATTGAAGTCTTTTTGTAATTAGAATTTATCTAACATAGCCTAAGTAAATGAAGTCATGTTTTTTTAGAGGGGTGGACCCCTTGGCAGAAGCTCAAATATTTCCAAGAAAATTGTACTTCCTTTTGCCTTGAAAATTGAATGATCCTCCTTTTGACCTCTTTACACAAATTCAACTAATTATGTGAGCCAGCAGGTGGAATGTAGCTATCCTCTCTGAAGAAGCTCAAATATATCAACATCCATCACATCATTATGCATCATAGTTGCACCATGAGACGACAAATTTTTCGGTGTCATTTACGTTTCAAACCCAGGTGGGAAGGTTAATAATGGACACTCCCAACTACCCAAAAAAAGAACCTAACCTAATTTCATTATGTGCTTGAGTACTACCCAACTTAACATTTTTTTTTGTTATAATTTAATTAGCACCCTCAATGTAAAGTTATTATTTAATTTGGTTTAATTTAATTTTTTAAATTTTAATAATATGAAATATATTAGATCTATTATGAATTGATGTGTATATATTTACCAATTAAGTATATATTTTTATAATATAGTTAAATTATTTTTGTATTTTTTAATATTATTTTTAAATTTTAACAAATATAAATAAAAATTTATCTTAATAATAAATTTAAGATATATAATATATAAAATTAAAAAAAAAAATTAAACAATGAAAAATCATTTTTTTCAAAATTGTATTATCAAATTTGAAAAAAAAAAAAAATATCTCACCAATTTCTATGATAATTATTGAATAATCCAAAACCACTTATCATATCTTCCCATCTTCTTCGCTATAAAATATTGTTTGCCTACTGTGAAAACCATATATATACGGTCAAAATCATATACTTTCTATTTTACCTATTATTATTCTTCCATACATCTATGTAGTGTAAAAGCATTGAAGGGGTCAGTTTTTGCGAGTAATTTGACCACTGGAACTTGTTTGCACCTTTCTTTGCTTATTTTTTGTTTCTTGGAAGAGAGATAATTCTTTTTTATTGTTGAATTAAAATTGTATTTGTGTTGGAGGAAAAGAGTCGGAAGGGAAAAGGGATTCTGACTCAGGATCAACTGTTCAAGGTCTGGGACATTGAGGATGATTCGGAAGAGGAATTGGTACCTGGTGAGGGGAATGAGAGACTCTACCCCCAAGATAGACTGACTGATGACGAACATCCGCAAATGGAAGAGAATCGCCCTGCTTCGCAGGAGGCGAAAGTTCGCCGCTACGGTATGAGAAAACGAGGAAGGACCCCCGGCAGAGGAGAAGACTCGAAGCAGAGAAGAGGCCGAGCTCAGAATAAGAAGATGCAGGAAGAGGGCGAACACTCCAGGCATGACCAGAATAAGGACAAAAAGGCAAAGAGAACTGTGAATCATAGGATTCGAAGGGCTGAAAGGGCTTACCAGCGAAATTCCAATCCAGCTGTGAGAAGAATCATGCAGTATCTAGAAGAGGAGTCCTTACAGGAACAGTCTGCAGAGGAAATGGAAGAATGGGAGTTTCTGCTTCATGACCCTGGTCATACCAGGGGGCGAATGTCATTATTCAAGCAATCTTTGCATATCTATTGGGTGATGAAAGGGCTGCTGGCTAAAGCCCTGGAGCAAGTGGCAAAGGAGATGGTGGAGCTGGCCCAAGGTAATCCTGACATACGTAGAGAATTGAGCTTTATTCGAATTGCAATGGCAAAGCAAGAAGAGAAGCTAGATGCAATTCATCAGATGCTGAAGGGAGACCATCCAGAAACGGAGAAAGGCGCAGACCAGCAACCAGATATGGACACTGCTTGACTTAAGATATGTCTAGAAATTCTAGTAGTTTTTTTGATTACAGCTTTTTGCATGCCTTAGATAGAGAAAAGAAAGTAGTGCAGAATAGTAGTATTAGGAAGTCACAGGACTGCTCTGTTTATTTGGCTAAAATTATCAGACTGTGGAACTTTTACTTTTGGGCAGCAATCAAAAACTATAGATGGAACTATCACCCGGTTTCCCCATGTGGGCGGGCTGCAACATTTTTGAAATGATGTAATGTTCTTTTGATCCAGTAATAGAATGAGTACTACCTGAGCTTACAAAAAAAAAAAATTGTATTTGTGTTATCCAATTAACAATGTTTGTATTCAGGAGATTTATTTCACATCTAGGTTTGTCAAGGATTTCATTCTTCCTCATTAATTATTTTTTGTGACTATATGTATAAGAAAATATATATATATATATATATTCTTAGATTTAATTTTCTTTTAATAGAACTTGAAGAGTAAGAATTGGTTCTTTCTTCCACCCTATTCACTTTTTCTTTTCATCTTCTTGCCTCCATAAGATACTAGTTCATTGTTCTAATCATTTAGTTATTCACTTAAATAAAAAAACACCTTATTTTTTAAATTTGTATCCATCTTAAACATTTTTGGCACATAACTTAGGCATCTTAGGTCACAATTATTTATTTATTTTTGTTAAATAAAAGTACCTTAATTTTTAACATCTTGCAATTTCATTTGTAACATAGAAATAAAGTGAAACATTACATTTTTTGGTGGATTCCCTTTGTTGAACAAAATCTCACCATGTTCATTCATAAAAGGATTTTAAAACTATGAAAAAGAAAGTCAATATATTGTAGATATTTTGTGGGGTGGATGTAGGGCAGTGGGGGTCATAGGTATGGGGAGGCATAAAAAGGGGTATTCAGTAAAAGTAAGAGACATCTATTAAAATTATTGGTTTTTTTTTTAATAAATATGTATTGAGAGTAGGGTTCCACAAAAGGATATTGGGAGGTTTTTATCAATATCTAGTGAGTTTAGAGGTATTCTCTAATATACCATGCACATAGGTGATATGGAACAAGTTGACTAACTGGATACCCTATGCATTTTTCTTAATTTTCATGCATTGGAAAGTCTAAAACATTAGAAAATATTATATATCTTAAAACAACATCTAATTTAGCATAAATATCCTCAAACTAGTCGTAACAATTTGATGTAAGTTTTGTTTTGTCCTCTTATTAGAAAGTTTTTAGTGTGTAATTGCATTGGGATTTTTTTTATTTAGTATTGATTTTCTACATTACTTTCTCTGCATTTAGGACAATGTTTAAAGAGTTTTTAACCTGTCAATTTCAATATTTGTTGCATATTTTATACTATACGAACAAGATTTTTATTTCAAATTTAGGTGTTAGTAATCATTTTTTAATTTAACAATTAATAGCTATATCATTTATGGGTTCCCATCCTAAAGTTAGAAAGAACTAAATTTGTGGTAAGGGGAATTAATCAAAGTGACAACATCTACATCCTAGAGTTTCTAGACTCTCCCCCTTTAACTTTTGTGAGGTGGGGATTCCCAAAAGAAGAACATTTTAGCATCATTGTTGGTTGGTTTGGGGGTGGAGGGAGGCATTAGCTAGGCTTTCTGATTTGTAGTACAAGTATGCACACTAAGTTGAGCAGTTTATAATTGTATTTTTATTATCTAACATTATGACTCCAGGTAGGAACTAACTAAAAATGCATTGAGTTAGAGGTTTGGGTAATGAATTTATGCTTATGTATTTTTTTAATTAAATTTTTATTATTTCTTTAATTTTATGTTCAAAATATTATTTTTGTTAAACTTATTTTGTTAATAGCATTGCTAATTTTTCAACCCCTAGGGTGTACTATTAATGCACTCTGTGTGTAAAGGTCACCAGTTCAAACCCTAATTTACTTATGTCCACGGTAGGGGTAGTTTTTGGAACCTAGTGATTATGGTGGTAGTGGTTGGAATTTATTCCATGTCACATGAATACAAGCCTAGCCTATTTGTCGTTTCCCGTAGTTAAGAAAAAAACTTTGCTATTTTTCATACCATATGCAACTCTTGATTTGACTTCCATTTTGAGGAAACAACATGCCCTTCTTGAGAAGTTTTAGAATTTTAGTTGCATGCTTTGAAGGGGATGGGACAATTACAATTCAAAAACATTGGTCAAACATTTCCATTTTCCTTGATAATACTGAGGTTGAGCATGACGATGTTAGATGAAGTTGTTTGTTTAAAATTTGCATGTGAATGTGTGAATGATTTAAAAAATTTCCCACTTCATCCACACCTACCTTCCCTAGCTCAAAATAAAATTTTAGGGTTAGATGGAGTGATGAAGAGTGCCAATATTATCTTATAGATTACATTAACACCATTAAAAGCGAATTTGAGGCAATGTGTGAATTCAATGGTAGTATGTCTAAAGCATATGTACGAACTAATCTCATATTTAGGGAGGAATTAGCTTATGTCTTAGTTATGTATTTTCATGCTTTCAATTTTGTCTTCAGTGTCATTTTGAGAAAAGTTTGAAAGAAATCAAGGAAAATTTAAGGGGTTAAGTCTCTCCCATGCGTTATTTTTTCATACTTTTTTTTCCAAAAAAAAAAAAATTGCTAATTTCCAAATTTTCTGAAAAAGATTCACCCAAATTCGTTAGGATAAAATTATTTCACCTTAAAAATTGCCAACATTTTATAGAAGCTATATAAAAGCTTTAGGAATTTGAATATTTATATAAAATTATTTCCAAACATTTTACAATTTTTTATATCTTAAGCACTGGTAAGATTCACCAAGGTTTGTACACTTTAAGAAAAATTTCCATTCTTAAAAATTTCCTTGAAGACAATGCCTAAGGTAAGTTTATAAATTACTTATATTCTTTCTAAAATCATAGAAACTTCTCTTAATGATAATCTTGTTCAAATTGACAATTTTTGTGAAGATTTTTATATAGATATAGAGGATTCTCATTCCATAGAAAAGTAACCATGTGATGAAGTTTCTAATGTCGAGAAGGACCATTTAGAGAAAAAGCATGATGATAGAGCAACCTTGTTTTTTGATCTTGTGGAATAAATCATATGTGATGATGTTTATAGTGTGCCTTATTCTACTACTTTGTTCATTGATCATTCTAAGAAATCATAATATGTAGTTGAAAATGTTATTAAGGACCATAATATTAAAGAATGTGTGTTTATTTATTCAAATAATATGTAATTTAGAATTAGAAAATTTTAATGGAATTGACAAGCATAGTGAAAATTTTCTTTCTATCTAAGATTCTAGTGAGTAGTAGCAATGGCAAAAGAAGAGTTGTAGCTAGTTAGATTTGTGGATCTAGATGACTAATAGGATTTGTTGTGTATTCTATGATGTTTCCACCTCAAATAGAACAATATGCATATATGGAGATTATTATAGAAACATTACACGTCTTGTGTTTCTTATCGTTGTAAACATATTTGGGCTCTTATTTTTGGCATTGAGCATTAGGAGGAACGAAGTTTCCATCTTAATTTATTGACCCTTCCTAGTACTAATCAAATATATAAAGATACGGTGCAATGGATTGGTCATGAGGATTGTGATCAACATGAGAATTATTTTATCATTTATATAGATGAATTGGTTTGAGATGAACACCTTATTCATACATTATTATAGATGTAAGAACATATTTTGATTTAAACAAAAGATGATTCTCCATGATGTATGTAATGATCTCATAACCTAATTTCTCTATTAATTGTGATCCTTACTTTAATCATTGCTTAAACATTAGATTATATCATGATTCTATTGAAATAAGTGTGTTAAAGGTATTTGAGGTGGTTGTATAGAAAATTTGTATTTCTTCTGCTTTCTTTTGATTCACTAGTGAAATATCACATTTTAGGTTTCAACTAGCAAAGGTATTTTGGTTGTTCAACAATCAAGCACGTGAAGACTTTTTTTGTCTCCGTAAACTTTATGATCAAATTGACTGGAAGGATTACTAGCAAAGGATCAATCACATATCCACATGGTTGTACTATTTTTTCATATGCGTTCACCATTTCATATTTGATGTATTTCCATGATATATGATTGTAAACACATGAGAGAGAGAGAGATTTAAACTTTTTGAATAAATGAGTAAATTCAATTGTTCTCTTTTTGAGCTATTAGGTAATTTCAATCAAGTATTTGTCCTTTCTTTATTACTTTGGACAAAGTTCAAATTTTACCTTCTAAATTTTTTAGGTTTATTTCCTAGTATTTTCTTTCATGTTTTGTTATTTTTTATATTTGGGAGGTATTTTAGTTTATTAGAGTTTTTGTTTCAAGATGGTTTGGGATCATAAAGTTTGGTTCTTTTAGTTGTATTTTCATGTTTAAGAGAGAAGAATCAAGTAAATTTTGAGTGTTTATGCTTTGGAGTTTTGTCATAACTATTACACTATCTATGTTCTAAATGTATATGCTTCATACCATTTGGATGGATTTTTACACACTTTCCCTCTAATATATCTTCCTGCATCAACTAAGACAAAACTTGCGCTAGGGGTTGATTTATAACTTGAGTACCTTGGTATCTCTAAGCCTTATTTTCATTCTAACTCAAGCTTGACAAATCTTTTCCTTATCATGTTTCGACTAATTTATTCTCTTCATTGTTTGACACTGAAGTCTTTTATTCACTTTAATAGGATTGTACTTATAACATGGGGTCCATTAGAATTATTGGTAGGTTGCCTCATGTCTGGCCAATATTAACATTAATAGATTCTAACTAGATGGTTTCTCACATGTTTAACTTCAAATCATCATTCCATCATGGAGTTTCACACATGTTGAGGGTTTTAGGTTCTAGTTTGAAGTTATATTCAACATGTCTAGCTTCTAGTCAACATGTATTTGAAACTTGTAAATGTGGGGGCTTATATCATAGGTACTTCTTATGGTCCTATCTTACAAGTCTTTTTCTTCCAATGTTCTAGAATTCTAAACAACCCACAAGGGGAATTTTAAGCAATTGAATCCAATATTAACTCCAAAATCGAATTTCTTCAAGATTCCAATTTGAGTGCTTATCTTACTTTGTTCATGGGTTTATTAGGGGATGGACTAGTTGGTCAGTCTATTGTCACAACATTAATAGATCTAGTGTGTTTTCAGGAATTGGTACATAATCACACATTTTTTCACTCAAGGATAAATGGTTACATAAGTTCTTAAATATGTTATTCATATAAGTAAATTCACATGTTACATCATAGGTATAGGTGGATAAGTGATTCAATGGGAGCATATACCATAAGTATGGGAGGTTGAAGATCCTAAAAGGGTAATTTTGGCTCTTTGCAAACATATTTTTTGAGAATTTAATCATATTTTGGATACCCTTTCGGGAGATGTCTGTGGATTTCAAATCTTAGGATAATTTGAGAAGTAGTTAATTTTAGCAAATTTTATTTTTAATTAGTCGGTATTCGTTTTGGCCATTTCTAAATATGGTCTAATTGAAAAGATAAGTACATGTTTTAGGATTGAATTGGAATATTTATTTATGGTTCAAGTTTTAGCTGATTCTAAGATTGTGTTATTTTTACTTATCATTTTTAGCAGGGTGACTTGAACTTTAGATATCTCATATCTTATGCATTTTTAATGCCATATTTCAAGCAATTTTAAACACTTTAAAATTTCAATATCTAGCTACATTTTGAGATGCTAAAGAGGTTTTTTCCATGTGACCTAAGCTAAGGAGCACTTGTCCTATAGGATATTACGTTTTTTTTATTTAAATATATCCTTCCTAAAATTATCCAAACCCACCATATTGTTATTTATCCACACTTATTCCATAATTTAAAGTTTAATTTTAAGGGATTCTTTGCTTAGGATGTTTGTGGGGCTTATTTTAAGAATGAAAAGAGGAATTAAAAGAATAAATAACCATAAACAAATGCATTTCTCTTGTAGGTGGTTATTATGAAAGGAGGATGAACTTTTGGAGGATTACTTCATTGTACACATGTTATCTTCACTCAAAAAAGAGTGTTAGACTACTATTCATAATTCCCTTATATTTTCTATCTTATTTATTCTTAATTTCTCATACTTCTATATATTGTAGAAGCATTGAAGTTGCAAGGGGACTATTTTTTATGAGTGACTTGATCACCCGAGCTTCTTGATTATTGTCTTGTATGCTCTATTGCTTAGTATTTTCTTGAGAGAGTGATATTGAGAGCTAGAGAGCTATCACATGGTAGTATATGATATTTGGAGACCTTTTTTATTGGATCATGATTGTGCCTAGTCCATCTATCTAAGAACAATTGTATTTGGAGAGTTCTTTCCTATTTGGAATTCTTAAGTACTTTGTTCTTCCTACAATCCTTTATAATAAATATAATGAAGCAATTCTTTGATGATTATTCTTGTCACTTTGACTCTTTATATGTATTTGAATTAAGATTAAAATATTATATATTTATCCACCCTATTCACATTATTATTTTAATTTTATTAACTCCATAAAGCACTAGTCTATTTTCTTTAGGATTTAATTAGTTACACAAAATCAAAACCACTTCTTTATCTAGAAATGTGTGCATCTTATTCATTTTGGGCCTAGAGATTAAGCATATTAGGTTATATATTTATTCATTTTTCCAATAAGTTGTAGAAAGTTTAATGTAATTTCATTTTTAAAATATAAATAGGGAGAAAGCTTAGGTGTTTTCTTGATTTCCATGCATTGTGAAACTCTAAAAACACTATAAATACATTAAAAACCTCAAAAACAACAATTAATTTAACATAGATAACCTAAAAATAGTCATAACATCTCATTGCAAATTTTATTGTGACATCTTATTAATGTGATTTGAATGTGTACTTGCATTGGGATTCATATGCATATTTAGTAATTTTTTGCATTGGATTTTGCAAATTTAGAACATTTTTTAAAGAGTTTCTAGCATGTTTCTTTCCATGTTTTATACCATATTTTATACAAGGCCAACAAACTTGTATTTACAATTTTATTTAATGTTAAATTCTTGAATTTGCAGTCAGTACCTAGATTATTTAGAGATACTCCTTGAAGTTAACAAGCACTAACTTCAAAGTGAGAGGAAGTAAGCAAGGTGACAAGGCTTACTTCCAGTGTTTTAAAAGTATGGACAATTTTGAAGAGATAGTTGGAAAATTAAAAATATTTTGCAGCAAACCCAAGTGACAAAATCTCTCAAAACTTAAAGAAGGGGTCAAAAAGGGATTGACCATGCTCACTTAAATACTTGAAAAGAGTTTGAGATTGCAGTGAAGCTCATCATCTTGGTTTATAAATATTTTGAATAAGATGCATCACTTGTAAATTATTGGAGTCTTGTATAGCAATCAACATATGCAATACTTTCCAATGATAATTTTCAAATCATCACATTGTTGAGTATATTTGGTATTATTTGTTGTCATGATTTAACAATGAATCCATAAATGTATTTAGTGGTATTACTATTAAATGCTAATGTACATTCATTCTTATTATGTTTCTTAACTTAGTTACATTTAATGTTTCTTAGTATATAAAAAAATATTGAAGGAGATATGAACATACTGACGTAGATCCATCTTAACATTAGATCTATCATGCACGGAGGGATAAAATCCTTGAAGGTGCAATCCTCTTTTAGAGTGAAAATTTGAGGAAAATTTTACACCTCAAGGGCTTTTGGTTCCTTTTAATGCATGATCTATTCATAATTAATATGGATCTATGCTAATTCCTCCCACTGTAGACCATGTCAAAACTTTAGATCAGCATGTGTGTGTGTGTGTGTTCAATGAATTTAATACTTTAAAACTTACTAAGTATTGTTTTTAATTTTGAGAGTATTATTAAGAAGGACACTTCAAAATTTATATATATATATATATATAGATACAATGAATCCATTATAGGGTGGTGATTCATTAAATGCTTGGAAGGAATCTGTTAATGTTTTTTAAAACCAACGTTTCGAAATCAAATATGAGTCCATGCTCAAGGTGATCACAATCTTGGATAGAGATGTTTGTACAATGATGTACATGATTTTGTATTAATAGTTATGATTGCAAGATATGTTTTCACGGCGGCTTGTCATAAATATTTTGCGCTTTTTTCAATATGGCTTTCCATGTGTTGCTAAGCTTTAGGTCATTGTTCTTATTCATAGATTTGTTTCCCTTCTCTATTTCTATCGCCTCCTTTATTATTCGTTTAAGATAATTATCTTCCTTTTGGATCAACTTGGTATGGTGAGACGAAGAGCGTGTGTGTTCCGTAAGAGCTGATTTTGATGTCCTCTCCCTAGCTATGTCTACCACATGTTCCTTTAATCTAGTTAGAATGGACCTCCCCGTACTGCCTATCTATCATTTTCCACAAGAACATGGTATTAGAGTTAAAGCATGTAGTTGGGTTACAGTTTTTGGCAAGGGAGGGTGTGTTTAGGTGAAACAAAAGGCTTGGTCAAACTCCTCAAGCACTAAAAAAATAGCTCAATCGAGGTTTAGAGAAAACCCTCTATTGAGAATTAAGGCTTGATCGAGCTCTAATTCTCAATTGAACAATCTTTAAGGCTTGATCGAGTGTTTCTATTAAAACCCATGACCACGACCTATGCACATCACTTTCACAAACTGCGGGATAAATAAGAGCTTGACTGAGGTGTTGGAGCTTCATCGAGTGATTGGACTATGGAGCAACCCAAACCTCGCCAACGTCCCAAAGGCTCAAGCCAAGGTAGGTTTCCTATCACTTTTGTCTTTTTTATTTATTTTTTCTTGCAAAATTAAATAAATTAATTTGAAAAAAAAACACCATACAAAAACCATTAAAACCACAAAAAACCACCAAAAAAACTCTTCAAAACAACTAAAAAAACTTATAAAACCACCAAAACAACCCTAGAAAACCATAAAACAACCTAAAAAACCACAAAACCACCAAGAAAACACTTCGAACCCACCAAAAGAACTGTAATTTAGGTTTTAATTTTTTTCTTACTAGAAATTTGGTAGCATGTTTATTATGAATATTTTCTAATTTTGAATGGTAAAAATGTTAATTTATAATTATTTTATGTTTTAAAGTTTTTAGTTAGGAATTTAGTGAAATAAATTTTCAAAATTTTAATTTTTTTGTTATTTCAAATGTATTTTAAATTTCAAATAAATTTAACTGAAAATATACCAAGAAAACTCCAAAACATAAAAAAAAAAACCAAATTATAACCAATAAATCAATATATTAGGAGCTTGGGATTGATAACATGAATATGGTTGGGAAAAATTGACGGGTGTGTAGTGAAGGAACGAAGAGTAATCATCTAGGGTTATAGAGAGTTGCAGAGGTCATTTCTAATGGAGGGCGGCAGAGGAGGGAGCTCTACTCCCTCCTACAAGGACACCGTAGCCAGCAGAGGTAAAACACCACTGGTGAACAACAAAGGTTTTGCGGAGGAAAGGAAAAGGGATAATGAAAAGGAGACAGATGGGACCAAGACCAAGGAAAACAATAGCACAAAGGACAAGGAGGAAGAAGACAAAAGTCAGGGAACAAGAGACAAAAAACAAAAGGGACCTTGCAGACCAAAAGCAGAGATCACTCCTAGAGTAATATTAAATGATCCTGCTCTACAGGTGCACAGGGAACACATGGGGACTTATGCTATCATTTGTAAATTCATGGGATTATGGCCCACTGAAAAAGCTTTACAGATGTGGATCAAATATCACTGGAAACCCAAAGGAAGCATTGACACACATCTCGGGTCAAAGGGATTCTTCACAGTGGTGTTCTCAAATATCGAAGATAAAGACAAAGTATTCGAAGGAGGACCCTACTTTTATGCAGCAACCAGTCTCTATATGCGGCCTTGGATGATGAACTTTGTTCCAGAGCGGGAGAATTTCACATCGGTACCAGTATGGGTAAGGCTCTATTCTCTACCTCTTGATTATTGGCAAACTGAATCGCTAGCTGCCATTGGCAATAAACTAGGTCGTTTTGTCAAAGCTTCTGAAGCCACAAGAAGAGGGAAATATACCTCCTTTGCAAGGATATGTGTGGAAATGGATCTATCAGGAGCTCTTTCGGATGAAGTTATCTTGGAAGTTTTTCATGAGGAGTGGGTGCAAATAGTGGACTACAAGAATATCTCGTTCAGATGTTGTAGATGCCATGAACATGGACATTTGTTCAGAGACTGCCCTCTCAGCAAAGCAGACAACAAAATTAAACCTAATACAATGAAGGACACAGAAAGCTTTCATAAAGTGGCAAGTAGAGGAAAAGGAGGAAAAAAAGGTCCAACGAAACAACATAACGAGGGATAGAAGGTCAATCAGAACAATTTTCAAGTGCTGGAAGAGCATGAAGAAATTATGAAAGGAAACTAATCTCAGGAGGAAGGTCCTAATGAAAAAGAGAAAGAAGAAGACAATAACCAAACACAAGATATTGGTTATTAGAAAGAGACAATGATGAGTGAAATAGAACTGGAGATGGACCAGGAAATGACCCAGAGTGAAATAGATCTGGAAGATCATGAACTACAGGAAATTCTCGATAAGGAAAACCTAGATCTGGAAGGATTCTTGATGCAAGGAACCATGGGAGGAATAGATTCATTGCCTCAAGAAGAATGCAACAGAATGTTTTTATGGAAAAATCAAGAAAGAGGGTTGGATAAAGGAAAAAACATTAACAAGCAGGAGCATAGAGGTGTGAAAACTATGAAATCAACTCCAGGATTAGCTACTAGAAATCCAGGAAAGAAGAGGGGCAGGAAAAAGTAGAATGAGCTCTTGATGGAGTGTGGAAAGCTAATGATAGATTCAGGTAAGATGAAAGACCTAACCAGTTACTCCTTTACAAATCTTTAATTATGAAGTTCATATCTTGGAATATCAGAGGTCTAGGTAGTAAAAGAAAACAAAGAATGCTTAGTAACAGAATGAAACTAGCAACGCTGGATATAATCTTCATCCAGGAAACAAAATGCTCCATTCAGAAATTAAAACAAATCCATAGAAAATGGCTTAATAGATTTGAGTTTCTAGAAGTTAAAGCAGAGAACACAGCGGGGGGCATTCTCACTCTTTGGAACCCCCAAAAAGTTAGCATAATAGATGCGGAGGCATCAAGAAATTATTTATCAGTAATTATTCAACCAGTGGGGGTTTTAGATACCTTCCTGGTCACAAATGTTTATGGTCCTCAAAGAATAGATGATAAACTCAGATTTCTAGACTCCCTTGTGGATCTTAGGAGCAGACATGAAGGAATACCTTGGGTCATGGGAGGAGATTTTAACATGATTAAATCTCTTTTGGAAAAAAAAGGAGGTACCAGATTGCTAAGTAAAGACTCCTTAGCATTCCAAACCTTCACAGATAATATGAAACTGGTTGACTCAGAAACACACAATGGCCTTTTTACTTGGAACAACAAAAGAGGAGGTGAGGCACAGGTCGCCTCCAAGTTAGACAGATTTATGATCTCAGAGGAGCTTATGCTCATAGATAGAGAAATAACAGCTAGAGTTCTCCCCTTTGGAGGCTCTGATCACTGGCCGATTCAATTAGAAATCAAGGGGATCAATTCTCCCAGGAATAGACCCTTTAGTTTTGAGAATATCTAGCTCTCCTACCCAAATTTCCTCAGCAACAATGAAAAATGGTGGTCCGAATATTTGCAGATCCAGGGCACAAATATGTTCCTCCTACATAAAAGACTAAAGCACATTAAACTCAGACTCAAAGAATGGAACAAGAAGGATTTTGGTAACATTTTTGTGGACAAAAAATCAGTGGAAACCAAACTACAGGAACTCAACCAGGCACTGATCACAGATGGTTTTGATAAAGTCAAAAGTGAGCAAGCTGACAAACACCATCAAGAATGGGAGAAATTATGCAAACAAGAGGAAATATTTTGGAGACAAAAGTCTAGAGTTCAATGGCTCAAAGAAGGTGAACGTAATACTAGATTTTTCCATAGATCCACCATGGCTAATAGAGCTCACAATAGAATCTCTTCGATATTGAATGAGGATGGGGAGCTTCAGATCTCTCATAAGAATATCGAAGCTGTGTTGGTACAGCATTTCAGAGGCATCACTAAGGAAAACAATTCAGATAGAGAGCAATGCATCAAGGAAATTACAAGACATATCCCTAAGCTGGTGTCTAGAGAGGACAATTTTAACCTTAATAGACCAGTAACCGAAGAGGAAGTCAGTGAGGTTCTCAAAGATATGCAGAATGGCAAAGCTCTAGGACCGGATGGTTTCAATGTAGATTTTTTTAAGGCCTGCTGGAATATTGTCAAACAGGATATTCTGAATGTTGTGGAGGATTCCAGAAGAAACAGGACTATTCTGAAAGCCCTCAACACCTCCTTCATTTCCCTGATCCCCAAACAGGATTCAGCCCTGACTGCTGATAAGTACAGACCCATTGCTTTATGTAATGTGGTATACAAAATAATATCCAAGGTATTGGCTAGCAGACTCAAACCTCTACTTCCTTCTTTAATTTCAGGGGAACAATCTGGTTATGTGGAAGGTAGACAAATCCTAAATAACATTATTCAAGCCCACGAGGTGGTTCACACACTAACCAGCAAGAGGCAGGCTGGAATGATCATGCAATTGGATATTGCCAAAGCATATGACAAGGTGAATTGGATTTATATCAAGAAGGTCCTTACTGCTTTTGGGTTCGATCACAACTGGGTCAGATGGGTTATGGCTCTGGTAACTTCTTCCAGCTTTTCGATTTTGGTGAATGGCTCGCCCTCAGAGATCTTTACTCCTTCTAGAGGCCTCAGGTAGGGAGACCCACTCTCTCCCTTTCTCTTTATCCTTATGATGGAAGGACTGGGTAGGTCCATTAAACAGGCCAAGGTCTTGGGCAAGATTAAGGGCCTTCAATTAACGGAGAACGGTCAGGCACTGACTCACCAACAATTTGTGGATGACACCATGCTGCAAGGAATTCCCACAGTCAAAGAAGCTTCAGCTTACAAACAAATCTTGAATGACTTTGCCATGGCTACAGGTATGGAAGTTAATCTCTCTAAATCAAAAATATTCTTCTTAAATACTAACATTGCAATTCAGAGAAATATCTCTAGAATTTTGGGCTTTCAAAGGGATTCCCTCCCTTCAAAGTATTTGGGAATTCCCCTCATGGCCAAACCAATGCACAAAAGTATCTGGGAACCGGTGCTCAATAAGATGCAGGACAAAGTCAAAAAATGGACTATCAGATCGTTGAACCTAGCTGGCAGGTTGGTTCTGACAAAGGTTGTTCTTCAATCAATCCCTGTTTTCATATTATCAGCCCTCCCAGCTCCCAAAGGTGTCTTACAACAATTCAGGAATATCTAGAGAGACTTCCTTTGGGGCAAGGAGGAAACAAGGAAGAAATGGGCCCTTGTTTCTTGGGATAAAATCTGTAAACCCAAGAGCCACGGGGGTCTAGGCTTAGATGATCAGGAGATTCTTAGTAAAGTTTTAGGAGCCAAGCTTTGGTGGCAATGGGTTAAAGAGCCAGAAGCTCAATGGGCTAAGACCTAGAAAGAAAAATATGCAAGCTCCTGGAAAACAAGTGATCTTATAAGAATGTCTGGAAACATAAAGGGCTCTTACATCTGGAATAAAGCCTGGGAAAACAAAAGCCTAGTACAAAAAAACAGTTTCTGGGAAATTAGAGCAGGAGATCTAGCTCTCTTCTGGGAAGAAAAATGGCAACAAGAACCAACACTGTTAAGAGAGGACTTTATGAGCCTCAAGCAGGAAATAGACTCCCAAGGATTAAACAAAGTAAAGGATTTCTGGGATCTTCCTCATAACTCGGGAAAGTGGAGAAGCTGGAGAAGCATAGACTGCAGAGATGACAGCCCCATAAAAATAAAAGCAAAGGCACTCATGAGCATGTTAAAACAAAGGAAGATCTTGGTAACAAAGGGGCAGGATCAGTTAAGATGGGGCCTCAATAAAGAAGGCACCTTTAATCTTAAGGAAGCAAAAAGAATTATCCTGGACCTAGATTCCTGTGTTTCGGATAAGTCCTGGCAACAAATTTTTAGTCATCAAGGGTGGATGAAGATCAAGCTTTTCATGTGGTTGGTACATCACAAGAAAATCTTGACTTGGGACAATATTAGGAAAAGGGGTGTTATGGGGCCTTCTAGATGTCAGCTATGTGAAGCTCAAGAGGAGATAATGGAGAATATTCTCAACAGCTGCACTTACCTGGTTGTGGGATTCTTTTGCCACCATCTTTCAATAGACAGATGGAGATAAATGAAGTATCATTAATACCCTAAACAAGTGGAGAAGAAACTTTACGGAGAATGAGCTCCTTAATTTGGCTTGGGCCTTTACGCCAAGATTCATTATCTGGAATGTTTGGAAAGAAAGGAATAAAAGAATTTTCAAGGATGAAAAAACTATTCCTCTTTGCCTGTTGGATCTGATCTTGAAACAGATTAAGGAGACAGTTAGCACCACTGTTCGCAATTACCCCAAGAATCCCCCCACAGAGACTGAGTTGAGAACTCTCAGGCAACTGGGAATACAAGAGATCATTCCCCAAGGACTAAACAGGAAGGAAATAGCATTGGAAACGGAAAAGGAGTTCTGGCATCCTCCACCGAAAGGTTATCTGAAATGCAATATTGATGGTGCTTCAAAATGCAACCCCGGAATAGCTGGTTATGGAGGGGTGTTAAGAGATGAAGAAGGAAACATCATCTTTATCTTCCACTGCCATTTAGGTAAAGCCACCAACAATATGGCTGAATTAATGGCATTGGAACAATGTCTAGAGCTTCTGAAACTGGAACATGGCTCAAATGTCATTATAGAAGCAGACTCAGAGATCACCATAAACTCTGTAAAGAGAATCAGTTGCGGAACAGTGCCGGAGAAAGTCTCAAAACACTGGAGACTAATCCAAGTTTACCAAAGAATTCAAAAACATCTCCAGAGTCTTTGAACTGTTAGTTTCAACCATGTTCGACGAAAAGCTAATAAACTAGCAGATATACTGGCCAACCAAGGAGTGACTAATTCAGAATGCAGGATTGAGATGAAGTGGCAGGAGACGCCTCAGAGCAGATTAAAAGCTCTCTGCAATGAGCAAGCGGTAGAGGACAGAGAAACTTTTAGATACCGGGCTAGGGTGAAAGGCACGGAATGAAGTTATCTCAGCAAGTTCGATCACAGTATTCCTGTATGTACCTTGGAGAAGGGAAAGCAAAGATCGGTCACAAAACACCCCGGTGTAAGTTGACCAGTCTCCTCATTTTTTCGGACTGCAACACAGGGGTCAAATTACAGTCAACCACAGTCTCCAGTGCAAGTTCCAAAGTTAGCTTGCGTGGGAAGGGAGGTTGGATTTTTCCGGCAGCGGCAATTTACCTGCAATCCACTTGCAGAACGGAAAACCAAGCACAAAGCAGTTTCCAGGTGATCGCATGGCTCCTGAGCGGTAAGTGGTATTGGAGATTTGGAAGCGATTCCATTAGGCTTCCAACACGTGGCAGGGGGGTGGTAAGGAATACCGCCCTCCATCGCGCACTAATGATCGGTCATCTTGGCAGTGCGATATTTCTCTGGGCCGTTGGATTTCGCCGAATGAATCGACGGTCAGAAATGACTGTGCTGTTTTGTGGGGCCATGTCTTTTATCCACGAGTCTTATCAGGGTGTTTTTTCCCTCATCCGTTGGTTGGCACACGAAGTGAGGATGGTGGCGACTGTTGTAGCTTTTTGGGGCAGTGGCGTGGGGGAGTTAGCGGAGTTTTCCATTTGGTTGGAGAATCATATAGTCCAACTTAATGTATTATTTGAGAGGTTGGTATTGAATGTTGTAGGGGTGAGGGTCATGTCTATGGCAGAATGCCCTTGGTTTTTCCTGAGTCCATGAAGATGAAAGGTTTTTTGTATATGCTGTAACATTATTTTTGGTTTAATGAAATAGAAGGATCGTCTCTTGCTTCAGCAAGAAAAGATAACATGAATATGGTTGCACATGGTGAACCTATATTTATCAAGTAAGAAATTTCACTTTATTTTATTATTTTAAATTTAAATTATATTATATTTTAAATATTTTTTTAGTAATAAATCCAATATAATTAGTTTTAAAAAATTAATTACTTAAATAAAATATTAATCTATATATATATATATATATATATATATATATATATATATATATATATATATATATATATATATATAATGTAACTATATAAAAAAACATAACTTAACTATAACTTAACATAACATAACTATATCTAACTATGATTTAACTATAACATCACATAGTTATATATTATAGTTCTATATCTAACATAACATATAACATAGCATGTAACATAACTATAACTATATTTCATAATATCTCTCTCTCTCTCTCTCTCTCTCTCTCTATATATATATATATATAGCTATATATATATATATATATATGTATAACATAACATGGTTCTATAACTATTTAAAATTATATATATATATATATATATATATATATATATAATTTTAAATAGTTATAGAACCATGTTATGTTATATATATATATATATATATATATATATATATATAGCATAACATATCATAACATGTACAACATACCTAGAGCATAATTAGATTATAACCATAACATTTAACACAACATAACTGTTTAAAACCATATATATATTCCAACTTCAATAATGCATTGACAGATACATTAAATTCATCATGAAAAGTGCATTTAAAATTAATAAAAGCATTTTGACTCTAATTTTTATCATATTTTTTCATTATGTAGTGTATTGCACAAGGAACATTGTCTTTATGTGATTGCACCTAGTACATGTCATGTGTCAAAGTTAAACATTATAAGAATTTAATGTCTATTGCAGTGTTTGGTTGGCATGAAATTTTATTAGCTTTGCAAATAGGTTTCTTTCAACTTTTGACATATATATTTACATATTTATGCCCTATGAATAAAATACATTATTTAGAAATGGGAAAAAGTGTGAAGGTATATTTGATCACTTCTTTCAATTGTGTTTACATGGAACTAAATACTTTGGTTCATAAATTATCATAAAATACACTCTAAAGTTTAAGACTTCAGGCTAGATTATTCCACCTTAGTTTAGAAATGGTTTGATTGTAAACATTCTTTCTAAGTCAACATTTTTTCTTGGATTAGTTTATATGTATTATATGTAATAGTTTTGTATTATATGTAATAGTTTAGTCACCATTTTTTTCTTGGATTAATTTATATGTGTTATATGTAATATGCATAGACATCTCCCATATGTACCCCAACCGTAGGTCGTTGGAGTGTGGGGGGATCTTCTATACATGGTTGGGTTCATAATAGATCACGTAGCCCACCTGGAGTGTGTGTTCCACCTATAGATCTAGCCTTTGACGCCAATCAGAGTGTTAGAGGTAGTGTTTATGTCTTTGTTGATGATCATGCTATCGATAGTGGACCTCTCTACACATGTTTCGGGTACGCTTCCTGCATTTTTAAATCCTCTTTAAACTTTATGTGTTTATGTCTTGAAATTGTCTTTAATTTTTAAATTGTCTTCAACTGATGTGTTTGAATTTAATGTATATGTTATTATGATTCTAGTTTGTTAAATATATATGTTAAATTATGTTTATGATTTGCAGACCCTCAGTAAGGTGATGTTGAAGATCACAATGTAGTGTTGATCCCTCTGTGGGATGATGCTACAACTAGTATCACATTGGAGGATGTTACGACCCATCATATATGGATTAGACGAGAGTTTCTTAACATCCCTGCCAGTTCACCTACTAGGCGTAGTTTGTCTTTGATGCTGGAAAGCATCAATAGATTGATAAAGAAATACCTGATATCGGGTCCAGATAGATGCCTCGTACATTCCATACAGAGGCTAAGGAGGCATGAGGTTAGAGACCGAAATACTTGGGACATGGTGAAAGAGGCCACCAAGAACATTGAAATTCATGGGGAACTGTTTGACATCCCTCTGGATCGCCCTACTAAGCATAAAGTTATAATTCCACACAAATATTTAAGAATGCTAATGCAACCCCTTTTTGCATGATCGATTCATTAGAGCTTTGGCCAATTCCCCCACCATGACTAGGTATCCCTTTATTTTTCCAAGAATATATATGCAAGTTCATGTTACATATATGGTCGGATAACAGTAATACCAGATCTCATTAGTATTGAGTTGACTTGGGACGTACATATGATCATAAGGGAGCTCTTAGGGACTGTAGGGATGTACCACCACCTCTTAGATTGTTTCCACTACCATCTCGAAGTGTGGTATTCTTGACAGAGCTAGAGGAGCCTTCATAGCTCGATGATGATGTAATAGCCATGGTTAAAAATCCATGTAAAATTAATAAAGGTAAAATAAGACCTTGATCACGGGGCACGTATTCCAAGTTGAATGTTGGGAAAAACATAGTGATGAGTATCACTTGTAATTAATTAATGGCCAAGGAAATTGGAAAAGGACTAGGAAAGGCAAAGTGGCATTTGTTGGCATTTTATTTATGAAAATAATGGAAATTAGGAGAAAAGGGAGGTGAAAGGTCACAGGTTGCATGTGAGGAGGAAAATGAAGGAAAATAATGGAAAATTAAAGAAATTGGAGGCCTCATTAATAAAAAGGATTATGAGGATCAGTGCACAGACTTTTGTCAGTTCAATTTTGGCACTCTCTCTATTCTCTCTCTCATACTCTTGGACACTTAGAGTTTTCTTGGAGAACTCTTGGAGGAGTGTGGCATACTTGGAGTTTTAGAGCAATAAGGCAAAGGAAGAGCAGGAAGGCACAAGAGGACATCAGGATCAACAGCTACAACGGGTTTTTCTTGCAAGTACCGAGTTGCATGTATGTTTTCCTCATTAGTTTTGGCATGCATGGCATATGCATGTGGTTTCTTGGTTATGATTTATCATTGGCATGGAGGATTGCTTGGATTGACAGTGGATTTTCCTAACCTTTCCATTCTCTAGATAGCCATGGTGTTTTGGGTTTTACTTTTCTTTTCTTGTTGGTTTTCTTGTGCCTTTAGCTTTGGGTTGAGTTACTAGTTCTTAGAAGCCTTGGTTGGACAAACACTCTAGAAGCCCTATAATAGCTTGGTTTGAGTTACTATTCCTAGAAGCCTTGGTTGCACAAATGCTCTAGAAGCCCTTGGTGGGTTGAGCTACTAGTATTGAAAGCCTAGTTGGACAAACACGCTAGAAGCCCAATGGTAGTTATGGGTTGTGTTACTAGTCTTGGAAGCCCTGGTTGGAACAAACACTCTGGAGCCCTAGACAGCTTGGGTAGAGACCAATCTGGTGATTTTTAGTGATGTTCGAATGTGAGGTGGAATCACTAGTTGAGGGTTGAATTGGTTTGGCCTATGGAAGCCCTGGATGGTTTTTATTGATTTGTTTTATGAGATCCCACATTCATGCTAGGAATATGGCATGGGGGTGACTAGCTGAAAGAAAGATTTCATTCAGGCTAGTCTATGATCGGGTGGTTCGTGGAAGTCCCATACCTAGTCGGCTTATACAATCATCAATAAGAGCTCTCTTTCTCCCTAGTATTTTATGGGTAAATATACTTATTTATATGTGGCTTATATGGTTGTTATATTCTTGATATTTTTTTTGGTTATATGCTGGTTATGAATGAGTGTTATAACAGTGAAAAAGTATGGCTCTCATCATGTTTGGCTAATCATTGAATGTACAACGAATTTGTGATTTCATAGATGGTAATGCAGTTATTGTGATGAAGCATCAATGCTTCTTATTGATTCTCATATAAGTATGAGACCCCTATGGTCAGGTTGGTTGTTAAACCTGTAGAATGCATATTTGTGACATGTTTGATGAAATTTCTGTCATGACTAGTAGGGGTCCAGTCAATTTCTTGTTCAAGTAATTGCATTTGTATCAATGTTCTAATGTTATCTTTCATTTCTGGAAATTTCATGGAGTTTTGGGCAGTGACCTGAGCCCTGGCCTTGAAGAAGTGGCACAAAATTTGAAGTTTCAAGCACATAACTACCTAGGAAAGTCCCCAGTTGGATGTATGTCCGTGTTGTGGGAGTGAATATAGGGTTCCAGTCGCACCCATGACCATGTCATGGGAGCGATTGAGGGTTTAATGCAGTATAAGGTCAGTTTGTCTCACGGGCTAGTCACCTGGAAGGTTTGAATAGATCTTGGGGGTTCTACTGTATGTCTGGAAGGTTTGTGTAGTGTGTTTTGTCGGTTCCACTTCCTTAACTAACACATGGAGATTTGAATCATATCATAGTAACTCTTTGTCCCATGTTTACCCTGGTTGACCAGTTACTTGGATAGATGTGGGAGGAGGGTGTTATAGAGTGGTATCAGAGCATGATTCACCCCTTAGACTTGATGGGTGGTGCGTTGGTCATGCATTCATGTCAGTTGCATATGTGTTACTCATATGTGTGGTCTATGTGCTTGTTGCATATGCATTGTGTTGATCATGTTTGTAGTGTTGTCACCATGTGAAGTTTGATGGTGTTACCATGGAATGTGGCATCATGCGTATATGATTGGTTATGTGTTGTTTATGGAAGTTAGTGTCTACATGTTGTCAAGTGTACATTGATATGGTTGTTGTTGTCATACATAAGGTCATGATGTGTAGTTTATATAATCATGCAATAATGACTGGACTATGGTTAGAATGATGTTTATTATATATATATATATATATATATATATATATATATATATATATATATATATATATATATATATATATATATAGATATATATATATATATATGTTGTTATGATTATGTTTATACATGTATCACGCTAAATCAATTGATCTTGCAGATGAGATATCCTCCCCGAATTATGCTAAGGTACGTTTGGTTGTTTATGATTTGGTTTAACTGACATAAGATGCCTTGCAAAAAAGAGATCAATATGAATAGCAAGACAGTAGGCTACAATTCACTAGATTCTCCTTATGGATCATATGAGCGGCATGGTGTTGGGAATTCTTATGACTTAGCAGACACACTGAGAAGCTTTAAGGCAAAAATAAGGAGTTGTAAAGAAGACAATGATAGAAACATGCAGGCACAAGAGAAACAAGTAGAATTCAATGCAGTAATCCTTCAGTCTTTTTCATATTTGTAGAGATAAGGACCACTTCGGATCAGCCATGAACATGAGGACAAAACTAATGGGGCATATGGCAGTAGGGGTCCCGGTGGGTATAGGTCAGATAGAGATGACACGATCAAAGATGGTAGGTTCTTGGAAACTCCTGATAGGAGGGGTGATAGACACAGGTATTATTATAGTTCTAGTTCTCATAGGTATCATGATCATCATCATTATCATCCATATAGGACGAATGATAGGGGATATTTTCTGGATGAGTTTAAGAAAGCAAAGTCACCTACATTTGATTGAGAGATGAAGAAGTCACAAGATGTAGAATCATGGTTTCTTGGAATGAATAAGTTCTTTATATTGCATGATTACTTAGAGAACATGAAGACCAGAATAGTTATAATCAGTCGTAAAGGTAAAGAAGATATCTGGTGGGAAGATGTAAATAATGTCAGAGATATTTATGAGGAGGAGTTGACTTGGAGTGAGTTCGAGAGGCTATTCTAGAAGAAGTATCTATCAGAGAGATACTATGATGACAGGGCAAAGGAATTTTATGAGCTGAAGATGGGATCTATGACCGATGAGGAGTACACTAGCATATTTCTAGAGTTGTTGAGGTATGTGCCTTACCTCAAGGAGGAGAAGGCCAAGATTCAAAGATTCATCATTGGGTTACTGATAGCATTTAAAGACATGATTAAGTTTGATGACCCTAGATCATTGGAGGAGGCCATCCAGAATCTAAAGCAATGATACGAGCAATCAAAGTGTGGATCTGAGACAAAGCCAGAATAAAAAGGTAATGCAAAGGATAAAGGAAAATGGGATAAGAAGCAATCAATACCTTATGGTACAGGTAATAAAGAGAATGCAGTGCCATCTAATAAGTCCAATGCATCTAACAGAGGACAGGGACTTCGAACTGAGGAGAATAATAAGGATGAAGGCTAGAAGCCTTTGTAGTGTTGGACTTTTGGAGGAGAGCATCATAGGAGAGATTGTCTACATCATCAAGGTGGTAGACTGCAAATCTACAGTTCTAAGGAGGCATAGACAGTGCGAGATGTTGGACTGAGTATTCCTAGGATCTATGTAGTGTTAGATAACAGATAGACAGATCACCAGGCATCTATTATCAAGATGGATGGTAAGCTTTGTGATCAATTTGTTTCTATTTTGATTGACCCTAGATATAATTATAGTTTTGTTAACCCTAACCAGGTGGATAAGTGTGGTTTTAATAAAGAAGTGCATGCAGAGTCTTGGTTAGTGAAGTTTTCTACAGGTACAAAGAAGCCAATTCATCATTCGGTAAGATCTTGTGCATTTGATTTGAATGGTATGTCTACATCAGCACATTTGAATGTATTGTTATTGGGATCATACAGTATGTTGTTGGGTATGGACTGCTTGTATCTTCATAGGACCAAGTTGGATTGTTATGACAAGGTTATTGAGTGTTTATATGACAATGGGGAATAGAGAATCTTGTAGGGTAAGAAGAAAGCAACATCAATGGGAATGGTGACATTTATGTAGGCCAAGTGTAGTTGTAGGAAAGGGTGTGTGTTATTTGCAGTGCATATTTCTAGTGACAAAGATAAGGAATTTGAGGATGCATATATGATACGTAAATTTCCATGTATATTCCATTGGACATTTTGTCACAACAAATCTGATAATATTATATTAAAAATCTGAGATTCTACATTATTACAACTTTATTTAATCTAGATCTGTAGATTTTACTGTAATTAGTGCATGCAAGAAAATGGAAATTATGTATAAAAGTAGAGAATGAAAAGATAAGCTCACACACACGTAAGACACAATATACTCTCTATGGGAAAACCTTTCGGGAGAAAACCCAGCTGGAAGGTGAGGTCACTTCACTCCCTTTCTTTGTCTGGAAATATGGTTGCAAGTACAAATAAGTAATGTTTGTGGCCTATGGGCTGCTACATTGCATAGGTCCTCTCTATGTTCTCTACCTCCTATCTCTCCATGATATCTTTTCTCAACTATGGAGCAAAATGTTGTCGAAATAATGGAATGCCTCTTCCTCCTAGTGGCCTAGTTATAACAGAGCCTGATAGCCTACTAGTGGTTAAGTTTGACTACATCAACTCTTAACTAGAGTTACAAAATAGACTCTTCTAGAGTCTTTTATATCACAAACATGTGTCTAGCCCCATTTCCATGAATAATGGGGGCTGTCACATCATCCTCCCAAACTATAGGTGTGAAAACAGGAAGGTCAACTTCTGAGTGGCATAAATTTTTCATACGGACTTCGATTGACATGCTTCTTGTGGTGTTGAAAAGGTTTATGTGTGTAGAATAGTATGAATTGTTTGATGAATGCAAATGTTCCTGGAATGTTTTAGACCCCATTTCACCAAACTAGGTCTCATTGGTAAAAACAGTCCTGTGAGCTAATTCCTCCACTTTTTCCACTCCAAATGCATTGAGATGGGTGAAAAACAATATAATTATCCAATTCGAATCACACCTCCCCATTTTTGGAGTATTTTGGTCTCCAAAATATTTTACTGAATGAGGTGAGGAAATGTTTCCTCCACCATCTCTCTGGTACACCATTTAGCTTTTCCTGGAAGGTGTCCCTTCAACCCAATCTGCTAAAGGTCATGCTACCCATGTCTTGTAGTTATGAACCTCTCCTGCAAAAGTGTATCTTCAGTCAACTCTTCCTGAGCGTTTGGTGTGAAATCCTCCATGGAAGGTAGGGCATGTTCCTCTTCTTGATTTAGCATGGAAGGCTCATAGAGTTTCATATTCTCTACATTCAAAACTGAGTAAATGCGCATATATGGTAGTAGACTGAGTAGATAGGCATTATCACTCACCTTTTCCAATATCCCAAACAGACCATACCTTAGAGCCATTATTTTCTTATCATGCTCCTACAACCTCTCCTTTTTCAATTGTAACCATACTTTCTCTCCCACCTTGAATGACTTCTTTGTTATGTGTTGATCATGCCTAGCCTTATACTTCTCCTGCGAATTTTGCAGTGTTTCTTGTACCTGTAGATGGATCTGCCTGATCTTCTCTATAAAATTTTCAGCCCTCAAAGCTTCTCCTATAAGATCTTCCCTCACTCCTCCTTGCTGCCCATATCCAATATCCTAAGGTGAAGGTGGAAAATGTCCAAAACAAGTTTCAAATGGAGAATTTATTGTAGAAGTGTGGACTGCTCTATTATAAGAATGATGTATATATACCACATTTTCGTCCCAGGTATTCAGATGCTACTAGCTGTATCCCTTCAGAAGTTGCACCAAAGTCTTGTTGACTACTTTTGTTTGCCCATTTGTCTGTGACAGGGAAAATTTTAAGAAACCCCCCAAATTTATATATGTAATAAATGGGTGAATCCCCATGGTATATAGAAAAATGTATAGGCTATTTTTTCATTGATATAATATACATATATAATTTTTTGGCGAATCTTTCACTGAATTATAAAATTTTGTTAAATATTGGCGAATTTTTCACTAGGTTATATGGTATTGCAAATTCTTGGCTAATCTTCTAAAAAAATAGAAAACATTGTAAAATATTGGTGATTCCTTGATAATGTATAAAAATATATATAATAATAAGAAAATTATTTAGTTAAATTATAATATACTAATTTTCCATGTTTTGGAAAAGAAAAATCATGAGTAATGTTGCTCTAGGTTCTTATTATACACTATTGCAAATCTTTTTGCATGTTTTTATCATGTTTTACCACAAAGGTCTTATCACATCCCAAGGGGAAACTAGTTGGAAAGGCACCCCCAAAGGCATGTGATGTTGAACTAAAGAAATTATTTTGCTCAAACTTGTTCTTGATGCATCTAGATAACTCAATCATATTTAATGTAATTCATATTTTGTAGGCTTCACATGAAAATAAGTTCTATGAATAGCTATATCAAAATCATGAATATTTACATCAAATTATTTTTTTCTCATACATTGCTTTTCTAAATGTAGATACTTCTCCAATTCCTCGAGTTCAAGTAAACCAACAACTTTAAAATATGATTCTTCCTCGTTATATGTAGATTTTTGACCTAATTTTTGGATCATAACTATTATAGTAGTTGTTGCACTTTATTCTACAATTGAAAACTCTAATAATGTTGAATTAGTAAACAATTATTTGAAATCACACAAAATGAAAAAATGAGAATGAATGGAAGATAAATATGTATTGAAACTTGATTTCCTACATGATGAAAAAACAAGGAAGGTAATAACACAAACTCCTTAAAATACTCTAGTTGGTGAGTTAAAAAATATAACACAAATATAAACAGTAGTCTCTGCATGTTCATTACTTCGAAAAATATTTCACAAAACAATCATCATCAAGGGATTTTTCACTTCAAGAATGAGAGTGCACTAAACAGTCTATCGTTCTCATATAACATGTGATGCTTTTTTTGTATTAGAATAAAATTATAATTGCATTAGATGAATGTCAGTCTCATGATAAGAGGACTCCTATGATGAACACATAGGATCCTAGTGCATAAAGCATTTTTCTCTTCAGTTAAATAAGCAGATCTCATTTTCCTTTCTTAACAAACAATACGTGGTTTCAAAGAAATATAAAATAAACATAGTAGATTCTAAAAGGCGAAGATTATTTTGTGACACCACAAAGTGAAAGGAAAAAAAAATTTCCTTAAATAATTAAATATATAAAGAAAATAATTTATCTTTTATGACTAAAATTTCTCATAATGTCAACATTATTCTTTATATGATTTAAAGATCTTTTCCAATCCTTGGAACCCATTTTCTTCTTTCATGGTTAACTCCTTTCAGTTACCTTTATATTCTCTTTTCATTACTAAACTCACTTCATATTTTATTTCTTTCTTTTTCCTTGATGATGGGTGGAGTGTCCACTTGAATAATAGATGTTTCAAATATTGACACACCGTTTATTCCAAAAAAAATATCAACAATGGTTGAAAATGTTGATGATGAAGTGTCCTGTGATAGGAAACCTTGTGAAAAGGATAAATATGATATGATTCTTGTCAATAGGTTGATTAAGGGATCATGTGAGTTTCCATGAGACATAAACTGATCAAGTAATGTCAAGAATGCTGAAGGAAACTATCCAAGCATGAAAATTAATCATGCCAACATATATGACTTGAAATGATTGGAGTAAGGATTACTTTAGGCATACTTTATATATTCATTTAGTTGTTTATGATGGAATGCATGTATGATAATGATACCTAGGTGGGATATAATGAAGGAAGAAGATTTTTGTATGGAAAGATTGTTATAATCCTTTTGATTCAACCATGAATTAGTATCTCATGATTGAGTCACATGACAATGAGTGAATGGGTAACATAATCATGTTATGAATTTGTATAACACATGAAAGTGAATTCCAATAGATCTAATGTGTGAGACCATATTTTTGATGGATATGGAAGGATATAATACTGCACAAGTGTCCAATTGTCTCCCTGCTTATATTGGTGTTGTAGACTTTAACCTTCTTGCAAATAGTGAGGAGCACCTATAGAGGAGAGGGTTCCTAAGGTAATATAGAGTAGAGAAGGGAAGTTCCTTGTAGTATTCCTAAGGTATAGATGGGAGGTGACTAGATTATGTGTTGAGGTGTTGGCTAGACCTTCCAACTGATGATGCTGGAATACATGCTATAGAAATGTAGTATTTTGATATCAAGTGACAAAGATAGATTAAGTATATATGATCATGAGTATTGGAACATTAGTTTATTGGAATAAATATTTAGTTTCATCTTGTAATGGTAGGTATGTTAATTAACCCATGTACATTTAATCATATTCCCGTTTCATTGAGTATGATTAACAAATAAAAAGGATTAAATTATTAGTTTGTTAATATTATTCTGAGAACACCTCATGGATGGTAGTAAATATTTAAAGAAAGGATTATATGCATAGATACTCACTTTTATTTGGTTGACTGAAAAGTTTAGGTTGTAGGTAGAACGGTCTGAAATATGAAAATGAGTGTAATTCTATAAGAACAATTAGGTGCCACAACACACAAGATCCAAACACTATGAGAAGGAATATCATACTTATGAAATATGATATTCTTTATGAATTAGACTTGGAATTTATACATTGTATTATTATGAATATAAATATGGTAATCGTATGTGTATGATACATGGTAGATGATGGCTATTGAAGATGGAAACCCTCGAAGAAAGGCCATTGTTAGGACAAAGGAACCTTGTGATTGCCACACATTATATACTACTAGTGGATGTCTAGTAGTAAGTTAGTGCTCTCCTTACACGAGAAATCCATGACAAGATGGATCACCTAAGGGATTGTTTAGTAGAGAAGGGGACATCTAAGCCTAGAGGGTGAGTGTATCAAGGAGGAGGAAACTTAAAAGTTCATGTGGGATGGTGGCTAGAATCTTGTGGGTGAGTTAGAAAGGATAATGAAATTAATTATTTCCTATGGAAGCCATTATATGGGATAGATGCATATCCATAGAGATAAGTATTAAATAAAAAATACATACATATATTTGAATAGATGCTTACATCATGGAATTGAGAAATCTTGTGAATAAGATAAGTGTTTCTTGACAATTGCTATAATATGTATACTTGATTACTAATGTAGGCATATGTTGGAATGTTTAATTTTGGTGGTATACCAAGATAGTGAATAGGATGGCACTACAAATACAACTGAAGAATGAGGAAAAGAAGTGTTGTTAACGAGAGGTAATATTTATGATTGTGTTATTAAAAGGGGGATCTGATAAAATATCCTAGTAATGAATCCCATTGATTAACTATACTTAATTATAATTAAATGTTCACTTTTGTTTAGCATGTTTATTTTAATTACCATGCTTTATTTACATCATGAGGAATAAATTTTATGGTACATTGAATAATGTAAGTATTATATTTCTTGAATTTAATAAAATAATAGAGTTACCTGAGATAGGAGCACATGTGGTGGTTGTGGAGATGTAAATCTTCCACAATTACAAAATCAAGGTGACAAGTACCTTGATCATGGGAATTGTTAGAGGAGTGGTAAAACCTAGATTTTCTCACATTTTCTTTGAAAAAAAATCATGTCCCCACAATAAGGGGGAAAATGAGGTCTCATGGGGTGTTGGGGTCGAGGTGATTTTTTCACTGATTCATTCATCATTATATCCCCCACATATGTGGTTGATGGGGAGGGAACAAAATCACGATTGGATGTAGGAAATTGATTGTAGAGAGGCAATGATTCATGTAGTCTTAGAGGCATGTATGTGAATAGTTGTAGGGAAGAAGTAATGCTTCGTTATTGGTCATTATTGGACAATGATCACTTAAATGACATACTTAATTTTGGTTCTAAGGTGAATGGTAGAGGCCATTTCAAATTCACAAGAATGGTGTGCGGCCATAATGAACTCATGCAAAGAATATTGAAGAGAGATGCATGGGGATAGACACGATAGAGAAGGAAAATCATATGGAAGAGAAGTAGGGTATAAGAGAGAAAGAAATAGATGGATAGGTAAATTTATTCTCTCTTGGTTGATGTTAACATCCATGAAAGTAGTTTTAGAGGTATTGATTCATACTAGGAGGTTTATCAAAGTATTATATAGACCATTTTGAATTCATGTGATGAGAACCACAAAAATATGTATAGATTATGAGAATAGATAAGGAAGAGGTTCAAATGGTTAGAATATAATTCCTTGGAAAAGAAGTAAATTATAGATAGGGAAAACATAGAGAGATTCAAAAATTGGATTGGAAAGGGATCCAAGAAATATATCAAGCTATGTGATGGAGAAGCCATGTATAGAATCTAAGGAAAGCATAATGTGGGTTGAGCGACCAAGAAAGGAAGCCTTTAAAACTTGAAAAAGGTCAAGAACTAAGTAAATGTTGTTGGAGTTAATGTATAGTATCTGGACCCTCTATGCACACATAGAGTGAGAGATTAATGAATTGTAAGGGAATATTGAGTAGATAAGGAAGGTAGTCTACTTTTTCTATGTAAGGAAAGCAATGTGTCACAAAAATAGTTGTGTTGTTCCAAGAAAAATAATTGGTGGTGAGACAATGTGATAGGTAATTTTTTGTCCTAAGATAGAATGATTTCCATAAAACTATTATAATTTTCTTTAGTGGTATCATAGCCTCAATTGGGGTGTCCTAATATAAAAAGAATAAGCACAATAGAGTGTATGGTTGGGTGGAACATTTATCTACCTAAGTTAATGTTAGACTTCAACTTTCAATTAAATAAGTTTTTCCTTTAGTTTGTTTATTCAATTGATTAATACAATGCACTTTGCTGGAGTATTTTGGTATTTGAATGTTGAATGTTGAATATTGCTATAGGTTTACTATTTCTTCATAATGGGAAATCACTGTTATTTGTGCCAACGTAATTCTTGTAAATGGAATTTTATATGATGGTACAACATTTTTACTAAGTATCATTATCTCTGTTTATTTTTTGATGTAATTGTGCTAGTAAACATCCATAACATTATAGCTTGTGATGAACATGCTATGTGAATTGATATTATGGTTATAGGATACCATTAGGGAATAACGAATTGTGGATAGAACATATGATTTCTTTCCTAATATTATGCATGAAAATAGAGGTATATGTTATGCCTCGTCTACTTAATCCTACTCATTTAGCTTGTAATCTTTTTTTATTAAAATAAGAACTCACTTGTTATGCACCAAGCTAGAGGTAAAACAAATGTAGACCATTTTCAATAAATTTTTTGATTAAAATTAATGTAACAAAAATTTAGATATAAAATATAATTGTGTAAGGGAAAATTCCAAAAGACATAGTTCCTCTATACCCCAGGGTTTGAAAATCAAGTTATCCATGAATAGTTTTCTTTCTCCAAGTGCATCTTGAGCATTTTAGATAAAAAAACCATATTTACATTGCCTCAAATTCTTATTGAGAGTGAGTTTGAGCTACCACTTTCACCCACGATACAATCACTAGAACGGTCTGAAGAACACCTATTATTTCAAGGATCGGAAGGGTCAACAATGGGGGACAACAATAACAACAACACTAAAATAGATGCTACTGTCACCACCTTTGAGTTCCCAATTGGGGATATCAGAGGCGAGGCTCCCATGAAAAACATTCCTTTATCATCTCTACCATATTTTCAAGGAATGACTGTGGAAGATCCTGACACCTTCTTGTTTGAATTTGATGTCTTGTGCAGGAGCTATGACTATGTTTTAGATGCTTAGAAACTAAAATTATTTCCTACTACTCTAAAAGGAGCAGCCCTGAGATGGTTCATGGGGTTAGGCTCTGCTTCTATTCGAACATGGAGCGACATGAAGGAGACATTTTTATCAAAGTATCAAGATTATTGTAGAACTAGGGACTTAAGAGAGGAAATATTCAAGATGACACAAAAGGAGGATGAGAGACTAGAGGACTAAGTGGAGCGATTTCATTACAATTTGCAAAGATCTAAACACGGTGATTTAGATCACGAAATATTGAATACCATATTCATAATGGGAATGAGGGATGACTGCCTTGATACCCTGAATCTATTAGGTAAGGGGGACATATCTTAGGAACCATTCGCTGAGATAATAAGGCTCTGTCTGAGATGCTCTATAGGATCATTGAAGGGAAGAAGCACAATCTGAGATGCCTCTCCCAAATACAAAAAATTGCAAGTGGAAGAGTAACCAGAGAAGAGATCGAGAATTTACTTGAAAGTTTCAAAACCAACCTCCTCAATACTTTATCTTCCTAGATAACGACGACACAGATCAAGAAGGCACAAGGGGAAGCTGATACAACTTTAGTTGTGTTCTATCTGAAATGAAGAAAGAAACATCCCTTGAGGGATTGTGAAATGAACAACATCATCTTGTGCAATATTTGTGAACTAGAACATCCTAAAGGTCAATGTTGGGAGCTTCCCAGAATGAAATTAGTGCTTATAGATTTGAGTGAAGAAGTTAAATCCTCTTATTCCATCGGGTCTAGGAGACCATGGCAGCCATGACCCCCAAGTATGTCCCAAAGTTTTTCTTCTTTTAATTTGTGGAATAATGCATATAATGCTCAGCAATATCCATGGCAATACTCCGCTCCTTCTCCATCACAATTTCCTTCACCATGGAACCAGTGGTCCTCCTCTCCATCTATTCAGTATCCTCCATCTCAACCGTATCCTTGGAATAAAAATTGAAGGGGGAATTCCCAAAGTCCAATTCCCTCTGCATTACCAATGCAACAACAGCTACAATTGCCCCCTTTCCAAACTCTTGTTCCTACACCTCCTGTGCTACCCCAATTACCCGTGCAACCTAACCCTAACCTGAATAATAAAGTAACCCAGAGAATAGAGACTTTGACTACCTTCCAAAATTACCTTATCACTCCATCGAACTTAATGAAATTCAACTACGGTCAGGTAAGGTGATTAAACCAAACTGCTTCCCTATCATCACCGAGGAGGAATGTGAGTCTTCTAGAGAAGATATAGTAGATCTTGAGGTGGTTGTTACACCTGTAACAAACGATACAAAATCAGATTGTTACACCTATAAAAACCAACCCGAGAATAATTGTTACTCTTGTAAAAGCCAACTCGAGTAAGACTGATACACCTATAGTAGCCCATTCAGCTGTTATGACTTAGGATCCTCCATATCCTCATAGATTAATTGAGACTAGAATGACCTCACAAACCGAATCTAATTTTCTTAGGGAGTTTCAAAACCTGCACGTACAGATTCCTCTATTGCAATCTCTTAAAGAGGTACATATTTATGCCAAAACAGTACGATACTTGTGCATTATGAAACCTGGAAGGAAGCCTAAGGACCCTACTATTATACACTTGATGGGGAAATTGTCTCAATTAATGACTGCTTAGCCTCTTTTAACCAAGTATAATGATCCAGGGAACCCTACAGTTACTGTTTATATTGATGGCCAACCCATAACTAATACATTGATTGATCTTGGGGTGGCCATTAATGTAATGAAAAAGGACCTCTTTACCACCTTGGGGCTACATGGGCTTAGACATATGCCTACCATACTTGAATTAGCAGATAGATCTCATGTTAAACCTGAGGGGGTATTAGAAGACGTAGTAATCACAATAACTTCTTGGAGGTATCCGACTGACTTTATTATCTTGCAAACCAAATCCAACCTGGGGGGACATCCTTTGATTTTAGGGAGACCTTGACTGGCCACTGCGGATGTGTTTATATGGTGTAGATTTGGATCTATGATGATTTTAGATGGTCAGGGTACAAATAACCTTAACCTTTATCCCCAACAAAACCAAATATGGATTTGAACAATCCCTCGTGGGATGAATTTGAACCCGAATCAGATCTTTCCCTACTGCTCCTCACTCTTGGAAAAGCCCAGTATTTCAAGGATGAGATAGAGGATGATATCATTAATGGCTTTATTAGTAACTCACTTTCTGTCACTTCTATTGAAAATTCAAGGGAGGAAGAGGAGGTAGATGATGTAAACTTTGAATAAATGAGAACCACTCCACATACTAACAGTAGTACAGTTAAAATAGAACCAGGGAAGTATTTGAATATTAATCCCAACCTGACTATTGTTACAACTGTTATAGAAATACAGAAAGGCATTTGCATGGGACTACACAAATATGAAATGGATTCATCCTAGCCTGTGCACTCACCACATTTATTTGAAATATGGTTGCAAACCAATTAGACAACCGAACCCTGCACTGAAGGAGGTAGTGAAAGAATAATTACAGAAACTCCTAAATGCTAACTTCATTTATCCGATATATGAGAGTTAGTGGGTGTCTCTGCCTTTCATTGTCCCTAAAAAGAATGGAAATTGGAGAGTCCGTGTGGATTACAGAGAACTGAATAAAGCCACCCAAAAGGACCATTTTCCTTTACCATTTATAGATCAGGTCCTTGACACCCTCTTTGGGAAAAAGTTTTTTTCATTTTTAGATGGGTTTAGTGGCTACAACCAGATACATATTTCCCTAGAGGATCAGGATAAAATGACCTTTACTTGCCCTTGGGGAACTTTCACATATAGAGTACTCCCTTTTGGACTCTGCAATGTGCCAACAACTTTTCAGAGGGAAATACTGGGAATTTTTTCTGATTTGTTGAATGACTGCCTTGAAATCTTCATGGGAAACTTTACACCTTATGGTGATTCTTTTGAAACAGCATTATTTAATTTATAAAAAGTGTTGGAACATTGTATACAGACTAATTTTTCTTTGAGCACCGAAAAATGTCACATGATGATGAATGAAGGGATCATGCTAGGACACTTAATTTCTTCTGATGGGATTAAGGTAGACCCTGCTAAAATAGAGGTAATCCTGAAAATTACAACTCCCAAGACGCAAAAAGAGGTACGTAGTTTCTTGGGGCCTGTAGGGTATTACATACAGTTTATAGAGAATTTTTCAAAAATTGCATCGCCTCTGTTCTCCTTACTTATGAAATATGTGGAATTTTTGTGGATAGGAAAGTGTGAGCAGGCCTTTTTGAAGCTGAAATGTTGTGTATCAGCAGCTCCAGTTTTACGTGGATCCAGTTGGGAACTTCTATTTCACATAGCTATAGATGCATCTAACATTGTCGTGGGTGTTGCTTTGGGCCATCTGGATGATAGGAAGCCCTACACTATTTATTACATAAGGAAAAATTTGACTTTGGCTTTGCTCAACTACACAGTGACAAAGAAAGAATTCCTAGCAACAGTGCATGCCATCACCAAGTTTCGACATTATATTACTGGGTATCAAGTATTTTTACACATTGACCACTCTGCCATTCATTTTTTAATGAATAAGCTAATTACTAATGGTAGAATTACACGTTGGTTATTGCTCTTATAGGAATTTGATATCACAATCTTCGATAAACTTGGAAAAGATAATGTAGTAGCTGATTTTCTTTCTAGGTTAACTACTGGTGACAATTTCATTCCTACTGAGGATTATTTTCCTAATGAGTATCTCTTTGCTATTTCTACTTTTCTCACCATGGTATGCAGACATATCCAATTATCTTGCTCCAGGAAAGTTTCCACCATACTTATCCTCCAAGGAAAAGAGAAAAATCATACAGCATAATGCTACTTATTCCTGGATAGAGGGGAATCTCTATCACACTGGACGAGATACCAGACATTATGTTAGGGAATATGAGATCTTTGACATTCTTAAGGCTTGTCACGAGGAACCTTATGGAGGGAACTTTGCAAACAAGCAGAGAGGATACAAAGTCCTCTCGACAGGATATTATTGACCAACAATATTTCTAGATGCTAAGAAGTTCGTGAAAGGGTGTGATAGCAGCCAGAGGATGGGCCAACCGCTGCAATCATATGAGATGTCGTTACAACCTCAAAATAGTCTTAGAACCATTTGAGAAATGGGCCTTGTATTTTGTGGGATTAATTAATCCTTCATCTAGACAGAAGTCCTACATCTTGGTATGCATTGACTATGTCACAAAATGGGTCGAGGCAAAAGCACTAACCAGAGACACGGAGCAGGTTGTTTCAGACTTCTTGTTTGAAGATATCATTGTCTATTTTGGGATACCCAGGGAGATTTTGAAACATGGCAACAAGAATATTCCAATTTTAATTTGTCCTTGAATTAAAATTTGAATTTAGTCTCACCAACTATTTGAAAAATAATTAATTAATTCATCTTGGATTAATTAGTTGGAGAAATTCAAACATGAAGTCTTTGTGAAGTCATGCAACATTTATCCCTTTGATTGAGGAAGTTATCCCTTAATTAAGGAGATAAGGATGAGTTGTAATTAGTTAGTTCAGTTAACTGAGTTAAGTCCAGTTAAATTAGTTCCAAACAGTTGGAGGAAATAATTGTGAGTTCAGTCAGTTAATGCATGCATGCATGAAACTAGTGTACTTCAGATAACTAAATATTCTCTCATAAATAACTCATGCATGTTAGTTCAGACAAATGCCCAGTTGAGATTAAAGGTAGGGATAGTGTACTATCAGTTGCTAGAATTTTCCTATAAGAAATCTCTTGCATGCAGAAGGAATTCATTCCTTGAGATTTGCGCAATTTTATAGTATGTTGGAGCAGTGTGTGAGATCAGTGTCACACAAGGTTACAACAGGAACACCCAGGGAAAACAGTGCAAGGAAATAGGAGGCTTGGAGGGCAAAGAGAAAGGCATATGAGTTTTCTAGTCTATCTATGAGCAGTGAGAGGGATTGTACTGAGAGTTGGATAGTTGTGAGAGCTAAATCTTCGTGTAATCCTGAGATATTTCCACTTGTATGATAATACAGATAGTGGGGTTTTTAGCTGAGGCTTTCCCCATAGTATTCTTCTGTGTTTCATGTGTGATTGATTCTTCTTCTTTGTTATATGTGTTCTATTTGATCTTGCTCAAAAAGTGATTAAACTTTTGCAAGTTTGATTATAGAAGTAGATTAAGTATTTTGATTTAGTACATTGCATAATTAGATTAATCTACAGTGAGAATTTCTACAGGAGATAGTGATAGATGGAGGGCCCCAATTTACATCTCACTTGATCCAAAATTTGGTTGAAAAATATAAAATCCATCATAGAATAACATCACCTTATCACCCACAATCCAATGGCCAAGTGGAAAGCACCAACAAAGTCATTGAGGGGATTCTTACTAATACTATGGCTAGTCATCAAAGGAATTGGGTTGGTAAACTTCCAGAAGGGTTGTGGGCATATAGAACTACATGGAGGAATACTACAGTATTCTCACCATATGAACTTGTGTATGGTAAAAATCCCTTATTCCCTATAGAGTTTGAAATCAAGACATTGAGAATAGCATTGCAAGTAAATCTGGGTTTGGCTACAACACAAAAGAAAAGGTTGAACCAAATTAATGAATTGGAGGAGAAACTGTTGGCTTCTATCTAGCAAACAAAGATTATCCAGCAGCAGAGAGCTAAGTGGCATCACAGGTTTATAAAAAAGAATAAATTTCAGAAAGGAGATTGGGCTCTATTATATGTTTCGAGATTTAAGGACTTCAAAGGTAAGCTCTGCACCAGATGGCTAGGTCCCTATGAGGTAGATGCATTCTTTGACAATGGGACTATGAATTTGGTTACCATTAACAATGCAAGGACACCATTTCTTGCTAATGGGCATCGTATTTGGTTATATCATAAACCTGCTTCAAGGGATTCATTTGTTAACATTGTCACGAATTCAAACCTTCAGATTACAGGAGCAGGGGAAACCCAACCCCCCCCTCATGCTGCCAAAATTCTAATATCCAATAACTGTAATAGTTGAAAACCAACCTCTGTTGGCGGCTGTTACACCCGCTAAAAAAGAAGAAGTAAATAACTAATGAAAATAATCGTGCTGTGAAAACCCCTTATTTTGGGGCACACACAAACAATTTTTATTACAGTTGAAACCCACTCTATGGCAATTGTTACACACTTTCATTGAAACAACATTTTTCATTTCAGGCATACCTTACAATAATGTTATTACCCATCTGTTTTTAGTTCTTTGTTTTCATTATTTGTGGAAACTAATAATACATTTCTGAAAATAAATATGCCAGTTGTTACAGGGAAAAGTGTCTACTCAAAACTGCTTATCCCACTAAGGTGTGATAGCTTCCTTAGAAACAAACAAAGTAAAGCTACTTTCATTTTTCCTTTATGAAGTATAGATAGAGAAGAACAAAGAAGACCAACCTCTGTCTTGCGCTAATCTCCTGGTTTGGTTCCTCTCTTTCTTGATAGCCTTTCGCTACTTGTTCCCTTGCACGCCCAGCTTCACAGAGTACCTGTAAGATCACAGTAGCATAGCACTATACAATAACATGGATCTATAATCATAAATAATCTAGGATCAGATGTAAATTGACCATACAAATGCAGCAAACATAAATTACACAAGAGTATGGAGGAAAACTTGAATAGCTTTTATTGATAAACAAGAAAGAGCCAAGGGGAGTTACAACCAGTTGTTCTGACCCATCATCATCCTCTTAGCAAGGAAGCCCCTCTTCACCTCATACAAAGCTTAGATCACCCAACAATCTGATGTTTTGTCTCAAGAAACCAACAACAATTCCTTACAATATGCAAAATTCCAGCCTCTAACCCCCCTGGATCTCTGGGATGAGAGATCTATATATAGATATTTGCAGAGGTGTGAGTCAGCTCTGAGTTTTTGATTAGTGTCTTCTCTCTGGTAGTTCTTGATTCCACTTGGAGATCTCATTGATCTCTCACTCATCCTTGGGCGATTCTGAGAGGCAAGTGTCACAGGAGAAGTTTCTGGAAGATTCCATGATCATCCACCTCGAAACTGTCTCTGCCACTTGTCTTTTCTCGTCCATCGCACCCCATAGAAGGGATTTTTGAAATGCAACGCACTTCCCGTGTGTACAAGGTGAGATGCATTGCACCCTGGCCATGGAGCAAGTGTTATTGGTTCGTTCCTCGGAATTACCACGAAGATTATTCCGGCAACCTTAATCATCCTTCAGTTTTTGATTTTCTATCAAATACTGTAAATACGGTGGATTCCGAGGACAGTTCTTATCTCGTGTCGACCTCGTTAAAAAATGAAACAAGGAGTCATGAGGATAGTTCTTTTACTGTGTCAACCTCATTAAAAAATGAAACAAATCCCCTTACCAAATCTCAAAGGTAAACCTTCATTCCAACCACCGAGTTGAATGCAATGAAGCTTTGGGTTCATGCACCTCGATTTGCGTTATTATGTTGGGGGCATGCAAACTTATCACGAGCAGTGTTACTGCAGGGTTCAAGCTCGTTAAAAAATAAACCCGCCATGAGTAGTGTTACCGCAGGGTTCAAGCTCGTTAAAAAATAAACCCGCATCGAGCAGTTTTAAGACATAGTTCAAGCTCGTTAAAAAATAAACATAAGTCATGAGCAAATGTTTCCCCCAGTGTTTAAGCTCAATAAAAAAAATGAACCGATTTCCCGGTAAATAACCATCATGAATGTAGTATTTCAACCTTTAAAAGCCTTGGTCGTGTTCTCATCATCACCTCCACTCTGTATTGGCAGATCATTCACCTCCATTTGATTGTTTACCCCTTTTTGAGGAACAGCTGCGAAGAGTGATCTCACTAGCCATCCTTGTAACACTGCCGTGATTGGAGAATTCCAAACCTTACCTGGAATCAGCTACTACCCATTTTATCACTCGTTCCTCAAAAGACGAGTCTCCTTTAAGCTCTTTTCAATTGACTCGTAAAATATGAAAAGATTGCCGAGCCATTGGCCTCTCCAGCTCGTTAAAGGGACTGGAAGTGCTATCCCTCCTTTAGATTTTAATCTTTTTGGACCTGAGGGATTATTACACAAAAATATCGAGCACTTGTTTTGTTCGGCTCGTTAAAAGGATCGAGAATTCATCCCTTCTGTATTGTTTTATACTTTTTCGGACTTAAGGGATTAGATGAAGAAAAAGGAAATTTGGAGTTTCCTTTACGTTCCTTTTCAGACTCTCTAAAATTGAAAAGGACCGAGTTATCTTTGTCGTTAAACTCGTTAAAACTTAATAGCGACAAACTTGTCTATAGACGAGAACGAGTTTCACTATCGCTAGGCTCGTTAAAACATAGCGATGGGTTTGCCCGAAGGGAAAATTATAGAACAAGCATATGTTATCCTCCTCAAGCTTGACAAAAATAAAGAGGTACTGGTCAGCAATGACTGGGGAAAAATTGGGAAGAAAACTTGAAGAAACTTTGTTGGTAGCAAGTCGCTCTTGAACATGACACTTTCACTCCGCATCCAAGTCGGGTTGGGTTGTTTCATTCACCGATCACATCACCATGGTCCCATCACACCATCCACATTTGGGGTTAATGCTACCAATCCATCACGTCAGTGTCGCCGATATGTTCAAGAGAAGTGATTCAGAGAATTCACCTGTGTCTCACCTACTACAATACATTTATACTCCATCCTTTCATGACTGCCACCCTGAACCTTATATCACCAGATCGTTTTCACCTCCATTAAAATCATTTTCTCCATTCCGTGTATTTGATTTGGGATTCATTAAGGCCCTCCTGTGACGGATCGCTTCTTGTCGATATCAGCTTGTTATCCAAGAAGTTGATCTAGGAACACCCCATTCAGTACTTTAAAGCTTGCATGCCTCAATGTCAAGTTTCTCACTTTCGGCGACAGGTTTACATCAATGGCCTTTGACAGAAAGATTTTGCGAGGTGTTCGACGCCAAGTCCTTTATTCACACCACGTGAATTGCACTGCAGTACCTTGATGGTCATTATCATTATCAGTGATTCCTCTCGCGCCTGTTAACAACTTACATCATTGGCTGGTAATCAGGAGATATCTTTCCATGTTCGATGCCAGAACATCTCTCACATGGATCGACTTGTACTTTGAGTGAAGATCGGACGAGATTGAAGACCCCGGATCTAGTTTCATCCATCCGGGCTGCGATATATATTCAGGGAAATAAAGACATTAAATGTACATCATTGCTGCACAGATAATCATCCAATCAAAGGGATGATGGCTCTACCAGAATCATCAGTCTACAATCAGATGATTGTCTGTCCTATGTACATGAAAATGAATTTATAAAGCTGAGCATGGGAATGCCTGCCTCAGCTAGATCATGAAAATATTATGAAGATGATGCATTGTATTGTATCTTGTTACAGGTCTCCTCCCAGCTTGAAAGAACTTCGGATCCTCATAATAAAGCATTTCACCCGACATCAAAAAGATTAACTACCTCATGCTTTAGGGGGCAACTGTTATAGACATTTTTGGGCACTGCAACCCCAAGCATAAAATGTCCATAAACCAAGTGCTCCTAAGTCCCTAAAAGTGTTGTTCTAACCCCTAAAGGAGCAAGGTCAACTGATTATATCATCTCCCAGAAGTTCTCCATGAAAAACTACTCAGAACTGGCCAAAACTAGATCATTTCACTTGCTCCATGGCCAGGGTGCGATGCATCTCACCTTGTACACACGGGAAGTGTGTTGCATTTCAAAAATCCCTTCTATGGGGTGCGATGGACGAGAAAAGACAAGTGGCGGAGACAGTTTTGGCCAGTTCTGAGTAGTTTTTCATGGAGAACTTCTAGGAGATGATATAATCAGTTGACCTTGCTCCTTTAGGGGTTAGAACAACACTTTTAGGGACTTAGGAGCCCTTGGTTTATGGACATTTTATGCTTGGGGTTGCAGTGCCCAAAAATGTCTATAACACCAGTCGTCTTGGTTGTTACATCTGTAATAGCCGACAACTTCTCAAAAATGATCCAAGTGAATTATCTATTGCGATATACATCATGCATCACCATGACTCAGGAGCAATTGCCATGATCGTCGGAATTAATTTTTCTCACCTCGTCACCAATGTCTTCTCTCCACATCATACCAGGTACGTCATGAAATGGTAATATCACTGTCCCCTTTTATTTATAAATTATGGAAATTTAATGTGATATCCTTTTTACGACCGAGGACGACTGTCACACTTAAGCCAGGGGGAGGACGAATTACATCATGACATGACCTGTGCATGACCTGTGAGCATTAAAGCCGGGATTAAAGTATGATGATCCCGTAATCATTATCATTTATAACCACCTTTGTAAATTTTATGATCGATCATGCCGAAAAGGGAATTGTACCTCAGACCAAACCTTCCATAACTTAGCATTAATGAGGAAGTGATATTGCGCAGTACAAACCTTGATTTGAAATCCATGCCTCTAACCTCGCTACATCACCCTACCGTTACCCACTACTAAAGAATTGTATCCTCATTCAAAACTCTCAGATAAAAGCGGAGGAAAATAGTTTGCGAAGCTATAACAACTAAGCATTGTGTCGTTACCTCGGAAGTTCTTAAAGGAGAGAAAAACGTGTTTTAACAACATAGTAATGGGTCAGGTGGCAATTTGACATGAGCCAGAATTAACCGAGGCATTGGGAAACTATCCTAAAGCATGCCAAATTTTCAAGGATGCATGTTGGTTTGGGTTTTTCCAAAGGTTGGAGGGATCAGACAAAGCAATTGCTATGGAATTTGATAAGAATTTGAAGGATTATCAAATGGAGTTCAAGGTGTTGCAACTAGAAGTTACAGAGGAGGTAATTTCTCATGTGACGACATTGCCAACAGAGGGAAAGATGTGGTTCAATAGAAAAATCAATGACCCCTCTTTGAAGGAGGATTTTCTCCAAGGGGAGGAACGACTGGAAAAGAAAGGAAGAGGAATTGACAAGTTGTCGCTTCCCTAGCCATGGGCAAATGTTTCCCTTTACCTCATTAATTATATCACCTACGAGGGAAGGGAAAAAATTGTATTTAATTATAACTTCTCATTGTTAAATCACCTCCGACATCAACATATAATAAAGCTCCCATATTTTCTACTGGAGAATATCAGGCATATGGTGGCAACTATGAAGACAACTACACACCCAAAGAACTACATCAAAAACCAAGGAACAACCCCAGACCTCGAAAGTAAGGGCTAGAAAGAGACCAGTTGACAAGCTGATAGGTGATAAGCAGCCGAAGCAGAGAGTGAGGGTTAGTGGGCAACCAGAGTCCCTATTACATCTAAGAATAATAAGGAGGTGACAAGGCATGAAGAAGAAGAGAAAGCTTGGCCGGAGAGACCCCCATTACCAGGTAAGAACGAGACCCAATCCTTGTTGCTTAAAATTGAAAGTTTAGAAAGAGAAAATGAAAAGTTAAGACAACAGTTAGCAGAGGAAAAGGTAGAAGCAAGGGTCTCAAGGTTAGATACCTTCATTGAGGCTTTAAATATGTTGGCATTATGATGTATGTGTTGTACTTGAAGGCAACCCATTTGTAGCAGAACAACACACTTGTATATGGTAACGAGATGAATCTATGTAACTAGATGAATCTACAAGAGAGATATCAGATGTAACAAAATGCAGGCCAGTTCAAAGGAATAATTCCAAAAGTAATATGGAAAATTACAGTGTAACAGGTCTATTCAAAGGTAACAGGGCATTGGTACAGAAGAATGGGAAGATGGAACTAAGGTCTACTAATCAGAATAAAGAAGGTAAAGGAAAAGGTTGATGTAAAGAAATTTAAGAAGTATACGTAGATCCACATAGTCAGAAAAATGTATACACGTTGGTCCACAGAACAAAAAGCGTGTATACGTATACACGCACTTTCGTAGAAGGAAAAGTGCGTATGGGATGGAAAATCAAGGTTTTGGTCCAAGGTATTGGTCCTAGGTATATGGCCCAAGGTATTTGGTCCAAGGTATTGGTTCGAGGTATTTGGTCCAAGGTATTGGTCCTAAGTGGTTTTGGTTCAAGGTATTGAGAAAGGCCTGAAACTATAGAAGAAGGAGAAGTCATTAGGCCAAGAGTGCAAGCAATGAATATCTTATGAAGAGTGAGATCAAAAGCAAATATGCATGTTATGGGTTTATGGTGCTTTGCTTGATCTGAACTAAGGATGAACCTTAGCGGTTGATGTGGATGATATCTAATGATGGATCAAGATCATGAGACCTAAAATGAATTATTATTATATGGTTTGATCATGGATAGTCTAGATTTGAATGCTAACACATGATTTACACTATAAATGTTCTGATCTGGGTATGTTTGAAGTCCGGAGGTGCAACAAAGTTATGAAGTAAATATTTGTAGATCTGTTTGTTGGTTCACTTTGGTGAAGGTGCATATACACATTGGTTTAGATCTTCAAAGTAGCGTATGCAAAAGAAAAGCTTGATGTTCAAGGATGACTGATCTATCAGATCAGTGCTACTGTTTTACTACTGTTTGTTAATGAAGTATTCCTAGATCTGAATGTAAAATTGAATGAATAAGGAGTTTGATATTTGATAGATTGATTGTATAAGTGAGAAGAAGTGATCTCTGTTATTGCATGTGTAAATCTCTGTAAGTTGATAGTAGTTGTTCAGTATATTGATGGTTGGTACAGACTTGATTCAAAAGTTTATGTTTCCAGTAGCTTTGGAGGTATATGCAGGTTTGATTAACAGAAGTAGCGTATACACGCAGTTTGGGTTCAGCCAAGTAGCGTATACAGTCTGATGCATGGTTTCTGATGTTATAGCTGGTTCTAAATGATGATGTAGGTTTTTGGGTTCAGCATAGTGTCATTGTGATGGTGATCTGATTGTTTCAAATTAACTACGTGTTGGTTGATGAAGTTTGAGTTTCTAAATTTCTGATGGGTTATTGATGAGTCATTGTCTTCATATGTCTTGATATGTGCCAGGAGCATCCAGTCTGAAAACTCACGAAACGTGGTCTTTGGTGGAAGAGTGGAGTTTTCTGTAGGTTGGCACCTACGTATTAGTAAACATATTGGCTAGTACAAGAGCTAGGGGGTTGTAGCTCCCTTCCAGTAGAAGCTGGAGAACAAGAGAAGGTTGTAACCTTCTGCAGGTAGAAGCCTGCATACTGGTATGAGTCTGCACTAGTACAAGATTTTAAACAATTTTTCTTCTTATTAAAAGAAGACAGAGACGACAGCAGCAGGTGGTTTTCATCCACATTGGGTCTCCACCTTAAACCTTGGTGTTCATGTGTGTTACTTATGTGTGATGCTTTATTCTTCTTTTACTACATTGTCTAATATGTTACTGATGTACTGGTTTAAGATCAAGACATGATAAATTGTCTAAATCACAATTTCTCTGGATATATTGTTACTGGGAATAGTGTCTATGCAGAACTACTAATCTCACTAAGGCTGGTAGCTACCTTAGAAACAAACAAAGTAAAAATACTTTCGTTTTCCTTTATGAAAGATAGATGAGAGAGGAATAAAGGAGACCAACCTTTGTTTTGCGCTTGGTTCCTTTGCTCGATTCCTCTCTCTTCTGATAGTCCTTTACTGCTTGCCTTTCTTGTATACCCAGCTTCACAGAGTACCTGTAGAATCAAAGCAGCATAACACTATACAAGAAGATGGATCTATTATCATAAACAATCTAGGATCAGATGTAAATTGACCATACAAATGCATAAAACATCAATCACACAAGAGTATGGAGGAAAACTTGAATAGCTTTATTGATAATCAAGAAAGAGCCAAGAGAGCTACAACCAATCGTTCTGACCCAACATCATCCTCTCAGCAAGTGAGCCCTTCTTCACCTAATGAAAATCTTAGATCACCCAACACTATGATGTTGCCTCAAGAAACCAACAACAATTCCTTACAAGATGCAAAATTCCAGCCTCTGGATCTCTGGGATGAGGGATCCATATATAGATGTCTGCAAGGGAGATGAGTCAGCTTGTGATTTGATTAGTGTCTTCCCTCTGATAGTTCTTGCTTCCACTTGTAGATTGATGATCTCTTACTCATCCCTGGTCGAATTCAGAGAGGCAAGTGTCACAGGAGAAGTTTCTGGAAGATTCCATGCTTCTCCACCTCGAGGATTGACACTGCCATTTGTCCCTTCTCGCCCATCACACCCCATAGAAGGGCTTTTCGAAATGCAACGCACCTATTGTGTGTATTTAGGTGAGATGCAACACAGTTTGCCTATGGAGCAGGTGAAATGGTCCAGTTTTGACCAGTTCTGAGTTCTTTTTCATGGAGAACTTCTGGGAGGAGCTGTAATCAGTTGACCTTGTTCTTTTAGGGGTTGGAACAACACCTTTAGGGACTTAGGAGCCCTTAGTTTATGGAAATTTATGCTTGGGGTTGCAGTGCCCAAAAATGTCTATAACAGTTGCCCCCTAAAGCATGAGGTCGTTAATCTTTTTTGATGTCGGGTGAAATGCTTTATCATGAGGATCTGAAGTTCTTTCAAGCTGGAAGGAAACCTGTAATAAGATACAATACAATACATTATCTTCATAATATTTTCATGATCTAGCTGAGGCGGGAATTCCCATGCTCAGCTTTATAAATTCATTTTCATGTACATAGGACAGACAATCGTCTGAGTGTAGACTGATGATTCTGGTAGAGCCATCATCCCTTAGATTGGATGATTATCTATGAAGCAATGATGTACATTTGATGTCTTTATTTTCCTGAATATATATCGCAGCCTGGATGGATGAAACTAGATCTGGGGTCTTCAATCTCGTTCGATCTTCACTCAAAGTACAAGTCCATCTATGTGAGATATGTTCTGGAGTCGAACATGGAAAGACATCGCCTGATTACCAGCCAATGATGTAAGTTTTCAACAGGCGCGAGAGGAATCACCGATAATGATAATGATCCTCAAGGTACTGTAGTAAAATTCACGTGGTGTGAATAAGGGACTTGGCGTCGAACACAACGCAAAATCTTTCGGTCGAAGGCCATTGATGTAAACCTGTCGCTGGAAGTGAGAAACTTCCCATTGAGGCATGCAAGCTTCAAAGTACTGAAATGGGTTTTCCTAGATCGACTTCTTGGATAATGAGCTGATGTCGACAAGAAGCGATCCGTCATTGGAGGGTCTTAATGAATCCCACATCAATGACATGGAACGGAGCAAATGATTTTAATGGAGGTGAAAACGATCTGGTGATATAAGGTTCAGGGTGGCGGTCAGGAAAGAATGGAGCATAAATGTATTGCAGCAGGTGAGACACAGGTGAATTCTCTGAGTGAATTCTCTTGAACATATCGGCAACACCGACATGATGGATTGGTAGCATTAACCGCAAATGTGGATGGTGTGATGTGACCGGTGAATGAAACAACCGAAACCGACTTGGATGCAGAGTGAAAGTGTCATGTTCAAGAGCGACTTGCTACCAACAAAGTTTCTTCAAATTTTCTTCCCAATTTTTCCCCAGTCATTTCTGACCAGTACCTCTTTATTTTTGTCAAGCTTGAGGAGGATAACATATGCTTGTTCTATAATTTTCCCTTCAGGAAAACCCATCACTATGTTTTAACGAGCCTAGCGATAGTGAAACTCGTTCTTGTTTGTTATGGACAAGTTTGTCGCTATTAGGTTTTAACGAGTTTAATGACAAAGATAACTCGGTCTTTTTCAATTTTAGAGAGTCTGAAAAGGGATGTAAAGGAAACTCAAAAAGTCCTTTTTCGTCATCTAATCCCTTAGGTCCAAAAAAGTATAAAACAATACAGAAGGGATGAATTTTCGGTACTTTTAATGAGCCGAACAAAACAAGTGCTCGATTTCTTTGTGTAATAATCCCTCAGGTCCAAAAAGATTAAAATCTAGAGGAGGGATAGCACTTCCGGTCACTTTAACAAGCTGGAGAGGCCAATGGCTCGGCAATCTTTTCATATTTTACGAGTCAGTTGAAAAGATCTTAAAGGAGACTCGTTTTTTGAGGAACGAGTGATAAATTCGGGTAGCAGCTGATTCCAAGTAAGGTTTGGAATTTCCCAATCACGACAGTGTTACAAGGATGGCTAATAGAATCACTCTTCGCAGCTGTTCCTCAAAAGGGGTAAACAATCAAGCGGAGGTGAATGATCGGCCATTACAAAGTGGAGGTGATGATGAGAACACGATCAAGGCTTCAAAGGCTGAAGTACTACATTCACGATGGTTATTTACCAGAAATTGGTTCATTTTTTAATGAGCTTAAACGCTGGGGGAAACATTTGCTCAGTGCTTATGTTTATTTTTTAACAAGCATGAAGTCCGCATTAAAACTGCTCGATATAACGGTCATTTCTTGACTTTACCATAAATAGCTTTGTTCCTTCAAAGATTGTACTGCATGCTCAATAGCTTCATCAAACTAGTTAGAAATGAACAATATATGTTTAAAAAATGAGTTAGGACACTAATATTTTACTCGAATTACGTAAAAAGTAATTTAAAAGTGCTTTTACCTCTCATTTTACCATTTCATTTGAACTTTGGCTTGTTGGAGCTTTGGAGGTGCTTTTCCCCCTTGATTTTCACCAGCTGATTCCAGGAGATTCTGTGGACAATTTTCGGCACCGTCTGGACCAGGTAGGAGCTAAACCTGAGCTCTTTCATTTCATCCTTTCCATTTTGCATTTTGAGCCTGATTTCTGGTTTTTTTTAGCCTCTGGGTTTGAAAAACTCGCCCTGGCTCCATCGCACCCTTTCTATATCGAAAAGTGCATTGCATGTTGACCTGTCCACTAGCCAATTGACATGCAACGCACCCAGAACACTACTGTAGGTGCGATGAGCGCAAGGAAGGAAATTTATGCATAGTTTTCAATGGAAATTTTTGCTTGTTTCTCACCAAATCAGGATCTAACTCTTCTCTTGTTTATTTTCAGAGATTTATTGGAGAAAAATGACCATTACATGGCGAGAACGTGAGCATGAAGAAGATGACATGCTTGCTTTACATGATCTGGTTACAGTAAATGCACTGCGGAACTATGGCTTGCTGAAGTTTTTTCGCATTTCTAGCATGAGGCAACAAATCAACTTGCTACAGTATTTGCTTGATGCTTGGGATCCTATCAGCTAGGTGTTCCAGATTAGGGGCAAATCCATCCCCTTGACTGTCGTGGAAATCTATTTTTTGACCGGCTTATCGAGGCGGGGTGCCCACATCTCCTTATCAGGTTCGGCCCGTGGGGGTGAATTTGTGAGAGATTACATTCGCAGGTATTGCATAGAGGGATCTCAACCAAGGATAGCAAGATCATCATCTGAGATGTCACTGACAGGTCACTGAGGACCATTCTGTTCACCTTTGGTAGGATGGCTGGTGGTGCGGCTCTTCATGTGGCCAACCGGTCTTATATGCAGTACGCCTTGGAATGTCTTGAACCGAAGGTGTTCAACTGGTGTGATACAGTACTCCTTGTGATGAAAGAACAGTTGACCAAGGTGAAAAACAGAAGATTGAAGAACTTTGGATATGTTTCTATTTTGATCGCCTTCGCCTTGGAAAAGATACCACTGATGCAGCCACAGTATATTGCATTTGGTTTACCTCCACCGACTGAACCACGTATGCAGAGATGGGTCGACCATATGTCTAGGCATGCTGGTCAGTCTTAGATTTCATTTTCTGATACCTTCTTCAGGTGGTTCGATTGTCAGGAGATGGTTTATTCCGAGTACCCATATGCTGGTATGGACTTCCGGGGTGACCCGGATTTGGTACTGTCGGCTGGCGAACAATGGGGTGCCATTGGTAAATTCTTGACCATATTTCTGTTTATTGTTTTTCTTTTATAATGTCTTTATGCTTTACTCTATCAAGACTAATCAGAACTCATGTGCTCATGCAGATGTTGGTCCCGTTCGGCCAGTAGTACGCCTGAGAGTGCTAGTTTCCGCTCCAGCAGGAGAGGCTGTGGGAAGGGCTATCCTTCGCGACCTTGATGTGGCCGAGACTCTCAGCATTACAGGATCAGGTCGAGGGCCTCACTCTCGATATTCCAGATGTGAGGACTGACGAGCTGCCTTTGAGGTTGCAGCGACATACCACTGGCATGCCAAGTCGATGGACTAGGCTCTTACGCATGATTGCACAGGCGGTGACTTGTTATCACCAGCATCATTAGACTAGGGTGCCCCCTAGCGTTTTGAGTTTTGGGTCATTTGACCAATTTTGTCTTGGTTACAGAACATTATGTGTAAACCATAAACAGTTATATATATATTTTTGATTTTTGGAGTTTTATTTTGGTTAAGCTACATGATCCTGATGCAAATATTGATGAGATGCTTCTTTTTATAAATGTTGCAAATGTCTATCTAACACATAATTTGCCAATGAGTCAATTAATGTGTTTAACTTTCTGGAAATATGATGATATTGAATAAAATCAAATTGCCTTTCCAAAATCTTGACCCTTAGGAACATGCGATAGATAGCTGGATTTCGGACGGACTAGATACCAGTGAGCTGTAGTATGACGAGCTGTGAGTCTAGCCTGACGACCAGTCAGCATATGCGATATGTGATGGCATCAGAGAGAAGTTCTATCAATGCGCTATATTCAACGATGTTATTCGTTGATCGACCAATACATACCCCTGTGAAACTTACTAACTCGCCGCTTGGATAAAAAATGGCCCAGGCCGCAGAAGATAGGTTCCGCAAACTACGACTTGCTCCGTCAGCATATCCAACAAAAGATTCCGATAGGTTCGACATCTGCGACAAATGTAAAAAGCGGATTTACTTGACCAAAACAAATACTTTAGCGAAAACAAAAATGTAACAAAAGCATATTGGTTACCACACTAAATCATGCGTAGTAAAGCTTAAGGTACAACCCGTTACGAGGTTGTGCCGGTGGAATCCCGTCATAATCCATTAACTCGTAGGCTCCTTTTGCTAACACTCGCTTAACAATATAGGGGCCCATCTAGAAAGAATTGAATTTACCTGCTCCCAATTTATCGGATTCCTGGTCATAAAGCAAGACCAAGTCACCTTCTCAGAAGACACGGGGTTTGACATTCTTGTCGAACTGCGCCTTGACTCGTTTCTTATGGGCTTCGTTAGCCAAAGAGGCATCACGACGGGTTTCATCCAATTGGATTAGTTCCAAGAAACAAGATTCCTCTTCTGAAGTTCCGGGGAGAAGGTCGATTGCGAGTTTGAGGTCTCCTTTCCAACTTGTGTATGACCTAGAAGCAATCTTACCAGTTCAGTGTGAAATCTGGTTCAGTTTAGTGTGAATTGTCATGTATAGGATGCATTTGAAGTAACAAAATGGCGACTCCACTGAATCTGGTTATGTTCAGTGTGATATTTTGTTACTGGCCAATTGACATGCAACGCACCCAGAACACTACTGTAGGTGCGATGAGCGCAAGGAAGGAAATTTATGCACAGTTTTCAATGATTTTTGCTTGTTTCCTTATTTTTTCTTGTTTCTTTATGCTTTAGTGAGATTGTTCCTTATTCCTTTACGAGGTAATGCCTTAAGAAACCAACAACAATTCCTTACAAGATGCAAAATTCCAGCCTCTGGATCTCTGGGATGAGGGATCCATATATAGATGTCTGCAAGGGAGATGAGTCAGCTTGTGATTTGATTAGTGTCTTCCCTCTGATAGTTCTTGCTTCCACTTGGAGATTGATGATCTCTTACTCATCCCTGGTCGAATTTAGAGAGGCAAGTGTCACAGGAGAAGTTTCTAGAAGATTCCATGCTTCTCCACCTCGCGGATTAACACTGCCATTTGTCCCTTATCGCCCATTGCACCCCATAGAAGGGCTTTTTGAAATGCAACGCACCTACTATGTGTATTTAGGTGAGATGCAACACACTTTGCCTATGGAGCAGGTGAAATGGTCCAGTTTTGACCAGTTCTGAGTAGTTTTTCATGGAGAACTTCTGGGAGAAGCTGTAATCAGTTGACCTTGTTCTTTTAGGGGTTGGAACAACACCTTTAGGGACTTAGGAGCCCTTGGTTTATGGACATTTTATGCTTGGGGTTGCAGTGCCAAAAAATGTCTATAACAGTTGCCCCTTAAAGCATGAGGTCGTTAATCTTTTTTTATGTCGGGTGAAATGCTTTATCATGAGGATCCAAAGTTCTTTCAAGATGGAAGGAGACCTGTAATAAGATACAATACAATACATTATCTTCATAATATTTTCATGATCTAGCTGAGGTAGGCATTCCCATGCTCAACTTTATAAATTCATTTTCATGTACATAGGACAGACAATCGTCTGAGTGTAGACTGATGATTCTGGTAGAGCCATCATCCCTCAGATTGGATGATTATCTATGCAGCAATGATGTACATTTGATGTCTTTATTTTCCTGAATATATATCGCAGCCCGAATGGATGAAACTAGATCCAGGGCCTTCAATCTCGTTCGATCTTCACTCAAAGTACAAGTCGATCCATGTGAGAGATGTTCTGGAGTCGAACATGGAAAGACATCGCCTGATTACCAGCCAATGATGTAAGCTGTTAACAGGCGCGAGAGGAATCACCGATAATGATAATGATCCTCAAGGTACTGCAGTAAAATTCACGTGGTGTGAATAAAGGACTTGGCGTTGAATACCACACAAAATCATTCGGTCGAAGGCCATTGATGTAAACCTGTCGCTGGAAATGAGAAACTTGCCATTGAGGCATGCAAGCTTCAAAGTACTGAAAGGGGTGTTCCTAGATCAAATTCTTGGATAATGAGCTGATGTCGACAAGAAGCGATCCGTCATAGGAGGGCCTTAATGAATCCCACATCAATGACACGGAATGGAGCAAATGATTTTAATGGAGGTGAAAACGATCTGGTGATATAAGGTTTAGGGTGGCAGTCATGAAAGAATGGAGCGTAAATGTATTGCAGCGGGTGAGACACAGGTGAAGTCTCTGAGTGACTTCTCTTGAACATATCGACGACATTGACATGATGGATTGGTAGCATTAACCCCAAATGTGGATGGTGTGATGTGACCATGGTGATGTGACCAGTGAATGAAACAACCCAACCCAACTTGGACGTGGAGTGAAAGTGTCATGTTCAAGAGCGACTTGCTACCAACAAAGTTTCTTCAAGTTTTCTTCCCAATTTTTCCCCAGTCATTCCTGACCAGTGCCTCTTTATTTTTTGTCAAGCTTGAGGAGGATAACATATGCTTGTTCTATAATTTTCCCTTCGAGCAAACCCATCGCTATGTTTTAACGAGCCTAACGATAGTGAAACTCGTTCTTGTCTGTTATGGACAAGTTTGTTGCTATTAGGTTTTAACGATTTTAATGACAAAGATAACTCGGTCCTTTTCAATTTTAGAGAGTCTGAAAAGAGACGTAAAGGAAACTCCAAAAAATCGTTTTTCGTCATCTAATCCCTTAGGTCCGAAAAAGTATAAAACAATACAGAAGGGATGAATTTTCGGTACTTTTAACGAGTCGAACAAAACAAGCGCCCGATCTTTTTGTGTAATAATCCCTCAGGTCCAAAAAGATTAAAATCTAAAGGAGGGATAGCAGTTCCGGTCACTTTAACGAGCTGGAGAGGCCAATGGCTCGACAATCTTTTCATATTTTACGAGTCAGATGAAAAGAGCTTAAAGGAGACTCGTTTTTTGAGGAACGAGTGATAAATCGGGTAGCAGCTGATTCCAGGTAAGGTTTGGAATTTCCCAATCACGGTAGTGTTACAAGGATGTCTAATAGGATCACTCTTCGCAGCTGTTCCTCAAAAGGGGTAAACAATCAAGTGGAGGTGAATGATCGGCCAATACAGAGTGGAGGTGATGATGAGAACACGACCAAGGCTTCAAAGGCTGAAGTATTACATTCACGATGGTTATTTACCGGAAATTGGTTCATTTTTTAATGAGCTTAAATGATAGGGGAAACATTTGCTCATTGCTTATGTTTATTTTTTAACGAGCATGAAGTCCGCGTTAAAACTTCTCTATATAACGGTCGTTTCTTGACTTTACCATAAGTAGCTTTGTTCCTTCAAAGATTGTACTGCATGCTCAATAGCTTCATCAAACTAGTTAGAAATGAACAATATATGTTTAAAAAATGAGTTAGGACACTAATATTTTACTTGAATTACGTAAAAAGTAATTTAAAAGTATTTTTACCTCTCATTTTGCCATCTCATTTGAACTTTGGCTTGTTGGAGCTTTGGAGGTGCTTTCCCCCTTTGATTTTCACCAGCTAATTCCGGGAGATTCTGTGGACGATTTTCGGCACCGTCTGGACCAGGTAGGAGCTAAACCTGAACTCTTTCATTTCATCCTTTCCATTTTGCATCCTGAGCCTGATTTCTAGTTTTTCTGAGCCTCTGGGGTTTGAAAAAATCGCCCTGGATCCATCGCACCCTTTCTATATTGGAAAGTGCGTTGCATGTTGGCCTGTGCACTAGTCAATTGACATGCAACGCACCCAGAACACTACTGTAGGTGCGATGAGCACAAGGAAGGAAATTTATGCACAGTTTTCAATGGAAATTTTTGCTTGTTTCTCACCAAATCATGATCTAACTCTTCTCTTGTTTGTTTTCAGAGATTTATTGGATCAAAATGACCATTACATGGCAAGAACGTGAGTATGAAGAAGATGACATGCTTGCTTTACATGATCTGGTTATAGTAAATGCACTACGGAACTCTGGCCTGCTGAAGTTTTTCCGCATTTCTAGCATGAGGCAACAAATCAACTTTCTGCAGTATTTTCTTGATGGTTGGGATCCTATTAGCCAGGTGTTCCAGATTAGAGGCAAATCCATCCCCTTTACTGTCGTGGACATATATTTTTTGACCGGCTTATCGAGGCAGGGTGCCCCCATCTCCTTATCAGGTTCGGCCCGTGGGGGTGAATTTGTGAGAGATTACATTCGTAGGTATTGTAGAGAGGGATCTCAGCCGAGTAGGGACAGCAAGATCATCATCCGAGATGTCACTGACAGGTCACTAAGGACCATTATTTTCACCTTTGGTAGGATGGCTGGTGGTGCGGCTCTTCATGTGGCCAATCGGTCTTATATCCAGTATGCCTTAGAATGTCTCGAACCGAAGGTGTTCAACTGGTGTGATGCAGTACTCCTTGTGATGAAAGAACAGTTGACCAAGGTGAAAAACGGAAGATTGAAGAACTTTGGATATGGTTCTATTTTGACTGCCTTCGCCTTGGAAAAGATACCACTCATGCAGCCGCAGTATATTGCACTTGGTTTACCTCCACCGACTGAACCACATATGCAGAGATGGGTCGACCATATGTCTAGGCATGCTGGTCAGTCTCAGATTTCCTTTTCTGATACCTTCTTTGGGTGGTTCGATCGTCAGGATATGGTTTATTCCGAGTACCCATATGCTGGTATGGACTTCCGGGGTGACCCGGATTTGGTACTGCCGACTGGCGAACAGTGGGGTGCCATTGGTAAATTCTTGACCATATTTCTGTTTATCGTTTTTCTTTTATAATGTCTTTATGCTTTACTCTATCAAGACTAATCAGAACTCATGTGCTCATGCAGATGTTGGTCTCGTTCGGACAGTAGTACGCCTGAGAGTGCCAGCTGCCGCTCCAGCAGGAGAGGCTATGGGAAGGGCTATCCTTCGCAACCTTGATGTGGCCGAGACTCTTTCAGAATTACAAGATCAGGTCGAGGGCCTCACTCTCGGTATTCTAGATGTGAGGATTGACGAGCTGCCTCTGAGGTTGCAGCGACATACCACTGGCGTTCCAAGTCGATGGACTAGGCTCTTACACATGATTGCACAGGTGGTGACTTGTTATCACTAGCATCATTAGACTAGGGTGCCCCCTAGCGTTTTGAGTTTTGGGTCATTTGACCAATTTTGTCTTGGTTACAGAACATTATGTGTAAACCATAAATAGTTATATATATATATATATATATATTTGATTTTTGGAGTTTTATTTTGGTTAAGCTACATGATCCTAATGCAAATATTGATGAGATGCTTCTTTTTATAAATTTTGCAAATGTCTATATAACACATAATTTGCCAATGAGTCATTTAATGTGTTTAAGTTTCTAGAAATATGCTGATATTGAATAAAATCAAATTGCCTTTCCAAAATCTTGACCCTTAGGAACATGCGATAGATAGCTAGATTTCGGACGGACTAGATACCAGTGAGCTGTAGTATGACGAGCTGTGAGTCTAGTCTGACGACCAGTCGGCATATGCCATGTGTGATGGCATCAGAGAGAAGTTCTATAAACGCGCTATATTCAACGATATTATTCGTTGATCAACCAATACATACCCCTATGAAACTTACTAACTCGCCGCTTGGATCAAAAATGGCCCAGGCCGCAGAAGATAGGTTCCGCGAACTACGACTTGATCCGTCGGCATATCCAACAAAAGATTCCAATAGGTTCGACATCTGCGACAAATTTAAAAAGCAGATTTACTTGACTAAAACAAATACTTTAGCGAAAACAAAAATGTAACAAAATCATATTAGTTACCACACTGAATCATGCGTAGTAATGCTTAAGGTACAACCCGTTATGAGGTTGTGCCAGTGGAATCCCGTCATAATCCATTAACTCATAGGCTCCTTTTGCTAACACTCGCTTAACAATATAGGGGCCCATCCATAAAGACTTGAATTTACCTGCTCCCAATTTATCTGATTCCTGCTCATAAAGCAAGACCAAGTCACCTTCTGAGAAGACACAGGGTTTGACATTCTTGTCGAACTGCGCCTTGACTCGTTTCTTATGGGATTCGTTAGCCAAAGTGGCATCACGACGGGTTTCATCCAATTGGATTAGTTCCAAGAAACGAGCTTCCTCTTCTGAAGTTCCGGGGAGAAGGTCGATTGCGAGTTTGAGGGACGAGATTTCACACTGAACTGGTAAGATTTCTTCTAGGCCATACACCAGTTGGAAAGGTGTAAACCCGGTTGCATCCTTACCGATGTTCGGTATGCCCACAAGGCTGAGTACAGGATCAGGTGACAACTCTTTTTGTGGACTCCAATCATCCTTTGCAGCATGCGCTTCAGGACCTTGTTGATTGCTTCAACTTGTCCGTTTGCCTGCGGGTAATATGGAGTAGAGCTATCATGAGACAACCCTAATTTGGCAACTAATTCGACCATCATGTGATTGCGAAAATGCAATCCATGATCTATGACTATAGCCTGTGGAACGCCGAATCTGGCGACTACATGATTGAAAAAGAAAAGGGTAGCTGTTTCACCAGTGTTATCTAATGTAGGCATCGCCTCGGCCCATTTGGTAAAATAGTCAACTGTGACTATGATATACCCATGCCCCCCAGTCGAGGTGGGGTTACATGTCATGAAATCGATGCCCCATTTGGCGAATGGCCCAACAAAAACTATTGGTTACAGAGGTGCGGGTGGTCTTCTGGTTTTGCTATCGAAAATTTGACATGCATGGCAACTTATGACTGCGGTTATGCAATCTTTGAACATTGTTGGCCAAAAGTATCCTTCTCGTAAAATGTTTTGTGCCGTAGCGTAACCGGATTGATGCCCCCCACACGTGCCTGAATGGCAATCATTCAGGGCTTTTTCGGCCTCCTCATGGGTGAGACACCTCCTCAGAACTGTATCGACACCACGACGGTAAAGTGTATGACCGACGATCATGTAGTCTTTTGATTGGTATCGAATACGTTTTTGTTCGGAGCAGGAGGTATTAGGCTTATATTTTTGGGTTTGGAGATAAATGATTATATCTCCATACCACAGATTGCTTGAAGATATCAGAAACAAAGATTCATCCATGATTGCTTCTTTGGATGTTTCATCGTTGGACGACGATGGGAGGTCACCTAATAATTCTGTGAAAACCAGGGCTTTCTTTGCTTGGATTTTACAAATTCCAGATCAAACTCTTGTAGAATTGCTATCCATTTTGAATATTTTCCCCCCAGCAATTATCGCGAAAATATATAAGTCATGGGGTTGCAATCTGACAGAATGGTAGTTTTTCGAAAGAGGACATAGTGTCGAAATCTCTGTATCGCTTGAACAGCTGCGAGTGCTAGCTTTTCAACATAACAATATTTTCTTTCTGTATCATTTAAGTTCTTACTCAAATAATATATAGGATGTTCAATTCCGTTGTCTTCTTGAACTAAAACCATTGCGATGGTTGTATCCGCTGCAGCCAGATACAGGTTAAAGTATTTTTGATAATCGGGAGCATACATTAATGATGCTTTCATTAGGGATTCTTTTAAAGCATCAAAAGAAGCTTGCGCAACCTGATCCCAGATGAAGGGCACTTCCTTTTTCAATAGACATGTATAACCTTTAGCAAGTTCGGCGTAATTTGGAATGAACCTCCTCATAATTTGGAATTTGTTGATCGACGATTGTAATCCCTCCTTGAAAGGGAAATGCAATCTTCCTAAAATAGGTCGACACAACAGCAGCCATAGCATATATCCATGGTCTTCCCAGTAGGATGTTGTAATCAAGGTTTCCGTCGATTACTTCGACATCTAATTCTATTGTTTGTCCCCCTAGTTCAACTTGCAAGTTACTTAGAATACCATACGGGGTATATGTTCGTCCGTCGAATGCTTTCAATGTTGTTGAAGATCGTGACAAGGTTGGAGATCCTAAAGTTTTCCAGCAACTCATCGACATAATACATGTAGATGCCCCCTCATCAATAATTGTTCGATGAATAGTTTTGTTGAGGGCTTTCACTTGAATGAGGAAAGCTACTTGAGCTGGTAACTGAGGATTGTATCCTTTATGATTAAAGGACACAAGATTGGAATCCTTTGGGTCTATCCCACCAATAGCTGATAATAAAGCCTACTTTTGGGATGGGCAATTTTGCAGTACCTCAAGTGTCGACATAGTGGATGGCGATTGGGCCAGATCTTCCACTAAATTATAATGTTGTGCTGCTCTAGCACGAGGATTAAATGTCAACTTGTGTACTACTCCCTTTGGCAGTTTTATTGTCAGTTCAGGAATGATGGGTGGTGCAACTTCTGTCAAAGTTGTTGTCGAAATACTAGGTTGATCTTTATCCTTGTTGTTCGACAACTGTGGATTCCCATAATCTTTATTCCTTGTCGATATCAAAGCATCATTTTGCTGTTTGGAAACCGACAACATCAGCACTTGAGACGGGGAAGCATTTCCACTATCAACCAGATTTGTTCCTGGATTCAGAAACGGATCAGTTAATACCGCCGAGGTCTTTGTATTCTTGAAGAATTTTTTAAGCTCAGCTTTATACGGACAATCTGATGTCCAATGATCCTCATCGCATATAAAGCATGGATGATTTGGTTTCCTATTTCCAGAAGGGTTTGTAGAAGATTTTTCAGGTGATGATTCCTCCTGTTTCTTCTTCTTCCCTTTGTTTTTCTTCTTGCCTCCTGGTTGCTTGGTTTCTTTTCCTTTATCTGTCGAGACGACATTTACTTCTGAGGCAAGAAGTTCTTCTTTTGCATTTTGACTGGAAATCTTACGGGCCTTTTTAGATGTAGCCTTTGTCGATTTCGTGTCTATCGTGCCAATCACGCCATCGCCGGCATGAGAGTCATTGTTCGATTTAGGAGGAGGGGGGACCGAAAAATCCGGTCTGGGAGCGTCAAGTATTTTATCGTAGAGCATGCCAGACTGAGTGTAAATCAAGTCTAAATATTGCGCACGAGCGATAACTTGCTCTTTGGTGACTACTCCCCCTTTTGCCACATCTTCCGTGATGGAAGGCAATAATGACTTAATAAACCATTCAGCGAAAAGATGATCAGGAACATACGTTTTTACCATTCTACGATGATGTCGCCACTCATGAATATGATCAGATATGTGAGTGGCTGTTGTTTGTTTGAAATTGGTAGGAGGTTTTGTTCCCGTTTCGTACCTTATCGGTAATTGAAAATGGGTTAAAAAGGTTGTGGCTAGGGTACTGAAGTTGTAAAACGAAGCTCTCGGCAATTCGATATACCATTTTTCTACCGGACCAGTTAACGTCCTCTGAAAAAGGCGAAGCCTAATCGAATCATCATTTAGGGTGTTTGATGAACACCACAGATGAAAGGTCATCACATGATTCGACGGATCTTCACCCGGATTTCCATTAAATTTAGGAATATCTGACGAAAGTTTATGCGAAATTGCTGGCCACCAAGGGGCGTAAGCGATTGGATCGTTTGTTAACCGATTTAGATCCGGTAACTCTAAAGTTGCCACGAAGGGTAATTGTTGATTCAGGTTAGGCGAAGCATACCCAGGATAAGATGGAATCGCCTGAGCAGTTGGTCTTTGCATACCAGCATAATGCATTTGATGTTGGTAACTTTGGTAAGGTTGGTGGGCATAACCATTGTAGAATGGTTGATTTTGACCGTTTTGAATATACAGCTGCCCACTATTTGCAAAGATTTGTTGTTCAGATCCTTGGTATACTTGTTGGAATTGCGGTTTTTGGTATTGTACCAGCCATGGTTGTGAAGCCATGTGCTGTTGCCCGATACTAACTGTTTGACCAAGATGAGGGGTAATTGTACCCGTTTGGGCCTGTGTCATTCCACCAGTCGGCGATTGTGGTTGAGTCACAGGGTCAAGAGGCTGTTGCATTACAACCTGAGAAACCTGAGGTTGGCATACAACAGGCAGCGCTTGTACTTGCAACACCGTCACAATAGCTGGCGTAGTTGGTATATTTGACATAGGTAAACATTGTTGCATTGAATATACAACTCTTGGTTGTTGAGGTAGTATCGGCACCCAACCGCTAGATGTAATTCCAGCATAACCTGAATTTTTTTGTGAACTCCCGTATGGTTGTCCTCCCGGAGGAGACAATGAAAGGGTATACTACCTCCCATACGGCGGTAATCCAGTACTTAAAGGAATTGTTTGCCCTTGAGGACCGGACTGCCCAAATTGACATCCTGAAGGATCAATTTGTTGAGACTCAACATAAGAGTTTCCGGATACTATTCCTGATGAACAAACAGGAACGGACCATACTGTCGAAAGAGCCCTTGAGTGGGCCCCTTCTAGCGATTGAGAGCTAGTTGGGATAGATGGTATATCGGCGAACAATGTTGGAGTGACAGCAGGAAGTTCTGTCGTCGATGTGTCGGACGACACAGTCCTAGATGTCGACGGTTGTTCAGACATTTCTAGTCTATCCAAAAGATTACCTAGCGATTCTACAGGAGCTTCCGATGGTGATAGACTAATTTATGATGAAGAAGGATACGGAGTGATCCCGACTCCAAATTGTGATGGAGTACTAGATGGAGGATCCTCCACAATCACTTCTATAGCAATCAGACCAGGTGGAAGAGGTAGACCGTCAGGTCCGTAAAATATTTCTGGTGCCGAAGAAGGTATGGAATCTGCAGTGACAGATGTTTGGGGAATAACACCCTCCGAACCAGTTATAGATGGAACTGGTTCAGTAATACAAGTATTTACCCTCAGACTAGGATCAGTGCTACTATCCTTCAGTGGTTGCTGAACTTCTTCTGTAAAGGCAGGGATACCAGAAATGTTTGGAGTAACTGGAGTCTCTAATGGTGTTGGAACACTTGTTCTAACTTTACCACGAGATTTGGAACCAGTTAAACGAGTTCGCTTTGTTCGTAATAGTTTCGATTCCGAAGACAAAGACGGTTGACTCGTAAGCCTCCGCGAACGATGGGGTTTCAATTGACTTTCTTCCACGATTGCGGATTACTCGATTAACCAAAAATAAAGGGGAATAGTGTCTATGCAGAACTGCTAATCCCACTAAGGCTGGTAGCTACCTTAGAAACAAACAAAGTAAAACTACTTTTGTTTTCCTTTATGAAAGATAGATGAGAGAAGAATAAAGGAGACCAACCTCTGTCTTGTGCTTAGTTCCTTGCTCGATTCCTCTCTCTTCTGTTAGTCCTTTGCTACTTGCTTTCTTGTATACCCAGCTTCACAGAGTACCTGTAGAATCAAAGCAGCATAACACTATACGAGAAAATGGATCTATTATCATAAACAATCTAGGATCAGATGTAAATTGACCATACAAATGCATAAAACATAAATCATACAAGAGTATGGAGGAAAACTTGAATAGCTTTATTGATAATCAAGAAAGAGCCAAGAGAGTTACAACCAATCGTTCTGACCCAGCATCATCCTCTCAGCAAGTGAGCCCTTCTTCACCTCATGAAAAGCTTATATCACCCAACACTATGATGTTGCCTCAAGAAACCAACAACAATTCCTTACAAGATGCAAAATTCCAGCCTCTGGATCTTTGGGATGAGGGATCCATATATAGATGTCTGCAAGGGACATGAGTCAGCTTGTGATTTGATTAGTGTCTTCCCTCTGATAGTTCTTGCTTCCACTTGGAGATTGATGATCTCTTACTCATCCCTGGTCGAATTCAAAGAGGCAAGTGTCACAGGAGAAGTTTCTGGAAGATTCCATGCTTCTCCACCTCGCGGATTGACACTACCATTTGTCCCTTCTCGCCCATCGCACCCCATAGAAGGGATTTTTGAAATGCAACGCACCTACTGTGTGTATTTAGGTGATATGCAATGCACTTTGCCTATGGAGCAGGTGAAATGGTCCAGTTCTGACCAGTTCTGAGTGTTTTTTCATGGAGAACTTCTGGGAGGAGCTGTAATCAGTTGACCTTGTTCTTTTAGGGGTTGGAGCAACACCTTTAGGGACTTAGGAGCCCTTAGTTTATGGACATTTATGCTTGGGATTGCAGTGCCCAAAAATGTCTATAACATATATGTTGGTTTCTTTAATCACAGTTGTGTGTACACGCTAGTTCACTTCATTGAAGTAGCGTATATAAATCTATTTGTGAAATAAAATTATTGATCTAATAATATTGATTCATCCCCCCTCTTGGTATTATTTCCAACAATTGGTATCAGAGTAGGTCCTTCAGAAGAAGCTTGATCGCTTGAAGGAAGATCCATCAAGATGAATAATCACGAAAGCATGGGATCCATCAGACCTCCAATATTCTATGGGAGAAACTTTGTTTATAGGAAAATAAGAACCACAACCTATCTACAATCTCTTGGAACAGATGTCTGGGAAATTGTGGAAGGAGGATATGAATTTCCAACAGCAATTCCTACAGACACGACCGGTAAAAAGTAACATGAAACCAATGCCAAAGTTGTCAATACTTTGTTGAGAAGTTTGTTACAATTGGAGTTTGTCAAAGTCATGCAGCTCAAATCAACCAAAGAGATATGGGACAAAATCATTCAGAGCTATGAAGGAGACTCTCAGGTAAAACGTGCTAAGATTCAAACTCTCAGAATTCAATATGAAACTCTTAAGATGCATAGTGATGAGATTATAACTAGTTACTTCTTACGTATAGATAAGGTTGTTAATTGTATGAATAATCTAGGTGAAGAAATAAAGTTACCTTAGTTGAGAACATTTTGAGATCCTTGTCTGCTAAATTTGAATCAAAAGTGTCTGCCATAGAAGAAAAACAGGATCTGCAGAATATCACTATAACACAGCTTCACGGAATCCTAATTTCTTTTGAGATGAGAAAAGGAGGTCCATTAGATATGAGAGAAGCTGCATTTAAAGCTTCAGCAAAAGGAAAAGAAAAGGACGAACACAATGAATCAGGACACATTTCAGATGAGGAAGATGAGGTAAATTTTGTCAAGAAGCTTCAATGGGGTTCTAGAAGGTTTAGAGGTAAGCTACCTTTCAAATGCTTTGCTTCTGGTAGAGTCGGTCATTATGCTGCCAGATGTCCTCATAAAGATAAATATGAAAGAGGAAAGGAATATGCAGAAGGGAATAGGAAACAAGTTGTGAATAGAATGAGTTACTATACTCATGAAGATAGTGATGGTTTATCTAATAGTGATGAATATGAAACTGGTCAAGATTACAAACTTCTCATGGCTTATGATAGCAATCATTTTTGGGATAGTTTGGAAGAGGATAGTGATGGTTTATCTAATAGTGATGATTATAGAATTTTGATGGCTTATGACAATGATGATTTTTGGGATTCTTTAGAAGAGGAAAACTTTCATGAAGAAATCTCTAAACTCAAAATCTGTTTAGAAGAAAAGAATATGATCATAAATACCTTGACATACCAACTTGCTGAAAAAGAAAAACACAATGAAAAACTAGAATGTGAAATTGTGGGTCTAAGAAAAGATCTTGAGAAAAAAAAATCTCTCAATCTTAGATTTGCTAAAGGATCGGAAACTTTAAATGAAATTATCAAATTTTAGTGTTCTCCTCTGATAAAGACAGGTCTTGGATATATTGAAGAAACATCTCAATCATAGAAGCCATCAACCTCCACCAAAAGCTATCTTGTTGTAGCAAAGACCAGTAAACAGTATAGCAATCATCAGCAAAGGCATAATATTGATCATCATGTAAATCATACTCAATTTTCTACAAGGATGAATATCAATAGAAGCCACAACCAACCTCAAGTAAATCATACTCAATTTTCTCCAAAGATGAATATCAACAGAAACTACAATCAACAGGTAAATAGATTCGATAGTCATAGAAACTTCTTTAATGGGCAAGTTATGAAGTAAGTATTTATAGATCTATATGGCGGTTCGCTTTGGTGAAGGTGCATATACACGTTGGTCTGTCTCTTCCAAGTAGCGTATGCAAAAGAGAAGCTTGATGTTCAAGGATGATTGATCTATCAGATCAATGTTGTTGTTTTAATGATGTCTGTCAATGAAGTCTTCCTAGATCTTAATGTAAAATTGAATGAATAAGGAGTTTGATATTTGATAAATTGACTGTATAAGTTAGAAGAAGTGATCTTTGTTGTTACATGTGTAACAAGGATAATTTTTATAATTATTGTTGATCCTTGTATAATTTTTATAATTTTTATATAAATTGCTATATAGGTGCAACGAAGTTATGAAGTAAGTATTTATAGATCTATATGGCGGTTCGCTTTGGTGAAGGTGCATATACACGTTGGTCTGTCTCTTCCAAGTAGCGTATGCAAAAGAGAAGCTTGATGTTCAAGGATGACTGATCTATCAGATCAATGTTGTTGTTTTAATGATGTCTGTCAATGAAGTCTTCCTAGATCTTAATGTAAAATTGAATGAATAAGGAGTTTGATATTTGATAAATTGACTGTATAAGTTAGAAGAAGTGATCTTTGTTGTTACATGTGTAACAAGGATAATTTTAGGGGCGAATGTTCGCCCTTTGGCGAAATTAAGGGGTTCTAAATTTTTAGTGGGCGAATATTTTGTATCATAGTACATTTTTACAAATCACCTCAAATAGCCCACCTTATTTTAAGGGAGAGGGTAAAAAAGGTAAATTTAGCCCTTGAAATTAGGACTTACAACCTTCCATTTGCCCATTTTCAAGAATAGGTTTTATTTAAGTGAATCCATTCGCCCATTTTCAAGAATAGGTTTTATTTAAGTGAATCCTATGGGCCAAATACCATATTTATAAAAGAGGTATGGTAAATTAATAAAAATATAAATAAATGAGAGGTATGGTAAATAAATAAAACATTTTTTATATTTACTCCATAAGTCACCTTATATACATGTAAGGGTGTAAACAAATAAAAATATAAGTAAAGTGGAGGTATGGTAAATAAATAAAACGTCTTTTTATACTTACTCAAACGGTATGGTAAATAAATAAAAATATAAATAAACTAGACGTATCCTAAATAAATAAAACCTCTTTTTATATTTAGTCCATAACCCTCGTTCTATTTATGAAGGCTCAAGAAAGAGGTTTTATTTAAGTGAATCCTATGGGCCAAATACCATATTTGTAAAAGAGGTATGGTAAATTAATAAAAATATAAATAAACGAGAGGTATGGTAAACAAATAAAACATTTTTTTATATTTACTCCATAAGTCACCTTATATTTACGAACACTCAAAAAATGGGTTATATTTAGGTGAAACCTATGGCCAAAATACTATGGGACAAATACCATGGACTAGATTGTTATTAATACCATGCAAAAAACCATTATTAACCCTAATATTAGAATTAATAAAAATAAAAATGGCACATGGTATTGACCCATGGTATTCACCAAAATGGCACATGGTATTGACCCATGGTATTCACCTGGAATGTAGCCTATTTAAATGGGGGAATTAAACCAGCATGTAGCCTATGCTAAGATTCACTAGGACTTTACAAAGTTTTATTATTTAGTGAAAGACTCGCCAAGATGTTACAAGATTTTATAATTGAGTAAAATATTTGCCATGCCTCGTGAGAGATTCACCAAAAAATTATATATACATATTATATTATTGATAAAATCGCCTTCCATTTTTCCTATATACCATGGAGATTCGCCCATTTATTATATTTATAAATTTAGGGGGGGTTCTTAAAATTTTCCCTAATGTGTAAAGCTCTGTAAGTTGATAGTAGTTGTTCAGTATATTGTTGGTTGGTACAGACATTGAAAAGTTATGTTTGTAGTAGATTTGGAGGTATATGCATGTTTGATTAACAGAAGTAGCGTATACACACAATTTGGGTTTAGCCAAGTAGCATATACAGTCTGATGCATGGTTTCTGAGGTTACAGCTGGTTCTGAATGATGATGTAGGTTTCTGGGTTCAGCATGGTGTTTTGGTGACAATGATCTGATTGTTTCAGATTAACTACATGTTGGTTGATGAAGTTTGAGTTTCTAAATTTCTGATGGGTTATTGATGAGTCAAGGTCTTCATATGTCTTGATATGTGCCAGGATCATCCAGTCTGAAAATTCATGAAACTTGGTCCCTGGTGGAAGAGTGGATTTTTTTGTAGGTTGGCACCTACGTACTAGTAAACATGTACAAGAGCTAGGGTGTTGTAGCTCCCTTCCAGTAGAAGCTAGAGAACGAGAGAAGGTTGTAACCTTCTGCAAGTAGAAGCATGCGTACTGGTATGAGTCTGCACCAATACAAGATTGTAAACATATTTTCTTATTATTAAAAGAAGACAGAGACGACAGTAGTAGGTGGTTTTTACCCACATTGGGTTTCCACCTTAAACCTTGGTGTTCATGTGTGTTTCTTATGTGTGATGCTTTATTCTACTTTTACTACATTTTCTAATAAGTTACTGATGTACCATTTTAAGATCAATACATGATAAATTGTCTAAATCACAAGTTCTCTGGATATACGTTGGTTTCTCTAATCACAGTTGCGTGTACACGCTAGTTCACTTCACTGAAGTAGTGTATATAAATCTGTTTGAGAAATAAAATTATTGATCTGATAATACTGATTCACCCCCCTCTCAGTATTATTTCCAAAAAAATAGGGCCAGGAAGGAAAATTTTTTGGGTTATGTTTACATGGCCCGTGCTAAAGAACTAGCTGCAGCAGGGTATAGAGTCTATGTGGTGAGCACGTTTTGGAGGGAAACACAAACTGAGTCATGGGAAGCTGACACACAAGAACCTGTTGAAGACGTTACTAATACACAAGAACCAACAGTTGAAACGGAGCATCCCACATAGAGTAACTTGGAAGCTGATACACAAGAACCTGTGGATGACACTATTATTACACAAGAACCAACAGTGGAAGCGGAAGTTAACCAAGGATAAAAATAAGTTGTTACACAAGAACCCATTAATGACATTGTTGTTACACGAGAACTAGCAGCTAAAATGGAGCAGCTCCAGCCTCGGGAGGCTGTTACACCTTTAGTTATTAGTGCATGTGAGAGAACACAGGGTCTTGATGAAGGATGGCGTTTGGAAAGAATCTTATTGATACCAGAATTACAGAAATGGAAACAGTAGGCACTCTCTCTACAAGAGGGAGCGATCTTGCTCAAGGCACATCAAAAAATGATGAATTCATTTCATGAGAAGTGGTTAAAGAAATAGTTTGCGAAATAATGGGAAGAGCAAAGGAGTAAAGAATCTATAAAGAAGAAATAGGAACAACTACAATTGCTACAGTGGCTGGTTCTGGACCTAACACACAATAGGAAAAAGCTTTATGAGCTTTCCTTGAACCTGTTAGGTTGTAGGAGGCCTTCCCCATCATATCCAGTTTTCCTATGGGAACGATATTATTTGTTTCAATTAAAAGAAGTTTTTGAAAACAAACCATATCTGGGTACTTCTACCTGCACTTTTCTAGAAGTTTTTTTGTGCTTGTGACTTTGATGAACAAAGCTTACTTTGTGAGTTGTTTTTACATAATATGATGTGTGAATATGTTAGTACAAAGATGGTGGAAACTATTTTCTCTTATATGGGGGATTTGCAGTTGCGAGCCTTCATTTCTTTTATGAGGAATCAAATCGAATGGCACTTGGCCATGAAGTCAGCTGAAACTAATGAGGAAAAAGTAGCATTGTGGATTAGGGAAGAACCGAGAATGGTCGTTGAATTGAGACGTGAGTTCAAATTGTTCTTAAGTACCCCAGAAGTTAGGGAACAGTCAGCCACTTATAGAAAGAGGATTGTGGGGTTTTTCCTTAATCTTTATGCACAAATGAAAAGTCAAGCACTAACAAGGTGCTTCAAGCGCACAGAAGTCAGTAGTGTTGGATTACAAGAAGGGGATCCTTTCGGGTTCCAGAATTTTTGGTTGTTGTTACACAAGTACCAGAATATTCCTGGGAGGTGAAAACACTGGAAGCCTTCTGGATTGGTCTTAGGTTCAGATATCCTCTAATTTGGTTACTATTGGAGGAGTACTAGTCGCATTACCACTTGTGTGATTATGAAGATGAATCCTGGCCACGAAATCTGATGGTTACTCAGGGATATAGGTTTGCTGATGAAGACACTCCTGGTACTTACAATTTTATGGAATTGCATTGGAGATATAGCAGTGGAAACCGAGGTTTTTCATGAGGACATGTAATTGCTTCAATTGGGGGGAGATGTTGAGAGTAGTTTTTGTACCTATCTTCTATACTTTCTTTCCCCGTCTTTTACCTTTTTCCCTCCGGACCAACATAAATTTACATGTTAAACGCCTTTTTCCTTACTATGAACAACATATTTTGCCATCATGTTATTTTTCCATTTTTGCTAGATATAATGATGTAATATTCCTTTTTATGGCTAACTGGGGTAAGCATTGGAAAAAAACTTTTGGATTCATTCCTCTTTTTCAAGTGTTTCTCGCAAATAACAAGGTTATGGAATGAACAGTCATGCTAGTCGATCTAAGAGCAGGATGAAACAGACTGTTGTTATAGACCTTGTTGTTACACCGAGATGTTGTTATAGACCTTGTTGTTACATCACATTGTTGTTACACCCCAGGTGTCGTTACAAGGTTGTTGTTATCCATTGTTTTTGTTACATCCCAAACATTTACTTTACTACAAGGTGTTGTTACACCATAGTTGTCAAAGTTGTGGGTACTATTCCACGCAACATCTATTGGAAGTTACGAATTGACTATTTAGAAAGTGACAGATCCAAGCGATTATGATTTTAACCGATGTACTTGAATAGAAATTGTATTTAGGAACTGGTTATAACAATTTCTATTATATGGCCAACATGAGAATCATGAGATTCTCATGACTGATCTGTTCCTAATTTTTCGGTATATAACTTCTATAAGAGAAACTTAATCCCTCTGGCACGAAAAACGATAGAGAGAGTACTATCATTTTGATCCTGTAACTTCTAATTATTCTTAATGTCAAGGACACTATGGTGATGTTGTTTTTGTTTCCAAGTTTAATTCTTAACTAATCTCGTGTTCATTCCCGTGCCCCTGTTAGGGAGGAAGGGCCCTCCTCTTTAGCAAGGGGTAGAGTAGTTGCATATTATTATTCCTTTCTTTTAGTATTTGTATGGTTTTCTATTGTTGCTGTATAATTTGTAGAATATATCTGCTTCAATTCCATATTTATGATATGTTGTTACATAGATTTGGTTAGCAGTATGGTAGTTAAACAACTGGTGTAGTTATCAGTATAGTGCGTGGCACACCTTTGTTGGGGTAAATGTGAAGTGTGATTCCATTCCTGTATAGTATTTTTTATTTCTGCATGAATGTTATCCTCTGCAATTAATTCAATGACATTCTTTATTGTTTTCTATTTTCACTCTTGACTATTGTGTATCGGCACAAATAATGCAGATTCCATTGAAATAATAAACCTACCCTAGGTTGGCAATTAAATGGTTGCAGCCTTGGTCAATTAGGATTGATTAATATAGCACTACATACCATGAAATACTAGCGAAAAAAAAAAAAAAAACATTTTTTACACTGAATGGGGAGGGCGAAATAACTATCATAAATACTTATTCTTGAAAATCAAGGCGAATGGAAGGTTGCAACTCCTAATTTCAAGGACTAAATTTATTTTTTTTACCCTCTACCTTAAAATAAGCTGGGCTAACCTCCATACCTTATTTTTTTTTTTTAAATAAATTTGAGGCGATTTGTAACAATGTACTATGATACAAAATATTCTCTCAATAAAAATTTAAAACCCCTTAATTCGCCCAATGGCGAAAATTCGCCCCTAAAATTTTCCATGGTTTGTGATTGGAATGTTGTAGATCTCTTCAACTTCGTGTCCATCTTCTCCCATAATGTAGTCCAGAATGCACTAACAAATCTTGTATCCTTATGTAAATTGTTGCTCCTTGGTATACCAAAGTGCACCCAGACCTGTCCAAAGAACAAGTTTGTTGCTTCTTTCCCACTGATGGTATTTTTACAGGGCATCAAAACACACATATTGTTGAACCTTTCAACTACCATGAACAGGTAGTCATGTCCCTTCCTGTTTTTCAATAAACATTCCACAAAGTCCATGGGGATGTTTTCCCAAGGGCGAGTATGTACAGCTAAGGGATTATATATAACATGTTTCTAATTGCTAGGCTTGCTATTACAACAAAGCATGCATCCTCATATGAACCTAGCTACTTTATCCTACATCTTGGGCCAATAAACATACCTATGAAAGTTAGCCACTATCTTCCCTACACCAAAGTATCTTGCAACCTTAGATGTGTGAGCCTCTCTAATCAGCTGCAATTTCTCACCTTTAGGAACAAATAGCTTATACAACCTGTAGAGTAACCCATCCTAGAGATGGTAGTCAAAGGTGTTATCGCCATCATGCATAGACTCTAACTCTACAACTATTGATACACCTCCTTGAAGTCCTCATTCTCTGAATATGCCTCTCTATATGTGTCATGGGTGACTAGCTCCATGTTCATAAGAGTCCGAAAGTTGTAATCTTTGATATGGGTGGCCTTGAAAGCATATCGGCCAACTTGTTTGTGATGCCCTTCTTATACTTGATCACTAAATGAAACTATTGTAAATACCCCATCCACTTGTAATTCTTGGTCTGTTGTAGCTTAATTTTGGCGTGTAAGTATTATAACGACTAGTGATTTGTGTGGATTATTGTCTCCTTTCCCATAAGATATTTCTTCCACTTCTGTACATCTTGCACCATGGCATAGAGCTCCTTATTGTAAGGAGGGTAGTTAAGAACTGCCCCATGAAATACTTCATAATGGTAGTAAACATGCCTTCCTCCCTGCATCAAGATAGCTCCCATAACATACCCACTCCAATATGTCTCCGCTTTGAAAGGCCACTACAAGTTTGGTAATGCTGGAACTAGTGCTTGATTGATCTTCTTCTTTAACTCCTTGAAATCCCTTTGCTGACCTTTTACCAACTGGAAACTCTTTCCACTTGTTGTTATGGTGTGGAGCAGTGCTACTAGAGCTGAAAACAAGGTTATGAATTTCCTCAGGTAGTATGTTGCCCCAATGAAACTCTTGACCTCAAAAACATTAGTAAGCACCAACCATTTCATGATGGCCTCCATCTTGGAAGGATCCATCTTCAGCTCTCCTCCATCGATCACATACCCCATATACACCAAAGGTTGTTGCGCAATCTCACACTTCCTAAGAATTGCTAGAAGTTGGTGCTTCTTTAATGTTTCTAGCACCTGTGTCAAATGTGAAATTTGCTCCTCCTAGGTCACACTATATATGAGTATATCATCCAAATAGACAATAGCAAATGAATCTATAAAAGGGCACAATACATCATTCATCAATCTCATAAATGTAGTTGGTGCATTACATAGGCCAAATGGCATAACTAACCACTCATAAAAAACTTGTGTGGTTTTGAAGGTAGTGTTCCATGTATTGTCTTCTTTGACTTGAACCTAATGATATCCAAACTTCAAGTCCATCTTGGTGAAATAATTTTCTTGTTGCAACTAATATAGCAGATTTTTTATCCTCGGTAGGTCGTATCTGTTCTTGAGCATGATTTTATTCAACACCCTTTAATCTATACACATCCACCAATTCCCATCCTTCTTTGGCACAATGATGATGGGTGACCCACATGGTGATGTACTTAGTCAAATGACACCATGTTCCAGTAGTTGTTGTAATTGTTTCTTCACCTCACTTGCTTCTATAACAGGCTACCTGTACAACCCAATATTTGGAAATGGGGATTCTAGCAATAGTTGGATTTCGTGCTACACTTCTCTCTTAGGTGGTAAACCTTTAGGCTCTTGGAACACATCCTTGTATGCATGAACAATTCCTCCAATTGTTGTTTTTGTTTCTTAGTACATCCTCTAGGGATGCCTTGCCTCTTATTGACTCCTCTTCATACCAACTTTCTCTTAAAAACAATAAAACATACTTCTTGATGGAACTGATCAATTTCTTAGCTTAGTTGGCACCTACCAATGAAATTTTCAACTTTCCTCTCTATGCGTTGATAATGAACAATTTTCCATCCTTGATGAGTCGGTATTGGTTATCCCTCTTTATGAATATTGCATTAGACATGTACATTTATGGACTCCCAAACATGACTCTGCATACATCAAGGGGAACCACATCCAGATTTGCCTCATCAATAAAATCAACACTGATAGAAAATCTAAATTTTCACTATTTTGTTACCTTCAGCTCTGCATCATTATTTACCCATCCCAATGGATATGGGTTTGGATGATCACGAACTTTCAGCCCCAACTTCTTGACTAGATCTGGTGTAATGAGATTCTCCTACAATCCTGAGTCAAACAAAGCGTTAATGTTTTTCTTATTTACCTGTATCTTTATATGGAAGAGTTTGGTTAGTTCTTTCTCTTCTTGTTGTCGAAGGCTACTCAAATTCACCTCCTTCTACACTGAAGTACAAACGATCTTCTCATCCACATCTGAGATTATTTTGACTTGGTTGCTCGAATCAGTTTCCATGAGATTCTTTTTATTATTATCTTTCTTTTTGTTATTCAAGTTTAGCTATGGATGCAACTTCCAGCACTTCTCCTCTGTATGACCATCAATGTTGTAGTGGTTGTAGTGGTTGCTAGGATATTTGCACCGGTGTGTTGTAGCTACTGTATTTTTATCTTTTCCCCCTTTTTTCTTCTTCTTCCCCTACTTAGAAGCTTCTTGTTTCTCCTTCTACTTCGATCCACTTGATTAAACTCTCTTCAGGCCTATGTTTTCCAGGTACTGTGCTTGTACACAATCCTCGTCCACCAATTTGGACTTGAACAACATCACTTGTTCACGTAGATGGCGGTGCAGACCCCCCAAGTACTTAAGGAGTACATATGGGTTCTTTGGAGAGATACCCAGGATTATAGCCATGTTTCTGAATTATGTGGTGTACTCCTGCACATTTTGGCCTCACTTTTGCTTGAAGTAATGCCACCAAATCCACAGGTCCTCCACATACTCAATGGGATAAAACTGTGACTTAATGAGGGCTTTTAAATCATCCCACTTAGTCACTGGAGGTTCTCCCTCCAACCTCAGGGTTTCCTTGTGGCTCTCCCACCAAGTCAGTGCATGTCCATCTAATTTTAGCCACGCAAATGAGATATTTTTCCCTTCCTCGATTTGATGGACACTAAAATAAACTTCCAATTATCGTAACCAATGGTTCAGCTTTAGAGCATCAATCTCATCATGCACAACTTGATATAGACTTTTGCTTACATTTTTTATAAGGATTGATTCATGGAACTCGAACTGGGTTGATCTTTTCTGAGTTCTTTCTTCGGTTGGTTCTCCATGTCTTCTTGATTTGTCATCTGCATTTGAACCCCCATTTTCTCCAAATATCCCCAGATTATTGCTTAGGGCCACCATGAGGAGGTTTACATTATGGTTTATATCCACAATTTGTTGCTCAAGCCTCGAAAACCCCACATCTACATGATCCAAGTTGACTCAACTCTCAGATTTAACCAAGATATTTTGCTTTCATGATGTGATTAGAATTCCAATTAAAATAGCATGAAAGAACATAAATGCATGATGTAAATAAGAAGGAACATGACAAGAATCAGCAACATGATACACAAGACATTGATAACAGAGTTCATCCAGGAGGGACTATGTCTCCAGGACCCGGTGTCAAGATGGTGTAGGCCATTGCATTAAGTGTTGTCAATAGTGATGATGTACATAGGTGGTGATGTCACTATCATACAAGAAAAATGCCCTCACGCGGGAGTGGCTCCAAGAGATGTTCCACTGTAGGAACTCTCATTCAAAAAGGACTCCTATCAGTATGACCTAAACTCATGCATGATGATAATGACCATCTCGCCAACATGGCATAAAATGGATCTCAATGCAAACATACATGTTGACACATGAGTATCCCATCAACATAACAACAAAGGGATCTCAAAGAAAACATAACAAATCATTACAACAAGTACATCCCACAAATGATTCTACATCACATCAAGCAGGAATCATGAAACAAGAAAACAAGATCCCATATCAAACATCAAACAGGGATCTATGCAGCACAATGCATCTCATAACAAAAAGAAGTACATGAACACACTACATATACCTCACATCCTGGAGCCATCTGAAGAAAAGGATGTCAAATTGATGAAGCTAGCTATACCATCAATCTCGCTGTTGACTTATTAGGGCTTGACCCAGGTTCAGAAGTGATTTAGCCAAAAAAATCCCGAAACTATCGGCCCTTTCGACAACAGTCCGCGGAGTGCGGACTGATGTCTCACTTGAGGTAGTATGGGAGGGTGTTGGAACCATGTTTCCATACCCTAGGGATGTCTTGATGGACTCTCCGATGCATCGTTGTGAGGGGCACCTTTTTTCCTTAGTGCATATGTACCCTGCATCTGGGCCAGCTTTCCCTCGATCGTGGCGGTGACCATGAATGCTTCCTCGAGCCAAGGTTGGATACGCGCTTTAAGCACTGCTTCTTTCTGGCGCGCAGCGTCCACTTGTTCCTTTAGAGCCTAGGCCTCCTTCATCTTGGCAAGCTGCTGAGTAAGGGTGACCGTCTGTGCGGTCCCCCTGATATTGTCATATGCCTGCTGTAACTACCATGCTTCTGTCTCCAAGCATTGTATGGTTGGATCTTCCTGCAGTGAGGTGAGCATGAAGAGGGACTGATCCAATAATCCTGTGCAGTCTTGTACAATGTGCTCTATCGCTTCCAACCCTGATTGAATGGCGTGGTGGTGCTGCTCTCTGACTTCTGGGGGTGTAGAGGGTTGCGCCTTCAGTCATAGCTCAGCGATCTACAGGTTCAGCTCCAACTGAACCTTCGTAGCCTCCTCCTGGGCCTTGCGGACTCTAGCCACTGGCTGGTGAATTTTTTCTACTGTTGGGAGTACCACCGACATAGCCAACTCTAGTATGCTACTACAAGCCTCCTCCATGACCTATTCCAATCCATGTGTTTGTGCGCCTAGGTTGTCGCGCTGCAGGCTGAGCTGTTCTAAATTTAACTTCTGCTCGCTCAATACTTGGAGGACGTGGCCCTCCCAGGCACAAAGCTCGACAGTTACTCCATCTTGTAGCTGGTATTGGGTGTGGCCAAATTCAACCCCCAACCCCTCATTTTGCTTTCCGTGGCCGTGTCACCCTCGGCTGCTGCTAAGACTGCGCCTTCTGGTAACACAAAAATTGTTCGTTGTGCAGGTGCACAACATCTACTCGGCTTCGGATGTACCTTCCGCAAGGTGTGGTGTCATCATGCCTGGGGGTCACACCTATAATGCCTGCAACTGCACTCTGAGCGCCCCCAACATAGTTGTCTGCTCCGTCATTACTACTTGAAGAGCATCCTTGGCAACATCGCTAATTGTTTCGCCAGTGTCAAGAAGGTCTCCCTCAGTGAGCTGTATTGGTTCGGCAGAGGTCTTTGATGCCTTTGTATTTTTCTGTGAGGCTGGCTTCTCATGGACACGCGACCTCTTGAGTTAGGTCAATGTTGGTGCCGGGTCCGTGTGTTCCTCTGTCTGAGCCTCCCCTGGTATGTCCTACTCTGTGGACATTTCTTGGCCTTCATCGATCTCTTTGGTGGGCACGGTTGTGGTCTCTGCCATCTGTGCTGTCGCTTTTGCCTCAGTTTCCTTCCACTGCATGGCCTCTACTTCTTCTTGGCACTTTCTCTCTGCCAGCTGTGTGATGTGCAATTTGGTTTCCTTCTTTCACTGTTGTGTTGCGATCTTCTCTAGTTCCGCTAAGTCCAGAGCGCGCCACTCCAGAGGCCATGACACCATCACATCAAAGATTGCATCATCTGTTGTAATGAACGGAAGCTTCACCCACATTCGCGTTGGATCCTTACGTGCCTGAATATACAGGTTGTGCACATTTTCCTTGAACTCTGCCATGCTTTGCAAGCTGCGATATACTGTAGGGGACAAGAGCGGCCTACAGTTGATCCATGTTCGTATGCTCACCTCTATGAACACCCAAAACACCTTTATTTCCCAAATCCTCATCATGTCTTTCATTGCCCACAGCGAGGTGTACCTCATGGCTTCGGGTAGGTCACCCTCAACCATGGGAAGCTGGCTATCTTTTGGTAGCTCTCCTGTAACCAACATGATGAATAAGAGCAACCACACATAGTGGAAGGTCTTACCCTGCTCCTGGGCCTCTCTACAGTTTGTTAACAACTCATCACAGAGGAACGTGCCGAGTTGAACTGGACCCCCTTTGCGCACTGCTCTACCAATGCAATTATAGAGGCTGGCACTTCATTGGCCCAACATTTCCTCATTAGCTTGCTGGATAGCAGCTGGGTGGTTACATGCACCCCTTAGTCCTTGATGCTTGCAATTACGTACCCTCGCTTCCTCTTCTCCAGCTTATATTTGGCCTTCATAGCTTCTGCGAGGGCCAAGTCGTTGCTCTTTTGTGCTATGGCTGTGGGGTCATTTCCTTTGATGGGCAGCCAAGAAATTCGATGAATTAAATCAACCGTGATGGGAATCGACTCCTCAAATCAGAGATACCCATCATGTACTAGGCACAATAGCTGCTGGATGACAAAAATTGTGATGGGCATGCGATGCTAGTGGGGTATCCATCATAGATGGAGTAGCCCAGCCTTCTCTACACCGCGTAGCCATTTCTGTTTTAGTAATTTCTTCACGGCCAACTGTGGGAACTTCTCGCTATCCACGAGGTCCCAGTCTTCAAACTTCATATTAGGTACCCGTCCCAACGGCGGACCTTCAAACCTTATTTCATCAGGAAGGAGTGGGGTCTAGAGCACACTCTTCATGGCCTCCAGGTCCTTTGGTATCTTGGCTTTCCCCTTCCACGGGGGGATGTAGGGGGGTAACTTTATCATCAAAGGCACTTGGGAGACATTCTCCGCCTCATCATCCTGTGCTTCAATTTGGGCAATCAAGGCTTGCAAATCTTCCTCCTCCTCCTCTGTTTCAAAGGTGACAGCTTTGCCCTTCTCTGCCATTGACAATTTACTAAACCATGGGTTCCGTGGTGATACCCGGACTAGCCCCATTGTCTGCTTGTCTTTCTGTGGTCACGACATGCGTGGTGACTTTGGAACCTCTAGTGTAGCTGTTGCCTCTCCAGGCTCCTCCTGGATCATACGGGGCTCTGGGGTGACTTCCGCGAATCGCACTTTGGTTCTCGCAACCGACATTGTGTCTACACTAGATCCATTCGGTCACATACTCAAGGGTGGCAAGAGTGCTTGGTGCTCAATGCTCTGTACTGGATCAAATCTTAAACAACCAAGTGTTGCCTCGAGGTTAACCCAAGGGATCTTATTGTATCGTTTGAATTTGAATTTGACCATTCCCTCCACTTCTGAGTCATTAATACCTTCTTGGCGGCAGATTGTCCCAAATCTAGCTCTTAATTCATGTCTTAATTTCTTGCCGCTTGCTCCTTTCTGCCTGTTGAAGCCCCGAAAGTTTGGTCGACAACAAGGGGGATACCCACCCGGTTCGGACCTTGGTTGGCAGCTCCTTATCCGTTTGGTATAGCGAGTCCGACTGGGGATAATGGGACCAGTTTCCCAATTTAAGGGTGTATGTGTGTGTGTGCAGAGTTGGATGTTGTTGATCTAAGAATACTTAAAGCTCATTTAATTCAAACTTCTAAACTAACTCTATGCTATTGTAATCTAATGAGAAACAACACATCTAATCTACGCTAACCCGGGGTGAATTTCTTCTATTATGCGATCTAAAGAGATTTCAAACAATAACTGGTAATAAAGATCATTCATCTATCATAAGAATAGAAATCAATTAAGATAAACCACTTTGCATAAAAAGTTAGGCAAAACAGTTGTGAACAGCATATCGCATAATAAGTTATTCATATATTAAACATAAATACATGACTCCATCGTACAGAAGTGCCAAATGGTAACTCACACATTCATGCAATAACATATAAACAACTGAAAACTGTATATCACTTTAAGAATATAAGCAGAAACAACCAAGAGATAAAAGTACCATTTATGACTAATCCTACCCATAAGCTTCAAGCAAAAACGATTTATCTCTACTTGTTCTAACATCTACTAAGAGTACAAAAGTGCAACATCAGTAGCAGACATCAAATGCAAACATTAATAAATCTCGATCCATCCATTCATCAAAACCTCCTATGAGGGTGCAGAAGTGCATGTTCTGAGGACAAGTTTTTGACAAATTTCTGGACCCTTCTCTAAATGCATGAGAAGGGTTAAAATACTACTTCCTAATTCTAATAATAGTGTTTTTACAAAATTTAGGATGCGTTTTTCAAATGACCGTCCTTTTTCTAATCTAATTTAAAAGAAAAAACAACATTCTAAAATAAGGCTAATTCTGAATTTGGTCTTTAAAGTTGCAAGTGTTCATCATGGGCTTGAGGAGAGTCGGCTAGCTGACTTCTGCGCTGAGCTGCGCTGTGAAAATAGAATCTATGAGAGCTGGCACTACTTTTTCGGCCGCGTTTATGATGCATTTCACAGTCATCCATTGACTATGCGGCTTGACCAAGTATGCCCAGTAACACTCCCAATTCAACCTGTTTAATGCTTGGATCGCTTTTCCCTTTTCCTGTGCCTTCTGCTTCCATTCTGCTTCCAGTCGTAGCTTATTTGGTAGGTACCCCGGGGTGGTCTCTTCATACATCATTCTATACAAGGGTAAGATAAGCCCGTGACAAATCTGGTAGAAGTGTGGGACGAACTGAGAATCCCATAACACCTTATGATAAACATGGATAGGTAATGGGTCCTGGGTAGTCCATTTCCAACCCATAGTGGGAAATTTAGACACATAACAAATAGAATCCATAACATATGCGGACAGATAAAAAGGAGGATAGATCCTTTGAGACAAGGATCTTTTAGATCGGCAATTGATAATAGCCATGTACAGATTATCAGAAAAGATCTTGGCCCAATCCATAATATCGGCATTTATGGCAGCATCTATTAATGGTAGCCATTTGGACGAAAACTTATTGATATCTGGCATCCCAAATAATCTACAAAGCATGGCCGCAGCAAAACAATACGGAGAGGTGAGGGAACCAGTGCTGTACATACCGTTTTTGTCCTTTTTGAGCGGCTCCTCTTTTCTGGACCAATCTTTGGTGGTCTCTGCTAGGTTTGGGTTCTCTGCCACAAATTTCTTAACGAATTGTGCATTGTAAGTCGCCTGCGGTTCAGGAAGATGATACATAAGCTTTAAATCTTGCGCAGCGAATAATCCTATGAGCCCATGTCCTTGAACCTTGAATTGTCTGTTGTTCATCTCTGCATTGTCAAGTATCCATTTGATCATATCCGTATATGGTAGAATTTTGGGCCTTGCTACTATCCGGTGAAGAAATGAACATGCTAGCTCCTCTAAGGACGCCTTGGAAGAGCGTTGTGAGCCCGCGACAGTATCAACCTTCATTATTCTAGGATTTTCTTCTTCAAGTAGCCTGTACATGCTTTCCCATGTCGATATCCCTGCGTCTCTGTTACAGGCTGTGTCTGTATACAAAGGCGCCATCTCCTTCGTCTTTTCCTTCGCCTCAGAGCCTTGAGCTTTATTTTTCTTTCCCATTTCTTCCTGCGTTTGGCATTGAATCGTCTTAGCTCTTCATTCCTGCAGATTACGAGTGAAATGGAAATGACTAATCAAGAAAGGTGATGGGAGAGCTTTAAATGCAACAGATATATCAAATATGCCACCTTACGTGAAGTAATTCTTTACAAAATCATGCGTCCTCATTTCATTTAATAGCTGACAACTAATTCATTTACTATCATTAAAAACGCATGATCTTGAGTTAGATTATGGTAAGTGGCTTTTCTTTGAATAGCGTGCCCGAAAGATTCGTGATGAAGAGATTTATGATTTGCTTACGTAACATCGCAGATCGTGCCATCGCAAATCGCACCATCGCAGATCGCGCGAACATAATATCGCAGCGATCGCAACATCGCAGGTCGCAGAAGTTTAATGTTTTCCGAATCTTGCCAGCTCATTTCTGCGATATGCGATCTTGCGATCGGCGTTATTGCAGATCGGAAAATCTTGAAGTTTTTCCTTATGAGTATTACTTTGTTGTGATGCAATATTATGCTTAACATGAGAGTCTTGCGCATACCGATATTATAGAGAAATGGAGGCATTTCCTATCTTTTTTTGCAACGCAGTTTTAAAGATATTTCTCTTATCGTAGACTTAGGTTAAAAATATTCAAAAGACCTTCCTAAGCTTACGATGGTAACCATTATTTTGAAGAAAGGAAACTCTAGCTTTTTTCTTTAAAATTTAACTAAGGGTCCCCATTCATTTAGTATTTTGGATAACACTTAAATGAACAAGGGGGGGGGGGGGGGGTGTTGCTGGCCACAACAATTGGCGATTCACTTGGGAGAACCAGTTATCTCTGATCTTCTATTGACGTTTTTTTAAACTTTCGAAACAAAAAAATTTCTTAGAAAACTTAAACTTTATTATAAAAAGATAAAGCATATTATACTTCAAACTGTCAATGATATTTTGTTTCAACCTCTTTCTATTTTAATTACTTGCATCCTCAACTTGTCCTTGCATTTACATCAGCCATTACTTGGTCTTGTAAAAATTCAAATAAAGTCTTCCCTGTGTAGTAGCCCTTTAAATATGCTTCTTTGTCGCAGGTAGAGCCTCTGCTGCCAGCAGGCGTCCATAGCCTCGACAGGGTTACCTATTATCTAGTAATGATCCTTTATCCTGCTTAAGGCTATTTACAACTTTTCAGAGAAAAACCCATTTTGACACTTTTTCCTTTTTTATTGTCTAAAGAACAATGTCTTGGTTTGGTGGCCAAATTATGACACAGTCATTCACTTGATTTACACTTTTGCTGAACAAGCTGGCTCGTGATGAGACCCCTTGTCTTTTGATTGCAACAATCTTGAGTCGTTGCCCTGTTTTGGTGGACAGTATTGGCAAAGTCAGCAAGTTATAATATCTGTGATCATGATAAGTCGGCTCGTGATGAGACCTCTTATTCTTTGAGATATAGTGTTTTTTCAGATTGTTCCTCTGAATGCTGCGACTTCCTTTAGCAGGGAGGAAGTCAAATTTTCTTTCCTTAAGAAAGTTCTGGATGACAATAATAGAGTTTTTTGGAAATGGCTGTTTCTACAGAGAATCTTTATTTCATTATTGATACCTTTCATTGTACTGACATAAAACAATTTCTTCACTAAGATAGATTTCTTCAAATTTCTTGGAGTTGAAACTAGTATTATATCTGGGTTAAAGTTCTATTGATAATAAAGATCAAGTTTCCAAAAGATTTGTTGTTCATAGAAGCAGAAGTTCAAAATCTTGATAGAGAAAAGGTGTCTTTAGTAAATGTCAAATGTTGTTAACCATAGAAAATTTTATTATGGAGAAAAATATTTAACGAAATGAGAGGTAGACATTCCCTAGGGTTATGTACAGAATAGGGATAATCTCTTCTCTTATTTTGCCTACCAACTATTAAAAGTAAACCTAATAACCTAGCTAAATTACTCCTACTCCTATTCTAACTATATACAGAAAATTAACTAGGTGAAATGATATTTCCAGTGGAACCATCTCTTCATTTTTATTCCTACACATATGTAACTTTCAAACATCAGTGTTAAGAACAAAATTTTTCTTGGACTGTTAATGTTGGATGTGGAATAAAAATGTGTAACTTCAGTTGGAATTCTGTCTGAAATCTCTTTCTCATGAAAACTTCTTTCCAACTGGATACCTATTGGATCATAAAAATCAGGATGAATTTATGTTATGGATTGATGATCTCGTAATAGGAAAGATGACAAGCCAGGTTGCGAATATGATTTTTAAGTTTTAATGGCCTGTAACCTACTGTGCGTTGAAGTTGAGCTTTTAGCAATTTCTTGTAAAAGGAAAGTTTCCATATACGAATCACTAAATAAATCAATGAAGAATAGATGGAAATTTCTGGAAAGAGATTTATCAATTGGCGCGAATTGCCGACAAGTTTCGAAAGGTACTTTCCTTCGTTGATGGTGTTTTGGATGCCAAATAAGTTTTCTAAGGAAGTCTGATATTGATTGATCTTGAAATTGAAAAAGTTATATACCTCCTTGACACAGTTTGGCTTTCCAAAATGGTAGCACGTCTTTCGAATGTTCTTTGATAAGGTGCTCAACATACCACAGTAATCTATCAAAAGTCTGAAAATTTAAAACACAATCCGATTTTGTACAAAATGAGTGCAAGTGAGAAAGAAAGAAATGATTATCTGTACAAATAGTGTTATAGCACAACTGGGATTGACTTGGAATATCTTGTTTTTCACAAGAACTGGCCAGAATTATGGGATCCGAGCAATTTCGAATTTCGTCTTGTGAATCAGAAGACAAGTTATGATTGTGAACAGGCATGGGGTTTTCCTCATGATATGAATCATAGATCGGGGTGTTGTCTTGGATAGTAAAATCATGCAAATGATCTTTTACTTTGAAATGAGGATTGACTGATATGATTTCTGAATTAGAATATCTCTCATTATCTGAGCTTTGTTGAGTTACTTGGGATAAATCAACAACATCATCGTTGTCAAAGTAGTTATCATAAATGATTTTACAGGTTTCCCTAGATTTCTCTTTTTCGTCATATATTTTCAGACAAGGAAGGTCAAGTGGTTCTTGTTTGAAAATGATCAAAGGATGTTCTATAGCTGTCTTTTTATCTTGAAAACCTAATGATGACTCATTTGAATAATCCTCTGTACTTTTTGAGATATCTTTAATATTGAGAGGGGAAAAATTATCATCACTAAAAACATCAGGATAAAGAGAAAAATGTGATTCTGGAACAATGCATTTGAAAATATCATCATGGAAAAATCTTTGTTCATCAGATTCATCATAGACATCGGGCTTTAGATCATACCTTTGTGTACTAATACTTTTTGAAAGAGAAATAGTTTGTTGTTCTAACCTTGGCATCTGCATTTGTTGATTTGCAACGATATTATCTGACCTTGTATCAAAGTCATCTCCTGGTTCCAAGGCAGGCTTTCCTCCAGCATCCTCGCTTTTGTCTTCTTGCATTAGAGCATGCATGTCTCCTAGGCTTTGGGAACTTTCTTCATCATGGGTGATTTGTATATTCAAATTGGAATTCTCATTCATAGTAGAAGAAAAGGAGACAAAGCTTGGACTAATTTCTGCTTGATCAGACATAGGAGGTAGGGAATGCTCAGCATAATCTGAAGATTCTTCATCTATGAGTTCACTTTCAAGATCATACTTTAGACAATTAAGATGAAATCGCATATTAAAATCCCTAACAGATTCATCTTGTTTCCGTAGATAATCAATTTCATCATATACCTGGTCATAGTCATAACAATCAAATTCAAAAATGAAAGTCTTGACGAATTGGTCCCAGCTGTGAATTGATGCAACTGGGAGGGTTCTACACCATTTTCTAGCTTCCGCCGTGAATGTAAGAGTAAAAATTTTGCATAAAACGCCTTCATCAATTCTTTGAATATCTGAACTTGAAACTCTTTGAATAAATTGAAGAGCATGATTAAAAGCAGAAGAATTATTCTTACCATTGAATTTTACCTGAGACAAGAGTCTTACCACTTCGGGTGGAGTGTTGGAAGAGGTAGGAACATGGATGCAACTCCAAATGGGAAGTTTGCGAGCAGCCATCCTGATTCAAATGTTACAATTGAAAATCATTCCAACAGACACTATGTTCAGGCCCTCCTTCTAGCGCCAAATATGTTGAAGCCCCGAAAGTCGGGTCGACAACAAGGGGGATACCCACCCAGTCTAGACCTTGGTTGGTAGCTCCTTCTCCGTTTGGTATAGCGGGTCCAACTGGGGATAATGGGACCAGTTTCCCAATTTAAGGGTGTGTGTGTGTGTGTGCAGAGTTGGATGTTGTTGATCTAAGAATACTTAAAGCTAATTTAATTCAAACTTCTAAACTAACTCTATGTTATTGTAATCTAATGAGAAACAACACATCTAATCTACGCTAACTCGGGGTGAATTTCTTCTATTATGCGATCTAAAGAGATTTCAAACAATAACTGGTAATAAAGATCATTCAGCTATCATAAGAATAGAAATCAATTAAGATAAACCACTTTGCATAAAAAGTTAGGCAAAACAGTTGTGAACAGCATATCGCATAATAAGTTATTCATATATTAAACATAAATACATGACTCCACCGTACAGAAGTGCCAAATGGTAACTCACACATTCATGCAATAACATATAAACAACTGAAAACTGTATATCACTTTAAGAATATAAGCAGAAATGACCAAGAGATAAAAGTACCATTTATGACTAATCCTACCCATAAGCTTCAAGCAAAAATGATTTATCTCTACTTGTTCTAACATCTACTAAGAGTACAAAAGTGCAACATCAGTAGCAGACATCAAATGCAAACATCAATAAATCTCGATCCATCCATTCATCAAAACCTCCTCTGAGGGTGCAGAAGTGCATGTTCCGAGGACAAGTTTTTGACAAATTTTTGGACCCTTCCCTAAATGCATGAGAAGGGTTAAAATACTACTTCCTAATTCTAATCATAGTGTTTTTACAAAATTTAGGATGCAGTTTTCAAATGACCGTCCTTTTTCTAATCTAATTTAAAAGAAAAAACAACATTCTAAAATAAGGCTAATTCTGAATTTGGTCTTTAAAGCTGCAAGTGTTCATCATGGGCTTGAGGAGAGTCGGCTGGCTGACTTCTGCGCTGAGCTGGGCTGTGAAAACAGAATCTATGAGAGCTGGCACTACTTTTTTGGCCGCGTTTATAATGCATTTCACAGTCATCCATTGACTATGCGGCTTGACCAAGTATGCCCAGTAACACTCCCAATTCAACCTGTTTAATGCTTGGATCGCTTTTCCCTTTTCCTGTGCCTTCTTCTTCCGTTCTGCTTCCAGTCGTAGCTTATTTGGTAGGTACCCCGGGGTGGTCTCTTCATACATCATTCTATACAAGGGTAAGATAAGCCCGTGACAAATCTGGTAGAAGTGTGGGACGAACTGAGAATCCCATAACACCTTATGATAAACATGGATAGGTAATGGGTCCTGGGTAGTCCATTTCCAACCCATAGTGGGAAATTTAGACACATAACAAATAGAATCCATAACATATGCGGACAGATAAAAAGGAGGATAGATCCTTTGAGACAAGGATCTTTTAGACCGGCAATTGATAATAGCCGTGTATAGATTATCAGAAAAGATCTTGGCCCAATCCATAATATCAGCATTTGTGGCATCATCTATTAATGGTAGCCATTCGGACGAAAACTTATTGATATCTGGCATCCCAAATAATCTACAAAGCATGGCCGCAGCAAAACAATACGGAGAGGTGAGGGAACCAGTGTTGTACATACCATTTTTGTCCTTTTTGAGCGGCTCCTCTTTTCTGGACCAATCTTTGGTGGTCTCTGCTAGGTTTGGGTTCTCTGCCGCAAATTTCTTAACGAATTGTGCATTGTAAGTCGCCTGCGATTCAGGAAGATGATACATAAGCTTTAAATCTTGCGCAGCGAATGATCCTATGAGCCCATTTCCTTGAACCTTGAATTGTCTGTTGTTCATCTCTGCATTGTCAAGTATCCATTTGATCATATCTGTATATGGTAGAATTTTGGGCCTTGCTGCTATCCAGTGAAGAAATGAACATTCTAGCTCCTCTAAGGACGCCTCAGAAGAGCGTTGTGAGCCCGCGACAGCATCAACCTTCATTATTCTAGGATTTTATTCTTCAAGCAGCCTGTACATGCTTTCCCATGTCGATATCCCTGCGTCTCTGTTACAGGTTGTGTCTGTATACAAAGGCGCCATCTCCTTCGTCTTTTCCTTCGCCTCAGAGCCTTGAGCTTTATTTTTCTTTCCCATTTCTTCCTGCGTTTGGCTTTGAATCGTCTTAGCTCTTCGTTCCTGCAGATTACGAGTGAAATGGAAATGACTGATCAAGAAAGGTGATGGGAGAGCTTTAAATGCAACAGATATATCAAATATGCCACCTTACGTGAAGTAATTCTTTACAAAAGCACGCGTCCTCATTTCATTTAATAGCTGACAACTAATTCATTTACTATCATTAAAAACGCATGATCTTGAGTCAGATTATGGTAAGTGGCTTTTCTTTGAATAGCGTGCCCAAAAGATTCGTGATGAAGAGATTTATGATTTTCTTACGTAACATCGCAGATCGCGCCATCACAAATCACACCATCGCAGATCGCACGAACATAATATCGCAGCGATCGCAACATCGCAGGTCGCAGAAGTTTAATGTTTGCCGAATCTTGCCAACTCATTTCTGTGATATGCGATCTTGCGATCGGCGTTATCGCAGATCAACAAATCTTGAAGTTTTTCCTTATGAGTATTACTTTGTTGCGATGCGATATTATGCTTAACACGAGAGTCTTGCACATACCGATATTATAGAGAAATGGAGGCATTTCCTATCTTTTTTTGCAATGCGGTTTTAAAGATATTTCTCTTATTGTAGACTTAGGTTAAAAATATTCAAAAGACCTTCCTAAGCTTACGATGGTAACCATTATTTTGAAGAAAGGAAACTCTAGCTTTTTTCTTTAGAATTTAACTAAGGGTCCCCATTCATTTAGTATTTTGGATAACACTTAAATGAACAAGGGGGGGGTGTTGCTGGCCACAACACTGCCTTAAATTGGATCTCTTTTCATGAATAGTGACACCAACGATCATCTTCCAACCTACTTGCACAGTAGTGCATCCCCTTATGCGCGATCGCGACCCTTGTGACGTACTGACCCTGCGCATAACCTCCTTCCCGCGCAGCTCTCCTACAGACTCGTTTTTAGTCACACCCTCTCTTTCAACTGTTGGGAGCACTAAGACTATGCTTCCTACAGATAGCCAGGCGGTCACACCCATGGTGCGAGGCTTCAAGTCATCTTTTAGTCTGGTCTGCGGGCCTTCCTTAGTTACCCTTGTGTTAGTCAGCACCTTGTGTTCTTCCTGATACGGTGCGCTCCTCTGGTTACTTTGTTTGATAAGGTGCGGTGGTAGCCATGGTAGTAGAGCTAGAAATTCTCGGCAACAATCTTCTAATGCAGTGGTATGGCTTCCCTATCTTTTCCTGCCCTTCCATTGACGTGACATTTTGCGCAATTTCAGTCTCTAGCTTTCTGATTTCCACGTCTATTACTATGCTTTTCTTCTTCAGTCGTGCCTGCGCTTCTTCGATCTCACGAAGTTTTAAGTTTCCTCGCTGAATGTCTTCGTGAATCTACATATGTTCGTCTTCGCGCGGTTGCATAATTTCTTCACACTGGTCCTTGCATGCTGTCCCAATTATGGGAGTTGTGGTATGGGGATACTCCTCTGCTCTTATGGTTTCATCTCCTCTTGTCATTGTTGGGAGCGCGAATGGGATCGCTTTCGTGCTCCACTTTTTTCTCATGGCCCTATAGGCCCATTGAACCCCTAGTACATGCAGGTCCCAGTTAGTTCGTCTTGCCTAGTGAACTTTGTTCATGATTTCGCAGAGCTTTTTGAATGCCCTGATGTGTGATAGTTGTTGCTTTTCCTACTGCCACGTCTGGTTCTGATTTTCGATCCTTAGTCTGGGACATCCTTGCACAGCACCCATCTGCACCCATCGACACAAGTGGGCACGCAACCTGCTTCATCTTGGCTGCTCGGCTCTTATTCAACGTTGGGGACTTCCAAATTGTAAGTGCATCCATATTCTACATTCACGCTAGTTTCTAATACTCTTCTGATGTGTACTCCACCATCGTGCAAGTGTCCCGCGCAATTCCCATTCCAGCGCACCGTACCGTTGCTACTCTGGTACTGCACTTTCAAATTTGTGTAAGAATTCATCCACCGCTGTTACCCCATTATATCTTGGCAGTTCCCTTGTTTCTGTCATGACACACCGCAATGATCTAATCGTCATGTTGCAATTCAGCTTTGTTACTTCGTGCAATCGGTTCTGCTAGCATTCTACTTCTTTTGAATCCAAAGTACAGGAACTGTCACCTTCCCACGAGATTCTCCCATCTGTAGTCGGGTTCACCCAATCCTGATCTTGCACTATGATCTAGTAAATGCAATCTAGCTCATCGTTGTTGTCATCGTCGCACACAGATTCAGTGTAGCGCGCTCCTTCGGCTGGATCTAGTAGAACTACTACAAGTAGGGACTTTTTCTCAAATATCATCTTCTGCTTCTTCAGGTTGATAACTCCATTCATATCAGTGGCCCAGTCTATTCCTAGGAATGAGGGATAAGGGTTGTTGTCATCCACAATCTCTATCACTTCAAAGTCTGTCTGCATGCTCAATATCAACTCTTACCCCATGCAACCTCCCCATGGGCAAAATCTTATGTTGGTTCGCCATTTGTAATTGAATAGGGGACCACTGCAATGTGGGCCTGCCCATGCATTCCCATGTCTGATTTGGTAACAAATTTGCGTCCAAACCCAAGTATAGGATTACCTGATCCATCTCATATTTCGCCAATCTGCATCGTTAATCTCATTTCCCTCCCAATGTGCAATGTATGTTTTCCTAGTTTCCAGACTACGTGTGGTTCACCCGACCCTGCGCACCGAGTGATCAGCTCCTGTAGTCCTTTAACTACCCTATTATCGTGCAACAGCTTCATGCATGTCTCTAAAAAGGTAGTAAGCATAGAAGGATCCATTCTTAGCTCTGGTTGATCCTTACTACCTGAAGTAGAGGCCTTCATGAAGCTCTTCTTAGCTTCCATAAATGTCTCCTTTGCGTGTTCCAAGTCAAACTCAGGTTCCTTTGTAGGAGCCTTGCGAACCCATGTATCTTCCTCAGGCTGCTTCCCCTTATCTTCCCCTATGGTCGTGCCACTTCTGAGCACCATATTCACATTTGGGTCTTCTTCACACGGTTCAGACCTCATCATTTGAATATTTTGAGTTGGAGTAGGCTGAAGTACTCCTTTCTCATGCATCTATGCGATCAACGTAGGACAATCTACTACTTCATGATCGAATTGAGCATAGTATGAACAAGATATTCTTGTCAGGTTGGTACAATCGCGGGCATAGTGCCCTGGTCCTCCGCAATTGTAACAAATTAATTGTCCGCGGCCCTTCCTGGTCCCATTCCTCCTCGTCCTCGACCTCGGCCCTAAAATCCAGCACGTGCCATCCCTGCCGCTGGGTTGAGGCCTCACGTTTCTGTCTGCATTCTATAGGCTGGGGTCCGCTCCATCATCAATTCGTAGCTGCGACAAGTACGCTTGTCGTGGCCCACCAACCTATAGAAATTACAAAATAGTTGTTGCAGAGTCTATGTATACTTCTGCAACAAATGACAGTTATTCGTCGTGTGCTTTCCTCCTATCTAACAGATTGCACACCATAGTACGGGTGCTGCACTTGGCCCTGCCTATGCTTCTGGTCTCAATGGCATTAGTCCCCCTCCTGCCAAGTAGTTTGTGAATACTGGATAGTGGTCTTTGTCATGGCCCTAGCCTTTACATTTTATGCACCACACTTCTTCGCGCGCCTCCGACTATGGCGCCCTATCCTGCTTCGAACTCTGCACCTCCAAGCATAGATTTTGTAGTTGTGTGTGGATTTGTTGGACTCCTAACCCCGGATCTTGTATCGATGTTTCATGTAACCTCATCACCATTTCCAATGCTTTAGCCTAGGTTGAAAGCTTCTGTTGTGACAACGCCATCCTCAAGTGTGGTTTCAAAGACGCCACAAACCATGCGCAGTGCTGCTCATCCGTTAGTGTCATATTAGCCTAGCGGATTGTACTCTTCAGCCACTGATCCAAATCCCAAGTGGTCTCTCCTAGAAGCATCACAATCTCTTTAAATTCGATGATTAACTACGTCTTTGATTTCGGATGGCTAAATTCTCTGTTCAATGCATTTTGGATCTTCGTTATTCCTGCATTTGGGTGATCGTTAGAGTGCTTGATATACCATGTCAATGCACGATCTTGCAATGCTCTCACCAATGTAGCCTTCTTGATGTTGTCGTCCGTGACCCCTTGTGCTTCCCACACTACTCTTACCACGAGCCACAACTGATTTGGATCCTCATTCCCTATTGTGGTTTTATTATAGATCTTAACGTAATTATGTGGGCCCAATATTCTTATTAATCATTCAACACTTATAACCAGTACACACAATCATAAACTGTAAAGAGATGCAGAAATATAATAGAAGCATAAACACACAGGGATTCATAATCAACTTATCTCTTATTAATTCTCTATCCAAGTACAATCCCAACTTTGCCCTATGAACTCAACTGCAGGGGTCCACGCACACAGTTGTGGACTCTACCAGGCCTCTGCACACTTAGCTGCAAAGCCTCTTTCTACTACTACAACCCAAGACTCAAACTTACAAACTCAGATCTAATTCAACATCCAAAAACCCATATCATTTCTCAAAGTTAAGACTATGACCCCCTTTTACCCTTAGAGCCTTGCTCTATTTATACAATCCCATGGTCTGCGGACCATGGGTAGGCCGACATACCATACATTAATTTATATTATTTTAGGGCGGACAACCAAAGACTTTCATGCTCCACACCAGCATTTTGCGGGGTCTTTACATCACATTGACCAAAACTCAGGCTTTAAGCCCCGAAACCTGCTATGGGGGGATCCACTATCCAACACTTGCAGCGTCGAATTGCATGGAAATGACTGCTCGCACATGAATTTTGACATCTGCACTCCACTTTGAAAAGTGGTTGAGAAATGAAATGATCAAATGGAAAATATGATTGACCATCATATTCATGGCGTCGAATAGGGTAAAATCGACTATTAAATTTATTAATTTTGAGAAAATGAAAATCTGGGGCTTAAGGAATCTTTTAGATTCCCTCCTTCGGGTCATCTGAAGATCTGTTGCTCAAATCAAAATTATGACTGCGCCATGAGGTTTGTGTCACTGCGAGGTGTAAGATCGATATAAAATTTGTCCAATTTGGACTCTAGCAAATTTCTTGTGCTATTCCCAGGTTCATGGTTCCACCTGCAAAAACAATTAAAAAATGTGTCTCAGTTTCCATGCCCTCCTTCTGCCTCCTGGAACTATGTCTGCTTGCAGTTCCACCATTGGTCCACTCCCGTTCTGTCCTCTTCCCTGTCGCATTGAAAAGAAAGCTTTTATAAACTTCGTGGGTGGATTTGTTAATGAAAAGTTCGTTGGCCTGTTGGTGGCGGAGGAATCTAACAAGGTAGAGGTTCTAGGTTCCAACCTGCTCACACCCACTTTTAACATAGGCGCGGGCCAAATTTTTAATGGTTATGGTGCAATCTTTTGGTGCGTTGTAACTGCCATGTTATATGGCACTATTTGGTGCATTAAAATGGTGCATTTTGTTTGGTGTGTGGGTTGTACATGGGGCTGCTCGGTGGGGGCCGACCCATGTGGGTTGGGTGGGTTCAATCCCTATCGGCCCCACATTTAATATAAGGCATTTGGTTGTGGTCTTGGAGTGTGGGCCAGGTCCACCGGAGGTGGCCCACCCACCCCTTTAATATTGTTTAACATATATGGTGGTGTTTGGTTGGGGGTCTGGCGGGGTCATGGCCGCCATACTATTTAATAAACATTTTTTGTTATAGCTACGGTTGGGTCGGTGGGAGTCATGGCCCTTTGGCCCTTTAATAATTAATTTTTTTTTTTTGTAATATAGTTTGGGGGTGTCGGGGGTGGTGGCCTGCCACCTCATTTATATTTAGTTTTATTTTTATTTTTATTAAATAGAACATTTTTTTCGATTTTATCTAAAATAACAGATATTATACAAATTAATGACCAACAAATTCGCCACTTTCGGGAGCTAGGTTTCATGCCCCGGGGTCAATCAAATTGTAGGACACTTAAACCTGGCCCACAGTCCAACTTTGACCAAAATTTTGACTGGCTTGTTCTCCCTCATACGAGCTCAAATCAATGAATCGTTTGCACCGTTACGATCAGAACGACAAGATCTACGCTCTGGTACTAGTTCAAAATCATTTTGATCACTTTGATTTTCGAGCTTCCATAAACCCTCTTTGTCCTATGTGTGTCTCTAGAGCCACCTGGATCACTACAGGATCACAAGGTTCATTTACAGATTCGTTGTCCATGATTAGGATTTTACGATTTTTGGCCCCACCGATATAGATCCCTGAAATCTCCACAAAATAGCCAAATAAATTGGCTCTAATACCAAACAATCTGTAAACTGTTGTGGATATTCCACTGGACAGTTCATCACAATAGATCTGATAATATTATATTAAAAATTTGAGATTCTACACTATTATAGTTTTCTTTAATTTCTAGATCTGTAGATTTTATTGTAATTAGTGCATTCATGCAAATGGAAATTATGCATAAAAGTAGAGAACGACAAAATAAGCTCAAACTCACATAAGACACAAGCTATGTTCTCTGGGAAACCCTTTCAAGAGAAAAACCTAGCTGAAAGGTGAGGTCGCTTCACGCTCTTTCTCTATCTAGAAATATGGCTGTAGGTACAAAGAAGTAATGACTATGGCCCGTGGGTTGCTATAGTACACAAGTCCTCTCTATGTTCTCTACCTCCTATATCTCCTAGCTATCATTGCTCAACTAAGGAAGAAAATTTTGTTGAAAGAATGGAATGCCTCTTCCTCCTAGTGGCTTGATCATAACATAGCCCGATAGCCTGCTAGTGGTTAAGTTTGACTATATAAAATCTTAACTAGAGTTACAAAATAGACTCTTCTAGAGTCTTTTACACAACAACCACGTGGCTATCTATTTTTCCATGAATAATGGGGGTTGACACAGCGTCCTCCTGAACTATAGGTGTGAAAACAAGAAGGTCAACTTCTAAGTGGCATAAATTTTTCACACGGACTCTGATTGACATGCTTCTTGCGTCATTGGAAATATATTTGTGTGTAGAATACCATGATTAAGTTCCTACAATAAAGAGGCAAAGTTTTACCCCCAAAAAATGTTTGTTGATGCCCCAAAATGCTCCCAAAAATTTTTAGACATCGACTCGCCAAACTAGGCCTCTCCAGTAAAAACGATCTTATGAGTTGATTCCTCCACTTTTTCCACTCCAAATGCATCGAGATGGATTGAAAACAATATAATGATCCAATTATGATCAAGATGTTTTGAGCAGGTACTCAATTATACAATAGTTTCAAGATGCAATTCCCACAGATATTTCAGAGTTGCCACCTCACAAGGAAGTAGACTTTTTTATCGAGTTGGTACGAGGGGAAGAACCAACATCTAAGGCACCTTATAGGATGAGCACACCTGAGTTGGTAGAGTTGAAGTTATAGTTGAAGGAAATGCTTGACAAGGGATACATTAGGACAATTGTATCACTATGGGGTGCACCGGTGTTGTTTGTGAAGAAGGATGGTACTCTTAGGGTCTGAATTGATTACAGGCAGTTGAACAAAGTGACTATCAAGAATAGGTATCCGTTATCAAGGATTGATGATTTGTTTGATCAGTTGAAGGGAGAATCAATATTCTTAAAGATTGATCTGAGATCCAAATATAATCAAGTACACATTAAAGAAGATTGCATTCACAAGACAACTTTATAGAGCAGGTACAAACATTATGAGTTATTTGTAGCTCCATTTGGTTTGACTAATGCTCCAACTACTTTTATGTACTTGATGAATAGTGTGTTGAGCCCTTATCTGGACAAGTTTTTTATTGTGTTCATTGATGATATATTGGTATATTCTAAACATAAAGAAGAGCACGTCAAACACTTAGCCACAGTATTGAGATTGTTGAGAGAGCATCAGTTGTATGCTAAGCTCAACAAGTGAAGTTTCTTTCAGACTGAGGTACATTACTTGGGACATGTTGTTTCCAAGGAAGGCATAGAAATGGACCCAGAAAATGTAAGAGCTATCATGGGGTGGGAAGCTCCTAGGAATGTGGATGAGGTGAGATTCTTCATGGGGTTAGTAGGGTATTATAGGAGGTTCATCAAGAACCTCTCGCAGAATTTCGTATCCTATCACACCATTGCAAAGGAAAGGAAATATGTTTGAATGGACAGAGGAATTGATGAGCTTCATCATTGGGTAACTATATGGACCTTAATACACCTCCTAGCTTATTCAAATCAACTCTTCTCATAATTTCTTACATATTTTGATTATATTTTTCTTAATGAGATGAGTCAAAGTGAGATATTATGCATAGTGGACTAATGTGAATTGATTGCAGGTTTTTGAGAGCAATTCATGGAGATTTTGGCTAATTAAGGGTTGAAACTCGAATGAGACAAGGAGGAGAGATTGTAGGGGATAGATCCTCCTCATTTACTCCTCACTCATTCGAATATTCCTTCATAAAATCACACTAGCTCGGAGTCACAAGTAGTCAAGTCATGAAGATCAAAAGGCATCCAAGCCGGTGACAGTTAAAGAACCATTTCATCTCGATTTTGGGAGCTGAGCCTCCCTATAATTAAGGATTCATTGGATACTTCAGTTGTATAAATAAAGAGGCCTAGAGCCTCATTAGGATTCAAATTTTTGTTGTAAAAACACAGGGCATTTTCGAGTTCAAGACTTGTGGAAGAAATTGTTATGTAATTTTCTATTTTGATAATGAGTATAAGCATTTCCTTGATCCAGCACTGAGTTGAGTCAAATGGCTGAAGCTCTTGGGTTAGGGCCCAACCCTAGCAACAAAGGCTCCTCTTCTTTTATTTTTATGCTTAGTTGATTTCATAGATTAATGGTTGAATTGTCTTTAGCATTATTTCATTACAAGTAGTTGTGGATTTGATTAGTTTGCTTCCATTTGTGCATTGCTTCAGCATTAGCTTAGGAATATAAAAAAAGTTGTTAGTAGGTGGATTTGGACTCACTCATCCCTTTAGGGACCATGGTTTGCGGAAAGAGATCCTATGCAGCCCCAAAAAGACAAAATTCTGATTTCGCATGGAATTTAGGGTTTTTTGTTACTTAGGTCAGAATTTTACTAGTTTTCAAGAATAGGATTTAATTGTCATTTATGCTATCTGTAGTCTTACATTAGATCTCATCAAAGTTTCATATTATTTTGCAATTTTTCCCATGCATGAAATAGGCAGTTAGCTCATGAAATTATGTTTTCCTTAGTTAATTGAAATCCTTCTTGTTTACATGATTTATGGGTAAATGTCAATGATTGATGCAGTGAAGGAGTTTCAAAATTACAGAGAGATTTCATGATCAACAACTCCATCCTAACCTCATCCATCCATGGTTAACAATTTCCTTCACTAAATCCCTCACTAAATTCATCATTCCACAAGAATACTTCTCCAAACTTGTTGAGCAAATCCAACCATCTCACAACTTTGTTTTTGAGTTCTAGAGGAGTCCTAGGCACTCCCTTGCTTCGTTTCATCCACCATTCACCTTCCATAAGCCTTACATCACCTTCAAAGTCCCTCCTCTTGCTCTCGTTTGTATCATGTAGGAATATAGGGGATCTTGTAGGAATACAAGACATCCTGTAGGTTGACCTGTAGTGGCTTGCTTTGAGGCCGAATTGTGGAAAAAGCCCCTAGGAAGCTATAAAAGGACCCCTATTTGCCTCCCAATCCATCTAACCAACCACCATCATCCCTAATCCACCTGCCACATCACCAAAAGAAGTTAGCTTTCACTCTTTCACAAAAAAAAAGACAAAAAGGAAAAAAGAGTTATTTTGTTCATTTACATGCACAACAGTAGAAAGTTTGATGTTTCAAATTGCATGCCTAGGACAGTAGGATTTCACATATGATAATTTAGCATTCTCTTGAAGAAAATCCTCTTAGCATTTAGATTAGATGTATGGTGTGTTTAATCATTTGATTTTCAGTCTTTTCCTTACCGCAGTAGACAAGATTTCTTTTAATGTAGATTTCCCTTTTCCTCATTGGCAATCAAGCTTCTTCTGAATCAATAGAATTCTAGTTTGAAAAACCTTAGTGGTCTATCGCCAACTTAGCAGTAACAAAGAGTAGACCCATCACATTTACTTGTGTATACAACACTATCACCTCCAAGTTTGTACAAACACCAGGTTGATAATGTAAACTTGGTAGCCCCAAGGTTTACAACATTATTGCTACAATACTAGTGCTCATCACTTTTTGGCGTCGTTTCCGGGGAGGTGTCTGAATAATGTGTGATTTCTACTTTCTTTCTTCCATTTCTTATCTCTGACATTCTTTTTTTAGCTTCATTTCTGGAAAAGTAATTTAGTTTGCTTTCTTTTCAATTCTGCAATTGATATTTCATTCAAGAAGTTAGTTTTCATTCAGTTAGTTGGTTTCCATTCAGTTTGTGATTTCAATTCTCCAGTTATTCTCAAAGATTAAAAAAAGAACAAAACAAAACAAAAAAACTTCTTTCATGCCTCATAGGAATAGGGATAACTTAGGAAAATTTATACCAAATACCCCCACCGCTTCAAACAACCAACGTTCCCTCTTCTTTGGTGGCTGTGAATTGGAGGACCCCTTAGGTGAACAACCAGAGATATTTGAAGAGCCTGCAGGGGGAGAAGAAGAAGGATAACCCATTCCAACTAACCTAATCGTTGAAAATAGAAATGATAGAGGATATAGAGAAATAATTGAGGGTTCCTTTCCCATCAGAGAAACTAATGGGGATACCAAGATGAAAAACATAAGCCCCTCTGCTCTTCCTCATTTCCATGGCCTAACCTCAGAAGATCCAGACACTTTATTTTTTGAGTTTGTTCTCATATGTAGAACTTATTATTACACCAATGATGAGAAGAATTTGAAACTATTCACATCCACTCTCAAGGATGCAGCTTTATGTTGGTTCATGGGTTTACCTGGGGATAGCATCACAACCTGGGCTCAGATGCAGCAAGCCTTCAACAACAAGTATCGAGACTATTGTAGGTCCAAAGACACTAAAGAGGAAATTTTTAGGATGACCTTAGGGCATAATGAATCCCTAGAGGATTATGAAGAAAGATTTCAGCTTAGCTACAAAAGGGCCAGGTGCACACTTGATCCTGATTCACTGAAGCTAGTCTTGCTTAGAGGGGTAAGGGAAGATATTTTGGATACCCTAAACCTGCTAGCAGGAGGGGACATCTACCAGCTACCCTATGGAGATATCAATATTGTCTTTAGGAATCATTCTAGGGTAGCTAGGAAAAATGGTAGGGGTAGTCAATCAATGGCTAGTGCATCCTCTTCCAATACATCAATCAAAGGTGAAATTGTAAATATGTTAGAATATTTCAAGAGTCAAATGCTACAAACCCTTTCTCTATAGATGGACACAATGTACATCAAGAGAAAGAAGGAGGAAACAGAGAGAGCCTTAGCCATTTTCTACCCTAGATGCACAAGGAGGCACCCTAGGAATGAATGTCCATTGAATCTGATTGAAGTATGCTCGGTCTATGAAGAAAACCACTCCATAGACAAGTGCCCTTCTCTACCTGGACTAAAAGTTGTGTATCAGGGAACTGAAGGGGTGACTGAATAGCTTTGCTACATAAATCAAAGGAGACCTCATGGGCCTCGGCCATACCAGTAGGGCATGCAAGGGTCATCCCATGCATATTACAACCATAACCAAACCACATCCATTCCCTCTGGGGGCCCCCATGCTCATCCCTCCTGGTCTACACCTCCTCCTTGGTCTTTTGCACCTCAGTACCATTCCCAGCTGAGAAGCCAGTCATTTGAGCCATATGCTCTGGCACAGCGTCAGTGGAATGCATCGTCCCAGGGGTGGAGACCCCATACAACAATGTTACAGCTTTATTTCCTTCACCACCTACTCAACCATAGATTTTACACCCTGCTCCACCTAAATAACCTCAGATGCTTACCTAGCCAAATCCAAACCCGAACAACAGACAGGCACAACAAGTGTATAGTGGAGAGACATCCTATCCTACTTATGCTATGGAGATTCAGGAAATCAACCTGAGATCTAGGAGAGTACTCCTGGACAACCAACCTCCACCTCCACCTAGGGAGAGTGAGGAGGAAAGAGAGGAAAGCATGCCTAGAATAAATCCACCACCCTTTCCTGAGAGATTAACTCAACCAATCCAGCCTACCCTAGAAGAGAATGAACTTCTGGGTGAATTGAAAAATCTATGTGTCAAAATTCCACTTCTCCAATCCATAAAGGATGTACCTATTTACAACAAGTTGATTAAGGAGAAGTGCTTCAAACATCTAGGGAGGCGAAAAAGAGACACCCCTACCATTAATGTCATTGGACAGCTGTTCGACTTAATGTTGGGGTAGGTAATTTGCCCAAAGTATTTGGACCCTGGAAACCCTGTAGTAGATGTGCACATCAATGGCACCATTGTCCCACACACTTTGATTGATCTTGGGGCTGCCATTAATGTAATGACTAAGGACACCATGCTTAAGCTCAATCTCTAGGGTTCATTGAGAAATACCACAATAGTCTTGCAACTTGCAAGCCGTTTCACAGTGACCCCTGAGGGTATTGTGGAGGATGTGAAGGTCTCCATTGAATCTTGGGAGTACCCTGCAAATTTCCTAGTTCTCCAGCCTAAGGCCAAGCTTACTGGCTATCCTCTCATCCTTGGGAGGCCTTGGTTAGCCACTGTCGATGTCTACATCAATTGCAGGGCTGGAAATATGACTATCAAAAATGGGCATATGTCCAAGTAGTTAGTCTTGTACTTTCCTGCTCAGCCATCTCTAGAACATGACTTAAATTTATGGCTAGAAGAGGAGGAAGAAGATGAAGTATACCCAGCCCAACTCTATACCTTAGAAACAGCCATGGGAGGAGGACAATTGGATGAGGATGATTTGATTGAACACATACTCCAAAGTCCAACTCCCAAAACCTTGTCCTTAGAGGAAGTAGTAAAGGAAACCCAGAATAACCATCAGATTTATCTATGCTTAGATGATTCAAACCCTACTCGTGTCAAAACCATATAATTCAGCCCTGAGAGAACTTTGAAAATCAACCCATCTCTTTCTGTACACCAAAAAGAAAAATTGTGCAACATGCTAAAGGAACATCTAGATGCCTTTGCTTGGAGTTACAAGGAAATGAAGATAGTGCACCCCTTAGTGTGTACTCACCACATTTATATCAAAGGTTGAAAACCAGTCCGACAACCCCAAAGGAGAATGAATCCAGCTCTCAAGGATATAGTCAAAGAAGAACTGCAAAAGCTGCTAAATGCAGGATTCATTTACCATATCTCGGACAGTGAGTGGGTCTCTCCTTTGGTGTTGGTTCCAAAGAAAAAGGGAAGTGGAGGATTTGTGTCGATTACAGAGAGTTAAACAAAGCAACAAAGAAGGACCATTTCCCTCTACCTTTCATTGATTAAGTGCTAGATGGCCTGGCACAGGAAAAGTTTTTTCTTTCCTAGATGGGTTCAGTGGGTACAATCAAATCCAGATCAGCCTGAAAACTAGGATAAAACCACCTTCACTTGCCCTTGGGGTACTTTCACTTATAGGGTCCTTCCTTTTGGCCTATGCAATGCCCCTGCCACTTTCCAGAGAGCAGTCCTGAGTATTTTTTCCGAGCTAGTCCATGATGCAATAGAAATTTATATGGATGATTTTACACCCTATGGGTGTGATTTCCAAGAGGCTATTTCCAACTTAGATAAGGTGTTGAAAAAATGCATTGAAATGAACCTGCCCCTTAATCCCAAAAAATTTGAGTCCTTAATGACTGCAGGGACTGTTCTAGGTCATTCAATATCCTAGAAAGGACTACAGGTGGACCCAAATAAAATAGCCATCATCCAAAGGGTCCCACCTTCTCAAAAACATAGATATGTCAGATGTTTTCTAGGTTTAGATGGATACTATTAGAGGTTTATAAAAGACTTCAGCAAGTTAGCTTCTCCTTTATTTGGGTTATTGGCCAAAGACTATGAATTTTTATGGTCAAAAAATTTTGAAGATGCCCTGGACACCCTAAAGGACAAGTTTACCACTGCACCTATTCTCTGAGGCCCAAATTGGGCCCTTCCTTTCCATATACATGTTGATGCCTCTCACAAAAACATAGGAGAAGCTCTAGGCTAGATAGATGACAAGTTACCTTATGCCATTTACTTCATTAGTAAGAATCTATCAAAGGCCGAATTGTACTATACAGTAACGGAGAAGGAGCTTCTAGTTGTTGTGCATTCATTGAACAAATTTAGGCATTACATTACAGGTTACCAAACATTTGTGCATACTGACTATGTTGCAATTAAATATTTGATGAATAAACCTAATGTGAATGCCCGGATTATTAGATGGTTACTTTTATTACAATAGTTTGATCTAACTATTATTGATAAGCCTGGCAAGGAGAATGTTGTTGCAGATTTTTTATCTAGATTAACTTTGCCTGCAGGGGAGGAAGAAATGGCTGATGATCAGTTACCAGATGAACACTTATTTTCCATTTCAGTTCTCTCTCCATGGTTTTCTAACATAGAAAACTTCTTGGTGTCTGCAGAGTTCCCACCAAATTTGTCCTCCAAAGAGAAAAGTAAGAATGTGAGGAAGAGCACCCCATTCACTTGGATTGGGCGACCCTCTTCAAACTAGGCCCGGATCAAATTCTGAGAAGATGTGTCAAGGAGGAGGAAGTCTTTGACATCCTTCTGACTTGTCATGATGGGCCTTGTGGAGGTCACTTTGCAGCCAAGAGGACAACATTCAAGGTGCTACAAGTTGGGTATTATTGGCCCACTCTTCATCAGGATGTGAGAAGGTATACTAGTCAGTGTGATCGGTGCCAAAGGATGGGAAAGCCTACTCCAAGGGATGAAATGTATCTACAACCTCAAGTGACTTTCAAGCCATTTGAAAAGTTGGGCATGGATTTCATTGGACCTATTGACCCTCCATCCAGGAAAAATAAGTTCATCATTGTGTGCATTGACTATTTGACCAAGTGGGCTGAAACCAAGGTAATCAAGGCAACAACAGAGGAGAAAGTGGTTGAGTTCTTAAGGGGAAATGTCTCTATAAGTTTGGGTCATTAATCAAGGTAGTCAGTTTACATCGCACATGATTGAAAATTTGTCAAGCCATCACAAGAGCAAGCATATAACATCCACTCCTTACGACCCACAAGCTAATGAGCAAGTGGAGGTGACCAACGGAGCACTAGAGGGCATTATGATGAAAGTGATTAGCAGCAATAGAAAAAATTGGGCAGATATATTAGTTGATGCCACTTGGGCCTACAATAACACCTGGAAGACCACCACTGGATTCGCTCCCTATAAGTTGGTCTATGGGAAAAAGGCCATGTTGTCCATTGAATTTGAGCACAACACATTGAGAATGGTAGCACAACTAGAACTAGATCTCACCAGTGCACAACAAGAGAGATTGATCTAGCTGAATGGGTTAGATGAGTTTAGAATGCATGACCTCCTACACACAGAGGTGACTCAAGTTCAAAGGAAGTTCTGGCATGACAAGAACATAAAGGAAACATAATTTCAAGAAGATGATTGGGCTTTGTTGTATGATTCCATATACAAATATTTTAAAGGAAATTTAAGGACTAGATGGTTAGGGCCTTATGTCATAGCGAAATGTCATGATAATGGTTTAGTGAAGATAAGAACCATTGATGCAGAGGTTATTCCTTTATTCGTCAATGGGCACAGATTGAAGGTCTACAAGAAGCCCTTGTCAAAGAAATAATTCATTGATGGCATCAAAAAGACAGTGATGGTGGTGGAGCAAGTCTTAGCTTCTACCATATTAAGTCACTGAAAAAGAGAAAGAAGAAAAAAATAAAAAATAAAAAAAAGAGAAAAAATAAGAAGACTCAGGTGAAAACCTCCATGAGGCACTTGAGTCCCACTGTTGGGTTGAAAACCTCTTGAGGCAGCCCAATGGTGTTAAAACAAAAAAGAGATAAAATTATCTCTTGGTGAAAACCGCTTTTGAGGCACCCAGGTGGTGAGCTCCAGTATTGCAGCAATGATGCTGCAACTCCTGGGACTCCCTACTTTACTTTTATCAACCCGGTAGTTCGTAACAAACTTGGAAGCGACGGTGCTATATGCACAAGTACTAGCTCTTACTGCAGGTTGTCACTTGATCAGCTGGCACAAGTTCGCTAGGAGCTTAAGCCAACTTCTATGAGTTCTTAGAAGAAGATTTTAACTGTGATGGATGAAAGCTAACTCAAAAGAGGCTAGTCTACTTGCAGAAAGAAGATGAAAGCTGAAAGGAAATGCAAACCCTAGCAAACCCTAGTTTTACCGACTAACCCTACTTGTGCAAGAAAAGAGATGTAAAACTACTGAAATGGATGCCATGGACTATTGCAGAGGTAAAATACATGTTTTTAAGCTACTTCTGAAGGAAAATATGGAAAAATCATCTTTTTGTATTTTTGAGCAATTTTATGCAGAATTATTATGCATGTGTTTTAACTATTTTTTACTGTGCAGAGGTTTATTGGTGAAAGGAAATGGAGTGGGGGTTTGCAGGAGGTTGGGAAGGTGTGGAGAGGACCTAAGGGGTCCCTAGCACCCTTCTGTAGATTTCCACTGTGCTCAAATCTCAAAAAATCGCTCGCGTTATCTTCTACAGGAGGCTGCAAGGGATCTACAGGAAATTCTACAGGAAGTTCTACAGGAACAGGCCGAAAGTGGTTTTTAAAAGATTGATGGTGGAAAAAAGGTGCGAAAGTGGAAATGAAGTGTGGATAAGGATGTTAAGAGGTTTAGGACCTGGTAAATGAAACTCAAGAGTGATGAAGATCGTTGGATTTGTTCAAGGATGAAGAAAGCAATGTTGCACAAAAATGTATAAATTAGGGCAAGTTGGGAAAGTGTGACAAATGAAGGAAAGAAATATTGAGTGAAGGACTGGAGCAAGTTGTATGATGGAGGAAGGGTAGGTAGGAATGTCTTACAGGTGCTCTGCACACTACTTTCCAAAACTAATCCAAACAAAGACTAAAAAAACAGAGATTTATCTATTTTGACCTAATCTGCCCTAAAAACCAGAAATATGATGAGCAGAAGTTTATAGACAGAAAATCATCCAAGAGAGCTATGGTAACTGAGCAAGAATAGATCTAAACATGAAAGCACAACTAATACCAACTTTTCCAACTCAAAATATAACACTAGCAATTGCATTGGAATGCAAAAACAGTGTTTTTGTGGCAGCAAGTGTGCCTTGGTCTCAATTCATGGTCCCAAGGAGGGAGAAATGAGATCAAAGACTGCTTGGTAGCCTTTTTATGGATCTTTTATGTTACCAAACTGTCAAATAAACCTAAAGCATGAACAACTATCTTAATCATCAAAAACAACCATAGAAAATTTTAAGGGCGAATGTTCGCCCTTTGGCGAAATTAAGGGGTTTTAAATTTTTAGTGGGTGAATATTTTGTATCATAACACATTTTTACAAATCACCTCGAATAGCCCACCTTATTTTAAGGGAGAGGGTAAAAAAGGTAAATTTAGCCCTTGAAACTAGGAGTTACAACCTTCCATTCGCCCATTTTCAAGAATAGGTTTTATTTAAGTGAATCCTATGGGCCAAATCCCATATTTATAAAAGAGGTATGGTAAATTAATAAAAATATAAATAAATCAAAGGTATGGTAAATAAATAAATAAAAAATTATATTTACTCCATAAGTCACCTTATATACATGCAAGGGTGTAAACAAATAAAAATATAAGTAAAGTGGAGATATGGTAAATAAATAAAAATATAAATAAACTAGACGTATGGTAAATAAATAAAACCTCTTTTTATAGTTTGTCCCTAACCCTCGTTCTATTTATGAAGGCTCAAGAAAGAGGTTTTATTTAAGTGAATCCTATGGGCCAAATACCATATTTGTAAAAGAGGTATGGTAAATTAATAAAAATATAAATAAACGAGAGGTATGGTAAACAAATAAAACATTTTTTTATATTTACTCCATAAGTCACCTTATATTTACAAACACTCAAAAAATGTGTTATATTTAGGTGAAACCTATAGGCAAAATACTATGGGACAAATACCATGGACTAGATTGTTATTAATACCATGCAAAAAAACATTATTAACCCTAATATTAGTATTAATAAAAAAAAATGGCACATGGTATTGACCCATGGTATTCACCAAAATGGCACATGGTATTGACCCATGGTATTCACCTGGAATGTAGCCTATTTAAATGGGGGAATTAAACCAACATAGATCCATCTTTACTCTAGATCTACTAACCCCGGAGAGGTATCAAATATCGTGATATGCAAACTAGAATAGAGTGAAAAAATATTTGATCCCTCTCGGGGTTTGGTGGATCAAAATGGATGTTGTAATTTAATGTATGTTAAACATTTTAGGTTGGTTAAAATAAAAAATAAAATAAAATTCAACTATTAATTTTATTAATTTTTATAAATTACTAATAGTAATTTTTAAGCTCCAGGTTTATAATAACCCGTGGTATTAACCCATGGTAATACCATGTATTCATGTGAGCATAAACTATTTAAAGGGGAAATTCTATCATCTTAGATCCATCTTAACTATGGGTCTACCAAGTGCTCAGAGGGATAAATATATTTCATCCCCCTAAGAGTGGTAGATGTGGAGTTAAGATGGATATAGGTTGGTTTTTATGATAATGAATATATTAAATAGACTTAGGAAATTATATTGTAAAAGCATCTTAAGGTGAATAGTTAAAGCATAGACATTGGACAAGTATATTTTTATACTTCTATTTTAAACTGAAACAAATCCAGGGCTAAAAGGAATGGATTTATTGCACTAGTCATCCTTCTAAAACTTTCCAATATATGCTGGAGTAAACAGATTGTAATTTGGGTAATTTTTATAACTGCAAACAGGAACATACTTGTGTATTGGTAGGGTGGTTACGAGGTCCCTAGATGTGATGAATTTGAATTTTCTTGGTTTTATATATAGTATTAGGTTTTTTCTCATGCTTTCTGTGAATGACATGGGTGAATTTTATCTTACACCCACTAGGTTATCGATATGTAATTTCAGTAATTTTGATTTCAAAAGATACTTTAAAGAAATGCAATGATTTCATTTGTGTATTCAATAAACACAATATTCTAATGGAATTCTGCATTTGTGGTTTACCTATATAGATTCCATGGAGAAGTGTTAGTGGTGTGACATCAATTGTCCTCAAGCAGAGGCTTTAGTTTTACTCTTTTTGGAAGCAAATACTTTCTTCCAACATTTTTGAGTTCCATGAAAAATTTGAAAGTCCTAATAGTATTCAATTATGGGTTAAAGAGATCCACACTGAATGATCTATTGGCCTTATCTTCACTTAGTTTAAGACTATTCACTTGGAGAGCCTGCATGTGCCCCCACTTCAAGAGCATAGTAAAGTCATGTAGAACTTAGAGAAGCTATCTTTAAGCATTTAGTGAAGAATGGAAAAATGTCTGGGTTCAATAACAACCAGTCGAGCATTAAGCTTCCAATAATGCTAGATTTTAACCTGGAGCACTTTTGTGATTTGGAGGAGATTCCCCCTCCTATTTGTGACACAGCTTCAGTTGTGAATTGGACTATTACTAACTGTCATTTCCTTCGAAAGTTACCTGATGACTTGGGGAACCTCAACTCTTCAAGAATGTTAAGGAAGGAAAGAAAGTACATTATGCTAAGTTCTCTTATGCTTTTCAAGTTTTTCTTGGATATCTACAACGTTTCAGGTAGGAAAGTACATTCTGTTAATGAAAATTTGTCTTGATAGAAAGGCCCAATTTCAAATTCTAATGCTTTCAAAAAACATTGTATAACTATAATGTTTCTAAAAGGAAAGCATATTTTTTCAATTTAAGTATCATGATCCCATATTCCAACTTATTTTTCAGTAACCCATTAGGCTTTGTAGCTTTGAATAAATCCATGTCTTTTGATAAGATCCTCTTCCAAATTAGAACGCAGTTTCCTTTTGGCAATAACCACATACAATGTCTTGATTTTGCTATTGAGAAAATAGAGGTTTTGAAACAAGCTTGTGCCATACAAGGACTTGATTCATTGATTATGTATCAATTATGGCTCTTGATGTAACAATGTCTTGATTTTGTTGCTTGAAAATAGAGGTTACGCTTTACTGTTTCACATAATTTATTACAATCTTTCCATAAGTATTGATTTGTAATCTCAGTCACTGAGGGATGACAGTAATGACAAAGGCAATATTCTATGGTTTGAAGTTACCCTCTTACTAAATATTTAAATATATCACCACAATTTAACTGTTAGTTAAAGGAATTGTATTTGATATGTGAACAATTCATTGCTTGATTTATAGATTTTGATTTTTTCCCTTTTTTATTTTTTTCTCAGATTTGGTATGAGATATCTTCCAATATTTGGGTTCCCTAGTTTCCCCACCATAGCTATGAGGTTCAGATGCTATCATTAAATATTCTCAGAATGTTACAACTTTTCTAGTAAGTGTACTTTGAAACATTGGTGTTGCTTTTCCATGGTGTTAATGCAAATAAGCACTACAACTAGTGCCATTATTTAGATTAAGTGTCGAAATCTTGGTGGTCTTGTAATGATGGAGTGATTGTTTTCTAGCTACTAAGGCCATATGCATTTTTATCTCTTATGTTGTCCTGAGATATTCAAATTCAAAATAAGAATTGAGGTCTCGTTTCCACTGTAGATTGCAGTCAGTTTCTTGAACATAATATTATATAGTAGATTATATTTTACTAATCAAATGTGGATGTGATCCCTCGCAGGAAAGGAAATTCAAAGTGACTTTGATTTCACATTGATTTGTCAAAACATCCACACAGGAAAGGAGATTCAAAGTGACACTGATTTCACACTAATTTGTCAAAATGGAGGCAAGAGAAAAGGAAACTTTGTATTCAACAATGCTCTTAATTTCATATGTACATGCACAGACATATTAGTAGAAAATATTGAAGGGTTTCCTAGGTAATATTTTCCATTCCACTACATTCTTTACAACTTGTAAATAAATAACTCGGAACAATTCATTACACTACTCGTTATTCTTTATTAATCAGTGGTTAAGATTTTGATATTGAACTGGCTAAGATTTTTCTTCCTTCTGTGAAATTGTGTGTTCTATAATGCTTCTTTTCCATTTACTATGTATAGCATATAAAGTGTGTCTAATGGAGTAGGAAGATTGGAAAGTCTTGTGATCCTTGAACTATGTTACAAGGCAAAAACCCAACGGGGCAGGGTAGGTGCATCCCCACAAAGGGGTCACAAATACCAAAGTTGGTATTGGCTAGTGCCTTGAGCTAGAAAATTTCCTTTACCCTTGTATTAACAGTGAATCCGGAGAGGATTCTAATATTATATTTATAAGATTTATATTAGTTAATATTGATGAATAAAATTCATGAGACATGAGCTAGGATGTCCTTGCAAGGTGTTTGTTGATTATTGGAAGCTATGATGGTCATTATGTCGGGATAGGTGGTCGCACTCCCTTGATCGTGAGCACAATTGTGATCAAGATGGAAGACTTCATAGTCTGGATTGATTGTTTAGCAGTGATAATTAGTGGACTCATTCACAAAATCTTCTATTTCACTAATCCTTTTTATAGAGTTGTCAGATTCAATTTCCAAAGGTTTTAATTACACTATAGAGTTGAGTTCTGAGAGAGTTGTGATTCACAGTGTTAAGTATAGCAGCTATGACATTTGAATGAAGACAAGCATAGTAGATGTATCAGACTTTGTTATAAGCTTACCTGCATATTATAAGGGACTTGGTTGGCTTTTTTATAATTTTATAAACAAGTTCCATTTCGTGGAAATGTGAAAAAAATAGTGATATTGCCACCATGTGGCTCTTGTCATATATGGTTTTATACTTTTTCAAAAAATTCTCTAAGAGTTCACAATGCTAAGATTCACTAGGACCTTACAAAGTTTTATTATTTAGTGAAAGACTCACCAAGATCTTACAAGATTTTATAATTGAGTAAAATATTCGCCATGCCTGGTGAGAGATTTGCCAAAAAATTATATATACATATTATATTATTGATAAAATCGACTTCCATTTTTCCTATATACCATGGAGATTCACCCATTTATTATACATATAAATTTAGGGGGGGGTTCTTAAAATTTTCCCTGAAAACAACCTAAGTAATAAAGCAAGATTTTAACCTAAATAATAGAAATTATTTTATGAATGCAAGAAAAACACATAAAAGTACACAAAGGAGGTACTGGACACTTCGGTTGGGCCCAAACCCAAGAGCTACAGCCTCCTAAGAAAGATCAGAGCTGGTGCAAATCTAGATTCATCTTCATTGATCAAAAAAATAATAGTTACATCCCAAAAATTGTCTACAAGAAGAAGCTCGAAAATGTGCTGATACAGGGCTGCACTAAAGTGAAAAAATAGACTAACAAATGATTAAACTACTAAGGCTTGAAGCCTTCCTACTTATGCAAACGAGGACTCCCAACAATCCTCCTTAACTTTAGGAGCTTGGCTGCACAAAACTACAGTTAATCAGCCACTTCACTAGACCTGCTCGGTTGCCCCTTAAAATATCTTTGGTGGGCTGTAGAACTCTGAGCTGATGGTGGAGAACTCAAGGAAGGGGTCATTTAGTGCAGGAGACACTCCCCCAACAAATCCTCAGCCTTGTTTCTTCGTATTTGGTTGCCAATCTGCTCATAAATGCTTGATCTTGGCCCAAAAATGTCAAAAAATCTACAATAAGCACTTATTAGACCTTGTGGTAAAGTGACTATTCCCATTCACACAATTAACATAAATATATTCAAAAGCATGCATAAAACTATGGAGAATGGTGGATTAAATGAGAATAATAGGCAAAATGAGCCCATATAGTTACCCATTTCTGGGGCTCATCATCACCCCCCCGCTGAATGTGTTGCTCATCCCCTAAGCAACTAATTCAATTCATCATCTTTGATCACTTTGACTGCCTCTCTGACATCCCAGGCCTCTGAGGTGATGTCCTCTTCCCTATCATGAAATCCTACCTTTCTGTCTACTTCCTCCCATTGCCTTTGCTCCTCTTCTTCCTTGACCCATTCTAACAGCCCTAGCAGTAGTGGAGGGCTAAACTTAAGGCCAATCCAATTGGCTTTCAAGTTTTGCATTGATTGTTTGTATAGGGGTACTCTTCTCATAACCTCCCTCATTCTAGTTGGGGAGTGGTACTCTCTTATTTTTAGACTATGGGACAGTGTGTTCCATCTCCTTGTGTAGGCATGAATGTAATTATCACCAAACAATCTTTCCATGTATTCAAAGTGAGCAATGGCATGAGCTTGCCTTTCAACATAGTCAGGTGTGATGTGAGGGTTGTCTACAAGGTACCGATGGGAATATATAAGGGTTCAAGAATATTCTGGTTCTGCCCTGATCATAAGTGGCTCATTTAGTTCCCTGGCCATAATCTTCTAAATCTCTACTCCCCTCTTTTCCTCATGGCTTAACCAAGAAGCCATGGCCATGAGTTGCAGATCTCCTAATACAGTGTTTGGGTCCCATAGATTCATGTTAGGAAGTGCCAAGTTGTGTAAATAGAATTCTGCTAACTTGGCCTTATCTTCAATTGAGCTACTATCACACAATTGCAGAAACTGATTGTAATTCTGAAATGGAGTAGTGCCCCTTTGGGCTAATGTGTTAATTTGAAATTGCAACCATTGGTCTTTAAGATATAATGCATAGGATTTAGTAGGTTGCCTACACTGTAAGGCTTCTACTGCCCAACTGGCCATGCAGGCCATTTGGGCTTCTTTTTCTTGCAACTGCTGTTTTAAAACTTGTATTTCTTTTGCTGCCTGAGACTCCTGTTCTTGCAGCAGTTTTGTTAGCATCTCCACATTAGCTTGTAGCTCTCCCTCTTTCTGCTATTTCTCAGTTGTTTCCTTGTCTGTTGGAGGGCCTTCTTGCTGCTGTTGCCCTCCCAAAATGGACAGCCTATCTTCCTTATGGACTTCCTGTAGCTACAACTGCTTTTTCAGCAGCTCATTCTCCTCTTGTAGTTGGGCTCTTTTGCAGCTTTCTATGTGCCTCACCATGGCCAATTCCCCTCTTAATTCTTTTAGCTTATCCTCCATGTGGCCTATGTCCTCAACTCCTTTAGATTTGGCGATTTGCATCCATGTGTGTGTTCTAATCGTCTCTTTCTCTAGTTTGAAAAATAACGGTACAACAAATTTCTATGGGATAATTTTCCCACCCTCCAACAGATTGTAATATGAGCCCAAATTAGGCTAAGGGGTAGGTTCAGGTATTTCTTCAGCTTTGCTCTCCCTTGTGACTATTTAGCTACCTTCTCCTCCAATTTCTCAATCTCTTTTAACTTGGCTAGAGTTTCCTGTAGAGATGTTTGAGCTTCCTGTAGAACTGCCTTTGACTCCATCAACTTAATTCTCTCTTTCCATGTGAAGGTTTTTGGGCTTCTTCTTTGTGATAGATATCTTAGAAGGAGACTCTTCCTTCTTTTTAGTGGGTGAGTCCTCAATGACAATTGGTTCCTTGGATGGTGGCTGAGGTATGCCCACTTTGATCCTTGTGGTTTTTCTGGCTTTAAAGTACATGGAGGTCTGCTTTTTTATTTTTCCTTTTTGTTTTGTAGGTGTGCATAATGCAGCAAGCACAGCTGCTGCTTCCCTTGTCAACATTTCAGGGGATTTCTCTTTATGTTGTTATTTTCCTTCACATCTTGTAGAAATCCCTATGCCCCCTATTTCTACTTGTGTCCCTGATATCTCAGGGTGTGTCTCTTCTTTCTCTTGTTGGGTGCCTGCCTTGGCTATGGCAGCCTTCTTTTGGGCTTTCTTGGCCTTTTTCTTTCCAATCTTTGTCCTTTTTCCCTTCTCTGTTTTTGTTGTTTTCTCCTTTCTGTCTTAGGCTCAGCAGTCTTGTCAAATTCCTCTTTTTCCTTTTGTTCTTCCTCTATTTTGCCCTCTGCTTGAATGTCTTGTGCTCCCTCATCAATGTTCTTCTCAATTTCTTCAGTTTGCTCCCCCTCATCACTGCTGGATGGGCTGATGTTCTCAGCCAAAGTTCTGATGTTATCATCCCTGGACATATTTATGAAGATTTCCCAAGCTATGGGGACAGTATAGGTGTGTAAAGCATCTTCCACCAACAATTTGATGAGTCCATGGTGGGCTAACTGATCTGGGACTCCTGCATTTAGCTTTGTACCACATTCAATTAAAGACTGAAGGAGGAAATATGGGATGCTCAGTTTCTTAGCTAGAGGCAAGTCCATCCCATACCTCAATTCATGTAGCAACCTGAAATGATAACCATAAATGATGCTAAACCTCCCTTCACATGTGATATACTTCATTATTTGATAATTGACTTCACTCCAAAGAGGAGGCAAGCTTGTCCTCCTGACCCCGTTTTTATCTTCTACAGGATGCTCCTCAGGCAGAATTTTTTTTTCTTAGCCACTTGTCCCAATGATTTCTCCTCTTTGCTCCAAGGGAGCCCCAATGGTAAACCGGTAATTCTATTGATGAAATCATGGGTAAGTTCTAGAGTCAATCCCCTAAAACTAACTGTGGCATGTGTCTTCGAATGTGGTCTTACGACATCAAAAACTCTTCAGTCACCTCCTCATCATAACCCTGAATTCTGTCAGAGAAGGATATCCAATTTTCCCTGGTGAAAAGGTCCACCACCTCAGGGTGCTCATACAATTTGCTAGAGTTTAAGGGTTCTTTCCTCATGAATCCTCCTGGCATGGTGTTGAGTTTGGGTTTTAACCAGAAAGGAAAATGCTCAAGTGGGAAAAAAAAACAGTTAATCACTGAAATAGAAGATAGCTGAATTCAGTTTTTTCCTGAACCCAAGAAGGAATTTCCCATGTGCTTCCTTACAAAATCAAATGGCAATAATTCCCCTGTTTTCAACTGCTGTCACCCTGAATTTGATTGTTTATTTATGAAAGGAATTTTTTTTTACAGAACAGAGCATAAGGACACAGGTTCTTTTCTCAACACATAGATAGATATGTAAATTTGGTTTTTTCACACACACATAGGCTGGTCTCTATTGCTGCATGTATATTCCTTATAGGAGAAATTGAAAAATGATGAGGAGACTTCGGATGCAGAGAAAGAAGGAAACTGTGTAGACTCAGTGAAATATGCAGACAGACTTTCACTTTTTTTCAATGTTCAGGCAGACTTTTACTCTCATTTTTCAATCTAATGACGTTTTCAATTCACCACCTTACACAAAAAAATCATGCACAGAGAAGTTTTCCTGAGCCTACCTCGTTTTGAGCTTGAAATTTGACGAAAATTCTGGGTTTTCTTTCTGTAGAGCTGTTCTCTGCCTTTCCTGTAGAATGAAACTGTGCTTCTTGTAGAGTCTGATAGGCAGGAGATTTAAAAAAAAAAGGCAGAGATTTGGCGAAGGACGACTGGTTAGCTACTCTGGAAGCGGTAAATACGTACTCCACTCAAGAACGTTGTGATTGCAGAAAGAACAAAGGGTGGTGAATGTCTTAATTGAGCTGTTTTTTATCTGCGGGCATGATTCGTGGTGAGGAGATGAGGTGGCCAAACTGAACCGTTGATCCTACGTCATGGTCATAATGTTTCTACATGTCGTCTAACCACCATCACCTCGCTTACTCCTGTTATCTTCCGCCACCACTACCAGTCCCAAATATTTCTTCCTGAATGGACATTCCACACGTGCTGGCTATGTATCTGATCGACAGTTTTGAATTTGACGGGGCTCGTTTGGATTCCACGAGGATGTGTAACTGACCGAGGGTGGCTAGTTAACTAGCCACTGATTCCATTCAATTTGAACCATTCCCATAGTCACACAGCCTTAAAATATGATTCATGTAATTGAGGAATAGGTTTAGGCACTTACCTGTGCAGTTGCAGCTGTGTTATGCACATTTCGGATTTTGGAACCCATTTCTTCATTGTTGTTGCTGCTTGCACTCTGCATGCTCGGCCTTGAGGCTGTTGCTGATGTTCACACGTTCAAATAGAGCTCCATGCATGTTTCATATGCTATACTTTGTTGTCCCTGTCTCTATAGTATGTTTTTTAGAGGGATCTGTTGCTATAGGAATCCTGTAGGATTTCCTATAACTGCTTCTCCTTCTGAAATTCAAGCTAAAATGAGTAGGGCCACAACTGCTTATGAGGGTATCGGCTGATAAGGAATCACAGATGGAGGGTATCAGGTATGGTGAGTGAAAAAACTGTTGTTTTGATTTGTCATTAAAATTTTGTTTACAACATGAAAAAAACAGGATTTTTGTATGTGACTGTGCAGGGACATAAAAACGAGTGTAATGGAGGTGTACAGAGATGGAAAAAGGTGAAATATGGTGAGGGATGGAGGTAGGGAGGTTCATAGGCCTCATAGATAGATTTCAACCCTCGAGTCCTCTTTTGAGATCGATTTTGGCTTGTCTGTAGCTTCTACAGGATCCTCCTGTAGAAGATACAGAGCTTCCTGTAGGATGTGGAATTTCGGACCAAATGAGACCAGATCTTGGAAAGGGTAATGATGATGGAGGAATGGATTGTGAGGGATGAATTCATCCTGGTCATGTCCTTTGTCTTTGTCTTGCGCAGTCCTCCTAAAACCTGTAATGACCTTCCTGCAACCTGCAATTTATTCAACAGAAATTAGGTTTATTTTTCTCTTTTTCTTTTTTTTCCTTTTTTTTTTGTCTGAGACAGCTGGGGCGCCTCCACGAGCTTTTCACCCTCACTGTTTGCCCTAGGTGCCTCCAAGAGGTTTTCACCTAAGGATCTTTTATTCTTTTTCTTTTTTCTGTGTTTTTTCTGTTTTTCTTTCTTTCTTTTTTCTTTTTTTTGTTTTTCTTCATGGTGTAGGTGGAGTGGAGACAGGGATCTGCTCCATTACTAATACTAATTTGCCAAGAGTCTCAATGAACTCCTGCTTGGAAAGGGGCTTCTTATAGATTTTCAATCTATGCCCATTGACGAGCATGGGGATGGCTTCTTCATCAATAGTCCAAATAAGAACTGAACCATTGTCATTACATGTTTCCACTATATATAGTCCCAGCCATCTTGTCCTCAGCTTGCCCTTGAAATCCTTGTATCTTGAATCATATAGCAGTGCCCAATCCCCTAGCTGAAATTGCTTTTCTTTGAGGTGCCGGTCATGCCATATCTTTCTTTGAAGTTGGACCACCTTTGAGTGGAGAAGGGCTTGCATTCTCTGTTCATCTAATCCATTCAGCTGAAGCAATCTTTCCTGTTGTGCATGGCTAAGACCTAGGTTCAGCTGAGCTGTCAACCTCAATGTGTTATATTCAAATTCTATAGACAACAAAGCCTTCTTCCCATAGACCAGCTCATAGGGTGTGAAACCTGTTGTAGTTTTCCAAGTAGTGTTATAGGCTGAGGTGGCCTCAATCAAGTGATCTACCCAATATTTTCTACTACTGCTCACTACCTTAGTCAAAATCCCTTCCAAAGCTCTGTTAGTAACTTCCGTCTGTCCATTTTCTTGCGGATGATAAGGGGTGGAAGTTCTGTGCCTAATCTTGTGATGAGTGAGCAAGTCTTCAATCAGGATAGAGGTAAACTGACTTCCTTGATCTGTGACTAATTCTTTGGGGTAGCCAAACTTGTAGAAGATATTTTCCCTCAAAAACTCAGCTACCTTTTCTTCTGTTGCTGCTTTGATTGCCTTTGTTTCTGCCCACTTTTTCAGGTAATCTATGCACACAATGTTGTAGGACTTCTATTTTGAAGGAGGGTTGATAAGACCCACAAAGTCCATGCTCCACTTCTCAAATGGCTCGAAAGTCACCTGAGGCTACAAGGGCATCTCATCCTTTGGAGTAGGTTTCCCCATCCTTTGACATCTGTCACATTGGCTGATGTATCTCCTGACATTGATGAAGAGTGGGCCAATAGTATCCTACCTGTAGAATTTTGAAGGCGGTTCTCTTTGCTGCAAAGTGGCCTCCACAAGTCCCATCATGACAGGTTAGGAGGATGTCAAAAACTTCCTCCTCCCTAACACACCGCCTCAAAATCTGATCTGGGGCAAGTTTAAAAAGATTACTCCCAATCCAAGTGAATGGGGCACTTTTCCTCGCGATCTTGCTCTTCTCTTTTGTGGACAGGTATGGCAGAAACTACTATGCTAAAACCAAATAATTTGCTATATCAGAAAACCATGGGGAGTGTACTGAAATAGCAAACAAGTGTTCATCTGGCATTTGATCATCCACCATCCCTTCTTCACCTTCAGGCAAATCTAGTCTAGACAGAAAATCAACAACAACATTTTCCTTATCTGGCATATCAACAATGGTCAAATCAAATTGCTGCAATAAAAGTAACCATATAATGATACGAGCGTTTACATCAAGTTTGTTCATCAAATACCTAATTGCAACATGATCAATATGCACGAATGTTTGATAGCCAGTGATGTAGTGTCTGAACTTGTTTAGGGAATGGACTACAGCCAAGAGCTCTTTCTCGATTACAATATAGTTTAAATCTGCCTTGGACGGGTTTTTACTAATACAATATATAGCACACGGTAGCTTCTCCTCAACTTGTCCTAAGGCTACTCCTATGGCTTTGTTTGAGGCATCTATGTGAATGTGGAAAGATAGGGCCCAGTTTGGACCTCTCAAGATTGGGGCAGTTATTAGCTTACCTTTCAAAGCATCTAGAGCCTCTTAACAGTTGTCAGTCCATATGAACTCAACATCTTTTCCAAAAATACCAAACAATGGAGATTCTAGCTTACTAAAATATTTAATGAATCTTCTATAATATCCTGCTAAGCCTAGAAAACTCCGAACATCTCTTACCTTTTGAGGAGGTGGGACCCTTTGGATGATAGCAATCTTGTTGGGAACCACCTATAAACCTTGCTAAGAAATTGTATGACCTAGCACGGTCCCTTCAATCATTAGGAATTCACATTTATCACGACGGAGGGACAGGTTCATCTCAATACACTTGGCTAAAACTTTCCTCGTGTTAGTCAGAGCTTCTTGGAAGTTAGAACCATAAGGGGTAAAGTCATCCATATAGATTTCCACTAAATCATGAACCAGCTCAGCGAATATACTCAATACTACTCTCTGGAAAGTGGCAGGAGCATTACACAACCCAAAGGGAAGGACCCGGTAGGCAAAGGTACCCCATGGACAAGTGAAAGTGGTCTTATCTTGGTCTTCCGGGCTGATTTGGATCTGATTGTGGCCGCTACACCCATCTAGAAAGGAAAAGAACTTCTTCCCTGCCAGGCCATCTAACACTTGATCTATGAAGGGCAAAGGGAAATGATCCTTCTTGGTGGCTTTGTTAAGTTCTCGATAATCTACGTAGATTCTCCACTTCCCATTTTTCTTGGGCACAAGCACCAAAGGAGAAACCCACTCGCTGTCATAGATGGGATAGATGAATCCCGCATCCAGCAACTTTTGCAGTTCTTCTTTGACAATGTCCTTAAGGGTTGGATTCATCCTCCTTTGAGGCTGCCTGACTAGTTTACAATCCTCTTTAATGTAGATGTGATGGGTGCAGACTGAAGAGTGGACTCCCTTCATATCTTTATAGCTCCAAGCAAAAGCATCCAAATGGTTGTTCAATAAGCTACACAGCTCTTTCTCCTGAGAGGTGGATAGGGATGAGTTGATCTTCAAGGTTCTTTCAGGATCAAATTCCACATTCCTAACTCAAAGAGAGGTCAAATCAGCCACACAGAGTTCAACTAAAGCATTGCCTTGGGTTTCTTCCACCAACTCTTCTAATGGCAGCACACTGGGGGGTGGATTTTGAATCAAATTCTCAATAAGATCATCCTCGGTTTGAGGACCTCCCCTGGTGGCTTCCACGGTGCACAATGGGGCAGAGTAGACTTCATCCTCATCTTCCTCCTCCAACCAGAGAGGTAAGTCATGTTCTAGTAGAGGTTGGGCAGGAGGATATAGGACTAGCTGTTTGGACATATGCCCATTCTTGATGGTCATGCTCCCAACTCGACAACTGATGTAAGCATCTGCAGTAGCTAACCAAGGCCTTCCCAAGATGAGGGGATACCCAGTGAGTTTTGCCTTTGGCTGAAGGACCAAGAAGTCAGCAAGGTACTCCCAAGAATCAATGGAGACCATGACATCTTCCACAATCCCCTCAGGAGTCACAGTGGAGTAGTCTGCCAACTGCAGTACTGTCGAGGTCTTTCTTAGGGAACTCTGAAGGTTAAGTTTGAGCATAGTATCCCTGGTCATTACATTAATGGTAGCCTCTAGATCAATCAAAGTGTGGGGCATTATGGTGCCATTGATGTGGACATCGACTACAGGACTCCCAGGGTCCAGATATTTTGGACAGATTACCTGTCCCAACATCAGGTCAGACAGTTGTCCTATGAAATTGATAATTGGAGCATCTCTCTTGTGCCTACCTAAGTGCCTGAAACACTTCTCTTTGATCAACTTATTGTAGATTGGTACATCTTTTATGGCCTGGAGAAGTGGTATTTTCACACATAACTATTTAAGTTCTCCCAGAAGTTCAATTTCTTCTAGGTTTGGTTATGTGTTTCCAGCTAGTCTCTTAAGAAAGGGTGGAATGGCTTTGGGTTCACTTTCATGTTTCTCTTCCTCATCCTCCTTAGGAGGAGGTTGTCTATCTAGGAAGACCTTCCCAGATCGTAGGTGTATCTCCTAAATCTCCACAGCATAGGTAGGGCATGTGGTTTCTCCAGTATATACCTACTGGGCCAGTTTGTTATTGGGGTTCGGGTTCGGTTGAGCAAGTATCTGGGGTTGTCTTGGAGGATCAGGAGGTAATGGTTGTGGTTGAGTAGGTGGTGGAGGAAAAAGAGCAGGAGGAGAATTGTATTAGGGCCTCCACCCCTGATGAGATGCATTCCACTGAGGTTGTGGCTGAGTGTGAGAATGAAACAAGTGAGCAGTTGGTTGAGTATGGTATTGAGGAGGATACGACCAAGGAGGGGGTGTGGACCAAGAAGGATGAGCAAGGGACCCCAAGAAGACATGGAAGTGGCTTGATTGGGGTTGTAATAAGTCTAGGATGTCCCTTGCTTCCCTGTTGGTAAGGTCTGGGTCCATGTGGCCTCCTTTGGTTCATGAAGTAGAGTGGTTCAGTGGCTCCTTCGACCCCTTGGTACATAGCTTTAAATCCGGGGAAGGAAGGGCATTGATTTGTAGGATGGTCTTCTTCACAGACAAAACACACTTCTACAGAGTGCAATGGACATTCATTCCTAGGATTCTTTCTAGTGCACTAGGGACAGAATATGGCCAAAGCCCTCTCAGCTTCCTCTTACTTCTTTTGGATTCACAAAGTATCCATTTGCATGGCAATTTTCTGTCTCATCTCACTTTTGAAATCTTCTATCTGATTTGCAAACTCATTTTTAAGGAATGAACTAGATAAGGGGGTACTAGCTAAGAGTTGACTTCCCCTACCTCTCTTTCTAGCTGCCCTAGAATGGTTTCTAAACACAGTCTTTATGTCATCATAAGGTAGCTGGTAGATGTCTCCCCCGGCCAGCAAATGGAGAGTATCTAGAAGGTCTCCAGGGACTCCTCTAAGCAAAACCAACTTCAGAGATTCGGGGTCAAGTTTGCACCTGGCCCTTTTATAACTAAGTTGAAACCTCTCTTCATAGTCCTCTAAAAATTCATCACTTCCGATGGTCATTCAAAAGATTTCTTCCTTTGTATCCTTTGACCTACAATAGTCCCGGTATTTGTTGTTAAAGGCTTGCTACATTTGAGCCCAAGTTGTGATACTGTTTCTAGGTAGCCCCATGAACCATCGTAGTGTTGCATCCTTGAGGGTAGAAGGAAAGAGTTCCAACTTTTTCTCGTCTTCTACATAGTCATAAGTTCGACAAAGGACAACAAACTCAAACAAGAAGGTATTAGGGTCTTCAGTAGTCAATCCATGGAAGTGGGGTAAGGCTGAGGGACTAATATTTTTCATTTTCTATCCCCATTGGTCTCTCGAATGGGAAAGGTACCTTCTACTCTCTCCCCATTTCCTCTACCATTTCTATGTTCAGCCATGGTCTCAAGAGGAATGGTTTATTGCTCTTCTTCTATTATAGGATCTTCGTATATCTCGGGAGGTTCACCTATAGGTTCTTCAGGATCACTGCCACCAAAGAAGAGAGAAGGGTGACTCAGTGATGTGGTGGGGGTGTTGGGTAGGAATTTTCCTAAATTGTCTCTGTTCCTATGAGGCATGAAATGAAATCTCTTTTTTGGGTGATTTTGGTTGCTTTTTCTCTGCTTGTACTTGCAAAAACTGAAATAGATTGAACTGAAACTAACTAAAATCTATTTTGTTGAAATGAAAATGCAGAATTGAAATGAAAGCAGGAAAGGACTAATCTATTTTGTTGAAATGAAAGCAGGAAAGGACTAATCTATTTTGCTGAAATGAAATTGCAAGATTGAAATGAGAGCAGGAAAGGACTAATCTAACTTGCTGAAATGAAATTGCAGAATTGAAATGAAAGCAGGAAATTGTCTAATCTACTTTTGCAAAATTGAAATTGCAGAACTGAAATGAAACAACTACTCTACTCTTGTTGAAATAAACTACTTAGTAGAAGGTTGTAGTAGAAAATAGAAGAAAATCAGTAATCACAAAATACTCTGATGCTTCCCCGGCAATGGCACCAAAAAGATGGTGAGCTCCAGTATTGCAGCAATGATGCTGCAACTCCTGGGACTCCCTACTTTACTTTTATCAACCCAGTAGTTCGTAACAAACTTGGAAGCGACAATGCTATATGCACAAGTACTAGCTCTTACTGCAGGTTGTCACTTGATCAGCTGGCACAAGTTCACTAGGAGCTTAAGCCAACTTCTATGAGTTCTTAGAAGAAGCTTTTAACTGTGATGGATGAAAGCTAACTCAAAAGAGGCTAGTCTACTTGCAGAAAGAAGATGAAAGTTGAAAGGAAGTGCAAACCCTATCAAACCCTAGTTTTACCAATTAACCCTACTTGTGCAAGAAAAGAGATGTAAAACTATTGAAATGGATGCCATGGACTATTGCAGAGGTAAAATACATGTGTTTAAGCTACTTCTGAAGGAAAATATAGAAAAATCATCTTTTTGTATTTTTGGGCAATTTTATACAGAATTATTATGCATGTGTTTTAACTATTTTTTACTGTGTAGAGGTTTATTGGCGAAAGGAAATGGAGTGGGGATTTGTAGGAGGTTGGGAAGGTGTGGAGAGGACCTAAGGGGTCCCTAGCACCCTTTTTTAGATTTCCACCACACTCAGATCTTGAAAAATCTCTCGCGTTATCTTCTACAGGAGGCTGCAAGGGATATATAGGAAATTCTACAGGAAGTTCTAGAGGAACAGACCGAAAGTGGATTTTAGAGGATTGATGGTGGAAAAATGGTGGGAAATTGGAAATGAAGGGTGGATAAGGGTGTTAATAGGTTTATGACCTGGTAAATGAAGCTCAAGAATGATGAAGATGGTTGGATTTGTTCAAGTATGAAGAAAGAAATGTTGCACAAAAATGTAGAAATTAGGGCAAGTTGGGAAAGTGTGGCAAATGAATGAAAGAAATCTTGAGTGAGGGACTGAAGTATGTTGTATGATGGAGGAAGGGTAGGTAGGAATGTCTTACAGGTGTTTTGCACACTACTTTCCAAAACTGATCCAAACAAAGACTAAAAAAACAGAGATTTATCTATTTTGACCTAATCCGCCCTAAAAATAAGAAATATGATGAACAAAAGTTTATGGAAAAAAAATCATGCAAGAAAGCTATGGAAACTAAGCAATAATAGATCTAAACATGAAAACACAACTAATATCAACTTTTCCAACTCAAAATATAACACTAGCAATTGCAATGGAAGGCAAAAACAGTGTTTTTGTGGCAGCAAGTGTGCCTTGGTCTCAATTCATGGTCCCAAGGAGGGAGAAATGAGATCAAGGACTGCTTGGTAGCCTTTTTATGGATATTTTCTGTTACCAAACTTTCAAATCAACTTGAAGCATGAACAACTATCTTAATCATCAAAAACAACCTAAGTATAAAGCAAGATTTTAACCTAAATAATAGAAATTGTTCTATGAATGCACGAAAAACACATAAAATTACACAAAGGAGGTACTGGGAACTTGGGTTGGGCCCAACCCTAAGAGCTACAGCTTCCTAAGAAATATCAAAGCTGGTGCAAAGCCAGATTCATCTTCATTGATCAAAAAAATAATAGTTACATCCCAAAAACTGTCTACAAGAAGAAGCTCGAAAATGTGCTAATACAGGGCTGCACTAAAGTGCGAAAATAGACTAACAAATGACTAAAATAGTAAGGATTGAAACCTTCCTACTTATGCAAACAAGGATTCCCAACAGTCCTCCTTAACTTTAGGAGCTTGGCTGCCCAAAACTGCAGTTAATCAACCACTTCACCAGACCTGCTCGGCTGCCCCTTGAAATCATCTTTGGTAGGCTGTAGAACTTTGAGTTGATGGTGGAGAACTCGAGGAAGGGGACATTTAGTGCAGGAGACACCCCTCCTACAAATCCTCAGCCTTGTTTCTTCATATTTGGCTGCCAATCTGTTCATAAATGCTTGATCGTGGTGCAAAAATGTCCAAAAATCTGCAATAAGCACGTATTAGACCTTGTGGTAAAGTGACTATTCCCATTCACACAATTAACATAAATATATTCAAAAGCATGCATAAAACTATGGAGAATGGTGGATTAAATGAGAATAATAGGCAAAATGAGCCCATATAGTTACCCATTTTCGAGGCTCATCACTAGGGCAAGCAACTAGGATGAAAACCTCTTGGAGGCAGATTAGTTGTTTTCAAAAAAGAAAAAAGAGAAAAAAAGAAAACTTTCAAAATATTGTTTGCAGATCAACAGGAAGAGGATCAGAGGAATAAAAAAGGATCAAAAGGACCTATAGAATTCATGTTTTCATTCCTCCATTCCATATCCTTCATCATTCCATCATTCCCTCTATTTTTGAACTCATCTAGCTTAGTTTGCAAGCGTTTTGTGTTTTCTATAGGATTCCCTATAAACCTATAGGATTCCCTGAAAACCTACATGATGATCTTTTAGGAATTACAGTGGCTTGGGAATCCGAAGGAAAGTAACCCTAGAGCAAGGGTATAACCTGCTTATGTCAAAAAAATAAGTGTCTACTTCAACATCTCATCATCGTTTCTCTCTCCACCATGATCACCCCTGCATTCATCCAATAAAGTCAATTTCAAAAAAATTACAGTTTAAAAAAAAACAAATAAAAGAGGATAAATCCAGAGAACAAGGAGACAACACCTAAAACTTATACCTCTCATTCACCAATCCCTAGACCCCTTCTCTACCCAGGACAACCATCCTCATGCTCCATAAGTGAAGGATTGATTAAAAAACAAAATTGAGGGAGAGGAAAATACAGGACATCCTATAGGAAATCTTGTAGCAACCTATCCCACAAAATAAAAAATCACAAGTTGTAGTCATCTTCAGCATGGAGATCCAAGGGTCAAATAAGCTCCTCCAGATCTTAGTAGCAGTAGCAGGATCATCAACATCACCATACAGTACCTTCACATCAAAGAAAAACATTAAAGGAAGACAATAAGAAAAAAAAGAAGAGAAAAATGCATGCAGAGAATACACAACAAGGACTTCACTCTCCAACAAAGTAGCATCAAGGCATCTCATCATAAGTATGTCTCTCACTTCAACTCTCTCGTTAGCATAATATGATCAAACATGTAGATTTGTGAAAGAGTTGGTTTTATAAGAAAAAGGTGGCCAGTTAACTTGGCCACCTTCGTTCAGTCAACGAGGAGAATACAATTAGTTCATTACACACGTGGTAGCAGTCAAGTCAAGAGAAAGGAGAGATGAGGTTGAAAGTGGTTAAGTTATGGATGTCCGAAGTGGGAGTTGATTACGAGGTAAGGAGAATGATGATGTGGTAGTGGGACCAACGGTCTAAAAATGGATACTCCTTCGGTTGCTGATAAGCCTAGGTATTGCAGCACGAATGCTGCAACTCCTAGGGCTACCAGCTTTAATTATCAACCCGGTGTTCGTAAAAACTTGGAGGTGACTGTGCTATATACATAAGTAGAAGTTAATGTACTTCCTGTTGTCACTACTCATCTGGCAAGAGACCCCAGGGGTTCCAAGCCAGACATCTATAGGGTCAGAAGAAGCTTGATCTTGATGGAAGGAGAGCAAACCTAGTCTAGGGGAGAGTTATTCTATTGTAGAAATGAAGAAAACAACATGCAAGCCTAACTCACACCAAACCCTAGCTAACAAATTACACAACTATGCTAAGAAGAATAAAAAATTAACACTAACCTATTGTTGCTATCTAAGTTGCAGAAGCAAAAAAAGCATCAAAACTAGGCTAAGGGTTGAACAATGGAAACTAGGCTAGGTCTGTGTCTAAGCGGAAGAAGGGTCGGAAATCAAAATGGTGGGAAGAGGACGTAATGAGCAACAGTGCATGAGGACCATTGGATCAAGCGGGTGAAGGGTAAATGAACAGTTGAGATCAGACAGTAGGAGGGTACGTAGGAAAATGGGCGGACATGGTGGACTAATAGGATGGACAGCTAGGATTATATCGCGGAGGCAATCGGTAGATGAACGGCAGAGATCGGCCAAGCCAGTTGGCGATCAGGTGAAGCAACAGCCATCAGATCAAGAGACAGATCGATGGTGGAGAGTTCAAGGCGATAAAGCGATCAGGTGATGCAACAGCCATCAGATCTGATAGGGCAGATCGAAGGTGGAGATTGAAGCGGGCAAAAGAAAATGTGTGGAAAAGACGAGTAGGTTTGGAGGGCAGTAAGCAGGATATCGCGCACCCTCAAAGTTGTAAATGGTTTTGTAGAATTTTGTGCGATTATCCCCCCCGACTGACATGTAGCATGGGGAAACCGCCCATATTGCGTGCCCTCAGCCTAATAACAATCAGACAGAAATCCATGCGATATCGCGCGATGTCCGTCAGATCTAGCAAGGCAGATCTATAGTGGGGATGTGGCCAAGCAAGTTGGTGAGTGGGTGCGTGAAAGCCGTCAGATATGACAAGGTAGATCAACGGTGGGGATTTAATGGGCAAAAAAAAATTCAAATGCGAAAAGTGGATTGGGTGGCAATTGGTGGGTTTTGCGTGTGAAAGGCTATTGATGATTAAAAATCATTTAAACATGAATTATCATCTCCTGCGCAAGCATTTCGGGCCAAAGGAGAATGAAAGTATGAGTGAGGTCTGAATGACAGAAGGAGAGTGAATAAGTTGATGACCATTAAAGGGGAAGAGCACTATGAAATGACTTCAGCAACTATATTAAATGACAAAACTCCATGAAAATCAAAACCCTGTGTTTTTGGGGTTGCTGCAGGGTTTCTTCCTCACACCATAGTCCCAGAGGGAGGAGGTGAGGCCAAGACACTTGTGAGCAACCTTGTGGATATTTTTCTTTGCCAAACTACTGATTAGATGAAAGCATGAATGGAACAAACTGAAACACAACTACTTTGTTCTACACCACTGTAATGAAACTAGCTACTTAAGTCAGTGAGCAGGAAAGCCATGAATCTGTGCTAAACCACTAGAATGAACATGCATCTACTTAACCAAATGAACAATCAAACCATGCATCTATGCTACTACTGTAATGGAAATGAATTGCTTTAGAAAATGTACAAAAATCATGAATCTATACTGTTGTTGTAATGAGAATGCATCTGATTAAACAAATGGACAAAAAGCAGGACGCTATGCTACTTAACAATACAATAAAGAGGATATTTGGCTTCTAGGGTCGAGCCCTAGCCCAAGAGCTTCAACCCTTTGAGTTAACTCAATGCTGGCTCGAATCAAAACTCATCTTCATTATCAAAGAACTATATTACATCAAAATTGTTACAAAGTAAAAGTTAAAATCCTTTGCTAACTGATTGGCTGACTATCTAGCTGACTGGTAACTAACTAAAAAAACTGAGGTCCTAAGCCTCTTTATTTATACATCTGAAGTCTTAATGACTTCCCTCAAAATCAAGGAGGTAGAGCTCCCAACTTAATGGTAACTTATCCTTTCACTTTCATTAGCTCGGTTTCCTTTTAGTAGGAAGGTTGCTTGTACTTCCACTTGCTTGGTTGTCTTTTAACACTCTTGATTTGATTTTTTGCACTTTCAACTAATGGAGGGATATTCGAATGGATGGGAAGTAAATAAGGAGGATTTACCTCCTGTAATTCCTCTCCCTTGTCCCATCTGAGTTTTTACCAAGGTCTTTTACCATAGTTCCTTGTTTTTACCTTTTATCCCTACATTTCCTTTGCTTTTATCCTTTATTACTACATTACATGCACATTAGACCAAAAAGAAAAATATCCATCTCTAACTCATTTCATAAGAAAAATATAATCAAAAGTATGCAATAGGTTGTGAGAATAGTTGGTTTAACTAAGCTAGGAGGTGAATTAAGGCCAATTAAGGCCCATATAATTACCCAATGTTGAGACTCATCATCGCCCCCCTACTGAAAGTGTTTGCTCATCCTCTAAGCAACTTAGCAGCTCTGGTAGCCTCTCTGACATCTCATGCTTCTGCTATGGTCTTTTCTTATTGTTTATAGAAATTTTCTTTCCTTTCTCCTTCTTCCCATTGATATTCTATGATCTTCAAGCTATGTGGCAGTGTTTTCCATCTCCTTTAGTAGGCATGTATATTATCATTTCTTTAGCAGCCTAAACATATCCTCATAATTAGTGTTTTAATCTAAAATTGCAGCCATTGTTCTTTGAGGTAAGGAGCATAAGGTTTAGCTAGCACTCTATATTGGATGGCCTTCGAGGAGAGGTTGGCTATACATGCTAGTTGGTTTTTATGTCTTTCCCCTTTTGTTTCAATGCCTTCTGCCTCTCTGTTTTTTCTTGATTTTTTTTTTTTTTCTATTCTTGCTCATCTCCATCGGTTTCTTGCTTCATTCCTCCATTGTTTCAGCATCATCCTCCTTGTGTTCTTATTCATCATGTCCCACTGTATTAGTTTCTTCTTTATCCATCTCATCCCGATCTAGCTCTGTATATTCTTTTTTCTTGTTTTTCCTCCTCCTTACTGACAGAAGGACTAACACCCTAGATAAAGGTTTTGATGTCATCCTTTGCTGGTAAGTCATTGAAGACTGTCCATGTTATAGGGATCCTGAGGTTTTGGAGGGCATATCCTTTTTAGAGGAAACTGGCCACCTCTTTACTTACAAACCAACTACCTCTTAACCTTTACAACTTTTGATCACATGATGCAGATGAGTGAGTGAGTAGGATACTTACCTGTGGCCTTAATGTCACGCTGCAAGTGTCAAGGATCAGAGGTGTTGCTGATGGTCATTCTTCTTCCTCCTCTGTTGTCTGCTGATGGTTTCTTGACTACAGATTGGATGTTGTTGTTGCTGTGTAGCTCTTTCTTCCTCCTCTGTTGTCTGCTGATGGTGTCTATGACTGCAGATCAGATGTTGTTGCTGCTATTGTATGGTCATCTTTCTACCTCTTCTGCCATCTGTTGATGATGTCTGTCATTGCATATCAGATGCTACTGCATGTACATAGGGAGTAGGAGTGTGTGTGAAGGCAGGGATGATGGTAATGGATGAGGTGATGCTGTGGAAAACATAATCTTCTCCTGAATTGAAGTAGTGAAGTGAAAAACAATGGAATTTATGGAGGGATGCATGGTAAGGAGTGGGGGAGATGAACATATGTGAGGCAGGGCCCCCTTTGGATCTTCTCTTTTCTCCTTGATTGTCTTTCTTATCCTCCTACAAACAACAATTATGTTTTTTTTTCTTTTTCTTTTATTATTATATTTTTTTGAAAAACATCTAGGCTACCTCAGAGAGGTTTTTACCCTATATATCTACCCTGGGCACCTCAAGGAAGGTTTTAACCTAGGGATCTTCTTTTTCTTTCCTTTTTTCTCATCCTTGGGCTGCCTCATGGAGGTTTTCAACCAAAAGATGGGACTCAGGTGCTTCATGGAGGTTTTCACCTGAATCCTTATTCTGTTCTTTTCTTTCTTTCTTTTTTTAGTGACCTGATGAGGGAGGAGCTGAAACTTGCTCCACCATCATCATTGTCTTATTAATGCTTTCAGTGAACTCCTATTTAGATGAAGGCCTCTTGTATAATTTCAAACTGTGTCCATTAACTAGTAATGGAACGACTTCTTCATCTATAGTCCTGATTCGCACTGAACAATTGTCATGGCATCTTTCCACCACATATGGTCCAAGCCATCTTGTTCGTAGCTTTCCCTTGAAGTCTTTGTACCTTGAATCATATAATAATGCCCAATCTCCTATCTGTCATGCCAGATCTTTCTTTGAAGCTAAATTATCTTTATATGGAGGAGGGCGTGCATTTTGAATTTATCTAGGCCATTCAAATGGAACAGCCTTTCTTTTTGTGCATGACTGAGATATAAATCTAGTTGGGTTGCCATCCTCAATGTGTTATATTCAAATTCAGTGGACAACGAATCCTTTTTTCCATAGACTAGCTCATAGGGTGTGAATCTAGTGGTGGTCTTCCATGTTGTATTATAGGCTCAGGTGGCCTCAACTAGTCTCTCAGCCCAGTCCTTTCTGTTATTGTTCACTACCTTGGTCAGGATGTTTTCCAATGATCTGTTGGTCACCTCCACTTGCCCATTATCTTGTGGATGATAAGGAGTGGAGGTCCTATGTTTGATCTTGTGATGCTTGAGCAGTTCTTCAATCATGCTGGAGGTGAACTGGCTACCTTGGTCTGTGACTAGTTCTCTAGGGTACCCAAATTTGTAGAATATGTTCTCCCTTAGGAACTCAGCCACCTTTTCTTCTATTTCTACCTTGATTGCTTTGGTTTCTTCCCACTTAGTCAAGTAATTGATGCACACAATGATGTGATGTTTTTGCTTGGAAGGAGGGTTGATAGGCCCAATGAATTCAATGCCCCACTTGTCAAATGGCTCGAAAGTCACTTGAGGCTACAGGGGCATTTCATCCCTTGGAGTAGGCTTTCCCATCCTCTAGCACTGATCACACTGACTAACATACTTCTTCACATCCTGATGAAGAGTAGGCCAATAATAGCCTGCTTGCAGCACTTTGAATGTAATCCTTTTTGCTGCAAAGTGGCCTCCACAAGGCCCATTGTGACAGGTTAGAAGGATGTCAAAGACTTCCTCTTCCCTTACACATCATCTCAAGATTTGATCTGGGCCAAGTTTGAATAGATTTCCCCCAATCCAAGTGAAGGGGGCACTCTTCATAATTATCTTTCTCTTCTCTCTGGAGGGAAGGTTTGGTGGGAACTGTGTTGACACCAGATAGTTTTCTATATCAACAAACCATGGGGAGAGCACTGAAATAGCAAACAAATTCTCATCTGGGAACTAATCATACAACATTCCTTCTTCACCTGCAGGCAGATTCATTCTAGACAGAAAGTCAACAACAACATTTTCTTTACCAGGCTTATCAACAATAGTTAAATTAAACTACTGCAATAAAAGTAACCATCTTATGATTCTAGCATTTACATTTGGTTTGTTCATTAATCTAATTGTAGCATGATAAATATGCACAAATGTATGATAGCCTGTAATGTAATGCCTAGACTTGTTCAATGAATTCACAACAGCTAGGAGTTCTTTTTCTTTCACAGTATAGTTTAGTTTAGCCTTTGACAAGTGTTTACTAGTAAAGTAGATGGCATAAGGCAATTTTTCTTCTACCTGTCCTAAGGTTTCTCCTATGGCTTTATGTGAAGCATCGGCATGAATTTGAAAAGGGAGGGCCCAATTTGGGCCTCTAAGGATTGGTGCAGTGGTTACCTTATCCTTTAAAATGTCTAGGGCCTCTCGAAAACTCTTTGACCATATAAATTCAGAGTCTTTGGCCAATAATCCAAACAAAGGAGAGGCTAGCTTGCTAAAGTATTTTATGAATCTTCTGTAATATCCAACTAGCCCTAAGAAACTCCTAACATCTCTCTACTTTTGTGGAGGTGGGACCCTTGAATGATTACTACTTTGTTTGGGTCCAACTGCAGTCCTTGCTGAGATATTGAGTGACCTATCATAGTCCCTTCAGTCATTAAGAATTCACATTTTTCTAGATTGAGGGACAGGTTCATCTTGATGCATTTGCATAATACTTTGCCTAAGTTAGTTAGGACCTCTTGGAAATCACAGCCATAAGGTGTAAAATCATCCATGTAGATATCCACAGCGTCATGAACTAATTCAGCAAAAATACTTAGGATTTCTCTCTAGAAAGTGGCAGGAGCATTGCACAGGCTGAAAGGAAGGACCCTATAGGCAAACGTACCCCAAGGACCGGTGAAAGTGGTCTTATCCTGGTCTTCTGGCCAGATTTGGATCTGGTTGTACCCACTGAATCCATCTAGGAAAGAAAAGAATTTCTTCCTTGCCAGGCCATCTAACGCTTGGTCAATGAAGGGTAAGGGGAAATTATCCTTCTTTGTGGCTTTTTTCAGCTCCCTATAATCAACACAAATCCTCCACTTCCCATTCTTCTTGGGAAATAATACCAAAGGGGAGACCCACTCACTGTTAGAGATGGGGTAAATGAACCCTACATCTAACAGTTTTTGTAGTTCTTCCTTGACTATGTCTTTGAGGGTTGGATTCATCCTCCTTTGGGGTTGCCTGACTGGCTTGCAACCTTCCTTGATGTATATGTGGTGAGTACACATCGAGGGGTGTACTCCCTTCATTTCCTTGTAGTTCCAAGCAAAGGCTTCTAAGTTTTCTTTCGACAAATTGCATAGTTGTTCCTCTTCTAATGTAGAGAGAGATGAATTAATCTTCAAGGTTTTTTCTAGGCCAAATTATATGTTTTTGACTCGGATTGGGTTGGAATTGGCCAAGCATAAGTCAATTTGATGATTGTTCAGTGTTTCCTTTACTTCTTCTTCTTCTAGTGATAATGGACTAGGAGTTGGACTTTGGAGTGGGTGTTCAATTACATTGTCCTCATCTTGCTTTCCTCCTCCTATGATGGCTTCCAAAGTATACAGTTCAGCAGAATAAAGCTCATCTTCTTCCACCTCCTCCAACCATAAAGGTAAGTCATGTTCTAGGGATGGTTGAGCAGGAGGGTATAGGACTAATTGTTTGGACATATGCCCATTCTTGATGGTCATATTCCCAGCTCTGAAACTAATGTAGGCATCAGTTGTGGCCAACCATGGCCTCCCAAGGATGAGAGGGTAACCAATTAGCTTAGCCTTAGGCTGGAGAACTAGGAAATCTGCTGGGTACTCCCAGGAATCAATGGAGACCATCACATCCTCCACAATTCCCTCAGGGGTGACTGTGGAACGGTCTGCAAGTTGCAGCACAATTGTGGTCTTCCTTAATGACCCTTAGAGGTTAATCTTGAGCATGGTGCCATTAGACATCACATTAATGGCAACCCCAAGATCAATCAGAGTGTGTGGGACAATGGTGCCATTGATGTGGACATTGACTACAGGGCTTCGAGAGTCTAAGTATCTTGGACATATTTCCTGCCCCGGCATTAAGTCAGATAACTACCCAATGACATTAATGGTAGGGGCATCCCTTTCACTTCTTCCTGGATGCTTAAAACACTTCTCCTTAATCAGTTTATTGTAAATGGGCACATCTTTGATTGCCTGGAGAAGGGGGATCTTTACACATAGGTTTTCCAATTCTCCCAGAAGTTCATTTTCTTCTGGGGTAGGCTTGTGTGGTTAGGCTAATATTTCAGGAAAGGGTGGATTTTCTCTAAGGTTTCTTTCCTCTCTTTTTTCCTCAATCCCCTTATGTGGAGAGGGAGGTTGGTTATCTGGGAGAATTCTCCCAGATCTCAGGTTGATCTCCTAAATTTCAATAGCATAAGCTGGGTATGATGTCTCTCCATCATATGTTTTTTGGGCCTGCCTATTGCTTGGGTTTGGATTTGGCTGGGTAGGCATCTGGGTTTGCCTAGGTGGAGCAGAGTGTAGAAGTTGCAGTTGGGTAGGTGATGGAGGCAATAGAGCTAGAACATTGTTGAATTGGGGCCTCCACCCCTGGGGTGGAGTATTCCACTGATGTTGTGGTTGATTCTATGGTTGAAATGACTGGATGGTTGGTTGGGACTAGCACTGAGATGCATAGGCCCAAGGAGGAGGTGTAGACCAGGAAGGATTGGTAGGGGGTCCCCAAGAAGGTGTAGTTGTGTTTTGGTTGGGTCTGTAATATGCATGGGATGATCCTTGCATACCCTACTGGTATGGTCTAGGCCCAAGAGGTCTCCTCTGGTTGATGTAGCAAAGCTACTCATTGACCCCTTCATCTCCTTGGTATACAACTTTGAGTCCAAGTAAGGAAGGGCACTAGTCTGTGGAGAGGTCTTCTTCATAGATTGAGCAAACCTCAATACAATTTAATGGGCATTCATTCCTAGGATGCCTTTTGGTGCATCTAGGATAGAAGATGGCCAAGGCTCTCTCTGCTTCCTCTTTCTTTGTGCTTCATGGTATCCAATTGCAAGGAAAGGGTTTACATCATCTCACTTTTGAAGTCCTCCTGCATATTTCCAATTTCACCCTTGATGGATGAGATGGAAGATGAGGTACTGGCCATAGGTTGACTACTTCTACCCTTGTTTCTGGTTGCCCTAGAATGGTTTATAAAGACAGTATTGACATCCTCATAGGGTAGTTGGTAGACATCTCCTCCTGATAACATATGTAAGGTGTCTAGGATATCCTCCCTTACTCCTCTAAGTAGGACTAGCTTCAGCGACTCAGGGTCAAGTGTGCACCTAGCCCTTTTGTAGTTGAGCTGGAATCTTTCTTTGTAGTCTTCTAGGGATTCATCATGGCATATGGTCATCCTAAAAATTTCATCTTTAGTGTCCTTTGACCTACAGTCGTCCCTATATTTATTGTTAAAGGCCTGTTGCATATGAGCCCAAGTTGTTATGCTATCTCCAAGTAAACCCATGAACCAACACAATGTTACCTCCTTGAGGGTAGATGGAAATAGTTTCAACTTCTGCTCATCATCTGTGTAGTCATAGGTTCGGCAGACAACAACAAACTCAAATAGGAAAGTGTCAGGGTCCTCTGTGGTCAAGCCATGGAAATGAGGTAGAGCATAGGGGCTTATGTTCTTCATTTTAGTGTCCCCATTGGTTTCCCTAATGGGTAATTTACTCCCAATTCTCCCTCTGTCTCCTCTATCATTTAAGTGTTCGGCCATTGGTTCATTAAGAATGGGTTATTCCTCTTCTTCTTCCCCTATAGGTTCCTCAAATATTTCAGGTTGCTCACCTAAAGGGGCTTCCAATTCACTGCCATTGAAGAAGAAAGAAGGTTGATTGTTGGATGAGGTGGGGGTATTTGGCAAGAATTTTCCTGAATTATCCTTAATCCTACGAGGCATGAGAGGAAATGTTTTTTTTTTTTGTGATATTTTCTTTAAAGTTGGAAAGTACTCTACAGAAAGGAAATTGCTGATTAAATGAAAGACAACTAGCAGAATGGAAACTACTTGCAGAATGAAATTGCTGAATTGAAATTGTTGAATGAAAGACTACTGACAGAAAGAGAACTACTTACTGAATTGAAATTCTATTTGCAAGAAATGAAACCAGATTAACTTGTAGAATGGAAAGGAAAGCAGATAAATGACAAAATGAAAGAAAGAAACTAGATTACTTTTGAAAAAATAAACTAATGGAAGAAAGTTGGAAACTAGGAAATAGAAGAAAAGAACAGTAATCACTACTACTCTAAAACATCCCCGACAATGGCGCGAAAAAGTGATGAGCCTAGGTATTGCAGCAAGAATGCTACAACTCCCAGGGCTACTAGCTTTACTTATCAACCCAGGGTTCATACAAACTTGGAGGTGACTGTGCTATATACACAAGTAGAAGTGAAGGTACTGCCTATTGTCACTGCTCATTTGGCAAGAGACCCCAGGAGTTCCAAGCTAGACATCTATAGGGTCAAAAGAAGCTTGATTTTGATGGAAGGAGAGGAAACCTAGTCTAGGGGAGAGCTATTATAATGCAGAAATGAAGACAACAACATGTAAGCCTAACTCACACCAAACCCTAGCTAACAAATTACACAACTATGCTAAGAAGAATAAAAAATTAACACTAACGTACTGTTGTTATCTAAGTTGCAGAAGCAAAAAAGGGATCAAAACTAGGCTAAGGGTTGAACAATGGAAACTAGACTAGGCATGTGTCTAAGCGAAAGAACAGTCAGAAATAAAAATGGTGTGAAGAGGACGTAATGAGCAACAACGCATGAGGACCGTTGGATCAGGCGGGTGAAGGGTAAATGAACGGTTGAGATCAAACAGTAGGAGGGTACATAGGAAAATGGGCAGACATGGTGGACTAATAGGATGGATGGCTGGGATTATATCACAGAGGCGATCGACAGATGAATGGCGGAGATCGGCCAAGCCAGTTGGTAATTGGGTGAAGCGACAGCCGTCGGATCAAGAGACAGATTGATGGTGGAGGGTTCAAGGTGATAAACTGATTGGGTGATGCGACAATTGTCAGATCTAGCAGGGCAGATCAATGGTGGAGATTGAAGCGAGCAAAAGAAAATGTTTGGAAACGACGAGTGGGTTTGGAGGGCAGTAAGCGGGATATCGCACGCCCTCAAAGCTGTAAATGGTTTTGTAGAATTTTGGGCGATTAGCCTCCCCGACTGACATGTAGCATGGGGAAACCACCCATATTGTGTGCCCTCAGCTCAATAACGATCGGACGGAAATCCACGCGATATCACAGGATTACTGTCAAATCTAGCAAGGCAGATCTATAGTGGGGATGTGACCGAGTAGGTTGGTGAGCGAGTGCACAATAGCCGTCAAACTTGACAAGGAAAATCGACAGTGGGGATTTAAAGGGCAAAAAAAAATTCAAACGCGAAAAGTGGATTGGGCAGCGATTGGTCGGTTTTGCGTGTGAAAGGTTATCAATGGTTAAAAATTGTTTAAACATGAATTATCAGCTCTTGCGCAAGCGTTTGGGCTGAAGGAGAGTGACAGTATGAGTGAGGTCTAAATGACAGAAGGAGAGCGAACAAGTTGATGACCATTAAAGGGGCAGAGCACTATGAAATGACTTCAGCGACTGTATTAAATGACAAAACTCCATGAAAATAAAAACCCTATGTTTTTGGTGTTGCTGCAAGGTTTCTTCCTCACACCATAGTCCCAGAGGTAGGAGGTGAGGCCGAGACACCTGTGAGAAACCTTGTGGATCTTTTTCTTTGCCAACCTACTAATTAGATGAAATTCATGAATGGAACAAATTGAAACACAACTACTCTGTTCTGCACCATTGTAATGAAACTACAACTATTCAAGCAAATGAATAGAAAACAGGAAGCTATTTAAGTCAATGAGAAGGAAAGCCATGAAACTATGCTAAACCACTAGAATGAACATGCATCTACTTAACCGAATGAACAATCAAACCATGCATCTATGCTACTATTGTAATGGAAATGAAATGCTTGAGAAAATTCACAGAAAGCATGAATCTATATTGTTGCTGTAATGAGAATGCATATGATTAAACAAATGGACAAAAAGTAGGAAGTTATGCCACTTAAAAATAAAATAAAGAAGAGCTTTGGCTACTAGGGTCAGGCCCTAACCCAAGAGCTTCAGCCCTTTGAGTTAACTCAGTGCTAGCTCGAATCAAACTCATCTTCATAATCAAAGAACCGTATTACATCAAAACTGTTACAAAGTAGAAGTTTTAATCCTTGCTAATTGACTGACTAAGTATTTAGCTGACTGGTAACTAACTAAAAAGACTGAGGTCCTAAGCCTCTTTATTGTACATCTGAAGTCTCAATGAATTCCCTCAAAATCAAGGAGGTACAGCTCCCAACTTAATGGTAACTTGTCCTTTCACTTTCACTAGCTCAGCTGCCTTCTAGCAGGGAGGCTACTTGTACTTCCACTTGCTTGGTTGTCTTTTAGTACTCCTGATTTGGTTGTTTGTACTTTCAGCTAATGGAGGGATATTTGTATGGATGGGTAGTAAATGAGGAGGATTTACCTCCTGTAATTCCTCTCCCTTGTCCCATCTGAGTTTTTACCAAGGTCTTTTACCATTGTTCCTTACTTTTACCTTTTATCCCTGCATTTCCTTTTCTTTTATCCTTTATTCCTCCATTACATGCACATTAGACCACAAAGAAAAATATCCAACTCTAACTCATCTCATAAGCAAAATATAATCAAAAGGATGCAATAGGTTGTGAGAATAGTTGGTTTGACTAAGCTAGGAGGTGAATTAAGGCCAATTAAGGCCCATATAATTACTCAATGATGAGACTCATCAGTTTCCAACACACCATCCCACTCAAATCACCCATATGAGGAAATAAAACATTGATTCCCATGCATAGGAGGCATTCACAATCTCGAGGCTACACCAAAGAAAAGTTGCTCTCAGCCCTTGAAGCAGTCTACAGGAAACACTGTGAGCAGTTTTTCTAGTGCAGGAGAACCTACTGGATCCAACAGGAAAACCTGCAGGATACAGAACAAGCACCTACAGGATTGGAAATAAGAATTTTTAAAGGGAAAAACCAAAGGTTGGCTTCATCAGGCAGTGACAAGGAGGTAGGAGTTATACCTTCCCACCTTTTCCAAGAAAAAAAAATATATAAAAGCCTTCTATTTTGTTGAAAAGTTTGCACTCTAGGGGAATTATACACAAAATTTTCATTTAAAGTTCTTCATCCATTTGAATTTGGTATCAGACATATATAACCCTCAACATCCATCAGAAAAATGACAGGGAGATTTAACAAGAGGGAACCAACAAACACAATGAGAATTCATTAGCACCCCCTTGTACTAGATATATTCACAAGGCATAATTGGATGGGATTCTTTGAAAAATTGAGGGGATATGATGATGAAGTGGCCAGAGACTTTTCTCTCTCTCTCATACCACTGACTAGGACCCATGCCATTGTTGTGGTGAAAGGCCTTTATGTAGAACTCACCCCTGAAATCATAGGCAGAATCACCACACTTCCTTTAGGGTTGCCTTGGACAAAGGAGGATAAGGGTAATAGCCAAATTGAAAAGAAGAAATTCTTTTGGAAGGAGAGGAGGCAATGGAAGAAAAAAATGGGGTCAGAAGAGCAAGGCTGCCATATCCTTGGAATGAAATTAGCTATCACCTCATCAAGTATATATTATGTGAAGGTAGGTACATTGTGGTATATGGGTACCATTTCAGGCTTCTCCAAGAGCTGAGGTTTGGAGCACAAACACCTCCTCAAAAAAGACTCAGCATACCCTACTTTCTTCTTCAATCAGTGATAGATATGAGCATTAAGGTGCAAGGAGGAAACCATCAATAGCTAGCCCATCATGGGTTAATTAGACTTACCATAGAATATGCCCTCCAAAAACTACGACTCCCTATCACATGGGAAACCTTCAGAGACATGTAGGTAGAGGAAGACATAAAATCCTTTAAATATGAGAAAAGTCCCAATTCCAGTGAAAGGGATGAAGAAGCAATAGAGAAGGATGAATAGGAAACATAGGAGGAAGATGAGGAAGAAAAGGAGAAGGAAAGTGGTGAAGAGGCAGAAGAGGATGCAAAGGAAGAAACTGATGATGATGATGATGATGATGATGATGATGATAGTGGTTACCGTCCACTGAGACCAAATTGGTCTATCGGAAATATAATTTTCTTATTTTTTAATTGTCTGGCTTCTCGTCTTTCTTGGAGAGATTGATGTTGTAGCTTTCTTTTTTTCTCTATGGTCTGCCAACTTCCTTTATCTTGCATCTCCTTCATCTCTTCTGGTTCTTGGGACATTGGTGTCTTAGCTTCACGATCTATTATGTTTGTCCTTTTGAAGATAGTTGGAGAAGAAGTTTGGTCTAGGAAATCTGCTTTGCTGTTAAATGAAGATTTATTTTGTGCAGTATTCGAATCCTTATAACTGTTGATGCTTGAGGGGTTGTCGAGTTCACTTTTTTGTTTTTGTGCGAGTCTTTCTCCCTGCTTGTCTTGAGAGTTGTTTCTTTCTTGCCCGATTTCTTGTGATTTATAGTTTTCTCTAGAGTGTTCTTCTTTGATGACAGTGTAGTGTTCTTTTTGTGCTCCTTCCCATCATGTAGATATATGGTGGTTTTTCCTAGCAGAATTTTTTTGGGTGGCTTTTGGGCAATTTTTGGCTAGATGTCGTGTCTCAAAACAAGATCGACATCGAAAAAGGACAATTTCATAATCAAGCTTCTGGTTCCACACATAGTCTTTACTTGTTAGGTTTATTTCCGCTAGGAATCTGGTGCTGAAGTCCATTTCCACACAAATGTGTGCATAGGTGGTTCTAGCATATTCCTCTATTTCTGGGCACCTGCAGTAAAATTTTCCAATTGCATTTCCAATGGCTTTTAGTGAGGAGAGATTCCAAAGATGCAAGGGTAGGCTTGGCAATCTCACCCAAACTGGTGCTGAGGTTATGACTGCACCAGTGGGGAACTAGAGAAAGAAGAAGAGGAGAAAGACAAGAGTGAGAAGGAGAATGGAAAAGGGGAGACAGAAGACAAGAAATAATAGAGGTCTACAATGCAAGGCAAATAAGGGGAGGAATCACCTAGGGTATCTCCAAAACCCACTAAGAAAGAGGCAACCCTCACTGTCCTAAGTACCCCTATCAAGCAAAAAGGGAAGAGACAGAGACAAACTGCATTGTACTTTAGGACAAGAAAAAGTACAAGGATCAGGCAAGGAAAACTTCAAACACCCACCAAAGTTCTTATTTTCATTGAAGACTCTCTAAAACAGCAGGAAACGATAGCTCCTCTTCTGAAAAATCAAGGGGAAGGATCATCAAGACAATCCTCCCCCAAGTCTCATATCACTTATGTTAGGAGGCTTGTCGCCAGATTTGCCTCATCCAAAGGAAAAGGTATCCTATAGGAGACACGGAAGGACCTACAGGAAGTGGAGGCCATCCTACATGAAACTCTGCTAAACCTACAAGAAACTCAAAAATTGGACAAAGAAGGGATCATGCAACAAGAAACAAAGAAGGAGGATCCAGAACTGAGGGAACCTAGTCCTCAACCCAACCTTGACTCCTACTACAGGTTCATTGAAGGGGGTAGGGTCATTCCACAGAAATTTCCCATCCCCTTATTCTTTGAGCTTGAGAAAGAAAGGGCAAGAACACATAGGTGGATGCAAATTTCCAAATCTAAAGGAGTGGAGGACATAGGTCACATGGAGGAGAAAGTAAAGGAGATGGGCAGATAACTGAGTAGCCTGAGGGACAGAGAGGAAATGATGAAGGCTCAGTTGGAGGCAGAGGATTCATGGTTAAGGGGAAAGCTATAAGAATGAGAGAATCAATTGGCATCCATGGCCAGTTTATCCTTAAAGGTAATCCAGTGCAAGATGCCAACAAAGTCCTATGTATTGTATCTTAAGGAATAGTGGCTGGAGTTCCAAATCAAAACTTTAGCATAGAGAGTCACTATGCCCTTCTAATAGTATAGACAATTCATTGATCTATGTGATCAAATCACCTTGGAGGATAGAGCTAAAATGTCTGAGTTTTACCTCCACAACTTGGCCTTGACTGATCTAAATGTGTGGGATCCAAATTAAAAATTAAGGGACTTACAATTGATGGCTTTGGCATCATGGATGAATCATGAGGAAGCAAGGGCTGCATAAATGAAGAAAGTAATGGCAAGAGAAGAAACAAAACCCCTCATGATAAGAGTTGAGCAATCAAATCCAATGGTTGTCATCAACACCCATAACTTGATTGCAAATGACCCTAAACTTGCACCTAGGTACCTTGCTTCCCAAGAGCAAGCAATCACACACTTTGAGGACATGTTCAAGCTGTTAGGGGATGACAACATGCAAGATTTCCAAAGGAGATGGAACACTTTGCCCTACATCTTGAAAATCAAAGAGTACCATTCTCCTCAGAGAATGAGAGAGGCACTGAACAAAACACCCATGTACAAGCAAGCTCTCCAAAGACTCAAAGTCAATTGGATTGGCTTGATATTTAGTCCACCACTGTTGTTAGGAATGTTGGAAGGAAAGAAGGAAGAGAAAGAAAGAAAGAAGTGGGAGGAGATAGAGAGGGAGGTAGGATTCTAAGCATAGGAAGAGGAAACTACAGCAAAAGCATGGGATGTCAGGGAGGCCACTAGAGAAAGGAAAGACATGGATATAGATTGAGTTGCTCAGAGGATGAGCAACACTTTCAGTAGGGGGGTGATGATGAGCTTCATCATTGGGTAACTATATGGACCTTAATACACCTCCTAGCTTATTCAAATCAAATCTTCTCATAATTTCTTACATATTTTGATTATATTTTTCTTAATGAGATGAGTCAAAGTGAGATATTATGCCTAGTGGACTAATGTGCATTGATTATAGGTTTTTGAGAGCAATTCATAGAAATTTTGGCTAATTAAGAGTTGAAAATTGAATGAGACAAGAAGGAGAGATTGTACAGTATAGATCCTCCTCATTTACTCCTCACTCATTCGAATATTCCTCCATCAAATCACACTAGCTTGGAGTTACAAGCAGCCAAGTCATGAAGATCAAAAGGCAATGGAGCCAGTGACAGTTAAAGATAAAGTTCATCTCTAGTTTGGGAGTCGAGCCTCCCTAGATTTAAGGAAGTCATTGGAGACTTAAGTTGTATAAATAAGGAGGCCTAGAGCCTCATTAGGATTCGAAATTTCGTTGTAAAAACACTAGGCATTTTCGAGGTCAAGACTTGTGGAAGACATTGTTATGTAATTTTCTGTTTTGATAATGAGAATGAGCATTTCCCTGATCCAGCACTGATTTGACTCAGAGGGCTGAATATCTTGGGTTAGGGCCCAACACTAGCAGCAAAGGCTCCTCTTCTTGTATTTGTATTCTTAGTTGAATTCATAGATTAATGGTTGAATTATCTTTAACATTATTTCATTACAAGTAGTTGTGGACTTGATTAGTTTGCTTCCATTTGTGCATTGCTTCAGCATTATCTTAGGAATATAAAGGAATATCAAAAAGATATTAATAGGTGGATTTGGCCTCACTCCTCCCTTCACGGGCCATGCTTTGAGGAAATAACTCCTATGCAGCCCCAAAAGGATAGGATTCTAATTTCACATGGAATTTAGGGTTTTTCTGTTACTTAGGTTAGAATTTTACTAGTTTTTAAGAATAAGATTTAATTGTCATTTTTGATATATGCAGTCTTACATTAGATCTCATTAAGGGTTCATATTATTCTGCAAGTTTTCCCATGCATGAAATAGGCAGCTAGCTCGTGAAATTTTGTTTTCCTTGGTTAATTGAAATCCTTCGTGTTTACATTATTTATGGATAAATGTCAATGATTGATGTAGTGCAGGAGTTTCAGTAGTACAGATATATTTCACAATCAGCAACCCCATCCTAACCTCATCCATCCATGGTTATCACTTTCCTTCACTAAATCCCTCACTAAATTCACCATTACACAAGAATACTTCTCCAAGATTTTTGAGCAAATCCAACCATCTCACTATAGGTTTTAACCCCATACAGAAATTACCTGCACACGAATTCTAAAACACAGAAAATAGATAATGCGAGAGCATAACACATAAAACACATATACACAAAGATTTTCCCCTTGGTCCCAAAACTGGGACTGCCAGCTTGATTTTTCATTATTTTCCTTTCAATGTTATAATACATATTTATACATGTCGAAGCATCCAACACCATGGACCGAAAACCATCACGTCCAAAACCATGGACCAAAAACCATCGCGTCCAAAAAACATGTGTGAAAATCATGCACAAAACCATAGGTGGGTCCGCCCAACCTAACATAGGTTCCAAAACCAAAACTTTCTAGGGTGTTGCCCCAGACCCCATAGAGTGGGGTTACCTGCACCCCTCAAACCTTGTCTGACCCCCCCCCCCCCAATATGCAATCGGCACAACAAAGGGGGGGCTATACCCCCCCTCTAACCCCCCGGTTAACTACGTGGGCTAGTCGTGGAAAGAATATAATACAACCCAACATTCTCCCACTTGCTGTTTTCTTTCCATATGGGGCCACAAGAGAGCTTAGTCATTTATCCAGCCCTGCAATTCCCATTGTTTCTATACACCAAGAGAAATTCTCAAAGCTCACAGATTTTTTCAATGCATCTGTAGCATTCTTCAAAGTGTCCACCTTTACCAACAACACCTTTTTGTCTTCTATCATATCCCTCACAAAGTGATACTGAACATCAGTGTGCTTTGTCTTTGAATGATATGTTGGGTTCTTGGCCAAGAAAATTGCACTTTGGCTGTCACAGTCTATCCTTATAGCTCCGTGTACTAACCCCATACTCGAACACAATCTCTGCAACCAAATTGCTTCATTGCTTGCATGAGTGGCTACCATGTAATCTGCCTCTGTAGTTGATAGTGCCACTACAGATTGTTTCTTACTCATCCAGCTGACTGCACCTCCAAATAGGTTAAACACATACCCACTTGTAGATCTTCTCTGATCCAGATTTCCAGCTCAGTCTACCTCAACAAAGCCATGAATATCCAACACTCTATCCAATCTTGGTCTTCCTTGGTAGCACAAACCATAATCACTAGTGCCACACAAATACCTGAAAACCCACTTCACTTTTGTCCAAGGCTCCTTTCCTGGTTTTGACATAAACCTGCTCAATACTTCCACTGCATGTGCAATGTTTGGTCTAGTATAGACCACTGCATACATCAAGCTACCGACTGCACTTGCATATGGAACACAGGACATGTCCTCTTCCTCTTCTTATATCTTGGGATACTGTTCAACAGATAACTTTACACCTACAAGAATAGGAACCTTCACCGGTTTACTATCCTGCATATTAAATCTCTGCAATATTGTCTCGACATACTTCCTCTGGTTTAACCAGAGTTTCGTATTTTCTCGTTCTCTTTTAATTTCCATGCCCAAAATATAGTTTGCAGCACCAAGATCTTTCATGTCAAAGTTGGAGGAGAATTGGGTCTTCAAATCCTGGATAATTTCATTATCATTTCCAACCAGCAACATATCATCCACATACAAGACCAAATAAATAACACAGTCACCAATTAATTTAAAATACACACAGTGATCTACTTTGCTTCTAGTGAAGCCAAGTCCCCGTATAAATGTATCAAATTTTTGATACCACATCCTTGGTGACTGTTTTAACCCATACAGAGACTTCTCTAACTTGCATACCGATTCTTTCTTACCCTTCACCACAAAGCCTTCAGGTTGCTTCATGTAGATTTCCTCTTCCAGATCCCCATGAAGAAATGTTGTCTTCACATCCATTTGTTCTACCTCAAAATAAAAAGTAGCAACAACATATAAAAGTAATCTAATAGAAGTTACCTTGGCAACTAGAGAAAAAATATCACCAAAATCAATTCCCGACACTTGGGAATAACCTTTTGCTACCAACCGAGCTTTGTATTTCTCCACCTTTCCTTCTGGATTTGTCTTCTTCTTGAACACCCATTTGCTGCCAATGGGTTTCCTTCTAGCTGGCAACTCCACCAAATCCCAAACCTCATTTTTGTGCAAAGATGCCATTTCATCAACCATGGCCTCTCTCCAGAGTTTTCCATCCTCTGAATCTACTGCTTCCTTCACAGTTCTGGGATCATCATCAGTAATAGATAAAGAAAAATTTGAACAGAAAGTAGATGGACTATACCTTTCTAGCTGTCTTCTTTCTCGAACTGATCTTCTCACACCCAGAGTTTGTGGCTCTTCATCTTCTGATTCCTCCTCTACTGTAGAGTTTGATTCTTCCTCATTTTGCTCAAACTCTATCTTCTCATGCTCCTTTGGTTGGACTTCATGTTTAGTAACATCTTTCACCTCTCTAAACACCACATCTCAGCTGTACACAGCCTTGTTACTGGGTTCCAAAGCTTATAACCCTTTAAACCATCCTTATACCTAATAAAGATGCACTTTTCAAATTTACTATCCAACTTGGTTCATTTCTCCTTTGGAACATGTACATATGCATCACATCCAAATACCCTTAGATGTGAAAGAGAGGGTTTCTTACTAGTCCATACCTCTTATGGATTTTTATCCTCCAACACTAATGAAGGTGATCTATTGACCAGGTAACATGTTGTCTCCACCTCCTCTGCCCAGAATTCCTATCCTAACCCAGCACCAGTGAGCATGCTTCTTGCCCTTTCCATCAACGTCTTGTTCATTCTTTCTGCAACTCCATTTTTCTAAGGTGTATAAGGAGTATTATTCTGCCATGATATACCACACTTCTTATAGAATTCTTCAAATTCCTTATTGCAAAACTCTCCACCGTTATCTGTCCTCAACACCTTTATCTTCTTCTCTGTCTAGTTTTCCACCAGAGCCTTGAATTCTTTAAACGTGTCAAAGACTTTAGATTTCTTCTTAAGGAAATATATCCATGTATTCCTTGAGAATTCATCTATAAATGATACATAATACACAGACTTACCCAGTGATGGAACCTTCACAAGTCCAAACACATCACTATGCACAAACTCTAATATATGTTTCACCCTCTTACCACCATAGGGGAAACTCAACCGATTCTACTTCCCATATACACAATTTTCACAGAAATCAAAATCCAGAGAGCTATTACTCATACCTTTTACCATACCTTTACCATGAAGTATTCGAAGGCCCTTCTCTCCAATATGTCCAAGCCTTTGATGCCATAGCATGGTCTTCTCTCCAGAGACCACTAGATTTTCTGCTCCACTTTCAGTAACCACAGAACTGTTGCATCCATCAACAACTATGCTACCTTGAAGCTTTTATAGAGTTCCAATCCAAACTCCTTGCATCAATACCAGTGCTCCCCAAACCATCTTACAGGCATCCTTCTCAAACACTGTTTTTACACCTACATCATCCAACTTTTTTACAGAAATCAGATTTCTGGCCAATGCAGGAATGTGCAAAACACCCAAAAGTGTTCTAACCCTTCCACTTTGCAACTTCAACTTTACTTTTCCACGATCAATGATTCTAGCCTTCCTATCATCCCCTAAGAAGACATCACCACCATCATATTTATCATACTCGTAGAACCACTCTCTATGGGGAGTGAAGTGAGAAGATGCACTTGAGTCAATCAACCATGCCTCATGATCTACATGTGTACTTGAAGAAGCCAAGTACACATCCCCACCTTCACTTGAGGTGGTTTTCGCCTTTGCAGAAGGAGCATCATCAGATCCCTTTCCTTTATTAGGAGCTTTAGATTTACAGTCCCTTTTGTAGTGCCCTTCCTTTCTGCATTTCCAGCACACCACCTTTACAAGTTTTCCTGGAGATTTAGATCTCCCTCTAGATTTATATCTCCCACTTGATGACTTATTTTTGTTTCTGTTCTGGGACCGTCCTCATACAGACAAGGCATCACCATTCTGGCTCTCCATATTTTTCTGTCTCATCTCCTCCTTCAACAAGGATGAGACTATTTCATCAAACTGCAAGGCAATTGCATTTCTACCTATTGCAATAACCAGACTATCCCAAGAATCTAGTAGAGAACACAACAAACTGATGCACTTATCTTCATATGAAATTTTAATATCAACAAATGCTAACTGACTTACCACAGTATTAAATGCGTTTAGATGCTCTGTCACCAAGTCTCCATCTTTCATCCTCAGGTTATACAGCTTTTTCCGTAGGAAGATTTTATTCACCAGAGACTTAGATTGGTACAAAGTCCCTAACTTGTCCCACAAAGTGTTCGTCATAGCTTCCCCTGATACATTCAACAATACTGAATCTGAGACACACAATCGTATTGTGCTCTTTGCCTTCTGATCCAACTTCTTCCATTCTTCATCAGACACTCTTGTTGGTTTAGTACCTGGATCCACTATGATCCACTGATCTTTATCCACCAACAAATCCTCCATATTGAGTTTCCACAACTCAAAACTCTGACCATTAAATTTCTCGATCTTTATCTTTCCACTGCTCGCCATCTTCTTTCACCACCAGAATCAATCTCGCATATCTCCCACTGAACAGGGTCTATCATAGGCCCGATCAAAACCCCTCAGCAACAAAGGCATCCCCTTGAAGCCAAAACAACTCTGATACCAAATGTAGGTTTTAACCCCATACAAAAATTACCTGCATACGAATTCTAAAACACAGAAAATAGACAATGTGAGAGCATAACACATAAAACACATATACACAGAGATTTTCCCCTGGATCCCAAAACTGGGACTACCAGTATGATTTTTCATTATTTTCCTTTCAATGTTATAATACATATTTATACATACTGAATCATCCAATACCATGGACTGAAAACCATCGTGTCAAAAACCATAGACCGAAAACCATCACGTCCAAAAAACATGTTCAAAAATCATGCATAAAACCATAGGTGGGTCCGCCCAACCTAACATAGAGTGGGGTTACCTGCACCCCTCAAACCCCGTCTAACTCCCCCGCTACGCAATCGGTGCAACGAAGGGGGGCTCCGCCCCCCTCTAACCCCCCGGTTAACTATGTGGGCTAGTCGTGGAAAGAATATAACACAACTCTGTTTTTTAGTTCTGGAGGAGTCCTAGGCACTCCCTTGCTTCATTTCATCCACCATCCACCTTCCCTAAGCCTTACATCACCTTCCAAATCCCTCCTCTTGCTCTTGGTTGTATCCTGTAGGAATATAGGGGATCCTGTAGGAATACAGGACATCTTATAGGATGCATTAGGACATCATGTAGGTTGACCTGTTTTGAGGCTGAATTGTGGAAAAATACCCTAGAAAGCTAGAAAAGGACCCCTAATTGCCTCCCAAGCCATCTGACCATCCACCATCATCCCTAATCCACTTGCCACATCACCAAAATAAGTTAGCTTTCACACTTTCACACAAAAAAGACAAAAAGGAAAAAAGAGTTATTTTGTTCATTTCCATGCACAACAGTAGAATGTTTGATGTTTTAAATTGTATTCCTAGGCCAGTAGGATTGCACGTATGATAGTTTAGCATTCTCTTGAAGCAAAGCCTCTTAGCAGTTAGATTAGATGAATGGTGTGTTTAAGCATTTGATTTTCAGTGTTTTCCTTACTGCAGTAGACAAGATTTCTTTTAGTGTAGATTTCCCTTTTCCTCATTGGTAATCAATCTTCTTCTTAATCAATAGAAATCTAGTTTGAAAAACCTTAGTGGTCTACCACCAGTTTAGTAGTGACAAAGAGCGGACCCATCACATTTACTTATGTATACATCATTGTCACCTCCAAGTTTGTACGAACCCCGAGTTGATAAAATAAAGTTGGTAGCCCCAGGAGTTGCAGCATTCTTGTTGCAATACTAGTGCTCATCAGGAATGTGCAGCCATTTTTGAGCATTTAAAATAGTTGTTGACACATGCTCCAATGTTAAATATTGTAGATCCAGACAAAGATTTTATGGTATGTACAAATGCTTGCAAGAGAGGTCTTGGTGGATTCCTTATGCAGGAAGGACAAGTAGTGTGCTATGATTCATGGAAACCAAATGAGCACAAGCAGAACTATTCAAAACATGATCCTAAGTTGGCAATGATCATTCATGCATTAAATATGTGGAGGCACTATATTCTTGGAAGAAGATTTGTATTTATGAGTGATCACAGTGGATTGCGGTATTTATTTGACCAATTGAATTTGAATATGAAGCAAGCTAGATTATTGGCCACAATTAGTGAGTCTGACTTTGAGATCAGGTATATTAAAGGTAAAGAGAATAGGGTTGCATATCCTCTTAGAAGATGAATACAGGTGAATTATATAGCAATTATGAGCTCCTATGGGACAGATCTATAGGATAGGATCTTGCAAGCAGGTCAACAAGATGTTAAGTATACGGAACTTAAGCATAGGTTACAACAGAGAATAGGTACATGTACAAGTATAGGTATAGGTGTAGGTACCAGTATACAGGATGTGGATTATCATCTCACGACAAATGGTTTGGTCAGGTTTAGAGACAGGAAATATGTGCCAGACAACAGTAAGCTCAAGAAGGTGATCTTGAGGGAGTTTAATGCGAAATCATATTTAAGTCACCCAAGCTATCTGAAGACACTGACAGCAGGGAAGAAGTTTTACTATTGGCCAAATTTGAAGAGATACGTGGAAGAGTCTATGGTTGGTTGCTTGGATTGTTAATAGGTGAAGGAAGAGAGTAAGCATCTCTGTGGACTACTATAGTTGATTATGATTCCAGAGTGGAAATGGGAGGTCACTTCCATGGACTTTATCGCAGGTTTTTCAAGGACATCTAGGCAGCATGATTTCATCATGGATGTGGTGGACAGGTTGACGAAGGTAGTGCACTTCATTCCAGTAAAGTCTACATACTCAGAGAATGATGTAGCACAAGTCTTCATTAAAGATGTCGTGAGATTTCATGGTGTTCCTCAAAATATTGTGTCAGACAAGGATGTGATGTTCACTTCCAAGTTTTGGGAGGAGTTGTTTTTAGGTTTAGGTACAAATTTGACATTCAGTACAACTTATCATCCACAGACAGATGGACAGACAGAGAGGGTCAACAAGATATTAGAGGACATGTTGAGGATGTATGTGATGCATTAGCAGTGGAAGTGGGAAGAGTATCTTCCACTGGTAGAGTTTTCTTACAACAATGGGTATCGTGAATCTTTGAGGATGAGTCCATTTGAGGCATTGTATCGGCGAAGTTACAATACTCCCATCATTTGGAGTGATCTAGTTAACAGGGTGTTGATTTGACTAGACATGTTGGAATAAATGGAACAAGAAATGAAGGTAATGAAGAAGAATTTGAAAGCAACACATGATAGGAAGAAGAGCTATGCAGATCAAAGTAGGTTTTTTAAGGAGTTTCAAGTTGGGTAGCAAGTGTACTTGCGCATCAAGCCGAAGAAGAACTCCTTGTGGATTGGATCGTGTGCCAAGTTGGCACCTCATTTTTGTTGACCTTTCAGAATTCTTGGGAGGATTGGACTAGTAGCCTATGAACTTGCACTACCTTCGACAGTGAAATTCCATGATTGTTTCCATGTGTCATTGCTTAAAAAGTATTTTAAATATGTTGATCATGTGATTGACTGGTCTATATTGCATGTGGAACCACAAGGATAATTCCAACCAGAACCTCAGTGCATTTTGTAGAGAAAGACTCTCATGCTCTAGAACCGATCAATCGAGCAGGTTAGCATGTAGTGGAAGCAATTTGGGCCCAATGAAGCTACATGGGAGATGGCAGATCAGATGCGGGCTATGTATCCTTCTCTATTCGCTGGTTGAGCAAATGTTTTGGTATATGTTGAGGCCTCGAAAATCGCTGCAACAACATTGGGGGATAACCACCCGGTCCGGACCTTAAAAGCAGCTCCTTTTCCGTTTGGTGTGGTGGCTCCGACTGTTCATCTAGGTCCAGTTACCTTCTCCCTATTGCTATTGGTTTATAATGTATCTTTAACTACCAATAGACAGGGACATCAGATCACTTCTTCTTGCTGATCAGGCAAGAGAATGACCCTTAAGCTGATTTGGGTTCAGCCAAGCCACAACTAAAGTTTTGCCTCTTTGAGGAGAGGACTTAAAAGAATGTAGAATTTACTCTAAATGCAAGCTTATTCTATGATGCAAGCAAAAGAAACTAATCTAAATCCTATCTTAATTAGGTAGATATAGATCTAACCCAACTAAGAGCAAGATAATTAAAATATTGGGATTTAAACATGCTTTGCTTATAATGAATATCATGTTAATGAAGTAATTCAATTAACTGATATTGTGGATATCAAAACAAATCCTATTGAGACCTTTTAACTGAAATAATAAATCAATAACATTCAGGAAGTAGTTCACAAAAATGATATTAATTATTAAATCAATAAATCTAATAATTAAACAGTAATATGTGGAAATAGTTCACAGCACATTACTATTCAATAAATCAGTTTTATAAGACAGATTTATGAGTAAGTAGTTACTCAAAAATGAGAAATTAATCCATAAAAAAAGAGATACATAATAACAAGATTGAGACAAATTATCCATATTGACAATAGTGCACAAACATGAATAAAATGACACATTCATATCACCATAAAATTAAAACTGATATTTGAAACAGTAGTATTAGAAATACCAATTTATTGCATCCATTTCTCTGTCCTTGGTCTCCAACAGCCCTTTACATTGCTTGAACTTCTGCTTTCAAAACTAGAGCCACAATAGTGCAAACTTTGTTCTTCATGCATAATTCAATATACAAAAGGAAAATCCTCAATAATCCCCAGATCTGAGATTTTTCACTCCTCCCTCCTACAACTCTAAATTCCAATTACAATAGTGCTTTCAGCAGTCTAAAATTGCAGAGGAGAGCAGCCCCTTTTACATTCTGCAATCTGTTATTTATAATATTTGTGAAGGAATTTTTGGAGAGGATAGTTTGTTGAAGAGAAATCTGCCAAATATAATTTTAATTGCTCCTAATTCTGATCTTCCATTGCTGGAGCATTCTCATTGCTTGAAATCCTTTTCTCCATATCTTTTCCACTGTTTTCCTGCAAAAGAAATCAAAATAAATTAAAATGCAATAAAAATATCATTTCTGGCCATTAAATCAAACCCAATCAAATTCTATTTAAATAAATAATTGAAAATAAATATAAGCTTTGTATTGATGCTTGGAATGATTTGATTGGCAAAGGATATCATTGGCCAATGGATCTGCAATTAGAAGAGGCTTTGGACAAATGAAATTGAAAACAATAACTCAGAAAATTGATTTTGTTTTCAAAATTCGGAGCCTGATCTTCTGCCTGATTTTTGGCACAATAAACGATCAAATCTGTTGGTGAAACCTCCTTCAAAATGTTCTCCTTGATTTTCTCTTTCCAATGAGCCGTCCTGGGCCTCATTTGGCCAAGTAGAACTCAATTTATGAGCTTCCAAAGTTGATGGGTCAAATCTGATGTAAATCTGGAAATTCTGTTGCTGGGCTAAAAATGAGAATTTGAATTAAAAATTAAATCCTAAATTAGTCCCTAATTAATCCTAATTTACTTGCTAATTATAAACTAAACTATTTATTAATTTAACTAACTAATATCTAATTAACTATTTATAAGCAAATTAAATCTAATTAGAAACTAACTAATATTAATCTAAATCAATCAAATTAATTAAATATTATATATTACAAAATCTAATTAATTTAAAATTTATTAATTAAATAATATACATTAACTAATTTCAAATATTAAATAATTGCTTTAATATGTTATATTATAAATTAAACTAATATACCAACATATCTTTTATTAACTCTACACTTAAACTACCATACGTATGATTAATACCAAACTTTTTTAATTAATACATCATGCCCATATGCCTTTCGGGCCTTTTTTGAAATTTCGGCGATCGGGGATAAGAGGCCATCGGGGCTTCGCATCGGGAGGATGGTTTGTTAAATTTGTTTCGCATACAAGCATACAAGCTCCGATGCGATCGAATGCCTTATTGCCTCATGCTTATCGGCAACTCGCATCGGGAGTAGCCTATGGGATATGTCGGGGGTTTATAAAACATATTGCGAATAAAACTTGCGATACGATAAAAGTCCCGACGCGATCAAACAATTTTATTATATGTTTTTTTTGTTTGTTTTAAATTTTAATTTAATTAAATTAATTATATTTAATATATTAATTAATTTAAAATTTAATTTTAAACATAAATTTTATTTTGGTTTTATTTCTATGAATTTAAGTTTCTAAACTACAGCCACTCTTTAAAAAATATAAACTACAGCCACTCTTATGTTTGGGTTTTTGAGATTAAGATTTGATTTGGAAATTAGAGTGAATTTCTTAAAACCCCGATAATTAATAATTTGGCTGCATGACTAAAAATGAAAAATGTTAGTAAAAATTTGGTACGGGTTAATATTTAAACTGAATGCGTTATTGGACAAATTTATTTACAAAATGCGATATTGTACATTTTATGCATTTTTAACCCAGGCTAGATAAATGATGAGATTTCAAAGGAGTGCCATTTTCAAACCAGTTGACCAAATGAGGTGAAACAAGCGTCAATGTGAAGCTTATAAAAAATCGATTCTAACAAAGTAATCAAAACAAGAATCCAAAGAAAACTAAAAATTAACGAAAGCGTAGGGCAATCAATTAAAATAAAAATGAAAAAAAAGGTGCTTAGCCAAAAATTTTATAGAAAGGGTCCCCATTATTCGAAGCGGACGCATCAATAATGGGGGGTGTTGTATTTTTACCACAACAGTATATTTCTTTGGTATATGTTTCGGTATATGTTTTGGTATATGTACATATATATATGGATGTAAATACCACCATGAGATATGTTATAAATCTCCAATAAGTGGTCTAAGTGTCATGTCATTATGGTTGTCATGTTGTTATGTTGTCATGTTGGTTTGCTTCTCAGCAGGTTGAACATTGTAAATACTGCAACATGCTAAGTTATAAATCTCCATGGGAAGTACGTTTTTCTTAGATTAGTCTTGTGGCTTTAGGTGTCATTGAACACAGAGGACGGTGTTCCCCTAAGGGGGAGGGTTTTGTAATAGCCCTAGCTAAAATCCATGTAAAATTAATAAAGGTAAAATAAGACCTTGTTCATGGGACACATATTCCAAGATGAATGTTGGGAAAAACATAGTGATGGGAATCACTTGTGATTAATTAATGGTTAAGGAAATTAGCAAAGGGAATAAAAAAGGCTTGGGAAAGGCAAAGTGGCATTTATTGTAATTTTATTTATGGAAATAATGGAAATTGGGAGAAAAGGAGGTGAAAAGTCATCGGTTGAATGTGAGGAAGAAAATGAAGGAAATTAATGGAAAATTCAAGAAATTAGAGGCATCATTAATAAAAGGCTTCTGAGAATCATTACACAGACTTTTGTCAATTTTGTTTTGGAGCTCTCTCTCTATTCCCTCTCTCTCATACTCTTGGACACTCAGAGTTTTGGAGCACTCTTGGAGGAGTTTGGAATACTTGGATTTTTATAGCAAGAAGTCAAAGGAAGAGTAGGAAAGCATAAGAGGACATCATGATCATCATCTACAATGTGTTTTTCTTGCAGGTACTGAGTTGCATGTATGTTTTCCTCACTAGTTTTGGCATGCATGGCATATGCATGTGGTTTCTTAGTTATGATCTATCATTGGCATGGAAGGTTTCCAGGATTGATAGTGGATTTTCCTAGCCTTTCCATCCTGGATAGCCATGGTGTTGTGGGTTTAAATTTACTTTTCTGGTTGGTTTTCTTGTGCCTTTGGCTATGGGTTGAGATACTAGTTCCTTGAATCTTGGTTGGAAAAATGCTCTAGAAGCTCTGTAACAACTTGGGTTGAGTTATTAGTCCTAGAAGCCTTAGTTGGACAAATGCTTTAAAAGCCCTTGGTGGGTTGAGTTACTAGTTCTGGAAGCCCTGGTTGGACAAATGCTCTGGAATCCTGATGACAGATATGGTTTGATTTAATAGTCCTATAATCCCTGGTTGGAACAAATGCTCTGGAGCCCTCAACAACTTGGATAGAGACCAGTTAGTGATGGTTAGTGATGTCCAACCGTGAGGTGGAATCACAGGATGAGGATTGAGGTGGTTTGGCCTCTAGAAGCCCGGGATGGTTTTGATTGATTTATTTTATGATTTCCCACATTCATTCTTGGAATATGGCACAGGAGTGACTGGTTGAAAGAAGTATTTGGTTCAACCTAGTCTACGGTCGGGTGGTTCGTGGAAGTCCCATACCTGGTTGCTTATATAATCATCAGTAAGAGATCTCTTTCTTATTATTATTTTATGGGTAAATATACTCGTTTATATGTGGCTTATAAGGTTGTTATATCCTTGATATTTCTATTGGTTATATGTTGGTTTTGAATGATTTTTATAATAGTGAAAATGTATGGCTCTCATCATGTTTTGGTTAATCACTGAATGTATAATGAATGTGTGGTTTAATATATGGTAATGTAGTTATTGTGATGACGCATCAATGCTTTGTTAGTGATTCTCAGATAAGTATGAGACCCCTATGCTCAGATCTATTGTTTAAACTTGTAGAATGAATATTTGTGTCATGTTTGACGAAATTCCTATCATGGCTAGTAGGGGTCCAGTTAAGTCCTTGTTTAAGTAATTGCATTTGTACAATTGTTCCAATGTTATCTTTCATTTCTAGAAATTTCATGGAGTTTTTGGGAAATGACCTAAGCCTTGCCTCTAAAAACGTGGCACATAATTTGGAGTCTTAGGCACAAAACTACCTGGGAAAGTCCCCATTCGCATGCATGCCCATGCTATGGGAGCAACTATAGGGTTCCAGTTGCACTTATGACCATGTTATGGGAGTAATTGAGGGTTTAATGTTGTAGAAGGTTTGTTTGCGGCATGAGCTAGTCACTTGGAAGGTTTGAATGGCTCTTAGGGGTTCTGCAGTATGCTTGGAATGTCTGTGTTGTGTGTATTGTCGGTTCCACTTCCTAAACTGACACATGGGAGTTGAATCATATCATAGTAACTCTTAGTAACATGTTTAACCCAGTTGGTCGGTTACTTGGGTAGATGTGGGAGGATGGTATTACAGATGAGACCAGGGATACCATTGCAGATAGCATGCAGATGACATTGGGCAGCGTGCATGTTACATTGCATGGAGATATTAGCAAACTGTCACCATTTCCTTGTGAGCCTCCAGTTCCTTTATGTGTCGATTCAATTCTAATGAGTTTACCCATTTACCAACTTTTTTTATATCCGTGTATGTGTCATGATGCCATCCCTAACACTTGGAGGGTGCACGAACCGCGTGACATAGATCAGGTACATATATATACAAAAGATTTAGCTCGTATCGTCAAATTATGCATAATTATTTATATTAATTTTGTTTGTATTATATTTCATTCATATTAATAAGTTCATGATAAAATGTATACACAGGACCCTAGCTACATGGATGAGCTTATTAGGTCATCCAAGGGGGTAGTTGATCAGCGAGGCCATCCTCCACAAGTGCATGTTTCCATGGATTCTCCTCTACCTCCACCTCATAACACTCATGTGGAGGAGAGTCACTATGTACACCACATGGACCAGCAGTTGAGGTAAACTTTTGTATTCCTAAGATTTCAACATTTTCCTTTTTTTAATTTACATGTGTGCTAATTAATTCCTAGACTAATTATAATTTTTCCTTGCCATTGTATACATAGTCCCATATGCAAAGCATTGTCAATTTCATGGTTATGTGGATGCATGAGTTGGATTATGGGTATAGAGGCATTGACGATGTGGATCCATCGATGCAGGCCCCAGTCTTTGAGCCACAGGCAGGGGAGCACCAAACCCAAATTCATCAGACCCCATCCTATCTCACTTGCATTTGGACTCGAGTGAGGTTAGTATATTCATATATGTAATTAAAAATTTGGTTGAAAATCATTTATTTCCATATTGTTTATTTTGTACAACCAATGATCTAATTAGTTTGATTTTGAATGTGTTATATTACAGTACCAGATTGTGGACACTTATTTTATGCAGCGAAACTCACATAAAAGTTTGGTGGTACTTGAGTGGATAGTTTGTATATCTTCAAGCCATTTCATATGACACATTCACATGCAATACCATTTTGCATATTTTCATACATGGACAATTTATGGATGTACATGGACATTATCTCAGTTTATGGATGCTTATTATTTTAGTTTATGGATGTTCATGTGATATTTTTATTCTGTATATATTTTCATATGGATAGTTTATTAATACATTCATTATTTCATTTTATGGATTTGTATTAATCTTGTTTATGGATATTCATTTTGAAGTTTATGGATCTATTAAAATTATTTCGCTAGTTTAAAAAAAATCTATATACTATAACTTTTATTAAAAAATATAATAATTTTGATTTCTAGTTTCATAGACTAAGAAAATAAGTGCAACCTTAAGCTATGATGCAAGTCACTTTGATACCTAAAATGAACTAAAATATATGATGGTTGAATTAAAAAATGAAAATAAGGACTAAAATAAGTTTTAAATTCAATTTTAAAATATGTATGGTAAACAACAAACAAGTTTCATTCAATTTTATTTATTTTGAGGTCATCTACAAAATCTTAGTCATAACATGATATTTAAGTCATATATATTGTAATTTAATATACCAAAAAATAATTAATGATATATGTTTCTATAATTTTATATATAATTAAATATGAACTTTCCTAAATTTACTTGGTTATCTCAAGGTTCAATTAAAAAACATAAATGAAATTGAAATAAGTTTATTCAATTTTAAAAGATGTCTTTAAACAACAAATAAGCTTTATTCAATTTTATTTCTTTGAGATCATCTACAAGAGCCTAGTCATAATGTGATATAAGTACAATCTTACTATGATGCAAGTCACTTTGATACTTAAAATGAACTAAAATATATCATGTATCAATTTAATATTGAGCATGGAAATAATTACAATCATGCTTCATATTGGCTTGTAGAACGTGTATTTTAGTGCAATCAATATGTATGTTATTATATAATTCAATTTTAAAAATAAATTATTTGAATTCTAAAGTCAGCGATATTGTAATAAAAAATCTATATATGAATTTTTTTGTGACCCACACGTATACCATTGCATGGTCAAATTTTTTAAGTATTCAATCAATTTCTTAAATCTCAAGGTTCAATTAAAGAACACAAATAGGATTGAAATAAGTTTTATTATTTTCTTTCTTTTGAGGTCATCTACAAGAGATTAGTCATAAAATGATATGTGTGCGTGTGTGTGTGTGTTGCACTTTTTACAATCCAATATGAAGTATGGAAAATGAGAATAATAAGAATGTAGCTAATTACAAATAGTTCATAGTTTTAAGAATTAAACATTTCAATTAAGTGAACATTCTATTTGAGATGAAAATTCAAGTATTTTATTTATGGTTGAATTACTATAACATAGAAATCAATACACGTTGTCAATAAATTTTTTGTGCTTACACTAAAATCAATGCACAATGTTAATCTAATTACCTTGAAATTAATGTACACCATACATCTAGTTACATCAAATCAGAAAATCAACAAATTCATTGAAATCAACGCATCTAATTTAGGAAATCGAATAGGATGAGAGATCAACATCTACACTGAAATCAATGCATCTAATGAAAACAATAAAATAGGAATATTCATCAACATCTACACTAAAATCAATGCATCTAATGCAAGCAATCAAATAGGGTTATAAATCAATGTCTACATTGAAATCAACACATCTAGTGCTAGCGATGAAATAGGATTAGGAATCAACATCTACACGGAAATAAATGCCTCTAATGCAAGAAATCAAACAAAATTAGAAATCAATATCTACATAAAAATAAATGCATCTAATGCAAGAAATCAAATAGTACTAGAAATTATCATCTACACTAAAATCAATGCATCTAGTGCAAACATTTTTCTTCCCTTTCTCTACCCCCTCCATTTATATCAATATGTCCCTACATCTCTTTTTCTTTGTCCCTCTATCTCACCCCCCAAAACACACACACACTCTCTCTCTTCATATCTATCTATTTATCCCTCCGTCCCTCTCCCTATTTCTCTCTTCTTCCCTCTCTCCTCCTTCCATATATATCTCTATATCTCCCTATGTCTCTCTCTCTTTGTCTCTCTATATCACCCCACAAACATACACATCGTTTCTACATATGTATCTATATCTCCCTCCCTCCCTATCTCCCTCCCCCTCTCTCTCTTTCTTCTCCTTCTCTCCCTCTCCCTCTCTCTTCCCCTTCTATATATCTTTCTCCCCTTCTATCTCTCTTCACTCCTACTCTCCTCTCTCCCTCTCTCTTCATCTCCCTTGTCACTCCCTCTCTCTCTCCACCTTTCTCTCTTCTTACCTCCCTCTATCTCCCCCTCCAACTCCATCTCTCTCTATCCATCCATCTCAAGTCCTCTCTCTTTTCCTTCATCTCTCTCCCTTTATCTCCCACCTCCGTTTGTCTCTCCCCCTCATCACTCTCTCTCTCTCTCCATCCTCCAACTCTGTCACTACCTCCCTCCCTCTCTCATTGTCTCTTCTCCTTATCTCCATCTCTCCTTCTTTGTGTTTTTATCTCAACCCCAAACATACACAGTCTCTCCATCTCTCCCTTGTCACTTCCCCTCTCTCTCCACTTTTCTCTCTCTATATGTCTTTCTTCCTCTCTCCCTATCTTTTCTTGCAACTCCATCTCTATCCCCCTCTCTTTCTCCTCCACTCTCTCCTCCTCTCCCTCTCTCCATATTTGTTTCCCCCTCTCTATCTTACCCTTCTTTCCCCCCCTCTCTCCTATCCTCCTCTCTTTATTCACTCTTCTTCTCTCTCCCTCACTTTATCGCCATCTCCTCCTTGTCACTCGCTCCATGTCTCCATCTCTATCACTCTAGGTCTTTGTTCTTCCCTCCCATATATATTTGGTGCTAATAGACATCCTAATATATTAATATATATTATAATATATCAAATTTTATATTATATTAATCCAAAAGTAATAATATTAAAATATATTAATATTGCATTTTTAATATTAATATCAGATTTCATAATTTAATATTAATAGTAATAATATTTTTTTATTGTCGTATTTAAACTTTAATTTTAATTTGAAATTTTAATGTGGTAAAAAACTTTATGGAAGGTAAATTTATGATCCATTCAAAATCAAAGTATATAATGTTGGAAATAATACTGAGAGGGGGGGTGAATCAGTATTATATAATTCTTTTAATAAATCTTCTTTATTTGTTCTTTGAATTATTTTTGCATGTCAGTACCATAAAATAATGAGCATGAACAAAAGAAAACTGATAGTCACACCAAAGAACACAAGATGTAAGGTGGAAACCCAATGTGGGTGAAAACCACCTGCTGCAATATGTCTCTATCTTCTTTCAAATTAGAAACTCCTTTTACAATGGTTTTGTACTGGTGCAGTCCTTTACCAGTACGCAGGCTGCAACCTGCAGAGAGCTACAACTCTCTCTCGTTTTCCAGTCTCTCCTGGAAGGGAGCTACAACCCCCTACTTCTTTTCATAAAGCATCAAATGATCATCAAGAATATAACAGTTACAGTCCACTACAGTTATCAGATCAGCAATAACAGAACTAACCCAGAACACCTTATCAACAGAGAAATTCAATCAACAGAACATCTTAAGACAGAGACGCAGTTTTCCCTTCTGTGGCCTGCGTCGCGACGCAATTCACCTTCTGCTTTCCTGCGTACACCCGCAGGTATCCTTCTGTTGCACTGCGTGCCCACGCACTGTTCCTTGAACTGCACTGCGTCCTGTTGCTGCAGGGACGCACCCAGAAACACTATCGCGCCGCGTATTTTGCTGCAGGGACGCACTCAGAAATGCTATCGCGCCGCGTCCTTTTGCTCTAGGGACGCACCTGAACCTTAGTCGCTCTGCGTCCCCACGCAGATCTCCTGTTACTGCACTGCGTCCCGGACGCACCTGAACCCTTCTGCGCCTGCGTTCCGGCGCACTTGAACCCTTCTGCGCCTGCGTACTGACGCACCTGAACCCTTACTGCACCTGCGTACCTCCGGGCATAGATGATTTCAAGACTTCAGAAGTAACCCAGACAGTCAGCTCTACAGATCTGAACATGCGCCGAAGAGATCTTGGTCCATCAGTAGATTCGCCTTTTTTAGATCTAGACCAGATCTAGCCCTCATAAGATATTCAACCCAAAACATGCTCAAGCCAAATGATCTCCTTTGCTTTATATAGGAAAGCTCTTCCTTAAAACATGGATCAATACCACCAGCCGACACCATAATAACCCAATACCGTCGGCTAAATACCAAGAGTAAAACATAAGAAACCCCATGTGTGCTTTTCTCTGCCTTGAAATGTGTGCACTGGGGGGACGCACCTCCTGGACGCAGTCCCTGCATGGTGTACCTGCGGGTACGCACCTTCTGAACTGCTTTCCTGCGTCCTTCTTAATTTTCAACAAATTGAGAGCCTTGCCACGGGAGTTGCCATCAAGTACAACATCTGTAACATATAGCCATACCAGAAACATAATGCCAACATATAATAAGGTATATTTTGAGCACATACATACATACTTACATATTTCCCCCATACTGGGGTGTAGAATGCTTCTCTTGGCGCAATAACATAAAAAAATTCTAATGTTGTTCATAACCTAGATCACTTGAATTCTCATTTTGAGTAAAATAATATCATATGAACATGGCTAGATTATTAATGTATTTAATTTTAGATATTTATTTATTCTAAAATCTAAATTATTGGATTATGGGATTCACATAAGGATTTGAAAAAAAATTACAGAGCCTCGATCGAGCTCCATAGCTCGATCGGGCCATACAGCTTGATTGAGCCTCTTGTTAACCATGCAAATGGATCGATCGAGGGTTTAGGAAACCCACAGTCAAGATATTTGAATTTAAAATTCAAGTGCTTGATTGATAATTTTAAGTTCTCAATCAATCGTTTTAAGCGTTCGGTTAAGCTTCCAAGGTACTAAAAACCACAATTTTAGCACCCCTTCTGCAATTTTTTCTATGACACCATTTTGTATCATAGGGGACTTAGGGAAAATTTTGTCCTTGGGTGGAAAATTTGATCATGTTGGATTCATGAAGTAATCCTCTATCCAATATCGTATGAGTTTAACATTTTTGAAATCATATGATATTTTTCATCTAATTTCTTTTAAACATAATTCTTGAATTTTTTTTTTATAGTTTTAAATAGGTTGAATAAAAATGAAAATATGACTATCTTTATTTAGGAGTCCTCTTCAAAAGGGTACTCTTGGTTTTTCAATTTATTTAAATAGTTGAAAAAAACCTTATGTGAACACGTGTCTGCAAAATGCAATTGAAATATTACTTCGCCAACTTTGAAAAATAATAAAAAAATATAATTTTGCATAAAAAAAATATGAAAAAAATGATTTCTGTGTGTGTGTGTGTGTATATATATATATATATATATATATTAAAAATTATACATTTTAGACTAATTTGTGCTACGTGAACACACACATACATCCTAAGATGTGCAAAAACTTGCAAGGATAAGTATTGAATTTTTTGGAAAATTGAGAGATTATATCACACTAAAATTTGTTGTAAAAAATATCATTAGGACAAAAAAATTATACTCCACATATTTTATTTTTATTCTGAAGAAAAATTCACAATGCTTATACAAATTTTGAGGGATTCAATTTGATAAAAGAGGAAAAATTTGAAATTTCGTCGCCACATTTGGCCCAAAAGTGTAACCCATCTTATTCATCCACCCATCATGTACACTCCTTTTCTAAGTTTTGGATCCACTGAGTCTTTCACCGATTCTATTATCTTCCTTGTGGTGTTTGGAGGTGTGAATTCCATGATAATGTTTTGCTTCTTTAAAATCATAGCTATCTAGTCTGTAATGCCTTTGATAAAAGGCAGGGTGATCTTGGGGATGTCTGCAAGGTTTTTCTATTCCTCCTTATTTTTTTTTCTTGGATGGACTTGTTTAAAATTCTTCCTTGGTATCCATTTATTTTACAGACATTACGAATATGGATTAATGATTGGTTCATATTCTCCGAGTCTGGTATCCTAGTTGCTCTAGTCACAAGGTTTTAATGACATCGACCTTTTTCTTCAGATGGTGATGGGAGTCTACTTGAAGGTGCCAATTTTTATGTGTTTTATTTCTATACCCTGCTACCCTATCTTGTTATTTTTCTTTGGGAGGAGGACATCTAATAATTCTAATTGGTTATCTTTCTCAATTTGAATTGTGAACTTAATGTGTTCTAAAAGGTTATTGATGTGCATGAGAAAGTGTTCCAATTTATCTCTCCCATGCTTCTATTTCGCACATATGCCATCAACATATATTTTCCATTCATTAAGAGTCAAAGGGAAAGAACTAAGTGCTCTTGATTCAAATTTCTCCATGTAGATGTTGGCCATGACCATTGATAATGGAGAGCCCATTGCCACTCCATGGGTTTTTTCGTAGATTCTTCCTTTGTGGTTGAAGTATGTTGATTTGAGCCATAATATTATTAGGTCCACCATCTCATTATATATTATGGATTTCATCACTTCAATGGCTTCATCAACCATTATCTTGGTGTAGATAGACACAATATCAAAGCTTACAAGAATGTAGTCTTCATTTATTTCTAAGTTCTTTATCCATTAAATAAAATAAGTTGATTCCTTTATGTATGAGGAGGTGTTTACTAACAGAGGATGAATCTTTTTTTCCGGGTATTTTTCAATAAGGTATATTGGATATCCTATCGTATTCACTATCGATCTCAATGGAATGCCTTGTTTATGGAATTTCAGTGATCCATATATTCTAGGGATGATCGAGTTGTTTGGGATGCTCTAGTTGCAAGGGTTTTAATGACGTACTAAGAAACATTTTTAATATACTTCATCCACTATTGGGGAATTATAACAAACTAGATTTGGCCATTAATATTTAACCTATCTTCAATTTTCACCCCTCATTATCATACTTGCATGCCTCTCTATTAAAGTATCTTATGACATGGAAATATGCTTTGGATTGGATATCTTCTTTAATTTTCCTGATTATTTTCATGATGTTTTCCATAGATTTCTCCTTTGGGAGGGAGCCTTTAACTAGATGGTGTAAGACTAGGACAGAATCTCCAATAACTCTAAGTGTGTCCAACTATTGTTCTTTGGCTGACAAAAGTCCTTGGTAGGGACCATATATCTCTATTTGATTATTTTTCATATGACTATGGCCCCATGGGTACCTAAACACTTTGTCCTCCTCGGGGCCATAGAGTACCCCTCCCTCTCCTACCCCCCTTAGGACACTTCAAAAGTTACATGTGTTCTCTATGTCCATTAATTTCAAGTGGTTGTTCATTTAATTCATTTGCTATAAATTCTCTCATGTATCATTATTGCAGGGTTTCTATAAATTGTCAATTCCAAAGTCTCATTGTGTGGTTCTTTAATCCTCTATTGGAATATCAAGTATGGTTTTGTTTCTTTGGAATTTTGATAAATAATATAATGTACTTGGGAAAAGGTTTTTCCTCCAATTAGACAAATTACCCTTAAACTAAAACAACCTTCCAATAATCTTCCTCTAAGTTACTTGATATCAAAATTTTCGAAATTAAATCATCGAAGTTAAAAACATTTTAAATTAAAATGCTATGTTACATGATTTAGAAAGTGTCAATCTTATGGCTAAGGGGTTGAGGCTAAATTAAGGTAAAATTTGGTGGTAGGGGAAAAGGGGTATGTCCGACTTCCTTAATGGTTAATCAAGAAACTTAGAAATGACAGTAGAAGAATAATTCCTCATGGTTTAATGCAACATTTTGATATTTTGTAAATTTTATTTTTTGATAGGTCAATATTGGTGAATGTACAAGTGGAATACTATAGATATTGTAGCGTTTTGTTCAAAAGCTTCAAGGTTAGAATTCTATAGATGGTCATTGATACATACTCTATTTCAACCATGTCCATCGGTTTCAACTTTCTTAGGTAAATCATGTATCTAAATTGAACTTTAGCTCAGTGTATTTTATTATAATAATTATTCTCAATTCTTGTTTAAAAAAATTTGTCTATCTTAGTAAGTGTAAAATAAATGCACAAAGCATTCTAAGTTGTAATTGGTCATAGCCATATTAAGGTGAGGAAACTCTTGATGATATGTATCATGTTTTCTTGCACCATGTACTATACCAATGTAAACATACTTGGATGCTACATTAATTAAGGACATCATTAAATATGTCTTTGATCCCTCTACCACCTTCCATTATGACTGGAAGTTTTCTCCATATTCCCTTTTTGTGATATATGAGAATAAACATTACGCATTACAAATACATGACCTATGTTCATTGTTTTTAGGTGGGTAATTATCTTTATAGATTGTTTATGTTATTACTTTCTATAGCTTATTCTAATGTTTTCTTATGTTTGTTGCATTGAGAGGCACTTTACAACCCATTATGGGGGAGATGTTGTAGTGTTTGTAAATTAGTTTAAACATTTAATGTCATTTTAATTAAAAATTAGTATGGGAGAGATGTTGTAGTATTTGTAAACGAGTGTAAATATTTAAATTGTGGCTCAATAAAAAATTATTTTAAATATTATAGATAGATTTGACGTTAGTAGCTATTTAAAATGAAAAACAAAAATTCATGCTACTCATATTGACACATATGCACGAGATTCCTCCATTTTTTGATTGATTGCCACAATAATAAGAATAATATAAAATTATCATTTCTTTAATTCGCGTCTAGCTTCAATAATAAAAACATAAGGGTGGTGGATCGAAATACACAATGTAGGATTAATTTTACCATAGTAAAATCACTTTCACAATGGGAAATAATTTAGTAAACCAGTTTTATTAAATTATTTTCTGATTAAAAAAAAAAAACCATGTGAATAATTGAATAAACCATTATTTATTTAATTTTCTCTAGGAATAATTATTAAATCATTGTTTGATAATTATTCCTTGTCACATTTGACTAAATCCCCTAGGAATAATTAATTAAATAACTATTTATTTATTATTCCTTAATTCTATTATTGGAATAAGTGTTAAATCAATATTTAATAATTATTTCAATTTCACACCATTCTTAATCCTCGCGAACTAATTAATAATTCATTTATTTGTTAATTATTTCTAAACAAAGATATTTGACCATTTTGAATATATTTTCCCTCTGCAAAAAAATATAATAAATTATTCCTGACGGTTGGATCTTGATTTGGTCAATATTATTTTATTATTCTCCATTTTCGAGATTAACTCAATACTTTGTTATAAATAGAAGGGTTTTACATTCATTCTTCACCATGATCATTATCATCATCACCATTATCGTCTCATTTCACTTGAGCTCCCATTTGAGTTCTCCACGTTGTTTTAGCTTTTTTCATACATTTAGAGAGAGAATTGATTAATGAAGCATAAAGGTCATCAAAGGACCCATCCCACGAAGGGGGATTTGTAGACCCGTTTTGTAAATCTCCTTCACCAGGTGTTATCAATAAAATATTTATTCATTTTAAAGTCTTTCCATTTGGGTTATTGCATTGGATATCTATAATGTTATTTCTTGTTTTGGATCATATAAGTTTTTTTGTTTCGTGTTTTTCTAGTCTTATTGCAGGTCTGAAGCGTAAGTAGCCACAAATTTTTATTAGGGTCATGTGTCACCTAGTGACTTAAGTGAAGTATTTTTGGTACACCTTCCAAGAAATTTCACACTAATAAATGGAAACTCCACTGGGTCTTTAAGCTACATTTTTCATCAACAAATGGCTACTCCACTAGTGTAATAACAACGTTCTTGGGAAAATGAAGTTTCAGTAAATTTCAGGTTTTTATACAACTATTTTTAGCCTCTCAATTTCTATTAATAGTATTCTTTCCTTTTTTGTCAAATTTTTGGATTCTAGTATTTTTTTAGTTCTTTCCGTAGGTCACAGGTACCAACCAAATAGGTGATGACCAAATATGTGTGATATCTGTCGACCGAGAGTCCCGAGAGAAAAACACAATTTTAATCCCTAGGGTTTAGAGTACACCTTTGAATTGTTAGGAAGAGATTTGTTGGCTGAGGAGTCTAGGGTTTTAGCATTTTCAGCCACTGATTTTCAAATTTCGATCCATTACTTTTCAACACTTTTGGATAGGTTTATTTCACCTTTTTGTTCTTTAGAGTTTGTTTTTTTCCTTTCCCCCTTAGGATCCCCTTGAGCATCCTAGGTTTTAGAGATTCATACCTATCCTTTGCAACATTTTTCAACTCTGATTTTGTTGTTTGTTTGCACCATTTACAACGGATTATTTCCTCTGGGTCTTAGCCCCTTTGAAATTAGTTATTTTAGGCATTTTATGTGTATTTGAGTAGCTTGTTTTCCCTCTATTTCTTAGCTTCTTAAAAGAATTTTTGGGTGGGGTTTTGTGTGCTTGATTGGTTGTTTAATTTTATATCATTTTTATCATTATTTACAGTATTTCAGCACTTTATTTGCAGCACATGGCATCTTCAAACATGCTCATTTAACTCATCCACTTTACACATTATTTTCACACGCTTACACCCTAAGCGAACGTGAGCTTGGTTAACATTGCTAAGCCAAGGCTTGAAACACTACAGCTTAATAACTCAACATATATAGATTAATCCCACTTGGGCACCAGGGGCAAATAATCTTTGTAGTTTAGGTGTAGGATCGGTGAGATAGGCTTCCAACAACACCCATCGATCACTTACATTGAGACATATAATTTGACGTATTAGGGAGCTCAAAATCCTTCATCATCCCACTGTCCAAAGTCAAAGTGCATCAGAAACCCAATTCAGAGGAGGTTAGGCTAGGTCATTGTGTGAGCAATTCTCCTCAAGGCTACCGAACCCATGGTAGGGAATCTCGTGCATTGTCTGATCACCAAGAAGCTCAAGACTCAACCACCCCTGTGGGAAGAAGGTAACCATAGTGACCAATCTTAGGAAAACACCCTAAAGGACTGGCTGTGGGAAGCAGTTAGTTCTCTACCCTACCTCTCTCTAGATAACTCTTCTTGCGGGGATGAGATTCCTTCAAGTAAGAAGTTCTTTGGAAGGCCACCTGAACCATTAGATTGAGGATTGTTTGAGGATTTAAACCACCTATAAGCTAGAGGTATTTTTTTCTATGATAGGATGTGCTTGCTTGTATTAGAGTAACATCATTAATAAAGTTAGTTTACACTTAGCACCACTGCACTAGGTGTTTTCTTGTTGTTTGTTGCTCTTATATTCCTATCATCACCCTTTAGTCATCAGAGTCAGCATTGTCTTAACATCATTATGCCCCCTAGGCATTTGTCGCGGAGAATTTGAGGACTTCACCCTTAGTTTCCATTAGGACATATTACTCCTCCCCGTCAATTTAGAGTACATCCTGCCAGTCCTCCATCAGTCATCATTCTGATTTTGATTCTACTGATTCTTCTAGTTCTTATTTTGATTATGCATCTTCTCAACCCTGTACCATCACCATGTTAGGCACCAATGTGGGTGAGGGAAACTAAGGTGGTAACCCAAGTACCAACCAGTGTAACACCACAAGAGGAACCTCCACCGGTGTGGTCACTCCTCCTCCATTACTTCCTTTTATGGTTGGCCTGAGCCTCCCTAATTTCAACAAGCTCATCAACTATCCTCTTCTCCATGATCCCAATTGGTTAGTTATGCCTACTAAACTTCCTTCCGACATCCCAAAGTTTGAAGGTAATCCTATAGAATATCCCACAAATCATGTTTTCTCATTCCATATGTGGTGTTCATCCAATTCTATCACTAAAGACTCCATCTGTCTTCATTTGTTCCAATGCACTCTTACTAGAGTTGTTGCTAAGTGGTATGTCGATCAACCCAGAGCCACTCATTCCACTTTTGTGACTCTTGCCAAATATTTTCTTTCCTATTTCTAGTTACCTCTCCGTTATGACATTGGTACCGAACTATTGACTTCTTTCTGTCAAACTTTTTCCACTCGCCTATCCAACCATGTTCGAGAATGGCATAAAAGGAGTGTATGTAGAGCTTCTGAATTCGAAGACCGCATCTATATGGATTGGTTCCTTAGATCACTCTTGGCCCCCATTTCTAAATATGTCATGTCCCACTTCCCTCAGTTAGAGGAATATGCTCTCCAAGTAGCCTTGAAATTTGATCTGATCTATGCCCAATCAGGTTATGTTTATATTATCATCCCTTATCTGCCTTGGCCTAGTGCTACTAATGCAATGGGGGTATCTCATACCGCATATGCTATTGTTGGGACCATTTCACACCCTCAACCATATGCTCCACCTCTGATGAGCTATGGTCAACCTCAAGGAGGGACCAGTTCCTCTTACATCTATCCTTCCCCCAATCTTTCATATGGAAACTCTTATCCAATTCCCAACACATCATATCCATATCCCAATCTACATCAACAAGTGTTAGGTCCAATTTTTACTCCAACTATTTATCCCAATGTTTCTCCATCTCATTACTATTCATATGCACCGCCTAGTGCTCCATCCCCTCTGGCACCAGCGCCCTAGGACCCTATGTCTTCTCCACCTTTGCCACAACAACAACCTCCTCCACAAGGTCAAGTGTGTGCTCAGAAGAGCATGGTCAATCCCCCTAACCCAAAGAAAAGGAATAATGGGAAAGGTAACCAGAACCAGCAATCTCAAGGTAATCAAGGCAGCCAAGGTCCACCACCCAATGTACCTCAAGGAACCCAACCTAATCTCGTAACCCAGCAACAGGGCGGTCAGCCCAAGAAAAACAAGGGTCTTCATATGAACAAAACCATTGCCTATTGTGGTGTATATGGACATTATACTCATGAGTGTTCCCTTTTACCTCAAATTCATCAAGTGTGGGAAGCTTAAGAAGTTGCTTCTCGAGGACCACAACCCATAGCTCCTCCTCCCCCCCCTACTTCATCTCAGACAGTAATGCTTACCGATCCTTTTCCTCACCAAGGATATCTTGTTGTTCAACCTACACCAAGTCAGGAAGCTCTGCCAGCTCCATGATTTGGTCACCATTATTATCATATTCTTATGATTAATTCTGATGAGGTCAATATTGCACAAGTCAACCTATAGACTCGATCGCACCAATATGACAATCCACCTGCTAAGTCGGCAACTGAGTCCCAACCCCACATTTCCATTGAGCCTATGTTGTCATCCAATGGTACCTTACAGATCCCTCCACCTAAGATAAATGTTATCTCCAAGATCCCCAAAGGTACATTATGTTGAAATGTTGCTTCTGCTAAAGTCGCCCATACCTATAACATAATAGATGACTTGGCGTAGTCTCCTGCTGCCATGTCAACACTGGAGGTTCTCCAGACATGCCCATCCCAATGGAAATCTCTAATATTTTCTTTGGGTGTTTTAGAATCCCCATGAAGATTGTATGATTATATTTGACGTTGAAAAGTCAAAACATCCTCCTCTAGCTTCATCCATTGCATTCCAAATCCCAGCCTCCATAACAAACACCATTGTTCAGCAATGTATCATACATGAAGGTGCCTCCACCTGTGCGATAGTTTCTAGTGTTTAGAAGTGACTTGATTCGCAATATGTTTCCCCATCTACCATCACTCTTCATGTTTGGGACGGTCATCCCTCATATCCCCTTGGCTTATATCACAACTTTCTTATCACTGTTGCCGGAAACATTGTCTATATTTACATTGAAGTCATTGATTCACCATTAGTTTAAAACATCCTTTTGGGTCATAGTTATACCTATGCTATGTCATTTGTCACATCTGTGGTTCACCGTAAGATGTGCTTTCCCCATAATGGAAATATCGTCACTATCGATCAGTGGACGTACTATGATCCCAAATCTCAGACTTCACTTCAGTACATTGTCTCATCGATGATTGAAAATCAGACTATCTCATCCCTCACCAATGTCTCTCCTAGAGTCTACAAAGATTCCACCTTGCTTGGTGCTTATTATAGTCCACGACCTACTCCTTATGAGCCTAGCTCGTCCACTGTTTGCATGCTCCAAGAATCATGAACCACCCACAAACAGTCTAGTATGCCTTCACAGCAACCAGCTCCTTTGCAACCTACTGTCCCCAACTCAACCCAGCCTTCTGGTACTACTCCTCAAGGATCATTTCCTTCTGTTGGTATCTCTCCTAATCCCTTTCATCCAGGAACTGTTCCCCCGTGTCTTAACCATCTTGGAATAGTTCCCCTAGGTCATCAACCTTCTAGTAAGATATCATTCCTATTTCCACCCATGGGAGTTTATTCTACACTTGTCATCACTACGTTGAGTTTACCTAACATTTCCTTACGGATCCCAATTTAGTACATTGATCCTCCCGCAAACACTCCCCCAAATCAACTCAAACCTTACAGTGCTTTGACCCTCTTCAATTGGTTGTTCCTACCCTTACCTTTGCTTTATTTCCACAGCAACCTCAATAGGAACCTACTCATGTTGTGAAATCATCTGGTGATGGGGGGGGAGCCCAGAAAAAAGGGAACCAAAGACAAGGCACCCCCAACAACTCCAACTCCTCCTAAGCCGCCAAATCTTATTCCTCCATGTGCTTTGTGTTATGTTGTCGAACATGCCACCAATAATTGTCTTGGACTCCCTCATATCAAGAATGTGGTCTCTGATACCTTCCCTGATTCTAATATTCCTAGGGTCCATGTCACCTTATATGAGTCCACTAAGAAGAGAAGATCATTACGCATGAATCACCCCTATGCTTTGTGTGATAATTATGGTCATTATTTTCATCGGTTTCCCTGTCTCAAATAATTTCGTGACACACTTCAAGTGCTTCACAAATTAGAGGTCGCTCATAGTGATTCCACCTCTCCTCTACCTACCGGTTCTAGTCCCACTCCTATGCTAGATCAGGAGGTCTCTCAACCACCCATCGTGCTCCCTCCCCTTGATGTCAATATGATGGATAGTACCGCTCCTATTCTCTACCTGAATTCATCCATTGGATCGATGTATTTGGACTCTCTTGGAGTTTCCTATTGTGATTTCGTCGAACCTTCCTCATCAAACACTTTGGTATTAACATCGGTAGATGTTTCATCTACTAGTCATCTGTCTCCCCTTGTTGACAATGCACATGTGAACCTTGTCTCTCATGAATATACCTCAGGTAGCTCATATTCATCATGTGGTATCTCTTCCTCCAATCCCCCCATCTTCCATTCTAAATAAGACATCATGGAAGCCATGACCACCCTTGATTAACCTTGGGGTGATATGCACCATCGTGCGTACTTCCTTCCGCAACAATCCCATGACCAATATGTTGTGGAGTCCAATGACTTCATCCATGATGAGGTTCATTGGTTCAATATCCCCTTACTTCGAACCCATGAATTCTAACCACATACACCTTGTGGCCATTACATTTCCACTCAATGTTTAGGTAATGGGGCATCCATTTTCAAGAGTCCAGGAGAATCCATTCTCTCCAACACTCCTAGTGCATCTGATAGTGTCAAATCTAATGCCACTATTCTTCCCCATTCCGAAGAGTCTCCAGAGTCTCATATCACTTCAGATCACTCTTGGGATGATCCATTACTCATCCCTCCATATTACCTCAACAACTTGGTCCCTTAGACAATTTCATTGTTTAACCACCTTGTCTTCTAGGTGAGCATCAGTTCATTATATCTGAAGCCGCTATTTGGTATAGTGAAACCATGTATGTGAACCCAAAAGTTCAGTTGACTTATATATGTAGTGCCAAATGATATTGGTAATCCACCATTTCCTTTCTCTAATTATATCTATCCACTCTTCCCACATGAAGGCATCCATAACATAAACAAATGGAAAACCACATCATCAAAATGTGTTTTGAGTCCACTACTCTAAATACATTTGGTATGCCCATAGCATACTACATCTATCCATACAACACTGTGGGGGCACACATGCCCCTAAATATCCTCATGATCCTCTATAGGATCTTGTTCCATTAGGGCCAAATACTTAAATGCATTATTTGAGCACTTGGAACAAAATGGCACTCCACAAACTCATCTAGTTAGGGGCATCATTCCCACATTTTCATACCAAAACAATCCCCTCCATCACATATGTTGAGAGTAGTATCCCATGCTTGGGGGAAATATGGCCCCTGACCACCTTCTCACTTGATTAACGTAAGTCTCATCTTAGACTCCACTGATCTAGGTATGGTTGATTATCCTTTCATTCCTTGGATAGTTTGTCCTACCGCTCTCTCCGGCGAGCCATATATTCATCACATATCATAGATTCTTGATACCATGTCTTCAAATATTCTACTCTATGTGATACCCCACTTACCACCTGATCCCCATGTTTGACTTGGTGGGCGAGGATGATCTTAGACCTTCTCTTGTAGTTCATTCTTGTATTCCTTTCTTGGCTTTATTCTTCACCAGGAACCATCCTTCCACAAAGCATTAAGGTCATTTTAGACAAGTAAGGCCACCTACCTGAAAGATGTAGATCTAGATTCTAATTATCAATTTTTCCACTATGATTTCCACAAGATTTAGGGCCTTCTCCTCCTCTCCAAATTCTCCAATAGCTCAATATGAAAATGAATTGGATTTGGGGGCATAGGAAAAACCTTAGCTTTTATGTCACCAATTGCGACCAAATCGTAGCTTGGTTCGAGAAACCATGAACACCATTGGAAAGCTTTCACCGAGTTCTATAATGGGTCTCCATTTTTTTTAGTAATTTGACACTTCACTAGGAAGCCATTTTTTCCACGAAGTCTCACTTTGCTGCCTATTAAAATCAAATTTCTTCATTTGAGCCACTCATACTTTGGTACCACTTTTCCTATGCATTGGTTGACCCATATGTCAATTTTCTTCATGATTCACCATTATCTACTCATGTTTTATGGTCCCCTCCGAGCCTCGCCCATGTGATGGCATCATCGAGTCACCCTTGTTCATAGCATCTGAGATGAGTCACCCTTACATCTATGGAGTTTGTTTCGAGTTTCATTGAGTCCAGTTACAGTATTTCATACATATTTGTGTTGCATTCATCCCATCATACTTATATTTGGCCTTCAGCTACTCTGTTCTATCTTTGAAAAGCCTTCGTCTAAGTAATTGACCATCCCCTCAGGAATTGAGTCAGTTGCTTCTAGGTCAACCATGCATATCATACTCTGCAAAGGGAAGTCGTCAGCCCACCACTCATCTTGTTTCCTTCCATCATCATCCCTGGTGTCAGTCCATCAGTCACTCTACTATGATCCCTCATGCCTTTGTTGAGGACTCCTCATTGCCTTAACTCCAGTTGGCCCTCTTATGTCGAATTCAACAGATTTATTCCAAAAGTGTGGTCTAGAGGGTGGTGTACCTTGGTTCCAGCCTTCATCTTTGTTCGGTTCCTCGAATCAAGCAAAGGGAATCATCATTTCCCTTTGAATTGGTTGTTTCTCATGTGCTCGATGCCAGCCCATTATGGCACAATTGAGTATCATACAATTGATGGTTTAGTGATCCAAATGATTGTCCTAGTGATTCTCGGGTGTGTGTAAGATGTACTAGACCTCATGAGGGGGTGGCCCTTTAGGTAACCCCCCACATGCTCGAATGTCCGAAGATGTTGATCCAGCCTCGGATGCAGTTCCGCAGATGTGATGGGTTTGATTTCAGCCTCTTGCAGTGCCCACAACATGTATGTCACCTTTAGATGATCCATTAAGATCTTTAGAGCCCTTTTCATGTTCAACAGGGATTCTTTGGTTGCGATCCCTCCTCACCATGTCATCTTGAGGGGAATTATGTCTCATGTACTCATATGTTATTGTATTTAATATTGGCCTATGTTTAACCAGGCACATTATGTATATGGGATTCATTGTATTATTTTCTAGCCCGATGATGCTAGCATATCATGTATCATGTACTTTGTAGCTAAGTCCCACATTGTTGTGCTCACCATTATTCTTTGTACTCAATTATCTTGGCGGGTATGGGTATGCCCCCCTGCCTCATTTGAGATTATGTACTCTAACATCAAAGGAGACTTCTATCAATTTAGTAGGTCTTGCCCCCTCCATTTTTGTCCTTCCTTGCATTTGTTCTATTGTCTCTCTCTCTCTCTAACTCCCCTTTGGTGTCTCATGGAAGTGTAACCTACAACATATTTTGGTCCTACGATTTGCTCTTAACACTCATATGTTGGGGGGAAATCTGTTATCACCAAAAAATAATGACCTAGCCATTTCTAGTTAGGTGGATCGAAATACACCATGTAAGATTAATTTTACCATAGGAAAATCACTTTCACCATGGAAAATAATTTACTAAACCATTTTTATTAAATTATTTTCTAATTAAAATTTAAAAACCCCATGAAAATAATTGAATAAACCATTATTTATTTAATTTTCTCTAGGAATAATTATTAAATCATTGTTTTATAATTATTCCTTGTCACTTTGACTAAATCCCCAAGGAATAATTATATAAACCATTATTTATTTATTATTCCTTAATTTTATTATTGGAATAATTGTTATATCAATATTTAGTAATTATTTCAATTTCACACCATTCTTAATCCTGGAGAAATAATTAATAAATCGTTTTATTCGTTAATTATTTCTAAATAAAGATATTTGATCATTTTGAATATCTTTTCCATCTCCTAAAAATATAATAAAGTATTCCTAACGGTTAGATCTTGATTTGGTCAATATTGTTTTATTATTCTCCAGTTTTGAAATTAACACACTTTGTTATAAATAGAAGGGTTTTCCATTCATTCTTCACCATGATCATTATCATCATCACCTTTATCGTCTCATTTCACTTGATCTCCAATTTGAGTTCTCCCCATTGTTTTGGGTTTTTTCATACATTGAGAGAAATAATCAATTACTGAAGCATCAAGGACATCAAAGAACCCATCCCACGAAGGGGGATTTGCAGAACCTTTTTGTAAATCTCCTTCACTAGGTGTTATTAGTAAAATATTTATTCATTTTAAAGTCATTCCATTTGGTTTATTGCATTGGATATCTATATCATTGTTTGTTGTTTTGGATCGTATAAATTGTTTTGTTGCGGTTTTTCTAATCTTATTGCAGAACTGAAGCGTAAGAAGCCATAAATTGTTTTTAGGGTCACATGTCACCTAGTGACTTAAGTGAAGTATTTTTGGTACACCTTCCAAGAAATTTCACACTAACATGCACCACAATATTAGTACCTGACTATGGAAAATTTATGGAAATCCTCACTACTTTTACCGTCACTTATGAGATGGTAAATGTTGATCCCAGAAAAAATGCTAAGATGCATTATCAGCATCACCCACTTTTAATACATGCCAGGAATAATGGTTAAGTTCAATATATTAGTGCTTCTACTAACTTGTGATAAACTTCCACTGGGTTTCCAGATTTCATGTTAATGTAATTATTCTTAGCTTTACAAGTTTCATATATAATCATTTCACTTAAGTATTCTCCCTTAGAGTTTCCATATTTCATGTTATTGCAATTATCCAGAAGTTGTTTCATGTGACATAGTTGTTGGGAAAGTTTAGAAATTATGTGTATGTAGTAAGTATATGTCAAAACAAAATTTAAATTCTCATGAAAGAATTATTTATTAAGAAGAAGAATAATATTATATGGGTTAATAATAATTTTATTAGAATAATATAATTATTATTAAATTATCTAAAATAAAATAATAAATAATTATATCTCCAAATTTTTATTATTATTTTACTAACCATAGAATAATAAATAATAGCTTTTTATTATTATGGACTCCAGGGTAAGTTGAATAATAGTTTTTTATTATTATGGACTCCAGGGTAAATTTAGGATCAAGAGGCTTATGTTTTAATTTGGATATTATGATGCAAACTTGTGATTAAGATTTTCACTTTCTTTTGACATTGTCACTTGATGTGTGTAAAGATAGGTATAAATATTTTCAATTTAGCTTATACATGGGTAGGGTTGTATAAATTGGGTTATGATATATTTAATATTGGGAAGGGTGGTATAAATTGGGTTGTGATATATGTAATATTGGGAGAGGAAGAGTTACATTTCTACTTCTATTTTACCGGAAACTTCTTTTATGCAACATGGTGAAGAATTGATGTGCTCACTTAGATGATTACACGTTCTCATGAGGGTAGGCCCCAAATAAATTTAGTTTCTTGTGAGGCTTGATTGAGGTTTATGCCATAAGAAATGAATTCATTATTTTTTAGGGACATTTAGTCTCCCACCATTGGTAAATGGGATAGATTGAACATGGTTTCACCTATATTACATCTACCCCCTCTTTGAAAATATATGTAATTGAAGATTTGTAGTGAACGAACGCCACCTTTAGTATAGGTTGAGTAGGATCGTGGATATCATGGCCCCACCCTTAGATATAAAATAATTTGTAACTCATAAAAACACTTATTCCAAACAAGGCCCTACACCGCAATTAAGGCTCACCAGTGACTTATTTATACCAACAATAGTTGATATTATTTATGAGATAAGTATCATTTAAATGCATATCATTTGGAAATGATATTTTAAATAATAAATGTGCTCATGAAATTATTTCTCGTATAGATAGATCACACCTATTTGGATAGAAATGACATAAATCGGAAAAATTATATTTTATTTCATTTTGTAAAGTGGAAAATATATACACACAAAACATATGAACAATAGGATCCATTTACTTTATACTTTACAAGGTCTTTAAAAATGGTAATATTATGTGCACACAGACATGTGAGTTTGAAAAGATAAGAGGAAAAGAATGATAAGTAAAAATAGGAAAAGTAGTTAGCAGTTAGGTGAATAATATACATTTAAGATAATAAAAAACCAGAGAGTATGCATGAGAGGGATATGGGGAAAAGTGACTAATAGGCATTATAGTCAATTAAAAATTTAGAATTATGCATGGAAAGACATGTAGAATTTTTCACAAGTAGTATAAGAACAAGGGAATGCTAGCTATGAAATGTGCCTCATGCTCATTACTATGGGATGGATGTGATAATGTCAAAACAAATCATACAGAAAGTGATAGAAAGTGATGAAGGGTTTAGTTTAATTGTGTTATAGTCTTAATTAAGTTTAGTCTTATTGGTAGTGGAGGTTCCACATTACTCATTCTGAAGTGGAGCACAATGCATTGGTGAAAAAGGTAGAATATTTTCACAATTCTTATTTCATACACACATTTATACAAATTTTGCAGTTCAAAGGTTCCATGTGAAGAAGAGTACCCTTTGGATATGATATGTTGGTCAACTAGACAGACCAATTTAATTGGGAAGGGGAATGATTCAAGTAATTATTTTGAGCAAGATTTTGGGACAAGTTTTTAGTAAAATTTTGGAGAAAAGTTTTAATGTAGAGGATCAACTACAATCTTCAAATTAATAGGCATGTGATTTGGAATTGATGAAGAGTTTTTTAATATTTCTCATCATGTTCAAAAATTCCAACCAAATTTTAACTCTTTGAATTTTAGAGTTAATTGTTATTTATTGAGGGTTTAAATGCCTAATTAAAGCCTTAAATCATCCTATAGAGTTAGGCAAAATCCCTGTAGAAAACCTCGACCTTGACAAGTGAATACAGAATTGTGTAAAAGTTTTCTTCAAATTTTTACACAAGATATTGAGTTTCTCATAATATATAGAAAGGAAAGGAGTGATTCTCTTGCTTGTTTCATTAAGGCAATTTATTAGCACATCTTGTAGTGGTCTCTTTATTTCATATTTGTGAAAAAGAGGGAAAATTTTAAGAGTGGAAATTTATCTTAAAATTTAGGAAACTTGGAAAATCTTACTTGTCTCTAATATACAAACTATAAAATGTTTGGTGATTTTTTTGTAAAAAAATCAACCTTTTAATGATTCTATATAATCTCCTATAGTTTTTTTGTTATTTTAAGATAAAATAATTTATCCAATAAATGTTAGATAAATAATTTCTAGAAAGCCCATGGGGCTTTGGATTGACAGTGAATGGGTGCGCTGTTAAGGCACTCCTTGCTATAAGTCATTGGTTCAAATCCCCATGGGTACTTAGGTAGTCTTAACTAGAAAAAAAAAAAAAAAATTAGAAAAATGAAAATTAACAAATCTTAAAAAAAAAAAACATAAAAACTACAAATATTTACTTATAAAATTTTCATAAATAATTATAATTATTATAATTATAATTATAATTAGACATAGACACCTTCTTAACATATTTTTAGTTGATTGTATCTTCACCATTGTTTTTATGGAAAAAGGAGTCATTCATGATTTATATGAAAATTTGTTATTGTACTTCCCAAATTCTCCACTATAAAGTATAGGTTTGAGTTATAGTAATCTTAAAAGGTGAACTTACCATAATATTTAACTAAGTGGATTGCATGTAATTGATAGAGAGTGTAGATTTAGATGCACATTAAATGTGGAAATTTTAAATTTCATCATAATGAATTTATAGTTGAGTTATACATATGATATTGTATTTTTATTGTATGATATTTATTTATTTTTATTTTATTTTATTATTATAAATATTGATATTTATTTTATTTTAATAAGTTTTTTTAAATGGAAGGAATTAGTAAGTAAAGGATGAATTTTAAATATATATAAGAAAATAGTATAGCAATAGAAATTAAATGGTTGGTAATGTTGATAGTTAAGTATCAAAATATTTACATTGCTAAAATTAAAAAAATTAAAAGATAATAATAATAAGTATCAAAATACTCACATTGCTAAAAAAAAAAATTGTAATATTTTTAACTTCTTATTATTATTATTAATGATAAAAAGAGTTAATGTATAAGTTAAACATATATACATTTTAAAAAAACTTGTAACAAGATTCTTAATCTTGGAAATTTACTCCCACGTAAAGACTTCGTTATAGTACCTCAATACCATGGCTTATGCTCAAAAATCTATAACTCATTTTATAGGACACTTGTCCTTATAATATTTTTTTAATTAATGAATTTAATAAATAGGGAAAAAATGATAATATTTTGGAGATAAATCTCAACCTTGATTTGTTTATACTATTAATAATATTCTAGAATATTTTATAGAAGTTAAATTCATACCATTCACCTAATAATTAATAATTAAATTAGAATTATAAAAACCTTATTATAAAATAGATGCTTACTAAAATAACATAATAATGATTAAGTTAAAATTCACATCTATTAAACTAGAAAATTGAAAAAAATTACTCTTGGATTTAGTTCCAAGAATTAGAAAATTACTCTTGGATTTAGTTGTAGAAATTCTCATTGTAGATCATTAGATTATGCAATAGACTAAAGCAAAATGCAAGATCTACTTCTACAACAAATTTTGTGGAAGGTTAATCGAATATGAGCAAGATCAATGAGAACACATATAACTGAGAATGAGAAATCAATCACACATAACACAGAATAAATAACCCGGGAAAGCCTCAGCCTAAAACCCCAATCTCTGTATTATCATACAAGTGGAAATATGTTCAAGTTACAAAAAGAATCAGCTCTCAAGCTATCCTGCTCTCTCTACAATCAAACAATACAGCTCACAGACTGAATAGACACTAGATATGTCCTCCTCAAGCCCTCCTAGCCTCCTATTTCCTTGCACAGTTTTTCTTGGGGTCCAGTGATGCCACATGTGTGAATTGGCCTCATCATTCTCACAAAACCTGAAGAAGTAACTGCACAATCCTCAAGGAAAGAATTCCTTATGCATGCAAGAGATATTCACAATGGAATATTCCTGCAACTGATAGTACACTATCCCTCCATTTGATCTCAACTGGGTCTCTGTCTGATCTGACATGCATGATTTATTTATGTGAGAATATTCAATTATCTAAAGTGCAACAATTACATGCATGCATGCCTTAACTAACTGAACTCACAATTAATTCAACAAACTCTTTGAATTAATCTAACTGGACTTGACTCAGTTAACTGAGCCAACTAATTACAACCCATCCTTATCTCTTTAACTGATGGATAAATTCCTCAATCAATGGAGAAACTGTTGCATGTCCCCACATAGACTTCATGTTTGATTTTCTACAACTAATTAACTCATGGTGAATTAATTAATTATTTTGCAAACAACTGCTAAGATCAAATTCAAATTTTTACTTCTCTATTTTAGTTCGGGGACTAACTAAAATAGGAAGGTATCCCAAAATACTATTTATAGCAGTACCAAATTTAGCACTTCTATATTTAGCATTTCTTGTTTTTATTTTCAACACTCCCTCTCAACAAGAAAGGGATTATCAGTAACCCCAATCCTGTCTCTGTGGAACTCAAGCTTGCATTTTGACAATGCCTTCATCAAAATATCTACATCATGTTCCTCAATCAAAACATACCGCAACAACATGATCCTCTTGACCACACAGTCTCGAAGATGGTGATACCGGATATCATTGTGCTTGGACCTGTCATGAAAAATTGGATTCTCAGAGAGTTTGATACAACTTTTATTATCACAGTATATCACGGTTGGATCCATCCTCTTACCAAACAATCCCACTAGAATCTTCCACATCTAAATGGCCTCACATGCAGCCTGACTAGCAGCCATGTATTCAGCCTTTGCTGAGCTAAGTGCAACTGGCCTCTTTTTCCTGTTGTACCAAGAAACTGCAGCTGAACCAAGGTTGAAGATTCCTCCAAAAGTGCTCTTCCTATCTAATGGACTCCCTGCCCAATCTGCATCTGTGAATCCTTGAAGCTTCACTCCCACTATCCGTTTGTACCACAATCTAAATTGAGATGTGCCTCTGAGGTATCTCAGCACATGCTTTGCTGCCTTCCAGAAAAGCTTGGTAGGCTTAACCATAGCTTAACTCAGCTGGTTCACCGCAAAGCATAAGTCGAGTCGTGTGTTCACCAGATACATAAGTGAACCCACCAGCTACCAATAAATAGTAGCAACTACTACCTCACCTGAAGTAGCATCCTCCTTCCTCCAGTTCCCAACTAGAGGAGTCTGCATGGGCTTGCACTTCTCCATGTGAAAGCGCCTGAGTATCTCATTGGCATACTTGCCTTGAGGCACAAATACTTCACCATACACCTCCATGCCTAGAAAGTTGTGCATAAGACCCATGTCTTTCATTTCGAACTCTCTTGCAAGGTCCTCCTTGCAAGACTATATCAGCTGATCATCACCTGTCAAAATCAGATCATCGACATAAAGAACAATTATCAATGGCTTACCTTCTACCATGATGTGGTAAAGGTTCACATCTGCTTCACTCTTAGTGAAACCCAACTTGGTGAAATAGTTTTCAAACCTAGTGTACCAAGCATGAGGTGCTTGCTTTAGCCCATACAGAGCCCTCTCGAGTCTGCACACATGTGACTCACGATCGAAGGTCTCGAAACCTTCTGGCTGCTCAATGTACACCTCCTCCTCAATCTTCCCATTGAGGAATGTTGTCTTCACGTCCATCTGGTGGATCTTCCACCCCATTTGAGCTGATATTGCCAACATCAATATAATCGATGAGTACCTTGTTACGGGATCAAAAGTCTCATCATAGTCGATCCCCTCGACCTGTGAGAAACCGTGGGCAACAAACCTTGCCTTATGTTTCTCAACACTACCATCAGCTGCCTGCTTTACCTTGTAAAGCCATCTGGAACTCACCAATGACTTGCCCTAAGGTCTTGGGACAGCATCCCACACACTATTGGTAAGCTCCAGTATTGTTGCAATAATGCTGCAACTCCTGGGGCTTCCTTCTTTACTTTTATCAACCCGGTAGTTCGTAACAAACTTGGAAGCGACGGTGTTGTATGCACAAGTACTAGCTCTTACTGCAGGTTGTCACTTGATCAGCTGGAGCAATTTTGCTAGGAGCTTAAGCCAACTTCTATGAGTTCTCAGAAGAAGCTTTAACTGTGATGAAAGAAAACTAACTCTACAAGGGCTATTCTACTTGCAGAAAGCGAAGGAAAACTGAAATGAAATGCAAACCCTAGCAAACCCTAGTAAACCCTAATTTTGCAAGAAAAGAGATGGAAACTACTTAAATGGGTGCCATTGACTACTGAAAAGGAAAATTGCATTTATTCAAGCTACTTTTGAAGAGAAATACGAAGAAATTATCTTTTTATACTTTTGCGTATTTTTATGTGAAATCATTATGCTTGTGATTTGATTGGTTGTGACTGTGCAGAGGGTTGGTGGCAAAAGAAGATGGAGTTGGCTTTTGCAGATGGTGAGGGAGGTGTGGAGAGGTCCTAAGAAGCCCCTAGTACCCTTCTGAAGACTTCTATTTTGATCAGACTTCGAAAAATCACTCACAACAAAATTCTACAGGAGGCTACAGGGGATCTACAGGAGATTTTATAGGAGGATCTACAAGAGGAGGCCGAAAGTGGTTTTTGGAGGTTTGAAGGTGAAAAAATGATGGGAAAAGGGAAATGAAGGCTGGATGAAGGTGTTTAGGGGTCTATAACTTTGTCAATGAAGATCAGGAACGAAGGAGATGGTTGGATTTGTTCAAAGGGCAAGAAAGCAACTTTGTGGAAAAACGCAGAAATTAGGGCAGATTGGCAAAGTGTGGTGAATGAGTGGGGAAATATTGAGAGATGAAATAGTACAGGTTGTGTTACAGAGGAATGATAAGCTGGAATGTTCTACAAGAGAGCTGCACACTTACTTCTCAAAACTGACAAAAGCAAGAACCAAAAAACAGAGTTTTGTCTATTTTAACCTAAATTCTAACCTAAAACCAGAGAAATGTTGAACAGAACTTTATGAATAGAAGATTATGCGAGAAAACCATGGTAAATGAACATGAAATGATCTAAGCATGTGAATCCAAACTAATATCAACTTCTCCAACTCAAAATATCACACTAGCAATTGCATTGGAAAAGCAAAAACAGTGTTTTTGGTGGTAGCAGTAGTGCCTTGACCTCAAATCATGGTCCCAAGGAGGGAGAAAGGAGATCAAGACCTATTGATAGCCTTTCTAGATCTTTTTCTGTCACTGTAGCAACTTAATCAAGCAACTTGAAGCAAAAACAACTATTCTAATCATCAAAAGTAACCTAATCTAATGAAGTAAGATTAACCTAAACGACAGAAATTATCTCATGAATGCAAGCAAAAGCATATAAATACACAAAGGAGGTGTTGGGAAGCTTGGGTTGGGCCCTAACCCAAGAGATTCAGCCCTCTATAAAATATCAGTGTTGGTTCAATACTTGGTTCATCTTCATTTATCAAAAAATAGCAGTTACATCACAAAACTGTCTTCAAAAAGAGCTCGAAAATGAGCTGAATACAAGGCTGCACAAAAGTGTGAAAATATACTATATAATGGCTAAAATCTAACTAAAAAAATTGAGGCCCTAAGCCTTCTTATTTATACAAATGGGGTCTTCCAACGGTCCTCCTAAAATCAAGGAACTCGGCTTCCTAGAACTAAAGATAAACAGCAGTCCTACTTGACTTGCTCGGCTGCCCCTTGGAAAGTGGACATTTGTGCTCTGAGTTTCTGATGGAGAATTCGAGGTAAGGGTCCATAAATGAAGGGGACACCCTCGTACAAATCCTCTCCCTTGTTCTTCCTGGAATTTGGCTGCCAAATTCTCATTAAACCTTTGATTTTGTCTCAAAATTGACCAAAAATCTACATAAAGCACACATTAGAATTTTTGGCATAATGACTAACCCAATTCACTCTATTAGCATAAATATAATAAAAAACATGCAATAAACTAATGAGAATGGTGGATTAAGCTGAGTTAGGAGGCTAAATGAGCCCATATAATTACCCATTTCTAGGGCTCATCATCACCCCCTACTGAATGGGTTGCTCATCCTCTGAGCAACTAGTCTATCTCTTCATCCATGATGGCTCTAATGGATTCCCTAACATCCCATGCTTCTGATGTGATATCCTCCTCTTTATCATGGAATCCTTCCTTTCTGTCCACCTCCTCCCACTGTTGTCTTTCTTCTTCCTCTTTTTCCTCTTCTTTTGTCTTCTCTGCCTCTATTAGCTTTGCTTCCTCAAGCTCTGTTTTGGTTTCCTTCTCATCTTGTTTAGTTTCTACCTTCTCTACTTTAGTCTTTTTCTTCTCTGGTTTAGTCTTTTTCTTTTCTGTTTTAGTCTTTTCCTTTTTTGTTCTAGGTTTCCTCCTCTCTGCTCTGGTCTTTTTCTTCTCTGTTTCAGGTTCTTCCTTCTCATCTTCTGCTTTGATTTCCTCCTCTATTTCAAGTTCTTCTTTCTCTATTTTGGTCTTTTCCTCTTTTTCTATTTCCTCCTCATCTTCCCCTGCCATATTTCTAAAAATCTCCCAGGCTATGGGTATTGTGTAAGTGTGGAGGGCATCCTCTACCAGCAATTTGATGAGCCCATGGTGGGCCAGTTGGTCTGGAACCCCTGCATTCAATTTGGTGCCACACTCTATCAAATATTGGAGGAGAAAATATGGCAGACTGAGTTTTCTAGATGCAGGTAGGTCCATTCCATATCTTAGTTCATGCAGTCATCTGAAATGATAACCATAGACTATATTGTATCGTCCTTCACAGGAGATATATTTCATAATCTGGTAGCTGACCTAACCCCATGGATGAGGTATAATTGTCCTTCTGATCCCATTCTTATCCTCTACAGGGTGTTCATCGGCTGGAAAAGGGTCTTTTTAGCAACCTGTCCTAGTGGTTTTTCTTCTTTGCTCCAGGGGAGCCCAAGTGGAAGACCTGTAATTCTATTTATGAATTCTGGTGTAAGCTCTATGGTTAAGCCCCTGAAACTCACTATAGCATGGGTCTTTGAATGGGGTCTTAAAGACATTAAAAATTCCTCTGTCACTTCCTCATCATACCCATGAATTTTCTCAAAGAAAGGAATCCAAGTTGCCCTGGTGAAGAGGGCTACCACTTCTGGGTGTTCATGCAATTTGATGGAGTTCAAAGGCTCCTTTCTCATAAAACCTTCTGGCATGGTGTTTAGTGACTGCTGGAAATGCTCAGGTGAGGAGGAAGGCAACAAACTTCAAGACCGAAATCAGAGGAATAGCTAAGGTTTATCTTTCTGAAACCAGAGAGGGAATTTCTCGTGTTTTTTTCATAACATCGATTTGCAATTTTTCCCTCCCTTCAACCCGATTCTCAACTTGGATTTACTTCTCGGCTTTTTGAAGAAATCAATATTTTGATAGAACAAAGAATATATAAAATAGTGTTTTTCACAAAGTAGACAGACTTGCAACTTCATTTTTTTCACAGGCTTGGTTTCTATGGTTGCATCCCCTTTTTTCTTTTTTTTTACAGGAGAATATGAGAAAGGGAAAAAACAGATTTTTGAGTGTAGAGAAGAAAATTGAGAGACTGTATGGAATTCAAGAAAACATAGGCAGACTTTTGAGCTCTCTTTCCTTTTGTTTTTTCAACCCAATACTTTGTTTCTAATCCACCACCTTGTATAGGTATATCACATGCAGAGTGGGTTTCTGAGCCTACCTCTTTTGAAGCTCGAATTTGACAAAAATTTTGAATTTTTCCTCTACAGAGCTGCTCTCTGGCCTTCCTGTAGGAAGCCTCCTGTAGACGGTGTTCCTGCTCCTGTAGACTGTAATAATCCTCTTGTAGAGCCCAATAAATAGGAGGGTTTTGAAAACTGGCAGTGTTATAGACATATTTGGGCACTACAACCCCAATCACATATGTCCATAAACCAAGGGCTTCTAAACCCCTAAAAGTGTTGTTTCATACCCTAAAGGAACAAGGTCAGCTGATTACATCATCTCCCAGAAGTTCTCCATGAAAAACTACTCAGAACTGGTCAAAATAGGACCATACAGACTGCTCCATGCATAGGGTGCGATGCATCTCACCTATTACACACGGGGGTGCGATGCATACTGGAAATCCCTTCTGTAGGGTGCAATGAGTGAGAGCAGACAAATGGCAGAAGCAGTTTGCTAGGTGGAAACCCAGAGAATCTTCTAGAAACTACTCATATGACACTTGCCTCTCTGAATTCTCCTAGGGATGAGTAAGAGATCTTAAATCTCCAAATGGAACCAAGAACTATCAGTGAAATGATAGTAATCAAAATCCCAGAAGCTGTCTCACTCTCCTATAAACATCTATATATGGATCCCTCATCCAAGAGATCCAGAGGCTGGAATTTTGTAACCTTCAAGGAAGTGTTGTTGGTTTCTCTTTGAAGACATTGTTAGGTGATATTGCTTTGTATGAGGTGAAGAGGGCTTTCATGCTGGGAGGATGATGCTGGATTAGACAGCTTGGTTGTAATCCTCTCTTCTACTACTTCTATCAATAAAGCTATTTGAGTTTTCCTCCATATGCTTGTATATCTCTGAATCTTGTATTTGTATATGCGTTTATATGGTTAATGTACATTTGATCCTACATTGTTTATGGTTACAGATCTCTATGCTTTGATGGTATTTTGTTGCTTTGACTCTACAGGTGTTCTTTGAAGTGGGACAAGTGAGAAAGGAGTGGTGAAAGCTCTATCAAAGGAGAGAGGAAACAAGAAAGGAGACTAGCAAAAGACTGAGGTTGATACTCTATGCTTCTCTCTCATCTATCTCTCGTAAAGGAAACACAAGTAACTTTAGTTTTTTTGTTTCTAAGATAGCTACCCGTCTTAGTGGGACTACCAGCTCTGAATGGACACTAGTTTTCCCGATAACAAAATGGCGACTCCGCTGGGGAGCGAATAGTTTGTTTGTTTTGTTACTGTTGTTTGCTTTATAAACCATAGATGGAGCCTAAAGTTAAGCCAGCTAGCCTTCAAACTGCTTTTGCTATGCAATTACAAAGTAGATCAACGTTGCTTCAGTCAATCTTCGAGTTGGTTTATGGACTAAACATTTGACTTGCAAACATCCTAAGTCCCCTAGTGGTAGCTCAATTAACCTCATTAGATCAGCCCCTATACTTTGTGTTTACTGACAATCATTAGCTCAGCCTAAATCCCTGAACTTAGCTGCAAACTGTGAGTGAAAACCAAGCTCAGTCTCGTCCCTGGTCCATCGCACTATCTCTTCTTGGAAACCTGGATGCATCGCACCTCCCATGTGTTGCAGGTGAGATGCATCCCTGTTTCCCTATGTTACAGATGCGATGATTGAATGAGACTGTTTCTGCCTCCTGATTTTGGCTTTTCCTTCATTATCTTCAGCTTTATTCAGTAGTTTTGTTGTCTATGATCAGTATATCTCTATTGAAACCATCTTCCTTTGCATTATTCAGCCTCCATCAGAAGGAATTGTGAATGTTTTTTATGTATTTTTCATCATTTACAGTTCTCCTTGGAAAATAGTAGCTTAATCAAACTGTCGTCTTTTGATTTGAAAGTGTCACAAGTGTCATTTTTAGTCAAGAAAAAGAGTGTCACAAAGCATTCCTCTTTTAGATAGTCGATTACACTTTTGCCATAGTATTTGATTTGAAACATTAGTATTTCAAGTGTTGAAAGCAATTTTAAATTCGAAATCGCAAAGTGTTGTCTTGGCTTTACTTTCGTTTTTTGAAAAGAAAATTGTTAGTACTATCGCTTTGAAAGGAGATAGTTCAGATCTATCCTTAGTTTTCTTTTTGTCATCCTCACATTAAGGAAACTAAAAAACAATACATGCATGTGCATTTGCATTAAGACTGCATGCTAAAGTTGATTTAGGAAAAGTGCATCTAGTGTGTGCTCTCTACTCTATGTTGAAAGAATTTCAATTATCTTTCCTTAGTAGCTAGGATTTTCATTGCAAAAAGAAAATAAACGACTGTTTATCATCTTAGATTGCACATTTAGGAATTGAATATCTACATCACGCGGTGAACCTTAAAGGCAAACTTCTTAAGAAAGATCAACTGTAAAATAAACTTCAATGAACATAAAAACGCTTTGGAACCTAACGCACAACATCTAGAAGTCTAGGCTAGAGACATATTCCGGCGTCGTAAAGCCTGGTAACTATCGCTTTCATCGTAGGTTGGGTGATTCCTCCTCTTTGAGACGACAAGTTCCAGTACAGAATTGTGCTCCCATGTACCATCGAGTATATATTGGGAGACCACATTAGGCTACATCCTTTATCCTTAGGAAGCTGTGTGTGTCGCCCTATCGATCGCAATGCACTGAACACAACATTTGGGAAGATTGACTGCCGTACCGTAAAAAGTATTCTGCAGTTTTGCGATTGGTTTGGTAATCCCTCTGTCTATATTTCCAGAGTAGTCACTTTCGTTCCTTTTCAGACTCCTTAAAAGAAAAGGTCCACCTGAGCACTTGTCACTTCAGGCTCATTAAAAATCGAAGGCGACTAAAGTCATCTTTAGTTTTTTCTTGACTCTCAAAAATTGAAAAATCAAGTTGTGTCAAAGCATCATAAAATTTATTTTAATTGGAATAACTTCACTATTCCCTTGTTGGCCTTTAGGTTGAGAAATCCTAGTCCCTTCTCCGTTTGGGGGGATGTTGGTACTCAACACATGGCCACATTGTCCCTTCCAGGACTCACAATTGGCCTGCCAGTATGGCTTTTCTCGACCTCTGTCATTCAAAACACCGCAATTCCTCAGCAATCAAATTACCAACCAGATGAAGTTGCCCCCAAACCTTCCACTTTGTTTGTTTCTCCCTCTCCTTCTTCCTCTTCGCTTGGTGAAGTTAGCAACGCTAAAAACCAAGTAACTGAGAAGAAGAAGAAAGGGAAGGAGAAGAAGAACAAGAATCCAACAGCAAAAGGGGGAAACCGTGCATCATCTGGCGAAAATCCACACACTGCACCTTCCAAACCTAAATTTCCATTGGTCATTTGCAAGGGAGACCACTATCATCGAGATTGTCCCTGCATCCCACACATCTTGAAGGACTGGTCTCCCTGCTTTCACAATCCGATGTCTTCAACCGCTGACGATCATGTTGAGAGCACACCATCAACTAGTGAAAACGAAGTCAATGGACAAAAGGGAAGATCCAAATTTCCTTGTAGACTATGTGAAGGTGATCATGCCCTCCACCATTGTCCCTTCCTGGAAAAAGCTAAAAGAGTCTTGGATAACCGTCCTGCGTCACCGCAGCGACTTCCTCCTGGATACCAGAAACTCTTGCCGAGTCCATCGCTAGTTGAAAATCTGACTGACACACCATTGTTGTCGGTCGAAGCACCTATCATTAAAGAAAGACCCTCTGAGTCCACACCGGACCAAAGTCAACAGGTCGAGATGGCAGTTGACCCAATCTTGTCTTCATAGGGTCCACCTTTAGATGATACTGTCACCAAGGAGAATGAGAACGACACCGTTCAAATTCTCTTCGTAAACACAAACTCCAATGAACATGGGGAAAATCTACCCATTCCTTTACCGCAAGAAGGAATTTCATCAGAGGTTTATCCGGCCGTTTATTCGGTCCCACCTCCAGGAAATCTAGTCATTTCCTTCGATTGGAATCTACTAGGCAGACCCTACCTACCATCTAATGTACCATTCCGAAGCATAGTACAAGGTTACAGAATGATCATGGTTGGTACTATCATAGATGAAGGGGCTTATGTGAGTATCCTTTCCTCAACTTCTTGGAAAGTGCTTGGTTCGCCATTGCTTCTGCCTGAGATTCAAAATCTGACAGGCTTCAACAAAGGAACCAGTCGACCGTTAGGGATCCTTCCAAATTTTCCTATAACTTTGAGAAGGAAAATCGTCATCTAAACATGATGGTAGTCCAAGGGCCATTAGATTACAATCTACTCCTTGGACGTGACTACATTTATAGCATGGGAGCTATTGTTTCCTCACTCTTTCGATTGATGTGTTTTCCGCATGAAGGGAGAGTGGTCCAGCTCGTAGACCAGCTTTCATTCCCTGGTTCAAACACAGCTATTAGTCAAATGTCATCCCTAACTGGTCTTTTTGCACAAGGCATGTCTCATCAACCCCCAGTCCGTCCACCTGATGATCGCGAGTGATTCGGTGATTGTGACTGAAACCTAGGAGGCATGCGCCCTGGTCTGCTTCAGCAGGAAAACCCTAGATATAAGGTAGGTTTCCGCGTAGGAATATGACTAGTTTTACAATCCTGTCCGTTTAGGAAAATGGATCAGACTGGAAAAGGATTCCCCTGTCAAAGGTTAGGTGATTGGAACTTGAATCACCTTCGTCCATTTTGATGGACATAGCCAAGGAATCGTTTTATCTGCTACACGGATGGAACAATCTTGTTAATGCAAGAACTTCCGTAAGGCAACTTGGAAGCTCTATTTCGTCATACCCAGGGGCATGCAAACCTTTTTGCATGCAAGTGAAAAATGACCATTTATTTTCTTAGTTTGTAGGCTCTTAACCCTTTAAACTCGTAGGTTGGTCGTTCCTAGCTTGCATAACGAAAGGCTCCGAAGCAAAGTTTCAATGGGGCAAGCTCCCTAAAAAATGAACCATTTAATGAGAGACATCCTTATTATACGACTGGCACGAGCAGTTTTACGCAAAGTTCAAGCTCGTTAAAAAATAAACCTCGCCATGAGCAGTTTTACGCGAAGTTCAAGCTCATTAAAAAATAAACCTAGCAATGAGCAAATGTTCCCATAGAGTTTAAGCTCATTAAAAAATGAACCCTACCTTCGATAAATAACCATTGCAATCGCATAATTATCAACTTTTGAACCTTGTTCATGTTCTTACCATCACCTCCACTCTTTTTTAGCCGATCATATGCCTCCATTTGATTGTTTACCCCTTTTGAGGAACAGCTGCGACAAGTGATTCTATTAGACACCTTCTTATACTGTCGTGATTGAAAAGTTCCAAACCTACCTGGAACCAGTTGCTATCCAAAAACATCATTCATTCCTCAAAAAACGAGTCTCCTTTAAGCTCTTTTCATCTGACTCGTAAAATATGAAAAGATTTCTGAGCAATTGGCCCCTCTAGCTCATTAAAGCGATCAGAAGTGCCATCCCTCCTCTAGATTTTAATATTTTTGGACCTGAGGGATTATTACACAAAAATATCGAGCGCTTGTCTTGTTCGGCTCGTTAAAACTATCGAAAATTCATCCCTTTCGTATTATTTTACACTTTTTCAGACTTAAGGGATTACATTACGAAAAAGGACCACTGGAGTAGCCTTTATGTCTCTTTTTAGACTCTCTAAAATTGAAAAGGACCGAGTTATCTTTGTCATTAAACTCGTTAAAACAATAACGACAAACTTGTCCATGCATACAATAGCAATTTTCACTGTCGTTGGGCTCGTTAAAACATAGTGACAGGTTTTCCCGAAGGGAAAATTATAGAACAAGCATATGTTATCCTCCCCAAGCTTGACAAAAATAAAGAGTTACTGGTCAGCAATGACTGGGGAAAAAGGGAAGAAAACTTGAATAGCTTCATTAGTAGCAAGTCACTCTTGAACACAACACTTTCACTCCGTCACCATGATTGAGTCGGGTTAGGTTATTCTGTTCACCAGTCATATCACCATTGGTCCACCGTACCATCCACCTTGGGGTTAATGCTACCAATCCATTTCAGTGTCACCAGTATGTTCAAGAGAAGTCGCTCATAGAATTCACCAACCTAGCTAATGCCTCATCCACTGTAATACCTTCACTCTCCATTTTTCATGACCACCACTCTGAACCTTATATCATCATATCGTTTTCACCTCCACAAAATCATTTGCTCTGTTCCGTGTCGTAGATGTGGGATTCATTAAGGCCCTCCTACGACGGGTCACTTCTTGTCGACATCAGCTCAGTATCCAAGAAGTTGACTTAGGGACAACCCTTTCAGTACTTTGAAGCTTGCATGCCTCAATGGCAAGTTTCTCACTTCCGGCGACAGGTTTACATCAATGGCCTTCGACCGAAATATTTTACATGGTGTTCAACATCAACTCATGCATTCACACCACGTGAATTGTATTGTAGTACCTTGACAGTCATTATCATTATCGGTGATTCCTCTCGCACCTATTAACAGCTTACATCATTGGCTGGTAATCAGGCGATGTCTTTCCATGTTCGACATCAGAACATCTTTTCACATGGATCGACTTGTACTTCGGGCAAATATTGAACGAGTTTGAAGACCCCGGATCTAGTTTCATCCATCCGGGCTGTGATATATTCAGGAAAATAAATACATCAAATGTACATCACAGCTGCACAAATAATCATCCAAACTAAAGGATGATGGCTCTACCAGAATCATCAGTCTGCCACACAGACGATTGTCTGTCTTATGTACATCAATATGAATTTATAAAGCTGAGCATGGGAATGCCTACCTCAGCTAGATCATGAAAATATTGTGAAGATAATGTATTGTATTGTATCTTATTATAGGTCACCTTCTAGTTCGAAAAACCTCGGATCCTCATTATAAATCATTTCACCCGACATCAAAATATTTACGACCTCATGCTTTAGGGGCAACTGTTATAGACATATTTGGGCACTGCAACCCCAATCACATATGTCCATAAACCAAGGGCTTCTAAACCCCTAAAAAGTTTTGTTTCATACCCTAAAGGAACAAGGTCCGCTGATTACATCATCTCCCAGAAGTTCTCCATGAAAAATTACTCAGAACTGGTCAAAACAGGACCATACAGACTGCTCCATGCATAGGGTGCAATGCATCTCACCTATTACACACAAGGGATGTGATTCATACTAGAAAGCCCTTCTACAGGGTGCGATGAGCGAGAGAAGACAAATGGCAGAAGCAATTTGCTAGGTGGAAACCCAGAGAATTTTCTAGAAACTACTTATATGACACTTGCCTCTCTGAATTCGCCCAGGGATGAGTAAGAGATCTGAAATCTCCAAGTGGAACCAAGAACTATCAGTGAAATGACACTAATCAAAATTCCAGAAGCTGACTCACTCTCCTATAAACATCTATATATGGATCCCTCATCCAAGAGATCCAGAGGCTGGAATTTTGTAACTTGCAAGGAAGTGTTGTTGGTTTCTCTTTGAAGACATTGTTGGGTGATCTTACTTTGTATGAGGTGAAGAGGAATTTCATGCTGGGAGGATGATGCTGGATCAGACAACTTGGTTGCAATCCTCTCTTCTACTACTTCTATCAATAAATCTATTTGAGTTTTCCTCCATATGCTTGTATATCTCTGAATCTTGTATTTGTATATGTGTTTATATGGTTAATGTACATCTGATCCTACATTGTTTATGGTTATAGATCTCTATGATTTGATGGTATTTTGTTGCTTTGACTCTATAGGTGTTCTTTGAAGTGGGACAAGTGAGAAAGGAGTGGCGAAAGCTCTATCAAAGGAGAGAGGAAACAAGCAAGGAGACTAGCGAAAGACTGAGGTTGGTACTCTCTGCTTCTCTCTCATCTATCTCTCATAAAGGAAAACACAAGTAACTTTAGTTTGTTTGTTTCTAAGATAACTACCCGTCTTAGTGGGACTAACAGCTCTGAATGGACACTAGTTTTCCTGATAACAGGCAGAGAACGACTGATTTGTTGTTCTAAAGGTGGTAGGTTAGTGCTGCAGTCAAGAACTCGTCGATGCAAATGAAAGAAAAAGGTGGTGGAGGCTTAGACCGACTGTACTTAAGCCGATGGCATGATCTACAGTGATAAGGTGAGGTGGCAGAAATGTGTATGGGCATTATTTGGACTGTTGGTCCCTACTTCAGTGTCATTATTAAACTTCATGTTTTCTGCCTGTAATCACTTGCCATCATTGGCACTTGAGTTCAAAACAGCTGCCACTACCTGACTGTTAGATTTTTCCATGAGTTGACAAGACACACGTGCAGTGTGATCTCCGGATGAGCGCGCTTGAACTAGCTGAGGGTGGCCAGTTAACTGGCCACCTTTCTGGCTTAATCCCAACCATTTCATTTGTTTATGTAGTTTCAAATTACACAGATGCAATAGAGGAACGGGTTGAGACACTTACCTGGAAGTCGAATGCATTTGTTGTGAGGTGTTGCGGCCTTTCTTTTGCTAGTGCATGCTCATATTCAATTCATGGATGTCTTCATCCTCTGTTGTATGCTTTCTGTTGTCTAATGTGTGGTTGTTTATCTTGTGTAGGTATCCTCTAGCTGGATTTGATCTTCAAGACTTTGCTTCAACCTTGAAATCTGCACCCTCATGCTGTTGATGCTAGACTTTTGCACGACAGTGACTTGTTTTGTCCATAGCTTCCAAACGGTAGACTGGATTGACCTGAAATTTTTTGAGCATGTTTCCATCATCATTATGCACCTCCCACAGAAAAATTGTGTTCAATGGATGCACGGATATGGAGAAAAATTGAAAATGGCTAAAGGTGATGGAGGTCGATTTCTTGGAAACCGTGCATTGGAATTGGTTGAAATTGCTTGGGCATGTTACTATTACCCATATGCATCTCCCCATGAAACAAGTTTTTAAATGGATGCATGGATATGGAGAAAATGCAAAAATGGATAAAGGTGATGGAGGCTAATTTCTTGGAAACGTGCACTGGAATTGGCTAAAATTGGTTGGACATGTTTCCATCATCCCTATACAACTCCCCATGAAACAATTTTTAAAATGTATGCACAGTTTTCAAGTTAGGGAAAAAACAAATTTCTGCTCTACGTATTTTTGTATCAGAGCATTCTGCAGTTTTCTGGACAGTAAGAAAAAATGAGCTTGGGCTATAATGCAGACTTGGAAATGATGGAAGAGAGGTTTGAAGATTGCAGGGGGATTTATAAACCCTTTATGAAGCTTCCCTGTTCCTCAAACTGCTTTTAAAATCCATTTCTAGCTCTCTGTAATTTCTACAAGAGCCTCCTGTAGAAAACATAGTTTTCAGAAAAGAAGCACAGTGAGGTGGAGAGAATGTCAAGAATGATGGAGAAGGGTGAGGGAAGGTAGGATAGGTGTTGTTATTGGTTTCAGAGCTTTCTTGGCACCTGTTGCTGCTTCCTGAAGTTCTCCTGCAAACCTGCAATACAACTGGAAATTCATTTTTTCTTTTTCTTTTTCTTTTTCTCTTTTTTTTTTGAAAACAACTAGGGTGCCTCAAGGAGGTTTTCACCCTAATTGCCTGCCCTGGGCACCTCCAAGGGAGGTTTTCACCCAAGGATCTTATTCTATTTTTCTTTTCTCTTCTTTCCAACCCATTGACCGCCTCATGGAGGTTTCCAATCAATGAGCCAATCTGAGGCGCCTCCGAGGAGGTTTTCACCTTAGATTTTTATTTGTTTCTCTTATTTTTCATTTTTTATTTTTCCTTTTTTGTCTACCCTACCCTACATGAAAAACAAAATCATTTTCAAGTATAAGAATAATTCTAATGGAGCCATGTGCACATCGAGATGATAGACAAAATGATGTGGAGACTTGAAATGCCAGCTTTGACAGGTATTCGGATTTTAGAGACTAAATGATTTGACTTTGAAGGGATCAAGCATAGTTGAGGAAGAGAGTACTGCTGCAAATTAAGGACTGACTGGAACCATATTTGAATATAGTTGTGATGTCCTTGGTCCTTTTGCTGATCTGGATCATTCTTCATGTCTTCTTCTATCATGACCTTCACATCTTCCTCTTTTTGTTGATTTTTCTCTTGAATACATGGAGGATTTGATGGTAACCATGAGGGAGCTCTCTCGATCTCTGATTCTAATGTCTTCTCTTCATTAGTGCAGCCCATGGTTCTTTGATCTTCTCTTTTGCATCTTCTTCTGTTGGATGTGGTCCTTCAATGATATCAATATAATCTCTTTTTTGCAATACTCTTCCTGAGCTATGGTGAATATCATTGAGCTCAAGAGGAGTTGTTTGGAAGTGTTGTACCTTAGCTTTGCAATTGGGTTGAGCTACTCCAATGTGCAGGTTTGGAAATGGTGGTTCCCCACTATATACTTGCTGGGCCTGTCTGTTATTCGGGTTCAGGTTCAGTTGAGCAGGCATTTGGGGTTTCCTTGGTGGAGCAGGAGGCAATGGTTGCGGTTGAGCAAGTGGTGGAGGCAAAAGAGCGGGAGGAGAGTTATACTGGGGCCTCCACCCCTGATGAGGTGCATTCCACTGAGGCTGTGGCTGAGAATAGGGGTGAAATGGATGAGCAGCTGGTTGGGCATAATATGGAGATGTGAAGGACCAAGGAGGAGGCGTGGACCAGGAAGGATGAGCAGGGGGGGCCAAGAAGGTATAGAAGTGACTTGGTTGGGGTTGTAGTATGCTTGAGATGTCCCTTGCATCCCCTGCTAATATGGTCTAGGTCCATGCGGCCTCCTTTGGTCTATGTAATAGGTCTGTTCAGTGACTACTTCAGCCCCTTGGTACATAGCTTTAAATCTGGGCAAGAAAGGGCACTTGTCTGTAGAATGATTTTCTTCACAGATTGAACAAACTTCTGTTGATTTCAATGGGCATTCATTTCTAGGATAACTCCTGGTGCACCTAGGATAAAACATGGCCAAATCCCTCTCTGTTTCCTCTTGTCTTCTCTTGATATGCATGGTAAGAATATGTCGCATCTCGCTCTTGAAATCTTCCAACCGATTCTCCAATTCACTTCTAATGGATGAGTTGGAAGAAAAGGTATTGCTCCCAACATTTATGTTTTCAGCCATGGGCTCCATAGGAATGTTTTCTTCTTCTTCTCCCCTATAGGTTCTTCAAATATGTTTTGTTGTCCACCTAAGGGTTCTTCTTGATCACAACCATCGAAGAAGAGAGAAGGTTGGCTGTGTGAAGCAGTGGGGGTGTTGGGCAAAAATTTTCCTGAATTATCTCTATTCCTACGAGGCATGAAAGGAAATATTTTTGGTTGATTTTTGTTTTTTTTCTGTTATTACCTGCAAAACTAACATTGATTAAACAACAAATTGCAACTAGTTGAAATGAACTTGCTGAAATGAAATTGTAGAATTGAAATGAAAGCAAGGAAATGACTAATCTACTTTGCTGGAATGGAAATTGCAGAATTGAAATGAAAGCAGGAAATGCCTAATCTATGCTTGCTAAAATGGAAATTGCAGAATTGAAATGAAAGCAGGAAATGCCTAATCTAAACTTGTTGAAATGGAAATTACAGAATTTGAAATGAAATAAACTACTTAGCAGAATGTTGTAGTAAAAAATAGAAGAAAGCAGTAATCACAAAGTACTCTGACGCTTCCCCAGCAACAATGCCAAAAAGAGTGGTGAGCTCCAGTATTGCAGCAATAATGCTGCAACCCCTGGAGCTTCCTTCTTTACTTTTATCAACCCAGTAGTTTGTAACAAACTTGGAAGCAATGGTGTTGTACGCACAAGTACTAGCTCTTACTGCAGGCTATCACTTGATCAGCTGGCGTAAGTTGGCTAGGAGCTTAAGCCAACTTCTATGAGTTCTCAGAAGAAGCTTTAACTGTGATGAAAGGAAACTAACTCTACAGGGGCTATTCTACTTGCAAAAAGTGAAGGAAAACTGAAATGAAATGCAAACCCTAGCAAACCCTAGTAAACCCTAATTTTGCAAGAAAAGAGATGGAAACTAGTGAAATTTGGTGCCATTGACTACTGAAAAGGAAAATTTCATTTATTCAAGCTACTTCTGAAGAGAAATGCAAAGAAATCATCTTTTTGTACTTTTAAGAATTTTTATGTGAAATTAATATGCTTGTGGTTTGATTGGTTGTGACTGTGCAGAGGTTTGGTGGCAAAAGAAGATGGAGTTGGCTTTTGCAAATGGTGAGGAAGGTGTGGAGAGGTCCTAAGAAGCCCCTAGTACCCTTCTAAATACTTCCATTGTGATCAAACTTCAAAAAATCACTCACATGAAATTCTACAGGAGGCTGCAGGGGATCTACAGGAGGTTCTACAGGAGGATCTACAGGAGGAGGCTGAAAGTGGTTTTTGGAGGTTTGAAGGTGAAAAAATGATGGGAAAAGGGAAATGAAGGCTGAATGAAGGTGTTGAGGGGTCTAGAACTTTTTCAATGAAGATCAGGAACGAAGGAGATGGTTGGATTTGTTCAAAAGGAAAGAAAGAAACTTTGTGGAAAAACGCAGAAATTAGGGCAGATTGGCGAAGTGTGGTGAATGAGTGGGGAAATATTGAGAGATGAACTAGTACAGGCTGTGTTACGGAGGTATGATAAGCTGGAATGTTCTACAAGAGAGCTGCACACTTACTTCTCAAAACTGACCAAAGCAAGAACCAAAAACCGAGTTTTGTCTATTTTAACCTAAAACCAAAGAAATGCTGAACAGAACTTTACGAACAGAATATTATGCGAGAAAACCATGGTAAATAACATGAAATGATCTAAGCAAGTGAATCCAAACTAATATCAGCTTCTCCAACTCGAAATATCACACTAGCAATTGCATTGGAAAAGAAAAACAGTGTTTTTGGTGGCAGCAATAGTGCCTTGACCTCAAATCGTGGTCCCAAGGAGGGAGAAAGGAGATCAAGACCTACTGGTAACCTTTTTGGATCTTTTTCTGTCACTACAGCAACTTACTCAAGCAACTTGAAGCAAAAACAACTATTCTAATCATCAAAAGCAACCTAATCTAATCAAGTAAGATTAACCTAAACGACAGAAATTATCTCATGAACGCAAGAAAAGGCATATAAATACACAAAGGAGGTGTTGGGAAACTTGGTTTGGTCCCTAACCCAAGAGCTTTAGCCCTCTAGAAAAGATCAGTGTTGGTTCAAAACTTGGTTCATCTTCATTTATCAAAAAATAGCAGTTACATCACAAAATTGTCTTCAAAAAGAGCTCGAAAATGAGCTGAATACAAGGCTGCACAAAAGTGTGAAAATATAGTATGAATGGATAAAATCTAACTAAAAAAGCTGAGGCCCTAAGCCTTCTTATTTATATAAATGGGGACTTCCAACAGTCCTCCTAAAATCAAGGAACTCGGCTTCTTGGAACTGAAGATAAACAACAGTCCTACTTGACTTGCTCGACTACCCCTTGGAAAGTGGACCTTTGTGCTCCAAGTTTCTGATGGAGAATTCGAGGTAATGGTCCACAAATGAAGAGGACACCCTGCTACAAATCCTCTCCCTTGTTCTTCCTCGAATTTGGCTGCCAAATTCTCATTAAACCTTTGATTTTGTCTCAAAATTGACCAAAAATCTGAATAAAGCACACATTAGACTTTTTGGCATAATGACTAACCCAATTCACTCTATTAGCATAAATATAATAAAAACATGCAATAAAATAATGAGAATGGTGGATTAAGCTGAGTTAGGAGGCTAAATGAGCCCATATAATTACCCATTTCTAGGGCTCATCAACTGTTCCGAATGATAGAGTCGTACTCCTCTATCATTGCATCAACCCAAACTAGTTGCTGCACTGCCTCCTTGAATGAAGAAGGTTCGGTATCTACACACTCCCCAACCAGGGCCATGTACCCAATGTATCGCTTGAGTGACCTCCTATGTCTGTGCTGAGAAGATGGTTGTCCCACATTCTCCTGCGCATCCAGCATCAACCTGTCAGCTTCCCTTGATCGTTTCTACCCATCTCTGGAAGTCTCAGCATGAGTGGATATCTTCACTCCTAGATCCTCTGCATGCAGCTGCTTCGCATCAATATGAGGCTCCTCCTCCTTAGGAACTGAAAGTTCCTCCTCTGCATGCAACTTGAGCTCCCTCTCAAGTGATAATCGCATGGCTTTCTACTCGTCGAACTTCATATCCCTACGTACCACAGTCCTTTGACTGGTAGGCAGGTACACCTGATAGTTGTGGGGTGTATCCGTGTACCCCACAAGTATTCCCAACTCAGTTGTTGGATCCAGATTCTTCCAGGCATCTTTGGTCACATGACACTAAACTGATGATCCAAAGATTCGAAAATGACTTACATTTGGTCGCTTCCTGGAAAAGCCCTCCATAGGTGTCTTCATTCCCAATATACGATGCGGGCTTCTGTTCTGCAAGTCTACTATTGTATTGCATGCCTCAACCCACAAATGTAGTGGTAGGCTTTGGTCATGCAACATCGCTCAAGCTGCTCCCACAATCAATCTGTTCTTCCTTTTGGCCACCCCATTCTACTGTGGGTTATGGGGTGCCGTCAATTCCTGTTTAATCCCTTCTGCAGCGCAGAAGTCTTTAAATTGTTGGGAGACATGCTCTCCACCATTGTCGCTACGCAAGGCTTTTGTTTTCTTTCCAGATTCTTTCTCTGCCAAGGCTTTAAACTCACAAAACCTCAAGAAGGTCTGATCCTTCTTTTGCATAAAGTAGATCCAGCATCTATGAGAAAAATCATCAATAAAAATAACATAGTACCTTTGTTTAGTGGTGGAGGCTATAGAGAAAGGTCCACAAACATCTGAGTGAACTCGCTCTAGGATTGCTCCAGCTCTACTGTCTCAATCCAGAAAGGAATATTTCACATACTTACCCAAGGTACAACCTTTGCATGTATTTGTCTGCTCCAGTTTTCCCTTGGGAAGTCCGATAGAAATCTGTTGCATGATCTTTAGGGCTCCATGGTGCAATTGGCCCAGTCTTCTATGCCATAGCTCGCCAACATCTTGGCTCTGCACCATTGCAGCTTTGGAACTCAATGCAGCAAAATTGTCTACCTCCAACTTGTAGAGATTCTTTACTCAAATCCCAATTCGCTTAGTCTATCCAGTGCCAATATGCCTCAGGAATACTTTTCCTTTACTAAAGACTACATCATAGCCTTTATCTTCTAGCATAGCAACAAACACAAGATTCTTCTTCAGACTTGGTACATACTTGACATCAGTCAGGGTGAGGGGAGCTCCACACTCCCTCTGAAACAAAATCGTACCTTCACCTGAAACATGGTACTTTCCATCATCACCCATCTCGATCCGCATCTAGAGATCCTTCTCCTCCAAGGTACTAAGAAGATTCTTGTCACCTGACATGTGGAATGAAGCTCCACTGTCCAAGTACCACACACATCCCTCCATTGATGAAACCATGCATGCGATAAGTGAGAAATCCAACTCAAACTGTGAGGCCAATGCCTCACTATCAAATCCCTTCGAGGAACCCTTCTTGAATTTCTTCTGTGGACAATTCATAGCTTAATGGGCCACTTCATGACAATGAAAGCATCACACTTTCGATTTGTCAAACTTCTTCCCACCATTAGAAGCACCGGATTTGGGATGGGATGCCTTCCCTTTCCCTTTCCTTGCCTTACTTGCTAAGGCTATATTTTCCTCATCATCTTGCTTCGATGAGGATCCATCTCTGGTGCTTCTTCTTATCTCCTCCTGCATCAGATCCGACGAAATTCGTTCCCAATCTGGAAGTTTTCTCTTCCATTAACTGAGTCTTGGTAGTTATGCCAGCTCTTAGGAAGACTGAGGAGTGCAAGACTCACCATGTCATCATCAGCGGTCGTGATCCCTACACTTCCAAGCTCATCCATGCAGGTGGTGAGCTTGTTCAGATATGTAGAGATCGTGTCGTCCTTTTCACACTTGATTTTCCGAAGCTTGTCTTTCAGCGCCAACTTCCTCTGATCATTGTTGTTCTGATATAGATCTTTCAATGTTTTCCACATCAAAAATGGTGTCTCCTTCCCATGGAGACTTGAGACTGTGTGGTCTCGAACTCCCTCCAGAAGGATTCTCCTTGCTCTAGTCACACATTTCTTCCATTCCGCCAATTGAGTATCATCAATCGGCTTGGGAACTTCTTGATCAATGAAGTCCTTTAGACCTTATCCTCTAATACTGCTTCTATGCAATCCTTCCAGGTTATATAATTCGAGCTACCATCAAGGGAATACTCGAGTCTTAAACCATTGAACGCCATTGGTGAAATTGAGATGTGATAAGAACTTGATTTCTATATTCAGGAACCTCAAACTTCGAACTTCTCCCTTCTTGTATACAGTTCTCTCCTTTGATCACCTTTGCTCCGATACCATGTAGAAATTCTCACTGTAGATCAATAGATTATGCAATAGACTAAAGCAAAATACAAGATCTACTTCTACAACAAACTTTGCAGAAGCTTAATCGAATATGAGCAAGATCAATGAGAACACATATAACTGAGAATGAGAAATCAATCACACATAACACAGAATAAATAACCCGGAAAAGCCTCAACCTAAAACCCCAATCTCTGTATTATCATACAAGTGGAAATATGTTCAAGTTACAAAAAGAATCAGCTCTCAAGCTATCCTGCTCTCTCTGCAATCAAATAATACAGCTCACAGATTGAATGGACACTAGATATGTCCTCCTCAAGCCCTCCAAGCCTCCTATTTCCTTGTGCACTTTTTCTTGGGGTCCAGTGATGCCACATGTGTGAATTGGCCTCATCACACTCATAAAACCTAAAGAAGTAACTGCACAATCCTCAAGGAAAGAATTCCTTCTGCATGCAAGAGATATTCACAATGGAATATTCCTGCAACTGATAGTATATTGTCCCTCCATCTGATCTCAACTGGGTCTCTGTCTGATCTAACATGAATGAGTTATTTATGAGAGAATATTCAGTGATCTGAAGCGCAACAGTTACATGCATGCATGCATTAACTAACTAAACTCACAATTATTTCAACAAACTGTTTGAATTAATCTAACTGGACTTGACTCAGTTAACTGAGCCAACTAATTACAACTCATCCTTATCTTTTTAACTGATGGATAAATTCCTAAATCAATGGAGAAACTGTTGCATGTCCCCACATAGACTTCATGTTTGATTTTCTACAACTAATTAACTCATGGCGAATTAATTAATTATTTTACAAACAGTTGCTAAGATCAAATTCGAATTTTTACTTCTCTATTTTAGTTCAGGGACTAACTAAAATAGGAAGGTATTCTGAAATTCTATTTATAGCAGTACTAAATTTAGCACTTCTATATTTAGCATTTCTTGTTGCTATTTTCAACATTAATTCCCATAATTATTTTGAATCTAGGAAGAAATATGAAGTAAATAAGGGCAAAAAAATTGCATTTATGAGTATATTTAGATTTATATGTAGAAAAGATTAAAAATATATTACAATTTGGATAATAAAAAGAAAGGTATAAACTTTAGGATAGGAAGAGTTGAGGAAAAAATATCACTATTAGATAATGTTAAGAAAATTTCCATAATGATTATTTGATTGGAATATGTATATTTATTATGTTTTTGTAAAAATAATGTGAAGTAATACCTATTTGTAAGAATTTTTCTATAAGATTGGAATATGCATATTTATTAAATTTGGAGACATTATATGCATTTTTTTTTAATTGACATTACAAGTTTACACTTGTGTTTTTGTTTCATTGAGAAAGTGTGGATTCTAAGTCGCCAACTTGTTGGGAATGACAGCCACTAAATTTCTAATCTGGCTTGTATTTAGCGTTAGTGAATTCTGAAAATGTGCATATTATATTTCTTAGGTAACAATTAAAAATATATATATTTGATTATTAATGTACTTAGTTATTTCAATGCCTAAGACAGAAGTACGGTTGTGATCAACTAATTTGAAATTTATTTTTTTAACCACTTCAACCTAACCTCAAAAGGCTACAACAAATTTGCAACTCGTAAATTAAACATATGGAAAACTTACCATGTGAAATGACGACATTTTTAAATGAAAAAATGAAGACATGCCAACAAATCTTTGGTTCAAATCACATTACCATGTGAAATGATGACATTTTTAAATGAAAAAATGAAGGCATGCCAACAAACCTCTAGTTTAAATCACATCTTTCCTTTCAAATAGCTTTAAGTCTTAAACATTATTTATTAGTTTTTGTTTCACCAAGGATTATAGCATTTGTTTTGCTGTCAAATTGTGTTGACTCTACATTATCTTGTTGTATTTTTATAATTTAAACTAAAATTTCAGGAAAATGTTGAATATTTCTTTTTTTCGTAAATTTAAATTTTTCTAATTTTTGGAAATCTTAATTCTAATTTTTTATTCATTGAGCAAGTTGTGATGGGACATAATTCCCTTCGTGGAAGACGATTTATTTTTGGTATTTGTCAATGCCTGAAAAATCATTTTAAAATTAAAAAATGCTAATTTTCTAAGTGGCCATTCCATCGGTGAGTGCTCTGAGCATGTCTTTTATGTAAGCTGAGGGGGGTGGCATTTCATCAATAAGTGCTCTGACACTGACACTGACATTGACGCCATGACAAGTATTTCTAGCGCATTTTTCTTTTATTTCGTTTTAAAAAAAATTAGGTTTCATTGCATGGAAAACAATTGCATGGAGCCATGAATTTTTGCAAAGTGAAGGATGTGTGGGTGAAGGGGTATGTGCGAAGAAGGAGACAAAGATATAGCACAACTCCGAAACAACTTTCACAATGTTTTGAATGTCTAGATAACACAGACTAATTTTGTGATATGCAGAGGAAGGAGAAACAGTATGTAGGAGAAAGAGTGTGCAGGGAAACTGTGTAGTAGAATTCGTTAAAGAGCGCGGGCAAGTCCTTTACGTAAGAAATAGGGGTGAATCATTTCATCAATAAGTGTTATTATTTGGTTTTAAACTTTTTTTCCATCTTAAACAATTTTAGGTTTCGTTGTGTGGGATAATAGATGCATGGGGCCGTGAATGTGCGTGGAGATAAGGGAGTGTGGAGAAGGACACAGAGATATAACACAAATTTGAAGCAGGTGAAATGGTGTGTGGGAGAAAGGGTGTGTGGAGAAACTATGTGCAGTGGAATATGTTAAAGAGCATGAACTATATCGATTTAAACTTTATTCTCTGCACTATGTAGAAGGAAAATTTAATATGTGAAGCATGGAATAGAAAATTTAATTAGTAGATGTTATGAAACCAGCTCAAGAAAAGATAGATCAACGCCTTAGAATTCAGCCTCTTCGAGGGGGCAACCTCCTTTACATTACATAAATGAACAATTCTTGGATGATTCAAATGACAAAACCTCCTTTTTATATATAGGAGTCTAAGGAGTCACAATATAATCCAGCCGACCTAACAATAATAATATAAAGCCACAAAAATAACAATAGAGGGATTCTATGGGGCACAGTAATAACAATGTGGAGGCAATAGGGGCACAACAATATTAATAAGGGGTATAACTACAATAGTAATGGGGTAATCACTAGTGTTATGGGGACCCGACATGCCCCTCTCCTTCAAAAAAGTGTTGTCCTCAACGCTTGAGTAGTTCTGGATGCTTCTGCATAAAATTCTCATCCTCCCATGTGGAATCTTCAACGGATAAGTTCTTCCACTTGATAAGATACTCTGAAATTGTTTGATTTCGTAGCTATCGAGTTCTTGTTTCTGTGACTGCTTCCGGTTCCAATATAATTTTTCCTTCCTCGTCAAGTTTTGGCAATATTGTTTGAACTAGGTGCTTGTCACCTATAACCTTCTTTAAATATGAAACATGGAAAATTGGGTGCAATCGAGAAGCTGCAGGAAGCTCCAATTTGTATGCCATAGTACCAATCTTTTGCAACGCCTTGTACGGACCATAATACTTTGGTGATAATTTATTATTATTCTTAGCTTGCTTGAGGGACATTTGCTTATATGGTTGTAGCCGTAGGAATACCCAATCACCTACATCAAAACTTCTTTCACTGTGATGTTGATCTGCCTGTTGTTTCATTCTATTTTGTGCCAACACGAGGTTATCCTTTAAGAGTTGGAGGACTTGTTGTTGATGTTCAATGTGATGTTCCACTGCCTGAACCTTATAATTTTCTCTTAAATATGATGTGATGGATAGTGGTTGATACCCATAAAGTGCCATAAATGGGGTCATTTTTGTTGCTGTATGGAAGGAAGTGTTATACCACCATTCAGCCAGAGGCAACCATTTGACCCATTGTGTCTATTTATCAGATACAAAGCAATGAAGATATCCTTCCAAACATTTGTTTACTATCTCAGTTTGCCCATCAGATTGAGGATGATAAGATGAGCTATGAGCTAACTGAGTACCAAGACAAGAAAATAATTCTGTCCAAAAATTTCCAATGAAAATGGGATCTCTGTCACTTACAATAATCTTTGGGTTTCCATGTAGCTTTTGAATTGTTTCCATAAATGCAGTAGAAACTGTACTGGCTTTAAAGGGATGTGATAATGCACAAAAGTGTGCATACTTGGTAAGTCTGTCAACTACCACCATGATGACACTCTTTCCCTCACACTTGGGTAAACCTGTGATAAAATCCATTGAAACCTCCTCCCAACATTAGCTTGGAATGGATAAAGGTTGTAATAGACCCGGTGTCTTAATTGTTTCAACTTTATTTTGTTGGCAAACCAAACATTCCACCACAAACTTTTGAATATCTGATTTAAGGCCATCCCAAAACAATTCCTTAACCCTGTGGTAAGTTTTTAAAAATCCTGAGTGCCCTCCTAAGGGAGAAGTTTGCAATTCCATAAGAATCTTTTGTTTTAGCTGGGAATTCTTACAGAGGTATAAGCGATCTTTGTACCATAACGAATAATTTTTCCAGCTAAATGTATCAGACGTACTGGAATCTTGTTGTAACTTTCGAATAAGTGCCCACACTTCTTCGTCATTCTTCCACTCCTCCCTTGCTTCATTTATCCAATCTGGTTGGATAATAGAAATGGCACACAACAATGCTTCCACATCCTCATCCTTTCTTGAGAGTGCATCTGCCGCCACATTTTGCTTCCCTTTTTTGTAGATGATTTCAAAGTCATAACCCAACATCTTTGTGACCCACTTTTGTTGCTCTTCATAGGATAATCTTTGTTCTAAAAAGTATTTAAGGCTATCATGATCCGTTTTTATCTTGAAGTGGCTTCCCATTAGGTAGGGTCACCATTTCTCAAGGGCATGGAGTATTGCCAACATTTCCTTCTCATAAATAGTGCTTAAAAACTTTCCCTTGATTGGACGACTTTCAAAAGAAATGGTTCTTTCATCATGCATTAGAATAGCACCAATTCCATTTCCTGAAGCATCACATTCCACAATAAAGGTTTTTGTGAAGTCCGGTGTAGCTAAGACCGATGATTGGCACATTGCCTCTTTAAGATGTTCAAAGGCCTTTGTTGCTTCCAGAGTCCATGAAAATGCATCTTTCTTCAATAATGTTGTTAGAGGTGCTGTTATTCTCCCATAATTCTTAAAAACTTGTGATAATACCCTGTCAACCCGAGAAATCCTCGCAGATGCTTTATGGATGTGGGGATTTTCCATTCCTTAAGGGCTTTAATTTTGCTAGGGTCTACCTTAACTCCTTCATGAGATACAATATGACCCAGATATTCCACCTCCTGGACTCCGAATAAACATTTGGATCTTTTTGCATATAATTGTTTCTCCTCCAATAGTTGTAGCACCCTGTCAACATGTTCAACATGATCCTTCCAAGACTTGCTATAGATTAGTATATCATCAAAAAATACTAACACAAATTTTCTAAGGAATGGTTTGAAAATTGAATTCATCAAACCTTGAAATGTTGAAGGTGCATTGGTAAGGCCAAAAGGCATGACCAAAAATTCATAATGGCCCTCATGAGTTCTAAATGCTGTTTTCAGAATGTCTTCAATCTTCATTCTGATTTGATGATATCCTGAACGAAGATCCAACTTGGTGAAGTAAATTGGTCCATGCAATTCATCCAGTAATTCATCAATGACAGGAATGGGGAACTTATCTTTAATAGTGAGCTTGTTGAGCTCCCTATAATCCAGACACATGCACCATGATCCATCCTTCTTGTGCACCAATACTACTGGAGCAGAGAAAGAACTTTGACTCGGTTGAATTATACCAGCCTCTAACATTTCTGCAACCATACGTTCAATTTCACTCTTTTGGACATAGGGATATCTGTATGGCCTGATGTTTGGAGGAACACTTCCTGGAATCAGATGGATAGCATGATCATGATCATGCATAGGTGGGGGACCTTTGGGAGTCTCAAATACCTTGGAATGATTGTACAGGACTTTTTGGAGATCTAGAGAAATAGATGATTCCGATGTGGAAACATCTAGCGAACATAATTGTGAATTTACACCTCTTTGCTCCTTTTTTAGAAGCTTTGTCATACCATTAGAGCTGATTATCTTTCCTGGTTTCCCTGCAATACCCCTTAATTCAACTTCCTTTCCTTCCACAGAAAAATTTATGAAAAGTTCTTGAAAATTAAAAGCTATTGTACCCAAGGATTGTAGCCATTGGACTCCTAGTACAACATCAGCACCTCCCATTGGAATGGAAAGCATTGGGCTAGTCAATACATATTCTCCCATGGATAGCTTGATATTATGGAACTTTCCAGAGCAATTTATTGTTCCTCCATTTGCAATCATCACTTGACACTCTGGTGCTAGATATAGGAAGCAATTCAATTCTTTTGCTACCTTACAATGAATAAAATTGTGGGTGCTTCCTGAATCAATCAACACTATTACCTTTTTCTTCTTGATTTTTCCTTCTATCTTGATGGTTTGAGGAGTGGTAATTCCCGCCAATGCATTACAAGATATGGTCGGATTTATTTGTTCTTCCTCTAGGCTTTGTTCTTGGAGTATATCCTCTTCTTTTGACCTTTCTTACTCCTTTTCTTCTTCCTCTTCACAATATATGTAGAATAATTTCTTCTCAGCACACTTTTGACCTTTAGTGTATTTCTATCACAACTGTAACAAAGCCCTTTTGCTCTTTTTTCTTCCAATTGTTGTGGTTTCAACCTTATAGGTTGTGGAAGACTAGGGTCAACAACACTTCCGTCTTTATAGTTGTGAGTGGTATGCTTCCTGGTTGCCATAATTTTGCTTTCCATTTTTCTTGCTAACCTGAATGCCTTCTCTAATGAATCAGGTTCCCAAAGGCGAACATCATGTTGGATATTATCCTTTAAAGACCCTATGAACACATCAATCCTATGCTCCTCTGGAATATCTTTTACCCTTATGTTCAATTTTTGGAACTCCTCAATGTGCTCCATTATTGAACCCTTTTGTTTGAGACTTATCAATTGGCTAAAAAAAGTGTTGCTTTTTGTATCCTCATAATGTGCTATCAATTCTTCCGTAAAAATTGCCCAAGTGATAAATTGTTTACGAGAGCAAAGCCATTGATACCATACAAACTGATTTGGTTCCAAATATAAAGTTGCCATACGTACCTTTTGTGTGTTTTGCACATTATTGAGATCGAAGAATTGCTCTATATGTAATATCCATGTTGCGGGATCCTTGCCATCAAACTTCCTCATATCGATTTTTGGAATATGGTGGGTCTTTGATCCAACATTAGAGTCTATGGAATCATGATTAACATTTCTTTTTTTCTCATCATGAGTTTCCTTTACTACCCTTTCACCATTAGTGACCCTTTCTTGTAGCAACTTCTTCAATTCTTCCATGTCTGTCTTCAAATCTATCTTCAAATCGTCCATCTTAGCTTCTACACCTTTCTTTAAACCATCCATCTTAACTTCTACATCTTTCTTTAAACCATCCATCTTAGATTCTGTTCCTTTTTGTGCAAGTGACACTTGTTGCACTTGGTCTCGTAATTTTGCTATATCATGTTGCATTTCTTCCTCTTCTTCATAAGTCATACTAGAGCTTTCAGGTTGCTTATTAGGTGTTTGAATTTTCTTTCCTCGGGGCATCAATTACCGATAATAATGCTTTAATATGCCCTTTAAATTCCTTCAAACCAAGCTTACGCAAAAATTTTAAAAAAAACTACACACCTTTTTTCAATTTGTAGAAGCCTGATATTGAATCTGATGTATCTCTGTAATTTCGAATCATCTAGTTTTGAAATTGTTACCTGTAGTAGCCTTCTGTGTCCTCTTTCCAATGCCACTAGTCTGATCCAAATTGGATTCTCCAAGAAAGATTTATGCACAATCTCCCACAGTGACCTGATTGTAGACTAGTTCAGTAGAGCGAACTTGTATGAAGTGCCACGTGTCACTGTTTCGACCTTTGACTCTGAAAAATATATACAAGAAAACTACAGTCCGTCCTCTTTCTGTACCTTCTTGCGAAATTTCAATCCGATGCTCAGAAAGAAAGTTATGAAGATTTTCCCTAGGTCACCTGTTTGGAATGTAATTCAGGAGTCTGCAAAAAGACCAACTTCCTCAGATCATATCTCTACAAATATAGCGCAAAAAGCTCTGAAATTTGGACCCGAGGTTAAGCGCGATTTCTTCTCAAACGGGTTTTTTTGCAACTTCTGAAACATCGCAGAAAAAAAGTTATAGCGAAAATTCCACGATGACCTGTTTGGAGCAGCGAAACCCTAGAATCCAAAGCTCTGATACCAAATGTTATGAAACCAGCTCAAGAAAAGATAGAAAAGATAGATCAACGCCTTATAATTCAGCTTCTTCAACGGGGAAACCTCCTTTACATTACATAAATGAACAATTCTTGGATGATTCAAATGATAAAACCTCCTTTCTATATATAGGAGTCTAAGGAGTCACAATATAATCCAGCCGACCTAACAATAATAATATAAAGCCACAAAAATAACAATAGAGGGATTCTATGGGGCACAGTAATAACAATATGGGGGCAATAGGGGCACAACAATATTAATAAGGGGTATAAATACAATAGTAATGGGGTAATCACTAGTATTATGGGGACCTAACAGTGGATGTATTATTTATTATAGAGATGATTCAACAATTCGATGTACAGTTTTCAAAACTATAGGTTTTCGAATACTTATTATGCAATACTAGTCAAATCATACATAATCAAAATAAAAAACCAACAACTTCAAGCAAGTTGCACAAATCAAGGATGATAAACTCTCTTTTGGGATATTTTGTACCTTTGAATATATTACCTCAATTAGTTAGCCATCATATACAATGTATCAAAAAAATAAAATCTTTGAACATAGTAAAACCATTACAGTCTCCTTTAAATCTGTAACTATTAACTATGTTTAGTACAATATACAAATTCGCGCCTCTACATTTCGTACAATATATCAAAAACACTTGATATTCCGCTATAATTCTAAGACACGTTATTGGGTGGTCACATGTGCGAAGTGTGGAGATAAGGGAAGGTGGAGAAGTGTTTCATACAATAAAATTTTTGATTCCATTGTCGCATTCTACACAATGAAAATGTTGACTGCTCCTCCACATTATGCGCAATTAAAATGTTAATCCTTAATGCAATAAAAACATATATTATCAGTAATATACGCAAAAGATTGCAAATTATGGAACATGCATGACAAGTAACTCTCTATTTACAACATCTAGTGTAAAGAACTAAGTTACTTTTCGAGTGCATTGAATGTGATCTCGAAGGAGAGTATTTTGTAAACAATGACTTACATGCTTCTAGCCAGAGGCTTCATTTTCTTTCTGATCTAGAGAAATAAAAGGTAGGAATCAACGAATGGTAATCGAATGAATCAAATCAAAGCTACATGGTCTCAAAGAATCAGAAGACTAGAGAACATTATTTTTTAGTGTGAAAACATAGGGAATCGAAGATCTTATGCCTATGCCATGGTTGTGCATATTGTGCAAGATCTAAACATTTCACACATGACATGTGACTTTGGTTTAATTTCGAGAAAGGAGAAGTGGTTTTCACACATGCGTAATCTGCATAGCTTCCTTTGCTTCTCTGCACTCTGCATAGTAACCGTTTGTTGATACATTTTGCACAATGATTAATATTAAGTGACTTCGGTCATTTAAAAACAAATATTGTGTGGAAGAAAAGTGTGCAAGATAATTGTGGGGAGGGAGAATGCATGTGAAGATGTGGAGTATTGTGTTTGTTATTATGCACACTTTTTCTCCAGCACAAACCAAAAATTAAAAGGTCTAAGTTTTATGAAGCTTTTGTAATGTAATTTTAACAAGTAATGTGTCCATAATTTCATTGGTCAGATTTTCATCATGCATTTTTTAGACATTCATGTTTCCAAAGCATATTCGGTTAGTTTTTCCCAAAGTTGTTGGAATTGGTAGTGAAGAGTGTTGTTCTGAGTGTTATGTGTTTTTCTTGTTAGCGTAATAATTATGCACATAAGTTGTTTTCAAAAATAGGGATAGTTTTTACGATATCTTTACCAACCACATTGTGGTTCCTTTGTTTTGTGATCCTAAATATCGTTCCTACAGAAGAGTTTTACAGGAATCGATGTGGATATATGTATATGCTATTAATGTGTGTGTTTTTTGTTATCTTATGGATTTTAATTATGTGTAGCTATAACATGTTCTTTGTTTTCCTAGATGTTGTTTATGTTGTTCTTATCATGGAGCAATAACTCATACTGAATTTAGAACATGTTTGAAGAGTGAATGGCAAAGAAGCAATGGCAAAGTGTGTGTTTTCTATAGAAAGATACCATATAAATGCAATCCTAAGGCAGCATATTCTATTTCATTTAAACATTTTTTCTTATGTTATAGGAGATTGCATATTCGATGTTGTTTGATGCCTAATCCACTAAGGGTTATGGCGTGGAATGTAAAAGGTCATTGGAGTCCAAGAGACCACTTGGTATATGAAAACCAAGGGTCATAAAAATGTATTATATATGTACATCTTTGTGAATAGAAATGTAACTGATGATTATCTTATTTGGCTATCTATTCATGTGTATGTTTAACATGGTACCAGATCAGGTGAATTCTGCCCCTACTCGATTTTGAGCCATTGGCTTTGTGGCCTCTCTATACATATCAGTTCTACCATCTTTGTTTTCTTTCAAAAGCATTTCTTCTGCTCACCAAACTCTGCATTTTGCTTGCCAAATTGTTGTTGCTCTCGATATTTGTGTTGTATACGTTGGATTGATTGAAGTTCATGTGTAATATGTGGGTTGTATCCATAAAATTGTGTTGAACACTATGAATCTGATTGACAACTTTGAAAAATTAAACCTTACATTGATTATGGTCAGCTACATTGAATTCTATACGCTAGTATCACAATGATGTTTATGGTGTGGTTGTTGAAAAATTGAATGTTGTTGTTTATTTGTGTTAACCTACAAGAATCGGGCCTGATATTGCATACTTTGCGTGTGGAAGCCTAATTGTGATATGTAAATTCAATTCCATGTTGCATTGAGCTCTTTTGAAAGGTCATATGGTATACAAATTTTACTTGGTATGCTTCCTATGCATTGAATGTGTTGAGATTGCGACAAGATGATGGAGCTTAGTGAAAAGAGTCGCCTTCACTAAGTGGGCCCGCAGGCAAATTATGGCGCAAGTTCTATTTTTGATCACAGTGTGGATGATCACAGTGTGGATGATCATAGTGTGGGTGATCACAGTGTGAGTGATCACAATGTGGGTGACCAAAGTGTGGGTGACCAAAGTGTGGGTGACCAAAGTGTGGGTGATCAAAGTCTATTTTTAGACTGGCTGTCAAAAATAGAAAGGTCAAATATTATTGTCTCATAATAATATTTGGACTATAAACTTGATCTTATTCTCTTGGAGCACTTCAGTTTGAGCTACAGATGTGGCCCATGCAGCTGTCAGAAGGAAATATGCCTTTCTTATGAGTCAGTTGAGTTGTTGCATGCATGACTTCAGTTAGAACTCAATCAGTTGAGTTTGGTGGAGTTGATTGTGGAGTTGATGGAGTTGTGTTCAGTTTGACTTGGTTAAACTAGTTGTAGTTAGTCTAACTGCAGATAGACTAATGATGATTTGTTAAACTAATTATTAACTCATAATACAACTATATAATACATCAGTTAACTCAGTTGCATGTCAGTGCATGTTCAGTTCAGCAGGGACAAGTGTTAGAGAATCAGATTGCTATCAGTTGTGACTATAGTTGTGCATCAGATCTTGCACAATCAAAGGATTGAGTATGCCAATGAGTTTGCTCATGTATTTGCCCAGTTTGTAGCTTCTGCTCACGTCTTACACCTTGTGAGTGATTCTTTGGAGGTGAAATACGAGTTTGGTAGACCATTCTCATTCATTCTTGAGCAGGTATTGAGCAGTGGAGGCAGGCAAGCAGTGGAATAGATTTGGAGATCAGATCTTAGCTGTATTGTGTGTAACAGGTGGAGCTGGTACTGGATTGCTTGTGATAAGCATTGTACTTTGTAATGTTACATGGTCTCAATCATTAATATACAGATAGTGTGGGGTTTTTAGCGAGATGCTTTCCCCGGGTTACATACTGTGTTAATGTGTGAATGCTCTTGATGTTTTATTGTTATTGATGCTGCTATATTGATGATCAACATAGAGGAGCTTATGTATTGTGTATGTATTCCGCAATAGTACATGATCAGGATAATCTCTGTTGAATATGTGTTAAATTATTTAAAATTTCTACATGGTATCAGAGCTGCTTGATTTGTAGAAGAGATTTTTACAGGATATCAAGCGAGGATTGATCATCAGATCTACTATTCAGGAAGTGTTTACATTCTATTTCTTTAGGCAGAGTCTGTAATCGGGCCAGGTAGCCTCTGGATTCATCCTTCATTTGGAAGGTGAGATATCCGGTGAATGCCCATACAGTCAATCTCTGTACGAGAAATATTGTGTTCTCACGAATTCTAGATCGGAAGCGGTTGAGTTGGAGCTGGTGGAAATTCGAATTTGCAGTAGTGTTGTTGAAAATGTCTTTCAACGGATTGCAAATGTTATTCCAAAGCAAGAGTGACCTGGTGCTCAAGGATAAACTCAGAAACAATAAAGGTGAGAATGGATCTTCATCAAAGGTATCTGATGAAGAGAATTGCGCTTTGGCTGCCAAAGCAAAGAAGGGGAAGAACAAGAAAGCTTCTCATTCCGGTGCGAATGGCAAGAAGCAAGATATGTCCAAGGTGAAGTGTTTTCACTGTCACCAGCACGGACACTATGCCACTAATTGTCCGCAGAAGAAGAAGAACAAGCAGGCTGCTGGATCTTCAGTAGGAGAGGCTCTAGCCTCACAGTTTGAGCTTGATTTTTCATTGATCGCATGCTTGGTTTCAAGTGTGATTGGATCAGTGTGGTTCTTGGACAGTGGTGCGTCTTTTCACATGACGGGAGATAGAGATGTGTTCTCTGATCTGGAGGACAAAGATCTTGGAGTGCACATCGAGATGGGCGATGATGGTAGATATAGTGCGACCAGTATCGGTACCATTTCCTTTGAGAGGGAGTCTGGTAAACCCTTCGTATTGAAGGAAGTCATGCATGTTCCAGGATTGACGAAGAATCTCATCTCAGTGGCAATGTTAGAAGACAAGGGGTATGATGTTGTTTTCAGCGAGGGAAAGGCTTTCCTGTGCAGCAAGACAACTGGTGAGACCCGAAAGATAGGGGTTCGAGTGAGGAACCTTTATCAGTTGCATGTAGATGGATGCGCAGCAATGGCGGGCAAAGCAGAAGGATTGGTGAGCCGGGATGATGGCGAGTTGTGGCATAGGAGATTGGGTCACCTTCACCATGGAGCCTTGAAGATACTGCAGCAGATCACTACAGGGCTTCCTAAAGGCACACTTGCGCAGTCAGATCCGTGCAAGGGGTGTACTTTGGGGAAGTTTGTGAAAGCCACCTTTCACAAGAAGGATAGTCGCGCCACGACGATCCTTGAGAGAATTCACACAAACGTGTGTGGACCTTTCTCAGTTGCTTCGATAGTAAAACACAGGTATTATGTGATTTTTGCTGATGATTTCTCTCGTAAGTGTTGGATCTTCTTCATGCAAAAGAAGAGCGAGACATATTCAAAGTTCTGTGAATTCAAAGCACTGGTCGAGAAGGAGTCGGGGAAGAAGGTGAAGGCTCTTAGGAGCGATAATGGTGGTGAATACATCTCGGACGAGTTCAAGGATTTCTGCAAGGCAGAAGGGATTCGTAGAGAGCTCATAGCTCCCCATAACCCACAGCAGAACGGGGTAGCTGAGCGGAAGAACAGAACGATTGTGGGTGCTGCACGGGCAATATTTCATGATCAGGGCCTACCCCTTCACTTGTGGGCGGAAGCATGCAATACAACAGTTTATGTGCAGAACCGTTGTCCTCATAGGATACTTGGCATGAGTACACCTGAGGAGACTTATTCTGGTAAGAAGCCTGATCTTTCTCATTTGAGGATTTTTGGTGCTAATGTTTACATGCATGTGACGAAGGATGCCAGGAAGAAGTTGGAGCCGACCGCAGAGGTTGGGATATTTGTGGGGTACACTGATACGCCCCACAACTATTGTGTGTATTTGCCAGACAGTGGTAAAACTGTTGTGCGACGGGATATAAAATTTCAGGAGGAGAAAGCCATAAAGTGTTCGCTTGAGAGGGAGCTACACTTGCATGCAGATGAGGAGCTATTAGTTCCTAAGGATGAGCTTCAGGATGTGGATCAGCCACAGGACGAGGTTCATGGAGTGGAAGAGACCACTCATGCAGCGCCAACCATCAGAGGGCGAAAGCGCTTGACAGACGCTGAGCGACTGGCTCAAGATGCAGAGAAAGTTGTAGGACCACCTACAGCCCAACGCAGGCAGAGACAGTCACCTGATTGGTACACTGGATACATGGCTCTGATGAGCAAGTGTGTTGTGACTGAGCCATCATCTTTCGAGGAAGCTGTGGAGGATCCCGCATGGGTAGACGCCATGGTGGAAGAGTATGATTCTATTGTCAGAAACAGTGCATGGGAGATTGTTCCTAGACCGGAAGGGAAATCAGTGGTGGGTTCAAGATGGATCTACAAGGTCAAGCAGGCAGCTGACGGGAGTGTGGAGAAGTACAAGGCAAGATTTGTTGCCTGAGGCTTTTCACAGATAGAGGGGATCGATTATGAGGAGACCTTTGCACCTATCGCAAGGTATTCTTACATACGGACGATTCTTGCTCTCTCAGCGCAAATGGGATGGCACATTCATCAGATGGATGTGAAGACTGTGTTTCTCAATGGAGTCATTGAGGAGGAGGTGTACATTGAGCAGCCCGAAGGCTTTGAGGTCTTCAGCAGCGAGTCGCATGTGTGCAGGCTCAAGAGAGCGTTGTATGGGTTGAAGCAAGCACCACGTGCTTGGTACACACGGATAGACAACTATTTCACAGGACTTGGATTCTCCAAGAGCGAGGCGGATCCTAACCTATACAGATTGTGGTGGAGGGTAAGTTGCTTATCATTGTACTGTATGTTGATGATTTGATTCTAACGGGTGATGAGCTGTTGATACTGTCATGCAAGAAGGATCTTGCTACAGAGTTTGAGATGAAGGACTTGGGCCTCCTTCACTATTTCCTAGGATTGGAAATATGGCAGCGCAGTGGTGGACTATTTGTTTCTCAGGGCAAGTATGCTCGGGAGATACTGGAGAAGTTCAACATGCATGGCTGCAAGCCTGTTGATACTCCTCTTCCTGGAGGTTGGAGGAAGGAGGATGCCACTTCGGGAGAAGAAGTGGATGCCACTGTTTATCGACAATTGGTGGGGTCGTTGATGTATTTGGTCAATACACGACCTGATATATGCTATGCAGTTAACTAGCTTTCACAAACTATGGTTAAGCCTACCAAGCTCTTCTGGAAGGCGGGCAAGCATGTATTGCGCTACTTGAGAGGCACATCAGGATATGGTTTGTGGTACAGACAGGAGGATGAGGTGAAGCTATGTGGCTTCACAGATGCAGATTGGGCAGGAAGCCCAACGGACAGAAAGAGCACATCAGGAGGGGTCTTCAGTATTGGATCGACAGCAGTTTCTTGGTACAGCAGGAAGCAGAGATCCGTGGCACTCAGTTCAGCGGAGGCCAAGTATATGGCAGCAAGTTTGGCTGCATGTGAGGCTATATGGATGAGGAAGATCCTGGTTGGTTTGTTCGGTTCTCATTTGGATCCTACTGTGATTTACTGTGATAACCAGAGTTGCATTAAACTCTTGGCTAATCTTGTATTTCATGATAGATCTAAGCATATTGACATCAGTACCATCATATCAGAGATTGTGTGCAGCGGAGGATCATGTTGCTTTCATACATTCCAACGGAGGATCAGGATGCTGATATTCTGACAAAGGCTCTCACCAGGAGCAAATTCGAGTACCACCGAGGCAGGATAGGGGTTGCTGATAATCCATATCTTGTTGAGAGGGAGTGTTGAGATTGCGACAAGATGATGGAGCTTAGTGAAAAGAGTCGCCTTCACTAAGTGGGCCCACAGGCAAATTATGGCGCAAGTTCTATTTTTTATCACAGTGTGGATGATCACAGTGTGGATGATCATAGTGTGGGTGATCACAGTGTGAGTGATCACAATGTGGGTGACCAAAGTGTGGGTGATCAAAGTCTATTTTTAGACTGGCTGTCAAAAATAGAAAAGTCAAATATTATTGTCTCATAATAATATTTGGACTATAAACTTGATCTTATTCTCTTGGAGCACTTCAGTTTGAGCTACAGATGTGGCCCATGTAGCTGTCAGAAGGAAATACGCTTTTCTTATGAGTCAGTTGAGTTGTTGCATGCATGACTTCAGTTAGAACTCAATCAGTTGAGTTTGGCGGAGTTGATTGTGGAGTTGATGGAGTTATGTCCAGTTTGACTTGGTTAAACTAGTTGAAGTTAGTCTAACTGCAAATAGACTAATGATGAGTTGTTAAACTAATTATTAACTCATAATACAACTATAGAATACATCAGTTAACTCAGTTGCATGTCAGTGCATGTTCAGTTCAGTAGGGACAAGTGTTAGAGAATCAGATTGCTATCAGTTGTGACTATAGTTGTGCATCAGATCTTTCACAATCAAAGGATTGAGTATGCCAATGAGTTTGCTCATGTATTTGCCCAGTTTGTAGCTTCTGCTCACGTCTTACACCTTGTGAGTGATTCTTTGGAGGTAAATACGAGTTTGGTAGACCATTCTCATTCATTCTTGAGCAGGTATTGAGCAGTGGAGATAGGCAAGCAGTGGAATAGATTTGGAGATCAGATCTTAGCTGTATTGTGTGTAACAGGTGGAGCTGGTACTGGATTGCTTGTGATAAGCATTGTACTTTGTAATGTTACATGGTCTCAATCATTAATATACAGATAGTGTGGGGTTTTTAGTGAGATGCTTTCCCTGGGTTACATACTGTGTTAATATGTGAATGCTCTTGATGTTTTATTGTTATTGATGCTGCTATATTTATGATCAACGTAGAGGAGCTTATGTATTGTGTATGTATTCCGCAATAGTACATGATCAGGATAATCTCTGTTGAATATGTGTTAAATTATTCAAAATTTCTACAGAATGTTTTTGTGAAACCATAGTATGTTTTGAAGGTCATTGTTTCTTATATGTGCATTGGTGGAAAATCATGTAATATATTATATATATGCTTGGTCTCCCCACAAAGTTCATTGGTTCAATTGCATCTATGTGAGTCATTTATTATGAACATATATTATATGCTTTGAAAATTTCAATATGATGAAGCCATATACATTAAAGGGAGCATCATACGATTTTGTGTGTTGAATTCTTTTTATTATATGTTAAGCCATGATTTATACATTGTGATCGGAATATGTACGTTGAATTCTCTTTATGAAGTGTGTATGTATGGTATACGATGGCATTTCCATGATATACATTATATGATATATATTATAGTTGATGTGTGGTGGTTTATATGCTTAGAATGAAGTATTGACATAGTATAATGAAGACTAAAGTTAGTATTGAAATTTTTTTAAATCATTTTCTTACCTACTAAAGAAGGCAGAAAGTAATTTTGTGATTGTTTTGAAAATTAAAAGCAATCTTTATTGGAGGAGAGTTCAGTCATTTCCTGCCTTAAGAACTATTGCAGATTATTTGTAATATTGGTGCACTTGTTATAGCTCTAATTGGTGAAATATTAGAGTTCCTCAATACTTTGATACACTCTGCTACTAAAAACACAATCCAAATCAGTAAATAATCTCTCTGGCATTCAGACCTGTCTAAAGTATGCACAAGAAAACATTGATGTGTTGCATCTTAAGTCACACTTACAATGAGATGAGCTACAAAAACATAAGCATAATTGTGAACTTATTTTTGTTTAAAACAATCCCTTCTTTGAGATTGAGACAAAATCCCATCAACTGCCAAAAATTAATCAAGTCATTGAAAGAGAAAATTTGCATGTAGATGCAGAAGTTCACTCTGCACTTTCCAAGCCCATCATAAAACCTTGGGAAGAGCTTGTCAACAACAAGCATAGAATAGGTTTTGGATATGACAAGGATGTGTCCTTCATATTCTGAACTATTCCAAGCCAATCCAATTTCAAAGCATTGGATTTCTTCAGGACGGTTCATCTTCACCTGTTCATGCTCCTCCTCTACAACAACAGATTGTGAAATGCCAACATCATGACAAAGTTGGCCATGTGAAAGATCATTTTTTTTATCTTCATTCTTGTAAGCATTGTGGTCATCACACTCATCATTCAAACAAATGCTTTAGAAACAAGCCTCTTGCAAGAAAAAAGATTCATCTTGGATAGATTGCTTCTTGCCAATGGGATTCAATAGCTAAGAAGGTATTTCTCTCATATCACATAATTGTTTCACGAGTACTGAAAAGTCTTTCAGTTGAGTTTTCTTCATATTCTCACCTTATATCTTACAGCGGGGGATTGACGGTCATCTAAAAGTTTCAAAGATAAATCAAGCGAGGCTGAGCCACAACTTGAACCTGCTGCCTAAGCCTACAGCCAAAGGAAACCATACCCAAATTCATAGCTTTATCCAGAGACACGGAAGCCCTTGAGCATGCTTATGGTTAGTGGCCTTCCTTAAACCACCACAGGTTGAGTCCTCCCTTTTAAGTTGAGGTTCTGACTTTTTCCCATAGGTTGAAGACCTCCCTTTTCTAGGTTAACAGTCTCCCTCTTCAAATCATTAAGGAGCACTTCCTATAGTAGAAGACTTCAACTTATTTCCAGTTTTGGAAGAGTTACAAGAATCACACTAAGTGTTCCAGGTTGAGAACCAAAGATCTCACTTTTAACAAAAAATTGAGAGCACTTCCTATATAAAAATTCTTTAGCTTCCTATCAAATTTGGAAGAGTTCTAGAAACTTCACTAAAAATTACAGTGTTTGTGCTCATCCTTAAACCACCACCAGTTGAGACCTCTAGTTCTCCCACATTATGCTATCATTTCAGAGAGCACATTCAGCCTAGTGTTGTCATGAATTGTTGTATTTTTGTAGTAGGCTATCATCATGGACTTGTGATTTGGATTGGATCATTATATTTTTTTCCGTCGATCTTGATGCATTTGGAGTGGGAAAAGTGGAGGAATCATGTCCCGAGATCGTTTTTACTAGCAGGACCCATTTTGGCAAAATGGGTTCAGAAACCTTTCGGGAGCATTTTGAGGCATCAAACGATGATTTTTGGGGGTAAAAAGTTGCCACTTTGGCGTAGCATCATTTCATGCTATTCTACACATAGATATATTTCCAACGATGCAATAACCACGTCAATCAGAGTCTGTATGAAAAAGGTATGCCACTCAAAAGTTAACCTTCTTGTTTTCACACCTATAGTTCAGGAGGATACTGCATCAGCTCCCATTCTTCATGGAAAAGGGGATAGCCACATGTTTTTGATGTAAAATAATCTAGAAGATTCTATATTGTAACTCTAGTTAAGAGTTGATGTAGTTAAAATTAACCACTAGTAGGCTATCGGGCTATGTTATAACCAGGCCACTAGGAGGAAGAGGCATTCCATTCTTTTGAGAGAATTTTGTTCCATAGCTAAGCAAAGATAGCCAGGAGAGATAGGAGTTAGAGCACATAGAGAGTAGTTGTGCACTGTAGTAGCCCATGGGCCACGGGCATTACTTCTTTGTACTTGCAGCCATATTTCCAGACAGAGAAAGAGAGTGAAGCGACCTCACCTTCCAGCTAGGTTTTTCTCCCAAAAGGGTTTCCCAGAGAGAATATCTTGTGTCTTATGTGTGTGTGAGCTTATTTTTTTGTTCTCTACTTTTTTTGCATAATTTATATTCGCATGTATGCACTAATTACAATTAAGTTTATAGATCTTAAAGTTTAATAAAACTTTAATAGTGTAGAATTTTGGATTTTTAATATAATATTATCAGATCTGTTGTGATGAACTGTCTAGTGGAATATCCACGACAGTTTACGAATCAACTCATATATACCCCTTCGGATTAAGGGGGATGGATGTTTAACACCTAATCTGCTAAGGGTTATGGTGTGGGATGTGAAAGGTCATTGGAGTCCAAGAGACCACTTGGTATATGAAAGCCAAGGGTCATAACAATGTATTATAAATGTACATCTTTGTGAATAAAAATGTAACTCATTATTATATTATTTTGTTGTCTATTGATGTGTATGTTTAACAAATGTTATGCAAACTCTATTGCATTTTAGATAGATGTCAATAGAGTTACGTGAAGGAATGATAGAACATTTCAGGAATTGTTTAGATGAATGGAACGTTGAAGAAATATTATCTTATGGCATTAATTGAATATAGATGCATTGATACAAATGCATGGTATAAATTGCTTGAATTTTTGCTTGGAAAGGATGACAAAATCAATTTTAACTTCTATGATTGTGAAAGAACAAGGACTTTGGGGGGACTTATTTTCTATACATTGGTTATCGAACTAGAAAAAAATTATAATAAGACTTTGGTCAAAGACAACAATGAAAATCTATTTGCATTTTAATTCAAATTTATGCAAAAAATTGTTATGACATATTTTTCCATGATGGAAATCCAATTTCAAGACATTTTGAACCAATTTTGTGCAAGAAAATTTGTTCAATAAGAATTTGTCATGAACATATAATAAATATAACAACAAAAAAACAAATAGAACATAGATGGATGGAAACAAAGAAAATATTGAGTAGAAATATGCTTAAGAGACTTTCCAAGTCCAAGAGTATTTACGATAAAATTTTGTTTTGAAACAATATGTCAATTGATGGAGAATGAATATGATGTTTCCTATTTACCACACATTATTGCAGTAACATTTTTCAATGCAATCATGCACAATGATTCATTTGCATTAAACTGCATAGAAAAATACATGAATGAATATGAAATTATGTAACTCCATTGAATAGTAGATTGGTAGGGATACATTATACAATTAACAATTCCATATGAAAAAGGAAAGATAGACGGTGGCCTTTTTGTTTATTATTGGATATGTTATATCTTGAATATAACTATGTATGTATGGTTTGTTGATATGTTGCCTATTGTAGTTGAATTTCATGCGTTCGATAAAGACACAATGATATTCCATGTTATAAAATTTGGAACGAGTGTAGGTCATCTGCATTATGGACCTATGAAATAAATGGTACAAGAGAAAAACATTTCACGTTGTATTGAAGCATTTAACAAAGATTAATATATACAATTATCCAATAAAACACATAGTGAGGACAATGAAAATGGGTTTGAAAACATGAACATAAATGAAGATTTCATATAATTTGAAATAGAGCTTACCAATGCAAGCAAGAGATCGTGGCTATCATCGCATCAACTTTAAAAATATATATATAAGAAACAAGGACTTTTTTGAAACAAGTCTTCTTAGAAAATAATGCAAGCCATTAAATTCTAGATTTAAAAACATCAACATAGATGATGATACTATGGAACTTAATACAAAGCTTGTCAATGTAAACAAAAAACTACATTCCTCATTACATGAACTTAAACAATACATAAGAAACAATAATGTTATCAAAACAAGTCTAATTAGAAGACAACTGAAGCAAACAAAATTAACATAGAATACGATATTTCCAAATAAACATAAGGAATCGTTACAGATGTTCGATTATACATTTGAAACAATGGTTGAACAACAATATTTTAAGAAAATACAATATGTTCATGTTTATGATTGTGAAATATGCAATCAAAATTAGTTTAAAAGATATGTCATAGAAAATCAAATGAGCAATGTGTCCAAAGGTAAGTGTATATGCAAAAAATGCAAAAAAGCATTAGACAATGACAAAATTATCAAATTTGTAGTTCTAGAGTGAATTAGGCATAATAGACAAATTTCCATAGTGAAAGAACTTTATGAATTGGAAGAAAGACTAATATCGCTAATATTACCATTTTTGCAAATACGAGAACTTGGACATTGTTTTCAAAAACCACAATCGACACTAACTGGTGGACTAATCAATGTACCTGTTGACATATCTTGAATTCAAATTGCAATTCCTCATGACATAAATGAATCTAGTATAGTGGTTGTGGAAATTAAAAGATGTTTAGTGTTTAAAAGCATATTTTTTCTTGGGGGGATACATGTTCATAAAGGTGTTAAGGAATTGAGACGATTATGTAAAACTCCACTTTGTAGACTAGAGAATGTCAGAATAGACGAAGACTAGAAACAAGTATTTGATCAAAAAAAGGATGCATATGCATGTGAGATAGATATATAAAATCAATGATGATAATGATCACTATGATGAAGATCTAGTAACAAAGACATTATTACATGGATTTAGGGATTCATATATTATTAATGATATTTGTAATAATCAAATAAGCATTGCTCTAGGTGAAGGCTATAGGGCTTTAGGCATATTCAGAGATAGGTATTCAGAAGAGATGAGATTTCCCACATTGTTTTATGGGAAAAAATTATCATACAATGTTACGAGGAACTTTCATATCACGATATTGCTCAATGGGAAGTTCTGCATCAAGATCATGATTTTGAGTATCATATAACGAATTTGTTTTACAAAATACTGTGAATTATCCTCGGTCAAATATTTAGTTGTATTTGGATCCGTATAAGAAAAGTACAGTTAAAAGGAAAAAAACTAATAGTTATATATGTTAAAACAAAGGCAAATTCGAAACGCATTATGGCATCAACCATTTCATATATGGATCTTAGATAAATATAGGCATCATTAGACTATTTTTCACATTTGCGCAAGAACTTATATGCAATGATTCGATAGTTGGGTTCATCAACTTTCTTTGTTCCGTTTAGTAGTGTTGAACATATATTGGGGCCTTTAGTAAAGGCTTTGCGACAAATACAATGTGAGAAAAAAATTCAACTGAAAATGAAGTAGAGGAAGACTATATTGATACTATGATTAGAAATGGACCGGTTACTTGTGTATGATATTAAAAGTATAATGAATTATCTACGCCAGTTAATTTTACATGAGTCCAAGTACTTCGATGACATCGTTGACAATTTCTTTGTAGCATAATTCCAAAATCAAGGAAGCCAGCATGAACATGGATTGCTATGGATAAAAAATACTCCTATCTATGGAACAAGTACAAACATTGAAATTGAAAGTTTTTCTAACAAGTACTTGTGTTGTGATTCAAGTAAAATACATGTAAATCTAAAAAATATTTAACATCATCATCATACAAACACTTGTAGGAAATGAAAATAGATGCATTGCAGGTTCAACATTCCACTTCCATCAATGCGAAAGATGCAACTAATTGAGCCTATGGAATTCAACAATGCAAAAACAAAAGCGATTTCAAGAACGATATTTGATGGACTAGAGAATATGTAACATGATGAGACATATACATTTAATAGTTTTCTTGAAAAAATAGGTATAAGTGAATTTGATTATATCCATGTACTTCAATGTACTCTGAAATGAAAAGAAATTATGTTGAAAAGAGATCCAATAGACATATGGATTAATAGATTTTCTCAATATTCCATTAATATGTGGTGAAAATATTAATGCCCAATTTGTAATTGATTCATATGCTACAACTACTTATTGTAGTTCATATATGACAAGCCTAGATAAAACAATGGCATTGATGTTTAAACGTGTACGAATTGAATGTAAAAATATATATGGTTATACCACATAAACAATTGCAAGACTTGGAAAAGTTTTATTGAACTTACAACAAATTTCTACACAACAAGTTGTATATATATTGTTGTCATTGCCATTGAATACTAGTTCAAGAAAATGTATACTTATTAATATTTTAGCAAAGATGATCAAACTTTTTTACTAAAAAAAACAAAAGAGATGGAGCGTGAACTTGATGATTCAAAAAAATAGCATGTTTATCAATGATTGACCACTATATGCAATGACCAGAAAACATTGAACATGTATGCTTAGCAGAATTTGCATCATGCTATACACTACAAGGAAGGAAAATAGGAGGCACTCAGAGACCATATGTTATAAGATATGTAAAGAATAATAAACATATTGATCCTTATAACTATTACACATAACGAGTAATTTTTGTATGCTCCATATCATATAGACATGAACAGTTTTAAGGAATAATATTTGACTTGGGAAAATGCATATTTATTATCTAAATAAATCATAAAATTCAATGAATGAAAATTCACGAATGAAACAAGGACAATGTGGACTGATATTGATAGCATAGCAAATAATCTTGAAAACAAAGAGAGTGAATTATTTGAAAGAGATTTACCTACATATGAAGAAATACGTAATGAAAAAAGTTATCAAGAATACGTTATCAAAACATATTTTCAATATTTGCAAAAGAGTCGAAATGTAAAATCAATAGTTGAGATACCTTACCAACTTGTAAAATAGCCACATATACTAGAAGAAACAAAATTATATAAAATCATGAGAATGTTTAACCCAAAACAGGAAAAATAGGGAATGAAATAGTGACTGAGAAAAAAAAATCCAACTCTACCATTGCATGTACTTGTAACATGTGGTGCAGGCATTGGAAAAACATTTACTATTATAACATTATTCCAATCTCTAATTTACTTGTAATATGATCTAGCTCAACTCAAAGGAATTGTAAGAACATATATAGGGAAGCCATCATTCAATGTGGGTGGAAAAAAGATTCATTTTTCATTTCATTTACCATTTAGCAAATCAAAATAGCTTTCGCTTAAAGGTGAAAAATTGGATTCATTGACAAAAAATTGTGAAAAACTTTGTGTTATGCTTATCGACGAGATGTCTTTGATAGGCTCAACATTATTATACTAAGTTGTCAAACGTTTACAGGAAATAAAGCATACTCCATTGGCTTATTATGGAAATATTGTTGTAATATTTTTAGGTGACTTGTTCCAAGTGCAACTGATCCAAGGTTCTCTAATTTTTTAGAAACCAATTTTAGCAAAGGAAAGAACAATATACGATTTATGGAAGGAGAAAGTGAAATGCTATGAATTGCATTCCACAATGCATCAAAAAGACAACATATTTGTTGAAATCCTTAATAAAATGTGAGTGAATCGACAACCTGATGAAGACATAAAATATATAAACAATAATTGTTATAGACCAACTCCATTAGATCCATTGTTTCCATATCTATTTTACAGTAACAAGCATTACAGAAATTTTGAGGTCAAAAATGGACCTCAAAACAAAAATGTACAAAAAAAATCAACTTTATAAGAACCAACAGGATTCAATATAATGATGTCAACCATGGGGGATGATTCACCATTTTTGGAATAAAAAGGTGAAAAAAAAAAACCTATTTTTTCAACTCGTATTTTCAACTTATCTCCCTAAAATTTTACTTAAATTTCAAGCTAGAGCACTCATTGGATGCAAAAAATTATTTTTCATCCAAGGAGTACCCATGTTTCATACTTTTGATGGACCTTACTACACGAAAAATGTGATTGCAATCACGTTTTTCATGTATTTCACATTTTTTCGTGTAGTAGGTCCCATCAAAAGTATGCAACATGGGCACTCCTTTGATGCAAAATTAAATTTTGCATCCAACGAGTGCGCCCGCTCAAAATTTGAGTAAAATCATATGGAGATAAGTTGAAATTTCAAGTTGAAAAAATAGTTTTTTTCTTTTTTCCCTCCAAAACATGATGAGGTAATCTAATATTATTTTATTATTTCCACTATTATTTTATAATATTCCTTAGGAGACCCATTTTAGACATCAAAATTTATGTAATGGATGTACAAAAGCATAATGAAAAAATGTTGTGACATGTAAAGGAAGAGCTAATAATCCTTGATGTGATTGACGAATGTCACAATAAGGAAATAGGTTATGTAGTATGTGATAGAACAATGTTATTACCATCAATAGTCCTTATCAAATGTAATTTTCTAATTGGGATATATGCAGGAAACTATAATTTAGAGGATGGCCTTGTTAATGGTGCAAATGGAATATACAATAAAATATGAGAAATAGGAAAAATGTAGATGTGTTATGGATAGATTTTGTAAATCTAGAAATTGGTAAACTGCAAAGAAACAAGTATCATGAACTATATGTCAAAAAAAATTCACTGAATTGGACTCCAATATTACATGTTACAAAACCATTCACATGTTATAGAAAGAGCTTTAGAATTATAGTGTGGAAACAATTTTCGATACAACTAGCTTTTACTAGAACAATTCATTGATCATAGGGTTTAACACTGAATGGACTTGCATTTGATCTGAGTGGTATATTGACCCATGGACTAGTTTACATAGAATTGTCACGTGTTAGAACCATGGAATTGTTGTATCTTCTTCAAAAAATAACACAAAAGAACTTATGTTTGAATGAGAAAATATTAGAAGAAATGAAACGCTTAAGACTTGAACTGTCATGGAAATCAGGATACATAAACAAGTCAATAGCAAGCGCAAATACTTTAACGTTTGCAACTTTGAATACACAAAGTCTACATGCTCAAGTGAATGGCATTGTGTGTGATGAAAGTCTAATGAATGCTATGATTTGTGTCCAGGAAACACATCTAAATTTTCTTTCGTCAAATACTAATTTTTGCAAATTCAATTTCAACATTGTCTTCATGGAATACTTACTTGCATACAAGAAAAAATAGAAATAGTGTCAACAAAAAATGTTTTTGTTAACATAACTTATTTTGTCGGAAATATACTTCCAATGTTGAATATGCATTATAAATGTATATGTTGTGGTTCTTAAGTATTTGTTTCAACAATCATTGAAGCAATAGAAATAGCAAGGGCAGAATTCACGCCTAGTGATTAAATTTTTAAAGTTATTGGAGAATTAAATATTGACATCAATTCAAATAGCAAATGAAGTAAACAATTATTAGAGTACATGTGGTGTGAACAATTACAAGAAGTAACAAGAAATTTTATTTCCGAGAATAAGACAATTATTGATCACATTTGGACAAATTTCTTATTCAACAATGTCATGTTCATATTTCACCTTAATACTGGATTGATCATGATGTAATTCATGCTTTGATACACTTTGTGTGATTCTAACCTTGCATAAGTTATTCATTTTTTTTTAAGTGGTAAAGTTAATTGGCAATTATAAATGCAATACAACAATTTTTTGTAAATCTTATCTATTTCATATAAGTTGAAGCCGTACATTTGTTTTTCCGTTCTCATATGGAGTCCAAAATGGATAATTAATTAATTTAATTGTTACAAGGTGATAAGGATCATAGATTGCAGGAATCGTATATACTTCAAGGTATGAGTATTCTTAAATCTTTAAGCATTTGTTTATTTTTATTTTTTACTTTTTTCAATGTTTGATAACTCAGATTTGTTAATTGTATTATCATAATGTAAGCTATTTTTTGTTTGCACAAGTGCAAAAGATGTGAAAGTTTCACAAGTGCTTTGCGCATGTGCAAATGTGTGAAATTGTAGTTTTTGCATATTCCTTCCCTTGTACATACTCGTCGCTTCACACATTTTCTTCACATACTTCTATCTCACATGAGAGTTTTTCTGTACATTCATGAACTCATTCTAAATGCGATTGATTTTTGAACTAAACTTTATTTAGGGAACATATGACATTTTTGCGAACAAAAACAAGATATGGTTAATAAATAAGAGAGTGAGGAAATTTGCAATGATTGGCCAAAGTTGCATGTGTCTCTGAACTTTTTCAAATTCGTATGTCAGGTTATTCATAAATCAATGTTGACAACAACAGAGTAGTGGGAAACAACCAAGAAAAAAATTGCTTCATAGTAGGGATAACTGAGCACGTATTTTACAGTGAAATTTATTATTGACTAATTATCATTATCACAAAGAATTCATACTAATACAGAAGCAAGATGCGTAATAATTGGACGAGATGGTTTTGAAATTTTGATATTTCTTTGCACTAGTTTCCATAAACATTGGCTTGGTATCTTCAATTGCTATTTGTTGAAAAATGTCTTGTATGATAGATTTCACACTTGCAATAGTAACAATTGATTTTGCGCTTGTAGTAGTAACAACTAGTGATTATATATAGAACCGAAAAATCATACAGCTAACCAACATTGAGAGCATTATTGATTGAGAAGTGTTTTCACGTACAAAACTAACATGGCTAATAGAGGAAGCAAAGAATCTATTTGCACTTATACGATTAGATCACTTGCTCTTATCAATGAGAACTTTCACTGTAAACTCCATATGAGAGTTCTTTGAATGTGCCAACGAAAGAGAAGAACAACAATAAGACTTGGACTAATAGATTGGTGAATGTTGCATGTGTGCCAGATGTTTTTGATTTCAAGGAAATTGTTCATTTTTACGCAAACAATTTTGATTCAAGAAAAAGAACAATTATGCTACTATTGAAAAGGATTCCTTTGAATCTAAAGGTATTTAGATGGATATTCAAGCTAATGGAACCTAATATGCACTTAAAATAGTCGGATTAAATAGTTTCTCAAAGTCAAGGGTAGGTGAGGCTAACATTTTTAGAGATTTCATTTCGCCAATTTGTCAGGTTCCTTCCAATCTTTCGATTCTAGATATTTCTTTGTTTAAATTGTCATTTAGGGACTTGTGTTGGCTCTGTGTGTGTGTGATGGGCCTGTTACAAAGCAATTTGTCACCGTTTGTCACCGTCCCTTTTACCCCTCACCCGTACACTGGAGGACTCATTCCGGGACCTGTGAGAAGTGACATGACCTGAAACCACTTGCATCATATTCCTCTAAGTATGAGCTTCATTTGCCCTGAAGACATCTCCTGCAAAATCTCCATGAAAACAACTCTTTTTGCATTAGCGCGGGTCCTCAGTTCACTGCCCGCGCCAATGAGGGAAATCCTCTAAAAAGGGCGCGCTATTGGCGCTCTGTCTCAGAGTCGCACTCGCGCCAACCGAATTGAGTAAAGTTTTCAACCAACAAACTCCCGAAGGTTCTCTTCAACCCATTCACCAACTGAATCTATGTTGAGCTAGGATGGTTTGGCTTCGAATCTCCATAGAAGGGAAAGTGGTTTGCCACCTTTCATGGAAGTTTCCAAGTGATAAAGCCAATCCCATGAATAATGTGGTTGATCCTATCTCTTTCTTCTCTATCTATAAAAGCTTGCCTCTATGCCTTGAGCAAGCTAGTTAGTCATAGTTAGTCATAGTTACAATAGCTCCAGTTCTAGCATAGTGATAGAGAGTTTGAAGCTGCAAGAGCCTTCTTTGCACCCATAAGGCCAAATCTAAGTAAGGAGATTCTTGTCACCCAAAGAGAGAGAGGCTTGTTCCTCATCCCAACAAGCTTTGCAAGACTTGTGTAGCTGACTACCCAGCCAAAGGAGGATTTGACGTCAGAACAATGGTTGTATTCTTCTTTGTTACTTATTAATAATAGATGACTATCATTATGGTTCCACTCTCATTGTCCTATGTTTGAGGTTGAGTTATATCTTTTCTGACTGATATATAATTGCATCTACTAGATTTTATGCTTGTTTTCGTGTTGTTCTTTGCATGTGCAGGTGTCCAATCACGGAGATCGTGGGGATCGTGACCGGACAAAGCAAAGGAACGAGGGCGACATCTCTTCTACGAACATTAGCGTTGGAATCCAAGTAGGTTCTCACCATCTACTTTGTATTTGCAATTAGGAACTTGCGTGATAGCATTGTGTGATTGTTGCTAGACCCGGCCTGGGCTAGTAGGGATCGTCTCTGTCCGCAGAGAGGATTTACCTCCACAATAGGCCGAGAAACTACAACAAATGTTCCAAAATGCATCCTTTATATGCTTTATCACACATAAAAAAAAGATTGTATATACGACTAGGTTGATATCATTTCTAATGAATTAGCTTTTCAGTTAGTCAATTTATTAGGTTCTTCATGGTGTCATATATAATAACATCTTCTGTTTATATCCATGTCTTTCATGGCTTGCAGTATAATCCTAAATTCAATGTGAATCATGAACCAATGTAGTTTTGGTATCCTATATTTTGGAAATATAATAAGTCTTTAAACTTTTATCTAATTCAAGAAGTCTTTGTAAAGCAAGTCAATTGCATGATAACTAGATAGGAGCCTCATTGAATATCTGCACAAGTGCAAGTTTTTCTATGGAGGCAAAGGTATGCATGAAGAAAGAGAAAGTAATATGCTAATTTGAATTTATGTATTTAAAGGTCAGTTGTTGTTGTAGTCAAAATTTTTTATATATAGGTATTTTGTTGCTGAAGTCTATAGGAAATACCATGACTAATTGTTTATATTTGAAAGAAAAAATAGAAGACAAATTATTTCCTTGTTGTTTACTATTGGAGAAATTACAGTTACAATGTGGCTCATGTTGCATAGCCTGCAAATACTTTGCATCCTTTTAACTTAAGTGAAGCTGGAGCCATTAAAGCCTTTGATAAAGAGGGTATATTTAGTGCACACTTGGAAACTATTTGGTATAGGAACTTATTTTCCACAAGTTACAGAGAAAAGCGAGGAAACTCAAAATGCATCAACAAAAAATCAAGGGATAGTCATAGATGTTGAAGAAATTGTTGAAGTATCAAGTATCGATATTGTAGATTAATATGTACCTTCCATAAATGATATTGGTGCAATTTCATCATCAAGTCAAAAAAAAAAGAGAAAATATACTACAAATACAAAAGTGGTTCATGGTGGGCTATCAGGTAGTGGAAATAACAAAGATATTGACCAGAGATTCACTCCAGAAAGAATGTATATGGTTGAACAGTAAAATCCATAAGTCTTATGAAAAAATGAAGCATTGAAGGAGTGATGGGCGTAGAAGTTGACAACGTTGTGCCATCTAATTGGGTTAGTGTTTGTTTAGTGGAAAATGAGAAAACAATACAGCAAATTGTTGAAGAATTTATTACTTTTGATGACCATTTTGTCACATTGCAAAATGAAAAGTATGACAGGGGCAGTAAAAAATTGAAGATTGAGAAAGTAAAGGTTCGTAACAAAAAGGTTATTAATAAAACAAAAATGCATATTGATTTCTCTAGATTTCGAACCACTTGGGTCATGAAACTGCATCAAGCTACTAGTGACGTACTTGCACAATCTATTAGTGAACCAGATGCAGAAAACTTGGGACTGGAAACAAGAATAAAATACCTAGAAGATGCTTTAAATCCATGTGCTTTTTTTATGAATCCATCGGCATTACGGACAATACCATTGGTAATTTCTACTCCTAGCACATCACATAGATTTGATATACCTATCAATCTCCTTAATGCAGTGAAACATATATTGTCAGTAATATATGCCAAAGATTGCAAATCATTGAATATGCATGGAAATCAGCTTTCGTTTTGGAGCATTTAATACACAGAACTAAGTCATTTTTCAAGTGAATTGAACATGATCTCAAAGGAGACAAGCATTCTGTAAACAATGACTTATCTTCTTTTAACCAAAGACTTGATTTTCTTTTTTATGTAGATAAAAAAAAGGAAGGACCTTCCAAATGCTAATCGGATGAAGCAAGTCAAAGTTGCATGGTCTTAGAGAATCAAAAGACTAGAGAACATTATTTTTGAATGTGAAAACATAAAGAATCAAAGAGAAAATGCCTATGTCAAGGCTATAAATATTGTGAAAGATATAAACGATTCATGCATCACATGTGACTCTAGATTAATTTCAAGAGAAAATCTGACAGTTGATTTGGATAATCTAAAATAGTCAAAGGCAATAGAATTCGATAGTGTAGTTGATTTTAGTATAGAGGAAATTAGTGAATGGCTAATTAATTCTGTTAATGCTAATAAACGGAACTCTACTTTAGTTGTGTAGTTGCAAGAAGAAGCCAGGGAAATTGACAAGGAGATATTTAGGCAACGTATCAAATAGGAAATTATAGTTTCTCCTATGAAAGATTACATCTAATATAAGCTAAAGAAATTTCTTGAACAAATCAAAAAATATAAAAAACAATTCACAAATAAATAATCAGGATCTATGCTTTTACATAATGTGAGTGTTCTTAAATCTTGGAACATTCATTTTTATGTTTAATAGTGATTAAATGTTCAATTTTGTTAGATATGTTATCATGAACTAAGCAAATTTCTGGATGTGCATTCTTTCTTTTCTTTGTAGGTGCCTTTTTTATATTGTGGTTCACAAGAGTCCAATTCCAGTGTTCACTAAGGCAACTTCATTTACTTTTGTGGTTAAATAGAAATATTTTGATAAGTGTTTTAGGAATGAAGCGTTATTCTCTACACCAAAAAATTACGAAGTGCTTTAATATCGAAAATGTAAATTTAGTTTCATAATGCCTTTGATTTGTAAATGCCTTTCTTTTTCCAGATAGCTTTGTTTCAGATTTAAATTTTCAATTATTACATATAGTTAATTCATTATGGAACAATTGTTTCTATTTTTCAAAATGCAGGTGCGGAAATTTAAGGAGACCAAAAATAGAAATGGCCACAGTGAATAAGCTAGTGAGTTGGGATATAAAAAAAGTCTCATTATGGATATAGGAAACCTATGAAATCCAAAAATTAACACTCAACAATAGTTTTGGATCTGGTATACATTATCCATTTATAGTATTTATTTTAAACATAGTTGTGATGAATAATTATGTAGTATTCTTGTTACAACAATTATATTTGTTATTGTTCAAGACTAGTTTCATTGTGTGAATTAAGAGACTGTTTACCAATTATGGACAATTCTGAGATGATGACTTGCATAAGTTGTCAACTGTATACTTTGAGCTTTTATATTGTATCTAATCTTCTTTTGTAGATCGAAATGAAAATGAATATTCAATAATAGCTTTGGTTGTCATAAATTTGTTACATCTTTTTGGGAAATTAGCTTTGTCCGAATGGCTGGTGGTATTTAGCATGTCGGCATTGATGTCAACTAGGTCAGCATTAGTGTGCATGGTGTTTCAATCTTAGGGGGAGTCCCATGGTTGTTTCAGTCTCTAGTAGAGAACCATCATAGTAACAGGATGAGGTAAGAAGCTAAAATATTGTACATATGATGGTTAAGGAGACCCAAGATTTGGAGACATGTTTGCATCAGGATTTTAGCTCAAATACTCTTGGAAATGACATAGTTGGAATGTTCTTAGAAATATATTTCCAATGGTATGTTGAAGTCTAAAAATTCCCCGCTGGATCAAAAGTTATTACCAGTCAAAGTAAGGACCCCGCATGATCAAAATTGTAGTTCCTTGAAGCATGGAAGGTGTATGCAATTCATTTTAAAGAATTGTCATAATCCATGGTAGCGGTATATGTTTAATGGCTATGAACGGGTCGGAAACTCTTGGGAAATGTGTGCCATATTTGGCAGATATGCCAACTTGACCGTTCACCATGAGTTGTATGTAGGCATGGATGAGTCAGCAGTTAATTAAGAGCTTGGAGACTCTGAGCATGGATGAGTCAGTAGTTGAGTAAATGTGCAAAGTAAGGTTGGTGCCATTGGATTAATAGAATTGGTAAAAAAGATTTGTTTGAAGAAAGAAAGGTCCACGATGTACAGAATAATTAATGGAGCATGTCTTGAGTAAAAGTAAGCCACGTCTTCAATACACTCTGATCTCTATGGGAAATTAAGAAAGATGGAGAGTGTTGTTGCAGTACTCAGTATGGACTGAGAATTAATTCTTAGCATGGAGGAATGATTAGGTGACCATTATGTGACTTAATGCAGTTGCAGTTTTTGAGTGAATGAAGCCCATTCTCAAATCTTAATTAGGCTATAGTGGTCAAGCCATTTGATGGAACAGTAGAATGGAGAGTCCTATTGCATACATGAGATTAAACATGTAGACCTATCCTATGCAAAATAGGTAACCATGATGGTGCATGCCCTTGGGATGTGTGGATGTTAGCAAAGACCACAGCATTCACTATGTTGCAATGCAACAAAACTCAAGATTTTTGTTGTGTTGAATGGGGATGTATAGTTATTATGTGCAGTAGTATTCAATGTGAGGGGTTTTATGTGAGTGCGAGAGTTGAAGGGTGACTAGTGCCAAGATTTAAATATTATATAGAGTAGCTGAGGGTCGAGACTAGAGCTGGTTGATCAATAAAGAGCGCAATGCGAAGAATATCTACAGAGAAGTAAGGAAATTGTTAGGTGGAGTAGCTAATAAGGTTTATAGTTTGAGCATTTGTATTGGCCTTTGTTTTCAGTTTGAAAATTGTATGAAAAACATAACAGTGGCTAGAGAAGGTAGTGGCCTGCATTCATAAGAGGTTGGTGCCTCTCCGAATGCAGTGGCTTGTTATCTTAAGGGGGTTGGGGCCTCCTGTGAGTGATTGCTCACAAACAACTTGATGTAATTAAGTAGGTGTTTAATTTACATCATAATAACAAACAAATTGGTGGTTTTCTCCCTTTGGGTTTCCACGTAAAAAATACTTGTGTCAATATGTGTGTGTTGCTCAATTCATGGATTTTGTGTTCATGTGAACGGTTTACATTTTTCTATATATATTGTAGTATGAACACTCTCACAAGTAATTGGCATAAGTGAAAGGAAATTAATAATTGAGCTTAAAGTTTAAGAACCTCACTGATTACTGATTCACTCCCCCCACCCCCCCAAGTAATTCCTTATTCCAATAATTGGTATCAGAGCCAGGATTTCCTTCAGTAATAGTTTAACCACTGGAAGGTAGATCCATAAGGAATTATGTCTAGACAAGAGAGTCAGGATGCTTACTCAAGTAAGATACCAGTCTTTGATGGGACAAACTATGCCTTTTGGAAAGTTAGGATGGAAGCCTATCTTATGTCCCTAGGAGTAGATGTTTGGAGCTCTATGTTGGTATATTATGTTGTCCCTGCAATCCCCCCTACTGATGCAGATGGTAAAAAGGTGTATGGAAATAATACAAAGGCCAAGAATTCCATTCTCTTCGATCTTAGTCAATCCGAGCTTGTAAAGGTTATGCATTGTAAGTTAGCCAAGGAAGTGTGGGACAAGCTTAATTAGAGCCATGAAGGATATGAGAAAGTTAAGTAAGCCAAACTTCAAACCTTTAGAATGAGGTTTGAGAGTTTGAGAATGAGTGAAGAAGAGAGTATAGCTGAGTATTTCCGTAGAGTTGATGAAGTGACCAACATGATTAGATAACTTGGTGAATATATCAAAGATGTAATTGTTGAAAAGGTCTTAAGATATTTTCCTATGAGATTTAATGCACAAATAACATCCATTGAATAAATGAGTGATTTAAAAAGTCTCACAATGGATCAGCTACTTGGTACTCTCACAGCTTATGAGATGATAGTAGGAAGAGATAAGACTGAACCAAAGGAAGAAACTTTCAAGGTGTCTATGAAGGCTAAGGATCACAAAGATCATCAATTTGTTCCAGTTGTGAATTCTATGTTGAGTTGGCTCACTTTTCCATGAAACTAAAATGTTGTTCAGGAAAGCATAAAGGGAAGATGCCCTTCAAATGATTTGACTGTGGAATACTTGCACATTTTTCATCCAAGTTCCCTTACAAATAAAATTTAGAAAAAGGAAAATGATCGAAAGTTCAAAAGCAAAGTTCAAAAACATCAAAAGAAGAAATTCCCAAAAAATAAGGGTCTCTACTCCAAAGAGGATAGTTCGGCATCAGAATCTTATAGCGATAATTATTTAGAAGGTGATTCAAATGAGTGTTTACTTACAGAACTTCAAGCTAACTCCAAGAAATAAAATGTTACAGATTTTAAAGAAGAAGAAGGAGGAGGAGGAGTAGTGGACCTTGAAGGGGAGCTCATCAGTGCTCTTGGTGAGTAAAGAAGGCTAGAAAAAGAAATAAGCAACTAAAAGAGAAACTACTGAGAACTAAATAAGTTATATACAACTTAGACAATGTGGAGTTTTTTAATCAAAAATAAAAACTTGAAGAAACCTTTAAAAGTAAAGAGAGTGTATATCTTCGATTAAAGGAAAAACAAAAAAACATATGAAAATCTAGAAGAAGAGAATAGACACTTAAAGCAGGAGTTGATCAAAGAAAAAGGGGAGATGGTCCAAGAAACATGTAAAGGAGAGATTTTGTTCCTAAAATTTAGGTTAGAAGAAGCAAAATGGAAGGAAGACATTCTTAATGACTTGATTCATGAATGGGAAGAAAATTGTCAGATTCTGGAGGTAGAAATTTTCTCCTTGAGAACATATCTTGAGATATTAGAGACCAAGAAGGGTCTTGATAAAAAAATTATAGAAGGGACAAGAAAATTAGACCAGATTCTAAAAAAACAAATATCTCCAAAGCACAATACAGGCCTTGGATATTCTAGATCACAGGAGCCTTCTATGAGAAATATGAGCTTTAGGTCCGCAGGATTTGAAGAACCACAGAGTTATGCGAAGGTGCTTCAAGGAAAACTCAATTAGGGAAAGCTAAAGTTGAGCCCGAAAGGCTCCCCACATTGGAACAATAATTATAATGTCCCAAATGACTCACACCATAGGAGAATGAATTAATCAGCAAGACAACAGAAGTACCAGCAACCTGCACAAACTCAAAAAAAATCCAATTTTAGGTACCCTAACTTTTTATGGTTATTGTTATAAATGTCATATTTTTGGACATAAAGCTATTAATTGTAAAAGAGTTAAAGCTGAAAGAGATGAAAATTTCAGATACAGGAAGTATCAGAATTTTAGATCTCAAAACTCTACTCCCAGGAATAGAAATTCCTTCTCTCCCCTGATGGATGATGTTGACTGTTTCAAATGTAATAATTTCAGACATAAATCCAATGAGTGCAGAAGTCATTTTGAGTATGCTTTTAAATCTCAATATTCTTGGAAACCTAATTTCCCAAAGGACAAGAACAGTGGGAAATGTAATACTGAGAAAATTACGAAGTTTGGACTTGTCTTTTCTACGCATGACCAAGATGGTAGATGGTATGTAGATAGTGGATGTTCTAAGAATTTGACTAGAGATTAGAGTAAATTCTTATCTCTGAAGAAAAAGGGCAGAGGAAACAATTTCATCTTTGGAAATAATGCTATAGAAAAAATTAAGGGGAAGGGCACAGTTAGTCTTGAAGAAAAGACTAAGGCCCAAAATGTGTTGTATGTGGAAGGACTCGAGCATAATCTTCTTAGTGTGAATCAAATGTGTGATAATGGCTACAATGTAACCTTTCAATATAAATACTGTGAGATCCAAAAAGAAGAAAATGGAAATCTAGTGAGAAAGGTAGTAAGGATACACTAATGTGTATGTGTTTGATCACTCCAAGGTGAGCTTCTACCTAGTTAAAATGAGTCATACTTGGTTGTGACACAGAAGGCTTGGCCATATAATTTTTGACAACTTAATAAAGATCAGAAAGTCAAAAGTTGTAAGAGGATTTCCAAGATTGTCAAGGCTTGTTATCACCCCAAGAAACTCTCCTAGGTTGTAGCTCGGAGATGCTCAGGAACATTACAAACTCAACTAAATGTTGGAAATGGATGAATGGAAGGAATGATGCTTGTTCAAGCCAAATAACCACTTCTACTTTTCTTGACTCCAGACATGCGTGAACACCCCCCAACTACAAGGCTTTAGACCACCAATTGCTCACAGTTTAAGGATTGGGTGAATATGGAGAATACTAACCACACCAACAGATGCACAGGACCCTGTGATGGCCGACTGCAACCAGTAAAGAGGTCTGCAAATCTAATTCCCTAGTGCACAGACAGGATGACAGCTCTCTGTCACTAAGTGAAAAGAAACCTGACTAACACATTCACTAATACATGCAGTATTTTAACACAGAGGTAGGATGACAGCTCCTCTAATGCTAAACATCAAGAGTTCAAGAAAAATGCATATCAATCATAGCCTAGAATAGAATAGAAATGGAAAGTGAGCAATTAATAGCAAAAGAAGCTTGTATTAACTGAAAATGAAGCCGAGACGCTGGAAGTATCAAAGCAGTTACAGTCTCCAGAAGTTGAACCTTACATCAAAACAACAACCATCAACCCTGATTACATCTGTTTTTTGGGTATATATATAGTTTCATTACAAAGACGTTCTGCTATTCTGGGCGTGGAGGGGTCATAATTGACCACCAACCGCTTTAACTGCTTGGCAGAACTTCTGAGTGCAATTTGCTTGCTTCAATGAATGATTTGATCTTCTCGGGTGCTCTGCTGTCCTTCTCGGGCAGGTGGAGTGTTATATGGGATGAAGTCCCATAACTGTTGAATGCATTTACCTGCTCTACTCGGTACCTTTCCTTCTCGACCATACTACCTCTTCAATATGGTGGTTGAGGACCTATTACGAACGGTACCGAAAACTGGCTATATCCATCCTTCGGGTGCATGGGACAGTTCAAGGACATGGACTACATAGCGGATTTGATGAATTGGATGGAGGAACAACATTGGCCATCAGATTAAACAGATGGACGATGGATACAGCTTGGCGGGGACTATCGGGAAGGCGAGGCGGAAGATGATCGCAGGTCGTTGGATCTCGGGCGGGCAGATCCAATGGTCGTCGGGCGTCAAAAATGCACGGAGTTTATCGAGCGGGAAGAGCAGGCTTGAGCGGTAAGCGGTATTGCTCACACCGCTATCGAGGGTCAGGAGGTAATCGTACCAAGGGGATTGATACCACTCGGAGGGTGACGTGTGGCAGGCGGGGAGGAATGAAACTGCTTTTGATCGCACGTTAACGCGCCACTATGTTATGGCAGCAGGGGAAGCGGATGCCGTCGGATCGCGGCGGATGCGATCGAATGGTGGGCATTTAATTGCGCGGGTTGGTTCGATTGATGTGACGGGAGGGCTGTCGGACCATGGTGTCGGAGATCAATGGCTATGATTATGGCGGAGGGTTTGTGAAGGTGGGTGGTCGTGTGGGCGCGGGTTCATAGGTTTAAGCGCCTGGGGCTTAAGAAAATGAAGTTTTACATGTTTGTTTTTAACGAAAGGGCGTAGGATATGGAGATGAAAGGAGAGTGCAAGAGGTAACGGAGAAGGTAAGAATGACCAGTAGAGGCCTCCTTTTAGCAAAACTAAGGACTGAGCTCACTTCTACTCCCTAAATAACGACAACATGTAGCAGAGCTAACAAGGCTTAATGGCTCAGTCTGCAAGTCTCGTCAATTTGGTAAACATACAAGGAATCAGTTTAAGGCAAATGAGTTTTCATCATCTAAACCTCTGTAGATAATTCAAACTGACATATGTGGCCCTACTAGGACAAAAATCTCAAGAGGAGAAAGGTATTTTATTTTATTTATTGATGAATTTACCAAAGCCACATGGATAATGCTCTTGAAAGAAAAATCATAAGCTCTTAATAATTTCAAGATATTCAAAGCTTAGGTTGAGAACAAGAAAGATCTAAAGATAAAATGTCTAAGATCAGACAGAGGTGGATAATTCACTTCAAGAGAATTTGAAGAGTATTGTGAAGAGCATGGCATAAGGAGGCAGTATTTTGTGGCCAGAACTCCACAACAGAATGGAGTAGTAGAGATAAATAATAGAACAATTCAAGATATGATCAGAGCTTTGATGGATGAGGTAGATGTACCCCACACCTTTTGGGGAGAAGCCACATAAGTAGTAGTATATCTAGAAAATAGAACACAACTCAGTCCTAACATTGATAAGACTCCCTTTGAGTTATGGAAAGGGAGACCTGCATCAGTGTAACACTACAAGGTGTTTGGGAGAAAATGATTTATCAAAATAAATGATTAAAATCTTAGAAATTTGGATTTGCATGTTGATGAGGGTATATTTCCTGGGTACTCATACGAGATTAAAGCATACAAGTGCTTCAACAAAAGGACAAAGAGAGTCAAAGACTGCATTAGTTGATGAAATAATACCACAATCTAAGTCTACCAAAGGAAACATGAACTTGAATGGAGAAGAAATGATCTAAAACGAAGTTTTAACATCTTGTTATACTTACAAGAGCCTCCCACTCCAAAGCTTAACAAATATATGATATAGCTTATGTTGACAATTTCAGAATTAATTACTTGAAATAGGTGTATGTCTTTGTTTTAACTGTTTAAGTGCTTATTTTTTCATGCTGATATTAAACACATATAATAGTAACTGCAGCAAATAGACAATCACACATAATAGCAATATAATCTAGGAGTTCACCCTAATATCATGGGCTACGTCTCCTTGAGCTCTTGTCAACCTGACTTGGCTCTTTGGGATTATGGTAAAGCTTCCTTTTACAAGTTCCACACCTAACTCCAAAGGTTTATGAACTGAACCAATGGGCTTAGAATACCATCTATATCCCTGGCTGCCCTCACTATGCAAATAGATCTAAGCTTCCTTGGACTTGATTCCTTCAATCAGTGCACTGAGCTGACTTGAGCGTCTAGATGGCACTAACTCCCTCAAAATCCTTCAACTGTCTCTTGAACTTCTTCTTCTATCTCCATAAACATATCAGACACCTACAACAGACTAATCATTTGATCATTTGCTGCCTGAAACTTCCCTGTGTTGAGTTATGCAATGGGTATGTATTTACTCTCAATTACATTGCATTTTTCCTATTTTCTTATCTCTTTCATACCTTGATACACTAACATATTGATGGATTATGATAAGAAATGAATGAACTACTCTCTATTAATATTTAGCCATCGTAACTAACTCTTATTCATTTTTATGCAGAAAAACGATGAAAGGAACAGTTGTTGTTCGCTAGAGACGGAACAGCGTAAACAAACAAAGGAGGAATGAGGCGTGTCAGTTGCGGTCAGGCTGGAGGATGATTCAGGAGGATCAATGCTAAATAAGAATAATGTCAGAAGATAGCATTCAGTTGTGAATCCCTCAGGATCTCCCGATCCTGAGGGATCACATTTATCTTTTATCTTTTTTACTATAAAAGTGAAAATTATAGGATGAAAGGGGATCGATCTCTGTTTATTTCAAATTGTAATCTTAATTTACAGACTCATGCTTTTGAGGAACATGACCGTATTGTAATGAGGATTGAGTTCAATGGTTAATACCTAATTTATGTTGTTGTTCATTCGTATTCTCTGAAGTAGCTCAACAGTATTCGCTGGTGGCTAAGGGCTCGGCCTCTAGTGGAACAAATTGTTATCTTTTGTGTTATATCTTTCTAATTCACGCAAGTTTAATTGGTTTGATGTTTTTCCATTCTCCGCTAGTTTATATGTTTGTTGTTTTCCGATTTCCTGTATTACACTCAGTTTACTTTCCTTTATTCTGACTTTATGTACTTCGCAGCTTTGTCATTTGATTCCATTTATGCTTACTGTAGATTAAATTGATTATCAATTAAGGCATTGAATCATGTTGATTACAATAAGAGTGTGGTTATTATAGAATCAGCTGAAAGAGATTGGTTAATGCTACTGAACTCTCGGTTGACATCATTTCCATTTGATTTTCTTAATTGAGATTGAGTGTGATTTAGATAGAATCAGCTAGAAGAGATTGGTTAATGCTACTACACTCTTGGTTGATGTTATTGTCAATTGAATTTCTTGTTTGAGCTTTGATTACGATTTCAGTTGAGGATTAAGTCTTGATGCTTAGAAATAATATTTCCATTAACAGTTGCAGTTTGGGTTTTATAAATGCATCTGTTTACTCTTGTATCAAATTTTTATATTTCATTTTAAAAAGAATTACTCTCTAGATTTATAGCTTGCACATATTGTGTACACTCTTGGAATAAAAGGACTTTCCCGGGTTCATAATTAATGTGAGGCAATTAGGAGTTTTAAAAGACACCTTTTAGCACCCAACATTTTGGCACCGTTTTCGAGGAGAGTGTTTCCATTTTACAAAGAGTGATGTATATTTGATAATTATTGCTGGGAAAGAATTAGGTATTGAAAACAGGAGGTAAGAACATACGTAAGTGCTTGCTCCTTCCCTTGCTTTTCAACACAATTGCATAGAAGTGAAGTAGGTGTTTGATGTTTGTCTGCTGAGGGAGAACAGGGTATTAAAAACGGAAGGTAAGAACTTGCATAAGGAGAAAGTAAAATGCCTGTCCCCCACTCACTTTCCAGCAGAATTGCTAGGAATTTAAGGTAGAAATAAACGTTTGAATTTTTGCATGAATGACTAAGAAGAAAAGACCAGAAAACAATATAATCCCACATCCCAAACCTGAAAAATATAAGGGACCGGTGACCCTTGGACGATCAAATTTTATCGACGAAATCATAAGGAAAGTTGAATCTCAGCCATCAGTAGGACCCTATACCGTTGCTTATAGACACCCTACTGTCTCCCTTCGGGCCACAGGATCACCATCTGTAGCCTACGTTGAGGTTCACAGTAAAACTAAAGGGACTAAATAGAGTTTTCAAGATATTGAAAATTCACGATCAATTCCCTCACAAGAAGGGAATTCTTGCAACCTCCGTGAAGGAGAAGGAGAAATAGGTAAATCTAAGGTTAAATCAGCAGAATCAATATCTCCTAAGGTAGTAATTGAGAATAGGACACCCAGTCTCCCAGATCAAGGGAGTGTTGTTAGAATCATTCCTGCCTCTTCTGGACATCCTAGGAACAACTCTCCAGCTCTAGAGATCCTAGAAGGATACTGGCATATCTTTGACCAAATGGCCAATAATCCACAACCACCCCAGACCTCTACACTACAGTATCCTATTGTTGACACAGCTATCAATGCCCCCATGAAAGCTATCCCATTACAAAACATTCCCACCTTTCATGGACTCACTTCAGAAGATCTAGATGCATTCCTGTTTGAATTCGATGTCCTATGTAGGGGTTATGATTACACCACCGACCCCCAGAAACTGAAGCTATTTCCCTCCACTTTAAAGGGAGCAGCCCTACGTTGGTTTATGGGACTGGGTGGAGTCACCATCAACGGATGGGACCAAATGAAAACTGCCTTCGTTAAAAAATATCAAGATTATTGCAGATCTAGAGAACTAAAAGATGAGATATTCCAAATGGTAGCAAAGCCTAGCAAAACTTTGGAAGAATATGTGGAGCATTTCCAATATAACCTCCAAAGGTCTCCTTATGCAAATCTGCCTGATAATGTTCTAAAAACCACGATGATTAAAGGGATGAAAGACCAGTGGATAGAGACACTAAATATCATGGGTAAAGGTGATATTTATCAAGAAAACTATGCTAATATTATTAATTTGTGCATCAGGTGCTCAAGGGGCAGTACAAGACTAAAACCAGTTGAACGTGATGCGATCACCAGGGATAGAAAAGTCACTAGAGGAAGCGTTACTCGTGCTGAAATCGGAAACCTACTGGAAGATTTCAAAACGGATATCCTGGGAACTTTGACAACATAGTTAGACATCATGCAAGCCAAGTAGAAGCAGGTCAAAGCAGAGCAAAACCTGGTTATTTTTTTCCCTCGATGCAGAAAGAAACATAGTCATAAAGAATTCCCACTGGATATGGTACAGACCTGTGCCATATGCACTAAGGAACATGCCACAGAAAATTGCCCATCACTCCCAGGATTAAAAGCAGTCTTCAAGGAGGCAAAGGAAGAATCAGAACCAGTATACCTGTTAAACCAGCATCGCCAATGGCAATCACGGCAAAGAGGTATGCCTACTGACCCATCTTCATTCTTTCAGCCTTCACAATATAATTCCTAGTAATATACAGAAGCTACATGGCAAAACCAGCCACCTTTTCCTAATTGGCCACCACAAGCATTCTCCATGCCACCTTGGTCTAATCAGTCAAACCCGAACAATAGTTGGCCAAATCCCTCTTACCTTCCATCATTCTAGCAGAACAATCCATATCCATCTCAATGGTCCCCCTCCACTTCATAATACCAAAACTGGCAATCAAGCTGGCAAAGACCTACAAACCAGCCAGTAGGGATAGTCCCCCTCCCTCAAACCACACTACCAGCACCTTATACGTTGTAGCAAAATCCTCAATCCAATCTACGACCACAACTCCCAGCCTAGCCTAACCCAAATCCTAACAACAGACCATTCCAGTCGATACAAATCATTGAAGGTCTAGATCTGGAAACTGAATTGAGAGAATGTAATGAACTCAAATTGAGGTCTGGATGAATAATCACACTAGAGGATGATAAAAATTTGCAACTTGAAGAACCATACCCAAATAAGCCATTGACTGTAGAAAAAACACCTCAAAGGGAAAATATAGTCAAGCAAAAAAGTCACGAACAGATCATTACCTCTTCTCCGCCATTCCCAGAAAGATTGATTATACCTCGCCCAATTGAATATCCTGACTTCGATCTCCTAGGAGAACTAAAAAATATTTGCATAAAAATACCCCTCCTCTAGGCTATTCAAGACATTCCAATCTATGCAAAAACCATTAAGGAATTGTGTGCCAAAAAGTCTACAAGGAAAATAAAGGTAACACCAACTGTCCATGTAGTCGAAACTTTGTCTGATCTATTATTAGGCAAAGAGAAACCAGTGAAATATGAAGATCCAGGAAACCCTATTTTCATAGTACAAATAAATGGATGCTCCTTTCCCAATGCGTTAGTCGATTTAGGGGCAGCCATTAATATTCTCACAACAACAACCTGCGAGAGCCTTGGCATCACAGCCTTAGATCCAACTACGACCTTGTTGGAACTTGCCAACCGTTCAGTTATTAAACCAGAAGGGACATTACAGGATGTGATGGTGTCTGTAGACTCTTGGGAATACCCGGTATATTTTTTTATTATTAATCCTAGAAACCAGCTAGATGGACATCCTTTAATATTAGGAAGACCTTGGCTAGTGACTGTAGATGCTTATATAAGTTGCTGAACAGGCAGTATGACTATAACTAGATGGAATGCTGTGAAGAACCTAGCTTTATACCCTCCAGCTCAGCCAAGCCTAACCATAATAAAAACTAGGAAGCAGCCTATAACATATTTAACAAAAATATTCGATCACCATTAACTGTAGCAGATGCTTTTGAATTAAAAAACCAAACATAAGATGATATTATTAACACTTGCATTAACCACCTTGCTGCAGTATCTAATCTAAAATGTCACATGATTGAAGTAGTGCTTGATAATGAAATTGAAGAAGATCCTTTAAAAGATATCAATGACGAAACTATACCAACAACAACTATCTATAATAGCAAACCTATTGAAATTGAGCCAGGGAAAATCCTTAACATTAACAAAAATTTGAGTGATGACTAGCAGCAGAAGCTTATTCAAATCCTTCGAAAATATAAAAAGGCTTTCACCTAGGATTACCTAGATATGAAAGGGATTTACCCTCAAGTATTTATGCACTACATTTACACTAAAAAAGACGCAAGACCCGTACGACAACCTCAGTGTAGATTAAATCCTCACCTAAAGGATATCGTTAAAGACGAACTACAGAAACTATTAGATGTGAATTTTATCTATCCTATATCTGACAGTAAATGGGTTTATCCATTAGTTTTGGTTCCTAAAAATAATGGGAAATGGCATATATGCATCTATTACAGAGAGCTTAACAAAGCAACACAAAAATACCATTTTCCCCTTCCATTTACTGACCAGGTTCTAGACACATTGGCAGGTAAAAAATTATTCTCTTTCATGGATGGTTTCAATGGCTACAACCAAATCCAAATTGCCCCTAAAGACCAAGATAAGACTACCTTCACCTGTCCCTGGGGGAAGTTTTCTTACAGGGTATTACCTTTTGGACTATGCAACGTACTTGCTACATTCCAAAGAGCCATACTCAGTATTTTTGCTAACTTGATAAATGAAGGATTAGAGGTATGCATGGATGATTTCACACCCTATGGATATGACTTCGAGCAGGCATTACAGACATTGGAGAAAGTCCTGGAAAGATGCATTGCTTCTAGGCTCTGTTTGAGCCACGAGAAATGCCATATGATGATGACAGAAGGCCTGATCCTAGGCCATTACATCTCAGTGGTTGGAATTTAGGTAGATCCAACAAAAATATAAGTAATCCTCTTACTAGCTATCCCCTACACTCAAACAAAGGTACGCAGTTTTCTGGGATTTGCTGGATATTATCAAAGATTTATAATAATAAAAAATCACAGATTGTTGCACCATTATATGCCTTAACAGGAAATATTGATTTTATATGGACTGACAAATGTGACATTGCCTTTGCAGAATTAAAATGGCTACTATCAACAACACTAGTATTACAAGGCCCAAACTGGGATATACCATTCCAGATTTCATCAGACGAATCAAATACAGCCATTGGAGCAGTTCTTAGCCAAGAAGAAGACAAGAAACCCTATGTGATATACTACATTAGCAAAAATTTAACTCTTGCTGAGTTGAATTACACAGTAACAGAGAAGGAGTTTCTAGCTGTAATTTATGTTATTAATAAATTTAGACACTATATAATAGGACACCTGTGGTCCTTTATACTGATCACTCTACTATCAAATATTTAGCTAATAAATCTATTACGAATGGAAGGTGACACGATATTTAATCCTTTTGTAGGAATTTGACATAACGATCAAGGATCGACTAGGAAAGGAAAATCTAGTGGCAGACTTCCTCTCCCAAGTGCCAAGAACAGACGACGCAATGGCAGTAGAAGACCAGTTCCCCGATGAGCACTTGTTTGCTATGACCATGAAAACACCATGGTACGCAGATGTGGCGAATTACTTAGCAATGGGAAAACTACCCAAACACCTGACACCCAGAGAAAGGAAATTGATAGTGCAACGCAGCACTCGGTTCTCCTGGATCAGAGGATACCTCTTTCACACAAGAGCCGATATGCATATCTGCAGGTGTATCAGGGAAGACAAAATTTATGATATCCTAAAAGCCTGCCACGATGGACCTTGCGGTGGACACTTTGCAGACTGCAGGACTAGACATAAAATCTTACAGATGGGCTATTATTGGCCCATGATTTTTAAGGACACTAAGAAAATTTTCCGAGCATGCAATATTTGCCAAAGAATGGGCTGCCCTAGCCAGTCTGACGAGATGCCCCTACACCCACATCTAGTCGTCGAACCCTTTGAATGCTAGGCATTAGATTTCGTCAGCCCAATAAATCCATCATCTAATCAAAAATCATATATACTAGTTGCAACGAAATACATGACTAAATGGATGGAGGCAGTAGCGTTACCAAAAGCAACAAAGGACACAGTAATTAATTTTCTCTTTGAAATTTTCATGCGGTATGGTTTACCCAGAGAAATATTTACGGACAAAGGGCCACAATTTGTAGGCCATAAGATTGCTGCTACACTAAAAAATCATCACATTTTGCACAGAATTACCTCTCCATACCACCTGCAGGCAAATGGCCAGGTAGAGAGTACCAACAAGGTAATCAAGGCCATTCTAACAAAGATAGTCACCTCGCACAGACACGACTAGACTACCCGATTGCTGAAAGCCCTATGGGCATATCGCACGACTTGGAAGAATACAACGGGATACTCCCCATATCAACTAGTGTTTGGTAAGGAACCTATCTTCCCCATAGAATTTGAAATACAGACATTAAGGATAGCCCAAGAAGTGGGGCTAGATTTGAATGAAGCATAAATCAACAGATTACAACAAATAAATGAATTAGATGAAATTTGGCTATTGGCTCTTCAGCATACTGCACTTATTCAACAACAAAGAGAAAAATGGCATGACACCCTCATCAAGAAAAAGACATTCCATGAAGGCGACTGGGCGCTTCTGTACGATTCCAGGTTCCAGGACTTCTCGGGAAAACTCCAGACTAGATGGTTAGGTCCCTACGAGATAAAAGAAGTGCACGATAATGGCACCCTTACATTAGCCACCATTGATGGGTCTGGCTATTCCTTTAAAGCAAATGGGCATCGGGTATGCCTCTACCACAAACCGCTTACAAGGGAATCCTTTTGCCAATAGATATGCGAAGATTCTACGATACAAATTCTTGTTGCAGAAGGCAACTCTTCGGAAGCACCAATTTTGTAAGAAGTTATATTTGAAGACTTGTAAATACAATTGTTTTTTCTGATTTTTATATTGTTTTTCTTTCTTCTGTATGATTGCCCTTCTATTGTTTAGAGCAGTAGGGATGATTTCTTGTCTGTGTTTTTTCTCTCCCTGTTTTATTTTGTTGTTCCCTACAGGGAACAGCTGTTTTTCCCTAAAGGGAACAACACTTTTTCATGTGTGTTGATTTGTTGTTCCCTACAGAGAACAGCTTTAGGGAACAACGCTTTTTCTGTGTGTTTTTGTTGTTTCCTCCAAGGAACAACACTTTCTGCGAGTATTTTTTCTATTCCCTAAAGGGAACAACACTTTTTTTGTATGTTTTCCTTTGTTGTTCCCTACAGGGAATAGCTGTTGTTCCCTCCAGGGAACAGCACATTTTTTTTTTTGTGAGAGTGATTTTTTTGTTCCCTCTAGGGAACAATTGTTGTTCCCCTTCCGAGTGTTTTTTTGTTGTTCCCTCCAAGGAATAGTTGTTGTTCCCTAAAGGGAACAACACTTTTTCTGAGTGTTTTTTTGTTGTTCCCTAAAGTGAACAACACTTTTTCCGAGTGTTTTTTTTTTTTGCTATTCCCTCTAGGGAACAACACTTTTTTTAGTGTTTTTTGTTCCCTCCAGGGAACGGTTATTGTTCCCTAAAGGGAATAGCACTTTTTCAAGTGCTTTTGTTGTTCCCTCAAGGGAACAACACTTTGGGAGTATTTTCGAGAACAACCCTTTCTTCCCCCTGCATGATCATTCCTAGCCCGTCCTAGCTCATTTTCTTTAATCCTCTTTATGGCATAAAGTACAATATGTATATAAGGACAACGAGTATGGATTCTATTGAAGTAGGCAAATATCCTTAACATTATTATCTCTAACAAGACTGCTTTGTGATGATCGAAAAAGAAAGGACACAATTATCTATATCACTTTACTGTCCTCATTTTTACTATAAATGATATTGATTGATTATCTTCACCATGTTGGTTCTACTCCCTCTAGTATAATTTTCTCTGCTTATTATCAATAAGATTATGGGTATACTTTTTTCTATTGATATGTTCAAACTTATTCCGCCATCCCTACTCTTAAGGAGTACTGAGCCACCCTCTATATATAAAATGGGGAGTGTAAAATATATATATATATATAATAAAATTCACTAACAATTTTATTTTATTTTTTGATCTACAGATGGAGGATAGGGGGTCTCATCACGAGCCAACCTACCATGTTCATAGGGATGTGGCAAAGTGGCATTCCCACTATGGCCACCACACCAGGGATATGATCCAACGGATGCCTCAAGAAACAAAATCCTTGGAACAAGAGGTCTCATCACGAGCCGGCTTGACCACTTTCGCTACTTCCTAGTGAATGGCAATGTGTTCATTTGGTTACCATGCCAACACATTGATCTCTACTGTGGACATCATAATGCACTTCCCCAACTATACATAGAGGATCCTGGCTCCTAAGGGTTAGAAAGCAACTTTGTCAAGGCTATGGACGCCTACAGGCAGCAGAAGCTCTGCTTATGGTATTGAAGTTTTATTTCCTACGTCAATAATTATTACAATGCCCTCTTCTTATTTTTCTATTTTTTCTACGGAGAGATTATTTCCCTAACTTACCTTACCTTGAACCTTTATGCATGAGTTAATCTTTTCTAAATCAATCACATCATTTTCAAGTGGAATAACGGTGGTAAGGTATCATCTCTTACGTATGTTGTCCTTTTTACTTATCACATCACCTCACAACATCTTATCACTTATTAATAATTCTTGTTACACGCCTCGTTTTCATTACTCCAATATCTTTTTATGCTCCTTTCATTAATATACGTACTCTACTACCTTTACTGCCCAATCCATCACCCCTGTACTTCACCGCCAAAACGTCATCTTTTCATCCATTCGGTCGTAGGCGACCTTTAATTTCGAGAGGGGGCAGGGACCTCCAGTACACTCATGCATGCGTTGTCATCGTTTTATTGGATTTTGTAGGATAATACGACATCCCATAATCATAGAGTGTGTGGCATTATAACAGTCCTTGATTTAACAGTATTTATTTTCATAAAACATCACCTGACAATGCTGTTACAACTGCTCATTGTTCCATCTCTCAGTTGCTGCTCGTTGTTGTGTTTTCTCCACTGCACTAATCGTTTGTAGGAGTAGGAATAACTCAAGCATCATGGGAGGTAAAACAGTGCGTCGAGAACCCTTAGTATTGGTTATCTTCGATGGAGCCAAGGAAATTCTAGCTTGCGCGAGATGGACAACATATTTTACAGTATTTCAACCCCCCAATGAGGAAATCGCCATTGAATTTCTACAGCATCTATAGAATGGAAAATCCTTGGTGAGAGGTAAACAAATCATCGTATCAGATGCTGTGATAGCAGAGGTGTCTGGGCTACTAGCAAAAGGACCAGTATGGAGTGACAAGTGACTAAAGTTGCACGACGCTATGGAGATTTTTAAGGACGAAGGACAAGAGCTAATCAAGAAGGGAAAAGGCAATCAACCATGTTCTCTTGGAGAGCCATGGGGAGAATTGGCACGAATTGTCTAGAACTATATTACCTGTGGTGGGCATCGAGACGTGGTAAGGCCGTGGAAACTCAAACTTTTAGCAGTCTTAAAAAAAAAATTCTCTGTTAATTTGCTTGCACTGTTGAATTCATTATTGCATGACACTGCCGAGAGGCTGAGACGGGCTCAACACCTAGAGATAGTAGTTAGCCACCATTGTTTGATTAGGTTAATAGTTATTCACAACCTTTCCCAACAACAATCAACATGAGATGATTTCATATCAGTCCTCAAAAGAGATGAAAACCTGCCAGCACCTAACCCTGTTCCAAAAAGAAAAAGGACTGCCCCTTCAGGAAGCAGACCTCACAAGCATAGACAATCTACAAGGTTGAATTCAGACCAGGGAATGTCTGAAAATCCTCAAGGCAGCGTTAGTCAACCAATAGAATCATCTAGCCCAATAAATGTACAGGACTTGCAGGGACAAGATAATCCTGAATCAGAACCTGAGGGAGGAGATAGACCCGACTCAGTGCAGGAAGGAGCAGGGCATTCTGACGATGAACGAGAAAACGAAGTAGGGCCTCCTCCAACACCAAATATGAGTTCTCAAGATGATATTTTGTAGGATTTTGAGGTAGGGATGGCCCAGGTCTTGGCCAATATGAACGTCTACATGAAACTTGAAGAACCGCTTAATCCTAACTTAGGAGAAACCCAATCTCCAGGGAATTCTGGCCATACGGGAATTTTGCCTTCGCCAAAAGATATAAACCGAGAAGAGGAAGCAGATACAGAGGCTATTCAGGAATCAGAGAATCAATCTGGTGACACACTCCCATTGGAAAATAGTCATGATCAACAGCAAGAAGGTCTAGACATAGAGGTCACAGGCCAAGAAGAGGAAGTAGACACAGAGGTTATTTGGGAGTCCGATAATCAATCTGGAGACACGGTCTTATTGGAGCAAAGCCAGGGTGAAAAACCAAGCTCTTTAGAGACAGAGGTTATTAATGAGACCATTAGCACATCAGTTACTCCTCAGAAGAGGCATGAAGCCAAAACGAAATTGAGGAAGCTAAGAAAAGAACACCAGAAGCTTCGTAAGACGATCAAGAGGCTCCGACGAAAAATAAAGGAAATTACAATGGGAAAAACTCTTAACAATACCCCTGAGGTAGCCAATGTGGTCGTGCAAACAGAATTATGTGAAGGTAGGGCTACAGGGACTCAAACTGAGCTCATACCTACTCGAACAATCGCCACTCAAGCGGGATTGTATGTAGATTTAGTAGATGTAGGTGCTCAAACGGAGGATTGGACCTCCCACAATAAAGAAGTGCAGACAGAGGATATCCCCTCTTGTAGCATAGGCACTCAGATAGAGGATATCCCCTCTTGTATCATAGGCACTCAAACGAACATACAAGCCAAAGACGTCCTGACGCACCATGACACTATTTTACTAAATCTTCAGGAGGAATTAACACAAGCCCGACTTGCTTTAGAATGATATGAACAACAGACAGTTCCCCTGCAGAGATATCAAGAGCTACAGAAACAACTTAAGGAACTAATTATAATGAAGAATGATACCTTTGACAGGTGTAGAAAGGGGGAAGAAAAGCTAGAGAAGGTGAAACTCAAGCTAGACAGAGTCAGGAGTCATACAATCACCATCTGCTCATTGTATTCAGATGTCCTGACATGTAGGTCTCCCACCACCAATTATGCCTTTTTATTATTAGAATGGTACCTGTTATTAAAAATCAAAGTCGTAAGAGCTGGTAAACCAATTGAATTAGGGACAATTGAAGATTTTATAAATTGTTGCAAGGAACATGGTGCAAAGGTCCATAGGCTTCTTTGTGAATTCTATCTGCACAATTTCATATTAGAAAACGAGGTGGAAAAGAGCCCTGATCCTTTTGTTGGAGACGTTCAATTCCAAGCTTTTATATATTTTTCAGTTAACCAACTCAAATGGTTTAAAGCTTATAATGCATTCCAAAAACAGGAACATGGATTGGATCTTTGCGTGAGGAGTGAACCTAAACAGCCTTTACAAATGTTTTCCAACCATAAAAGGTTGATGCAACGAGAGGGGGTGATTAAAACTTTAGGGCCCATACATAAGGAGATTGTGCAGAAAGGAATATCATATTTCCTCTCCATTCAAGAAATATCCCTGACTTCATCTAAGCTCAGATGGACGATCTCCACTAATAGTGTGAAATAAAGGGAACCATTTAATTACAGGAATTTTAAAGTTGTTGCGGCCAAGATGATCACCTTCAGCAATCTTATTTTGAGAGAAGGACCTCATTAGTTGGGATGCTGGTTTCGGAGTCCCATTATTTGGTATCCTCCTGAAGGGTATCAGGCTGACTACGAGTTGCCTGAAGGGAAAGAAAGGCCCGCCTTTGCACTCCTGGCTCAACATCATGGCTTTAGGCCAATTTTTGAAGCTTTCTCTCCAGCCTACTCTTTAACTACATTTCATAAGAACTAATTACTTTTCATGAGGACATGAAACAAGGTAAGCAGGGGAGTATGTTGAGTTATGCAATGGGTATGTATTTACTCTCAATTACCTTGCCTTTTTCCTCTTTTCTTATCCCTTTCATACCTGGATATGCTAACATATTGATGGATTATGATAAGAAATGAATGAACTACTCTCGATTAAGATTTAGCCACCGTAACTAACTCTTATTCCTTTTTATGCAAAAAAACGACGAAAGGAACAGTTGTTGTTCCCTAGAGATGGAACAGCGTAAACCAACAAAGGAGGAATGAGGCGCATCGGTTGCGGTCAGGCCGGAGGATGAATTAGGAGGATCAACGCTAAATAAGAAGAATGTCAAAAGATAGCATTCAGTTGTGAATCCCTCGGGATCTCCCAATCCTGAGGGATCACATTTATCTTTTATTTTTTTTACTATAAAAGTGAAAACTGTAGGAGGAAAGGGGATCAATCTCTATTTATTTCAAATTGTAATCTTAATTTATAGACTCGTGCTTTTGAGGAACATGACCATATTGTAATGAGGATTTAGTTCAATGGTTAATACCTAATTTACATTGTTTTTCATTCATATTCTCTGAAGTAGCTCAGCAGTATTCGCTAGTGGCTAAGCCCCCGGCCTCTAGTGGATCAAACTGTTATCCTTTGTGTTATATCTTTCTAATTCTCACAAGTTTAATTGGTTTGATGTTTTTCCATTTTCTGCTATTTTATCTTGTTTGCTATTTTATGATTTCCTGTATTACAGTTAGTTTACTTTCCTTTATTCTGACCTTATGTACTTCGCAGCTTTGTCATTTGATTCCATTTATGCTTACTATAGATTAAATTGATTATCAGTTAAGGCATTGAATCTTGTTGATTACGATAAGAGTGTGGTATCTGAAAGAGATTGGTTAATGTTACTAAACTCTCGGTTGACATCATTTCCATTTGAATTGCTTAATTGAGATTGATTGCGATTTAGATAGAATCAACTAGAAGAGATTGGTTAATGCTACTACACTTTCGGTTCATGCTATTGTCAATTGAATTGCTTGTTTGAGATTTGATTACGATTTTAGTTGAGTATTAAGTCTTGATGCTTAGATGTAATATTTACGTTCACAGTTGCAGTTTGGGTTTTATAAATGCATCTGTTTACTCTTGTATCAAATTTTTATATTTCATTTTAAAAAGCATTACTCTCTGGATTTATAGCTTGCACATATTGTGTACTCTTGGAATAAAAGGACTTGCCCAGGTTGATAATTAATGTGAGGCAATTAGGAGTTTTAAAAGACACCTTTTAGCACCCAACACTCTGTAGCTTCTTGGCCCTTAAAAGTCTTCAGATGTTTTTTCAAATCCCTGAAATGGATTCAGAAAGGTCATTACAGTCAGAATTTATTGTTGAATCACTGAGAATGAGCTCTGGTAGCTCCTGCAACTGCCTCCAACCTCTGGTGGCTCTGAACTCCAGAATCAATCTTCTTGGATGGAATTCTCCATGAAGATGACCTATTTAGCTTCTATGGATCATTCCATTAGCTTCAGAAGGCTCTATTTAGTCTAGCGAGCCTCTTGTTTCACTCTCTATGAGTTTCTCTAACTCTCTGGCTCTGCTTCTATCTCTCTGGACTCTCTCTGTCCCCCATGCAAAACTACTCTGAGTGCTTTTATGTGGTATCTCCACGAATATTAGCAACCGCACTTGACTTCAACTAAAATTAGCACATCCGCCAAACTTTAGCCACTCCTCCAGGCTGACCATCAGAGGTATTTGTTAGCATTACCATAAACTGTTGGGCACACATATGTGTGATATAATCCCGGCAGTTAGGGACAATCCTCCATAGCACTTTCACAATTGGTTTAATCTTGAACCGTCTATCTATCCCATCCATCCAACGGTTGTCGCATCATCTGTTGGCCAACTTTCCCGAATGATCTTCATTTTTTATGTGACCCCACTCAATCCAATGGACATCGCTCAATCTCGCACAGATTTCATGCACGAATGATATCTAACCAAAGGCGCGCGAGAAAAGCAGTTTTGCTCTGCTACATGTCAACTGCTAAGTGGAATCGCATGCTCTTGGTAGATTACTTCTTCTAGCATTTCACCCATGCGATATACCGCCTACCACTTGGATGAATACTGCCCACGTGCTTAATTCGGAATTTAAAGAAAAGGCGCTTTATCAAGTTTTTGGCGCTTAACAAAGGTTTTAGCGCTTAAGGCCAATATTAACCTTTTAACGCTAATTCACATAGAATTGGCGGTCATGTGAACTGCAACCGCATGTACAAACATTGTTCTTAACCTTTGTTCTTTTTCTTTGTTCTTAACCTTGTTCTTAACCCTAGTTAAGGTTCTGGATCAATTTCTAATCACTCCTCCACATTGAGAATCTTTTGGACCCCAAAAGACTGATATACTGATTTGAACAGTAGATGAGAGTACAACACTCTCTTCTTTTAGCCTCCATACACTTGCCTTGCATGGCTAGTGCCTCTAAAACAAAACTTGAAGGTAGTCAACACTTTCCTTCCTAGATGTGCTTGTTCTCCTGTTTAAGAATTGTCTTCCTTTATCTCATTCAGAACTTCTGTTGAGAAGGTTACAGAAATTAGTTGAACATCTCTTCCTTGATCATTGATCCAAGGTGTCTCAAACAAATGTTAGGTTACATCTTCTGATCATCAAAAGAAATAGATTTCATATCATGTGAATCATCATTAGGTCTTCACATCTTGTATACAAATGATCGACTGAATAACAAGCCAACAAAAAACATGCCTTTACAAACAATTGACCCTTCAAGTCAAACATGTACAAAAAGAACTTAAGGATTATTTTTCAAAGATGAAACACTTCATCACTATCTCCCTTTTACAATCTTGGAGACCAAATCACCTTTTCCAAGTCAACATGACGTTTCATGCATGTTTAAAAGAAAGCAATCGACCATCAAGTCAATTGCATATACATGTTCTAATACAAGGAAATCATCAACATCCCTGTGTTCATACATATCATTCTCATGCATGTATTCCATCCTTCAACTTTCTATTAAGCACACTATACATACAAAGCTGAGATGAATATAATTTGCTGCAAAGAAGCGAGTTTCCATTCACCTTATTGGTAAAACCCTACAACTTGCATTCCATTAGCAACGAAATGCATCAAACCAAAAGTCATGCAACCTTTAATTAGATAAGAACTCTAACCATTTCTTACCAATCCATATCAAAAGGCCTTCCTTTGACTGCACATTGACATCCGCATGTGAATCATCCTGCATCTCATCAATTATGGAAACTTCCTTTCCATTCTTGCCATTCTCTCTTTCCACCTTCTTCAAATTTTGTGGAAGCATTGTTGGATTCAGAGTCCAACACTTTTCAGCAATATGTCCTTGCTTATGGCAATAAGTGCAATGCATGTGTATCCTCTTCACAGCATGATTTTCCTTGTCCAATGGACCTTTGGCTTCTTGCCTCCTTTTCTTCAATAGTTTCTTGTATGTGGCCATTCTCTTCCAACATCTAGAAACACTATGGTTATCCAAACCACAAAAGGAACATGCAATTATTTTCCAATGCTTATGTGTAAATTTATCATGTTTATCGTAATCAAAGGAAATATGATTGAAATTAGATTTATACCTTTCTCTTTCACCTTTATTACCTTCATGAGGAGGTGAATTGAATGAAGAATTGGCTCCCTTTGGAACACCATCAATCTCTTCAATGCTTTTAGAGCTTTCAAAACTCTCTGGTTCAAGTGAATTATTATGAACACCTTCTTCTTGCAAAGTAGGTTTCAAACTATTGCATTCCCCAAGAATACAATCTTTACAAACTTGAGGTAGAGAACCTGACATGAAACGCCTTCTAGGAATTGTTTCAATTTCCTTCATGGCTACTTTGGAACTTTCTCCATAAGCTTGTCCATAGCCAAGACCCAAATACTTAGGCCTTTCCTCAACCATTATTGGCTCAACAATGCCCTGTGCATGTTTTCCCAATCCTTTTCCTTCATAGCCCATTTGTGACATCAACTTGGACCCTATGCCTCTTGTATGTTTTTCAAAAGAACCAACATAAACATTCTTAGAGGAAATTGAAGAAAAACTAGAATTGTTTACCTCTTCTTCAAGCTGATACTTGACTAAGGCTTCTTTGGCAATAAGGAGTTGTGTCTTTGGTGGCTTAGTGGGGCCTGACCCAGGTTTAGAAGTGATTTAACCAAGAAAATCACAATACTACAGGCCCTTTCAGCAATAGTCCACGGAGCACGGACTGAGGTCTCACCCAAAGTAGTATGGGAGGGTGCTAGAACTAGGTTTCCACACCCTGGGGATCTTTTTTGGGCCTCGGCTTCCAAGGAAATTTAGGAATTTTCGGTTCATCCCCCACTGGCAGCGTAGGGCTCTGCACGGCTCCCTCGGCTGTTGACGTCATTCTGTTCAGGAAATCCTGTGTCCCCTTCGGCAATGTTTCAAACACTGAACTTGCTCTCAAAGCCTCCAAATTTGTCGGGTCCATACCCAATTGATAGCGCAACCACTGAATTCTCAAAACACCAAGGGTTTTTTACGGAGAGCCACCTGTGATTTATAGGAATTTTTGAATTCAAATTCGACCATTTCCCCCTTATTTGGCTCATTAATGTGAGATTGGCGGCAGATCGTCCCAAATCTAGTTTTGACTTTGTGTCTTAATTGCCCGCCATCTCCTCCTCGTTGCCTTAAATTGGACATCTTGTCATGATCAGTGACACCAACGTCACTTCCCAGCCTACCCGCATGACAGCGCAGCCCCCTGTCTGCGGACGTGACCCGTGTGACATATTGATCCTGCGCGCAACCTCCTTATCATGCAACTCCCATACAGACTCTTTTATAGTCCCACACTCTCTTTCAACTACTTGGAGCACTCAGACTATTCTTCCTACAGATAGTCAGGTGGTCACACTACCTGTGTGAGGCTTCAATTCACCTTCCAGCCGGTCTGCGGGCCCTCCTCAGTTACCCTTGAGCCAGTCAGCGCCTCGCGTTCTTCCTTATGCGGTGCACTCCCCTAGTTACTTTGTCTAATAAGGTGCAGTCGCAACCATGGTAGTAGAGCCAGAAATTATCGGCGACAATCTTTTAATGTCGTGGTATGGCTGCCCATACCTTGTCCTATCATTCTATCACCGTGACATTCTTGCGCAATTCCGGTTTCCAGTTTTTTGATTTCCACGTCCATTAGCATGCTTTTCTACCTCAGTCGTACCCGATCTTCTTCGAGTTCGTGAAGCTCAAGGTTCCCTCGCCGAATGGCTTTCTGAATTTGCATATGCTCGTCCTTGCACAGCTGCATAATTCCTTTGTCCTGGTCCTCGTGTGCTGTCCCAATTATGGGAGCTATTGCGTGAGGATTCCTTTCCTCCAAAACTATGGCCTTAACTCTGCTTGTCGGCTTCAGAATCATTTCCATGCTCAGGTTTTTGTACATGGCCCTATAGGCCCAATGGACTGCTGGTACGCACTAGTCCCCATCGGTTCGGCTCGCCTAGTGGACCCTATTTAGGATTCCGCATACCTTCTTGAATTCTTCTACGTGGAACCCCTATGGGGTGCATCGCTTTTCCTGTTGTTGCATCATGTTCCAATTTTCGATTCTTAGTTTGGGTAATGTTTATGTGGACTACACAGCACACACTTGTACCCATCGACATAGGTGGACACGCAAGCTGCTCTGTTCTGGCTGCTTGACTCTCGTTAAAAACTGGGGGCTTCCAAATCGTAGGCGCATCATCCTTCTACATTCACGCCAGTCTTCAAAATTTCCTTGATGGGTACCCCACCATCGTGCGGTTGTTGTGCACAATGCCCACTTCAATGCATTGAACCGATGTTGTTCTAGTACTGCGCTTTCAAATTTTCTCAGTAATTCATCCACCGTTGTCAGTCCATCATATGTTGGCAGCTCTCGTGCCTCTGTTGTCATGCAACACAGTGGTCTAACCATCATGTTGCAATTCAGCGTTGTTACTTCGTGCAACCGATTCTGCTAGCTCTATACTTCTTCTTATTAATCCAAAGTGCAGGAGCTTTCGCACTCCCACGAGATTCTCCCATCTGCAGTCGGATTCACCCGATCCTGGTCTCACATACTTATCTTGTAAATACAATCCAGCTCATTGTCGCGTTCATCGTCGCGCACTGGTTCAATGTAGCATGCTCCTTTGGCTAGGTCCAGTGGAACTACTATGCATAGAAACGTTTTCTCAAAGATCATTTTGTGCTTCTTCAAATTGATGACTCCATTCATATCAGTGGCCCAGTCGATTCCTAACAGCGCGGGATAGGGATTGTTGTCATCGACAATCTCTATCACTTCAAAATCCGTCTGTGTGCTCGCGCCTTCAATATCAACTGTTACCCCTTGCAACCTCCCCATGGGAAAAATCTTTTGTTGGTTCGCCATTCATAATTGAATAGGGGACCACTATAACACGGGCTTGCCCATGCATTCCCATGTTTGCTTCGGTAACACATTCGCGTCCGAACCCAGATCTAGGATTACCTGATCCATTTCATACTCACCAATATGCGTAGTCAATCTCATCTCCCTTCCAGTGTGCAAGGCATTCTTTCCCAATTTCCGAACTACGCACCGTTCTCTTAACCCCGTGCATGTAGTGATCAGCTCCTATAGTCCCTTAACTGCCTTGTTGCGCAGTAGTTTCATGCATGTCTCCAGAAAGGTAGTAAGCATAGAAGGATCCATCCCTGGCTCTGGTTGATCCTTACTACCAAAAGTCGAGGCCTCCTTGAAGCTCTTCTTAGCTTCCATGAATGTCTCCTTTGCGTGTTCTAAGTCAAACTTAGGTTCCTTTGCAGGAGCTTTGTGAACCCATGTATCTTCCTCAGGCTGTTCCCCTTGTCCTCCCCCGTGGTCACACCGCTTCTGAGCATCATGTTCACATTCGGGTCTTCTTCGTGTGGTTCAGACCTCATGATTTGTATATTCTGAGTTGGAGGAGGCTGGAATACCCCTTTTTCACGCATCTGTGTGATCAACGTAGGGCAATCTATTGTTTCATGATCAAACTGAGCACAGTATGAATAAGATATCGTCGTCGGGTTGGTACAATCATGGGCATAGTGCCCTGGCCATCTGCAATTATAACAAATTAACTGTCTATGGCCCCTTCCTGGTCCCATTCCTTGTTGTCCTCGACCTCGCCCCTGAAATCCAACGCGCACCATCCCCACAGCTGGGTCGAGGGCTTGTGCTTCAGTGTGCATTCTATAGGCTGGGGTCTGATCCATCATTAACTTGTAGCTACAACAAGTGCACTCGTCGTGGCCTACCAACCTACAGAAATTACAAAACAGTTGTTGGGGTGTCAGTGTATACTTTTGCAACAAATGACAATTATTTTTCGTGTGTTTTCCTCCTATCTAACAGATCATGCACTATCACGCGGGTGTCACACTTGGCCCTACCTATGCCTCTGGCCTCAATGGCATTGGCCCCCCTCCTACCAAGTAGTTCGCGAACACTGGACAATGATCCTTGTCATGGCCCTGGTCTTTGCATTTTATGCACCATACTTCCTCACGCGCCTATGGCCGCAGGACCCTATTCTGCTTCAAGCTTTGCATTTCCAAACATAGATTTTGTAGTTGTGCGTGGATTTGTTGAACTCCCAACCCAGGGTCTTGTATTGGGGTCTCATGCAACCTCATCGCCATCTCCAATGCTTCGGCCTGGGTAGAAAGTTTCTGCTGTGACATTGTTGTTCTCAAGTGTGGTGTCAGAGATGCTATAAACCATGCATGATGTTGTGCATTTGTTAGCGTCATATTAGCTTTGCGGATCGTACTCTTCTGCCTTTAGTCCAAATCCTAGGGAGTCTCGTCGGAAGCATCGTGATCTCATTAAACCCGATGATTGACTGTGTCTCTGATTTAGGCCTGCTAAATTCTTTGTTCAACGCATTCTGGATCTTTGTTATCCCTACGTTTGGGTGGTTGTTAAAGTGCTTGATGTACCACGTTAATGCGCGATCTTGCTGCATGCTCACCAATGCAGCCTTCTGTTGTGGCCACCAACAACCCCCCTCTTTGTTTGGTATTAGCGATAACACCAAGCAAATGGGGACCCTTAATAAAAATCCAAAAAAACATTTTATCAAAATTTTTGTATTTTAACTCCCTAAAAGCTGTATCGCATTGCGAGAAGAGAGTGAAACGTTTTCCTATATGCACAATAAGCTGCGAAGAAGCGACGCAAAATTCATCGCATCGCATATATTGTGAAGCGCTCTTAAATGAAAAACTTAAGGAATCGCCGACGGCCGATATGCAACGTCGCATATCGCAACATCGCATAAGCAGCACACAATGATTGGATGACTAAGCGCGATTTGCGATTCGCGATCTGCGATATTGCGATCTGCGATGTATGCGATCATCAATTCCTGCGATGACCGATGCGAGTTGCAGAAATCACCCATCGCAAAATTTCCTCGACACAGTATTCAAGGAAAGCTGTCTGTAGACCAAAATTGGGCGCGCGCCTTAAAAGAAATTAATGATTGTACGCCAAAGTATCCAAGAAGGATTGTGTTGTGTTTTTCGAAGAGTCAGTTCATTATGGGTGTCATGATTATGCATTCATTAGAGCTTAAAGCTTTCATGTCAATCTTTTCATCATTACTCTTTTCCTTTGCGTAAATTGTAAGACAGCAAATAACATAAAGCAATGTGCAGGAAACATCTAAGGAAAAGGGGAAAGCGTCAATGCTCGGAGAACAGAGAAGAGATGCCTTCACAAATGGATGCCGCATGCAACAGGACCACAGATTCCAGAGTATCACTCAACAGATACTGATGTCAATAGGCCATCCAAAACTCAGAATCAAAGGCGCACAAAAGCAGCATGTTTACAAAAGATCCTGAAGCTTAGACTGGGTAAAGAAAAAAGAAAAAGGCGCTAAAGAGGGAAAATGCACCAGAAAAGCCTGGAACAAAGAACGGAGGCAGTTTTCAATACAGAAAATTGCTCAGAGAGCAAAGTCCCTAACTTATTCAGTCATTCGCAAGGCCAAAAAACCAAAATAGCAAAAGCACAATCAGTTTGAGAGAAATTTGGATTATTACCAAGTATACAAACAGTGAATACACCAAGCCAGAGGAAGATTTTCGAAAATATCTTCTAGTTTGCCAGAAAGCGGTGCCAACGCTTGTTATTTCTATTTTCGTAGCTCAAACGAAAGGAGAAGATGACCAGCCGACTCTTCCCAGGTGAATGTTGCATTGCTTACAGCACTAAGGAGCAAATACAGAAACGGTTAGAAATTAGATTCAAGTTTTAGAAATAAATTTGCTTTAGTAGAAGGGCGGTCATTTAAGACCGTGTCCTAAATTTATGTAATTAAGATTAATTAGTTAGCAGTATTTAAACCCTTCTCAGGCATTTGGAGAAGGGTCCGGAAATTTGTCAAAAAACTTGTCCTCAGAACATGCACTTTTGCACCCTCGGAGGGGGTTTTTGATGAATGGATGGATCGAGATTTATCAATGTTTGCATTTGATGTCTGCTATTGATGTTGCACTTTTGTACTCTTAGTAGATGTTAGAACAAGTAGAGATAAATCGTTGTTGCTTGAAGCTTATGAGTGGAACCAGTCATAAATGGTACTTTTATCTCTTGACCAATTTCTGCTTATATTCTTAAAGTGATATATAGTTTTCAGTTGTTTATATGTTAATGCATGAATGTGTGGGTTACCATTTGGCACTTCTGCACGGTGGAGCCATTTATTTGTGTTTGATATATGAATAACTTACTATGCGATATGTTGTTCACAACTGTTTTGCTTAAATTTTTATGCAGAGTGGTTCATCTTAATTGATTTCTATTCTTATGATAGCTGAATGATCTTTATTACCAGTTATTGTTCGAAATCTCTTTAGATCGCATAATAGAAGAAATACACCCGGGTTAGAGTAGATTAGATGTGTTGTTTCTCATTATATTACAATAGCATAGAGTTAGTTTAGAAGTTTGAATTAAATTAGCTTTAAATACTCCTAGATCGGCATCATCCAACTCTACACACACACACACCCCTTAGATTGGGAAACTGGTCCCATTATCCCCAGTCAGACCCGCTATACCAAACGGATAAGGAGCTGCCAACCAAGGTCCGGACCGGGTGGGTATCCCCCTTGTTGTCGACCCGATTTTCGGGGCTTCAACATATTTGGCGCTAGAAGGAGGGCCCAAACTATGAATGGCACCTAAATCAAAATCTAAATACCATTCTGAGAGTAAATCGCCCTCATCAACTCCCTCGACTTCCCCAGTACGTTTAAATCCAGAGTCAGAAGTCGCTCGAGTATCAACCGCTGCTACATACCCTAATATTTCAGACCAATTTACCATTGAACCCCCTGAAGTTCAAACTCTGATTCGCAAACTCCAGGGATTTTCTATTTTTACACAGAGGTCTGATAAATCTCAAAGCAGCATGACTTCGCAGTACAATCCTGCTCATCCCCTGACCAGATTAAAGAGTGAAAAATTTGGCATCCAGCCAACTGAATTCCCTCTCCCCACCAGGAAAAGAGCAAGGAAAACACCACCAGAGTCTGACAGTGAGACTCTTTCATCTACGTCGTCCATTTCAACTCCCTCACCGTGAAGTCAGCCACCCATATCTTCATTCCAAACCACTCATCCATCTTCCACAACCCCTCCTCTTCAATCATCAAAGATCATAATATCTTCATCTTCCCAGCATCAGGGATCATCCTCTGCACTTTCATTTACTAGCAGCTCAACGATGGCCCAGTCTCCATGGAACAATCCTGGGGCATTTTTAATGCCTCCACCCCTGAGCCAAATACTGTCCCATCCTGAGAAATGGCTACCCAAATTCAATCCAGAAGCAGGCATGCTAGCTGAAGAGCATATTAATAATTTCATGCTTTCTATCAATCTCAACAGAGTTACCAACGAGGATGTTGTCGTCCGGCTTTTTCCCTATACAATGCAAGGAACATCCGGGTCATGGTACTTTTCATTACCTTCCGGGTCTATCACAAGTTGGGACATTTTTCAAAGTCAATTCCTTACCAAGTTTGGTGATGACAGATCAACGGTGACGTTAATCAATGACATATCCAATCTTAAAGCCGAGGCTAGAGAACCCATCAAAGATTTCAATTTACGGTTCAATAAAATCCTCAACAAAATTCCTACTGCTTCCCAACCCAGCGAAGAAGTAAGATGTGAATGGTATATTACGGCCTTACCATCAAACTTGGCAATCTTCGTGGATAGGGCAAATAAGACAACCTTAGTTGAAAACTTGACAGAGGCGATAGCAGTAGAGAAATGCGTAGTAGCCCTGGAAAAAAGATCTGCGATAGAGGAACGCAAATTTAAGAAAGTCTCCTTCAAGGAAGACCCCAAGAAGAAACAAACGAAAGACCCTTTCGATTTGGAAGGATTACAAAAAATGTTAAAAACCATGTCCAATGAGATGATTGACATAAAAAAACAAGTAGCAGAAACTTCTTCAAAAAATCCCTACAGAGCTTTTAAAAGAAGTCCTTCAATGGATGTGAAACCACCCAACGCTATCTCAAACGTTTAATCCGAAGAAGAGGAAGAAGAAGAGAATACCACTAAAGGGCAGACCGATGACGAAGAAGTTGTGGAACTACAAGGAATGTGGGATTTCATCCTCCCGCAAGAAGAAGATCAAGAAGCATTTTCGGTTAGCACACAAAGAAAAAATCAACTTGATCCTCCCCAAACTACCCCTAAGCAGAAGGGCGCAAGCCCTGCAGCAAAAGATAAAGTCGCAACAAAGAAAACAACCGCTAAAGCGACTCAATCTAGCCCAGTCCAATCAGATCAAGCACCTCCATCAAGAACATTGATTATGTCGGATGAAATGGAGTACAATATTATTGATGACATGAAAAAGACTAGGGCTAATATCATTCTTTATGAGTTGAGCAAATTGAAACATCAACAGAAAATAATGATGAAAGAATTACATGCCGTGCCTACTACATCTTTGCCTACAGCTGTAGCTTCCCACAACATGGGAAGACCTCCAACCAACACGATCAATAAAGTTGACCCAAATGACATCGCCTTGATTGGAGGAAGATCAAGGTCTCACACTCCCCCTTTTCTTCTCACTTATGAAATTTTCAATAAAAATGTGCACAATTGTTTGGTAGATTCTGGTGCTTCAACGAATATTTTACCCAGATCAATATGTGCCAAGTTGAATGTTCAACCACAAAAATCCGCAGTGCGCATAGTTCAGCTTGATCGATCTCAAGTCGAAGTGATTGGTGAACTTAATCAAGTGACCATAAGATTGTCGTCTAACCCGAAGGTATGTCAGGTTATTGACATTCTAGTAGCTGATATCCCAGAATTCTATGGCTTGATTCTTAGCAGGGATTGGTCCGAAAAACTCCATGGATACTTCTCAACCGACTGGTCGCACATGTGGTTACCCTACAATGGTAAACCGAATCAAATAAAGGTTGAACGAGAGTTACACCAGAAGTACATAGTAATGGAATTGGAGGGAGAAAATGAAGCAATAGCATACAACAGCAGTATCATAGGAAATTACTCGGTAGATTCTTTCCTCGGCAATTTCAATGCTCATACCTCACCTTACTTAGAAAATTTAGTTTTGTCCCAAGTCGAAAATTTTTCCCAAACTGATAATTTAAAGTGTGTTAATTTTTTAGATAAACCTGTAAATACATCTTTGTTTTGGAAATTATATTTTGATGGCTCTAAATCTAACGAGGGAGCAGGAGCAGGATGAGTTCTGATTAGCCCAGACGGAAATAAGACCATGCTTACGTGCAGACTTGAATTCGATTACACAAACAATACAGTGGAATACGAGGCCTTGGTGCAAGGCCTATACAAAGCAATCGGGTTGAACGTTAAGTACCTTCAAGTCTTTGGAGACTCTGAGATTTTCGTCAAACAGGTACATAACACCATACATTGCCTATCAGGTCATTTGAAACACTATCAATCTTTAGTACAAGACCTAACTGCACATTTCATAGCATTCAATATTTCGTCAATCCCAAGACTCCAAAATGCGAGCGCAGACCTGTTAGCTAACGTAGCCTCTAGACTTATTCCCTCCGAAGATTTTAGTCCAGATAGATTCTCAATAGAATTAATCTTTAGACCCTCCATCCCTGACAACATCACAAACTGGAGAGTATTCAATGACGATCCTGACATTGTAAATTTCCTCACTTCTGAAGGATCCTACTCCAATCAAATAATAGACGAAGACCATCATGATCGACAAATACAACAAAATAGCATTGATAATGCTATACCTAAATCGGTGGTTAAGTTAGAAGACTTATATGATTTGAAAAGTCGGTTTAAAAGGTCTACCAATTCTAAGCTCTACAGTTCAACTCTGAACTACGAATTAGTAAACCTAGGAACCGATGATAAACCGCAAAACGTTAATCTAGGCCACGGCCTAGCCCCTGAAGAAAAATTAGCGTATATCCGTCTTTTGAGACAATACAAAAATGTTTTTGCCTGGAATTACGATGAGTTGAAGACATACGACACTTCTATCATTCAACATACTATCCCTATGATTGAAAATGAAAAACCTGTCCAACTGAAACTCATAAAAATCCACCCCAATTTAGAAAATCAGATAAAAACTGAGCTAAATAAGTTATTGAGAGCCAGAATAATTTTCCCGGTCAGACATTCCAAATGGGTCTCCAATATGGTACCCGTTAGAAAGAAAAACTGAGATATTAGAATCTGTATCGATTTTCGGAATCTCAACAAAGCCTGTCAAAAAGACAAATTTCCCCTCCCACCTATGGAGCAGATATTACAGGCAGTAACAGGCTCAGAATTAATGTCTTTTTTGGATGGATTTTCAGGATACAATCAAGTGTTGGTACATCCCGATGATCAGTTAAAAACCACATTCCGAACTAAATGGGGCACATACACATATCGGAAGATGCCATTTGGTTTGATCAATGCCGGCGCTACATTTCAGAGAGCCATGGACATCGCATTCAAAGGTTTAGTCAATAAATCTGTAGTGATTTACCTGGATGATATAACAGTGTACTCCAAGAAGCGAAGCGACCATCTCAAAGACTTGAAACAAATCTTTCAACGATGTTTAAGGTATGGGATTTCACTTAACCCAAAGAAATCTTTTTTCGCATTAAGTGAAGGAAAACTTCTAGGATTCATAGTGTCAAAATCTAGTATTCACATTGAGCCTGACAGAATCCAAGAAATTTCTGAAATATCCATGCCTCATAACAAAAAATCCATGCAATCTTTCCTTGGTCAAATCAATTTTGTGAAGAGATTTGTCCCAGATTTTTCACGTATTGTTTCTCCTTTACAAAATATGATTAAAAAGAATTCAAATTTTAAATGGGGTCAAGATGAACATGAAGCATTCAACCTGATCAAACAAGCTATCATTAACGCTCCATCTTTAGCAACCCCGAATTTTTCAGAATCTTTTATCTTATACACATTTGCCTCAGAGAAATCATATGTCGCGATTCTAACTCAAGCAAATCAAGAGAAAGTGGAAGCTCCAATCTCATTTTTTAGCTCGAATTTACAAGGTGTTGAACTCAACTATTCAGACATGAAGAAACAAGCATATGTTGTTTTCAAAGTGATCAAATATTTCAGACCTTTCTTACTTAAAGCCCATACTAAGGTCATAGTACTGTTTCGAGCGGTAAGAAATCTTCTAATACAGAAGGATGTGGGTGAAAAAAGAGCAAATTGGATCACCGCTTTACAAGAATACGATCTTGAGATCAAACCAGCAAGTATTGTAAGAGGTCAAGGCTTCCGCAAAATGTTGGCTGGAGCATTGCAAATTCCTAAGAATTCATTTGAAGAGGTACATACGTATGAGGTTAGCCTAAACGATGTAGAATCATTATATGCTGACACCATTTATTATCTTAAGAACGGGTATGCTCCATCACACCTAGATCACACCAAGAAAAGAGCTCTGAGATTGAAAGCTAAACAATACCAGCTCATAAATGATGTTCTGTTTAAAAGGAATTATGATTCTGTGCTTCTTAGGTGTCTTGAGAAAACTGAAGCCGAAAAGGTTTTGCAGGAACTCCACGATGGACCAGCGGGCGGACACTATGCTGGAGATGCTACTGCACATAAAATCTTACGTGCAGGATATTATTGGCCCATGTTGTTCAAAGACTCACACAGTTACGTGAGGAAATGCCAAGTCTGCCAGACTGCCGCAGGGAGACAAAAGAAACCGTCCATGCCACTACAGCCGGTAAACATCGAGCAACCATTCAATCAGTGGGGCTTGGACATAATAGGTGAGATCATTCCTCACTCTTCTAAGCAGCATAGGTACATCCTCACAGCAACAGATTATTTTACTAAATGGGTAGAAGCAGTTCCTCTCAAGACAGCTAATTCTGAAAACATTATTGAATTCATAGATCAATTTATAATCACTAGGTTTGGATTGCCAACAGCCTTAATGTTTGATAATGCCTCATACTTTTCTGGAAATACGATGACTGATTTTGCACTTAAAAGAGGGTTCAAACTGAAATATTCGGCCAACTACTATCCGCAAGGTAATGGATTGGCTGAATCGACAAATAAAAACCTGATCAGGATTATTAAAAGAACAGCTGACCAGAACCAAAAGAATTGGCACAAAGCGTTGGTAAATGCTTTATGGGCAGATAGAATAATGAAGAAAGCTTCAATCGGCACTTCTCCCTTTAATTTAGTTTATGGGAAAGAAGTGGTTCTTCCAACTCACTTAGTCATTCCCTCTTTGTCTTTAGTACAACACATCGATGAGGTATCTACTTCCTCCATACAACTAAGACAAATGGAAATAATTAAATTAGAAGAACGACGAGAACAAGCTAAGAAAACCCATGCTCATCACCAAGCACTGATAAAATCCTCTTTTGACTCAAGCATAATGACCAGAAAGAATTTTCAGATGGGAGATTTAGTTTTGAAATGCGATAAGGCTCATGAAGAAAAGGGAAAACATACAAAATTTCAGAAAATGTGGCTTGGTCCTTTTCAGATTGTAGAAGTCATAGGCCCATCAACGTTTGTGTTGCAGGATTTAGCAGGTAGAAGGGATTCTTTGCTTGTTAACGGACAGATCCTTAAAATATATTTTCCATAGAAGATCACTCTTCTATTTTGTAGGATAGTTCTAGTTTTTATTTGTTTTTCTATTTCTTATAAATAAAACCAGTTGTAGATGGTTACTAAAGGGGTTCATGAAAAAGACACCAATTCTCTATCAGATTTTGAGCTTTTCGCTTGTACAAGTAGCAAAATTTTTCGAAAAATCTGATCTTTATTATTGACAGGTAGAGTTAACTTTAGCCTAAATATGATACTAGTTTCAACTTCAAAAATTTGATGAAAGCAACCTTTGGTAAAAAATTGTTTTATATCAGCACAATGAAAGGTATCAATAATAAAATAAATATTCTCTGTAAAACTGTTGTTTTCAAACTCTATTATTGTCGTCCAGAGCTTTCTTAAGGAAAAACAATGACTTCCTCCCTGCTAAAGGAAATCGCAGCATTCAGAGGAACAATCCGAGAAAACACTGTATCTCAAAGAATAAGAGGTCTCATCACGAGCCGGCTTATCATGATCACAGATATTATAACTTGCTAACTTTGCCAATACTGTCCACCAAAACAGGGCAACGACTCAAGATTGTTGCAATCAAAATACAAGGGGTCTCATCACGAGCCAGCTTGTTCAGCAAAAGTGTAAATCAAGTGAATGATTGTGTCATAATTTGGCCACCAAACCAAGACATTATTCTTTAGAGAATAAAAAAGGAAAAGGTGTTAAAAGGGGTTTTTCTCTGAAAAGTTGTAAATAGCCTTAAGCATGATAAAGAATCATTGCTGGGTAACAGGTAACCCTGTCGAGGCTATGGACGCTTGCGGGCAGCAGAGGCTCTACCTACGACAAATGAGCATATTTTAAAAGCCAGCACGCAGAGAAGACCTTATTTTATCTTTAAAAGACCAAGTAATGTCTGGTGTGAATACAAGGACTAAGCCTGAGGAAACAAACAATTGGAATATGAAAAGGTTGAGACAAAATATCATTGATAGGATAAGGCGTAATGTACTCTATCTGTCCATAACAAAATTTAGACATATGAAAATTTTTTTTGCTTCGGAAGTTAAAATTCAATAGAAAAGCAGAGATAACTAGTTCTTCACAGTGAATCGCCATTGTTGTGGCCACCAACAACCCCCCTCTTTGTTTGGTATTAGCGATAACACCAAGCAAATGGGGACCCTTAATAAAAATCCAAAAAAAACATTTTATCAAAATTTTTGTATTTTAACTCCCTAAAAGTTGTATCGCATCGCAAGAAGAGAGTGAAACATTTTCCTATACACACAATAAGCTGCGAAGAAGTGACGCGAAATTCATCGCATCGCATATATTGTGAAGCGCTCTTAAATGAAAAACTTAAGGAATCACCGACGGCCGATATGCGACGTCGCATATTGCAACATCGCATAAGCAGCACACAATGATTGGATGACTAAGCGCGATTTGCGATTCGCGATCTGCGATATTGCGATCTGCGATGTATGCGATCATCAATTCCTACAATGACCGATGCGAGTCGCAGAAATCACCCATCGCAAAATTTCCTCGACATAGTATTCAAGGAAAGCTGTCTGTAGACCAAAATTGGGCGCGCGCCTTAAAAGAAATTAATGATTGTACGCCAAAGTATCCAAGAAGGATTGTGTTGTGTTTTTCGAAGAGTCAGTTCATTATGGGTGTCATGATTATGCATTCATTAGAGCTTAAAGCTTTCATGTCAATCTTTTCATCATTACTCTTTTCCTTTGCGTAAACTGTAAGACAGCAAATAACATAAAGCAATGTGCAGGAAACATCTAAGGAAAAGGGGAAAGCGTCAATGCTCGGAGAACAGAGAAGAGATGCCTTCACAAACGGATGCCGCATGCAACAGGACCACAGATTCCAGAGTATCACTCAACAGATACTGATGTCAATAGGCCATCCAAAACTCAGAATCAAAGGCGCACAAAAGCAGCATGTTTACAAAAGATCCTGAAGCTTAGACTGGGTAAAGCAAAAAGAAAAAGGCGCTAAAGAGGGAAAACGCACCAAAAAAGCTTGGAACAAAGAACGGTGGCAGTTTTCAATACAGAAAATTGCTCAGAGAGCAAAGTCGCTAACTTATTCAGTCATTCGCAAGGCCGAAAAACCAAAATAGCAAAAGCACAATCAGTTTGAGAGAAATTTGGGTTATTACCAAGTATACACACAGTGAATACACCAAGCCAGAGGAAGATTTTCGAAAATATCTTCTAGTTTGCCAGAAAGCGGTGCCAGTGCTTGTTATTTTTATTTTCGTAGCTCAAACGAAAGGAGAAGACGACCAGCCGACTCTTCCCAGGCGAATGTTGCATTGCTTACAGCACTAAGGAGCAAATACAGAAATGGTTAGAAATTAGATTCAAGTTTTAGAAATAAATTTGCTTTAGTAGAAGGGCAGTCATTTAAGACCGTGTCCTAAATTTATGTAATTAAGATTAATTAGTTAGCAGTATTTAAACCCTTCTCAGGCATTTGGAGAAGGGTCCGGAAATTTGTCAAAAAACTTGTCGTCAGAACATGCACTTTTGCACCCTCGGAGGGGGTTTTTGATGAATGGATGGATCGAGATTTATCAATGTTTGCATTTGATGTCTGCTACTGATGTTGCACTTTTGTACTCTTAGTAGATGTTAGAACAAGTAGAGATAAATCGTTGTTGCTTGAAGCTTATGAGTGGAACCAGTCATAAATGGTACCTTTATCTCTTGACCAATTTCTGCTTATATTCTTAAAATGATATACAGTTTTCAGTTGTTTATATGTTAATGCATGAATGTGTGGGTTACCATTTGGCACTTCTGTACAGTGGAGTCATTTATTTGTGTTTGATATATGAATAACTTATTATGCGATATGCTGTTCACAACTGTTTTGCTTAACTTTTTATGCAGAGTGGTTCATCTTAATTGATTTCTATTCTTATGATAGCTGAATGATCTTTATTACCAGTTATTGTTCGAAATCTCTTTAGATCGCATAATAGAAGAAATACACCCCGGGTTAGAGTAGATTAGATGTGTTGTTTCTCATTAGATTACAATAGCATAGAGTTAGTTTAGAAGTTTGAATTAAATTAGCTTTAAATACTCCTAGATCAGCATCATCCAACTCTACACACACACACACCCCTTAGATTGGGAAACTGGTCCCACTATCCCCAGTCGGACCCGCTATACCAAACGGATAAGGAGCTGCCAACCAAGGTCCGGACCGGGTGGGTATCCCCCTTGTTGTCGACCCAATTTTCGGGGCTTCAACACCTTCTTAATATTGTCGTCTGTGACACCTTGTGCTTCCCATACTGCTCTTACCACGAACCAGAATTGTTATGGATCCTTATACCCTACTCCTCTGAATACCGGTAGTTTGATCACGCTCGCCATACCAAACTGTGGAGGTGGCGGAGGTGGAGTGGGCAGGGATCGAGGTGAGGGAGGTGAAGTGCATGGCGGGGTGGGTGGAGGTAGCTGTAGAATCTGCTGCCTTATCAAACTGACCACGCTTCTTGGAGAAACTTTCGCGAACTCGTCCTCTCTCTCCCGCGAGGGTGAAATTAAGGGACTGTTTTCTAGTTCTTCACTACTTCCGCTTTTGTATATTCTTCCGCTCCACATAGTCCCAAACATTAATTTATTCACATAACTCGCTTTTCACATTAGATCATATTAATCCAGGTATTCAAAGATTTAATATACTTACCTCGCCGTCCCCTGAGAAAACGTCATTTTTCCTCACTGTAACTAACAGTCGTGTCCACCACAAACTTAGTGATAAATCCTCCTATTATTCGATCAAGCCAGTGGTTCACAACTCACGCTATCTTATCCTCTGAAGCTTCTAGTCTGCGCACTAGCTCTAGAGTCCACACTATTGGTTGGTCGAGCCTACACCTCACCTGACTCTCAGCTAACCTTGTGATCCACTCATATAGCTCAGACGAAAAGGATGCAAAGAAAATCTCATGGATTTCTGTATACATGTAGTGATCTAGCCACTCTTTCTCAGATACTTGTGGAGTTCTATTTTCCAGTACCGCGAACTCGTGAATCTTCTTATCCAACCACTCTCCAATTTCCTTCTTTTTTGGGTTCCAGTGGCACGACATCAGACATCCCTTATGTAGATCTCGGTCTCGGCAATGGAACCATTTGTTGGCTTAGTGGGGCCTGACCCAGGTTCAGAAGTGATTTAGCCAAGAAAATCCCGGTACTACTGGCCCTTTCGGCAATAGTCCGCGGAGCACAGTTTGAGATCTCACCCGAAGAAGTATGGGAGGGTGATAGAACCAGGTTTTTGCACCCTGTGGATGTTTTATATGTGGTGATTGGTACGTGATTCAACCTTCACGCTTACTGGGCTACGCGCACCTGTGAGCCCCTTGCGTCCTTCATGCAACTCTAGCCACAGTGCGACCAGTGCTAGTTACCCAAATCTTCCCTACTTAGGTTCTGTTCACTAATTACTTAGAGGATTTTCATACATAAGCATTCATATCAATGTCTACCAAGTGCGCGCATATAAATAAATAGATACAATTAAAACATAACTCAAAATACAAATCCACGAAATAGATGCAAAATATGCTAAATCAAACTTATCGTTATTAATAATCCTTTTCAAGTTCCATTCAATACAGACCCGACTCTGCCCTACGCACTCAGTTGTAGGGGTCCGCGCACTCAGCTGCGGACTCTACTAGGCCTCTATGCACTCAGCTGCAAAGCCTTTACCTACTACTACGACCCAATACACTTCAGTTCCACTTCTATCCTCTAACCATGCCTTCACATCTGTCTATTACTTTCTTATTTTTCCCCCCAAAAACTTACTTTATACTTAGAGCCTCGCTCTATTTATACAATACCATGGTCCGCGTACCATGGATAGGCCAAGACAACTTTACATTATTTTACAATTCTTAGGGCAGACAACCATATGACTCATCCTATACTTTCGCGCTCCACGTCCGTACTTTGCGGAGTCTTTACATTACATTGACCAAAACTTGGGCTTTAAGCCCCAAAACCTACTACGGGGGATCCCATGCCCAACAGTCTCCAACTCATGCATCCTTTCCAGGTTCATATTTGTAGTATGAAGTTGGCTTTCCACTTCCTGCAATTTGTCAGAAAGCAACTGCTTCTCTTCCTTCATGAAATTCAACTACTCTCGAAGTTTAGTGCTCTTCCTTTCATCCTCATACATTTCTCTCGCCATATTCATCATGATGAACAAGTCTTGATTCATGTCTTCATCAAAGAATCTTGTGAAGGTGGAGGATTTTGAGAACTCACTTGTGGAAGTTGTCATCATCGAAATGAACAAAAGAACTTCAACAAAATTCACAAAGAGCTTATTCAAGCAGCCTTTAGCAAACAAACCTTCTTGTGTTTCAAGGATTTCCTTGAGGTCCTTGGGGTAAGGAGAATGCCTTCAGCCCTTCTTCCTTCTTGTCCTTCCTAGACTTAGCTATCAGTAGCTTTCCCTTCACCTTTGCAAACTCAAACAATAGTCAGTTTACAAACAATCAAATAGTCAAATCCTTTGTACTATTTAAACACCTTTCAAGTCAAACAAGCAATCTATTGCTCTGTCAATCAAGCAACTATGCTCTGTCAATCAAGTAGCTAGCTCTGATACCACCTGATCTGAAATGAGGGTTTAACATCTTGTTATACTTACAAGAACCTCCCACTCCAAATCTTAACAAATATATGATCTAGCTTATGTTGACAATTGCGGAATTAAGTACTTGAAATAGGTGTATGTCTTTGTTTTAACTATTTAAGTGCTTATTTGTTCATGTTGATATTAAACACATATAACAGTAAATGCAACAAATAGACAACCACACATAACAACAATATAATCTAGGAGTTCACCCTAATATCATGGGCTACATCTCCTTGAGCTCTTGTCAACTTGACTTGGCTCTTTGGGATTATGGTAAAGCTTCTTTTACAAGTTCCACACTTAACTCCAAAGGTTTTTGAATTGAACCAATGGGCTTAGAATACCATCTATATCCCTGGTTTTCCTCACTCTGCAAACAGATCTAAGCTTCCTTGGAGTTGATTCTGGATGGCACTAACTCCCTCAGAATTCTTCAACTATCTCTGGAACTTCTTCTTCTGTCTCCAGCAACATATCAGACACCTACAACAGACTGATCATTTGATCATTTGTTGCCTGAAACTTCCCTGTAGCTTCTTGGCCCTTAGAAGTCTTCAGATGCTTCTGCAAATCCCTGCAATGGATTCAGAAAGCTCATTACAGTCAGAATTGACTGTTGGATCACTGAGAATGAGCTCTGGTAGCTCCTGCAACTGCCTCCAACCTCTGGTGGCTCTGAACTCCATAATCAATCTTCTTGGATGGAATTCTCCATGAAGATGACTTCTTCAGCTTCTATGGATCATTCCATCAGCTTCAGAAGGCTCTATTTAGTCTAGCGAGCCTCTTGTTTCACTCTCTCTGAGTTTCTCTAACTCTTGGGCTCTGCCTCTATCTCTCTGGACTTTCTCTGTCCCCCCTGTAAAACTACTCTGTGAGTGCTTTTATGTGGTATCTCCACCAATATTAGCAATCGCACCTGACTTCAACTAAACTTAGCACATCCACTAAACTTTAGCCACTCTGCCAGGCTGACCATCAGAGGTAGTCGTTAGCATTACCATAACTGTTGGGCACACATATGTGCGATATAATCTCGGTGGTTAGGGACAATCCTCCATAGAGCTTTCGTGATCGGGTTAATCCTGAACCATCGATCTATCTCGTCCATCCAACGGCTATTGCATCGTCCGTTGGCCAACTTGCCTGGACAATCTCCGTCATTGATGTGACCCTGCTCAATCCAATAGACATCGCTCAATCTCACACAGATTTCATGCACGAACGATATCTAACTGAAGGTGCGCAAGAAAAGCAGTTTTTCTCTGCTACGTGTCGACCGCTAAGTGGAATCGCATGCTCTTAGTAGATTACCACTTCCAGCCTTTCACCCACGCGATATACCATTTACCGCTTGGCCGAATACTACACATGTGCTTAATTCAGAATTTAAAGAAAATGTGCTTTATAATTTTTTTTGCGCTTAACATATGTTTTAGTGCTTAAGGCCAATATTAACCTTTTAACGCTAATTCGCATAGAATTGGTGGTCATGTGAACTGCCACCGCATGTACAAACATTGTTCTTAACCTTGGTTAAGGTTCTGGATCAATTTCTGATCAAGAAAGTTCATCCACCAAATTATCAAACCAAGAAGAAACAGAGGCAGATGATGAAGATGAAGAAATATATACAACCCCAGGGACCAAAACTCCCTCAAGGTATGTATAGAAACAACATCCAAAAATCCAAATTATTGGTGATCAAATACTTGGTGTTCAAACAAGGAGATTCCTTGGTATCCCAAGCTACGCAAATATTGCTCTGTTATCTCAAATTGAGCCTAATAATCTCAGTCAAGAAAGTTAGGATAAGTCTTAGGTAAAGGAAATGAATGTGTTATCACTTAGAGAAAATGTTGGCTATGGGGGAAAAACTCTAAGGTAACCTCTAACCACTTGAGGATTGAAGTTGGCCCTTCAATCCCGATGGGGATCTCTCCTCAAACTCAACTACCATAGGTCACAACGGTAGAAAGTATGTTAAACGCTCTATGGCCATATTAATGTGAAGGTCGCTAAACTTGGCTGGAGTATGTGAAGAAACCATTGGGCAATGAATTAAAATAACCTAAGTTAAGAATATTTGGAGCTTGGTTTGTAAGGATTTTTCATTCCAAAGGAATGTATTTCAGCAATATGTTGGACATTAATCATCTATAGCATGAACGGAAGAAGGATACACTCAGATCTTTAAAAATAGAGCATCATAATGAGGAATTATGTATTTAACTCATTAGCTGAAAGGTGAATATATGAATATAAGATATAGAGCATTGTGACATGAATTCTACATCTACTTATTGGTCCATATGAGAAGCTTAAACACTCAATCAATAACAAAGAAAGAACACAACACTAAGAAACATACCACAAATGATGAAAAATGAATCTTTAGCACAAAACCCCTGTAATTTTTTCCAACATTTCTTCTATCAATCAAATGCACATGGTTCCAATATGTTTTATCTTCAAATTCCAACCCTGTACATTATAGAAATGATAGTATTTAAAGACTACTTCCAAATTGTTCAAGATCGAAAAATAATGGATCTAAAACTTCTTAATCTATATATAGATCACTAAATCAAATAATCAAGGAGATAAGACCTCACCCCAAGTCGAATTGATGAGGTGGCTTTCAACCTATTTGGGTGTTTTTTCTAAAAACTAGAAAAAAATAAGTATGGTGAATTCCTGAAAAATAAGCTTCAAATATTCATTCAAAACTCTCAAACCGTGATATCTATGAAAAATATGAGATAGGTTGTTGTTAATGGGCTAGCTCCTAACAACAACCTGTTTGGGTTTTCAAAAATTCATCCCCAGTTGTTCAGAAACGGGTTTTAAAATAATGGCTAAAATAGGAAAAAAAATGAATTGCAAAATCCTGAAAAATAGGCTTCAAAGATCCCTTCGAATCTCTCACACCATTACAACTATGTAAAAACTAAAAGAGGCTTTTTAAATGATCTTGTTACCAACAAAAAAAGCTTTTTGTTTTAAAATTTTCACTTTCAAATGTTCGGAATCTGCACCCGAAGTTATTGCCTTTTAGAACAAAAAACATAGTTTTTTTGCTGACATCTTCTTACTGAGTGCTTGTTTGATAGATTATTGTTCATTTACTGGCATGTGCTCCAGCAGTGAATGATTTTGGATGCACAAAAATAATTGAATTTTTCATTTGCGTCGATACTCCATCTGTTACCGTTTGACTGACCATTTTTACAAAAATTCTCTACTACTCCGGTTGCCAACGCATTTTTATTTTCAAAACTTACAATAACGTTGATATTCTATCTGTCAATACTTTAACATTATTTCATACAAATCAGCGTTGACACTGAAATTGTCAGTGCTTTAACCCTACTTTTTATAAATCATCGTTGACACTCAAACTATCAGCACTTTAAAACTATTGACTAAAATTGTGATAACAGTTAGCTCCACGGGGATGTTGTCGATCATAGATGGCATCAAGAACCCCTATATACTAGAGGCCTCATCTGTTGGGCTAATCCCAAATCAACAACTGCAACTTGCAACCTACACTTATTCGCAATTGAAAACCAAACTGTAATTCAAACTAAACTATACACTACATTGTAAACTGAAACTAAAAAGTGCAACAAGCTGAAAATTCACATGTTCAAAGAGATGCTTGCCCAACAAGCTTATTGATCACACCTACCTACTCTAAATTGTTGAAAGAATTGTTGGATTAAATGATACAAAAATTCCAATGAAACAAATCTAGTAGTTGTTCAAATAATGTAGCTCCTTAATTATGCTTCAGCAACATGAAAACTGAAAAATGTAAGGGCATTGATCACTCGTGATGGATCTTGTCTCCATAGTGAAAACATGGTTGAACACACAAGCTAAAAAAACCCTCCATATAGGCAGCCACAGGATCATAAAAGACATGAATTCCATAGTTTGTTTATTTATTTTCAAGGAACTCTACAATCTCATTGTTATGGTTTTGAGAATTCACATGTGCTCTCTATGTCAAATCGTTGTTCCAACTGTGATTTTTAAAACTCATACCCATTCTCAATATTAAAAGGCAACAATATGTATTTTTGGCTTTATTGATATGAAACTTCAAAAGAAAGACCTTGAAATGGAAAAGTTTGGGGTATTTCCTAATATTTAAAAGCCTCAAGCTCTTTCTCAATTTCCATGGAAAATTCATCCAAAAATTGAATCTTAGCTTATAAGCTACATTTACATCAATTTAGATAAGAAGACAAAAATGAAGAAATGTTTTAATCCACCTCATCATCTGTACACATATTGTTCCATTCTCTAAAACCTTGAATGGAAAAAAAGTTTGTCACTAACTCTAGTTTCTCCATCCATGTTTCTAAGAAGATAATCTAGAAACTTGTTAGAGAGCTTATGGACTTAACAGGTAAACTTTCAAACCAAATTCTACATTTTCCTTGGAAAGAATCATAAAAAAGTCTAAGGAATACATCTTCCTTCTTGATTTTAAGTAGATTAGTAAATTCACTGTAATTTTTGATATGTTTCAAGGCTGGGATTAGATTATCTCCATTAAATTTAGGACCATTCCTTAAAAAATATTCATCTGTTGATAGAAGATTAGGAAAACTATGAAGGTCTGAAAATTCCAAGCATGCATACCTTGAAATAATAGTAGCAACATATGAGCTCTTCATCTAGTGGAATCACCAGTACATTCTTGAAACTTTAAATTCTTTGGAAAGTGGAGTCGCCATTCATGCTTTCAAACTCTGGATTGTTTGAGAAAGGAGTTGCCAAGTGAAAGATGCATAGATCCTTTGTGTGTGACCATTGTTCACCATCAACAATCAAATTTGTATCATTGTTGTTCTACCCAAGGATGTTTTAACATAAAACTTTGCCTCCCCATCAATGGCACTAAAAGGTTATCACTTAGAGAAAACCCTGGTATTGGGGGAAAAACTCTAAGGTAACCTCTAATCACTTTGGGATTGAAGCTAGCCCTTCAATCCAGAGGGGGATCTCTCCTCAAACTCAACTACCCTAGGTCACAACGGTAGCAGGTTTGTTAAATGCTCTATGGCCAAACTAATGTGGAAGTTTCTAAAATTGCTTGGAGTATGGGAAGAAACCATTTGGTAATGGAGTCAAATAATCTAAGTTAAGAATATTTGGAGCTTGGTTTGTAAGGATCCTGCATTCCAAATGCATGTATTTCAACAATCTGCTAGACATTAATCATCTATAATATGAAAGGAGGAAGACAAATACACTCAAAGCTTTAAAATAAGAGCATCATAATGAGGAATTATGTATTTAACTCATTAGTTGAAAGGTGAATATTTGAATATAAGATTTAGAGCATTATGACATGAATTCTACATCTACTTACTGATTCATATGATAAGCTTAAACATTAAATGAATAACAAAGAAAGAACACAACACTAAGAAACAGACCACAAATGCTGAAAAATGAATCTTTGGCACAAAACCCCTGTACTTTTGTCCAAAATTTATTCTATTAATCAAATGCACATGGTTACAATAGGTTTTCTCTTCAAATTCCAACCCTATACATTACAGAAATGATAGTCTTTAAAGACTGCTTACAAATTATTCAAGATCCAAAAATAACGGATCTAAAACCTCTTCATATATATATAACTTACTAAATCAAATAATCAAGGAGATAAGATCTAACCTCAAGTCAAATTGATGAGGTGGCTCTCCAACTGATTGGGCATTTTTTTTCTAAAAATAAAAAACATTTTGGCTAAGTCCTAAAAAATAAGCTTCAAAGATAAATTAGAAACTATCAAACTGTGACAGTTGTGCAAACTATGAGGGAGATTCGCATTAATGGGTCTGTTCTCGATAAAAACCTCTTTGGGTTTTCAAAATTTCATCCCCAGTTGTTCGGAAACTGATTTTAAAACAGAACTAAAACAGGAAAAAACTGAATTGTAATCTTGAAAAATAGGCTTCAAAGATCCCTTTGAATATCTCAAACTATTACATCTATGTAAAAATGGAAAGAGGATTTTTTAAATAATCATGTTACCAACAAAAACCTCTTTTGGGTTTTAAACTTATGTTTCCAAATGTTCAGAATCCACATCCAAAGGTATTTCCTTTTACAAGAAAAAGAGAAAAAAACAGATTCTTTCGCTGACATCTGCTTACTAAGTCAACAGTCATTTGATATATTAGTTGTGCTCCATCAGCACATTATTTTGGACATAAAACAAAAATTGAATTTTTCATTTGGTGTTGATACTCCAGTTGTTAGTGTTTCACTGACCGTTTTTATAAAAATGTGCGACTACTTTGGTTGTCTGCGCATTTTTATTTTCAAAACTTATCAATGATATTTTGTCTATCAGCGCTTTAACACTATTTTTTAAAAACCAGTCCTCACACTAAAACTATCAGTGCTTAAACCTGTTTTTACAAATTGGCGCTGACACTGAAACTATCAACGCTTTAAAACTATTGACTAAAATTGTGATAATAGTTGACTCCATGGGATGTTGTCGATCATAGATAGTAGCAAGAACCCCTATAGACTATAGTCCCGATCCATTGGGTTGATCCCAACTCAACAACTATAACTTGCAACCTACACTTATTCGCAACTGAAAACCAAATTGTAATCCAAGCTAAATTGTACACTACATTGTAAACTGAAAGAAAAATGTAGCAAACTGAAAATGCACATGTTGAAAGAGATGCTTTCCCAACAAGCTTATTGATGACACCTACCTACTCTAAACTACTAAAATAATTATTGGATTAAATGATACAAAAACACCATTGAAACAAATCCAGTAGTTACTAAAATAATATAACTCCTTGATTACGCTTCAGCAAAATGAAAACTGAAAAATGTAAGGGCAATCGCTGCTCATGATGCATCTTGCCTCCACAGTGAAAACATGATTGAACACACAAGTTAAAAAAACCCTCCATATAGGCAGCCACGGGATCGTAAAAGACATGAATTCCATAGTTTGTTTGTTGATATTCAAGGCACTCTACAATCTCATTGTTATGGTTTGCGAGTTCACATGTGCTCTCTATGTCAAACCATTGTTCCAGCTGTGAGTTTTCAAACTCATGCATATTCTCAATATTAAAATGCAACAATATGTCTTTTGGCTTTGCTAAAATGAAACTTCAAAAGAAAGGCCCTGAAATGGAAAAGATTGGGGTATTTTCTGATCTTTAAAAGCCTCAAGCTCTTTCTCAATGTCCGTGGAAAATTCATCCAAAATTGGATCTTATCTTCTGAGCTACATTTGTATGACTTTAGATACGAAGACAAAAATGAAGAAAAGTTTTTATCCACCTCATCATTTGTACACATATCGTTCCATTCTCTAAAACCTTGAATGGAAGGACAATCTGCCACTAAATCTAGTTTCTCCATCCATGTTTCCAATAAGACGAGCATAGATCCATCTTAAGTATGGATCTAACATGAGTTGAGAGGGATCAAATTTATTCACGTGATTGTAAAATAAAATGCGTTATTTTTCATTGTTTAAATTGTAATTTTGAATGATAAATAGAGTATATATAGGACTGAATAAATGTTTTAACCCTAAAATGAAAGAACACCTAATATTTCAACTTATTTGTATTAAAATATTTATCAATAACCAAATTATAATATTTAAACATCTTACTCACACATTTTTTTTACTTCTAATTACTTTATAACATTTTTCTTAATTATAGTCCACATTATTTTTCTATTTCGAGTATAATTTTTAACTTATATTTTTATTTTAAAGGGAACCAATAATATTTAAACATCTTACTCACACATTTTTTTACTTCTAATTACTTTACAACATATTTTTTATTTATTTATTATAGTCCACATTATTTTTCTATTTAGAGCATAATTTTTAATTTTTATTTTTATTTTTGTTGACACCTAATTATCAGGATTGGGTGAATATAATTTAAATAGATAAATAAGTAATATGAACAGTCATCGGGAGATGAAGTGAACAGTCTCTCCCTCATGTATATAATGAATACCTACCTGATGGAATAATATATACGAATCATTTTTGCCTTGAGGAGTTATTGCCTGGCCTGACATGGTATCAGAGCCAGCTCCATTTTTAGCTTTTATGCCCTTTGTAACTCCCTATTCTGCTTATGTTCTATCTTGCATACAAAAAATTGCTCCTCTGCTCTCCATTTAAAAGTGTTGCTCCATAAAAAGGCGTTGCTCCATACAATACGATGTCCATATAATACGTTGTTCATATAACACGTTGCCCATATAAACGTTGGTGTCAGTTTTCTCTCAAGCCTACCTGCACCATTGACTGCTACTTCTACGCTGCTCGATACCTGCCTTGAACATTGCTGCCATTCTCCAAAACAAACCTAAACCCTCTCAGAACCTCTAGTAACAGTGCAGTGGAACATGTGGTGATATCCTCGGCGTTTGTGGTGCCTCCACGCAGGATAATTTGATTGATTGAGTCATTCTGTCTCGTCGATTGATACTTTGACTGATACCACTTCGTTAATTTTCTCTTTGCTCATCCTGGTGTCTTGCGGACATTGGTGGAGGATTAGCATGCACTTATCGAAGAAATCAGTATTGAGCTCTTTGAACTTGTGTCTCCTAATCTACATGTGAAAATCTAGACCTTCATAGAGAGTGTCGATATCAATCACAATCTCTACCACTGAAGACTAATTTCTTTTTTCCCTTTCGCATTCTGAGCGGAGTTTCGGGAGGGCTTTGGCGCTTGTGGTCATGTCCTTTTTTTTGTATTTTCTGTTGAAATTATCAACACAGTATTTGAGCATCTGATTGTCAAAATCTTCGCCACCGAAATGCGTGTCCCCTCCTACACGTTCTAAAAATCATATCGTCGTAGCAGGAAGGATTGTTTCTTAGTGAAGGATTGGTATTTTCCTACTATTGTCCACATTTTGAGTTGGCTCCTGTAAAATCTAGAAATTGTGTGTTATTTCTTTGAAAATTGATTGTTGTTTTAAGTAATGCGTTGAAGCAATGTAGTGTTAAATAGTCTTGAAGAATGCATTGAATACTGAAAGCGCTATCTTTATTCCAAGTCCATGAGCAGTCTAATGGTTGAATTGAGCACTGAGTCCATGCATTTTGCGCTATATTGTTCAACCTTTGGAGATTGTTGAATGCACATGGTATTGGGTAGTCTCGCAACATCCCTTGCCATTGGTCCTCCGCTCCTCGAATGTTGATCTGCCGTAGATAATAGATTCCTTCTGCTGCTGCGGGATAGTATTTGATGAGTGGAGTTGTGTCGGACGACAGCTCTATAAATGCATGGTATCAGCCCTTCCATTGGTATCGCTTTGACAGGACTCCTACAATAACAGTATACACATAACATATCCTTTCACGAAAGAAGACAAATGTAGTTGAAATAATAATTATTGTAGCAGCATTACTAATGATCATCGAAAGAATTTGATTTGTAAAGATCCATATGCTGGTTTACTAGATACTACTGTCCAAGAACACTGGTGTTCTAGTGCATTAACTCGACCATGCTTGGTATATGAATATTGTGGAATATGTTATAAGGAATACAATATATATTGCATGATATATGAATATTGAGAGCTTGCAGTTGATTCTATTTTTTTTTAAGTCATAGCAAATTATTATTAGTATTTTGCTACGAATACTGTAATTATTTTTTGGCTCACTTCAATTTTTTATGATGGAGAAGTTTGTTGAAAAAGAGAAGGGTTTGGAAAAGGAGACAACTCTTCTTGCACACAGAGAGAATAATCTTGCTGAAGATTTTTTCGGAGGAAGAGGTAGAAGAGATTTCAGAGGCTGGGGGGCAGACATTCTCAAGGAGAAAAGGCAGATTTGCATTGCATTCACTGCAAAAGAAATGGATCACCTGATGCCTCTACATGCAAGCTACCATAGGCAAAAATTGAGCAGCAAAGAAACCAACAGAAAGGTAAAACTAATGATACAGACAAAGGTAAAGCACCTGAATCCGCTCACTATGTTGTGGCACAATGTAACATTGGAGTAAATGAATATTTATTTAATGCTTCACTTGCTTCTTGGAAAAATGATTGGTTGCATGATTCAGGAGAAACCTGCCACATGACTCATTGCAAAGATTTTTTTGAAGAATTTACTGAAAATGTTGATGGAGTAGTATAATTTTCATACCAATCAAAAATCAAGCCATCAGGATTTGGCACAATCAGGCTTAAATTGCCTAGTTTTCCAGACTTTCTTCTGCACCATGTTCTATATCTCCCACAGCTAAAGAAAAACTTGTTGTCCTTGGTTCACATCTGCCAGCAAGTTCACTCCATTCATATGTTTGATGGCAAGCTTGAGGTGAGAAAAGCATCTGACCACTCACTTGTCATGAGGGGAATAGAAGAAGAAAGGCTTCTCAAGCTGCAAGGAACCTCTATTGGGGCACAACATTTCTCATACAATTCTCATCATGAAGAAGGTACTCTTCCATCAAATTTATTATGGCATGCTAGATTTGGACATTTGAACTATGACAGCCTCCACTTGTTGAAGAAAAATGGTGTTGCTGGTTTGCCTACAATTCCTAGGAAACTTAAGAAATGTAATGCTTGCACTCTAGGAAAGCATAGCAAACAGTCTTTTCATGATTCACATTCAAGAGCACATAAAAAACTTGAACTCATTCATTCAAATTTATGTGGTCCAATGCTTGTTCCTTCTGCAAATGGAAATAAATATATGATGACATTTATTAATGACTACACCAGAATGTGTTGGATTTATTAATTGAAGAACAAATCTGATGATTTTCAAACATTCAAGAATTTTCATAAATGGATTGAAAATGATGCACAATCTCATATTGGGTCTATTTGCACTGATAATGGAAAAGAATACACATCAAATGAATTTGAAAACTATCTTTGCCAACATGGGATCAAACATCAAACAATTGTGCCTTATGATCCCCAACAGAATGGTGTAGCTGAAAGAATGAATAGGACAATCTTAAATATGGTATGATCCATGCTCTTCTTCAAAAATGTAAATATAATGTTTTGGGTTGATGTTGTTCTATGTGTTGCATATATAAAAAATAGATGTCCATCTAATGCTATTAGAAACAAGACTCCATATCAAAAGTGGTATGGACATGTTCCTTCGGTAAAGCATCTCAGGGTCTTTGGTTCCACCTGTTATTCCTTGATACCAAAGGTACATAGAAACAAACTTGGTGCTAGAAGTCGTAAGTGTATCTTCCTGGGGTATTCAAACACCTCCAAAGCATACCGTCTCTATGATGAAGTAAATAAAAAGTTTATTGTATCTAGAGATGTAATTTTTCTTGAATCATCCAAAACTGACAATGTTGTTGAGAGGCAACTTGATCACTTGGATAGATTCACAAAAGAAAAATCATTTCAAGAATTTGATAATCAAATTCCACATCTTGAAGGGGGGATTCCTATACTAGATCAACATGTGGAATCTTATTCTGAGGAACACTCTCCCCCGCATGAAACTCCAACAACAGATGATGCTTTAAGTGATGTGATTGATAGAATTAGGAGACTCAATCTTGATTCAGTCCCAACTCAATCAATGGAGCAGCTTGGACCATCTAAGAAAGGTCCCCAAAAGTGGCTGACAAAGACACTTGAAAGTGTTCATCCTGATGATGTTGGAAGGACGGGAACTAGGAATTCAAACCAAAAAAATGGAGGTGATGTAGATGACTCTAATTCACCTGTTGATATGGATGTTTCTTATGATTGTGAATTGAACTTCGCTACAGATTTTGAACCAAATTCCTTCAAAGAAGTTTCTTCTCATGATGAATGGAAAGAAGTGATGCAAAAGGAGTATGATGCCCTCATAAAGAATGGCACTTGGAAGCTATTTGATCCTCCATTAGGAATCAAACCAATTGGTTGCAGGTGGGTCTACAAGAACAAGTATAAAGCTGATGGCTCACTAGACAAGCACAAAGCTAGGCTTGTGGCAAAAGGTTTTGCACAGCAGGAAGGGGTCATTTATGAGGAGACTTTCCCCCACATGAAAATGGGCTACCATCCGGACACTCTTTTCCCTAGCAGCTCAAAACGGTTGGAAAGTCCATCAAATGGATGTAAAAACTACTTTCTTAAATGGAGATCTAAAAGAGAATGTTTTTATGTCTCAGCCTGAAGGATTTGTTGTGAAAGGACATGAACATAAAGTATGCAAACTTGAAGTCCTTGTATGGCCTCAAACAAGCACCGTGAGCCTAGTATGAAAAACTAACTGAGCATCTTCTAAAACTCAATTTCAAACATTATGATCTTGATGATGCAACTTTATTTGTCAAGAAAGTTGGCAAAAAAGTTGTATATCTTGTGGTATATGTAGATTATCTTTTGATGACATGGAACCATGAAAGCTACATTGCATCCATAAAGAAGGAATTGGGGAAAAAATTTGAAATGACTGATTTGGGCTATGTTCATTACTATCTTGGCATTGAAGTAACCCAACATCCGAAGTCCATATTTCTTTCTCAAAAGAAATACATTGGAGACCTGTTGAACAGGTTTTGCATGACAGAATGCAATCCTCTTACTACTCCAATGGAACAAAACTTAAAGCTCACAACTATTGAAGGAAAAGAATTTGAGGATGCAACAAAGTATAGACAGCTTGTAGGAAGTCTCAACTACCTAACTACTACCAGACCAAACATTTCATTTGTTGTTGGAATCCTCTCCAGGTTTATGAAAAAGCCTTGTGAGGGACATTGGTCTACTGCAAAAAGATTTCTAAGGTACTTGAAGGGAACTCAAGACTTTAGAATCAAGTATACACAAATGGACGACTTCAGCTTGATTGGATACTCTGATTCAAACTTCGATGGAGACAAAGAAACTAGGGTATCTACTTCAGGATATGCTATGAGTCTTGGATCAGGAGCTATCTCCTAGAGATCACGCAAAAAATCAGTTCCAGCATATTCCACAACAGAAGCAGAATACGTGGTAGTAGCTGAAGCAACAAAAGAAATTGTGTGGCTCAGGAAAATTCTTGAAGATTTACAGGTAAAACAAGTACAATCAACTCCACTCATGATTGACAATACCTCTGCAATAAAGTTTGCCAAGAACCCAAAGTTCCATGATCGAACGAAGCACATCAATACTAAATATCATCTGATTCAACATCATGTTGATGCCAAAACAATCCATCTCCGTCATTGTTCCACTAATGAGAAAATTGCAGACATCTTCACCAAAGCACTTGGAAGAGAAAAGCTTGAACAATTCAGAATGATGCTTGGACTCACCAACATCCCTTCAGATTAAGGGGGGGAATGTTGACACCTAATCCTCAGGATTGGGTGAATATAATGTAAATAGATAAATAAGTAATATGAACAGTCATCAGGAGATGAAGTGAACAGTCTCTCCCTCATGTATATAATGAAGACCTACCTGATGGAATAATATATACGAATCATTTTTGCCTTGAGGAGTTACTGCCTGGCCTGACAATTTTAAAGGGAACGTATGGATGGATAGACTTACACATCCCCTTATACTGGGCTGTAGAATGAGCCTCTTAGTTCAATAATCCAGAAAAATTTTAGAGACCTTATGGACTTAACAGGTAAACTTTCAACCCAACTTATACATTTTCCTTGGAACGAATCATAAAATAGTCTAAGTAATACATCTTCCTTCTTGATTTTAAGGAGATCAGTAAAGTCACTATAATTTTTTATATGTTTCAAGGCCAACCTCAGATAATCTCCATTAAATATAGGACCATTCCTTAAAAAATATTCATTTGTGGGTAGAACATTAGGAAAACCGGGAAGGTCTGAAAAATTCAAGCATGCATACCTTGAAATAATAGTAGCAGCATCTGAGCTCTTCATCTAGTGGAATCACCAGTACATTCTTGAAACTTTAAATGCTTTGGGTAGTGGAGATGTCATTCGTGCTTTTGAAATTTGGATTGTTTGAGAACAAATTCGCCAGGTGAAAGATGCACAACTCATTTGTGTTTGAGCATTGTTCACCATCAGCGATCAGATCTAGATCATTGTCATTCTACCTAGGTATGCTTTAAAATCAAACTTTGCCTCTCCATCAATGGCGCTAAAATGTTATCACTTAGAGAAAACCCTAGTTATGGGGGGGGGACTCTAAGGTAACCTCTAACCGCTTTGGGATTGAAGTTGGCCCTTCAATCCGGAGGGGGATCTCTCCTCAAACTCAACTACCCTAGGTCACAATGGTAGCAGGTCTGTTAAACGCTCTATGGCCAGATTAATGTGGAAGTTTCTAAACTTGGTTGGAGTATGGGAAGAAACCATTGGGAAATGGAGTCAAATAATTTGAGTTAAGAATATTTGGAGCTTGGTTTGTAAGGATTTTGTGTTCCAAAGGCATGTATTTCAACAATATGCTAGACATTAATCATCTATAGCATGAAAGGAAGAAGAGGAATACACTCAGAGCTTTAAAAATAGAGCATCATAATGAGGAATTTTGTATTTAACTCATCAGCTAAAAGGTGAATATCTGAATATAAGATATAGAGCATTGTGACATGAATTCTACATCTACTTACTGATTTAGATGAGAAGCTTAAACACTCAATGAATAACAAAGAAAGAACACAACACTAAGAAACATACCACAAATGCTGAAAAATGAATCTTTGGCACAAAACCCCTATACTTCTATCCAAAATTTCTTCTATTAATCAAATGCACATGGTTACAATAGGTTTTCTCTTCAAAGTCCAACCTTGTACATTACAAAAATGATAGTCTTTATAGACTACTTACAAATTGTTCAAGATCCAAAAATAATGGATCTAAAAACTCTTCATATATCTATAGCTTACTAAATCAAATAATAAAGGAGATAAGATCTAACCCCAAGTTGAATTGATGAGGTGGTTGTCCAATTGATTGGGCGTTTTTTTTCTAAAAATAGAAACAATTAATTCTGGTGAATTCCTGAAAAATAGGCTTCAAAGTACCATTTGAAAATATCAAACCATGATAGCTGTGAAAAAATATGAGAGAATTTTTATTAATGGGCCTGTTCCTGACAAAAACCTCTTTATGTTTTCAAAAATTCATTCATAGTTGTTTGGAAACTGATTTTTAAAATAGTGGCTAAAACAAGAAAAATTTGAATTGCAAAATCCTGAAAAATAAGATTCAAATATCCCTTCGAATCTATCAAACCATTACACTTATGTAAAAACTGAAACAACATTTTTAAACGATCTTGTTATGAACAAAAACCTCTTTTGGTTTTTAAACTTTCGTTTCCCACTGTTCGAAGTCCACACCCGAAGTTACTACCTTTTACAGGACAAAACAAAGTTTTTTTTTTCTTTTTTTTTTCTTTTTTTTTTACATCTGCTTAATCAATGCTCGTTTGATAGATTATTGTTCATTTGCTGATGTGTGCTCCATCAGTGCATTATTTTGGACATAGAAAAAATATATATTGAATTTTTAATTTGGCATTGATACTCCAGTTGTTAGAGTTTAAGTGGCCATTTCTACAAAAATGTGTTGCTACTCTAGTTGTCAACGCATTTTTATTTTCAAAACTTACAATAATGTTGATATTTTATCTATCAGCACTATAACATTATTTTTACAAATCGGCGCTGATATTGAAATTATGAGTGCTTTAACCTTGTTTTTTATAAATCGACGCTGACACTGAAACTGTCAGCACTTTAAAACTATTGACTAAAATTGTGATAAGAGTTGGCTCCACTGGGATGTTTTCAATCATAGATGGTAGCATGAACCCCTATGACCAGAAACCTGATCCATTGGGTTGATCCCAACTCAATAGCTACAACTTGCAACCTATACTTATTCGCAACTGAAAACCAAACTGTAATCCAAACTAAATTTTACACTACACTATAAACTAAAACTGAAAAATGTAGCAAACTAAAAACGCACATGTTGAAAGAGATGCTTGCCCAACAAGCTTATTGATCACACCTACCTACTCTAAAATGTTGAAAGAATTGTTGGATTAAATGATACAAAAATGCCAATGAAACCATTCCAATATTTTCTCAAATAATGTAACTCCTTGATTATGCTTCAGCAAAATGAAAACTGAAAAATGTAAGGGAAATGGCCACTCATGATGGATCTTGTCTCCATAGTGAAAACATGGTTGAACACACAAGCTAAAAAAACCCTCCATATAGGTAGCCATGGGATCATAAAAGACATGAATGCCATAGTTTGTTTGTTAATATTCAAGGCACTCTACAATCTCATTGTTATGGTTTGAGAGTTCACATGTGCTCTCTATGTCAAACCATTGTTCCAACTATGATTTTTCAAACTCATACCCATTCTCAATATTAAAAGGAAACAATATGTATTTTTGGCTTTGCTGAAATGAAACTTCAAAAGAAAGACCCTAAAATGGAAAAGTTTGGGGTATTTCCAGATCTTATCTTATGAGCTAAATTTTCATGACTTTATATAAGAAGACAAAAATGAAGAAAAAATCATATCCACGTCATAATATGTACACATAGTGTTCCATTCTCTAAAACCTTGAATGGAAGGACAGTCTACCACTAACTCTAGTTTCTCCATCCATGTTTCCAAGAAGATAATCCAGAAACTTGTTAGAGACCTCATGGACTTAATAGGTAAAATTTCAACCCAGCTTCTATATTTTCCTTGGAACGAATCATAAAACATTCTAAGGAATACAACTTCCTTTGTGATTTTATGGAGATCAGTGAAATCACGATAATTTTTTATATGTTTCAATGCCAGACTTAGATCATCTCCATTAAATTTAGGACCATTTCTTAAAAAATATTCATCTGTTAGTAGAATATTAGGAAAACCAGGAAGGTCTAAAAAATCCAAGCATGCATACCTTGAAATAATAGTAGCAGCATCTGAGTTCTTCATCTAGTGGAATCACTAGTAAATTCTTGAAACTTTAAATTCTTTCGAAAGTGGAGTCACCATTCATGCTTTCGAACTCTGGATTATTTGAAAATGGACTCACCAGGTGAAATATTCACATCTCCATTGTTTCTAACCATTGTTCACTATCAGCAATCAGATTTGGATAATTTCCATTCTACCCAGGGATGCTTTGACATCAAACTTTGGCTCCCCGAAAATGGCGCCAAAATGTTATCACTTAGAGAAAACCTTGGTTGTGGGGAAACACTCTAAGGTATCCTCTAACCACTTTGGGATTGAATTTGTCCCTTCAATCTGGAGGGGGATCTCTCCTCAAAATCAACTACCCTAGGTCACAATGGTAGCAGGTTTATTAAACTCTTTATGGCCAGATTAATGTGGAAGTTGCTAAAATTGGTTGGAGTATGGGAAGAAACCATTGGGAAATGGAGTCAAATAATCTAAGTTAAGAATATTTGGAGCTTGGTTTGTAAGGATTTTACATTCCAAAGGCATGTATTTCAACAATATGCTAGACATTAATCATCTATAGCATGAGAGGAAGAAGATGAATACACTCAAAACTTTAATAATAAAGCATCATAATGAGTAATTTTATATTTAACTCATCAGATGAAAGGTGAATATTTCAATATAAGATATAGAGAACTATGACATGAATTCTACATCTACTTACTAATTCATATGAGAAGCTTAAACAATCAATGAATAAAAAAGAAAGAACACAACACTAATAAACAGACCACAAATGTTGAAAAATGAATCTTTGGAACAAAATCCCTATACTTATATCCAAATTTTATTTTATTAATCAAATGCACACTTTTACAATAGGTTTTCTCTTCAAAGTCCAACCATGTATCATTACAGAAATGATAGCCTTTAAAGAATACTTACAAATTGTTCAAGATAAAAAAAATTAATAAAAAATAAATAAATAAAAAATAAAATAAAATAAAATAATGGATATCAAACCTCTTCATCTATCTATAGCTAACTAAATCAAATAATCAAGGAGATAATATCTGACCCTAAGTCAAATTGATGAGGTGGCTCTCCAACTGATTGGGCATTTTTTTCTAAAAATAGAAAAAAAAATGATTATGATGAATTCCTTAAAAATAGGCTTCAAAGATCCATTTGAAACTCTCAAACCGTGATAGATGTAAAAAATATGAGAGAGATTTTTTTTGGGCCCGTTCTCGACAAAAAAAACTTTGGGTTTTCAAAATTCATCCCAAGTTGTTCCGAAACTGATTGTTAAAACGGTGACTAAAATAGGAAGAAAATGAATTGCAAAAAGCTTCAAATATCTCAAACCATTACACCTGTGTAAAAAATGAAAGAGGATTTTTTAAATGAGCTTGTTACAAGCAAAAACATATTTTGGTTTTTAAAATTCCGTTCCCAACTCTTCTAAATCTACGCTTGAAGTTACTGCCTTTTACAGTTAAAAACAGAGTAAAACAAAGTTTTTTAATGACATATGCTTAGTCAGTGCTCGTTTAATAGATTATTATTCATTTGTTGGTGTGTGCTCCATCAGCGCATTCTTTTGGACATAAAACAAAATTTGAATTTTTCATTTGTCGTTGATACTCCACCTGTTAGCGTTTAATTAACCATTTTTACAAAAATGTGTTGCTACTCTAGTTGTCAATGCATTTTTATTTCCAAAACTTACAATAATGTTGATATTATATACGCCAGTGCTTTAACACTATTTTTTACAAATCAGCGTTGACACTGAAATTGATGGCGCTTTAAAACTATTTTTTATAAATTGGCGCTAACACTAAAACTATCAGCATTTTAAAACTATTGACTAACATTGTGATAACATAATGAAGAGTTGGATCAAAATGAGAAGACTGACACTTGGGAGCTTGTTCCAAGGCCCAAAAATAAAAATGTCATAGGCACCAAATGGGTCTTCAAAAATAAGCTAAATGAGCAAGGTCAAGTGATTAGGAACAAGGCTCGCTTAGTCTGCAAAGGGTATGCCCAAATAGAGGGGATAGATTTTGAAGAAACCTTTGCACCTATAGCAAGTTTAGAAGTTATTAGAATGTTTCTTTCCTTTTTCAGTCATTAAAACATAAAATTGTATCAGATTGATGCAAATTTGGTTTTCTCAATGGATATTTGGAAGAAGAAGTATACATCGAGTAGCTAGAAGGGTTCATGCTCACAGAAAATGAAGGGTTTGTTTGCAAACTGAAAAAAAGTCCTTATATGGGCTCAAACAGGCCCCTAGAGCTTGGTATGCCAGATTGGATAAATACCTTCAATAACAAGGATTTAAGAGGGGCATTGCAGATAGAAATTTGTATATAAAGTCTGAATATGACCACTTATTGATTGTGGTAGTTTATGTAGATGACATAATATTTGGCAATGATATGGATCATTTGGGACATCAATTTGCAAACTGTATGCAAACATAATTTGAGATGTTCGTGATAGGAGAATTATCATTTTTTCTAGGACTACAAATTTCTCAATCAAAGGATGGCATCTTCATCTCCCAATCCAAATACTTGTGAGAAACACTGAAGAAATTTGGACTGGAAGAATGCAAGCTAGTTAGCACCCCTATGGTTACTGGTTGTAAGTTATGTAAAGAAGATGAGACATCACTTGTAAACCAGATAGTCTGCATATCACTGAATGGAACTCTATTTTACGTCACAGTGTCTAGACCAGACATCATGTAAGCAGTAGGTTGGTGGCCATATTTCAAGTCTGCCCCCAAGAAATTCATGTCATTATTGTAAAAAGGATTTTCAAATACTTGCAAGGCACAACAGACTATGGGTTGTGGTATGCTAGGAGTGGAGATTTTAAATTAAAGGCCTATACTGATTCTGATTGGGCAAGTAGTATTGATGACAGGAAGAGCACCTCTGGTGCAACATTATTTTTAGGAGATTGTTTAGTATCTTGGGTTAGCAAGAAGCAAGACTCCATCTCTCTATCAATAGTTGAAGCATAGTATATTGTAGCTTCCACTTGTTGCTCACAAATTCTCTGGATGAATCAAACTTTAAATTACATTAAGGTAGAGTTAACTAACCCAATTCCTATCATATGACAACACTAGTGCTATCAGCATTTTTAAGAATCATGTCATGCACTCAAAGACCAAGCATATTCCTATCAAGTTTCATTTCTTAAGAGAAAAAGTTTCTGCTAATGTTGTTCGACTTGAATATGTGGCCACTAAAGAGTAGCTTGCAAACATTTTCACTAAGCCACTAGTAAGAGAACCCTTTGTGTATCTCTAGCAGCAGATAGGAGTTGTGACTCCTCCACCCAAATGACTTAATTACAATGATTATTTGCAGCGACTCAACTTGTCAGGTCAATTGAAGAGTAGATTGTAGTGTTTCCGGGGAAGATTCGGGAGCATCCTTTTTCAATGATTTCAAAGGGGGAGAATTTTATTAATGCAAAAGGAAAGAATGACGATGGAGAAAACCATGTCTAGTTTTAGGGGGATCTTGTTCTATTGCTATTAATTCCAAAGGGTGAGATTGTTGGGTAGTTATCTTTGTCTGTATGGATGGCGGCATTCAATATGTTGGCATTGATGTCAACCAGGCCAGCATTAGTGTGCATGGTGTGTCAAGCTCATGGGGGGATCCCATGGTTGTTGCAATTTTTGGTAGAGAACCATCATAGTAGCAGGATGAGGTAATAAGTTAAAATATTGTACTTATGATGGTCAAGAAGACCTAGGATTTGGAGGCATTTATGCATTAGAAGTTTAGCTCCAATGCTCATGGAAATGGCATAGTTGGATTGTACTTGGAAAGATATTTCCAATAGTATGTTGAAGTCTGCAAATGGCCCTCTAGATCAAAAGTTATTACCAGTCAAGGTAAGTACCCCCACGGTCAAACTTATAGTGCCCGGAAGCCAGAAAATTTATTAATGAGTGACACGGGTATTGAAAGAGTAAGGAATCTAGGAAAAATACGTCATGAGTAGGACGACAACTGATGCTAATATTTTCCGTTACTCGAAATAGAAATTACCAGTAAGTTCTTAGAATTGGGAACCAGGCATAAGTGGGACTGACATGAAGAGATCAAAGTGGCATTGTAGAGGCTGACAAGTGGAACCATTTAAAGAGAGAAAGCTCGTAGAGTGGGCCAAGCCTGGAACTTCCATTAACACCTTAATGCAAAAGGAGGGATCGTCTATAATCGAGCATTGTTAGTAGTGAACACGGGTGGGCTAGGCGAGAAGCCTACAAGCCCATAAGATCTTAAGGAACATTATTAAAGAGGATACGGGCATCTAGGATCCAACTTGGTAGCACCATATGTATATGAGTGGGCCAAATGAATGTCTAAAGCATCAGCATGAGGTTATACTCTAGTAGAGATCCAGGGGCGCGAAAGGTTATAAGAGGAATTAAGCCCCCGCATTCCAGGAGAGATGCTTAGCACTTAGAGGCCTAACTATGGGTCACATCACCTAGTCCGATGGTTGAAAATAAGTAAAGGCACCAGGGGAAAGGTGCTAAGGTGTTTCGTTGGATTTGGTGGTGAGCCTCTTAATTAAATAAAAAGGAGATAGAGCCTATGTTTGAATTTGGTGGCTTCTATACCCAGAAGCCCATAAGCCTATAAGGTGTATTCAATTCATTTTAAATAATTGTTGGGCTATGGGGTAGAGACATATGTTTAATGGCTATGAACAAGTTGACAGCTCTTGGGAACTATGTGCCATAATTGACAGATACACCAACTTGGTTATTCGCCATGAGTTGTATGCAAGCATGGATGAGTCAGTAGTTGGTTAAGAGCTTAGCGTCTTTGAGCATGGATGAGTCAGTAGCTGAGTAAATGGGCACAGTAAGGTTGGTTCCATTGGATTAATGGAAATTGCAGAAAAGTGATGTTTGAAGATAGAAAGGTCCATGATGTGTAGAATAATTAATGGAGCTTGTCTTGAGAAAAAGTGAGCCACCTTTTTAGTACACTCTAATCTCTATGGGAAATTAAGAAGGATGAAGAGCCTTGCTGCAGTGCTCAATCTAGACTAAGAAATTCTTAGCATAGAGGAATGATCAGGTGACCATTCTTTGACTTAATGCAACTCCAGTTATTAAGTGAATGAATCCCATTCTCGAAGATTAATTAAGCTGCATTGGCCAAACCATTTGATGGAACAACTGAATGGAGGGCCTTATTGGAGTTATGAGATTAAACAGATAGACTTGTCCTACGTGGCATGGATAGCCATGATGGTGCATTCCCTTGGGCAGTGCAATGTCAATAAAGACCACATCATTCACTATGTTGCAATGTAACAAAATCTAAGATTTTTATTGTGCTTAATGGGGATGTAGAGTTATTTTGTGCAACAATATTATGTGTGTGAGGTTGTATGTGAGCACAAGAGATTAAGGGTGACTGTTCCCGAGAGTTAACTACTATACAGAGTAGTTAAGGGTCAAGACCAAATTTGGTTGAGCAGTAAAGAGCACAGTTCGAAGAAAATTTGCAGAAAAGTAGGGAAAGTGTTGGGTGGAATAGCTGATCAAGTTTATAGTTTGAGCATTTTTATAGGCCTATGTTTTCAGTTTGAAATTTGTATGAAAAGAATAACAGTTGCTATAGCAGGTTGTGGCATGCATTCATTAGAGGTTGGTTCCTCTAGGAAATTAGTGGCTTTCCATATTAAGGGGGTTAGGGCCTCATGTGAGTGGGTTCTCACAAGAAACTTGATGTAATTAATTAGGTGCTTAATTTACATCATAATAAAAAATAGATTGGTGGTTTTCTCCCAAGTTTGGGTTTCCACGTAAAAAATACTTGCGTCAATATGTGCGTGCTGCTCAATTGATGAATTGTGTATTCATGCGAATGGTTTACTTTGTTGTATATATAGATATATATAGATATATTGAAAGGAAATTAAGAATTGAGCTTAAAGTTTTAAAACCTCAATAATTATTGATCCCCCCCCCCCCCACCCCAAGTAATTCCTTATTCCAACACATCTTTGATGTTAATTTTAAACATAGCTATGGTAATTGGCATTTGAATCCAGGTGCAATTCTTATTTTTGTAACTGTTTTTATTATTGTTAAAGACGTTTTAGACACAAATAATGATCACCCTATTCTAATTTTGAATATGTTTACCAATTTTTTTAAATGCTCTGAAATGATGTTTTTGCAAAACTTTTCGAGGATATGCTTTGTGTTCTTTGTTACTACTACAAATTTTCAAGCACAAACAATGATCGTTGTGTTCTATATTTGAATTTGTTTAACAATTTTGTGAAATGCTCTGAAATTATGTCTTTTGCAAAAGTTTTCGAGGATATGCTTTGTACTTTTACCTATATACATTGTTTAATTTTTCATAGACTTTAGCTAATACAATTCATTGTATCTACTTATTTGGCATCTCATGCACACATAAACTAAACTTTTCATGTCACAAACTACTACTTAATTCACTTATCTGTAGTATGGTCTACATATCCGTTATACCACAAAACAATTCTTCCTCACATGGATTAAAAATGAAGTTCATTTAATATTGGATAATACAAGTTCAATTGACAAATGTGAAATCACTAATGAAATTAGTATTCAGCAAACATCAATAATAAATTTCGTTCACTCTATTTTGGTTGCAAAAAATTGGTCGATGGAAAAACAAGCTAACAAAGTAAATGTCTTGAATACGCGTTGGTTCAATGAATAAATGCCAAAAATACTTGTATTTATTGGCAAGAGATTTTTATTTAACCAAAATAGAATGAGATTTATGATATTAATAAGATAGTATGTTGATATCGATTTTTAAAGCGTGTCAAATAGAATAATCATTAACGTAGGAAATTGATATAGTTACTAGTATTAACATTTTCAGTATGCGGAGTTCCAAGGTGGAGTGGAGTTAAAGGTTTTATTGAGTAGTAGGACTAGCCATAATAGTGATAATGTTTATGTTAGTGTTCTCAAATCCTTTTCCACACCTCTGCACTCATCATTACCCTTTCTACACACCTCTTCACACATGTAGTCATCCAACAATATGTATTAGTATTTTATTGTGCAGAGAGAAACTAATATTGAGCAAATACTTACCAATATTATATATTAGTTAATTTTCTACATTATCCCTCTGTACAATTGTGAAGGAATCTTTCATTATGGGAAATAAGAAGATAGGAGAGAAGTGCAATGTAGAGGAAGGAGAAAGGGTCAGTGAAAAGTGCGAAGTGGAGAGCGGCAGTGAATGTTCTTATTGTGCAGAGCTAACTGACCTAATATATTTTATGTGGATATTTTATTGTTGTGAAAACTTCCACATCTCTGCACTTACTTTGTATCAAGACCCAATTTTGAATATTGGCACCAAAAAGTTTTGCGTGTTCATATACATTTCTGTCATTGTAGACTTTATCAATACATCTATTTTCTATAAAGAAATTGTTGTGGATAAGGACAACTTTTGCATTTTCTGTAGATATTATGCCCTTCACATATTTTTTCCACACATTCTAATCTCATACAACACTTTTATGCAAGTCTAATGGTTAAGAAAACTTATATTTTTCCCACTTGCAGATGCAATATTTTTAGTTGGCATATCTGCTTCAGCTATGCACATATCTTTGTTTGACAATTTTTAGTTCATACATGCCTTGGTTTCACACGTGTTATTTAACATATCGCTCATTTCACAAACAACAATAATAATGTTTTCATGTTCCAACTGGCAACAGACTCTAGGTGGTCTGACCGATAATCAAAGACATTTGTGTAAAATATTTACTTGAATTAACAAGAAAAAAGAATGTGAAAACTTCTTTTTGTAAAGATATGTTACTTTTACAAATGTTGGTGCTAATAAACTTTTTCAGACCACAAGCACTTGTAACATAGGTCAATAGACATTAGCAAATGAGAAAAACTATCATTGTTCATTTTTTATATGTAAATGGAAATGGAAATCTAAATATAATTATCAATAGACATTTTCGATTCCATATACTTGTTGCATTGTTCTATATGCTATCTTTCTTTTTCATGTTTTCGTGCAAGTAGTTAGAATATTATATATACAAGCTAACTTCCAATTACCTTCCACACAAGTGGATTTCAAAATTATTATAATCTATGCGACTATGTGGAGCAAGCCATAATTAATTTTTTAATAGTGGATGTTGAACCATCTGCAGAACACTTAGTATCTGTCACTACAAGTTCTTGCATTAGTCAATAAAAAATTCAATGAAAACAAATAATGTAGGGCAAGTTTTATTATTTTGATTATCAAAATAGTGCAAAAACCTGTAACCCGACTCACTAAGCCTCAAAACTGAGTAATTTTCCTGCACAGTCTAGCATGAACTGCGCCTTACGCAATCTCAAGGCTCAAGCCTCAACACTGATCTCTTCAACTACTCAATTTTGCAATCATCTAGGCTCCTTTGTCTTCCAAAATTGCGCAATATGAAAAATTATTGTTCCAGCGCTCAACTAGGCCTTGAGCTCCCCAACTGCGCAGTATTTTTGCTCAGTCTAAGCCTAAACTGTGCATTTCACAGTCTCAAGGATCAAGTTTGACCCTTAACTACCTGAGTTCCACAATTGCGTGGTCACTAAGCCTCTCCCTTGGCCTACCACCCAGTTCCGGCTCAAAAAGTGGATCATCATGCAGCATATTAGATTAGGGGTTTATCAGACTGATGTCATCTTGTCATGAGTGGATTACAGATGCAGGAACTCTATCATGCTATGGCAAGATGATGAATAAGAAGATGGAGAAGGAGGACATGCTAGAAGACACCTACGAATCTGAGGAGATAATATGATCATCAGACAAGAAGATGAAGGAATAATGGATTACAACAAAAGACCAAATATTAAGACCGCGGGAAGACTCCAACTGATTCACAACCCTCCGGAGGGTAGATATGAAAAACAAAGAATATCTCTCATGAAGATGAAGCATTGGATACATCTCTTTTCGAAGACAGAAAGAAAGAATCAACAAGAAGGATAGCTTGGCATTGCCACATCATCATGTACTCTATGCCATCAGTATCATGTCATGTCCTATCACGAATCATCATGTGCCACATCATTTGTGGATTATGTAATTCTATATTGAAAATTTTAATGTGAAGTGGAAGTTCAAGAGTCATCTATGTAATGTGAAGAGTCATGTAGGAAGTTGAAAATTCATGAGAAGTCAAACAGCCATGAGGGGATTCCAACAGTCATAAGGGAGGTGAAGGATCACCCCAATTGTTATATATACACCCTCAGTGTTCATGCAAAGGACTTTTCACCTTGGCTCCTCCTGTAATGCATTAGAGAGATAAGCTAGTTATTTTGGGGAGCAAGGAGTAGCTCCAACGCTCCACTATTGGGGCTAGTGGTGTTCATTGTATAGATGTGTCTTGATACTTTTACTTAATACTTGAAGCTTGATGTTTGACACGTTTTCATGCATAGATTGTGAATATTTGTAAGACTATTTTGTGAATATTTATGATTCATGTTTGATTTCACCTGTACTAAAGTAGTTTAACTATTTCATTTATTTCAGTGTTTCTCTAATTGAGAATGTGTTGTAATGGTTTCTACAACTGTCGCATCCTTTTGGACTATTCCGCTGGATGTTAAACATATATTTATTATTTATAATGGTTACAATGATGGTTGCATCTTTGTGGACTATTCTATTGGATGTTAGACAGATATTTTGTGTGTGTGTGTGTCTCTCTACTAGGGTGGTACTATTAACTCTCTCTTAGAGGCTCACTTTCCTTTCCCTCCGTAGTAGAAGAACCTTGACACACATACAACCGAACACTCACCAAACATACTCACTTGGTGATCTGAGAGTAACTATGCATAACTCTTTTGTGCTAAACTTTGTAGCCAAACAAAACCTACAAGAATATGGCAGTCAGGATGATATCTCAAATGGGGCTCCTATTCCAAATGGTGTGAAGTCTAATTAGAATTTCACATTGGGGAGACCCCCCTGGTTGATGGATTTCTAGCACCATCAACAAAATGGTGCTAGAAGGAGAGCTAGATGACAAGTTGTGCCTATTGAGTCTATTTTGAATCTCTTATCATAAATGGCTCATCCTCAAATCATACTCCCAGGGTGTTTTTCCAACCTATCCCCTGGTAAATTGTTAATCCCCAATGAGCCTCTTTATCACTTGTCTCAATTGAAGTTTAATGGTGAGGATGGAACATCCATAACCGAGCACATTTCTAATTTTCTTAAATTTTGTGAACATTACGAAATCAATGATGAAGATTTTGCTTGTGTGGATTTCTTCCTCACCCTTGAAGGTCGTGTTAATTGATGGTGTCATACTTTACCATATGCTTCCATCCATTATTTTCATCATTTCCTCATCGAGCTTTATCAATCCTTCGATAGGTATGATTATCGAGAAGTTCTTAAAATAATCAATAAGCTAAGAGTGAAGCCTAAGAATCAGTTAAGGATTTATCTAATCGATTCCTTCCCCTTGGTTATGAATTTCCTGAAGAAGAAACAGATTGGGATTTCTTTAAGAAAATATTTGAGCGTTTGGTTCACATTGCTTTGCACGGTGAACCTAAACCTCCTAATATTTCTACTTCCCCAACTCTTGTAAATCATGAGACACCTCGAATTTCAAAGGAGGAACCTACTACTTCTTTTGTTCTTTGTCCTCTTTCTTTCCCAGTACCGACGAAGGTGCCTACTCATGATGATAATAAAGTTGGGAAATCTGCACATCAAATTCCTAATCCATCTCCTCATCCTCCTTTCTCTTTTCATGATTCAGATTCAATGGAGGAAATCCTAGAATGGCTCATGAAGCCAATGGTGAAGACTAACTCCTTTATTCCGCAAGTCGAAGTCAATGTTCATAACTCTAGTCTTGAATCTAATCTCAATTTTTGTTATCTTATATCATCTACATTCCATGACTCTTTGTACCATGATCCTCTCAATCAATCTGATCCACCAACTAGTTTTTCATTCTCTCTTGGTTTTCATATTGCTTGTCCAAATTGCGATCAGGTTCAAGGTAGTCATATTACACAGGTAGAGCAGCAAGAAGGTGAGGATTCTTTCAGTATTTATTTTCTTTTAAAAATCCTCCATGTGAAGATGGTGTTTCCTCATTCTTATATGATATTGAATCTTTTAATCTCAGTAGTGAATCTAATGAAATCAATTTGTTTAGATCCGCGGTCTTGGGAAACAATCATTTTGGTAATGATGATTTTGTTGATTTATGTGATGATGAATGTCCAAGTGCACGAGTTGATCTTTCAGTTTCTCATGAATATTTTAATTTAGATCTAGAATCTGATTCGGTCAAAGAATATGTTCTTATAGAAACTTCCTCTTCATCTCACTATCCCTTGTGCTCTACCATTTGCAATGGAGATACTCCATTCTCTTCAAGTTCTTAATCCGATGAGTTATCTTCTCAATTAACACAAGGTGGTGAGATTATCCATGATGAAAATGAAAACAATCAAATCATTGAGTAATCTTTCCATCCCTCATCATCTTTTTGTTTTGCATGAAGAAAACTCTTCAAATCAACTTGCTCATGAAATTTCTACAATCCATACTTCTTCATATTTGTGATTAGAAAAACCTTCCAACTTTAGTAATCTGGTTGTTGAAGTTGAAAAATCCGGTCAAATCAGTGATAGAGATGGATTCTATCCGATGAATAGTGATCTTATTGAAACTAGTGGTAGCCACTATCCTCACACCATGCACGATTTGGTTCGATATTCAAAATGTGATTTTACAATCTTTAAAGGTTCCCAGACTTACCAGCAAGTCGAGGCACTTCAACTTCCATTAATGGTTATGTCAGGATCTCGTGACTCTGGTAAGCCCCCCGAACTAAGTCAAATATGTTCTCTCTCGCACAATAATTCTCTTTGCAAGGTTTCACTTGATGTAAATTTCTTTTTGAAATATGTTTGGTATCTCGGATGTAATTTTTCAATTTTTCAAGATTTCACTTCTGATCGGATTCTAGAATATTCTTTATTTGATTCATCTTCAAGCAAATCTCTTGCATCAAAATCAGGTTTGGAATGTGTATCTCTCTTAGATTCATGGAACTCTGAAGTTGATTACCTTATTGTAGCTCCTAGAGACAAGCCCTGGTTTGATGAGAGACCAGTTCCTAGGACATCTTGATGAGTGTTTTTATGGTTGACTAGAAATTCATAGCACACTCAATTTTCAATATAGTTTAGAAGAGAGTTGATTTAGAACCTTCCATAAGAGAGAAAATGCATCAATCTGATGTAAATTATTACTCACAGAAGTGTCAATCTTAGATTCATGGTGGCCAACATTATTTGAATCCGTAGCTTATCAATCATTTTAGTATATATGATATGAGAGCTAAGTAGAAGAGAAATTTGATACATTGCACTTAAATTCTAAGAATCTGATGCATCAAAATTCATAATGAAATGGAATAAAAGGATATGTTGATGTGATGCAAAGATACATGGAGCATGTTTAAGGATCTAGTTTTCATATCAATACAGGCGTCATTCATTAGCACTTGATTTAAACAAATCCATAAATTCATGAAAACACATCCAGCAACTACTATTACATGCAGTTTAAGAAGAATATTGAACACATATGGAAACACATAGAAAAGAATACATACTACAAACTCAAATGAGTTGGAATCGCCAAAAACTTTGTATTAATCTTCCATGGAGCATACATTTATCAAAAGTTCACAGCATTTCTCTTTTTTGGAAAAAAAAGACTTCAAAATTTTGAACCCTTGTTCAGTATCATAAAATTGTTCTTATAGGGCCTCAGAGGGAGAACCTGTTACAAAAAATATTCCTTCTTGATTTCATTACAGTGAATAATCATGTCAAAACCTCAGCGTGCTCTGTGGCATAGTTGTACTAACTGAATACTAACGGACTAACTAAAACAAAATATTTACATAAGAGATGAAAAGTAAAGTGTCGCAGTTGACACGATCAGAAATATCTTCAATCATGATATGCCAGTGGTGGAGGCTGTGTTGAGGGCTCAATGATTTGGAGCACATGAGGATTGATGAATTGTTTGCATCGCTGCCACAATACTGGAGATGGTTGAGGGGCCTCAAATAATATTTGATACGTGATCTTAAGGTTTATCAAGTTGGCATAGTTTATTCTAGGACGAAATAGGTTCTTCACCATTCCCAATAGTTGAAATTCTCTCTTCAAATAGTTTAACATAGTCTTCCCTTTGAGGGTAGCAGTTTTCTCATGGGAAGAATCTACTTTTCTTTTGGTCTCCAGGATTCTCTAACTATACTGCTCCCATGGGGTTAGCACCCCCAAAAAATCCCAACAACTAGGTAATCTTGCTAGGATAACCCTTTCGAATTCATCACTGAAGGTAGCCACATCCTTTGATACCACTTCTAGGAATTCCTCGGCTTTGACTCTAGCCTCCTCTTTTTGGACACCTTTAGATATATCCATGACATTACTCACTCTATCCACCACATCAATAGGCCTTATCTCATTGATTGGACTTTCATTCACAAACCAGATAAACTTTTTCGCAATCTGGGAGTTCTTCTCACCATCCTCTTTGGTAGACAAGATGAAGAATTCGTAATCCTTGATCATAATATTATATCCATTCATCAATGTTATGTGCTCCCAGTGGTTTCTAATTTCCTCAATGATCTCATCCCCTACCAGCTTCTTGGCATGCGGAAGAGACATATTCCCATTTAGTTTCCCTTTCAGCTCAGCGACCTCCTGATTTACAGCCTGTAGATTCTTATTAATAATTTTGGCATTCATCCAAGCAGCCTCTAGCTACTTTTCTTTAAGAACTAGATTTTTCTAGGAAGCATCCAAATCCTTATGTACCTTCTTAATCTCCCCTTTCGATATTTTTAGCTCAGTAAGGGTCTTATTAAGTTGTTTAGTGGGATTTTGAGGGTCCTCGGGCACAATCACTGCACATATATGTGATTCTATTCTCATTTGAAGCTTTGTTTCATGTTGCTTGAGGGCTATTATTTCATTATTCCTTTCAATAAGCTCCTTGACTAGGATCTCCTTTTCTCCTTCAACCTGAGAAAGCTCTTGAGATTTCACATGCTCATTGCCTGACATTTTCAAATTATGCCTTATCTCCTGGATTTCCTCTTGATAATTTTGAAGGAGGGATTCAACTGTTGTCTTATCCTTTGGATTCACCCAAAAATTCACGATTATCTCCTTGAAACTCTCATTTTGCATGTGGAGAGCCCTGGAGTTGGCTCTCTCTTGCTTCAACCTATTTTCAACCTTCTCTAGTAGCTTCTCGGCTTTGTTGATAGTCATTACATTCTTGTTGAGCTCACTATATAACAGTTCTCCAACCTATTTGTGGAAATTTATTTTATCTAGAAATGGAAAATTCACTAGATCCAACGAAACATCTAAATCTTTAAATTGGGAAGTCGTTGAAGACCTGGAATTCCGTTGCAACAAAATTGGGGATAACGACCCGGTCCTGACTTTGAAAGCAGCTCATTTTCCATTTGGTGTGGTGGCTCTGACTGGGGATAATGGGACCAGTTTCCCAGCAAGAATTGATATGATAATGATGTTGGGTTGATATAAGATATAATGGAAAATGATTTAATTAAAATGATCTATTTAAATAGTAAAACACATGCATCTATCTATTCTAACATTATCTTACTATATACCCAGGAATAACTCAAATCATGCGATCTACAAAGATGTCTTAAAGCAAAAGGTAATAAAGATCATTCAATTGCTATAAGATAAGAAATCGTTTAAAGATAATTATTTTGATTAAATGGTGAGGCAAAATAATTATGGAAAATATATCGCATATATCAATTGTGTAGGTTTTAACCCTGTACAGAAATTACCTGCATGTGAATTCTAAAAATAGAAAATAAACAATGGCGAGAGCATAACACATAAAACAAATATACACAGATATTTTCCCCTAGATCCCAAAATCGGGACTACTAGATTGATTTTTCATTATGTTCCTTTCAATGTTACAATATATATATATATATATATATATATATATATATATATCTCTATATGTCGAAGCATCCATAAACCCCAATCCATTAACCCTAGATTAGAACATAATTGTAGTTCCCTTAACCAGATCTACAAAATACCATGGACTGAAAACCAACACGCCCAAAACCATGTGCGAAATCCATGCACAAAACCATAGGTAGGTCCGCCCACCTAAGTAGGAATTTCATTTACTTCTTTAAGCAAAATTTTCTTTTGTTGCTTCAGTTTGCTTTCATGTAGAGAAATATTGGCCCTAGTCTTCTTCATTTCTTCCATAATGTTATACTCCATGGTATCAGTAACTACCAGGGTCTTTGATGTAGATGGAGGATTTGATGAAGATGGATTTGGCTGTGAAGCCTTAGGAGAATATTTTTTCCTAATTTCCTTTTCCTTATATCAAGATTTGAAGTTTTCTGCTTTTTATTTCACTAAGTCGTATCAGCAGGCCCTTTACTTCTGGTGCTAACAGGCAAAGCTTCTTGTTCTTCTTCATTTGGAAGGATAAAGTCCCACATCCCATTTAGTTCGACTACTTCTTCTTCTTTAGTTTCTTCATCGGTTATAGTGTTCTCTTCTTCCTCTTCTTCTAAGTTGGACCCAGCATTAGATATGGTTTTTGGTGGTTGGGAACTAGAATACTAATTCCTCCTAAAAGATCTGAAAGGTTTTTTAGCAAAAGAGGATTCAGCAACTTTTTTCTTCATTTCAACCATTTCATTAGATATGGTTTTCAATACTTTTTGAAGGCCTTCAAGATCAAAAGGATCTTTTGGGGCTTTCTTTTTAGAGTCATCTCTAAAAGTAACTTTTTTAGATTTTCTATCTTCCTGAGAGGTCTTCTTTTCAAGAGAAATTATGTGTTTCTCTACAGACAGAGCTTCCTTCATGTTCTCGGCTAATGTGGCCAAAGTCGATCTATCTACAAAAAGGGTTATATTGGAAGGAAGGGAATATATGTACCACTCAATTTGAACATCAACACCATGGGCTGACACAGTTGGAATTTTATTGAGTAGTTTGTTGAATCGAGAGTTGAAATCTTTGACCTTTTCTTTTGTTTTAGCCTTAAGATTAGACAATTCATTGATGAGTGATGTAATGGTTCTATCATCTCCAAACTTAGCTATGAATTATTCTTCAAACATATCCCAGCTAGTTATGGAGCGAGAAGGCAACAAAAAATACCAAGATCCTGTTGATCCTATAAGAGTGTATGGAAATAATCTGATGACGCAATCTTCTTCATCGACTCCATTTAAATTGATGGCCAACATATAGTTATGAAGATGTTCCTCTGCTGGTAGTCCATCATCAGGATTAAATTTCGGCAACCATCTTTTAGGATGCTTAGGAAGAGGGTGAAGAGGAGTTGCCATTTGTACAGCACCGGGATTATTCCATGGGTGTACTTGCGGTGGAGGTTGTTGTCCTACCATCGGATTTTGAATGGATGAGATGATAAGAGGGGTTTGAGTGGACGAGGATGTGGATGGAGTTTGAGTTGAAGAAGAGGCAGGTTGGGTGCTTGGATTAGAAGAACTAGCACTAGTAGTTGGAATGGAAGTTGTTGGAATGAGTGGAGGGAATGAAGGGGTTTGAGGTGGAGAATTGGACAAAACCTCGCTAGTGGATGTCTATGATTCAGACTTCTTGGTTTTCTTTCAGAAAGAAGATATGGGAAATTCAAAAGGAGGAATTCCAGTCTTCTCGCTTTGAGAACGACTCAAGATGTGTCTTGGTTGTAAAACAGAGGAAATTTTTGGGTGTGGAGCCTGCTTATCTTTTGTACTCAAAAGTATCACCACATTGGACCCCAGTTCGTAATGGAGTGGCAACGCCACGCGTAAAATATTCATTGTAGGGGGGTCCGAGGGGGCGGTTGCAACCTTTGGAAGCCCCCCCTGGCGAGGGATTGGGGGCAGTGCCCCCAAAGCTAAAAATAGATGTAAAATTGCCTTGTAAAATGTTGTAATTTCATAGTCAACTTGGGCCGTTCATTAGGCGGAGATCTGACGGTAGAAGTTATGTTTAATTTAGGGTTTTTTGCCCTAGAAGGAAACCCCTCGCTATATATGAGGGAATTGTATTGCGTCTATGTAGATCTGTATTCTGAGTGAGGAAGAGAGAGGAGATTGAGAGCGAAGAGGGAATTACAGCGGATATGTTGTAGGTTGTATCTCTTCAGTTTGCTGGATAATATAAAAGGAAGGACTGGTTGTTTCTCCATGGACGTAGCCCAAACTAGGTGAACCACGTATATCTTGTTTTATGCATTTTTTGTGTTTACATTTCTGAAATATTTTATGTGTTCCATTGCTCTGTAAAATATAATTTTCTAATAGAAATGCTTCCTTCATATGACTCAGATCTTATAGGCTTTTCAGTTGAAATAGAGATTTTCTCTAACTTCTCTATTAAAGTCCAAACTTCTAGGGATTCAGGGTTGTAAACTAAAGAAGGTATTCACTAGGAGATTTTGGAGAGGTTTGTTCAACTTCTGATCTTGAGATGGCAGATCTAGATGGGGATCAATAAGTTGGATGCGATCTAGAGGGAGAGTGACCCTTAGGATGTTTTTTTGATTTGTGATCAGTCCTCTTTTTCATTCGCAATCATGGTTCTCCTTCTAGCGCAAAAATATTGAAGCCCTGAATTCCGTTGCAACAACATGGGGGATAACCACCTGGTCCGGACCTTCAAAGAAGCTCCTTTTCCATTTGGCATGGTGGCTCTGACTAGGGATAATGGGACCAATTTCCCAGCAATAATTGATATGATTATGATGTTGGGTTGATATAATATATAATGGAAAATGATTTAATTAAAATGATATATTTAAACAGTAAAACACATGCATCTATATATTCTAGAATTATCTTACTATATACCCGGGAATATCTAAAATCATGCGATCTACAAAGATGTCTTAAAGAAAAAGGCAATAAAGATCATCCAATTGCTATAAGATAAGAAATCGTTTAAAGATGATTATTTTGACTATATAGTTAGGTAGAATCATTATGGAAAATATATCGCATATATCAATTGATCATGTATTAAATAAAGAATTACAGCTGAAACATTTATACAAAAGTGCTTTGATGCTTAACTATAACTCAGATTTCATACATAACACAATAAAAGAAAGATTACTGCTAATTCATAAACAAAACACAATCATAAAGATAGAAGTACCATATATTAAAGGTCCTACTCATGATATCAGCGATATTGATCTGCTTCAATTAAATATAATCTAAGAGTATAGAAATGCAAATTCAGTAGAGTATGCTTCAATATCTAAGAAAATTAGATTGTGTTCCAATTATCTCATCAAAATAGACACAAAATTACAGAAGTGCAAGCTCTTGCAATGTGTTTTTGAATAAAAATTGGACCTCTCTCTAAATGTATGAGAGAGGTTTAAATAATACACATATGTATTAAAAATAGATTATTACATAAAAACCTGAGGAGGTTTCAAACAACCTTCCTCAAAATAAGTGAAAATAAAAACTAAAATAAAAATAAAATGATGACAAGCTTCTTCAAATTTAATGGTATTATTCAGCCATTCGATCCTTGAGCTCGTAGATGTCTATCATTGGCTTAACCTGGGGAGGATGGACAATTATAGATCTCAATTGTCCCGTGAATACAACATCAGTGAGAGGTGGCACCATCTTTTGAGCAGAATTGGTTAAACAGCGTAGATTCATCCAATGGTTGTGTGGTTTTACCAAAAACCGTCAGTAGGTTTCCCAGTCAAGATTAGACAATTGCTTGATTGCCTCTGCATTTGTTTTGGCAGTTTCTTTCGACTGTGCTTCTAACTTTTTAATGTCTAGGAGAGCTTCTGGCTTGCATTCTTTGATAATATTTGCATTGTGGAGGTTTTCGTTAACAGCCTCAATGATGTTGTTTGATGTACTGGCTACTCGTGTTTCTGCCATTTCTGCTTGGTTTAACTGTATGTCCCAATCTGCGAATAAGATGTCTTTGGTAGATTGGCCTTTTTACCTTCTTCAGATTCTTTCCAAGAAATGAATTCTGATATCCTCTTATTTAGCTCTTCATATTCTAATCTTTGATCAATAACTTGATTGTTTAATTTATCACTTGATTCACAATAGGGATTGATCAATGAGATTCTTTGACAGAATATTTCTTGTTGTTGTGCCAAAAGAGAATTTAATTCAAGTGCCTCTTTAATGAATTCATCTATTTGAGGATTGTCTTTGAATTTATCCAGTATATCCTGCATTTGGTGAATCTGTGTGTTCTTCCCTGCAATGTTAGTCTGATGTTGTATTGTCATTTTCTCATAATCTTATTGAAATTGTACCATTTGTATTTTTGCTTGCCTATTGGTGCTCCATTTTTCTTGCTCAAGTTGTTTTTCAAGTAATTGAACTCTTTCTTCTTTTTATTTAAGAAAAATTCAAACTTTTGCTACCTTATCGATTGTTGCAGTTTCATAGGTGCCTGCAAAATTGTGATAGCTTTGTAAGATTTTTTGATGGATCAATGGGGGTGTCTTTCCACACTACTTCCATTGATTCACTTCCAAGAGTTGTTGCTACCGATACATCCAATTTTCTTTTCTTCCTTTGACTTTTTACTACAACCTTATGTGTTGGGATGTATAATATGTCCAGTGGTGGTATTTCCTTAATCTTTAAAACAATTTCAGAAGTTGGGTGTGCCAGGATGACTTCAATATCTTGAGTAGTTACAATTACTTGTATTGTTGTCTTTGGATTTATAACTTGTTGAGTGTGTTGTGGAGTTTGTAATCTAGAAGTCCCTTTAATATTGGTCTTTCTTTGGAGCTTTTTATTAAATTTTTCTCACTCTTGATCCAGATCAACAACTGGGATCTTTTCTGTTTGAACCTATGTGGAACTAATCTCCATGTGCCCTTCAGTTGAGACATTTTCGGTCGTTTCTTCAAGATTTTCCTCTGTGTCCTATTCAAGTTCTACCTCAAGGCTTTCTTATTTATTCTCATATTGTTTTTCAGAGTCTTTTGGACCTTGAACTGACTTTTCTTATGATTCCTCGTCATAATTGTTCTTGGAACTCTCCTCCAGGCTTACACTGGGAGTAAGTTCTCTTACTTATTTGATTTGTAACAGATCCAAAGGGACCTGTTCAAGCCTTCTATTTCTATATATGTGGAGTTATTTGAGGTTTGTTGGGTCTATTTCTATTGATGCTAAATGCAAAACCTGTGAAAATTTCTTAGCTTTCTCAAAAATATCATCAAACTCATCATCCTGATGAATGAATTGCCTAATTTTGACCATAGTAGTAAAACTCTTGGCGATCTTGTTAGGGTCATATTGTCTGCCTGGCATGGCAGCTAGATTTAAAGACGTGATGCTCTGTATTTATTTTGTCACATGCCCAAGATCATGTAACACGAAAGCACCACATTGCAACGGGAAGGTTGGCCAGATGGATTTCTTCTTCTCTTTGAGGGTTTTGGTTACACCATCACCCACTATCTGATAAGAAATATCTCTTGCTATTAATTTATCCGGAACATAATATGGAAGAACATGGGGAGCTGTAATACTCCCGAAAAATCTGATATAAGTAAATAATTCCTCACCAAACCATCTTGCCACATGTCTATCTTTTCTTCCTTTGAAAGACTGGGGGTTTTCTTATTAAAAATGATCTGATAAATTGGCAACATGACACCACGTAAAATTTTATAAAAATGGGAGCCAAACTGTGGTTCCCAAAATAATTTATGATAAACAGAGATGGGTGCAGGGTCCTTTAAAGTCCACTTCCAGCCCATGTTTGGAAAATGTGAACAAAAAAATATAACATCCATGACATAAGCACTCATGTAAAAGGGAGGGATAACTCAAGTGGAGACAATTCTATTTTGCCTGTATTCTCTAATGGCCATGGCTAAATTGTCTGACAAAATAGTACTCCAGTTCATAATCATAGCATTTACAATTGCATCAATCAAGGGAACCCATTCAATAGAAAATTTGGTGGTATCATCTTTTCCGAATAGCCTACACAACATTGCAGCTGCAAAATTGTGTGGGGCTGACAGAGGTGATATGGGGTACATACTGGTTTTCTCCCGCCTGAATTTGTTGGAGCCAGACCTCCAATTTTGTATAGCATCCATTGGGTCTTCATTTTATTTGGAAAAATTCTCAATAAAATCTTTATCATAGATCTTCTATGGTTGGGGGAGGTGGTACATTTATCTCAAATTCTCTGGTTTGAATGACCCCATGACTTCTTGCCCAGAGTTTCTGAACGTTCTATCTGAAATATCCACATTATCAATAATACATCTTATCATATCCGTGTATGGTAATATTTTCGGTCTTGTAGCTATCTTGTGTAGGAAAGAACATGTTTCTTTGAAGTAAGATGCGTCGAATGAATCCGTGGCATCTGTTTTCGCTTTAGTTTCGAAGGGCCTTGGTTTTTCTTCCTCCAGTAAATTATACATTGCCTCCGAAGATGTAGTCCCGCCATATTTGTTACAAGTGGTATCAAAGAAGCGTTGTTGCATGTCTGACTCCTCAGAGACAGTAGCCTCTGCGATCTTTTTTCCTTTCTTAACCATTTATGTGAGTGTTGTCTTCTTCAAAAATTTCCTGAAATTCGAGAAAATGGAGAAAACATGATAACAACGCAGAGCAGTAAATGCAAGTGGAAACACAATTAGCACAGTAAATTCTGATAATATGTAACGATGGAGCTTTTATTTCAAACATGAATAAAAAAATATATCTATCATCTCGAGCCGTTAAACAAATAAATGCATTTAAACCTCATTAACTATGCATTAAGGCATATACAAGATTTCCTTTATGTCTTGTCAAAATATCGCATCGCAAGTTTCAAAAATGAAATTTCAAATTGGTTTGTGTTATGCACAATACCGATCTTGTGATTGCGATAAATCCCAATATTGCAAATCACAAATCGCAAATCGGAAAGAGCGCAATTCGCAAAAATCGCAAAGATCGCAAATCGCAAATAGGGAATAGAAAATTTTAAAATTGCTTTGATGTTTTGCGATTTGCGATGAGCGACATACCTTTTACCTTTTACAGTGTGTTTCCTTTATGCGGAGGCTTATTTCATTAAAATATATATTTACGATATGTTGGAACCGATTGAAGTTTTATAACAGTTTTAATATTTCTTCGGGTCCGAATCACATTGCATTTCACATTTTCTTGTTGTTTGTATGTTTTTCGCTCTTATAAAAGTCGTGATGCGATTGCGATAAATACTTTAAAGAATATCTTAAGCCTTAAGCATTATAAAAAGTTTAATGATATCTATGAGTCTTTTACGGGGTTTCTTTTATCGCATTTCGCGGATTCTGACTCGCCACTAACCTTTGTTACTTCGGATCTTGCGATTTGTGATAAAGCAGGAATGCCTGGTCACAGAGTAACTTGGTTTGATATCTTAAGTTTATCCAAAGTTTTATTCTGAATGGTTTCAAAAAGGAAAGCTCTTATTTGCTAAGTTTTTTGAAGAAAAAAAATAAAGGGTCCCCATTTATTAATACAATACTAATTATTAATATAATAAATGGGGGGTTGTTGAATAGTACAACAATTGGCGATTCACTGGAAGAACCAGTTATCTCTGATAATTTTGAATTTCTAAAAATTTCAAAATAAAGATAGTTCAGGAAATAGGAATTGCATGAAATTTAAGATAAGTAACATTTCTCTAAATAAAAAAACAAACTCACCTAATTACAATTCATTTGATATCCTCTTCAAAATGAAAATTCCTTTGTCTATATCAGTCTTTACTTAGTTTAAAGATAAAGTAGGGGGCTCTTGCAGATCATCTTTTAGATGTACTCATTTGTCACAGGTAGAGCCTTTGTACTAGCAGGCATCCATAGCCTCGACAAAGTTACCTTTTAACCATCAATGATTCAGTGTCCCATCCAGATAAGAGTGTAGTTTTTAGAGATAAATTCAAAATCATATACTTATTCTCTTCTTTTTTCCTTTTTTATTACTTAAAATTCACTGTCTTGGTTTGGTGGCCAAATAGTGGCAATTCCATTCACTGGTTGTAATTCAACTGAACAAATTGGCTCGTGATGAGACCCCTTGTCTTTTACCATAATCTCAAGCCATTACCCTGTTTTGATATGCAGTATTGGTAATGTCAGTCTATTATTTCCCTATGAACATGGTAAGCAGGCTCTTGATGAGACCTCTTATCTTTTAAGTTTTAGTATATTTTAGAATTACACTCTAAAAATAAAAAAATTTACTGGATGGGTAGAATCATTGACTCCTTAAGAGTTATGGATGAAAATTATAGAGTTGAAGATGCTTATCTGCGAAGATTCTTTACTTTGTTAAAGATATTTTTCTTGACTGATAGTAGAATAAAATTTCCTTTATAAAGTTGGAGGTTTCTCAAAGAATAAATCATTTTGGTGGAAACAAGCAGATTTTAGAGAGATAGAACCTAGTTAATTTTTAAATGTTATAATTATTTCCTTAAAAATCTCTACTTATAAAAGTGAAAAATAAAAATATTTCAAGAGATTTTTTATTGCAAGGCCAAAAGTGAATGCTATTTAACTTTTATTTTCCTGGGAAAAGTAAAGGCGATAGTGTATAAGGGATAGAAGAGGTTATCTCCTATGAAAATTATTTCTTCAAAATCTGTCCATTCACAGGCATAGAATCTCTCTTGCCTGTTAAATCTTGCAATAGAAACGTTGATGGGCAGATTTGTTTTGTAATCTGAAATAGTCCAAGCCAAATTCTTTGGAATTTGGTATGCTTACCTTTTTCCTCGTGTGCTTTATCCCACTTCAATACAAGGTCTCCAAATTGAAACAATTTTGGACTTATAGAATTTACATCAAAGGAAGATTTAACCAATTGTTGATGATGAGCATGTATGATTTTGGCTTTTTCTCTTTCTTCATCGAGTTTGAGGATTTGTGATTACCTTAATTGCAAAGAAGAAGAAGGAGCTTCCTCAATAAATTGAACTAGGGCTAGAGAGGGAATAGCTACATTTGTAGGAAGGACAACTTCTTTCCCATAGACCAGATTAAATGGAGAAGTTCCTATTGAGGCCTTCTGTGTTATCTGATCTTCGCATAGAGAAAATGTTAGAGATTTATGCCAATTTCTTTGACTCTGATCAATAGTTCATTTAATGATCCTAATGAGGTTTTTATTGGTTGATTCAGCTAAACCATTTCCCTGAGGATAATAGTTAGCAGAATACTTAAGTTTGAAACCTCTTTTGAGAGCAAATTTTGTCATAGTGTTGCCTGTGAAATAAGATGCATTGTCAAACATCAGGGAAGTTGGTAGGCCAAATCTGGTAATGATAAATTGATCAATAAATTTGATAATGTTCTCAAAATTGGTTACCTTTAGTGGAATTGCTTCCACCCATTTAGTAAAGTAATCAATTGTTGTAAGGATGTATCTATGTTTCTTTGAAGAGTGAGGAACGATCTCACCTATTATGTCTAGCCCCATTGCTCAAAAGGTTGTTCAATGTTGACCGGTTGTAACGGAAATGTGGGTTTCCTTTGTCTTCCAACAGCAGTTTGACAGGTTTTACACTTCCTTACATATTCGTGTGCATCTTTGAACAAGGTTGGCCAGTAATAGCCAGCATGCAGGATTTTATGTGTTATTGTGTCTCCTCCAAAATGTACACCAACTAGCTTATCATGGAGTTCCTGCAAAATCTTTTCTGCCTCATATTTTTCAAGGAACCTTAGTAAAATAGAATCATAATTCTTTCTAAACAAAACATCATTGACGATTTCGTATTGCTTTGATTTTAATCTCAAAGCCCTTTTTCTTTTGTAACTGAGTTGCATAGGGGCATATCCATTTTTTAAATAAAATATGAGATCAACATATTGAGATTCAGTATTGTTGAGGCTTACCTCAGATATTTGTATATCATCACCTGAATCTTCTTCTGCTAGTAAGTTGGATGCTCCAGCTAACATTCTGCAAAAACCTTGACCCCTAACAATTTTAGCTGGTCTAATTTCGACATCATATTCTTGCAATGCGGTTACCCAGTTGGCCCTTTTTTCTCCTACTTCTCTTTGCACCAGTAATTTCCTTACTGTTGGGAATGGAACTATGATTTTGGTGTGAGTTTTAAGGAGAAATGGTCTGAAATTCTTTATTGACTTAAAAACAGCAAAGACCTGTTTTTCCACAGCAGAGTAATTTAACTTGGCACCTTGTAGATTTGAACTAAAAAATGAAATTGGTGCTTCAATTTGTTGATCGTTGAGTTGTGTCAAAATGGAAGCATATGATGTTTCTGATGCAAATGTATATAAAATAAAATGATTGGAAAAATTGGGAGTTGTCAGGGAGGGAGCGTTGATAATAGCTTGTTTGATTAGATCAAATGCTTCTCTTTCATTGTGACCCCACTTGAAAACTGAATTTTTCTTAATCATAGACTGTAAAGGTAAAACTATCTGTGAAAAGTCAGGGACAAATCTTTTTACAAAATTTATTTGACCAAAGAAGGACTGCATGGATTTCTTATTATGGGGTAAGGGGATTTTTTCAATTTCCTTAATCCTTTCTAGATCAATATAAATACCCTTTTTTGATACGACAAATCCTAAAATCTTACCTTCGCTTAAGGCAAAATAAGACTTCTTTGGATTGAGCGAGATCCCATATTTTTTACATCGTTCAAAGATCTGCTTGAGGTCGTTCAAATGGTTGCTTCTCTTCCTGGAATAGACAGTGATATCATCCAGGTAAATAACAATTGATTTGTTAATGAGTCCTTTAAAGGCTATATCCATAGCTCTTTGAAATGTGGCACCTTCATTAATCAAACCAAAAGACATTTTTTGATAAGCATATGCTCCCCATTTAGTTTTGAACGTGGTTTTTAATCTATCATCTAGATGAACCAAGATTTGGTTATATCCTGAAAACCCATCAAGAAAAGACATGAGCTCAGAACCAACTACTGACTGTAGCACTTGTTCCATGGTTGGCAATGGGAAGTTGTCTTTCTGACATGCTTTATTCAAATTCCTAAAATCTATGCATATGCAAATGTCACCATTCTTTTTTCTAACAGGAACTAAATTCATATAAATATGAATTTAACATGAATAAAAATTCATATTTCAAAACAACCCTAATAGTTATTCAAACCCTAATCTTATATTAATAAAATAGAATTACAAGTTAAATATAATAAAAAAAATTAATCAAAATTTATAGGGACAATCCTAATGGGTAATTCATTTAATTTTTCAATAAAAAATAATAATAATAATAAATTAAATAAACATAATACATCTATAAACAATTCAAAATAATTGAAGCTTATAAATTTACATACTATTTAGATATTAATAATTAAAATTATATAGCTTTATAAGAAATCCATTAAAAATAATATTATAAGATTGTAATTAAGAATAAATATATTAAATAAGTCAAAAAAAATAAAATTAAAATTCAATATATTAAATAAGTCAAACGAATAAATGAAACATTAATGAAAAATCATTTTTCAAGACAACCCTAATGAATCCCTGATTTCATATTAAAATCAATTAATCACATTGGACTGAAATAATAAATACAAATAAAATATTTCTAGTAATGGAATCTCCATCTTTAATTAAATCAACTAATAATCTGAACCATTTTCAATTAATAAATAATTAAATAAATATAAATTATAATTCTTCCCAAATATCAAATAAAGTTGGCCAACTAAATCATTTCTTATTGATCCTTTCAAGAAGTTATATACATACATAAGTTTAGCTCTACGGTACATCATTAATCTCCTCTTAAACAATTGGCGTATCCCCTGAGGTTGGACTCACTTGGAAGTCCGAAAAGTTGGGTTAAATAAACTCTATACACAGGTTATTCCTCTCTTATTTAAAAATAAAACTATTTTTTCAACTAGTATTTTCAACTTATCTCCCTAAGGTTTTACTCAAATTTCAAGCGGAAGTACTCATTGGATGCAAATATTAATTCCTCATCCAAGGAGTACCCATATTGCATACTTTCGATGGACCCTGTTACATGAAAAATGAGAAATACATGAAAAAAAGGTGATTACAATCACGTTTTTCATGTGTTTCTCATTTTTCATGTGGTAGGGTCCATTAAAAGTATGTAACATGGGTACTCCTTGAATGAGGAATCAAATTTTGCATCCAACAAGAGTTTTTGCTCGAAATTTGAGTAAACCTATAGGGAGATAACTTGAAAATACGAGTTGAAAAAATAGTTTTTTCTTTTTTCCCTCTAAAATTTGATGATGTAATCTAATCTTATTTTATTATTTCCACTATTATTTTATAATTTCCTTAGGAGGCCTATTTTAGTCCTCAAAATTCCCCTAATGCATTTCCAAATTTTTAAGCACCGTCACACAAGTGTCGCCACGGTCGTCGCAAAGTGTATCTTTAGTGTCGCACTTGTCATAAGTTGTCGTAAAGGTTGTCGCATTAAGGAAATCATATTGTTAATTTGTTCCAAATGATCTATGTTGTGTCGTCAAGCACTCTAAGTGTGTGATCACAGTCAAGGCCTATCATTATTCACATCAGTTTCACTAGCCCCACACTTGGCCAAATTTCAAAAAATTCCCAGCAACTTAGCCTCATCTGACCTTCCTGAACTACGCATTACGTAGTCCTAGCCTTCAAGTTGCAACCCTGCCTCTTGACACTACACAATGTGTACTTCTTGCCTTCCAGGACTGTGAACTGCGCAGTTTCAATGCTCAAGCCCGAGCCTTGGCCTCCAAAATTGCATACTTCATCCCTCAAACTTGGCCCCAACTACGCACTGCGCAATCTCTGTGCTCAATACCAAACCCTAAGCTCTTGAACTATGTAACTGCACAATCACCAAGTCTGTTATGCCTCCCATAACTATGGAGTTGACAGAAACACTGCAAAACCCTACAATCTGACTCACTGAACGTCAAAATGCACAATCTACCAACACATTCTAGCATGAATTGTGCATTGTGCAGTCTTAAGGCTCAAGCCTAAAACATTAGTTCTTGAACTGCGCAATTGCACAATCACCTGGGCTCCTATATCTTTCAGAATTGTGCAATGGGAAAAATCAGTGTTCAAGCCCTCCGCTTGGCTCCCTGAGCTCCCCAAATACGCAATAATTTTTCTCACTCTAATCTTGAACTGTGAATTACGCAGTCTCAAGGCTAAAGCCTTACCCTTGACTGCTTGAGGTGCGCAATTGTGCAGTCACTAAGCCTCTCCCTCAGCCTACCACCCTATTCCAGCTCATTCCGTGGATCATCATGCAGCATCATAAACTAGGGGTTTATCAAATTGATGGTGTCTTGTCATGAGTGGATTGTAGATGAAGGAACTCTAGCATGTGATGGAAAGATGGTGAAGAAGGAGATGGAGAAGGAGGACATGCTAGAATACACCTAAGGAGCTGAGGAGATATGATGATCATCGGACAAGAAGATGAAGCAAACAGTGGATTACAATAGAATTCCAATTATTAGGACCGCATGAAGACTCCATCTGATCACAACCCTTTGGAGGGTAGATATGAATAACAAATCATATATCGCATGAAGATGAAGCATAATATATATCTCTTATTGAAGACAAAAAGAAAGAAGTAGAAAAAATGGCAACTTGGCACTACCACATCATCATGGAGTCCATGTCATCAATTTCATGGCATGTCTTTTCATGAGTCATCATGTGCCACATCATTTGTGGATTATGTAATTCTATATTGAAAAATGTAATGTGAATTGGAAGTCCAAGAGTCATCTATGTAATGTGAAGAGTCATGTAGGAAGTCGAAAAGTCATGAGAAGTGAAACAGTCATGAGGGTAGTCCAAAAGTCATAAGGGAGGTGAAGGATCACCCTATTTGTTATATATACACCCTCATTGTTCATGCAAAGTAATTTTCCCCTTGTCTCCTCCCACGAGGAATTAGGGAGACAAGTTAGTTATTTTGAGGAGAAAGGAGTGGCTCCAACCCTCCACTATTGAGGCTAGTAGTCTTCATTGTATAGATGTGTCTAGTGGCTTTTACTTAATACTCGAAGCCTGATGGTTCATGCATGGATTGTGAATATTTGTAAGATTGTTCTGTGAATATTTATGATTCATGTCTTCTTTCACCCTTACTAAAGTATTTGAACTATTTCTATTATTTTAGTTCTTATCTAATTAAGAATGTGTTGTAATGGTTTCTATAACTGTTGCATCCTTGTGGACTAATTTTTTGGATGTTAGATAGATATTTCTTTTTTATACTAGTTGCAATGACCAGTGCATCTTTGTGGACTATTCCACTGGATGTTAGACAGATACTTTATGTGTGTGTCTCTCTACTAGGGTGGTACTATTACCTCTCTCCTAGAGGCTTACTTTCCTTTCCCTCCGAAATAGAAGAAAATTGACACACATACAACCGAACAATCACCAGGCATACTCATTTTCTGATCCAAGATTACCCATGCATAACTCTCTTGTGCTGAACTTTGTAGCCAAGGAAAACCTATAAGAATATATGGAAGTCGGGGTGATATCCCGGATGGGGCTCTTATTCCAAATGGATTTAGATCTAATTGGGACTTCACATCGGCAGACCCCTTTGGTTGATGGATTTCAAGCACCATCAACACATCCTTTCTTTCACTAGAAAGTGATCCATCATTCCATATTCAGTCTTTCCTTCATACCTTACTACCTTCTTCGCATCATGTTTCCTTCAGTATCTTTCATACTACCACATGACTATCAATTGTAGATGACATCTACAACGTTTCTTTTGGCAGCCCTACATAAGCCCATCTAGATATAATTCAAAAATAGAAAATTAACATTACATCAAAAATACCTTTGTGATGGTCTTTCATCATGGCATATCCTTTGTTGCATCAACATCGTGCATATATATTGACACATCTCCAAAATGATATACAACGTGAAGGGTCTCTTTCTTTTTCCAACTTTATCATGATCTTCATATCTTTCTCGTGGAGATAACATACTCAAATATTCTAGTCCTTGGATGTTGATTTCCTTCTCCATAGTTTCAATTTTAATGATCTCTTCCTTTCTTTATTCACATATTTCCTCCCAAGAGATTCCAAGCATAGTTCCTGCATATGAGGACATAGTATGTTGATTTCATCTAGCCAACGTGTGAACCATGCCTTCATGCATCCTTTCACAGGAGGAGATCCTTTCTATTGATCATGCTCTTAAGGTAGAGCACTCATTCATGATATTTGCAACCATATGACATGACTCTATTTTATCAAGTATAAGCATGCATACCTCATCTCTTTCTTTTGGTCATCTAGACTTACTTCAGCAGCTTCCTTGATTGAAAAACTTCAATCCATTGACCTACTTCACTTATTTTGACATCATACCATCATCCCATGAATATCATACAAGTTAGAATTCCTGACAAGAGACTTTCTTCTTACAGTATGTGAGCCTTCCAATGAAGATTCCAACAGAGGACCTTGATCTTCCTCATACTGAAAATGCTCCTTTTGAAATGTGTATGATGAGCTCTAAACTAGATGACTTTCTTTTTCCCATAAGTATTACTTATGCTTCTAATGAGGTTACCAAGAGCTACATCTTTCTACAGGTGACTGCTATAGACTTCTATTTCAGCTATCTTTCATACTTTTATATGATTATGTCACGATCTCTTACTTTCAATTGTATTGATTTTATGATGCCATCTCCTAACATGATGTGTCCTATCACGCTTCTAATGATTCATACTATGATAGCTAGACTTTACAATAGAAAACAGAAACTTGAAAAGAACTAGGTGAGGAACACTTATCTCAATAATAGTAGAGACCTTTTACTTTCTCTTTCCTGGATTTCTTCTTTTCAACTTCTTCTACTTCTTCAATGATATGGGTGTCTTCCCTTCTTCTTTTGTTGTTGTCCTTCTTGATCTTAGGACACTCACTCTTGTAGTGCCCATATTGTTGACATCTATAACATTGGATCTGTGACATATTGGTCTTCTTCTTTTTTTGAGGACCAAACTTTCCAAATTTTTGTTTTCTTCTTGTCATAACAGCAAATGTTTGAACCTGCTCATTTGATCCTACACCACTTATTTCCTTCATCATATTTTCTTCAATCTTGCATAGTGACCACAAATTATTAAATGGGATAGATTCCTTCTCTTCATGGGCCTTTGATACAATATTACCTTTTTCATCAGCTAGTGAATTTAGAATAATGGTAATCATTTCTTTATCAGATATCATCTCTCCTAGATCTTGAAGTCGATTCCTTATTTGTGATGATTTGGTAAGACATTTAGATCTCCCTTCATCCTTTGATGCTTTAAAATTGTATAGTTTAGATCTTAATGATATGACTTTTCCTGTCGTGCCTTCACAGAATAATTTTTCTAGCTTATTATATATCCCTTTAGATGTCTCCAACTTCCCTACATATGGGATGAGGGAATCCTTGATGGATGCTATAAGAATCCTTTGATCCCTTAGATCATTTTTCATATATTTATATAGTGCTTTCCCTTCACATGGTTTGGAGACCTTGCCATTGACATGATAAATAACTTTATTTTCCTTGAGGACTAAGTCTATCCTCCTTTTCCATGCAAGGAAGTTTGATGTAACAGCCCTAGTGAAAATTCCATGTAATAAAAGTTAATAAAGGAAAAATAAGACCACGGTTAAGCGATTATAATTCCAAGTTGAATGTTGGGCAAAGATATCCTATTGGGCATCACTGGATGTGTTTATGGTTAAAGGAAATTGGCAAAGGCAAAGGAAAAGGCATTAAAAAGGGAAAAAGGCATGTTTGGCACATTTATTTATGAAAATAAAGGAAATTAGGAGAAAAGTAAGGTGAAAGGTCACAGGTTGCATGTGAGGAGGAAATTCAAGGAAAATAATGGAAAATGAAAAAAATTGAGGCCTCATTGATAAAAAAGGCTTCTAAGGATCAGTTGGCAATCTTGGTCAATTCAGTTTTAGAGCTCTCTCATTATTCTCTCTCTCTTTCTCACTCTTGGACACTTGAGTTTTCCTGTAGCACTCTAGATTTGGAGCAAGGAAGGACAAGAAAGAAAAGGGAAAGGAAGGAAATAAAGAATCAAGTAAGGAAGAGTAGGATTAAATAGCTTCAGCAAGAATACTTGCAGGTAACATATTGCATGTGTGATTTCCTAGCTAGTTTTAACATGAATGGCTTTACATGTTGGTGTATGGTTCTCTTGTTGTTGGTGGCATGGCTTTGTCGGGTTGTGGCAGTGGTTTTCAGCCTAGCCTTTCCTTTTCCGGATATCATGGTGTGTTGATATGTTGATCTCGGTTTTGAGCTTTGGAATTTTCGGATGGATTTTGAAATTCGGGGTGAAGGTGTTCTCAAGGTTCATTCCCAAAGGCCTAGGAATACCTTGACTATTTTTGGCGGGATACATAGTAAAGCTTGAGGGAGGTGTCTCAGTTTAGGGCCAAGTAATCTAGGTTTGGATTACGGTAAATCCTGAGAGATAAGGAGACAGAAAATTCCTCAAGGAAAGTGATAGATTCTGGATGGCATTCCAATTTTGGTTTGGTTTTGTGATCAGAGCATTGGTTTTGGTGTGATCACGGTTTGGTGAGGGTAGAGGTGGTTTAGCCTCTGGATTCCCTTGGTTGTTTTTGGATTGGTTTATCCATGATATCGCACATTCACACTTGGAATATGGCACGGGGGTGACTGGATAAAAGAAAGAATTGGTTCATCCATGTCTATGGTCAGGTGGTACGTGGAAGTCCCAAAATTAGTCGGATTTGCCTATGTTTAATGAAATCTAAGTTCTCTTGCTTTTGTACTTGTTAATATGTGGATTTAATGGTTGTTATATCACTATTATTTCCAGGGTTTTATGTTGGTTATAAGCATGGTTAATTGACTGGTTCATGTCATGTTATTTTTATGTATTTACTTGTAATTGTTAAAATTATGGATGAAAGACCTAGTTGATGTCATAACAGTTCAAAGGAGAAGGTAGTGATACTTCTTGTCATGTCTCATAATATTTTTCATTCATTCATGCTCTGTATTGTATCCTTGACCTGTAGATTTCATTGATGTAAGTGTTTGACAAAATGTTAGTCCCAGTTGGGGATGGTCAGGCCTAGTCCTGGAGTTAGTTTTTAGTTTGTTGGTCTTGTCTTCATGTGTTTAATGGATTCTGGAAGTTACAACAATTTTTGGGCGTGGTCGGAATTCTAGGCTTGAAAAGTGCCTTAAATCATGTGGACTATGGCAAAGGTATACTGGAATTAGTCCCTCGACGCAAGCATGCATGCTTGTGGGAGCGTCTGGAGCTCTCTGGATGTTGGCATGCCCATCACATGGGAGCGTCTAGAGGTTTAATAGCTTAAAAACTCAGTGGGACCGAGGGGCATGATACCTGAGTGGTTGGGATGGCTCCTGGGAGTGCTATTGTTTATGTGGAAGGTATGTTTGATGTGTTTCTGTCTATTCCACTTCCTTAAGGACACCTAGGAGGTTGAATCATATCATAGTAGCCTCTCATCACATGCTTACCCGGGTTGGTCGGTTACTGGGTAGATATGGGAGGAGAGTGTTACATTTTGATGACCCAACCAACTTGTTGTTCTCCTTGCAAAATGAAGTCATGTTACTAGATTTAATTATAGAAATAAAAATACTTACTTGTCAAGTGAAGATGATCTCTTCAACTTGAAGCCTTTGTTGATGATGATTAATGATGACTTCTTGATGATTCTTTGATGCTTCTTGGATTATATTCTTCAAGGATAAGGATTTTTTTTTGAGACGAAATCCTTACTTCAATGAGAGGGATATTTCCTTGATATCTTTGATGATGACAATGCCTTTGATCTAGCTTCCCTTGGACGAATAGTGTTCAAGATGCTTCAAGCCAAAGTCCTTCCATTCTTGAGTAGAGATAGCGTCTTTGAGGTATCCTTATTTGAGGTGATGATTGAGAGTGGATCCCAAGAATATTTTAAGAGTAGATGCCTTCATTGATCGAACTAGGGTTTTGACTTTCTTCAAGATGATGGTGTGATCCTTGACTTTGAGATGTCTTGGATATGACAAAGTCTTCTTTGATTCTTTGATTCTTTGATGCCCTTGATACCTTTATATAAATTTTTTCTTTGAGAGCTTGAGTGTACCTTATTGAGTTTCCCTTCCTTGATTTGTCACCTTCACTCTGATACCATGTTGAGAAATCTAAGGGCAGCAAAAGTAGGTGATTTCTCTTGTAATATAATTGTTTGTGATGTATTTTTACTTTTATTAATTAGATTATTCTTCACTTGTTTCTTATTATTGTTTTATTAATCTAATATCTAAACCACAAAGAACAATGATACAAAGGACACAAGATGTAGGTGATCAGCCAGGGCCAAAACCTCTCCAAGATGAGAGGAAAACCCACTAGAATTATTTTTCTTACTGAATCTTTCATTGACGAATTCCAATACCTAGACCCTTGACCAAGAACCCCTCTAATACCAATTCAATGCTTACTCTTTGAACAACATTGACCTACTCTACAACTACAACATTGACTTGCCCAAAAACTACAACTTCGACTTGCCCAGAAACTGCAACTTTGACTTGTCCAGAAAGTACAACTTTGACTGCATAGAAACTACAACTTTGACTTGCTTAGGTAGATTATTTCTCCTAGAGAGCTTGAATTCCAAAACAACTCTTCTTGATGACCTAACTTCACTTCTACAACTTGTCTTCACGGCAGCAATATGTGTCTTAATTCCTTCGCACGTGTGGAGAGAAGTAGCCCAAAAATAAATCCAAAACAGCTCGACTTTTCCTCCTTTCTTTTTCTTCCTCTTCTTCACACTTCTTCTTGTCCTTTTAATCAAACTTTTGTGTGAGAGTGAAGTGTATCCAAATGAGGTTGAGTTCCCTATATATGGGATTCCTTGAGCCTTCTATTAGGTCGAATTGACATGTCCTTAGGCCGACTTGTTGCTCCATGAGGCCGACTTGATGCTTGCATGTGTGACATGGTCTTGGAGGGTCTTTTAACTCTAATTTGACTCAAATAATTGTCTTACAATATGTAACATGCCCAATAAGGGCTATTCATACATGACAATGACTCCTTTGACTTGATAGACTCAATGACAAATCCTAGAAGCTCTCAATGGGAGATTGACCTAAAATAAATTTCCCTTGAGCATGAAACCCATGTCTCAAGAATAATAATAAATTTATTTTTCGACTTTCATTGAATACATCAAATCAACATTACATATGTCATATTGAAGATCGAACCTAGATACATATTTCAACACCATCTAATCATAATATAACACTTTTAGCCATATATGGCCTCAAACAAACTCATTTTCAATGATTCCTATGGCCATTATTGTATGCAAACTCTACTAATGGTAGATAGTCCTCCCATTTAGTAGGTATACCCATCACATACATGCAGAGCATATCTTCTAGTATATTATTTGTCCTCTCTATTTGCTTATCCATCTGAGAATGGTAGGAAATATTAAATGATAAGTGACATTCCATCTCCTTCAAACAATGCTTTCCAAAACCTTGAGGTTAACTTAGCATCTCAATCACATATTATTACCTTTGGCATACCATGCAATATAAAAACAATTGTAATGAAAATTCCAACAATATAAATCTCCTTGTGGGTGGATCTCACTAGGATGAAACAAGTAATTTTTCTTAGCTTTTCTACCACTACCATTATTGCATCATGTTATCTCATGGCTTTTCGTAGTCTTGTGATGAAATCTATAGGTATGGTTTCCCACCACCATTCTAAAATTGAAAAGAGTTGCAACAAACCTATCAAATGTATATTCCCAGCTTTGACTTGTTGGCATTCCAAATATCAAGCGGTGTATTATGCAACGTATTTCTTCATTGTATACCAATAATATAATTTCCTCATCGCTATAATCATATTTTGATAACTAATGTATCCAAAACAATGTCGTTTATGTAGTTCATCCATGTTGAGCTTTTCCAACTGAGCAACACATGGTATGTACAACTAGTTTTGGTATATTAGTAATTCATCCTCAGTCAATTGATATCCTACACACTTTGGTCCATCAATCCTTTGTTAGAGGATTTTCTCAACATGCTTAAAGTGTGTAGTACTCTAGAAAGAATATTTTATCTTATTTCTAAAATTAGTCTTAAGGTTTTGATTGTTTCCATGTGTATTACATGCATGCTACAAATCAATGCATCAGCCACATGGTTTTATGTTCCTTTTATGTGTCAATTATCAAATTCATACTCAGTAATGAATTCCAACCATTTGGTATTCCTATAATTCAAATAAGGCTAGTCAAAAAAATACTTCATCCCACTATGGTCAATCATCAATATAAATCTGACTAAGCAAGTAAAATCACTAGACCTTAAGGGTATGGATAATATCTAAAAGTTCAAATTTGAGCATGATATAATGCTTCTCATGCTCATTGAGCTTCCTAGACTTATATCCAATTACATATGAATCTTGCATAAGAACTCGTCCTAGCCCTCCCTTGCATGCATCAATGCACACCAAGAAATAATTTTCTGGATCTATAATCTTCAACATCAATGCATTTGTAAGGAGATGCTTTAGTTTGCAAAATCTTTCTTCACATTCCTTTGACTAGACAAACTTCACTCCCTTATTTTGCAATGAGATCGGAGGGTGAATCTAAAAGAACCATTGGATGAATCTTTGACAGTATCCTACCAACCCATGAATAATCTCACTTCAATAATTTTATAAGGGAGATTCATCCATAATGGCCCTTATCTTTTCAAGATCCACTATGATCCTTTTTTCAAAGATCATGTGACCTAGATAGTGAATTTTCTTCTAGTAGAAGTCACACTTGTTGAACTTAACATATAATTGATGCTCCCTCGATAGTTGTAGCACAATATTAAGGTTTTATTCATGATATTAATTAGTCTTTATATAGATGAGTATGTTGTCGATGAATACCAATACAATTTTTTCCAAGTATTTACTAAGGATGTTATTCATCAGCCACATGTATATAGCGAAGGCATTGGCCCAAATGACCTGGTCGTGAATGCAGCCCATATTGGGTTTGAAATGTTTTCTTGTGAACATTTTCATCCTCTATCCTAACTTGGTGGTATCCTAATCTTAATTCTATCTTGGAGAACATGGTCGCTCCTCTCAATTGATCAAACAGGTCATCAATCCATGGCAAAGGATACTTGTCCTTAATAGTTACATTGTTCAGTTATTGATAATCAATCCATAGCTTGACAATGTTTCCTTTCTTCTTCATAAACAAGGTTAGTGCTCCCCAAGGTGACACACTTAGCCTAACATATCCCTTATCCAACATATACTTTAATTGTATCTTCATGTCCATTGATTCGAGTTTGCTCATCTTGTAAGGTATTCAAGATATTATTATTTCTCCTAGCATGAGCTCTAACAAGAAGTCCATATCTCACTTAGGTGGAAGTTTTGGTATATTCTCTTCTGAAAATACATATCGAAACTCTTGAATATGATATGGTATTTGAGATTTGACTCTTTGTTGGCTATGGATTCTAGTACATGAATAGCATACATTTAACATCCTTTCCTATAGAATTTGTTCAACTACATATTTGAAACCTATCTTACAACCATATGTTTTGATATGCCTCTAAGGGTCCTAGGATGTCCATTTTTTTCCACACCTTCCAAATTCTTGTTGTAGCAATCTAGATTGACAAAGTGTGATACCAATAAATCCATGTCAATCACAAAATCGTATGAGTCTAATGGAAATTTAATTACTTTTTTCTTGCATGTGTAACCCATTCATTCTAATCAAACATTCTTCCACTAACCAAATCACCTTTATTTTGGTAGCTAGTTGGATCAGCCACAATTTCTTATTCTTATTTTTCTAAAGGAAATAAGCATCAACAACTTGGAGAAAAACATAACTAAGTTTAGTTCTAGGGTCAATCAAAATAGAAACAAATCATTAAGAAATTATACCTTCGAATTTCACCTTTGCTACTTGGTGGTTTTCTGTCGATTCTCCATAGCTAAGTAAATTTGAGGCATAACTTGCGATACATCATTAATAGTAGTAGCTTATTGTACTTGATAATTACTCTTGCCACCATATTGTTTATGGGGATAATCTCATAGAAATTGCTCTTCTCCACATCTCCAACACTTCAAGGATCCCTTTTTTATTCCTTGTCTTTTCTTCCATGGTTTCCATCAACTTATCCCTGCTTTTCATGGGGTGGTTCTACTAGAATTTTTTTTGAATACGTAACTCATATATGCACCCTTTCCTAGATTCTTGTGTTATAATTTGAATCTCTTCTCCTTCAAGCCCATTTTTTCTTTCTTCTTCCAAGGATTTTGCATCTCTATTCAGTATCTTAACTACTGATAAAAATAACCATCCTTTCTTATCATATCATCAAGAGTCTTAGAATCATCAAATTCTCTCTATTCATGGTAGGACTAAGGTATCCCACTGAGAAAGTGTTGATTTTTTACCTTTTAATAGTTAATATATGGAACATAGTGCAGTAATTCTAGAAATATATTAGTATAGTGTTCCATAGTCAGTTGTCCCAACTTCAATTTGTGGAACTCCCTAATATTCCCATCATAGTATCTTTTAGAAAAGTACTTCCTCCTAAAGTGTTTCTCAAATTGTTTCCAAGTGATATTATTCTCGCTAATTCAATTTATGTTCTTAAGGTATTCCAATCAAATGGAATCCCTTCTACTCATGTTGAATATAGCCCACTTGGGATTTCATGTTTCTTGAACAGTTGCTCACACATAAGTACCTACTTATTCCCAATATCTATTCCTTTACCTCTTTTCCTTTCTTGACTTTGTCATTGAAGGTAGGTGGTCTTACCTTCTTGAACTCTTCATGCATCATATTCTTTCAATTCTTTCTCTTCTTCTTCTTATGTGAGGAAAATTTGGAATTACTGCTTCATAGTTAATTTGAGCTAGTTTCCCTTCACTAGAAGAATCCATGGATGACATACCACTAGATGTACCTTATTTTTGTTTCTAGGTTTTCTTCTAGAAGTAGTTCCTCCTGTATTGCTAGTAATTAATCCATGCTTCTAGATTTGTGATGGGATCGATGAGATCTCCTCACTTTTAGTTGATCAATGAGATTATCATCCAAGGGTAAGATTCAACAAGTAACTTTTAGTAACCTTTCCAAATTTGTTGAATCCAATGGACTTTTTGTTTGTCAACTAAATTTAATGAGCTTTGTCTAAACATTATATGTTTTGGAGTTTTTGACTGGAATGTGAAAAACAATCGGTCAAAACTTGATTTTTATTATTTAAAATTGTTTTTTGACTGCATATATGGATTTAGCACCCTAAAAAACCCTTCGAGCACTCATATTGTGGAGAGTTCACAACTCAAACTTGTGATTCTATTTTTTGGACAAATTAGACCCAAAAATCTGCGAGGAAACTTTCCAAAACTTATAATATAGACTACGGTAATTTAATGTATCACCTTTAACACCTTTCCAAATTTTGATCGTCAATAATATTTAATGTGTTACCTTTACCCCATAATATTTCAGTTGTCAACGGTATTTGATATTTACCTATAAAATGGTTCCAAATCAAGGGATATCCATTGACTTTTCTGAAAAATCTAACATGTGTATCTTGGAAAAGTCTTACAAGTTCTCCAAACCCCAATGGAGTATATTTGCAATGAATCTAAGAGAATTTGCATTGCAACAAATCTATTGAAGAAATTTTCCAAATTAATAACAAGATTATTTGCATTGAGATCTAATGCTTGTAAATTGAGTACAAGTTCTGACCTATAATTCTCTTCTCCTTCACATATGATAAATTCATGAATGTAGATGATTGCATACATATATTCTCATATTCATAATGCATTGAAGAATATTTCTCTCCTTGAATGGGTTATTAGAAAAAATTATCACATTAACTTAGGTAAAACAAATTTCTTACTAGCATTTATTAACCCTAAAACTTATGTAGACATTGCTCAAAATTCATATGAACTTATATAATTGAAGCTTCAATTTAAATTCCTAGGAATAAGGAAACTTTGACATTCTTCATACTCCAGTAATTAAACTTTATTACCGAGAGTCATTTCCCATCATAATTTAAGCAATTTTTTGCACCAAAATATGTGCAAATAAGATATAAATAAGCAAATTTATCATGAGTTACTGCCCACTAAAACTTATGCATTTCTTAGCACATAGATAAGTAATAGTTATAAAGTAAAAATGAAAAATTACCAGATGTTACTTCCTACCAACATTTATTCACTTCTTTGCATAAACTTATGTAGCAGGAATATGTAATTAATTTCTCTACATCAAACTATTCCCAAAAAGATCTTGTAAGATTGGAAAAATATACATTAAATCAAACATAACCTTAGATTTGTGTGTGAATAAAAATAATAATATATGCCATAATCACCTGTGCAAATTTTCCCTATCATAAATTAAACATTACAACCTTCACTCTCCCCTAATAATAACCAAGTTTTCTGCCAAATTTACTAGGCCTTCATTACTTATAGTATCCTTGGGTATATAGTAGATACTTGGGAATGCATTAATATATATTTACTCTAGCTATGCACTTACATTTTTATGGATTTTAGAGAGATTTGTAGAAAGTGAGGCTTATTCCTCATACAAATTCAAAGGTCCATATCATACCACACCCATATCCTACCCTTATAACTATAGACATAGGGGGACAACTAAGTGACGAACCTAAACACCCTCAAATAACCTTACCATGTTTGTATGAAAGTTGAAGTTTAAAACATGTACCACATTCTAAATTTCATACAAAAAAAGCACACATTTTTTTATCTTTAATTTTACCAATAAAATTTTAGAAGAAAATGAATAATAATCATATGAATTAGAGGAAACACTTAGCTAAAATTTCAACCTACCAATGTTCTTCGAAATAAACCTTTTCCACCCAACCATAGGCTTATATGCACCAATTCTCTCTATAGCTACCCACCCCCTAGCTAGGCTAGGATACCACAAGGGGATATTATCAATTCAGAGAAAATTACAATGGGTGAAGGAAACTCTTGTTCACCAAAAAAATATAACATCAAAGAACTGCTCTGCTTGTTGAGTTGGGGGTCTACACAAATATTAGATGCCTCTCAGTTAGCCAACATAGAAATACAAAAATCCATTTACTTCTCTACAATCCCTTGGAAATTTATTTTCCCATTGCTTATCATACTAGCCCAACATGCATCAATTCATGATCCATGTTGCTCAGCTAAGTTCCATAGTTCTTTGTTGAAAAATGGGCATGAAAAAAAATAGAGAGCCCAAAATACACCAACAATGTTCCAATCCACAATTAGCACTCTTCTAGGCATATTTCGATGCCCAAAACTATGTATAAACACTCATAGAAATCCAACAATATTTCCAATTGGAAATGACATCTCTCTGCTCATGAGAATCACCACTCCAAGCACCCATGTGTCTTTGATCTCTTTGGATATTATCTAAATTTTTGGATGTTTGATTCACATTTTTTCCATATTTTTCCTCACCATTCATGGGCCAACCCTCAATTTTTTAGACAGATACTTCCCATGTTGTCTAATGAATTCTGAGAGTACTCCACAAGCACCACCCAGCCTCCATAAATGTGGCGCATGCTTTCTTTATTAACCGAGTTTATGAAGGGAACGAAATGAAATATAGGTTACTAACCAAAAACACAAAGATACAGTGAAACCTGACTTCAATTAAATAATGGAAAATGTTGAAAATTATATAAAATTAGAATGAAAGTAATGTAGCTCAAATGGTGGTAGCATATCTCTAAGAAGAGGCATTTTTATCATGAAGAATCAATAATAAAACCTTAAACATCCAAAAAGATAACCCTACAAGATGAAGCGCTAAAGGATTATGGGCCCCGAAGGGGTAAGTTGGAACATCAACCTCCCTGGTTTGTACATTTAGCATATGATGTTTGTTTGATGTGCACAATGTCTTGTTTGAAGGGTGTATCTAAGGAGTACAATTTCTCAGCCCGTTTCCCCAAAAAATGATGTTTAGGGCCTCAAAACAACTCTGGCAGTTTAGGACCTGAAAACTTCTAAAAATAGAACTACAAAAATAAGAAATTGTGCTACAAAATAGGAAATTGTGTTGTGAGCCAAGTGGAATAGGTGGATGGTCACTAATATCCACCTAGATCAATCCTCCCCCCTTGGGAAGAATTTGTCTTCATTGCATTGAGTTCTTCCATTAGATGGGGAAAGTTGTTCTGAAATTTGTCCCTGGTGAGCCACTTACCTTGGTGAAGGAGTTGGTCTTCTTTGACAACCGATATAGCTAAATACTTTATTATTGAGTGCTCTTAAGTTGTGTCTAAGATTTGATCAACTATGGTATGTTCAATGCAATATGGGTTGATCTTTAACAGTGTCATCTGCTCTGCGATTTTTAATGTGTCCAATAATGGTGGATAGTATGGTTGAAGGTGGTCAAAATTGAACACTAAGTGTAGGCCAGGGAAAGGGGGAATACTTAGTTTGAAAGCATTGTCCCCCACAACCTTGGTTATGGTGTAAGGTTCACAATGGAGTAGCCAAAGCTTTTGATGGGCCCCTACAAGGAATTCCTTCTACAAATGTAACCAAGCCTTGTGTCCCACCTGAAACTTATTTGGAACCTCGTGTTGATCATGCCATTGTTTGTACTTAGCATTGGCTTTTTACAAGATATCATGGACCTATTGGTAGATATGTTGAATTCATTCAATAATCTTGGTAGCTTTATCAGCTTCATATTGAACATGTGTAGATTCGTCCTATGTAGTTGCAAAGGGATGTGCGACATCGATGTGACCCAATGGTTGAAATCCCATGCCCACCTGAAATGGGTTGTGGCCAGTTGAGCCATGGAGAAATCTATTGTAGTTGTGTTTAATATAAGGAAGACTCTCATCCCATGTACATGGATGCTTATATTTGTACATGTGAAAAATGTGCATGATCACATTGTTTATGACCTTTGTCAAGCCATCAATATGGGGGTGGAAGGTAGTAGATTTGGTGAGCTAGGTGTCAAAAAATGACCAGATTTGTAACCAAAATGTTCTCAGGAACCTTCTATCCCGATCTTATATGATGGTTTGTGGGATCCAAAAATGTACTCATACTTGTTCGAAGAAAAGCTTGGCAGTGGCTTTCGGTGTGATACTCTTCTTGCAAGCAGTCAAAATGGCCATCTTAGAAAATATATTAATGACAACAAACACATATTCATTACCATACTTGGTAGTATAAATATCAGACATATAGTCCATCGAGATGGATTCCCAAGGTTGGCCAAGAGTAGGAAAAGGGGTGTACAGGCCTTGCCTCTTAATGGCTGGTTTCGCAATGTTGCAGGTGGTGTAGGACCCTATATACTTAAAAACATCCTATCAAAGTTTCGGCCAATAAAATTACTTATGTAGTACTACCACTATTTTCTCCACACCAAAGTTCCCTGCTACTCAATTTTAATGTGCCTCCTAGATCAACTTTGCACGCTCACTTGAAGGAATCATAAAGGTGTCTCAAGTAGCATAATAGTGCATCCTGGAGGTGGAAGTCTGGAAATTTTTTTCCCGCCATCAACATTTCGTATGTGGCAGAAAATTTTGAGTTGTTGTTGTATATATATGGCCAACCAAAGGTCTTGTGCCCACAAGAGTTGATAGCTTTGGTTAGTACAATAGGCAGGGTTCGATTGAGGAACTTTGCGACATGGTTGGTGTTACTCTTCTTATATTTGATGTTAAAATGAAATTTTTGCAGGTACGCGGACCATTTTTTATGGTGGTCATTATGTAACCTCCCTTATGTCTACATAAATTCAAGAGGCTTGTGATCGGTGTGTATGATCGTCTCCTTACCCAAAATATAGTGTTTCCATTGCCAGTAGGCTTGCACAATGGAATACATCTCCTTATCATAGGTGGCATGTCTCCAGACAGTATCAGAGGGTGTTTCACTATGATAGCCCACTAGATGTCTTTATTGAATGAGTACTATACAATAGCATAATTAGAGACATCTGTCTCGATCTCAAATGGTTGTTGTAGGTATGGAAAGGTGAGGACAGGTGCAAACCAAAGGCAATGTTTCAGCTTATCAAACACATTTTGTTGTGATTCATACCAAAAAAAATATTTTTCTCCTCTCTTCATTACTTGAATTAAAGTCCAATCGATATAAGAGAACCTTAGAATGAATCTTTGGTAGAAGTTATCAAGGCCCAAAAAGTTGTGAAGCTCTGTTAGAGTCATCAAGGTCAGCCAATCCTGAATGACTTGGATCTTGGCTAGATCCACATGCACTCCTTTCTCATCAATAATGTAGCCTAGGTATTTGACTTGGTCCATTCCAAAAGAGAATTTTTCCAAGTTATCACATGGCTTTTGTTATCGTAGAGTGTGGAGGACCTATTGAATATTCTTCAAGTGTTCTTCCCAACTCTTGTTGAAGATGAGGGTATCATCTAGATATACAACCATGAACAAGTTGGTAAAAGGGCACAAGATATCTTCCATCATCCTCATGAAATTTGTTGAGGAATTTTTCAGACCAAAATGCATGACCAACCATTCAAAAATACCCTCCTTGGACTTGAATGCAGTATTCCGCACATCAATTGGTTCTGTTGGGACTTGGTGGTAGTCATACTTAGCCCCCTTTAGCTAGTCAAGAACGTTGTCAATCGGAGGAATTGGGTACCAATTCATGACAGTGATTTTGTTCAAGGCCTGATAATCAATGCAAACTCACCAAGTCCCATGTTTCTTCTGCACAAGTATAATTGGGCTTCTACAAGGTGAGTACCTTGGTCAAATGTGCCACTTTTGGATTAGCTCTTGAATTTGTTGCTTGATTTCCTTATTCTCTAGGAGAGAGTGATGGTATATTGGCCCACTAGGTAGTGGTGCACTAGGGGTCAGGTTAAATGAATTCTTGACTTGACAGCGCAAAGGTACCCCCGAGGGTGAGGAGAAGATGTCATGTGTGGAGGCCATCTATGTGGCCACAATCTTCCCATTGTTTTGAGAGTGAACCAAGAGGAAGACGAATCTCAGCCCGAGACATGATCTTACTACATTTCTTAGCAGAGATCAAAGAAACGGTAGTCGGTGAAGCTACCTCTAGCATTTGTATAGTTGTATACCCAAAGTAATAATAACACTATGAGGTCTAGACTCATACACAACATGTCGCTTCCAAAAATATGGTTGGCCTAACAGAACATCACAAAATTCAAGGGGAGAAACATCACACAATACCTCATCCATGAAAGGATTGATGTTGTAGGGTAGACAAAAATGTTGGCTGACGTGAAGATCTTACCCTTGGTGGAGCCACCCATTGTTGTATGGTTGTGAGTGTGGCATTGTTGACAAGCCCAACTGCTTAACAACCTTTGCTAAGGTGGGGTTGTTTTGACTCCTGTTATTGATAATGAAATATAGTGGAGTACCCTCCACCCACATTTGTGAGTGGAAGAGGCGTTCACCTTCCATTGAATCTTTAGACTCGCTTTGTTGGACCTTGGCGAGGAAAATAGTGGCATTAGATTTCGCATCAATGATATTTTTTCCCTTTTCTGGGTCTAGTTCAAAATTTGGAACCTACATCTAATTTTGAAGCTTTTAGCTTGGCCACCAGTGACTACTTTATGTGGCATTCATTGGTGTTATGAGTGGGGCTCTTATGGAACTCACACCACTTTCTCACGTATTTCTTCGTCTTCTAAGTACCATTATTTTTTTACAACTTCAACAGGTTGTCTTGGAGTGGTCTGTACTAGATTTATCCTTTGGTCTATGGTTTGGGGATGCCCTTACCCTACTTCTATTGTGAAGGGTTCGCAGATCCAAAGTCAAACTTCTTCTATTTATTTATTTTCTCAATTTTGATAGCATATCGATATGTTACACCAAGCAAGGAGATGTCTAGGAATCCCATTTCTGTATGGATTTACCCACGCAAATGTTCATGGTACTTGAGCACTAGATATCGCTCAAATTCTTTAATACTCAGCTTGGTGTGCCAGGTATGAAATATATCTGTGAACTCAAGCACTGCTTGGTCCCTTCCTTGTCACAGTGTGTTCCATTTCATGTATTGGTCTTCATAGTTTCCAACAGGGTAATATTGCTCCTTAACAGCATCTCTAAAAGAGAACCAAGTGGGTGTGACTGCAAATAGTGGGGATTCCTTTATGACCCTTTACTCATAGTAAATTTACCACCAATCCTTGGCATGGGGAGTGGCCTTAAGGAGTGCAAACATAATATTTTATTTGTTAGAAAATTTACGGACCGAAAAATACCCTTCTAGCATATTTAATCATTTGTCTAAAGCATCTGCATCTATCTAACCTTCAAATATAGGAATATCAAAATTAACATGTACCTTAAAACTGGTGGCACCTCCAAAGTGGTCACTTAATGATGTGTTTCCTATAGGCATTTGTTGAAGGATCTGGAAAAAATTATCCATAGGACCTCCTACTCCCTGATCTTTATTTTCTTCTTCCATCGGAAGCCATCAAGGTTGGTGATGATGATCTTGTAAGGCTTAAGTAGTTTGAGTCCCAACTCCTTATACCTCGGCCTTGTTGGGACATGCACATAAAAACAGAGAAAGAGCAGACCACTCTGATAGCACTAATCCAAGTTTTTGAAGGGAACTAAATGAAATAAAAATTACTAACCAAAAATATAGAGATACAATGAAATTTGACTTCAATTACATAATGGAAAATGTTGAAAACTATATACAAGTAGAATAAAAGAAAACTACCTTGAATAGTGGTAGCTTATCTCTGAGAAGAGATGTCACAGCTACGTGCCTTCCTGAACTATATTACAATGAGGATCTGAGGCATTTTTATCATGGTGAATCAATGAGAAAACCCTAAACATCCAAAAAAACCTAACCCTAGTAGATGAAGTGCCAAAGGCTTATGGGCCTTGATGGGCTAAGTTGGAATGTCAACTTAACGAGGTCATAACTTTGTCATATGAACTTTGTTTGGTGCTCGTGATATCTCGTTGGAAAGGTCTATCCGAGGAGTACAAATTATAGTTTCCCAAAAACACTCATTCAGGTCTCAAAGCGGCTCCAGAAGTTCAAGACCTGAAAACTTCTGAAAATAGAAAACTGCCAAAAAAGGAAACTATGCTGCAAAATATGAAACTATGCTACAAAATACGACACTGTGTTGTGAACTAGGAGGAATAAGTGGGTAGCCACCGCTATCCACCTAGATCAATTTAGTAACCCATGGCTTCATTCAATGAATTTTTGGATGGTGGAAAAACAAGGTAATAAAATTTCGAATTCAAATTTTGGCATAGACCACTAAGGATTTTCTAGCAATAGCAAGAAAGGTTAATTTCCTATAACTCCCCCACTAATTCCCATTCTTGGTATTATAGTTTGTATCATTTCCACATTCTTAATTGGTTGATCAACATTTTTAGCTATCAAAGAAATATTTTCATATGCATCATTTTTAAATTTTTCAACATAGTCTATCTCCACGATGAAATTTAAACATCACTATAAGCGATAATGACATAATTATTTACAATAATCTTGGGGTTTAAAATGGGGTTGTTATAGGATGGACCTATCACTAGAGAAATTTTGAAGTCAAAAATAAGCCTCAAAATAAAAATATACAACAAAATAAACTTTATAAGAACCAATAGGATTCAATATGATGATGTCAACCATGGAAGATGATTCACCATTTTTCGAGTTACAAAAAAAAAAACACTACTTTTTCAATTCGTATTTTCAACTTAATTCCCGATGATTTTACTCAAGTTTTGAGCGAGAGCACTCGTTGGATGTGGAATTTAATTTTGCATCCAAGGAGTATCCATATTGCATACTTTTGATGGACCCTAATACACGAAAAATGTGAAATACATGAAAAAATTTTATTACAATCACGTTTTTCATGTAGTAGGATCCATTGAAAGTATGCGACATGGCTACTCTTTGGATGCATCAAATGAGTGATCCCAATCAAAATTTGAGTAAAATCATAGGGAGATAAGTTGAAAATACAAGTTGAAAAAGTAGTTTTTTTCTTTCTTCCCTCCAAAACTTGATGACTTAATCTAATATTATTTTATTATTTCCACTATTATTTTATAATATTCCTTAGGAAGCCGATTTTAGACCTTAAAATTTCTCTAATGGTTAGTAGCTTGATTTATACGTCACATTCATTATGTTTCATTTATTAATGAATCTTTTAAGAAAACCTAGATATATTTTATAAAAAACCAAGGATGTCATGTCTTTAGTAGTTTCCAACATTTCAAAGTTCATTTGGAGAACTAAACTAGTAAGAAGATTAAGGTGCTAAGATCACATAATGCAAATAGTACACCACCAAGGAGTTTGATTTATTTTGTATGGTTATGGGGATTAAGAGGAAGTTGATAGTTCCCTACAACCCATAACATACAAGGGTTGTAGAGAGGAAGGCCATGTTCATCATAAAGACAACAAAGAATATGGTTCATGATCTAGATCTACCCACGGGAAAAAGCATGTTTTACAATTGTCTACATTTTGAATAAATGTCCTCATGGAATCTTGAAGGACAAGACACTAAAAGAAACTTTTATTGATATGAAACCATGGGTGCCTTGCTTTCATGTTTTGTATTGTCCTACATATACATGTCACTAACAAGAAGAGATTTAAGCTTGAACATTCTAACTTAACGGGAATATATTTTGGTTATAGTGAAATGTGAGTCATCCAAGGCTTCCAAAGTCACATTCTATCATAGTATAAGATATTAATGAGTCGAGATGTGAAGCATGAGGAAGATGCTTGGTTCTCTAAATTTCAAAAAAATAATGAGGAGCTTAAAGGAAAAAAGCTTCATGTCCAAAATCTTGATTAGTAGTTTCAAAAATATTTGATTAAAATCAATAAATTTCTAGTGCAAGGACAATTTTTGTTTTACCATCCAATCAAGAGTGGAAGCCTAGATGGCTCATATATTATAGGATGCATAGCCACAATGAGGATCTCTAATGTATTGTTTTCAAATAAGACAAGAAGTTTCATAATTATGTTTCTCTAATGTCTTCCATCACTAGTGTGGATTATTATAGTTTTGAGGAGGAAAACATTGAGCGGGGTTGATAGAATGCCATGAGAGAGGAGTATAACTCAACACTAAAGAAAAATGTCTATGATATTCTGTCAAGACTAAAGGTTAATTTAGTGACTGATTTCACAAATTGTACAAAATAAGGCATGTCATTGATGGTAGAAAAGAGTAACACAGTAGGCTCATAGCAAGAAGAGCCTCACAAAGAGGAGTTGACTATGAGGAGACCTTTTCTTCAATTGTTAGTGATGCTCCTAAGAATTAATATGTCTCTTGCAATAATTTTTGGATGATATTTATAACATATGGATGTAAATGCTATTTTTCTTAATGCCTAGAATACATTAACCAATCGATAGGTTTTAAGGTAAATGGGAAAAAATACTCATGTATACATGTTGAAGAATACCCTTTATGCATTGAAGCAAGCACCACATACACAGTACTCTAGAATTGATTAATACATACTTAAATTGGGCTCCACCAAGATTGGTACATATCTCATTTTTTTGTATTTATTTGGCATATCTAATATACCTTTATTGGTTATGTGCGTAGATGATTTGATACATCAAGTAATTCTAAAAAGCTCATTGCATGGTGCAAGACAAATTTAGCACACAAGTTTAAGATGAAATATGTCATCCTCATTTATTATTTTCTAAATCTAGAGACTTGGAAAGGTATAGGTGAGGTCTTCCTTGGACAAGGATAGTACACAATAGAGATTCTAAAGAGATTTCAAATGATGGATTGCAAACATTTTTCCACTCCTATCATTCCAAATCTAAAGTTTTTGTTGTTGATATAAAATCATATTCGGGTAGATTCATCTTCTTTTTTCCATAAGAAAAATATGTAATTTCTAATAATATTAACAAAAATTACATGTTGTAAACACACATGTTGTGTGTATGCAATTTAGTCGAACCATCATATCCATAAAAAAAATAAGTTCTATCCGACATATCAACGGTCCCCCATATCATCCATGCAAATATTGAGAAATCTAGGGCATCAAGTATTAGGGGATTTCTCTTCAATTAGTAACTGCTTGTGAGTGATTTTTACAACTTTAGATTAGGATCTTCTTTACTTAAATTATTAATGTTCTTCTTCATCAAACAACTACTAATGCATGAACATAAATAGATAGGAAACACAGAATGTAGGCTATGAGCCAGTGCCAAAACCTCTCACTCTTTGAGAGGAAAACCCACACAAATTCTTCTTATAGAGATTCCAATTGACGAATACCAAGACCAAGACCAAGACCCTTGACCTATTTTCCACTCCAAGACCAAGACACAAGTTCTCTTGAAATTCAACCTTCTTAGCATCAAGAGCTTGTCACCACCGAGATCTTATCAATGTCTTGACACCAAGATCTCCTTTACTGCAAGACCTCGTCGCTATCATATTACCGAGACCTTACTTTGATATAGCACTGAGACAATGAGGGGATGTCACTGTGGTATCACCGAAACTTTGTCTACCTTCTTTGTTCCAATCCACACTGTAATCTCTGTAATTCCACCGAGATTTTGTGTACCCTTATCTGAGCTTATTTCCTAAATTGATATCGAACTTGTCACTGCATTTGTCCACTCGAATTTCAAAGAGTTATTTGAACTTGTTGACTTTATTTGTCACTACAACTGTGATCCAAATTATATAGGTAAACCAAACTCCTTGACTTCACCGAACTGTGTTTTTTGTTAGGGCACTGAAACTTCCTCTCTGAAATAGTCATATGAATCTCAGAGCTTATTTGAGCTTATGATTCTTTGGAATAGGTTGAGATCCCTATATATAGTAGTTTGACTGTCATAAATAAGTCGACACGAAACATCTAAACAATTGTGTCTCTATTTGGGTGAGCCGACATGAGTCTTCTACTTCATCTTGAGGCTAACTTGAAGAGGAGAACTTGTGCTTGTCTTTGGAGGGCTTCTAGACAATTCTATAGACTCATATACATTTGTAATATGCCCAAGAAGGGTTCTTCATACATGACATTGACTCTTTTTTACTTTAATGACAAATCCTAAAGGCTCTCAATGGGAGCCATCTAAAAATAAAATCTCTTGCTCATGAAACCCATGAAGCAAGCATTACAATAATAATTTTATTTTTCTTCTTTTCATCATTTACAAAAATCACAATTACATGTCATTATGAAGACCGAACCTAGTTACACTTTTCAACACTCCCTCTTAACTAGGGAGGTATTCATAATGGTACTTGGTCATTCTCAATCTGAAGAATTTATCATAAGAAGAATCGGATTGGTAACCCATCTATATAACATCATATCAACCATCATTGTCACATAGCAAGGCCTTGACTAACATCTCTATCTCTCCACAATATCTTAGCTCAATGCTGGCGATACCAATGATTTATAGACACCCTTATCATTGTCTCTCCTGGAACATACCCCACCCAAGTTCTCAAGGTGTGTTCCATCAGGACTATTCTTATCTTGGATTCCCAATCCTCAAATAATATCGGTCCTCTACGACTACTCTTACCTTGGATGTCATATCTCATCCTCAAAGAGCATCCAACGTCAGATGTTTACCCAATCCTCCATTTTGTCTTCCCAAGTGAAGATTAGAATGATGTGTCTATATCTCCCTCTCAATTAGGGAGGACATATCTATTCCAATAAAGGAATGTACTCATTCTTATGGAAGGAATGTACCTAATATCCCTCTTGGGTTAGGAATTTCCAAGCTTCTTCCAAGTAAGAAACTCGTTTCCAGGCTCCCTCTTAATTAGGGACCTACAGCAGCTCCTCCAATGGAGATGATGGGACAATCAGTTGCTTGAAGAACTCCTTCCTTCAGTGTTATGAATTTATTCTTTTTCATGGAGTCTTCATCTTTGGGGACTTCTTCATAGGGCATAGACCATCGATCACTTTCATCCATGATTCATTCATGTCATCATTCCTTTCATCAGAAAGCGATCCATCAATCTACATCTGGCCTTGCTTCATGTCATGTTGCCTTCTTCATACTATCTTCTTCGGAAGGATCTTACATCTTTCTACATGGTCCTCTGGGAAGACATCCACAATTCTTCCTTTGGCAATCCTGCATAAGCCCATCAATATATTTGTCCAAGAATAAGAAATTAACACTTAAATCAAAATTAGCTTTGTGATCGTATTTCATCATTACATCTTCCAGTTTGCATCAGCATCCTACATACATGTTGACATATCTCCCAAATATATATATTCTCAAGGGTCTCCATCTTTTTCAGAGTTCCATCAGAGTCTTCATATCTTTCTGAGAGATTTCCTAGTCAAATCTTCTAGTCCTCAGATGTTGATTTCCTTTTCCATGGTTGCATAGTCCATGATCTCTTCCTTCCTTTCTTCACATATTTCATTCCTAGGAAGTTCCAATCAAAGTTCCTTCTAATTACTGTCAACAACCTCATTTTCATATGAGGACATATTCTATTGATTTCATCTAGTGTGACCCATGCCTTCCAGCATCCTTTCATAGGAGGAGATTCCTTTCATTTGATCATGCTTCTCAAGATAGAGCAATGATCCATGTTACCTGCAACCATACGACATGACTTTATAATATCAAATAGAAACATACATACTTCTTTTACCTTTAGGTCATATAGGCTTCTTTCAGCAACTTCCATTGTTGAAAAGAGCTTCAACCCCTTGATCTACTTCATCTCTTATGTCATCATACCATCATCCCATGAATTCCACAAGTTGGAGTTCCTGATGAAACAATTGCTTCCTCTCTAGATTGTTGAACCTTTCGATGAAGACTCCATCAGAGAATCTTGAGGATCTTCTATATCCCTATCCAACAGATGTTACCTTTTCATGTATGATGAGCCTTGTCCTTGATGGCTTCTTCCTTTCCTTAAGTTTCCAATGAGGTTCCCAAGAGCTATATCATTCATATTTGACTGCCATATATTTTGTTCCAATTGTCCTTCATGTTTCCCTATAGTGATGTCACGAGCTCTTGCTTCTAATTCTTTTCCTCTTTCTTGGACTTCCTTCTTTTCAACTTCCTCCATTTCTTCGGTGAAATGGGCTTCTTCTCTATCTTTCTTGATATTTCCCTTCTCAAACTTAGGACAATTTTTCTTGTAATGCTCATAGCATTGTATCTTAGCTATGTTCTTCTTTCTTTCTAAAATTGTTTGAGCACTTTTTCCCTCAACTTGTCTTCTTCTATCTTACATAGAAACCACAAGTTGTTGAATGGAATAGCTTTCATATCCTCACAAGCAGTTGTTACCTTGTTCATTAGTTAATGCATTTAGAACAAAATAGATAATTTCCTTATCTGAAATCATCTCTCCCAGATCTTGCAGTTGAGATCTTATGAGGATAACCCTTTATCCTTTGATACCTTCAATTTGTGTAGATTAGATCTAAGTGATATGACCTTCTTTATCGCATCTTCAGAGAATAGTTCTACCAACTTATCATATATCTCTTGTGATGTCTCCAATCCTGCTACAAGGGAATCCTTGATAGATTCCATAAGAATCTCTTTATCCTTTGCATCCTTTTCCATGTATTCAGATAGTTCTTTACCTTCGGATGCTTTGGAGACTTTTCTAATGACTTCATTTTTCTTCGAGGACTATTTCTATCCTCCTTTTCTTTGCAAGCAAGTTTGATGACCCAACTAGCTTATAGATCTCCTTGCAAAACGAAGTCATTTTATCAGATTTAGATTGTAGAATAAAATATAGTTACTTGTCAAGTGAAGATAAAATCTTCAACTTGATACCTTTGTTGATGATGATTGATGAAGATGTTTTGTCGCTCCTTGGATGATCTTCTTTAAGAATAAGGAGGTCATTGCTTCAATGAGGGGGAGACTACCTTGGAACCTTTTGAAGATGATGAAAATGCCTTTAGCCTTCTTTGGATAACTATCCTTCAAGATACTTCGACTTCTTCAGTGGTGAATGAGTGCAGATCAGAAATGCTTCTAGGGTTTTGACTTTCTCCAAGATGATGTGATCTTAGTCCTAGAAATTCTTCTCTTGGATGTCTATACTTTGGGCTACCTTGCATTATGTATCTCTTCAACTTGATGAAGGTCTTTGTGATCTTTTAATGATGATTTAAAGGATCCCAAAACTTTTACTGGTGTAGACTTCTTCTTCGATCTAGGGTTTGATACTTCGATGTAGATCTCAACTTCACTTTGATATCCTTCAACTTGCTTTGATGTATTTCTTGACACTCAATTGTTGAGTGTCTCTTTGATTAGATTCCCTTTTTCTTGACTTGTTCACCTTAGCTCTGATACCATGTTGAGAAATATAGGGCATCAAGTATTAGGCTATTTCTCTTCAATTAGTAATTGCTTGAGAGTGCTTTTTGCAACTTTTGATTAGGATATTCTTTACTTAAGTTATTATTATTCTTCTTCATCAAACAGTTATCAATGCATGAATATAAATATACAAGAGACACATAACGTAGGCATGATCCAGTGCCAAAACCTCTCACTCTTTGAGAGGAAAACCCGCACAAATTCTTCTTATAGAGATTCCAATTGACGAATACCAAAACCAAGACCCTTGACCTATTTGCCACTCCAAGACCAAGACACAATTTCTCTTGACATTCAACCTTCTTCTTGACTCTTCTTTCACTTCGACCTTCTTAGCATCGATACATTGTCACCACCGAGATCTTATCGATGTCTTTACACCGAGATCTCCTTTACTATGAGACCTCCTCATTGTCATATTACTGAGACCTTACTTTGATATAGCACCGAGACAATGAGGGGATTTCACAGTTGTATCACTGAAACTTTGTCTACCTTCTCTGCTCCAATCCGCACTATAATCTCTGCAATTACACCGAGATTATGTGTACCCTTACCCAAGCTTCTTTCCTAAATTGATATCGAACTTGTCACTGCACTTCTCCCCCTGAATTTCAGAGAGTTATTCAAACTTGTTGACTTTACTTGTCATTGCAAACTTGATATGAATTACAGAGGTAAACCAAACTCCTTTTCTTCACCGAATTGTGTTTTTCTATTAGGGCATCGAAAATTCCTCTTTGAAATAGTCATCTGAATCTCAAAGTTGATCCAAACTTATGATTCTGTGAAATAGGCTGAGGTCCCTATATATAGTAGTATTTATGTCATAAATAAGCTGACATGAAACATATGAACAGTTGTGTCTCTATTTGGGTGAGCCGACATGAGTCTTCTACTTCATCTTTAGGCTGACTTGAAGAGGAGAACTTGTGCTTGTCTTTGGAGGGTTTCTAGACAATTCTATAGACTCATATACATTTGTAATATGTCGAAGAAGGGTTCTTCATACATGACATTGACTCTTTTTTACCTTAATGACAAATCCTAAAGGCTCTCAATAGGATCCATCTAAAAATAAAATATCTTGCTCATGAAACCTCATGAAGCAAGCATTACAATAATAATTTTATTTTTCTCCTTTTCATCATTTACAAAAATCACAATTACATGTCATTATGAAGACCGAACCCATTTACACTTTTCAATAACAAATTCATTACATATGCATTGTTTGTAAACAAAATATATATTATTTTGTCCCCATAGTTTTGTATGTCAAGCATTCAGCCATAATAAAATAAACAAGAAAAAAAAATGTGATAAACTTAAGGCCACAATATTGCGATCAATCATCCCTTGTGGGAAGGAGAATCTACCACAGTGACTAGCTGAAATTTGTTGTCGTGGAAATGCCATTGCGGACCTTCGTGACTTGCCAAAAAAAAATCCAAGGAGAGTCCCACCTTGGATGGACCATCTACGCATTTATTTAATTCCCTGTATATATATTGACATGTGCACTGTGAGAGAAAACTTTTTAAACTCAGAGAATTAATCAAAATAGGTTGTAAAAGAAAATTCTAACAAGTTTGTGTGTCATTCGTCCAATTTACCACAACTTTGAATCACCAAATATTTATAAGTGTGATACACCATGATCTATGGCAAAGGCAAGAAGGTTATGACAGGCAAGGATTTCGACAAGGTTATTAGTTCCCATACCCAGACCAATGGAAATATGAAAGGAATGATCAAAGGATAATAAGTGAAGGATGAAACTTGCCCCATTGTTCACACCCAAATCAGTGGAGTTGTTGTCGAAGAAAGCCCAAGGGTATGATTTATCTGGGATTAAATCCTAAAGAAAACGAGTTCCACGGGTGTCTTTTTCTTAAAGGAAATGGATGAGAATCTCCATCGCTTCAGCTACAACATGGCGAGGGATGGAAATGCAGTCTTGGAATATTGCATAATTGTGATACATCCAAATACCCCAGAAAATGATTAATTGAAGTGCCTTGAAATTGCGGGAAGACGAGAGGGAGATACATAGATTCCAAGCCAAATCTATTGAAGGGCCCCTCCATATGACCACTTCTAATTCATTCAATCTACAATGATCCCATATTGATTGAAAAAAGTGCAACTCGAAAATATGTGTTTAATCGATTCCCCTACATTCTGGTAGAGGACACACCATTGCAAATATTTTTTGTAAATTATCCCAAGTAGGGACCTTGCCATTCATAATGCGTCGTATTAAGATCTTTGCCTTGGGAGGGCATTTATATTTCCACACAAGAGGCCACCACCACTTGGAATCTTATGGCTGGTGAGTAGCCGAGATAAATATATACACATATTTCGGAGAGTAGACTCCACACTTGGCACCGGACTAGATGAGTTCATGGTCTCTATCTATAATTCTAATGTGTCCAAAGTGAAATGCATTAATGAATATTTTCCATTTCCTAATATATAAATTTGGTATGCCAAGGTCCGTCACAAATTTCCACCCTTGAAACCATACAGTTCCAGCGGTGTGATCTATGATGTGATCAAGTTTAGTGATCCCTCGGTCCAGAAGAGAGTCTAATAATGGCAAGGGAAGAAGATGATCCTGTTGAGACCCAGGCCAAGGGTCCATACCCAAATGAACCCAAATTGGCAAACACTCGATCCAACTCTCCAAACAAATCCACTACAAAGGTTTCAAAGGTATTCAAAATATCTCTCCAAAAGATAGATATATTTTGGCAAGGTTTATCCACATGTCTAATCCAGTCCTCCAATGAAATCGAAGAGATATATTTTTCAATGACAACCTTTGTCCACAAATAAGCATCCTAGTGGCCTTCCCAAATAAACTTAGAATACTTTTAGGACCTCCACTCACAACGCTCACCATTGCAAAAAATGAGAATATAATCCACAAATTGGAGATGGGAGATGGCCAGAGCACGAGAAACCAAACATCCATGGAAGGAGCCATTGGATTTTGCCTCTTCTAGAAGATGAATGAGCCCTTCCACAACCATAAGAAATAAAAGTGGTGATAGAGGGAATCCCTAACGGAGGCCCCTCTGAGCATGGAAGAAAGGAGATGTCGCACCATTAGCACAACAAAGGAGACAGCTTGTATACAGCTCATAACCTAGGTGATGAACTCAAGGCTGAAGCCCGCATGAGTTAGTAAGAGACAAAGGAAAATCCAGCTTACTCGATTGTAGGGCTTTGACAAGATGAATTTGAAGATATCCCCTTTTAATTGCAGTGTCTTGAGACTAGGCAAGCTTTCCTAAGCCACCCCAATTGCTTTGTGGATCTGTCTTCCCTTCAGGAACCCAAATTGTTCTGTAGAGACTAAGGCGAAAAAGATAGGCTTGATGTGCAATGAAATCACTTTAGAGATCACTTTGTATACAACATTACAAAGTGAAATAGGCCTGAAATAATCAAAGGAATGAATGAAGACCACCTTGGGGATCAAGGTAATAAAATTTGAATTTAATGTTGGGATAACATGTTGATCCCTTCTTGATTCCTCCACTACCTCCAATAAGTCTTTTCCCAAAATTTCATAAAGACCTAGAAAAAATTCAATGCCCAATCCGTCCGACCCAGGGCTCTTGTCCTTTTGAAAACTTTGAAGGATCAATTTAAGCTCATCCTCTGAAACTTCCGCCATAAGGTCCAAATTGTCTTCCTCCTTTAGGAAACAAGGGAATGGGAGATCTAATCGGATAATCTTGGAAATAGTAACCTCTTCCTGAGCACGAAATAGATTTTTGAAATGATTGACACCCAGAGTAGTCAATTCTAGAAATGAGGACACATCTCTTTAGGCTTGATCTTGCAAATACCAAATAGTGTTCACCATCTTGTGGCCTTTGGAAAAAGCATGAAAATTTTTGGAATTATTATCACCACATTTTAACCAAAGAGCCCTGCTCTTCAAATGCCACTTAGCCTCCCAAAGTTCCAAGATGGACTTTTTCCTTTTCTCTAAAAGAAATAAAAGATATCTTGATTCAATAGTAGCAAACCCATCATCCTCACCAAAGAAAAATAGTCAAATTTGTTCTTCGATGTTCTTAAGTTCCACAGCTTTAGCTTGCTTCTTGGCAGATGCTCATCCTGTGGTTTTTTTCTTAATTTTCTTAAGGTTCTTCACAAAATGTTTACCGAAGAATGACCATGAAGAGGAGTAAAGTGATCCCACTGCGTCGTGACCATTTCAATAAATGATACATCCATCAACCAATATGAATTTAATTTGAAAGGGTTAGTAGGTTTGCAAGCATCGCCCTTTAATTCCAAAAAAAATGGAGAGTGATATGATATACCACCTACACCAATCCACTATTTCATGCTTTGGAACTTCCCATGATTCCTTTAGCAATGAGGAACCGGTCTAATCGTTTAGTGATTTGATCTAGTCCCGTTCTCTTATTTCGCCATGTAGATCGAATTTTGAGGGGGTTGATATCAATCAAGGAATGGGAAACTCAGAAGTCGCGAAAGAAATTAGCCAGAGGGTTAGAATTAGCACAGTCACCCATGATTCAAAGGCACCCAACAAGACGTTGAAATTTCCAGCAATAATGAGATTGGGTGAATTGACAAAGAAGTTATTGAAGAAAGACTCCCAAAAGCACAATGATGAAGGGAAGGAGCATAAGCATTGAGCAAAGTGAAAGTATATGAAAGTTCTTCAAAGAATAGCCGCACCCCAAGCCCTGTCGAAGTGCTCCATGAACTAATAAGATTGAAAGATCGATTGATCCAGCCCACCACTAAAACTCTAGAATAGCCTATAGCATCAGTACTTTGGAATTTCCAACCCGAGAGAAGTTTCCCCAAACACTGAAAAATAGTGAGGCCCTGACCTAGGGTCTCTTGAAGAAGAATAATTCCTGAAGATTCAGAGTTTATAAGTTATTTTAGAGCGAGTCTTTTGGGAAGGCTCACCAATCCCCTACACTTAAAGGAGAGAATATTCATAAAGGAACAGTGAAAGGGGTTGCAACTGCTCTAAGAACCCTAGCGATTGAAGCTTGACGGTCTATTGCCATATCGACCTTGGCACGCTCCTTTGCTAAGGTGATGTTGGACTTTCAACCTCGACCCGAGACCTTGGACATGAATGTTGAATTTTCCCTAATCCAAGGTCAAAAGGTTTTTGAAAACGGCCATTTGAACGAGGCCAAAGGTTATAAGAAGAGAATTCATCTCCTGAAAGGTAAGAAAGGGAATGGGTCAAGGATGTGATAGGAGAAGAGAGATCGCATTGAGAGATCGATAAAGAGAATAGGTTTGGGACAAAAGGGAGGTTAAGTAGGACGAACGGGGGAAATTAGGCGCAGAGCATTCATTAACATTAACCACAGATTCAACATTGCATACATTTGAAATTCCAAAGGAAGGAGAGTGAGCGATACCCAAAATAGGAGGCTCCTGCGAGGCTGCTGAAACATCATCCACTGCGATAGGATCAAGGACGGGAGTTGCATTAGTAGAAATTAATTCCTTTGTGCATCAAAGAGGAACACACAAGTCTCCACTTGTATATGGGGGACCGTTAGAAAGGCCAACATCCTCCCAAAATAGGTTATCTTCATACACGTAAATCAATTGTGCCATAGGAAATTTTTAGCAAAATGACCATATCATTGGCAACATCAATAATGAAATGGTACACCTTCGTAATCCAGTTCTTAATCCAGTTCTTGGATATTCCCTTCACCATCCCCCAATTCCATTTCCTATGGGAAACCCTCCCTCAATTCCACCAACACTAGCACATGATCCACGATAGAATCCCAGATGTGAGGTACGATGTGTCATGTACCAAATAACTCCCAATGCAATTGCCCAAATCTCGAAACACCTCATATGCTCAGTATTCCAAAGGGAGACCTGGAAAACGAACCCATATCAGCACGACATCAGACCTCTCCTTCTTGGCATCAAACACAGGGGACCAGAATTTGAAAATTACAGGAGATGATTCGATATGCCAAAAATGATCTGTCATAGCACGAGCATCTGCCACATTAGCAAACTTAAGATGAATTCAACCTTCTGAAGGATTTCCACCTCGAGAGAAGACTGAAAAAACTGAGCAATGTCTTGTGAAACCCACAGATGTAGGGTTTGTATAGAGAAACACTGACCTTGAACCCGACCTACAAGGGAGGTCTCAGCCGAAACCTCAGCCCTCTCCATTCAGACATCACCACCAAGAACCAGAGTTGCATGAGACCGAGACTTCTGACGAATACACTGCATCTTCTTATTTTCGGACTTCACAAAATTTGAAATCTTGCTCGGCCTTATCCCGGAACAGGGTTTCATTGGAAAACCCTAAGAGAGTGCTAACAGAATTCTGCTGACAAGGGACTGAGAGGAAAAATGTTGAGAGTGACTTGGGATAAAGGGATTAAGAGGCTAGAGATGATTAACATCTGGTGATGTAATACTGGTCTGACTAGAGAAAACCAACCAAGAACCCCATTGAAATCCAAATCAAAACCAAAACCAAAACCCCCAAAAACCCTTGAACTTGGACCGATAAATTGTTAGTTGTTTAGGAGGAGATCTGTATTGGTTATTGGTCGGGATGGTCCCGAGCCCCAGACTACCACTATTGAGTCAAGGCTCCAACCCTAAGAAAACTGACTAGTGTCCAAACCCAGACCAAGGACCAGCACCGATGAGGACAGTTCAGGCGTCGTGGGGATGTGGATGGAGTCACGAGCCATGGAAAAAACTGGAGGCACAGAAGATCGACAGGGAGAGGGGAACAGTAGGGATCCAGATCGGACAGGACAATAAGCCAAGCGTCTAAAAGACGTCACGAAAAATCCCATTTAATGGAGAAATTTTAGGCTTGTAATCTACAAGCTCCACCTCATCCATATAAACAAAGGAAAGAACACGAGCATTTTGACAAAATCCAGGTCATGTGTACACACCCGCACCGAAGTGACAGAGCTATAAAAAAAAACAAAACATGAAATTTTACAAGAGATTCACATACTCGAAAGGCGAGAATGTAAACCCAAAAAAATTATCCCCCAGTGCGTTGAAACAGAGAGAACCAGGGGCAAAGTAACCATAGTTACGATCCCAGCGTCTCCCTCATAAATTCGTTGGTAGATTTTCTATATAAAGACAATTGATTAGTTCCCTTATGTATATGGTTAATACTATACCTGATATTTATTTTGTAGTCAACACTTTAAGATAATGTATGGTTGAGCCCAAGCAAATTCATTAGGTTCTTACAAAACATGTGCTCTCATATTTGAATTGCATATATCATTATGGTCTGAGGTACAAGGGAGATGGTAGTTGAATTTAAATTTTTTTGTTAATTCAGATTGGGAAAAAGATGCAAGTGCTAGAAAGATCACTTCAGATTTTTGGTTCAACATGGGTTTAGCATGATATCTTGGTTCATAGAGAGGCAAGTGGAAATCACACTTATTTCAACAAAGACAAAGCAAATAGTAGCCAACTCTACTAGTACTACTTCTCAAGTTCATATCAAATTTTACCAATCATAGCACATTGTGGTTCACAATAACAATGAATGTTTTAATATCAGACTCTTCAAAAATCTAGTATTTTATGATCATTTTATGCACATAAACATCTAGAGTCATTTCCTCAAAGACATATCTTCTAAGGAGCCATTATTCTTGAGTATGTTCCTTTCAAATTCAAAAGGAGAAGTTTGAGATGTTGAGGGAGAGATGGAGCTTGGTGGTGAACATCTTCATCACAAAGATAGAGCATCATTTTACATTTTTTTGCTAATTATTGGATTTTGTAATAGTGATTGTGCACTCCAGAAAACACTAACTTATATTGTGATGATGAGGGAATAGTTGAGGAAATTGACGGAATGATATTAAATATTTTTCAAATGAGAGAGAGTGCATGCATGGACCAACCTCAACCATTTTTTGTTTTAGAACTATGGTTGCAAAGTTAGATTTTCAAATTTATATGGATATATTTTTTAATTTGGAGTTTGTTTTTCCAAGTTTATAATCGAACATATGGGAGTACTTCCAAGTTTACAAGAGGGAAAATTATTCTAGGAGGAGATGTATGTTTACCTCACTAATTGGGTATCAATTTCTAGGAAACTTTCTCCATGTAAGGTAGGCACACCATTCTTGATTGAGTTATAATTTAAATTTAAATATGTTAGCTTCAACACTCTTGTGGATTTAACAATATGCAATGTAACCCTAAATCAACCTACTCTATAAAGGAGATAGAGGGTGCACCATTACGTTGGTTAGCATAATTGAGTTTTTAAGCTATTATGTAATTCTTATTTCACTTTTCAACCAAAAAAAAAAAGAAATATTGTGAGTTTCTATTATGTATTGTTCATATTTCCATTAGGATATGTTTGTATTAAAACATTATTATTTTGATTAGAGATTTTCAATATACAAGTAAATTTTAAATGTAAAATCTATTTACCATGATCTGAAAATTAAGTTAATCCAAACTAACCATTAAAAATTACCATATCAATTTACAAAATAATTTAGATTTATAAACTTATAAATATTTATTAAAAAATATTTAAAAATTAAAATAAAAAAGACATTTGTATGATTATATATCATCACTGCTAATAAAAAGATTAAATACTAGCCTAGATCCATCTTAACTCTAAATCTACCAAGTGCCAAGAGGGATTAAATCTCTTTCTTAACTCTGAATAGCCCCAAGAGGGATTAAATCTCTTTCACTCTAAAAGGGATTAAATCTCTTTCACTGTAAAAGAGATTTGCATCTCAAGGAATTTAATTCCTCTCAGCCCTTAGTAGATTTGAAGTTAAAATGGATCTAGATTAGTTTAATTATTAATTATAATTTATTTTATTTTATTTTTAATTTTCATTTTATGTAATTTAACTAACTCATACACAACTTAATTTACTTCATAAGCTTAAAATAAATCCATATTCATATAACCTATGCATAATAATACATAGCATATCAAACAATATCAAAATACTTACCGTTTCTTTCCATTTTAAATTTTTTAATTTATATATATTTAATTTTTTTTAATTTATATATATTTAATTTAATTTAATTTTTTAATTTATATATATTTAATTTTTTAATTTATATATATTTAATTTTTTTAATTTATACATATTTAATTTAATTTAATATCAAAATACTTATTGTTGCTTTCCATATTATATATATATATATATATATATAATTATAATTTACTTTAATGATTTAATAGATTATATTTAATTTACAATATCCTTTTAATCAATGTATTTGAAGTGTGAAAATACCTCTTTACGCTAACTAAATTGTGAATCTTTGATTCGGAGAGGAGTGATTTATCGTGCTTAGTTCATCAAACTTAGAAGACAAAAGGTCATGGATGCATAACGTGATGTTCAAACTTACTTATTTTTAATTAATTATATTAATATGTCATTTAAGCTTCTTCCTTTTTAATTTTTTCATTTATCACCATTGAGAGTAGAGTAGAGGTTGGCTAAGAGGGTGTGGGATCTTTGTTTCGTTTATTGTTGCACGGATATTGTTTATCTTGGAGTCTTGCTCATGTTTTGCTATTAGAACTTTATTAGATGTACCTACAATGCTAATTATTCCAAAATACAAGAGCTTATTTTATTTTGATAAAAGAATCCCAAAAAAAATTAAAGAGGGCAATGTATTAGTAGGACCTTGATTATGGTATTTTTGTAGTGAAATGAAAAAAAATAAAACAAATATTGCCAAGCTTAGCAAATATAGCATATATAAATTGGTCATCTATTTTTATTTTCATACATTTAGCAAACAAAAGTCTAAATATTTTAAACTCAGATAGAAATGTTTCAACATAAGAGAAATCATTGAGAGCAACCAATTGGCCTCCTAGATAGTGAGCTCAATTTTAATTTGTTTGGCCAATATCTTTCCATGTTTTATCAATCTACATCCCATTTCTCAATTCCTACACCATACATGAGACATTTCAATTAATCCATGTGCTTCATTATTTTCATTATCCCATTTGGTTCTTTTAATAGTTGACTATAGGCAATTTTCATTTATAAGGTCACTCATAAAATCTCCTACTTCATAGTAAATCCACCAAACAAGATTTCCATGAGAAGTAGTTTGAGCTTGTACGAAGGATATCACTTGGACTAGGGATATTAAAATATACAAATAAGTTAGCTTCAAAATAAATAACTAACCATCTAGATGGAAAATACTCGAAAAAAAAAATTAACAATGTTAAAGAATGAAAGGAAAAAAATAAACAAAAATCTAAACTAAACTAAAATAAAATGAGACTCTAAATGTTAATGGTGGGGGAAGAGGGTACATCAAAAGGTTTAGAGGAATGATGGAGTGACACACACAATTCATGTCTCCTTTTGTGAGATGGAGAGGCATTTCTTATGGCTAAATAAGTAATGATAATATATACAAAAATGTGGGTTGTAGATGAGATCATGGAAAATGGAGTAATAGAGAAATTTGTGATGTCCTTTGCACTCATTATATGATCTGATAATGAGATCTTAGACAATTATTATGGTATTACAGACTCATGTGCATGGATTTGTCTATGTTACTTTGTGCAATGGATCGATAAGATTGTAAAATACATAGACAATGACACAGTAAAAGAAACATAATAGACAACACACATAAACACAGCAAGTTTAATAAGGAGTTCACCCAACACTCCTAGGCTACGTCTCCTGGTCCAGTCTTCAATGGTGACCTCTCTATTATGTCTTCAAAAACAGAGTTTTACAAAATATGAGCTCAATTTGAGTCTCAACACAACAGATACAACAGCAAGAGTTTTGCTTGAACCCCTCAAGCCTCTTTGAGTACACAAACTCTTTCGATCACTCTATGTCTTCGTCTTTGCTCTGACTCAGCACTGCCTGCCCCTGTTTGCTCTCTGTCTGTGGCTTTAAAGCCAATCGATGATGTTTGTTCATTTCTCCTTCTTGGGCTCTCTGGTTTCCCGACCTCTGTCTGCTCAGATCCCCCTCTAAATGTTAGCAATCATTGCCAAACGCTTTCAAGGATGGTGGCCACCTGTTCTGTAACGGAATGGGTCATCGGGCCTTTGAAATCCCCGGGGACAGCATTCTCTATGTTCACAGAGAAATACACTAAAAACTGTGAAAAATCGCCAAACTTTCGTTTATCGGATTTGAAATGTTATCCATTCTGCCTTATAACTCATATCGGGTCCGCCTGTATACCAACATCGCATCTCCACCGTTGATCTGGGAGATCCAGATCCAACGGCTATGGTTCATTTTGGGTGGCTCTTTCGTACGGGGGTTAACCACCCGATAAGGGTGGTTTTCTCTCTCCTTAGCCTGGACACGTGGCAGCCAGTGTATGGGCTCAGGCGGAGCCTGGCCAAAACCATTTACCGCCCACGGCCCGCCTGAAATCCTGCCTGTTTTATGATTTCCCTTTATATTTGAAAAATACATTTAAATATGAAAATCCCGCTCATATCGGACTTGAAATAGTATTCAACAGCATTAATAAACCCTTTCGGGTCCGCTTTCATCACATTGGCGCTTTATCCTTTGTATTTCGCTTATTTAACACAAATCGCAAATACAAAGGAAAACCCTGTTTTCTGTATCTCTTACATCAAATATCGTTTATAATGTTATCGAGTCTAGCTATATCGGCCCCGCTCCTCTATGTTGCTCCGAGTGATATTACGATATCGCAATCGCATATCGCATATACCCCCGGGTCGTTTGTAAGCACTCCTCTGTAATCGTCGATTGCAATATCGCGATTCAACTTGGGTCATCGATCTGCGCGCTTGATCAATGGTCCTCATTGACCCTGTTGATCGTTGTCGCATATACCATGTGGTCTCCGCCGATAGCCTCCCTTTGCCACCGCCGATTGCGATTTGCCGATCGAATCTGGACTGTTGATCGGCCAGATCCGACGGCTCTGATACAAAGTTGTTTTAAGCCTCCGATAAGCCTGTTTTCACTGATTTCTTCATGTTTTTGCCTCCCGATAGTGTAATCCGACTTTTTGAAAAGTTCTTCTCATGCGATAGTTTCGAGTGTTTGAAGACTTAGAGGGTGTTCTAGGATCCATTTGGATCATTATATCATCAATTCATTAGACCAGATTTGGACTTCAAGTAGTGGGAGAGTGTACTTGTGATATGGGGATAGAAACTACGGGCTACATCCAAAATAGTTGAAGAGGGATGAAAGTATTTGTAGGATGTTAACTCAAGTGATGAAAATTGAGAGAGGGGAGGGAGTAGCTAGTAAAGGTGGGAAAAGTATGCATTTAGGACTCCATCATCGAACAAAATTATGGTTCAAGGGGGTGTCATGGGTGGGTGGAGAAAAAAATTAACTAGGAGGGAAAACAAATGAAGGTAAGGTCAACTAGATGGATCAAAGCAATAAAAAATAGACGGATATTAGGGATCATACTTGGTTGTCTAGGACACAGTTAACCACACTAGCCCTCTCACTGAGGGAAACATGTGAATCTTCTAGAATACAAGAAGTAAGGCCACTCAAAGAGTAGTAATTAATGAGACTCTCTAAAGTGCAAAAGGAGTTTGTTGTAGTTTGAGGAGTCTTAATGTGTCACCTAAGGCCCTATGAAGATCAACTAAAGCTAGGTCTATCTCATGGATACAAAGCGCATCCTTAGACCTATTGTGAAGTGGAATTTGATGAGCTCTAGTATGTGCATTGAAGACCCTCAAGAGATTACATCTACCGAATTCGAGTATTGAAGGATGTTGGCATAAAATTCTTGGTATGAGTCCTCATTTCAATCCTTGTGGAGAGAAAACCTTAAGTAGTGGGGAGTAATAAATTACATTAAAAGAAAAAGTAACCAAGGTGCCACGTTGCAGGAGTAGGTACCCATGTGATAAATGAACAATGAGATTATCAAGTTGTAAAAAGTTCAAAAAAAATGATTCCCATCTTTGTCTAATTTTGTCCTATAAATTTACTTTTATACATAAGGCACTTTTATAATGCGACTCCTTTTATAAAATTCAAATGAGAATCATTTATCCAATAAACCACTTTATAATTTATAATTATAACATAAAGTAGCTTAAAATATAACAATAAAGTTACTTTATTAGTAAAAAAAAAATAGAATTTAAGTGAGCTGCATTTTACAATAAAGTTAGCATATAACTTAAAAGTTGTATGTTTTTTTATAAAAAAGTACCTTACATTTAAAAAAAAAAAAAAACACTTAAACTCATAATACTTATTTTAATAAAATAACTTTTAACCACGTGAACTATTCCAAAAGATATAACAAATGTTAGAAACAAAAAAGGGGGCATTTTTTTCCCATGACCTCATTTGTTACACATCATTTTGCCATACTAAGGCAAAAGACCCTAAAACTAGACCTCTCTCTATCTGACAAGCCTTTCTCAGCGATCCCCTACAAAGTTGAAGCAAAAACCATTTGGAGAAGTATTGCTTTAAAACCCTAATTTCAAGTAATGTCGCACTTTACCTAGCAACAAATTGCGCAATCGCAGCTCCAGTCGGTGTCACCTGCGTAGGGTGTCGCACTATTATCCACTAAAAAGTGCAACAACCTTTTAAACTAGGTGAAAATAAAACAGTAAAGTCTAGAACCTTGTTGAGGCATCTTATCCTCAACCACCTAGACTCGAGCTCATACCTTTTTGGACCTCATCCCAAGATTCATGGAGCCTACTCCTCCTATGGATCTCATCCCTTGAGATATGGATCTCTGACTTCCCACTCTTCTCCTATAAATACAAAGTTGCTCCAAGGAGAAGGGGTTGACTTTCTGAGCACTTAACTTATGCCCTTATGCTGCCCATTTGAGATTGGGATTTGAAGGCTTGTTTTGTGAAGGAGGATTGAGATCATTGAGTGGAGACTCCAACATCAAGGCACATGGTTGTAAATCTCTTGCTCTTTATCACTAATCAAATACTTGTTTCTTCCCATATGCATTTGTTTCAATGTTTATTGTAAGGCTCCTTGATCTCTTACATAGTTTATGATTGAATCTTTGTTATATTTTTATGCTTTGATCTCTTGTTTGGTTATGTCTTTGCAGGTTTCCTCTTGGAGCATCAAGGGAGAAAGGTTGAAAGCTACAAAGGACAGTAGTGAGGATCATCAACAAGCACTTCGTAAAGGTATGAGCTTTGCATTCTCTTCATCTTTGTGATTCAGTCGTAAATTAGGGAATGTTTTCATTTATTTGTTTGATTGATATTAGGCTTGGTTTCCAAGCCTAGGGATATTTTGTTCTATCTGCAGAACGAGATTTGTCCAGATAACATCCTTGAAGGGTGTCCACCCAAAACCTTTTATTGTGCCTACAAAAAGCTTCAAACACTACCACACATGAAAAACGAGGAAATAAAAAAATAAAAAAATGACTTTAAAACCTTGGGGTCATATCTTGCTTACTCTATCAAGAACATGTAAATTCCCCCCCTTTCTAGTTTGTCAAGATAGCACAAGACACAAGGATAATTTCATACACAAGGTTTGTCAAGAACATATGAAGATTGAAAAGAAAGAAAATTGGAAATATAATCAGAAAAATTAAAATGAAATATTAAAATAGTGTGAAAGAGATTTTAGAAAACCAAAAAATAAAATTGTACCTATGGATCTTATATACATGGTTGTATCTTGAACAAGCAAAAGACTTTCTATGTGAAACAAAAAGGGTTTCCAACCGAAACTGATTCTTGATGAAAACGATTTTCGGGTTCTTCGTTTTCAATCCATTCACTGATCTCGGTCTTGAACCTGTGGGTTATGGCCCAATTATGCTTATCTTGCGCACTCTGTCCTATGCATGCATGCAACATCAATTCCTCATGCATGGCTCACACAGTCATTACATGTAGTATTAATTCATGAAACAAATTCAACACATCTATGCATCAAACCATCAATGCATCAAATCACCATGCACACAAACAAAATTACATAAACCATGCATCAAAATTAATTTAATCATTATACTATTACATGGCATCTCGGCTGGCCAGATATTCGTTCTAAAGGCCACCCTTCATACACACACAATGTTACAATCAGTGTTTTAAAACTAGGTCGGTCTGAATTGGATTTGACTTGGTTGACCGAGCCAAACCCCTGCTCAGGTCGGCTATGTAGAAAAACTGGTATGACGGCCGATCCATTATTGAATCGGCCAAGTCAGACACTGACTTGGCCGGTTCCGTAACAGAATGGTCGGTTCGGCCAAGCCCATCTTAAACTGGCCAAGCTAGTCCACAGGGGAAAAAGGTGGCAACTTGGATTTCAAATGCAATTTTTTTTTGGTTTTTTTCTTAATACCTCTACCCCTCTCCCAAGCCTATAAAAGTGACTCAACCCCCTCACATTTACTCACAACTATCTCATTGTCTTTGTGTGAGCATTTAGAGGAGCTTTGTGAAGAGTTGGAGTTGGTTTTTGGAGCAGTAGTGAGGAGCCATGGGTTTCCCCGTCTGACTCTAATTTAGAGTCTAAGCTAGATGATCTTGCCTTGTTTAGCAACTGTGACTAGTGATGTTTTATTGTAGAGGCCATTTAGAGCCTCATTCGCTATGTGTTTTTGTTCTGATCTCTATATATTACGTGTATTGGACAGTGCATTGGGTGCCATTTTGATATAATAGATATATTCATGAGCATACTTTGATCATATGTTTTCTTCTCTCTATATTCTAATGCTTTGAGACTGGAAACATGAATGAAAGTCTTTAAAAATATGTTTTTCATAATAATAAAATTATATTTAATGTACCTTTTACAACGACCGTGTCATTGAAATCAACTAGGCCGAGTCGATACCGAGTAGGAGTCGGAGTTGAAATTGACCCTCGGTCAATGTTGAATCCAAGTCGAAGTTTTAAAACTATGGTTACAATTTATATTAGAAAATTACAATATCATGCACTATTTCATGATCCACAATCTTCTCCATAAAGCTCTCAACATAATCCTCTCCATAAAGCTCTCAACATGATCCTCTCCACAAAGCTCTCTACATGATCTTCTCCACAAAGCTCTCTATATAATCTTCTCCACAAAGATCTCAATGAATTCCTAAGATTTATCACATGTGTGATTTTTCAAGCTTTTAATCCTTTACAAAATAGGTATTACCCTGCTTTTTTTATAGTTCCTCCTTGTAGAACTCGTTCTTGTTGATTTTTCGAAGGATGGGTCGATGCTCCTACATCAGACTCCCTAGGTACAAAAATTTATGACCTCTCGGTCATATGCTTCCTGGTTTTCTCGTAACAACTTCAACCCGTGAGTTGCAACACGCCTCTGCAGTAACAAGTCTCCACCTTGTTATACGATACCTTACCAAACTTTATCCTGAGTTTGGGATTTTGGCATCTTCTTGGTTCTCTTCTTTGGAACCCTTCAAGCACTCTTTGATCTAGGTTGTTGCAAATATTATCACCTTCCTCTATTGTCACCTGCACAGAGAAAACAAATCTCTTACCAAATCTTCAATCAGTTGTACCTTATTCCGCTGCTTATCCTCCAAACTACACAGAGGAATATTTTGTGCTCTAATACCACTTAATGAAAACGAAATTGGGGGTTCTTCGTTTTCAATCCTTTTGTTGGTCTCAATCGTGGAACTATGGGTTATGGCCCCATTATGCTTCCACTACGCACTCTATCCCATGCTTGCATGCAACATCAATTCCTCATGCATGGCTCACACAGTCATTACATGCAGTGTCTAGAAATCTTCGGCAAAATCACATAATCAACCTTTTGTCGACGCGTTTCGAACCAATCAGTGTGGTTCATCGTCAGGACGATGAACCACACTGGTTGGTTCGAAACGCGTCGACAAAAGGTTGATTATGTGATTTTGCCGAAGATTTCTAGACAATGTTATGGATCACAGAAGTCTAAATTCCTTCATTACATGCAGTGTTAATTCATGAAACAAATTCAACACATCTATGCATCTATGCATCAAATCACCATGCACACAAACAAAATTACATAAACTATGCATCAAAATTAATTTAATCATTGTACTATTACATGGCATCTTGGTTGGCCAGATATTCGTTTTAATGGTTGCCCTTCATACACACAACTTTACAACTTATATTAGAAAATTACAATATCATGGATTATTTCAAGATCCACAATCTTCTCCATAAAGCTTTCAACATGATCCTCTCCACAAAGCTCTCTACATGATCTTCTCAACAAAGCTCTCAACGAATTCCTAAGATTTCTCACAGATGTGATTTTTCAAACTTTTAATCGTTTCAAAATAGATATTATCCTGCCTTTTTTACAGTTCCTACTTCTAGAACTCATTCTTGCTAACTTTTCAGAGGATAAGTCGATGCTCTTGCATCAATGCTCCAAACAGACTAGAGTAGTTCACTCTCCCATAATGCTCAAAAACAACAGAATTTAGAAATCCTCTAAATCATGCAATGACATAGGTTCAATATTTCAATCAACAAGGAGTCTTTACAAGAGATTTGATACCATGTTCCATAAACAAAGTATATCCACATAGGTTAGATGCCTTAAGGCAACTAATCACACAAATAAATCGAAAAACAAAACACCAAAATGTATTACATGGTTAAAATCTTCAAATAGGGAAACAATGAGTGGCATTAGCCAATATGGCCATTTGAGGCAACATATTTATGCAAAAAAATAAAGTTAGTTCATATGAATATCTCATAATCAATCACTAGAAAAATGACAATTTGTGCCCTTTAAATAGAGATCATAGACCAATCAAGTGTTAATCCACAAATCAAATATCATAGTACTGAAGAGAAGATGAATCATTGGATCACTTCAATTCTAGAACATAATAGTGAGCAGGCAATGTAGATATCTACACTGTTCATATACGTTGTTCTTTACGCAGGGCTGAAACATACGTAATCATGGTGACACTTACTACACTGTTCATATACGCTGGCACATATATGTTGTTCATACTGTTATCACTTAGAATAAAAATTTTATGCATATAGTCCTTGGTCCTAGTTCAATGTCAAAGGTCTGTGTCATATTGGTTTTCCTCCACCATCATTGTGTTATAAGCCATGTCTTATCTTATCCTATTCACCGAGTCTTTTCGTGATTTCGCAGCGTAATCTCCTATTGGCCAGTTTCGCAGCGTAATCATTGTTCAGTCATTTCGCAGCGCGTTGTCATTAAGCCATTTCGCAGCGCATTATTAGAATTTTAAACTAACCGCGCTGCGAAATCGCAGATTCGTGCATTTCGCAACGAATCTTTCCTAAAGTGTCAAGTCTGTTAATGAGACAGCAATTATGTCCTCTCATGTCAGTTTTTGTGTACCTCCCATAGCATGTCTAAGCGCTCATTAGTCATCACTCCACCAATTGATTTGATGAAACGCACAGAAATATCATTCCGATGAATTGTACCGTGCATGGATCTTGATGATGATCGTGAGTGTTACATAAGTGACCAGCTTATCGGATGATGCATTTGAGTTTTCAAGCGAGGCTATTTTCAAGCGAGCCTGATTACAAGCGAGCCCGAGTTAAAAAGAACTGAACCGCTATTTCAACTGAAGCTGTTGGTCATTGTGAGTGTAAAGATTTCAAAAAGCAAATGGAGAGGAAAGAACACAGATCTGGAAAATGCCAGAGGACCGAACCTGAAGGTTTAGACATAGCATTGAGGGACGAAGGCGTGAAGAAAGCATTCAAAGCCGGGTGCTGGAACTTCTGTAAAAAGTTGCAAGGAGGACATGCGCAGGTAACCAAAGAGTTTGCTTTGAACTTCACCGGTTTAAATTCAAAAATTGCTATGTTGGAAGTTAAAGTATCTCCGGAGGCAATAGCTGCTGTAACAGAAATTCCAAGAGGGCAGCAAGAGTGGTTTAAGAACTTTAAATTTGATATGAATCCATGTAAAGAGTTCTTAAAAGAGGCATATGTGAATGAAGACCTAACAAAAGCAGTGCCCAGAAACTATGTTAAGGAGCATTATGCCCTTCTTCTCACCTGCATTCAGAAATACTTAACATGTAAAGGGAGATACAATAAGGTCTACTCTTATCATTTCAAGTTGCTTTTACATTTCACTGGGAAGGCTTCCATAGATATACCTTTTTACTTATTTCGCAGTCTAAGTAAAATGTGTGATAAGGTGCAGCTGAGAAAAGAAGATTGCGAGACTTCTTTATTTCACCATGGCTTAATCAAATTGTTAGTTTTATATGGTCTCCAGAAGATAGGCAGAGACTGGAACTCATTCATCTTCATGGCCGGATTCCAAAGTAAAACTGGCCTTACTCCACAACCAGCCAAAGAACTCACAATAGCTGAGCTTCAGAAGGAGGCCAGAGCTAAAAAACAAACCAAGTCACAGCTTAAAAAACCAATGAAGTCACTGATCATTAAAGAACAACCTCAACAAGCAACAAAAGAAAAGACTCAGGATGAGAAGGTTGTAGCTGAAACAGTGTCAAGGGTAAGGACAAGGAGCCAAATAAGTAAAGAAAAAGGTAAAGCCTTAGCTGTTGAAGAAAGCCCAGCATCGAAAGCAAGCCTGAATGATTTATTGGAGGCCATTGAGTTTGAGCAAATTGAACCAGTGCATATTGATTTGACGCAGTCATCACTAGAAAGTACCAAGAAGCCTAAGGCCTCAAAAAGGCTGAAGTTTGATGAACCTGGTGAAGAATTCATCTTCAAACCCAGAAGACCTATTACAAGGAAACAAGTGAAGGAAGCTGAGAAATTGCCCAGAACAGAGGAAGCCGAGGAATTGCCTAGAACAGAGGAGGCAGAGAAAATTAAGCAAAAAGACACTAACAGAACAGTTATCATATCTCAAGGGGGTAATATCATAGCTATAAAGAATCAGCTAGAAGCAGCTAAACATGAGATTGTTAAGATGAAGAAGGCCACTAGGGAGTCTGCAGTCAGGTATGCAAATTACCGTAAAGCTGTATTGAAAGGAAGTGAAAACCTAGTAAATCAGGTGGATTCAGTAGCTGATGTTTATACATGGACAGTTCCCGCAATTAAGGAGGCCAAATTTATCAGGAAGATTAATATACGTTTAAGAGCCGAAAACAAAGCTATGAAGAAGAGGATTGAAGATTTGAAAGCATAGCTAGGCCAGTGGAAGAAGGTTGAAGACTTAAAGGCCCAGCTAGACCAATTAGCTGATAAATGAAGTTGTTGTTCAAAGAAAGGTTTTGTTCCAAATTTTGGCAAATTTTGCTTAATTTTGTTGTGTTGAGGACATGTATATCCTTGCTATATGTATCAAAGATCAAAAGGAGTTTTTGCAATCAAATGCCTGGGCGGTAAATATCTCAGAGAAAAGACAAGTTGTTTAAACAATTCAGCAGTTTCGTAGCGCGCCACGAAACTGCTGTAGGTGGTGTTTTCAACGCAAAAAGACAGTTTGGTGATATGTGCGGGAATTTTCAAAAGGAGACACCTAAAGGACATCAAAGGGACCAGATGAAGCCATCACAACCATTCAGATCAAGACAACTGTACCTTTAAAAGGTGGAATGCTTTAACTCAAATTTGAAGTTTTTGTTATAAAACCACTTTATTACCGGTCATAGGGTATGGAATAAGTTGCATACGAGGAATTTTGGCTTGCACACTTGGCCATCGATGAAATTTCCAACACATCAGGAACATGGTGGTCTCCTATATTTTGGGGTTATTAAAGGGGCTAAAAACGAGCTGCTGTATATTCGAAGTTATGGAGGACTGGAACCGAAAAACAGGGGATATCACCTAGCATCACTGAGCAGATTAAAGTATTCAGCATCCGAGGCCAATATGGAGCTTTAAATGCTCATCCCAGCCATCTCAGCCAAACTGCAAAGAGTCCAGGTGTCAAAGAACAAGAAGGAATCATTCTACGAAGAAGATAGTGTTAAAGTTATAATCAAAGTAGAACTCTTTAGAACTCCAGTTAGCATTAATTGTATTTAATAGTTTGTTGTAAAGCAGATAGGTGTCATCATAGGCAAAACTCGAGTTCCCCTCATGTTGGAGGAGGAAGCTTGAAATAGTTAGAATAAGGGTTTTCTATATATAGCTGGAACATCTATGTAATGAGGGTTGGATATTTTATGAAAACAGAGTGCTATTTTGGCTTGTGTAAAGAACAGATTTCAGTAATATAAGATATATGCCTTTCTTCTCAGGATTCATACAGCATTTCCATGTTCAAGATGTGTTATTTTACTTTGTCCTTCATGTCTTTTTTCAGTTGCTTAGAGGAGTAATCACTCAGAATTCACTTATGTTGCTCTGACTTCCTGTACTCATCTATGAACTGTGGTTTTATAAGAATTGTGTTTTGAACATTTAAATGTCACATGCCCTGACTTCTATGTAGAGGTAATATCATTGTTTGCTGTAGTATGTTTGACTCCATAAGCCCAATGGGAATTAGTTTAATGTTTGTCCAGCCAGCATACTTGTTCATGTTATATCACAAGAGTTAGCCATCTAATCATTAGTCAAAATCAATAACCTTTGAGAGAGCCCTCTCAGGCTAAGGAGGCTAAGCCTTAGTCAAAAGATTGGTGTGAAATAGTTGCTTGAAGTCTTCCTGGGTTGCAGCCTTCCAGGGCTTGATTTTGAGATAACATTTTGGTGCGTCTGTCGGCAGCCTGAAGATTACTCATTCCCGAAAATATGAGACTGAACTTCTGAAGGTAGCAGGAGCTCAGGAAGGTGTTCGAGGCTGCATTCTACCTTGGTGACTCCATTCAATCTTAAAGTGAAAAAGGTGGCTTCGAGAGGAAGATACACAAGGAGTAATCCTGACCCAAACCCACCTAGTCCTGTGGATAATCCCAACATTATCTCAAGGAGTAGACAAAGATTTTCTGATATACCAGGTACTTCAAACATTTCCAAATCTTTGTTTCCTGAATTTTCTAGAAGTCCTGAAGATAAAATTGTTGATGATAAAATTCAAGAGGCATTGTTGAGGTCTGAAAATGAAGAAGAGCTTATTGGAATCATTTTAGATTTACAAAAGAGAGGCATTGATACTTCTTCTTTAGTGTCACAAAAAGATAAGGAAGAGTTTTGGGAGGTTGTTACTTCAGAATTGTTATTAGAGGAAGAGGATTTAAATCAGCTCAAAGAACTTGATCCTTTTGAAGTTTTGCTCAAATCTAAAACTGGTTTACCTCTCCCAAATTGGAGTTCTTTTGTCAGTGGTTTGCAAAGTCCAAATAGCCCTTTTCACACTAATACCTTATCTTCTGCCTCTGCTAGTCCAAATAGTCCTCAGACACCATCTCACACTAAATCTACTCCCTCTGGTCATACAATACCCGTGGTCACTGTTCCTCCATTCATTATGGCTGTACCTGCTAGGTATGCTCCTCTAGCTCTCCCTGCTGTTTTACATGATCTTCCTAGTAAATATGCTGCCAGGATTCCAACATGGGGAGGTGATGAAGATATTACAGCAGAAGAACATGTGGATAGGTTCAATGATTTTGTTGATAGGGAAGAAGTGGATGATGAAGATGTGAAACTAAGATTGTTTGCTCAGACTTTCATTGGGGAAGTTAGAAAATGGTTTAAATCCCTTAGAGCTGGAAGCATTCATAGTTGGGTAGAATTTGAAGACAGTTTTCTAAGGAAATGGGGAAATAGAACTAACCCTGTCCAAGCCCTTACTGAGTATAACAATCTTAGGAGAGCTCCAGAGGAAACTGTTCAAAATTTCTCTAAGAGGTTTAACAAGGTTTATAATTCTATTCCAGCACATTTGAAGCCTCCTGGAGCTTTGGCTCAGTTTAGATATGCTGAGTCATTCGATTCAGATTTCTCTTTTTTACTCAGAGAAAGAGAGTCTGCCAATCTTGCTGATATGCAAAATGATGCAATTAAAGTGGAGGTGAATATGCTTGCTGCTAAGAAATCAAAAATGGCAAAGTCTAAATTAAAAGAGGAAGAGAAGCCTTCTACATCTGCTCAAGAAGACAAGTTTGAAACAATGATGAAAACCATGGAGAAATTGATGGACAGATTAGCCCTTGGGAATACTTCTGCTCCTCAAGCACAGCAAGAACCTCAATTTAGAAACCCACAGTTCAGAAGACCCCAAAATCAGCAAAGGCCAAGAGATAATCGAAATCAGCAGGCAGATCCTCCAGTGAGACCTCCTTTCCAGCAAAATTTGGTAGATGAAGAGGATGAACCTGAAGTCCCTGAGGAATCAATTCATTGTTTTGATGAAGAAAGGTCAGGAATTTTCTTGACCAAAGAGGAACATGATGAGTCCAGCATGACAAAGTCAGAGGAAGAACCTTCAGATTTTTTAAAAGGCTATCAGCATGCTATTTTTGAGATGCAAAAGCAGTATAATCTCAGGAATAGAGATGTTCCTATTACAGCAGACAAAGCACAGTTCAAGAAGAATACCTCAAGGACAGCCGATGATAAAAAGGAGAAAGTAAAGGTAGGTGAAAGTAAAGTTGATCCTCCTCTTGACAAAAGGGACATTCAAATTTCTTCTCCTCCCAAGGAAAGTGACAAGTCTACCTCTGTTTTTAATATTGAGAATGAGATTGCAAAAATTAAAATATCAGTCCCTTTTAATGAAATTCTCAAGGTAGATAAGTATAGAAGCAAAATTGTTGAAATGCTTAATTCACAACCAGGGGTGGCTGATATCCTAAATGTACAAGAGGATAATCCTATTATCTGCTTGGGTCCAAGGCTTGAGGATGAACAAAATGAGGAGTTTCCTCCTTTCTACATAAGCATTACCATCCATGACATGACTTTACATAATGCTATGTTAGATTCGGGGGCATCACATAATCTTATGCCTAAGGTAATTATGGAAAGACTGGGGTTAGAAATTACCAGGCCATATAAAGATTTATTCTCCTTTGATTCAAAGAGAGTTCATTGCATTGGTTTGATAAAAGATGTTGTTGTGGGTCTGCAACAAATTCCAGCAAAAACCACTGTTATGGACATTGTTGTTGCAGACATTCCACCTAAGTTTGGAATGCTTCTTTCAAGGTCATGGGCAGCGAAAATCAAGGGCACAATGCAGATGGATCTCACATATGCTACTATTCCAGTGTTTGGTGAGCAAAGGAGGTTGTACCGTGAAACAAGGATGGCCTACATGGTGAGCAGCAAAGAAAAGCCTCAAAATTTTCCTATTTACTCATGTGATACTGGTCTTGGTTCAGCTATCCTTTTCAATGAATCAGTTGAGAGAGAATTAGAAGATAAATCAACAGAAAATCAGAGTCAAGAAGGACAGCAAGGAGATGAAAAAGATATCATGGGTTGTTGGTCATTGTACTTTGATGGATCAGCAGAAAAGGAAGGGGCAGGAGCTGGCATTTGGATCACTAGTCCAACTGAAGAAAGTAAGTTTCTCTCATACAAATTAAATTTTGATTGCACCAACAACATGGCTGAGTACGAATCTCTAGTTTTAGGGCTGGAAGCCTTGATAAAGTTGAAGGCCAAAAACATTGTTGTTTGTGGAGATTCTGAACTGGTAATTAAACAAATAGAGGGTGCATATCAAACCAAGGATGCAAGAATGAGAGCATACATAAATTTAGTGTTGGAGATGTTAGAAAAATTTCAGACTTACTCTTTTAGCATCAAAACTAGAGACCAAAACACTATTGCAGATTCTCTTGCTGTTTCAGCCAGTTTATTTGTCATTCCTAAGCACTCTTCTGATAGTTATGAGGTGGAGGTTCGCCATAAACCAGTCATACCAGATAATATCATAAATTGGCAAGTCTTTGAGGATGATCAGCAGGTAAGGAATTTCATTGAATTAAAAGAAGAGTTTGAGCACAATCAAATAGATCAGCAGAACATGTTAGTAGAATCAAAGGAAGGTTCTGAAGTCTTACAGTTGCAAAATAATTTAATCCCTAAGGGCCTCATTCCTTTGGAGAAATTATTTGATCAAAATGATGTGTTCAAAGCACCAAGACTGCAAGCTAATGAGGAGGAGGTGGAAATTTGTAATTTAGGTGACTCAGTAGTGCCTAAAATGGTCAAGATTTCGAAGTTCCTTTCAGCTGATATGAAGACTAAATATGTTGAAATGATGAAAAAATTCATTGATGTTTTTGCATGGAGTTATGCTGATTTGAAACAGTATGATTCTTCAATCATACAACATACCATCTCAATTAAGCAAAATGAGAAGCCTTTTAAGCAGAAGCTAAGAAGGATTAACCCTCTTCTAATGCCACTGATTGAGAAAGAGGTGAAAAAGCTTTTTGATGCCAAAATTATTGTTCCAATCAGATTCTCAAATTGGCTTGCTAACTTGGTACCAGTTAGGAAAAAGAATGGGGAGATCAGAATTTGTATAGACTTCAGGAATTTAAACAAAGCTTCATTGAAGGATAATTACCCTCTTCCCAAAATGGATCTCATTTTGCAAAACATTGTAGGTTCACAAAGGATGTCTATGCTTGATGGCTTCTCAGGGTACAATCAGATTCTTGTTCACCCAGATGATCAGGAGAAAACAGCTTTCACTACACCTTGGGGAACATTTATGTATGCAAAAATGCCCTTTGGCCTCATGAATGCTGGAGCAACTTTCCAGAGAGCAATGGACATTGATTTTGCTGAAGAAAAGGACAAATCAGTGGTGGTTTATCTTGATGATATCACAGTTTTTTCAAAAAAGGAAGAAGACCACTTAAAGCACCTTGAAAGGGTTCTACTGAAATGTAGGAGGTTTGGTATTTCCCTAAACCCAACCAAAAGTATTTTTGCTTTAACTTCTGGCAAACTGCTTGGACATATTATTTCTGAAGAGGGAATTAGAATTGATCCTAATAGAGTTAGTGCAATTCAAAAGTTAGATTTACCAAGAAGTAAGAAGGAGATTCAATCTTTTCTTGGGAAAGTTAACTTTGTTAGAAGATTCATTCCTAACTTTGCTGAAGTGGTTAAGAACATAACAAAGATGTTAAAGAAAGGAGCAGATTTTAAATGGACACCCGAAGCAAAGAGATCATTTGAAGAAATTAAGAAAGCACTTACTCAAGCACCAGTGCTCATCAGCCTGGATTTTACCAAGGAGTTTCTGATATTCACATTTGCTTCTGAAGACACAATTGCTGGAGTTTTATTGCAAAAAGGAAGTCAAGGTACTGAACAGCCCATTTCCTTCTTTAGCAAGACATTGGCTAATGCTGAATTGAAATATAATATCTTAGAGAAACAGGCTTATGCATTGGTGAAAGCCATTAAGGATTTCAGAATTTATGTTTTGCACTCTCACATTGTTGCATATGTGCCAAATACTGTTATAAAAGATATCCTTACACAAGCTGATCCAGATGGAAAAAGAGGGAAGTGGATAGCAAAGTTGTTGGAATATGATATTGAGATCAAACCCACCAAGTTGGTAAAGGGTCAAGGCCTAGCTAAACTGTTGACTCAGTCAAATCTGGATTGTATTGATATTAATTTAAGCACAGAAATCTCAGAAATTTCTGAAAATGAAGAAGAGTTAGTCCAGATAAATGAAAAATTCCTGATCTCAGAATGGTACAAGGATATATCATTTGTTTTGCAACACAATAGAGCTCCTGATAACCTTTCAAAATCCAAAGCTAGGTTCACCAAGTTGAAATCTCTCAGATATTTTGTATATGACCAAAATCTGTTTTGGAAGGATGCAGGAGGAATATTATTAAATTGTCTCATTGAAGAAGAAGCTGATAAAGTGATTGATGAGTTTCATAAAGGGGATTGCGGAGGTCATCATTATTGGAAAGCCACTGCAAACAAGGTTTTGAGAGCTGGCTATTTTTGGCCAACTATGTTTAGAGACATTTATAAAAAGATAGCCACATGCCATGAATGTCAAGTATTTGAAGGTAAAAGAAAGCTCATGCCAATGCCCTTGGTTCCTATTTATGTTGAAGCACCATTCCAGCAGTGGGGATTAGATTTTATAGGGGAAATCCATCCTCCCTCATCAGGACAGCATCGCTGGATTCTCACTGCCACTGATTACTTTACAAAATGGATAGAGGCAATACCCACAAGGCAAACAAATGATTCTGTGATTATTTCTTTCTTAGAAAATAATATATTATCAAGGTTTGGTTGTCCAATCAAGATCATTACAGATAATGCTCAAGCTTTCAAGTCCAAAAGAATGATTAATTTCTGTCATCAGTATCACATTTCCCTTGGACATTCCACTGCTTATTATCCACAGGGAAACGGACTAGCTGAGTCATCAAACAAGAGTCTTGTGAGGATCATAAAGAAGCTGTTGCAAGAAAATAAAAAAGTTTGGCATTTGAAACTGAAATATGCCTTGTGGGCTGACCGGATTTGCACAAAGAGGTCCATTGGAACATCACCATATGAACTTGTGTATGGAGTAGAGGCTATATTCCCAACATCTCTTGGGGTACCAGTAATGAAGCTGATTCAAGGATTAGAAGAGGAACCAAATGCTATACAGCGAAGGATCAATCAGCTAATAGCTTTGCAGGAGAAAAGAAGTGAGGTGTTTGACAGTCATCAACAAAACCAAAACAGGGTCAAGAGAGCATTTGACAAAAAGATCAAAGAGGTCACATTTCAGATTCATGATAAAGTCCTGAAATGGGAAGCAAGAATTGAAGAGAAAGGTAAACATGGTAAATTTGAAAATTTGTGGAAAGGGCCATATCATATTTCTGCTTTCCATGGAAATAACACCTACATTTTGCAGGAGATTGATGGAACACCATATGCTGGAGGACCTGTTAATGGCAGGTTCCTAAAGCATTACAATTAATGAATCTCTGCCAAGTGTCTCAAAAACATTGTATATAACCGTTTTATGAGTTTTTCTTGTTGAAAATAAATGACAAGCTGAACAGGAAGCTTAAGCCCGAGGTGAAGGCCCACAAAGCTAGAAAGGAATGCTTGTCAACTCTGTGTGTGTGTTTTTAGAATTTGAATAAAGCACTGGACCTACGAGTTCTTAGTGTACTACAGGAGCACACTATCCCAAGTGGAGCCACTGTTATCACTTAGAATAAAAATTTTATGCATATAGTCCTTGGTCCTAGTTCAATGTCAAAGCTCTGTGTCATATTGGTTTTCCTCCACCATCATTGTGTTATAAGCCATGTCTTATCTTATCCTATTCACCGAGTCTTTTCGTGATTTCGCAGCGTAATCTCCTATTGGCCAGTTTCGCAGCGTAATCATTGTTCAGTCATTTCGCAGCGCGTTGTCATTAAGCCATTTCGCAGCGCATTATTAGAATTTTAAACTAACCGCACTGCGAAATCACGGATTCGTGCATTTCGCAGCGAATCTTTCCTAAAGTGTCAAGTCTGTTAATGAGTCAGCAATTATGTCATCTCATGTCAGTTTTTGTGTACCTCCCATAGCATGTCTAAGCGCTCATTAGTCATCACTCCACCAATTGATTTGATGAAACGCACAGAAATATCATTCCGATGAATTGTACCGTGCATAGATCTTGATGATGATCGTGAGTGTTACATAAGTGACCAGCTTATCGGATGATGCATTTGAGTTTTCAAGCCAGGCTATTTTCAAGCGAGCCTGATTACAAGCGAGCCCGAGTTAAAAAGAACTGAACCGCTATTTCCACTGAAGCTGTTGGTCATTGTGAGTGTAAAGATTTCAAAAAGCAAATGGAGAGGAAAGAACACAGATCTGGAAAATGCCAGAGGACCGAACCTGAAGGTTTAGACATAGCATTGAGGGACGAAGGCGTGAAGAAAGCATTCAAAGCCGGGTGCTGGAACTTTTGTAAAAAGCTGCAAGGAGGACATGCGCAGGTAACCAAAGAGTTTGCTTTGAACTTCACCGGTTTAAATTCAAAAATTGCTATGTTGGAAGTTAAAGTATCTCCGGAGGCAATAGCTGCTGTAACAGAAATTCCAAGAGGGCAGCAAGAGTGGTTTAAGAACTTTAAATTTGATATGAATCCATGTAAAGAGTTCTTAAAAGAGGCATATGTGAATGAAGACCTAACAAAAGCAGTGCCCAGAAACTATGTTAAGGAGCATTATGCCCTTCTTCTCACCTGCATTCAGAAATACTTAACATGTGAAGGGAGATACAATAAGGTCTACTCTTATCATTTCAAGTTGCTTTTACATTTCACTGGGAAGGCTTCCATAGATATTCCTTTTTACTTATTTCGCAGTCTAAGTAAAATGTGTGATAAGGTGCAGCTGAGAAAAGAAGATTGCGAGACTTCTTTATTTCACCATGGCTTAATCAAATTGTTAGTTTTAGATGGTCTCCAGAAGATAGGCAGAGACTGGAACTCATTCATCTTCATGGCCGGATTCCAAAGTAAAACTGGCCTTACTCCACAACCAGTCAGAGAACAACCAGCCAAAGAACTCACAATAGCTGAGCTTCAGAAGGAGGCCAGAGCTAAAAAGCAAACCAAGTCACAGCTTAAAAAACCAATGAAGCCACTGATCATTAAAGAACAACCTCAGCAAGCAACAAAAGAAAAGACTCAGGATGAGAAGGTTGTAGCTGAAACAAGCAGAGCTGAAACAGTGTCAAGGGTAAGGACAAGGAGCCAAATAAGTAAAGAAAAAGGTAAAGCCTTAGCTATTGAAGAAAGCCCAGCATCTAAAGCAATCCTGAATGATTTATTGGAGGCCATTGAGTTTGAGCAAATTGAACCAGTGCATATTGATTTGACACAGTCATCACCAGAAAGTACCAAGAAGCCTAAGGCTTCAAAAAGGCTGAAGTTTGATGAACCTGGTGAAGAATTCATCTTCAAACCCAGAAGACCTATTACAAGGAAACAAGTGAAGGAAGCTGAGAAATTGCCCAGAACAGAGGAAGCCGAGGAATTGCCTAGAACAGAGGAGGCAGAGAAAATTAAGCAAAAAGACACCAACAGAACAGTTATCATATCTCAAGGGTGTAATATCATAGCTATAAAGAATCAGCTAGAAGCAGCGAAACATGAGATTGTTAAGATGAAGAAGGCCACTAGGGAGTCTGCAGTCAGGTATGCAAATTACCGTAAAGCTGTATTGAAAGGAAGTGAAAACCTAGTAAACCAGGTGGATTCAGTAGCTGATGTTTATACATGGACAGTTCCCGCAATTAAGGAGGCCAAATTCATCAGGAAGATAAATATACGTTTAAGAGCTGAAAACAAAGCTATGAAGAAGAGGATTGAAGATTTGGAAGCACAGCTAGGCCAGTGGAAGAAGGTTGAAGACTTAAAGGCCCAGCTAGACCAATTAGCTGATAAATGAAGTTGTTGTTCAAAGAAAGGTTTTGTTCCAAATTTTGGCAAATTTTGCTTAATTTTTTTGTGTTGAGGACATGTATATCCTTGCTATATGTATCAAAGATCAAAAGGAGTTTTTGCAATCAAATGCCTGGGCGGTAAATATCTCAGAGAAAAGACAAGCTGTTTAAACAATTCAGCAGTTTCGTAGCGCGCTACGAAACTGCTGTAGGTGGTGTTTTCAACGCAAAAAGACAGTTTGGTGATATGTGCGGGAATTTTCAAAAGGAGACACCTAAAGGACATCAAAGGGACCAGATGAAGCCATCACAACCATTCAGATCAAGACAGCTGTACCTTTAAAAGGTGGAATGCTTTAACTCAAATTTGAAGTTTTTGTTATAAAACCACTTTATTATCGGTCATAGGGTATGGAATAAGTTGCATACGAGGAATTTTGGCTTGCACACTTGGCCATCGATGAAATTTCCAATACATCAGGAACATGGTGGTCTCCTATATTTTGGGGTTATTAAAGGGGCTAAAAACGTGCTGCTGTATATTCGAAGTTATGGAGGACTGGAACTGAAAAACAGGGGATATCACCTAGCATCACTGAGCAGATTAAAGTATTCAGCATCCGAGGCCAATATGGAGCTTTAAATGCTCATCCCAGCCATCTCAGCCAAACTGCAAAGAGTCCAGGTGTCAAAGAACAAGAAGGAATCATTCTACGAAGAAGATAGTGTTAGAGTTATAATCAAAGTAGAACTCTTTAGAACTCCAGTTAGCATTAATTGTATTTAATAGTTTGTTGTAAAGCAAATAGGTGTCATCATAGGCAAAACTCGAGTTCCCCTCATGTTGGAGGAGGAAGCTTGAAGTAGTTAGAATAAAGGTTTTCTATATATAGCTAGAACATCTTTGTAATGAGGGTTGGATATTTTATGAAAACAGAGTGCTATTTTGGCTTGTGTAAAGAACAGAGTTCAGTAATATAAGATATATGCCTTTCTTCTCAGGATTCATACAGCATTTCCATGTTCAAGATGTGTTATTTTACTTTGTCCTTCATGTCTTTTTTCAGTTGCTTAGAGGAGTAATCACTCAGAATTCACTTATGTTGCTCTGACTTCCTGTACTCATCTATGAACTGTGGTTTTATAAGAATTTTGTTTTGAACATTTAAATGTCACATGCCCTGACTTCTATGTAGAGGTAATATCATTGTTTGTTGTAGTATGTTTGACTCCATAAGCCCAATGGGAATTAGTTTAATGTTTGTCCAGCCAGCATACTTGTTCATGTTATATCACAAGAGTTAGCCATCTAATCATTATTCAAAATCAATAACCTTTGAGAGAGCCCTCTCAGGCTAAAGAGGCTAAGCCTTAGTCAAAAGATTGGTGTGAAATAGTTGCTTGAAGTCTTCCTGGGTTGCAGCCTTCCAGGGATTGATTTTGAGATAACACATACACAGAGCACAGGTTTGTCATGATAATGAAGCCGCAGTAAGTAATGAAGTTGTTTTCAAGGTAAAGGAATCCGCAGTAGGGAATGGTGCAGTCATGGCACACAGAAATCGCTGACACTCTGTGTATGCGAATCTGGCAACGTAGATTATATGAAGGAATCTGCAGTAGGGTATGGTGCAGTCATGGCACGCAGCAATTGTTGACACTCTCGATGTATGTGGATCTGGCAACGTAGATCTGGGCATAAAGACTCCAGTCACGCAGTTTCATGAAGACTTATTCATGGAGACCGTTAGCAGTCTATGGAGACTCTATACGATGCAGGTCGTGGAGACATAAAAGCACTGTCATGGATATACACAGTCATGGAAATATCCATACGCTGTAATGGAGACATAACAGTCTGAGGCATACGTATGAAGACAAGAGTCTGTGACACTCTTTGTCTCTGCCTACAGTCATAGTCCCGTCATAATCATGATGAGAAGGATTCCAGTAATCCCACAGAAATGCACGGCATAGTGATCTCAATCATAATAAAGGATGGCTAGAATGAACAGTCTAATATAATGATGATGCACATCTGTAAGGGCAGGCGTAATGATGATGCACATTAGCAAGGGCAGCAGCATGATGATGGATGAGATCATGGACATGAAAGGCAGCATGATGATGGAAAAGATCATGGACATGGGCAGCATGATGATAATCATGATTAGTGCAGCATGGTGCAGTATGTAGTGGTGCAGCAAGAGGATCAGATGCAGCACGATGATAGGTGAAGGAGTCACCTTGGAGAATCAGTTGAAGCAGAATGTCTTCAACTAATCTCATCGTTATACAAAATGATCTATGCTAGATCTAGATAAGTCAAAGTGTTGACTTCTGTTGTAAATGTACTATCTCTCTCTCTCTCTTTCTCTGCTGAACTTTGAAGAACATAAAAGAAGAATTGATCAAGGGTTTCCCCACATTGTGGGGTTTGTCCCTGGCTAGCGCCACATCTTGTGTCCTCTTATCTTGGCTTGACTTCTGCTATTTATGTTTATGTTCTATCTACAGTTTATCTTAATGCTGATGTGATTGCTAACTATGAAAATTTAAATAAATAGCTCTAGCATAGAACATACCTAAAATTAACATGGTATCAAAGCTGAGGTGAAGACAATGCCCAAGCAAGAGTGAAATACCAATCACCAAAGACAGTTGGGACAAGACAAAAGGATCAATGGGTTCCTCATAATTCACCCATGGTGAAGTCGAAGCAGAGAATGTTATCAGAATGGTGCAGCGGAAGGTTCTGATGGCCCATCTAAAGATCGCCTCATTAGGAAGCTCGGATCTAAGGGTGGAAGGAAAGGCGGATGCTTTGGTTGCAATAAGTTCGGCCATCATGCGAAGGAGTGTCCGAAGGACAAGGACACATCTCTTGATGAAGATAACAATCATTCCAGGGACATTTTCAATGATCAAAGGAATGACTGGTAATGCAGGTCATCAAGGAAATGGTCGACTCTTTAGAGAAAGCAAGGAACCCCAGGCTCTTCATCGAATACATGGGTACACTCTCTAATTTGGTAGAGATGGAAACAATCGTGGAATTATACTTGGAGTTGATGCCACCTATTCCGGAAAGGATGTTGGGAATGTTATCCCTCAATTGAATGAGGGTAACTCGATTCATTTACAAAAACACTTTTATGTACCTGATCGCAAGAAGAACTTGGTATCCATTTTAGCAATGGAAGTCAAAGGTTCAGGGTGGCACTCATTGATGGAAAGGTACGTGTTTGAAAATAGATTTTTCAAAGATGTTTTTGAGTTCAGGGTTGTATCAAGTTGCAGGAAATCCATTGGGGACCATGTCCATTGACATAGCACCGAAGGTCTGTGAGTCAGATGGTGACAGGGATGCCTAAATTCAAAAGAGCATGAAGGTACATGTCTGAGATGTACCGAAGGAAAATCTTACAAGGCGACCATTCCCCTCATGTAGTAGGTCCATAGGTTTGGAACAACCCGTGGAGTTTGAGATTCATGAACAGGGAATCTCATGTATACAGAAAGCCCTCTATGGCTTGAAGCAAAACACCCCGGGCGTAGTATGAGAGGATTGATAGTTGTTTGATGAAGTTGAGATTCACTAGGAGTGAAACCAATCCAAACCATTATACGAAGGTTGTGGATGATAGAACTCTCATACCGGCACCTTATGCGACGAACTATTTCTGACAGGTGCAGACCCTCTCATTTGCAGAAGTAAGAGGGAGTTGGATTCCGGACATATGTTTTGCAGTTAGCATGGTGAGCTCATATTTGGTTGAGCCTCACTGCATTGGTGCCAAGAATCTTCTGAGATATCTTCGGGGCACAATCTCACATGTATTGAGATACACTGCCGGAAATATGAAAACTGCATGATTATTCGAATGTTGACTGGGCAGGTAGTGTGGAGGATCATTAGAGCACTTTTTAGTGCTGGTTCTCTTTGGATTATGCTTCAATATCATGGATGAGTAGGAAGCCGAAGTCGGTTGTTATAAGTACCGCCGAGACCAAATACATAACTACGAGTATGACCTCGTATGAAGTTGCTTGGTTGTGGAATCTCTTCAGTGAGTACACATGATGAATACCACTGTGATTCTCTGTGACAACAAGAGGTGGGATTCGAATATTGAGGAATCCTGTATTCGACGATTGCTCCAGCAGATAGACATCAGATACTGCATTATCTGGGATATGGTAAGTCGATGAGCAGGGAGGCTCCACCACATTAAGATGATGTACAGGTTGATACACTTTGTCAGAGCCCCGGGGAAAGATCAAATTTGTGATTTTCCTGAATGACTTGGAGTCGTCGAGAGACCCTTGTACAAGGGTCTTGCATGTTGCATACATTGAGCTCTGGGAGCTCTGGGGGCTTGGGGTTCTTACTGGAGCAACATACGACAATAGGATGACTCACCCTCCCCTGGTGGTGCGCACTGGGACAAGATGATTCGCTCTCTTATGGGACAGGATGATTTGCTCTCCGTTGGATAGGATGATTCGCTCTCCTGTGGACAAGATGATTCGCTCTCTTGTGAAAACAAGATGATTCGCTCTCCTATGTAGCAGGATGATTAGTTCTCATGTGAGGTCTAGATGATGTGTTCTCCATGACGATTATGTAGCAAGATGATTAGCTCTCCTGTGAGGCCTGGACGATGTGTTCTCCATGGCGATTGTGTAGCAGGATGATTAGTTCTCCTGTGAGGACAGGATTGATTAAGTTCTCCTGTCGAGGCATCCCACCCATGCAATCTGGGACTCATGGGAAGTACCTCTCATCTGATCAATGAGCAAGGAAATGAGGATAGGGACCATAGTAGTACCGATGGACGCATCGTTGTATCTACCGTACTCCCTATGCTAGGATGACCTTCATTGATCTGGGATCAATGACACTGGTCTGGGACCAGTTGTAGGAGTTGTACTCACTATGATGCTGACTTCGGGTCGGTTAACACTGCTCTAGGACCAGTGGTACATACTTTGAGACTGACTTCGGGCCAGTGGAAGACTAGTCTGGGACCAGTGAGAGTGGTACATACTATGACGCTGACTTTGGTCGGTTGAGGCTGGTCTGGGACCAGTTGTACACTCTCTGGACTGATGATACTGGTCTAGGACCAGTAGTAGGAGTGGTGCCCACGATGACGCTGACTTTGGGTCGGTTGAGACTGGTCTGGGACCAGTGGTACGCACTCTGAGACTGACTTCGGGTCAAGTGGAGAATGGTATGAGACATTCTCGATCAATTCTTCTTCTTCATGATTCAGCAGAGCTAAGTTGAACAGAGCAGAGCCAGCAGAGCTGAGCAGAGCCAGCGGAGCTAAGCTTAGCAGAGCCAACAGAGCTGAGCAGAGCAGAGCCAGTGGAGCTGAGCAGAGTAGAGCCAGCAGAGCTAGCAGAGCTGAGTAGAGCAGTGCAGGGCACTAATGGAAAATACAGTACAGTCGGACATATGGATCAGGGAATGGAATTCGCCCTAGTTGAGAGGGAGTGTTAAAATTGGCAACTAGGGACAAACTCCATGTGGGTCAGCTTATTTATAGTAGCTGATATTTTTATTAGATCCCTCTCATTGAGAGGTGTAGGATTGATCTAAAGATCATCCTATTCCGATAAGTATTTATGGAGATATGAATTTATTTTGATTATGGAATTATTACTAAGCCGACCAGCAACTTATGTAGGCTCAAGAAGCCCAAACGTCATGTCTATTCAACCTATACGTTTTTGGCATAAATAGAAGAGGATTTGATGTCGTTTGGTACACACCTTCATGAGTAGTCTCCTCCTCTCCACGTCTGGGTTTTTGGTAAAGGAGAGAGACACCATGAGTGATACGCTGGTCTTCAAGTGATGCCCTAGATGTTGTACGTTACCCTAGCCGCAGAGATCTGGGCGCAATAAAGGAGGCCTCATACGCAGCGAAAGAAAGGGCCCTATCCGCATTGAGAAGACTCTAATACGCTGAAATGCCCAGCAATATATGCACAGGAGGGAAACCTTATGCAGTTAGACATCCACGAAGTATACGCTGTCATGAAGACGATGTACGCACAATTTTGGAAACCCTATACGCTGAGCAGGCAATGTAGATATCTACGTTGTTCATATACGTTGTTCTTTACGCAGAGCTGAAACATACGTAGTCATGGTGACACTTACTATGATGTTCATATACGCTGACACATATACGATGTTTATACGCAGAGCACAGGGTCATGATAATGAAGCCGCAGTAAGTAATGAAGTTGTTGTCAAGGTAAAGGAATCCGCAGTAGGGAATGGTGCAGTCATGGCACGCAAAAATCGTTGACCCTCTTAATGTATGCAGATCTGGCAGCGTATATTATATGAAGGAATCCGTAGTAGGGTATGGTGCAGTCATGGCATGCAGCAATTGTTGACACTCTCGATGTATGTGGATCTGGCAGCATAGATCGAGCATAGACTCCAGTCACGCAGTTTCATGAAGACTTATTCATGGAAACCGTTAGCAGTCTATGGAGACTCTATACGATGCAGGTCATGGAGACATAAAAGCATTGTCATGGATATACACAGTCATGGAAATATCCATATGCTGTCATGGAGACATAATAGTCTCAGGCATACGTATGAAGACAAGAGTCTGTGACACTCTTTGTCTCGGTCTACAGTCATAGTCCCGTCATAATCATGATGAGAAGGATTCCAGTAATCCCACAAAAATGCACAGCATAGTGATCTCAGTCATAATAAAGGATGGCTCGAATGAACAGTCTAATATAATGATGATGCACATCTGTAAGGGCAACATAATGATGATGCACATTAGCAAGGGCATCAGCATGATGATGGATGAGATCATGGACATGAAGGGCAGCATGATGATGGATAAGATCATGGACATGGACAGCATGATGATAATCATGATTAGTGCAGCATGGTGCAGTATGTAGTGGTGCAGCAAGAGGATCAAATGCAGCACGATGATAGGTGAAGGAGTCACCTTGGAGAATCAGTTGAGCAGAATGTCTTCAATTGATCTCATCGTTATACGAAATGATCTATGCTAGATCTAGATAAGTCAAAGTGTTGACTTCTGTTGTAAATGCACTATCTCTCTCTCTCTTTCTCTGCTGCACTTTGAAAAACATAAAAGAAGAATTGATCGAGGGTTTCCCCACATTGTGGGGTTTGTCCCTGGCTAGTGCCACATCTTGTGTCCTCTTGTCTTGGCTTGTCTTCTGCGATTTATATTTATGTTCTATCTGCAGTTTATCTTAATTCTGATGTGATTGCTAACTATGAAAAATTAAATAAATTGCTCTAGCATAGAACATACCTAAAATTAACATATCGCTTTATTTTGATATGATACATTGGAGAGCTACCACGCTCCATCCTTGTTGATTGGATGAGCATATTAATGTCATCCATACAGAACCTATTGGTAAATTCTTCAAGGAGAGGCTGGGAGTCGTGGATAGACCCTACCATGAGGGTCTTTGTTGATCATTGAGCTCTGGGGGCTCCTGGGAGCTTGGGTTACTTCTTGAGCTATGAGTGACCATAAGGTGAGTGGTTCACCTTCCCCTACAGGTGCGTTGTATACAGGGTGAGTGGTTCACCTTCCCTTATGATACTCTATGATGATATATGAGAGCATAGGGTGAGTGGTTCACCTTCCCCTATAGCTGATGATATATGCATAGGATGAGTGGTTCACCTTGTCCTATGGCATGTGAGCAGGATGAGTGGTTCGCCTTCTCCTGTGGACACCCCAGTCAGATATGCTAATAGACATATGTTGGTTGTCACATGTGGACATGTCAGTGGGACGTGGTTCATCTTTTCCCCACATGTAGGATGCTCATTCCCTATGATCGATGGTTGACATGTCGATGGGACGTGGCTCATCCTTTCCCCACGTGTAGAATCCTTCCTACCATTGATGATTGGCATGCATGTAGGACGTGGTTCATCCTTTCCGTACTCTCGGTGGTTTGCATGTGCGTAGGATGTGGTTTCTCCTTTCCCTACGATGGTTGTGACATATGATTGTAGGATGTGGTTCATCCTTTCCCTACGTTTGATTGTGACATGTGTTTGTAGGATGTGGTCCATCCTTTCCCTACGTGTGGTTATGACATGTGTTTGTAGGATGTGGATTCTCCTTTCCCTACGTGTGGTTGTGAGCAGGATGTGAGATATTCTTTCCTTGCTGATGTTTCTGCATCATCCTACCCATGTAGTCTGGGACACATGGGAAGTACCTCTCATATAGCGAACGAGTTGGGAAAAGTGGTTAGGGACCATAGCACTACCAATGGACGCATCGTGTACTGTCATACTCCCTATGACTAGGATGCATGGTGTTCTTCAACTTAATCTAGGATCAAATATGATTGAGGTTTTACCTCTGGATTGACTTTTGTAAGTGGAAAGTGGTAAGGTCTTGTGACTCACTCTCGATCAATTCTTTTTCATTATTACGTCAGTGTTCAACAAAGCAGAGCAGATATGAGTCGAGATGCAGAGATGATATCAAGATGGCATGATGATGGATGGATTGGCAGGTGGAATTCTCCCTAGTTGAGAGGGAGTGTTAAAATTGGAAACTAGGGCCAAATTCCACTTTGGACAACTCTTTTGAAGAAGATAGTTGTGGCAATGATTTCCTCTTTCCGAGAGGACCAAAATCAACCTAAAGATCACTAAATTTGGATAAGAAAAAATATTTATTTGCTTAGAAGAAATTCTATAAGTCATGACCTTATTAAGGCGGGAAAATTAAAATTTGAAATTCAAATTTGCCTCCAAAATGTTAAGGTCGGCTTCACTTGCATAAGGACAAATTGTTATATATATAGATGTCCTCCATTCTCATTACATACATCAACTTGTTGGAGAATATGTCTGAGGCAACCGTGGTTTTGGAGGAGGTCGAAGTTTTGTTTGTGGGTTATATTCTAGGGCCGAATCCCTCCCAGTACGATAGTCGCGACACATGAAGGTCAGGGCCAAGGTAACAAAAGATGTTTGTAAGTTTGTTTGTGGGTCCAAAGTACAGCAGAGGCAGGTCGAGGCATATCGAATAAATATGTAGATGATTTGTGTTGTGTTCTCCATGTTTAGATAGGCCGCAAGCCTTGAGATTATTGGAGGAGCACCGCAAACTTGTTCTGGGCTAGCTGGAAGGAACATTAGGCCCTATTCTAATCGCAGAAGTCAAGCTACAGGCAGGCAGGGCTGGCTACAAGAAGAAGGATGCTAGCCGTAGCAATTGAAGGCAATGAATGGACTGATGTTGTCTACGATCAAGCCCTAAACAGGGTCCAGATCCATAGTTGTTTCATCATTGTGTTTGACTACTCAATATATCACTATATTGGGGTTCATTATACTCAGAGAAGAAAGCCGCACTATCTGGACTAGGACCGAGGTCATTTTCAAACATTCTTTGTAGCTGCTTTGTCTACTATTGATATCTGGTTAGGGCAGAATTTGTCAACTATTGTAGCTTTGCTGTTAAAATTGGCAACTAGGGCCAAACTCCATGTGTGTCATCTTATTTATGGCAGTTGATATTTTCTTGGATTCCTCTCATCGAGAGGTGTAGGATTGATCTAAACAGCATCCGATTCCGATAGGTATTCATGGAGTTATGAATTTATTTGTGTTATAAGACAATTCATCAAGGTCGGCCAGCAACCAAATAAACCCCACAAGTGCTCAACGTTTTAGTATAAATGGAGATGACTTGAGAGTCATTTCACACACACTTCCATCTTGATTTCTCTCCACTTGTCTTGGGTTTTAGTGGAAGAGAAATCTAGGAGTGGAAGCCCTACACGTTGGAGTTAAAGAAGGCAGCCCTAACGCAGTCCTAGAATGCAGCCCTAACGCAGTCTTAGAATGCAGCCCTAACGCTATCCTAAGGCAACCCTAACGCAGTCCTAGAAGGCAGCCCTAACGCTATCCTAAGGCAGCCCTAATACTAACCTAAGGCAGCCCTAACACAGTCCTAGAAGGCAGCCCTAACGCTAACCTAAGGCAGCCCTAACGCAGTCCTAAGAAAGCAGCCCTAGCCGCAGTCCAAGCAAGCATCAAAGGAGCCCAAGGAACTCGGCTAAGGGAGAAAGGTAACTATATGGAAGCCGCAGCAAGAAGGCTAGGACAGCGAGGGAGATAAGGGCTAACCGAGCTGTTGTTAGAGGGCCGAGGAGCTGAGCTTGGAGGCCGAGTTGAAGAAGGATGAACGCAGGTATGTTTGGGGCAGCGAAAAGGTAAGGGAAGACTGTTTTGAGTGGGCTGTAGGTGACAGCGTGGGACTGTGGTAGGCCGCAATCCCTACCACCTCAAAACAGGGACAATGTGGAGAGTTTGAGGGCTCAAACATGCCTAGAACAACAGCGTGCTAGGGGAGGTGTACTATGAAGGTGTGTTGCAATCCTTGAGGGTTGTTTGTGGACTGATAGATAGGTGTGTGAGGTCTGCCAGATACCCTAACCAGTCACAATATAAGCAACAGTGTAGGCAGACTTGGAACAACAGTGTTGAAGGGACAACAATGCTAGTAAATGGGACAGCTGGGCTACATGGTGCTGCTAAGACACATGGGACAACAACAAGGTATGGCAAGGCTATTGGGACAGCAGCAAGGTATAGCAAGTTGTGATGGGACAGCAGCAAAACAATGGGACAAGCTAACATGGAATGGCTATGTCACTAATAGTGGGACAACAATATGCCACATAGGACAGCAGTGGCTAGCATGGTGCAACAATGGCACATGGGACAGTAGTGCAGCATAAGGTGCAGTAGTATGATGTGTACAGCATGGTCATGAGGTCCAGCATTGTGATGATGGGTGCAGCACGGTGAGGTGCAGCATGATGACGAGATGTAGCACAATGATAGGTGAAGGAGTCACCTTGGAGAATCAGTGGAAGCATCATGTCTTCAACTGATCTCATGTATCATCTTCTTAGAGATGATCTATGCTCTTATCTAGATAAGTCAAAGTGTTGACTTCTGTTGTAAATGTCCTCTCTCTCTCTCTCTCTCTCTCTCTCTCTGCTGAACTATTGAAGAACGTATAAGAAGAATTGATCAAGGGTTTCCCCACATTGGGGTTTGTTCTTGGCTAGCGCCACATCTTGTGTCCTCTTGTCTTTTGCGATTTATATTTATGTTCTATCTGCAGTTTTACTTTAATGCTGATGTGATTGCTAATCTAGAAAAGATATTGAGCTAACTGTGAAAATTGAAATAAATTGCTCTAAGCATAGAACATACCTAAAATTAACATTTGCCTAGGCTGCATCTTTGTCATTTCTATTTCTCTCTCTGCTGAATATTTGATATCAATAATAAGAAGATTTGATCAAGGGTTTTCCACATCTTGGGGTTTTTCCCTGGCTTGAGCCAATTCCTGAGTTCTCTCATCTTGACTTGTCTTCAGCATTTATCGTTCATGTTCTTTCCTCAATTACTATCACACTATAATGTTTTAAGAGATTGCTTAAAGAAATGAAAATCAAGCTAACATGAAGTAACTATTCTAAGCAAAGAACACGTTAATCCAAAATTAACACTTAGACCATAGACTATTCTTGTAAGTCACGAACATGCTAACAAACAAAAGGAAGAAAAAAAACACTATAATATGACAATTATTTGCCAAAAGCATGTACTAGTGTGTGTAATTATGTATGTAAATATAAAATATGTTCAGCTTGTATAATTGATAGAATTAAAGCCAATAATTATCACATCTCATAAAATCACCTGTCCTATTGTAAAAACTAAACTTATTTCGGAGAAAAATGCCAGTGTTCAACGTGCATTTACCATGCCATCCCCAGTCAAATTGATGCAGATACGAAAAAATTATCCTTCATCATAAACTGCCATTCCCTTCGAACTGTGGAAACAATACAAGCAGCGCAGAGTCCTTGTTTAAACTAAATTCCTAAATACAGATCATTTATTTTTATGAGTACACTAGTAAGCACGACACGTGGAAAGGCAACTTGCTTTGCCAACTTGGCCTTTGGAAATTACAATGACAACTTTCATGGTAGAATAATTGTCCATGAAACATTACATGGCCAATGTTCCCTGAATTTTGACCATACACAGACAATCCACGATGTGTTGTTGACAAAGCTCCTGCAAAAGAAACCAACTTGGCTTAATGCTATAAAATCGGATTCCTATTTTCAAAACCAAAGGGATACAACATATTTCTGAAAAATACATTCTTAGCAAATTTAACTATCTTTCACACTTAAATCACTTGGATTTGAAAATTAACCGTCTTACAAACCAAAACAATGTACAAAATAAAATTTGTAAAATACATATCTTCAGGATAGCCTCAGTCAAACTGAGTCAAATACCACAGATTCTGGTCCCAGCATCCACTGCCATTCTGCTCATAAGTTTTCTGTCAAATAGATACAAAAACTTGATCTCAGACTTTTGTGATCCATAATGATTTTTGAAACTGTCTTTCGAATTAATCTGATTAATCCGAAAGTCACATCATTATTTGGTTTGTGATTAATCCGAAAGACAGTTTCAAAGATACAAAAACTGTTGAATCTCCAACCAAAATATGTTCCTAATAAACACACTTCTCAATCATAAACTAAAATAATTGTTTTAGATCTAAACAAGAGATCCCATACATGTGCGAGACAACTTATTTTCCAACATGTATGGAAAGGTCAACAGCTCGGAAATACTGGAGGGAAAAGCAGCAATTATGGATCGTAATATGAAGAAATAACCCGCAGTTAATGGTGTCTATAACCTGCAGTTATGCATTTCTACTCTGACAATCCATAACCCACGCCTCATGCTATCCACGAAGCTTACTTGAACATTATACAGGTTGGAGCAGCTTTCTGAAATAGAGATCTGTCATCTCAATCAGTAAACGTAAAAAAAATACTGCATGTGGTTTCCAAAAATTGAAAGCAATGTCAATAATCTTCAGATTGACTAGTAGTCATGTACTTCAGTCTGATCTAACATTCCTTGTTTCAAATAGCATCACCAATAATCCCGGCAAGAACATAATCCATCCTTAAAATGATGGAACCGGTTGGCATCCCTCACAATAATTTCCCGCTCAGCAATCTTTGAAATAAATTTAGAAGCAGTATGGCAGTCACCACAAACACGAAGATTCTTGGTGATCCGGATAGGTGTGCCAGGCCTTGTGCTAATAAGTCCAAATACAATGGCCAGCTTTTCACTGTGGCTGCTAACCATCTCTTCTTTCAACTCTTCCTCCACATCATGCAGCACAAAATTTGTATCAGGCACATACCCTGCCTCTTTCATCTTTTCAATCAGGCTGTCCATCATCAAGTATATTTTATCTGCTTGTGGATGGGATCTGTCTGCTGCTAGGAATTCATGTGTTGTCTTATTTATTTCAATCCAACTGCATCCTGGCTTCTTTTTCAAACCCCGGTTTTTTATCATTGTTCTCACATCCTCTGCATTATCCCACTTGCCCGCAGTGGCATATATATTTGATAGCAGTACATAATAGCCAGGATTCTGAGGATCTAACTCAAGAAGATGTCCAGCAACACATTCTGCGAGGTTTATATTATGATAAATTCTGCAGGCCCCAAGCAATGCACCCCACACACAAGCACTAGGTTCTAATGGCATTGCTTTTACAAAGGCATATGCTTCTTCCAGGTTCCCAGCGCGACCAAGAAGGTCGACAATGCAAGCATAGTGCTCCAACCTTGGCATCATACAATAACCTTGACTCATGCAATCAAAGTATTTCTGTCCTTCCTCCACTAGGCCCGCATGACTGCAGGCAGTCAGGACTGCAATGAAGGTTATATGATCCGGTATCACATCTGCCTGTTGCATTTTGTGAAAGACTTTGATGGCATCCCCACCACGCCCATGGATGGCATACGCGGTGATCATTGCAGTCCATGAGACAACATCTCTGTGAGGCATTCGGTCAAACACTCGGCATGCATCTTCAATGTTCCCACATTTAGAATACATATCTGTAAGAGCACTTCCCACGGAAGAATATGATCCAATTCCTCTTCTAATTACGTAATTGTGGATTTTTTTGCCTTGTGGCAGAGCTGCTAACTGGGAACATGCTGACAGGACAGTGATGATGGCTACTGGATCAGGTTTTACTCCTACAAAATCCATATGATGAAATATTTTCAAAGCCTCACGACAATAACCATTCTGGGTATATCCTGCAATCATTGCAGTCCATGAAACAACATTCCTTGAGGACATTTTGTCAAACATCTGGCGTGCATCTTCTATTTCCCTGCATTTAAAATACATATCAATTAACGCATTACCCAATAAAATGTCTGACATAAATCCATTTCTAATTATGTAACTATGCATCTCTTTGCCCTGTTGTAAAGTTGCTAATCCAGTGCATGCAAGCAGAACACTCCCAATGGTAACAGAATCTAATTTATTCTCTTTTAGTTGCAGTTGACGAAACAATTTCAAGGCCTCATCATAAAGACCATTTTGAGCATAACCCGCAATCATAGAAGTCCATGAGATTACATCTCTTCGAGGCATTCTGTCAAATAACTCAATTGCTTTATTTACACTGCCACATTTTCCATACATATCTATTAGCGCATTGCCAACTAAAACATTAGACTCAAAACCATTGCAAATTGAGTAGCCATGGATTTCCATGCCCTGTTGCAAATGTCCTTGATGGGCACACTCAGATATAACACTAATGATGGTGACCAAGTCGGGCTGCACCCCTGCCATCTGCATTCGACGGAACAATCCCAATGTCTCTTCCCCAAGCTCATTCTGAGTATAACCAGCAAGCATTGTATTCCATGAGACCACATCTCTGAGAGATATTCCATCAAACACCTTCTCTGCGTCTCCCAAACTCCCGCATTTGACATACATATCTACAAGGGCATTAGTCTCAAAAATCTCGATTGCACATCCACTTTTAGCAATCAAACCGTGTATCTCCTTGCCCTGCTGCAGAGCTCTTAAATGGGCACACGCTTGGAGCCCACTAACAATAATATACGAGCTCATTTCCATTCCCTCTGATTGCATTCCGTGACAAAGCCTTAACGTCTCCTCAAAACACCCATTTTGGGTATAAGCAGAAATCATTGCATTCAAAGACACTTGATTTCGCTGACACATTTTGTCAAACACTTGGCGCGCAAAAACAATATTCCCACATTTCGCGTACATAGATATAAGGGCATTGGCCACAAAAACATTGGATTCGAGCCCACATACTCTTATATAATCATGGACTTCCATGCCTTGATCTACAGCAGCCAGTCTTGCGCAAGCCTTCAGAACAATGGGAAACGTATAATTATCAGGCTGAACGCCTACTGCTTGCATTCGGTGATATAGGGTAAGGACTTCCTCGTTGAAACCCAAACTGGCGTACCCTCCAATCATGGCGTTCCAAGAAAACATACTTCGTTTCGGCAATTTTTCAAAAACTCTGCGTGCGTCTACCAGGCCGTCGCAGTTGACATACATGTTGACAAGCTTGGCTCCCAAGAACACCTCATCCTTAATCCCTGTGATGAGCATCTGGGCATGGATTTGCTGGCCCTCTCTGAGAGATTTTGAAGCGGCACAGACATCCAAGAGAGCGCCGAAACCATGGGAATTCAGTTGCGTATCTCCAAATACAGCGAGGGCGTCCTTGAATCGCCCGGCTTTACACATTGTTCATTAGTCTGGATTCCTTGTAATAAGTCCGAATGCTGTGCAAGAAGTTGAAGTTTCAATTAATTTGGATTTGGATTCTGGTCGATAATATTTTTGTACATGTTTGTTAATTTTTTTCGATGATTTAAGATATGTAACAATTTTTCAATCTGGATGTACAAAATTAAACATCCCAAAAAAAACCGTTTTTTAATTTAGGTTTATATATTTATATAAAATTGAACAAAATTTCGTAGTGTCCACGCATAAAACTTACGCTTAGAGCATGCTGCTGCAGCATGGTAGAGTAATGTATTAAGTACATGCTGGCTTTGAGATTTATTAATGTGAAATAAGATGGGAAAGTAGTATATAAGAGGGGTGTTGTTTATGTAAGTTATAATTTATTTAGATGGTAGTGGTTTTTTTTATGGTGGAAATAGATTTAGCACCATCAAAAACCCTAGTACCCAAAATTTTGAAGTTTAACAATTATAACTAATGTTTCAAAAAAATGGCTGGATTTTGTCATAATAATTTTGCCAAAATTCTCATTAATTTCTAGACTAATTTATAAGTCTTTTTAGATTATGGTTATAAGAATAAGGTATGGCATGTGGGAGGTTTGAGCATGGTACCCACCAAAAATAAAGCTCACTAAAATAGAACCCAACATAAAATGGAACAATAGGCATTCAATTGAAATTCTAGACAAGCTTCCCTTTGAATTAAAAATAGAATATGATCTTGCATCACTATTTTAATTAAATATTGAGTAATGGTTAAAGTATGTGTTCTATGTATCACACTTTTAAAATAATTTAAAAATAATTTCTATTATAGTTTTTTATAATAAATAATTATTTATATAAAATTTAATTAAAATTATTTTTATTATATTTAATATGTAAAAATGGTTAAAAACTTACCTTCCCCAATTTTTTTTGTAAGCTTGGTAGATCCTCTTTTTTCATTAATATAGAGCAAATTTACACCACATAGAAGTGGCTAGGTGGCCTCAACTTGCCCAGTGGGAAACCAAGTCTATTGGCCACCTATTCGCATTATATGCCATCCAGTAGCAAAAAATCTTATGTCTCTTTATCCAAGCAATATAAGTTTCAGATTCTTGTCCACTTCCATACTCTAGAGTTCTACATACATATATAATTGTATAGACAAATTTAAAAGCTAACCACATATATAAACAAAACTATCAGAAAGTAGGCATGCTAATCATGTTGTTTAGCTAATGCTAATTCCACCGGTGCTGGATCTTTGGTATTCATACCAGGCAGCTTCATCTGAACCAAGATACATGGCAAGTGCTACTCAATTCGACCAAGGTAGATGTCCTATTTGCACAGTTGAAACTGCACCTTCTGAAATTCTTGCTTGTAATTTGGCATTCCTTGAACTGTGACTGGCATGCCTACCAAGATCTACTCCATCACCTTTCCCAATAGTCTTTTCATCAACGAGTATAGGTAGAGGTCTGTTTGAATTGGGTGATTATGCCTCTTGTATTTCCAGGATCCGGGACGAGTACTCTCTAGTCCTCCAACTCTATATGCGTCTCACTCTCCTGCTTCACTTCTGCTTCCCATTATTCTAACTAGTTTCGAATGTCTTCATTGGTTCCCTCTCGGTAAGTGGTTGTTGCTTCGCTAATTAAACGTTCAACAGACTTCCAAACCCGTCGGCCACCTGAAGGTCCAGGTTCTGTGTTGTGCCTAGTCTCTCGAGGTTTCTTACTGTGACCTCGGGTTTTTGCAAGTCAAGCCATGGTCTCTCTAACCCAGTCCTGTACAATGCGACAAACTGTAACCTGTTTGACCCTAGAGTTGCCTTGTGTCGGGGTGGTTTCACCACATGGCATACCTATTTTACATACAAAACGTGTAATTGACCAATTAAACTTAAATGTATTACAACAAAGTGCATGTACATAAGTGGTAGGGTTGTGTCACTCCATCCATCCAACTTCATACCCCCCCTGTCGATTGTAGTAGCATGCCCCTCATGGTCATAGGCGGGTTCCGTAGAGAGGACCGGGCCATGACCTACACCAGAGGTTGCACTTCCCAAAAGACACCCCCCTAGCAATTCTCTGACATGCAATGTCTCCCCAATCCCAGGTAAAGAGGTGCAACTACCTACAGGCCATCGGCCCAACCTGGCTAACATGCCCTTTGTTATCCGCCCAGCAAGCAAAAAGGGGACCCAACATAGGCGTCCACCCATCCCTTAGCCCCATAACGCCGCCATCACCAACCCTCCTTCCATAGCTAGTCTCAATTCCCTACCAGGTTCCCTCGCTGCGATAATTCTCCTCCTTCTCCCTCATTCCCGGCTCCCTACAAACCCCCCACCGGTTACGCATGGTCATGTTACAAAGGTTTCCTCTCAAAATGTGGGTGTAAAGGCAAGCATTAACCCCATAGCCCACCCCCCCAGCTTCTCCAATGATGTAATTGTGTCCTTCTACACTATGCTCCCTGCCTATAGCCATCAAAATTCCCATACGGAAAGGAGAATATTGAAGCAGAGCGAGATGGAGAGGGTGCCTATCAGGTGCCAAACGCAGAAGCAGAAGCAAACACACGCTACCAGCCTACACCCCAAACTCCTTACATCCTTACGATCCTTCCCCAAAATTCCTTCCATCTCCCTCAAACGAAACCTGAAACAGGGCAACATAATGAGATAAGAGAGATGGTCAATAACATACCCATTTTCCTTCGCGTGGAGACGATGGAGTTGTTGCTGCTCGTGGAGCCACTGAACTAGCTCGCCGCTCCAATCTCCTTGCTCACAGTCACTCTGGTACTCACCAGACTTCTCTCAAGGGTGATTACAAACTCCAACACTTCCCCTCCTCTCACTGCCACATTTCCTTAATGCAATGTTCAACATCATGCAAAGGGCCACCACACCCATCGCCTCGAGCATGTGGGAGGCGATGGTTTTGTACCTTGTAATACCAACCATTATCCCCATCTTAATGAGGTGATCCGTCTGCTCGCACCCCGATCAAGGGTACCTTCCGCAATTTTTGAATGCGCTAAACAAAACAAATTTGACTTTTAGTATTAGTGTAAACTAAAATTCCTTTTAATCCTACATTCTAAAGATTGGGAACCTAGTATTATCTTAGAAGTTACACTTCAAAATTTTCTCTCTTAAATTCCACACTCTAAAGATTAAGAATCTAGTATTATCTTAGAAGTCATACTTCAAATATTTAAAAGAGAAGCAAGTATTATTTAAGAACTCTTTCTTGGTAATTTCTTTTTTGGAAAGTTAAACTACATATGTGAAGCAAAATGTTATACATAATATTCATGTTAAACAGTCATCGGTTGATAGGCTTTGTAATCTCAAAACGAGAACTCTAATTCTAAAAATCCATATTTTATGTCAAAAACATCAAAATCAATTCCCAAATTGAAAAGTGATGTTCTCATAATCACATTTTTTAATAAGAGTTAAAATTTCAACATTTATAACCATGGCCTTCAAACCCCATAATGTTGCAAACAAAAACCTTAAAATCGACTCTTAAATAAAAAATCAATGTTATCAATAGCATTTGCTTTTTTCTTTTTATGGTTAAAGTTACAACTTGTTTGAGATTATGGCCTTGATAATAACTGGTACTATTGCAACTCAAACCTTAAAATCAATCCACAAATGGTTAAAATTATGACTTTTTTGAAACAATGGCCTTGACAATCGATAGGATTGTAAACAAAACCTTAAAATCAACCCCTTGATTAAAAAGTGTTGTTACAAGTAACACCCACAATTTTTTTAGCAATTACAATTACAACTTTTTTAAAACCACGACTTTAACAAATGGTACCATTGTAACTCGAATATTAAAATCAATTCTCAAATTGAAATGAGGTGTTATCTACATGTAACGCTCTCTTTACCCAATCTTAAAATTGCAAAATTTTAAAAGCATGATCTAAAATGTCAATATTACCACCAACACAATCATAAAACACAAGGAAAAAACACAAGGAGAAATAAACAAGAAAAATGAAGAGAAAAACCCATAAACTAAATTTTATAAATAAATTAACCAAAAATAAAAATGAACGCGGAAAAATCGCATAATTTCAATCAAAAGAAAATCCTAAAACATAAAAGTGTGTGTGTTTGTGTGAGGGAGAACTTTAAATCTATTTTTAAAGTTTTATATGTAGAATTTGAAGAAAAAGATTATAGTTATGAATGCATCTCGAAAAATACTAATTTTCAAATTTTCAAAAAACAATCATATTAGAATATATTAATGATTTAAAATCAACTATTTTACGGGTTTTTTTTGTGAAAATTATAAGCATTACAAAGAATATATATTTTGATAGAGAACATAAATTGTAGTTATACCTCTTATCCAGGGGCTTTCTTTGACGAAGCCTCCCTTTAAAACAATGTTTGCGCAGGAGGGTTGTGTTCTTTATCTACAAGAGCATCATTCTTTCTAGTGACAGATGGGCATGGGCATGGGATGTAATAATTATGTTAAATTGTTAACTTTAAAATTGTTGTTATGTTTCACTATTGAAAAAAAGAAATTTGCTCTCTGCAAATCTTTGGAGATTCTATGAATGTTATCAATTGGCTTTACCAAACCCAAAGATGTCACTCTTATACCTTGCTACCCATTCTTGAGGAGATTTTCCTATTGAAACAATCTTTTGTTCGGATCTCTTGTTTCCATATTTATAGGGAACAGAACACGACAGTTGATACCCTATCTAAAGTAAGCACTCAACAAGATCATGGAATTTGGAAAATCATCAAACATATTGGAGATACGACATGGAAATTATAACACTAGCCATATATAGATGGCATCCACAATGCACATAATTAACTGATAGAGCCTCCTCTGATATATATATCTTTTACTGATGTTTATAGATGTTAATATGATGAACACTACAACTTAATACTCTGATGTGTATGTATTTGATATTGAGACCATGGGCATTATGCCATGAACAACTTTTTGTAAATTAAGGGCTTTTCACAAGCCTTTTTTTTTGTCTAGTCTTCATAGTCCACAAACAGATATACTGAATGCATTAACATGCATCAACAAAATGTATTTTTTCATTAGTTAATGTGTAATTACGATATTTTCTACAGAGAAGAAAAAAAAAATTGTAGTTATACCAACACCACTTAAAGTAAAGTGGCCATGACATTTCTGAACTACAATTATAATAGAAAAGCAAAGAAGTATTGTGGAAATTATATCTCTCAAGTCTAAAGCAACACTTCTCGAAGGGAGATAGAATGGTAGGATCCTTCGTAAGGGTATAATGATGAACTGTAGGGCCCAATGGAGTTAATAATAATGTATGTATGGTGACAAATTACTATAAGGTTGATTGCATCCATTATATTAGTTATTATTGAATAAGGTCTGCTACGTAGTTACTCTTAAATAAATGTAATGTGGCCTCATTAAGAAGGTCCATTAGGTAGCTAGCATTTGATTATGATTAAGTCTTTCTAGCTATCTATAAATAAGGATAGATTCCTATGAGCATGCATTAAATCTTAACTCAATGGGAGTTTTCCCATGGAAGAGGCAAAAGAAGAAAGTTGATCCTTCCATAAAAGAATCATCGTATAAAAGCGGTCCTACCTTGAGGTTTTCGAATATCATGAAGTAACATGGCATTTCTATTTTTTATAAATATATTGTTTGTGATTAAATTCTAAATGTTAAGAATTACTATAGATTATTCTTTTGTCTATGGAGAGAATGAATCTCATTAGTATTTTGTTACATTAAATGTAAGGTCACTTTGGTTTGAATCTTTATCCATCCTAGTCATGTATTCAAGTCATGATGTATACAATGTTTTTAATAACATAAAAATATGCTTTTAATTTGAAAAACAAAATGTATTTAATTTGTTATTAATCTCAACAAATAACCAAACTTGATTAAAGGAGATCCAGAAGAGGATATACAAAAATATACTTGATGATATATCAAAAGGTTATACCAAACTAGAGGATATACAAAAATATACTTGATGATATATCAAAAGATTATACCAAACTTGATGATATTTAGATATCATCAAGTAAAATGGCATTTCAATCTTTTTCTAAATATTTTGTTTGTGACCCAATTTTAAATGTTAAGGGTTATTATATATTACTTTTCGTTTAGATAATTGTCTTCCGCATCCATCACATAATTCAAAAAATTGCCAACGTGCTTTGAACCATCCAATGTAGTTCATCATCAAGACGAAATAAATAAAGAGATTTTGATCTGACATGGATATAAAAAGAGCAAGAGGAAAAAAAGACAAAAAAGACTAATCGTTTGAAAAGTTAAGTCAAATCAATAAAATAATTAGCCATAAATAAGAATTAATAAGGGTCCAAATTAATAAAATAAAGAGACTAAGAGATTAAGGGGTAAGTAGAGTAAATTAACAATAAATATATGATATAATATTCAAATTAAGGAAAATAAGGATAAATAAATAATATAATAATCAGATTAAAAAATAAAGGGTAAAATTAGGATTAAAGTATAATTTAAAAGAAATAATAAATAATAAAAAGTAAATAAAATAATACTATATTATATTTAATATTACTATATTATCTCATATATATATATATATATATATATATATATATATATATATATATATATATATAGATATATATATATATACACCTCATGAAATTATTAAAGAAAAATAATAATACCATATTATCTCATATATATATATGAACCTCATGAAATTATTAAAGGAAAATAATAAAAAAAATCATAAATATCTAATAATGATATAAGGGAAAAAAATATTTAAATTAAATAATAAAAGAATAAAAATTTATAGGGAAAAATTCAATAAAAAATAATTGATAGGAATTTAATAAGAATGATAATAATAAATATAAATCTAAATAGAAGATATATTAAATCAAGAATAGAAAGAAAAGATAGAAAAATAAGGATAATAATTATAAAGAAATTAAAAAAGAAAAGATAGAAAGATAAGAGATAATAATTATAAAGAAATTAAAAAATCGCAAAAGAAAGGAGTTAAAGGTAAAAAAGAGAATAAGAAAATAAATTATCATAAATAAATAAAATAAAAAGAATAGTCATAATATAATAATAAATAAAAATTGGAGTTGCGAAATATAGGAAGAGAAATAATAAGAAAAAGAATAGAACAATCAAGAAATAAAAGGGAATAAAAGCAATGGAACAACAAAAGAAAATAAAAGAAACAATGAGACAAATTAAGAAGAATAGATTGAGGAAAGAGCAATGATCCAATTTCTACTGATTCTCTAGTCGTCATCTCTATTAAGGTTCTTGGTTGAATTCTTCTCAATCTCGGTGGTTTCTCTAAAAATTTTGTGATGATAATGGGAAATCTTAGCTAGGACGCAAGCATCCTCAATACAAATGTGAAGCTTAGGTTTTGGAGAATGTTCAGCAAGAGTCAAAGTTCTAGAGCAGCTTGATGTTAACAACATGCTCCTTAATTTGTTGTTTTGAATACCCTTGCTACCAAAGCCCTTAGGATTTCTGATGATCTTCATATCAATGATGAGAAAGTTCACCTTCTAGATGTCTTCATGAATAATGCTTATCAAAAGCATCAGGGCCTGAAAGTCTTCAAGAAAGATAAAAAAGCGGCTAAAGGTCCTAAATCTAAATCAGATTCCAACAATCCCATTGCCACTATCCATCTTCCATATATCTAAGGAACCACAAACAAGTTGGCTCAGATTCTTAAGAAAAACAATATCTTTGCGACCTTTAAGTTGCTTACCACCAATTGGCCTTCTCTTAGGTCTTTCAAAGACAGGATTGACCCCTCTAACTCTAAAGGGGTTTACATGATCCCATGTTCATGTGGGAAACCTTATATAGGTGAGACAAGTCATTCCATGAAGCGTAGAATCCAGGAGCATGTTGTTGGCATCAAGCATAATCACTCCAGAACTTAGACTCTTGTTGAACATCCTGCAAAAACGAAACACCAGATTTGTATTGAGGATGTTTGCATTCTAGATAAAATTACTCATTGTCATCACAGAAAATTTAAAGAAGCCATTCAGATTGAAAAGCGTTTAGCCAACAACCTTAATAGAGATGATGGCTAGAGAATCAATAGAAATTGGATCTATGCTCTTTACTTGATCTATTCTTCTTAATTTGTCTCCTTATTTCTTTTATTTTTTTTTGTTGTTCCCTTGCTTTTATACCCTTTTATTTCCTATTGTTTTATTCATTTTCTTATTATTTCCCTTCCTATAATTTATACCTCCAATTTATATTTATTATTATATTATGGATATTCCTTTTTATTTATTTATTTATAATAATTTATTTTCTTAAAATTTTTACCCTTAATTCCTTTTTCAATGTGATCCTTAATATTTCTTTATAATTATTATCTCCTATATTTCTTTCTTTCTTTCCATTCTCGATTTATTATTCTTTATATTTTGATTTATATTTATTATTATCATTCTTATTAAATTCCTATCAATTAATTTTTATTGAGTTTTTTCTTAATAAATGCTTATTAGTTTATTATTTAATTTAAATAATTTATTCTATTTTATTATTTTAATTTTTGGTAAATATTTATCATTTTATTTATTATTTTATTTTACTTTAATAATTTCGTAAGTTTATATATATGAATGAGATTATATAGTATTATTTTATTTACTTGTTTTCATTATTTATTATTTCCTTGAAATTATATTTTAATCTAAATTTTAGGTTTTATTTTTTAATCTGATTATTATTTATCCCTATTTTCTTTAATCTAAATGTTATATTGTATAGTTATTTCTAATTTACTCTACTTACCTCTTAATATCTTAATCTTCTTATTTTTTCTAATTATTTTATTAATTTGGATCTTTATTAATTTTTATTTATTGTTAATTATTTTATTAATTTGACTTATTTCACTTTTCTAACCGCTAGTCTTTTTGTATTTTTTTCCTCTTACTCTTTTTATATCCATGTCAGATCAGAATCTTTTTATCTATTTCGTCTTGATGATAAACCACACTGGATGGTTCGAAACACATTGGCAATTTTTTGATGTGATGGATCCGAAAGACAATTATCTAAATGTTTTTTTCTTACAAAAATCTCCATTCATATATTTTTCATTTATGAAAAGAAAGGATCTCATTAATATTTTGAAGATGCTAAGTTACTTTGGTTTGAATCTTATCTACCCTAGTTGTATATTCAAGCCATGATGTATAAAATCTTTTTAATATTATAAACATGTGCTTCTATTTAAAAATAAACAAAATTGTAATTTAATTTGATTTAATCTCAACAAACAACCTGACGTAATCCATGGAAATCCAAAAGAAGACATACAAAAAGAGAAATTGATTTCCTACATTTACTCCAAAAATATGAAAGTAAATACATGAAACTTGGATTGTATTAGAAATCACAAGTGGATAAATGCATAATTAAGTAATAGGTCAAAGTAAAGAGTGGTGGTATTTAGAAATATGTGGCATTACATAACACAAGAACATCACTCACATAATTTATTCATATACCATTTATTTATGCACTTGATTTTATAATAAATCTTCTTAAAATAGGGTTGACATTTTCAACTTTAATTGATATGGATTGGGTTAAGAATGAAATGAAAGAACACAATAATGCAAAGTTAACACAAGGTTAATAATGAAGGAAAAGTATTATAATGGAAAATCAAATCCTAGTAATGAATTAAGAGGTGAAAAACATACGAATATGGCTACAATGAGAGCAACTTATTTTTGAGAGGAGAATTGATGACTCCACTTTCTCAAAAAGAAACTCCTAGCAACAAGTTAAAACTGTATTATATCACGATGTACAAAAACCTTAAGTGAAATAAATAAAAAGCCAAGGAACCTTACGAGTCAAAAACCCAAACACCAAAAAGCATAACCCTAGGAGCTAAGGTAGAAAAAGGAATGCAAACCTTGGAGACCCTAGCTTGTACATCAACTTCCCAAGGTCATAACTTCCCATACAAACCCCATTTAGGGCATTCTTTAGATTATTATAAATATGTGGATGAGCTTCATAAGATGGAAGGCTTCAACTAGGGAAAGCCAAAGATATTATGCTTGGTATATAATCATCCCACAAAAATTGTTCCTAGTTCCCAAAAAATGTGTTGGAAGTTTAACCCAAAAATTGTTGTTAACCTAACAAGGTTTGGGATTTTTTTTAGATCATGGAAATTCTAAATGACCACCTCGATATCTTGAATGGACACTGAGATCAATCATTCCCTTTTGGGAAGCAATGGTCCCCACTGCATCAAGTTCTTATGTTATATGAGGAAACTTCCATTGAATTTGGCTCTTGGTAAACCACTTTCCCTAGTGAAGAAGACACACTACTTTGACAATTCAATGTAGTTGAAAGTTGTGTTAATGATTCTCTTCATATAGGTGTCCATGATCTGGGCCAATGTATCCCACTCATGGTAGTCAAGGTTGATCTCTAAAGAGGCTGCAAAGTTCTCCATCATCTTTTATGTGTCCAATGGTTGTAGAAAGAATGGCCAAAGCAACTCAAAATTAAAGATAAGATGTAAGCCAAGAAAGGGTGGAAGATTCAAATCAAAAGCATTATCACCCATAATATTGGTGATTGTGCAAAGTGTTATGATCCAAATAATCCAAATAACATAAAATATAAATAACTAATGTCCACTCTTGAGAATGATCAAAAGTGAATAAAAAATATGCCACTTCGATGGGGAAACGTCCTTCACATCCTATGTTAAATAAATCATGTGATCCCTAAAATTAGATCTCCTTGGTATATATAGGCAAAGGGTAACAATCATAAATAATGAGACAGAAAATAATGTCAACAATAATATAAGAATGGTAATGTAATGTTACAAGACCTAGGGGATTAACATGTGCCACCCCTTCAAATAAGTATTGCCCTCAATGCTTGACTAGTTGTGGATGTTGTTGAAAATATAACTAGTTTCAGTCTTCATAATTGTTGTTGTACCCATTTCAATATGTATCCTATGTAACAAACAAGAAAAGAAAAGAAAAAATATATTATTATTAAATCATGGGTTTAATGCCCTTTATTAATGGTCTTCTAGGTAAAAGCATGTTCTTCATGCTTCTCGGGTTTGTTAGGTCTTAGGATTTATTATCATGAGTCAAAGAAGTCAACATCATGTTTCAAAGGCCCTTCCAGGAAAAATGTTTTATAAAAAGAATTATTGTTTATCCTAGATAGTCTTAGAATTCCTAAAGTACAAGTCGGCTTTGGAAACATCAACTCAGCCTAAAGAAGGGAATTCGAACCCTTGAGAAGGCTATATAAGGGAGCAATTTGACCTCATTTAGCATTCATTCAAACAAAGACAAATTCGATCATCACATATGAAGTTTCTAGTGAACTTTACGAATACAAAATGGCTAGAATAATATCAACTTATCTTTGAGGGGTGAATTGATGAATCCACTTTCTCAAAAAGAAACTCCTAGCAACGGGTTAACGCTGCATTATATCACGATGTACAAAAACCTTAAGTTTAAAAAAAAAAAAAGCCAAGGAACCTTAAGATTCAAAAACCCAAACACCAAAAATCATAACCTTAGGAGCTAAGGTAGAAAAAGGAATGCAAGCCTTCGAGACCCTAGCTTGTACATCAATTTCCCAAGGTCATAACTTTCCCATACAAACCCCATTTAGGGCACTCTTTAGATTATTATAAATATGTGGATGAGCTTCACAAGATGGAAGGCTTCAACTACAGAAAGCAAAAGATCTTATGCTTGGTATATAATCATCCCAAAAAAAAAAAATCCCAAAAATGTGTTGGAAGTTTAACCCAAAAATTGTTGTTAATCTAACAAGGTTCGAGATTTTTTTTAGATCATGGAAATTCAAAATGACCACCTCGATATCTTGAATGGACACTAAGATCAATCATTCTCTTTTGGGAAGCAATGGTCCCCACTGCATCAATTTGTTATGTTATATGAGGAAACTTCCATTGAATTTGGCTCTTGGTAAACCAGTTTCCCTAGCGAAGAAGACACACTACTTTGACAATTCAATGTAGTTGAATGTTGTGTTAATGATTCTTTTCATATAGGTGTCCATTATCTGGGCCAATGTATCCCACTCATGGTAGTCAAGGTTGATCTCTAAAGAGGCAGCAAAGTTCTCCATCATCTTTTAGGTGTCCAACAATTGTAGAAATAATGGCCAAAGCAACTCAAAATTAAAGATAGGATGTAAGACAAGAAAGAGTGGAAGATTCAAATCAAAAGCATTATCACCCATAACATTGGTGATTATGTAAGGTGTTATGGTCCAAATAATCCAAATAACATAAAATATAAATAGCTAATGTCCATTCTTGAGAATGATCAAAAGTGAATAAAAATAATGCCACTTGTCCTTCACATCCTATGTTTAAAATAAATCCTGATGATCCCTAAAACTAAATCTCCTTGGTATATATAGGCGCAAAGGGTAACAATCATAAATAATGAGACAAAAAATAATTTCAAAAATAATATAAGAATGGTAATGTAATGGCACAAGACCTTGGGGATTAACATGCGCCACCCCTTCAAATAAGTATTACCCTCAATGCTTGACTAGTTTTGGATGTTGTTGAAAATATAACTAGTTTCGGTCTTCATAATTTTTTTTGTACCCATTTCAATATGTATCCTATGTAACAAACAAGAAAAGAAAAGAAAAAATAGTATTATTAAACCATGGGTTTAATGCCCTTTTATTAACGGTCTTCTAGGTAAAAGCATGTTCTTCATGCTTCTAGGGTTTGTTAGGTCTTAGGATTTATTATCATGAGTCAAGGAAGTCAACATCATGTTTAAAAGACCCTTCCGGGAAAAATGTTTTATAAAAAAAATTATTTTTTATCCTAGAAAGTCTTAGAATTCCTAAAGTACAAGTCGGCCTTGGAAACATCAACTCAGCCTAAAGAAGGGAATTCGAACCCTTGAGAAGGCTATGTAAGGGAGCAGTTTGACCTCATTTAGCATTCATTCAAACAAAGACAAATTCGATCATCACATCTACAGTTTATAGTGAACTTTACGAATACAAAATGGCTAGAATGATAGCAACTTATATTTGAGGGGAGAATTGATGGCTCCACTTTCTTAAAAGAAACTCCTAGCAACAAGTTAAAGCTACATTATATCACAATGTACAAAAACTTTAAGTGAAAAAAAATAAAAAATAAATAAATAAATCAAAGGAACCTTACGAGTCAAAAACCCAAACACCAAAAAACATAACCCTAGGAGCTAAGGTAGAAAAAGGAATGCAAGCCTTGGAGACCCTAGCTTGTACATCAAGTTCCCAAGGTCATAATTTTCCCATACAAGCCCCATTTAGGGCACTCTTTAGATTATTATAAATATGTGGATGAGCTTCACAAGATGGAAGGATTCAACTAGGGAAAGCCAAAGATCTTATGCTTGGTATATAATCATCCCCAAAAAAAGAAAAATAGTTCCCAAAAAATGTGTTGGAAGTTTAACCCAAAAATTGTTGTTAATCTAACAAGGTTCGAGATATTTTTTAGATCATGGAAATTCTAAATGACCACCTCGATATCTTGAATGGACACTAAGATCAATCACTCTCTTTTGGGAAGCAATGGTCCCCACGACATCAAGTTCTTATGTTATATGAGGAAACTTCCTTTGAATTTGGCTCTTGGTAAACCACTTTCCCTAGTGAAGAAGACACTACTTTGACAATTCAATGTAGTTGAAAGTTGTGGTAATGATTATCTTCATATAGGTGTCCATGATCTGGGCCAATGTATCCCACTCATGGTAGTCAACATTGATCTCTAAAGAGCCTACAAAGTTGTCCATCATCTTTTATGTGTCCAACAGTTGTAGAAAGAATGACCAAAGTGACTCAAAATTAAAGATAAGACGTAAGCCCAAAAAGGGTGGAATATTCAAATCAAAAGCATTATCACCCATAAGATTGGTGATTGTGTAAGGTGTTATGGTCCAAATAATCCAAATAACATAAAATATAAATAACTAACGTCCATTCTTCAGAATGATCAAAAGTGAATAAAAATAATGCCACTTCGATGGGGAAACGCCCCTCACATCCTATGTTTAAAATAAATCCTGATGATCCCTAAAACTAGATCTCCTTGGTATATATAGGCAAAGGGTAACAATCATAAATAATGAGACAAAAAATAATGTCAACGATAATATAAGAATGGTAATGTAATGGCACAAGACCTAGGGGATTAACATGCGCCACCCCTTCAAATAAGTATTGCCCTCACTGCTTGAATAGTTGTGGATGTTGTTGAAAACATAACTAGTTTCGATCTTCATAATTGTTGTTGTACTCATTTCAATATGTATCATATGTAACAAACAAGAAAAGAAAAGAAAATATCATTATTAAATCATGGGTTTAATGCCCCTTATTAATGGTCTTCTAGGTAAAAGCATGTTCTTCATGCTTCTAGGGTTTGTTAGGTCTTAGGATTTATTATCATGAATCAAAGAAGTCAACATCATGTTTAAAAGACCCTTCCGATAAAAATGTATTTATAAAAAGAATTATTTTTTATCGTAGAAAGTCTTAGACTTCCTAAAGTACAAGTCGACCTTGGAAACATAAAATCGGCCTAAAGAAGGGAATTCGAACCCTTGAGAAGGATATATAAGGGAGAAGTTTGACCTCATTTATCATTCATTCAAACAAAGACAAATTCGATCATCACATATGAAGTTTCTAGTGAACTTTACAAAACAAGCCGAAAGTACAGAACTGGGCTGAAGGTGCAAAACAGGTCGAAAGTACATAATTAAGTTGAAGGTGCAGAACAACCTGAAAGTACAAATTTGAGCCGAAGATGCAGAACAGGCCAAAGGGACAGAACTAAGTTGAAGGTGCAGAACAAGTCAAAGGTATAGAACTGAGATGAAGGTGCAGAATAGACCGAAGGTACATAACTGAGGTAACACACCGAAGGTGCAAAATAGAATGAAGGTGCAGAACTGAGGTAACACACCGAAGGATCAAAGTAAATGTGTAAGTTGCAGGTTTGAGGCTGGCAGGTTGAAATTGCAAATTGTAGCTGGTTGGTGCAGGTTCAAGGAAGGACTCTTGGAAGGGTTGGCATGGTACTTGGAGAAGGACTTGGTCTAGGGTTGGGTCTGTGTATCTCATTTGAATCAAATTCTAAGAAGTGAAGAGTTTTTTTCGAGTTTTCCCCTTAGAGGGGTTTTGCCCTAGCTTAGAGCCTAAATTTTGTGTCCTCTTTTGTTGTTGTTTCGTTCTTGACATATCTTTGATGAAAATATATAATTAAAGAACTGAAGAAGATTAACTACAGGTCACAAGAAAATATTAAGGTTAAGGAAAATACAATTTAATAATTGCCACATTGCATTTTCCAACATGGTAGAAAAGCTAAGATGAACAAGGAAGGTAGTTGAAAGTACACTAGAAGGATTTTCTTGTCAATGGGAAGGAAAAAGGAAACTCTTAAAACATGAAGAAGAAGACTACAAGGAAGATTATCTCTTGAAGGGAACTAGTTGAAGACTCATTAGAAGACATCCTTGAAGAAAGCATAAAGGGATATTGTTATCACTCCTCACTCTTGGAAGATATTGTTAGCGGATTCCCAGGAAACATATTTCAAGGAAGTCTCTTCGAAGATATTGAAGTCATCAAGAAGATTGAATACATCATCAAGTCTCAAGTAAGTATTATAATATTACATCATGTATGAATCTTCAAGTCATATAGGTTCTTTCTACAAGGATAGCAATAAGCTCATTGGAGCATCAAACTATCTAGCATGGAAGAAGAGAATTGACTTGATACTCACAAAACAAGAAGTAATGGAATGTGTTAATGGGAAAATCACTAAACTAAACAAAGACAATACACAAGAACTAGAAAAGTACAAGAAAGGGGGAGTAAGGGCTCAAAGGATCATAGTTGAATCAATTAAGGATTCTCTTGTTCCATTTGTTGCAAACTTGAATACTTCCAAGACTATGTATGACAAGCTAGTGAATTTTTAATATGTAAGTACAACATGACAGAAGATATCTTTGTAGAATAAGTTATATAGAATGAAGCAATCAAAGGATGAGGATGTGGCATCCTTTCTCATGAGAATCTCTCAACTAAGAGACCATTTTCAAGGACTTGGGGAACTAATTATTGATTTAGAAGTAACCCTCTGTGTACTAAATTCATTTCCACTAGAATGGAGCAGCTTTGCAACAAGTATATAATCCAAGAAGGATTCAACTCCCTTTGATGAGTTGTGGGCTCAATGCATATTGGAAGAATCAAGGATCAAAGTAAAAGACGATATTGGGTCAAATGAGCAATCTCAAGACTTTCTAACGTGATTCAAGAAGCTAAAGAAGGGAAATTTTGGTAAGCCCAAGAAGAAAGACATGTCCAAGGTTCAATGCTTCAAGTGCAATGAGTTTGGACAGTGGAAACTTTAAGATGGATTGTCCAAACCAACAAAACAACAAGATAAAAGAATGGAGTGAAGCTCATGTAGCCGAAGTAGTGGGAGAACCTGAGAAGAAGGAAAATAAGGAAGAAGTGAAGGATATTTACTACTAAAGAAGGTTCACTGACTATCGGGTTCTTTATGAAGATTAATCTTTCTTTTAAGATAGTATGTTGTGCATAATCATCATAGAAAGAAAGCATATGATAGTATCATATTTGGAATTTACATGATTAAGTTTCTTTATATAAATCATCTAGATAGATAGATAGACCATTTTGCATAATGTTCATCCAAGAATTATCTAACATCATGTTAGAAGTTGTCATATTTCCTAAATGGATCATCATGATCCTGGAAGGACCATCATTTTAAAAGGTCCTTGAGAAAGGCATCATGACAAGGGTATTATACATTCCATGTAATGTGGAATCAATATTGGTAACGGGATGAAGGAATGCAATCGGGTTAGGTTGTAGGATTATTTTTGGGAATAAAGCTAGATGATTGGATGAAAGCATAGGAATGCATGTTAAAAGAAAACTTTGGATAAGATTCATATATATATATATATATATATATATATATATATATATATATATATATATATATATATATATATATAATCTTGTGAAAATAAAGTTGGTTATAAAATTATGCTTAAGTATTTATGATGCTGGAAAAGAATAGAATTTGACTTACTTTAGGATGTATAAGAGATTAAGACTTTCTCTAGAATAGGTAAGATAATAATTAACATCTAGTATAATCTTCAAAAAATAAAAATTTGTAACTTGGTAATCAAGTTCGATCCTTGGGAATTTTGATGCATGAAGTAAGGTTCAAATGGAGATGCCCAATGAGGATGTTTATGGAACAAGAAGGTCACCATGGTAAGGTAATTTTATTTCATTTATGATTTGGTTATCTGATTAACATACTATTTGGCTACCTGGAAAAGATATTGCAAGAATTCATGATGATAGTTGAGGCAAGTTCAACTGTATGGATGGAAAGTATTAAGGAAAGCTCAATACTTGGTACTTGGAAACTATGAGGTCAAGACAATTTCATCCTGGAACTAGAAGGTAGCAGTACGAGAAGATAACCTAGAGGTCAAAGGAGATCACTTTCATGAGGAAGCTATGATCCACTTGAAGATTGGAAAGGCTCAATACAAAGCCTTTATCTATGATGTTGAAGATTAAAGTAATGGGAAAGAAAGATGACCTATATCTTGTCAGAATAATGAATAGTGGAGATGGCTCCATGATGCCTCGAAAAAAAACAAGTGATGCAGAAGAAAGAGAGAGCCATGTAGCTATGAAGATCAAGTTGTTGGTACTCTCATGAAGATAAGTTGTAAAGCTTGTGGTGTTGACTTCCCAAATAGAAAGGAAGTCGAGAATATCCACTAGTTTTGAGAGGGAGAAAAGGAGTCTCCTTGAATAAGGAGTAAGGTTCTATTCTTGAGATTAAGGGAGAATAGGGATGTCCTCTCAGTTTGAGAGGGAGTGATGTTAGACATCACATGGGCAATGTCTTCTTCATGTGTCATGCACTTAACCAGGACTAATAACCATAAGTCTAAGTGAAGGTCATGAAGAGAGAATGGCAGAGGATTGGATAAGCATATGTGGTTTCCTTGAGGATATAACATCCAAGAAAGGAAAGGTATTGACATTCCTCGAGAATGAGACAAGAACTCAAGAGAAGAGTGGTCAAAGAAGACCGATATTCTTTTAGGACTCAGGTATGGATATTCAAGATAAGAATAGTGTTAAAAGGACATACCTTGTGGACAACTGTATGGGGTATGTGCCTTGTATAGGTAGTGTGGTATCACACGTAATAGTCATTTCCTTATTGTTCTTCCTAAATTGTTAATTTTTTCTATTTTTCTTTAAGAATTTTGTTTTTAATTCTAGTTTTTTAAACATTTTTTTGTTTTCCTTTATAATAATAAAAATTAAAAATTAAAGAAAAAACAATCCTAGGAAGGATGTCTTTTAAGAATGGATGGTTCATTAAGGATTTATGTTATATTATTTTGTTTCCTCTTTTATAGTTTTTTTTTTTAACTTTTTGTTGTTTAAAAAAAATAGTAAAAAAAGTTTTTTTTTTTTTTATTTTTTTTTTAATAAAAAAAATAAGATTTTGTTTCGACTAGTTTATAGAGAGAGAGAATGTGTTTTTCATATTACATCATAAATTTCACACACACACACACACACACACACACACACACACATATATATATATATATAGAGAGAGAGAGAGAGTGCTTAGTATTACATCATAAATTAGTCAATAATACATAATTAAATAGAAATTTAAATTTTGAAAAGAAAATTACAATTAATAGTATTTAAATTGAGAAATTGTAAATTTTTTCATAAAAAACATTAAAAAGATTTAATTAAAAAAAAACCTATTTAAAAAAATAAAACATTTCAGAAAAAATACAAACAAACATTTTAGACAAAAATAAAAACAAGTGAAGGAACAACATTTTAAAAAAAAATCAGAGATGGGGGTGGACATTGTGCATAAAGCCAACACTAATGGGAGGTCGGTAGTATTGTCGCCTCTCAGAGCCTTAAAAACGCTGGATAGGGTAGCCACCTACCCTCTTGTGTGAAATGCAATGTGGTTTTGTGATACCTCTACTCATGCATGTCAAGGAGATTTTATAGCTAAGTATACTTATGGTGAGGTTATTTCAAAAATGGGAATAGCAATTATTGATATGTCTAGCTACAAGAAGAATAATTGACAAATCCATGCTCGAATGACCTATATACTCCTTTCTCCTCCATGGATATTTTTGGGTAAGGAAGGTCCAAGTCATCTCTCTTGTAACTCACAACAAATATTGGGCAACCTACCCCAACGATAAACTTTTAGAGTCACTATTTTCTCTAATGTGAATTTTATGTTTCGCCTACTTGATTATGGTCCAGAGGTTTGTTTCTTTCTATAGATTTGTTTGTGGGAATCCCCACTCTTTTCCCCTTCTCAGTAAGGCTCGCCACATTCTTCTTTGCGGATGATTTCTTAGAAATTTCTTCAGGGGGGAAGAGTTCATCTTATTCTCAGTCATCATTTAATGGTTTTATGTAGCCTAAGTTCTATTATTGGGGGTAGTTTTTCCTTATCTTTGGTTAGTATATCGTGCCTAAGTCTCATAAATAACCTCTTATCCATCTCTGGCATATAGGAAATTGTTAGAATAACTTCAGTGCCATTGAATGGTATTAATTAGTTGTAGTATCAAGGAGAAAGTTTGAATCACTCTGAGGTGGTGGGACTCCTTCCTAGTTCTTTACATCATCTAAGCACAATTCCAAGATATAGAATGAGGCCTAGAAGAGGAGATGGTAGTCGAGGACTAGAGAAGACCTCCAGAACCATGGAGGCATGCTCTCGTGTAGTTGCTCAAGCCAAGCAAGAAGCGAGGAGATTTCACTCGAGTGCTCACTCCTATATTAGGGTGGAAATTCACTTTGTTAAAGAAGAAATTATGCGAGAGAATCGTTCAACCTCTTATTTAAAATTCAATGCAGCCACTATGGGTTGGATACTAGTTATGGGTATAAGAGGAAGAAGAAATCAATATATGCAGGCAATTCAGCTTTATTGGCACACCAAGACCCTAATTGGAAAATTAATGCAAGATAGAGGCAAGGATCATTCTCATATGGCTTTTATGCTCGAGAGAATCCTTCAAGAAGTCAAGCACTTGCAGACTCACAACATGAGCATGAGATGTAATCTAGCTCACTTGTAAGCGCACCTTAATTGTAAAAAGTCTCATAATCTAGCAGCCCCAAACACTAGTACTACTCACTTCAAGGTGTCCAATGAAACAACCCTGGGGAAAAGTTCATGTAATAAAAGTTAATAAAGGCAAAATAAGACCATTGTTAAGGGACACTCATTCCAAGCTAAATGTTGGGAAAATATATTCTAGTGGGCATCACTAGATGTGTGTTTTTGGCTAAGGATATTGGCAAAGGCAAAGGCATTAAAAGGAAAAAAATGCATTTTTGGCACATTTATTTATGAAAATAATGGAAATTAGGAGAAAAAGGAAGTGAAAGGTCACATGTTTCATGTGAGGAGGAAAATGAAGGAAAATAATGGAAAATGAATAAATTAGATGCCTCATGCATTTAAAGGCTTCTGAAGATCAATTCATGGCTTTTGTCAAGTTCAAGTTTGGAGCTCTCTCATTATTCTCTCTCTCTCACTCTCTTGTTCACTTAGAGTTTTCTTGGAGCACTCTAGTTTGGAGCAAAGGAAAGGAAAGGAAATGCAACCAAGGATCAAGGACAGGAAAGCAGGACCAAGCAGCTTCAACAGGAATACTTGCAGGTAACCTTTTGCATGTGTGATTTCCTAGCCGGTTTGGACATGCATGGATTTTCATGTTGGTGTGTGGTTCTCTTGTTGTCGGTGGCATGGTCTTGTCAGGTTATGACAATGGTTTTCAGCCTAGCCTAGCCTTTTTCTCGATGCCATGGTATGTTGGGATGTTTATTTCGGTTTTGGAAATTTGGAATTGCCGGATGGATTCCAGAATCTGGGGCAGAGGTGGTCTCAAGGTTCATTCCTAAAGGCCTAGGAATCCCTTGACCAGTTTTGGTGCGATACATGGTAAAGCTTGAGGGAGCAGTCTCGGTTTAGGGCCTAGTGATCTGAGTTTGGATTGCAGTAAAGCCTGAGAGATAAGGAGATGGAAAATTCCTCAAGGATAATGATGGATTTTGGATGGCATTCCGAGTTCTATTTGGTTGTGATCGGAGCACCGGTCTTGATGTGATCACGGTTTGGTGAGGGTGGAGGCGGTTTAACGTCTGTATTCCCTTGTTTGTTCTTGGATTATTTGTTCTATGAGATCCCACATTCATGCTTGGAATATGGCACAGGGGTGAATGGTTGAAAGAGAGATTTGGTTCAGCCATGTCTATGGTCGGGTGGTACGTGCAAGTCCTGAACTTGGTCGGATTTTCCGATGATTAATGAAATCTAAGTTCTCTTAATTTTGCACCGATTTATATGTGGATTTAATGGTTGTCATATCTCTGATATTTATACGGTTTTATGTTGGTTATAAGCATGGTTGAATGATTAGTTTATATCTTGGTTATTTCATATATTTATTTGTAACTATTAAATGGATGGATGCAAGGCCTAATTGATGATGTAGTAGTTCAATGAAGAAGGAGGTGATCCTTCTTGTTATGTTTCATAAGTTGTTCCAGTCCTTTATGCTTTGTCTTGTGTCCTAGACCTATAGGTTGCATTGATATCAAGTGTTTGACAGAATATTGGTCCCAACTAGGGATGCTCAGTTCTATACCTAAGGGTGATTTTTAATTGATCAGCATGGTTATCATGTTTTTAATGATTTCTGAAAGTTACAACAAGTTATGGGCAGAGGCCAGGATTCTGGGCTAGAAAAGTGGCTCAAATCCCAGGGTTGCTGGCACAAAACTGGCAATTCTGGACCACAGTCGCTGGCAGGCAGGCCTATGAGAGCGAATTTAGGTTGTTGGTTGCTCCCTTGCCCATAGCATGAGAGCGATTGAGGCCTAAGAGTTATAGAATAGCAATGGAACCCAAGGATAGGTTGTTTGAGTGGCTGACTTGTCTCTTAAGGGGTCTGTTGATGATGTTGGATGACTGTATGTGATGTTCCGTCGATTCCACTTCATTAAGGTGACATTGGAGGTCGAATTGTATCATAGTAGCCTCTTTTCTCATGTTTACACTAGTTGGCATGGTTCCTTTGGGTAGACCTGGGAGGGGGTGTTACAGATTAGTATCAGAGCATGGTTATGCTCTCTTTGGGTAATTTCTGGCGCTACATATATGGGTGGATGTGTTGGTTATGCATTCATGTCAGCTGCGTGTGTGGCTCTTACACTTGTGTTCCATGTGCTTGTTGCACTGCACCATATTGATCATGGTAGTAGTAAGGTTATCATGAGGAAATTGATGTCGATTTTATTGAATGCATCTTCATGAGTATATGACTGGTTATATAATTTTATGCAACTTGATTACATCCTTGTACGTTGGGTTTCATTCTTGATTATTTGATTGCATGCATCAGTCTTGTAGCTTGATTACAAGAATTGGTTTCTTATGCTTGACTACATGCGGTATACGTATGTGTAGTTGATTAGGCATTGCTTATGCAGGTGGACAGTTGCATGAGGCAATGTGTCTACTAGGCTATTGGTTGTTGTCATGCATGAGGTCATAGCATGCATTGTTGAGATGGCCTTGCATTGACAACTAGACCCTAGTTAGTATGATGGTTATGCGTTGATGAACTTATTGATATATGTCTATATGTTATTATGGTTATGTTGTACATGCATCACGCTGACTTGATGATCTTGCAGACAAGGTATCCTCCCTGAATATGCTAAGGTACATTGATTTTATGGTGATTTGGTTTAGCTAACATAGTATGACTTGCAGGAAAGAGATCAAATGGACAACAAGGTGGTAGACTACATAGAATCTCCCTATGCATCAGATGGGAAACATGGTGTGGGGAACTCTTCTGACTTGGTAGACACATTGAGAAGCCTGGAGGAAGAAATAAAGAGTTGCAAAGTAGACAATGACAAAATCATGCAGGCACAAGGGAAACAAGAAAAGGTGAATGCAATATTACTTCAATGTTTGTCAGATTTACAGTGACAAGGACCTCTTCAAATCAGCCATGGACATGAGGAGAGGACTAATAGGGCATATGGCAGTAGGTCTCATAGTAGACACAGGTCACATAGATCTGACACTATCATAGATGGTATTTTGTTGGACACTTCGGTTAGGAGAGGTACTGGACACAGGTATTACTCTAGTTCTGGTTCTGATAGACATCATGATCGTCATCATTATCATCCGTACATGAGGAATGATAGGGGATATTTGCTAGATGAGTTCAAAAATGCAAAGCCACCTACCTTTGACGGAGAGATGAAGAAATCGCAGGAAGCGAAGGCTTGGCTGCTTGGCATGCGGAAATTCTTTAGATTTCATGATTACTCAGAAAAAATGAAAGCAAGGATAGCCCTTTTCAGTCTCAAATGTAAAGCGGATATTTGGTGGGAATACATGAAGAATTTCAAGGACATACATGAGGATGAGTTGAATTGGCATGCGTTTGAAAGGCTCTTCAAGAGGAAGTACTTGTTTGAGAGGTATTATGATGACAAAGCTAAGGAGTTTTATGAGTTTCAGATGGATTCTATGGCAGATGAGGAGTATACTGGAAGATTTTTGGAGCTATTGAGATATGTGCCTTACCTTAGAGAGGAGAAGGAAAAGGTTCAGAGATTCATTAATGGATTTCTAGATGCATACAAAGACCAGATTGATTTCAATGAGCCTAGATCGTTGGAGGAGGCCATCTGAAAGTTGAAACATTGTTATGAGCAGTCAAAGTGCAAAGTTGAGTTGAAACATGACTTGAAAAGAAACGATAAAGCTAAAGGAAAATGGCCACCAAAGAGAGGAAGACCTCAAGATGCAAGTGAGAAAGATAATGCAGTTCCTCACAAGATATTCAAAGCAGCCGACAAGGGACATGGAGAGAAGCAGGCTAGAGGCGGTGGTCGGGAACCATTGCAGTGTTGGATATGTGGTAAAGATCATCGTAAGAGGGATTGTTTGCAGTATCAGAGTGGTGGGAGACCCTAGATCTATAGTGCTCAGGAGGCACATACAGTTAGTGATGTTGGTCATAGCATTCCTCGGATTTATGCAGCTATGGACGACAGGAAGTCAGATCATCAAGCATTGATAATTGAGATGGATGGTAAGCTTTGTGATCAAGTTGTTCTTCAGGACCAGGTATGGGAATTATGAGTTTTTTTTTGCTCCATTTGGTTTGACTAATGCTCCAGCTACATTCATGTGTTTGATGAATAGCGTGTTGTGTCCTTATTTAGACAAGTTTGTTATTGTATTCATTGATGACATACTGGTATATTCTAAGAATAAGGAGGAACATGCCAAACATTTAGCAACGGTGTTGATATTTCTAGGAGAGCATCAGTTGTATGCTAAGCTTAGCAAGTGAAATTTATTACAGACTGTGGTACACTACTTGGAACATGTTGTCTCCAAGGAAGGCATAGCAGTAGATCCAGAAAAGATAAGGGCCATCATGGAATGGGCAGCTCCTAAGAATGTAGATGAGGTGAGATCATTCATGGGATTGGCAGGTTACTACAGGAGGTTCATCAGGAAATTCTCACGCATTACATATCCTATCACATCATTGCAGCGAAAGGGTAAGAAGTTTGAATGGATGACGAAATGTGAAGTTAGTTTTGAGTGGCTTAAGCAGTGGTTAACACATGCACCAGTGCTATAGATTGCGGATCCAGAGGCAGAGTTTGTAGTGTGTACAGATGCTTGCAAGAGGGGACTTGGTGGATTTCTCATGCAAGAAGGACAGGTAGTGTGCTATGAGTCATGGAAAATAAATGAGCACGAGCAGAATTATCCAACGCGTGATCTTGAGCTAGTAGCGATTATACATGCATTGAAGATGTGGAGACATTATCTTCTGGGCAGGAGGTTCACATTAATGAGCAATCACAGTGGGTTGAGGTATTTGTTTGACCAACTGAATCTAAATGCCAGACAAGCTAGATGGTTGGCCACCCTTAGTGAGTTTGAATTCGAGATCAGATACATCAAAGGGAAGGAGAACCAGGTTGCAGATGCTCTTAGCAGGAAGGTACAAGTAAATCATATAGCAGCTATAAGCTCTTATGGGACAGAGTTATAGGATAGGATTTTGCAGGCAGGACAACGGGATGAAATACATGGACATCATGCACAGGTTACAACAAAGTACAGGTATAGGTGATCAGGATGTAGACTATCGTCTCACAGAAGATGGCTTAGTGAGGTTTCGAGACAGGATCTATGTATTGAATTGCAGTGAGCTCAAGAAGCTTATGTTGAGATAATTTCATATGAAACCATATTCGGGTCATCTAGGATATCAGAGGAAATTGACAGCGGTAAATAAGTTCTATTATTGGCCGAATCTGAAGAAGGAAGTGGCTGAGTTCATGGCTATAATTTTAGACTATCAATAGGTAAAGGCAGAATGAAAACATCCAGGTGGTCTACTACAACCTATTGTGATTCCAGAATGGAAATGGGAGGTTATTTCCATGGATTTCATCACAAGTCTTCTGAGGACAATGAGGCAACATGATTCTATTATGGTTGTGGTTGACAGGTTGAGAAATGTATCTCACTTCATTCCGGTGAAGACTACATATTCAAACAGTGAGGTAGCATAGGTGTTCATCAGAGAGATAATGAGACTACATGGTGTTCGAAATAAGATTGTGTCGGACATGGATGCAAAGTTCACTTCCAAGTTTTGGGAGGAGCTATTTGCAGGCTTGGGTACAGAGTTGGCCTTAAACACAACTTATCATTTGCAGATAGATGGTCAAATAGAGAGGGTTAACAGGATCTTGGAAGATATGTTAAGGATGTACGTAATGCACCAATAGTGGAAATGGGAAGAGTATCTACTATTGGTGGAGTTCGCATACAATAATGGTTATCAAGAGTCCTTGAGGATGAGTCCTTTCAAGGCATTGTATGGGCAGATTTGTAATACTCCCATTAGCTGGAGCGATCCAGTAAACATGGTACTTATTGGACTAGACATGTTGGCAGACATGGAGCAGGAAATGCAGGTTATAATGAAGAATCTAAAGGAAACACGGGATAGACAAAAGATTTATGCATATCAGCACAGGGTGTTCAAAGAGTTTCAGGTTGGGGAGCATGTGTATTTACGCATCAAGCCCAAGAAAATCTCTTTGAGGATTAGTTCATGTTCCAAACTGGCACCACGATATTGTGGGCCTTTCGAGATCTTTGAGAGGATTGGACCAGTGGCATATCAACTTGCACTGCATCCAACAGTGAAAGTCCATGATGTTTTCCATATTTCATTGCTTAAGAAGTATATAAAGGATGTTGATCATGTTATTGATTGGTCTGTATTGCAGGTGGAGAAAGAAGGAGAGTTCCAACCGGAGCCTTAGTGCATATTGTGGCAAAAACATTTCATGCATAGGAACAAAGCCATAGAACAAGTTAAATTGCAGTGGAAGCACTTTGAGCCTGAAGAAGCTACATGGGAGATGGTGGATCAGATGTGGGCCCTATATCCTTCATTATTTACGGTTGATGCAAAGAAGTTTTGGATTGATGTTGGTTTATGTTTGGCATATGTTTTGCTCATGTTTTGATACTTGTATATGTATATGTATATGGATGTAAATATCGCCATGAGCTAAATTATAAAGCTCCAATAAGCGGTATGGTTATTATCTTGTCATGTTTTCATGATGTTTTTCTTTTGAGTAGGCTCTTCACTATAAATACTGCAATGAGCTAAGTTATAAAGCTCCATAGGTAGTATGTTTGCTTTTCAACGGTTTTGTTGAGGTCTTGGTGTGGTTTAACACCAAGGATGGTGCTCTCCAAGGGGGAGGGTTCTGTAACATCCCCGGTGAAAAGTTCATGTAATAAAAGTTAATAAAGGCAAAATAAGACCACGGTTAAGGGACACTTAATCCAAGTCGAATGTTGGGCAAATATATCCTAGGGGGCATCACTGGATGTGTGTTTTTGGCTAAGGAAATTGGCAAAGGCTGAGGAAAAGGCATTAAAAAGCAAAAAGACATTTTTGGCACATTGATTTATGCAAATAATGGAAATTAGGAAAAAAAGGAAGTGAAATGTCACAACTTGCATGTGAGGGGGAAAATGAAAGAAAATAATGGAAAATGAAGAAATTAGAGGCCTCATGCATAAAAAGGATTTTGAAGATTAGTTCATGGCTTTTTTCAGGTTCAAGTTTAGAGCTCTCTCATTATTCTCTCTCTCTCTCTCACTCTCTTGGTCACTTAGATTTTTCTTAGAGTGCTCTAGTTTGGAGCAAAGGAAAGGAAAAGCAAGCAAGGATCAAGGAAAGGAAAGCAGGATCAAGCAACTTTAGCAGGAATACTTGCAGGTAACCTTTTGCATGTGTGATTTCCTAGTTGATTTGGACATGCAAACCTTTTCATGTTGGTGTATGGTTCTCTTGCTGTCGGTGGCATGGTATTTCCAGGTTATGACAGTGGTTTTCAGCCTAGCCTAGCCTTTTTCCGGATGCCATGGCATGTTGGGATGTTATTTCAATTTTGGAACTTTGGAATTGCCGGATGGATTTCAGAATCTAGGGCAGAGGTGGTCTCAAGGTTCATTCCCAAAGGCCTAGGAATCCCTTGACCGGTTTTGGCAGGATACACAATAAAGCCTGAGGGAACAGTCTCGGTTTAGGGCCTAGTGATCCGGGTTTGGATTGCGGTAAAGCTTGAGAGACAAGGAGATGGAAAATTCCTCAAAGATAGTGATGGATTCCAGATGGCATTCCAAGTTTTGTTCGGTTGTGATCAGAGCATTGGTCTTGGTGTGATCACGGTTTGGTGAGGGTGGAGGTGGTTTAACCTCTAGATTCCCTTGGTTTTTCTTAGATTGGTTGTTCTATGAGACCCCACATTCATGCTTGGAATATGGCACAGGGGTGACTGGATGAAAGAGAGATTTGGTTCAACCATGTATATGGTCTATTGGTATGTGAAAGTCCCGAACCTGGTTGGATTTGGGCAAGATTCTTTTCTTTATGAGCAAGGCACACAGCCTCTTCAGAAGATTCAGGGGCTGTCTTCTTTCCAAAAGCTTTCCCTCTTTCAGCAAATTTTTCACAAGAGTGATGCAGGAGCATCTCGCTGACAGGGCAAAGACAACAGTGAAGGTGATATGGTCTTTGAAGGGGACGAAGGAGTTAATTCACTGAATGGATAGCGTACTTGTTTTTTTTTTTTTATTTCCTTCTTTTATTTAGTTGCCTAAGTTAATGTAGTAAATTGTAATTAGGAACAGTAGGAATTAGTTAGAGTCATTGTTTCCAGACAGTTAATTTACTGTTATAAAAACATGAAAAGAAAATATGCTAGACGACCATGAAAAGTTCCGTATGAGGAATAACTGATGTAACCAATTGAACATAACTAATAGCAGTTAGTGACAGTTTGAGAACACTGATATTAAAAAGAGGGACAAAGCACAATGTAAGGGTTCGACTGACAAAGAAATAAAAAGGAGAAAAATATAAATTTTCTGTGCACATTCATCCCTACAGCGTCCCAAACACTGTGTATAATAATTTGTGTAAAATTACTTCGTGGAGATTGTTCTTATACCACTACAGGTTATAAAACGAAAGAGGAGATAACCGAAACTATAGGAGAAGTGACAACGCCCAGATTACAGGCGGACTCAACCAAACAATCAGACATAAAATCATTTATGTGAACAAACGATAGGAAATTGGAAATTGCAAGTCCAGATAAGCAAACAAATTCTGTAAACACCAGGTATGCGAATTTATAAATATAGTCCAAATCAGTTCCAGAGTTGAATTCATAGAAAACATAAATACAGTCATCCCATTCTTTGCTCATTTACATTCTGTTCGAAACAAAGGAACGAACCTAGTTCATAAATATATGACTCATACTTATAACAAGCGGAAGCCAAACCCCATAGTCCTCAACTCATTACCATAACCCAACGACAGTGACAAACTACAAAATAATCAAATACAGACAGCGGCTCGAAGGCCAAAGATATACCGACCCTGCAGTTGTAACACTAAAGCCAAGCGAAAAAAACTAACGAACAAAACGACACTACCCATGGTCAATTGGAACAGCCGATTTTCCATGTGCCGAAACCCTTGGGTGGCTCTACCTGCAAAGAGGAACGACAAATGAAATGAGTTCTTGTGAAATGGAACAAAGGGGAATCGAAAGTTGAAGAAAACAATCAATACATATCTGGTTACCCGACGAAGGCAAGCCATAATTGCAACCACTCCTCCAGGTTTTTCCCTGCTCATGAGGAGCCGAAGACGTTAGACAACTGAGAAAAAAGGAGCACATATATCCAGCATAGAACAGGGGACTTACCCAGATAAATTGGCGGAGGAACCGAAGGAATTCGCCACCTCAGTTCTGCCGGGCTCGTAGAGGAATTGAACTCGGAGCTGGAGAAACATTACCAGGAACAACGCAACCAACAACCGACTATAAGACTCGTGGAAAGCACAGATAACGAACCGAGACAAGGACGCACAGAGACGGAGACATACCAAGTTGGATACCAAGCATACCATAATAGTCGACATTCGAGAAGGAGACCACGAAGGGAGCAAACCTTACCAGGTTTTCAAATCTTGCTGGACGAATGGAAAAACTTCCAGGTCGAGTCCCGAACCAGTAAAGCAAGACAGCAAAAACGAAACCCACATTGAAGCCGCGAAGACCACCAAGAGCACACAGCTCAGAGAATAAGGCAGACAAACCATAAACAAAAACGAAATCCACAGGGAAGCTGCAAGAGGCGGCCGAGAGCACACAGCACAAATGACCGAGAGAATAACGAATGAACCAAATGAGCACGAAGGTGGTGAAACCCTATACCAAGGTGGGCTCGTGGAATCCCAAGGAGGGACAGATGTCCAACACACAAAAACCATCGTACTAATCACCATAACCCTCATTTAATTCAACGCGGTTAAACAATTTTCATATATCAAAAAAATCTCTGTTAAACATTATTATCTGTTTGTACACCCACCAAGTGGAACGCGTTGACGGCGGGATCACGTGGGCTGGCCCCATCAAGTGGTATCAGAGCAGGAAGTTGAAAAAAAAAGGGAGATGGAGGTTCAAAGACGAGGACGTGGAAGAGGTGTGCGCAGAGTAGCAGACGAGGGCTTGAGGGAAGAATTGAGGGCCCTTACTGCTCGCTTGGAAGTAGTGGAGGCAGGAAGGAGAAGAGACCCAGAACTTGGGGATGATAGTGAAGAGGAGGCAGTAACTGCTACGGACGGATCAGAAGAAGAAGCCCCGGAGTTAAGACTGTTGAGATCGGTACTATTAGCCAGCAGCAAACCCAAACCTGAGATCCCTAACTATGATGGCAGTCTATCCGCAGATGTTCTGCTGGATTGGGTAAGTGAGTTAGATAAGTATTTTGAAAACGAAGAGATCAGTGAGGACAAAAGAGTCAGATTTGTTGCAACCAAGTTAAAAGGACACGCTGCTTTATGGTGGGATAGTGTCCAAGCGGACAGGAAGAGGATGAACAAGCTACCGATAAGGAAGTGGCCAAGGATGGTGGCAAAACTGAAAGGCAGATTTTTGCCTAAAGACTATCAGGTTGAGCTTTATCGACGGGTGCAGAATTTAAGACAGAAAGGTATGACCGTAAAGGAATACACAGAGGAGTTTTATCGTGTAAACTTGCGGGCTGGTTATACTGATGATACTCCAGAGAAGACAACGAGATACGTGAATGGCTTGAGGCTGGAAATACTAGATGAGATCAGTATTCTCTCTCCACGGAATATAGAAGAAGCCTTTCAGAGTGCTGTAAAGGCTGAAGAGAAGATTAACAGGAAACAGAATAACAGGAGAGGACGAGGAAATAGCAGAGGACGAGGACAGTCCTACGGCAGAGGGAGAACTACCACTAACAGCGAAGAAGGCAGCAGCTCCAGAGCTTCAGGGACAACAGAGAAGGGAGATAGCACCAGAGGAGGTCGGCCATATCAGCGGGGAAGAGGAAATGGTCGCGGAAGGGGGACTAATGTCCAGTGCTACAGGTGCCATAAGTGGGGGCACAGATCCTTCGAATGCCCGGAAGCCGAGCACGCTGGCCAGAGGGGAGCATTTGTTGCGCAGCCTGAGGAAGCTGAAGCACAGCCCCGGGAGGTAGAAAATGTGGCAGAAACAGGAGAGGCTTTAGTTTTAAACAAAGTATTGTTGAAGCCAGCCAAGGAGACGGCTGAGCAGACCCAACGGAAGGCACTGTTCCGAACAGTTTGCAAATCACATGGAAAGTGTTGTAAATTGATCATAGACAATGGAAGTACAGATAATTTAGTTGCCACCGAGATGGTGGAAAAGCTGGGATTGAAGCGACTTAAGCATCCCACACCTTACAAGGTGTCGTGGCTACAGAAAGGCCACCAACTATTAGTTGATGAACAATGCGAGGTTGAATTTCACATTGGCAAATACCAGGACAAGGTTGTCTACGATATCATGCCAATGGATGTGTGCCATATACTGCTAGGGAGACCGTGGCAGTATGATCGGAAGGTGACGCACGATGGGAAGACGAATTGTTACAAATTTGTGAAAGATGGAGTCAAGCATACGCTTGTACCCATCAAAGAGGAGGATACAGCAGAAGCAAGTGGAACAAAAGCATTGTTAATGGGAGGAAAACAGTTTGTTAAGCAGATCGAGGAAAACGAGGTGAATTATGCGATTGTAAGGAGGACTAAGACAGTGTTGCTGAACACAGAAAAGTCAGAATTTCCTACAGAGATTCAGGAGTTGTTAGAAGAATTTAAGGACATTGTAGTCGACGACTTACCAGATAAGTTGCCTCCCAAGAGGAGCATTAGCCATCATATCGATTTCATACCTGGAGCAAGCCTACTAAACAAGGCATCATATAGAATGAGCCCGAAAGATAATGAAGAGATTCGTAAACAGGTGCAAGAGTTGCTGGATAAGGGATTGATCAGAGAAAGCTTGAGCCCTTGTGTGGTACCAACAGTACTCGCACCCAAGAAGGGTGGAGAATGGCGGATGTGTACGGATTCACGAGCTATCAATAAAATCACTATTCGGTACAGATTTCCCCTACCTAGAATGGATGACATGATGGATTGTCTTAGCGGGGCAACTTATTTCACGAAAATTGATCTGAAGAGTGGATATCATCAAATCAGGATTAGAGAAGGAGATGAGTGGAAGATAGCCTTCAAGACCAATGAAGGGCTGTACGAGTGGCTAGTCATGCCATTCGGATTGAGCAACGCTCCTAGTACTTTTATGAGATTGATGAATGAGATGTTAAAAGAATTTATTGGCAAGTTTGTGATAGTTTATCTTGACGATATTTTGATTTTCAGCAGAACAAAGGGAGAACATCTTCAACATGTTCGAAGGGTGCTAGAGAAGTTACAACAGAACAAACTGTTGATAAACTTTAAAAAATGTACTTTCCTGCAGAAGGAACTGGTCTATTTGGGGTTTGTAATTGCGGAAAATGAATTGAAGATGGACCCAGAAAAGATTACGGCAATCATGAATTGGCCGTCACCAAAGAGCTTATTTGAGGTACGTAGTTTTCACGGACTGGCAAGTTTTTATCGGAAGTTTATTAGGAACTTCAGTGAAATCTGCGCGCCGATGCTAGACACCATCAAAAAGGCCAGTCAGCCTTTTTGTTGGACCAGAGCAGCAGAGGACAGCTTTCAGCTTTTGAAGCGGAAGATTACAGAGAGGCCAATCTTAAGGCTACCCGACTTTAACAAACTTTTTCAGGTTCGATGTGATGCAAGTGGGACAGCTATTGGCGCTGTGCTCAGTCAGGAAGATAGACCGGTGGCATTCTTTAGTGAGAAACTGAACGAAAGCAGGCAGAAATACTCCTCGTATGACAAGGAATTTTATGCCGTGGTCCAAGCTTTAAAGCATTGGAGACACTACCTGCTGGGCAACGAGTTTGTATTATTTTCTGATAATTCAGCGCTGCAGTATGTGATGCAGCAGCACAAATTAAACCATAAGCACGCCAAATGGGTAGAATACTTGCAGAGTTTCACTTTCATGTTAAAACACATTAGCGGGCAAGCCAATAAAGTGGCAGATGCCTTGAGCAGGAGAGCTTTGCTCTTACAGGAAAGTAGAATACAGGTGATGGGATTCGAACATCTAAAGGATTTGTACCAGACCGACACAGACTTCAAAGAAGCCTTTGAAGCCTGCCAAAATCCCGTGTTGAGGAATACAAGTCCATGGTTGGACTACAATTTGCAGGAAGGACTATTGTTCAGAGGTGGACAGTTATGTATCCCGGACTGTTCGATGAGGGAAAATATTGTACGGGAGAAACATAGTGGTGGTCTAGCCGGTCATTTTGGCATAGACAAAACTTTGGAGCAGCTCGGACACTTTTATCACTGGCCCAGAATGCGCAGGGATGTACAACGATATGTGAACAGGTGTAAAGTCTGCCAACTGGCGAAAGGACATAGTCAGAATACTGGACTTTACACGCCACTACCTGTTCCGAGCAGGCCATGGGACTCAGTCAGCATTGACTTTGTCTTGGGACTGCCTAGAACGCAGCGGGGGTATGACTCAGTGATGGTGGTGGTAGACAGATTTTCAAAAATGGCGCATTTTATCCCTTGCCGAAAAACTAGTGATGCCACGTATGTAGCTCACCTGTTTTTCACGGAGGTTGTTAGATTACATGGCCTACCCAGATCTATCGTTTCTGATAGGGATGTAAAATTCACAGGACACTTTTGGCGCACCCTGTGGAAAAAGTTGGGCACGCAATTGAATTTCAGCTCTGCGTATCATCCGCAGACTGATGGACAAACGGAAGTGGTGAACAGGAGTTTGGGGAATTTATTACGGAGTCTGACTGGGGAAAATTCACGGTTATGGGATCGTGCTCTCGCTCAGGCGAAATTCGCTTATAACGATTCGCCAAATCGTAGCACCGGACATAGCCCATTCCAAATCTTGTACGGCATGCATCCTCGGGGAATACATGAACTGTGAGATTTGGGAAAATTGGAGCGGAGAAGCGCGGATGGAGAAGATTTTGCCGAAGCAATGAGCGAACTACATGAATAGGTAAAATTAAAATTGCAGGACAGCGTGCAGAAATATAAGCAGCAAGCAGATTCAAGGCGGAGAGAAGTACAATTTAATGTTGGAGACGAGGTCCTCGCACACTTGCGCAAAGAACGATTTCCTAAGGGCGCATATAATAAATTAAAATTTAAAAAAATTGGTCCCTGCAAGATCTTGCGTAAATTCTCAGCCAACGCCTACGAAATTCAGCTGCCACCTGATATAGGCATATCACCTATTTTCAATGTGGCGGACCTGTTCCCATATACTGCCCAAGCAGAGGAAGACAGTGTGGTACGGCCAGAACGGGACACCCAAGTTGGAGACAGTTCTTGGATGAGGCATATGCCTTCGGCTCAGTCCCATGAGATTGAAGGGATTCTCGGTACCTAGATAGCAAAGAAGACACGTAGGGAGGAATATCTACGATATCTCGTCAAGTAGAGAGACCGTCCAATGGAGGACAGTTCGTGGCTCGACGCGGTGCAGATACAGAAGGCTGGCTATTCGTTGGAGGAGCTCATGGAATGGAGCCATGATTTTCTTTTACCCCGGGAGCCTGATGCAGGAGCATCTGGCTGACAGGGCAAAGACAACAGTGAAGGTGATATGGTCTCTGAAGGGGATGAAGGAGTTAATTCACTGAATGGATAGCGTACTTGTTTTTTTTTATTATTTCCTTCTTTTATTTAGTTGCCTAAGTTAATGTAGTAAATTGTAATTAGGAACAGTAGGAATTAGTTAGAGTCATTGTTTCCAGACAGTTAATTTACTGTTATAAAAACATGAAAAGAAAATATGCTAGACGACCATGAAAAGTTCCGTATGAGGAATAACTGATGTAACCAATTGAACATAACTAACAACAGTTAGTGACAGTTTGAGAACACTGATATTAAAAAGAGGGACAAAGCACAATGTAAGGGTTCGACTGACAAAGAAATAAAAAGGAGAAAAATATAAATTTTCTGTGCACATTCATCCCTACAGCGTCCCAAACACTGTGTATAATAATTTGTGTAAAATTACTTCGTGGAGATTGTTGTTATACCACTACAGGTTATAAAACGAAAGAGGAGATAACCGAAACTAGAGGAGAAGTGACAGCGCCCAGATTACAGGCGGACTCAACCAAACAATCAGACATAAAATCATTTATGTGAACAAACGATACGAAGTCGGAAATTGCAAGTCCAGATAAGCAAACAAATTCTGTAAACACCAGGTATGCGAATTTATAAATATAGTCCAAATCAGTTCCAGAGTTGAATTCATAGAAAACATAAATACAGTCATCCCATTCTTTGCTCATTTACATTCTGTTCGAAACAAAGGAACGAACCCAGTTCATAAATATATGACTCATACTTATAACAAGCGGAAGCCAAACCCCATAGTCCTCAACTCATTACCATAACCCAACGACAGTGACAAACTACAGAAGAATCAAATACAGACAGCGGCTCGAAGGCCAAAGATATACCGACCCTACAGTTGTAACACTAAAGCCAAGCAAAAACAACTAACGAACAGAACGACACTACCCGTGGTCAATTGGAACGGCCGAGTTTCCATGCGCCGAAACCCTCGGGTGGCTCTACCTGCAAAGAGAAATGACAAATGAAATGAGTTCTTGTGAAATGGAACAAAGGGGAATCGAAAGTTGAAGAAAACAATCAAAACATATCTGGTTACCTAACGGAGGCAAGCCATAATTGCAACCACTCCTCCTGGTTTTTCCCTGCTCACGAGGAGCCGAAGACGTTAGACAACTGAGAAAAAAGGAGCACATATATCCAGCATAGAACAAGGGACTTACCCAGATAAATTGGCGGAGGAACCGAAGGAATTCGCCACCTCAGTTCTGCCGGGCTCGTAGAGGAATTGAACTCGGAGTTGGAGAAACATTACCAGGAACAACGCAACCAACAACCGACTGTAAGACTCGTGGAAAGCACAGATAACGAACCGAGACAAGGACGCATAGAGACGGAGACATACCAAGTTGGATACCAAGCATACCATAACAGTCGACATTCGAGAAAGAGACCACGAAGGGAGCAAACCTTACCAGGGTTTCAAACCTTGCCGGACGAATGGAAAAACTTCCAGGTCGAGTCCTGAACCAGTAAAGCAAGACAGCAAAAACGAAACCCACATTGAAGCTGCGAAGACCACCAAGAGCACACAGCTCAGAGAATCAGGTGGACAAACCATAAACAAAAACGAAATCCACAGTGAAGCTGCGAGAGGCCGCCGAGAGCACACAGCACAAACGACCGAGAGAATAACGAATGAACCGAATGAGCGCGAAGGTGGTGAAACCCTATACCAAGGCGGGCTCGTGGAATCCCAAGGAGGGACAGATGTCCAACACACAAAAACCATCGTACTAATCACCATAACCCTCATTTAATTCAACGCGGTTAAACAATTTGCATATATCAAAAAAATCTCTGTTAAACATTATTCTCTGTTTGTACACCCACCATGTGGAACGCGTTGACGGCGGGATCATGTGGGCTGGCCCCATCAAAGAGAGTCAAAGGTAATATCTTTAAGATTTCCATTTGCTTGCAATGACTCAAGATAATTCGAGTAAGTAGGATAAAATGCCTTGAGAAAAGCGATAAGAGGAATATGCAATTCAACCATAGTGGCTTTGATATCATGCATTATAGATTTTACTTCGAATGCAAGAGCAAGAGGATCATTATTTTGTAATTCAAGAGTGAAGAGTTTAATCATGAGTTGAACAACTTCAAGTGCAGAGTGTGAGTCATAGAGTTCTTTCAGCTTTTGTAAGGCTTCGAAAGCATTTAAAAATGGCAAAATATGTTGACTCACCTCTTCACTTACAGATGCTGCAATTAATGCATAGGCTTTGCTGTTCTTATTTTCCCAAATGGCGAACTCCTTATCTGAGGTAGGTTGTTCTGGCTCTTTGTCTCCGTCTCCAACACACACTCCTTTCCACAACTCATTGAAAATGAGGGTGTGTTTTATCTTCCGGGACCACTCAGGATAGTTCTCCTTGCCAGTGAGAACTACTCCCACAATAGATATGATTGAATGCATTGTAAAATCTGTGTACTGTAAAAAAAATACTTCTGGAAATATACTGTAAAAAAATTGTACTTTTGGTGGCAAACTCTGTTTAACTTTGAAAAAAAAATAATGAGGGATAATATATCAGAGTTATTAACTGGGGGAGGGGTTATGTGGTGGAGGGAGTATTCAATGTACGGGGGAGGTATTACCACGAGAGGAGGAGCAGTGCGATGCCGGTGGTATGTCCACAGGGGATGAATATAGTCATCGTAGTATGTAATGCAGTATATTGTGGAAGTGTTAAAAGAGCCGTAGTGTTCCAAACAAATGGGAGCAGGACCAGCAACGCAGTTCTCCAGTGAGGTAATCACAATTCTGCTCCAGTGTAAGATGGGGCGGCACTCTACCTTCTCTAAACAAGCCCTTGGGCATTAGAAACATGCAATTATCACAGTAAATGCTTGAGTCCTTCAGGCCACTGCCATACTAGAATGAAGAAGAGCTTCAAGACATTATCGTAGCTTACCAGAGAATTTTGTGAGCCGCGATTCAGGCATCGGCCCACGCCGAACTGCAAAACTTGACGGAGCAGTAGTGTTTGTGCAGAGGCAGTGATAAGTGGGCAGTATGGTGCTCAACGTTGTCTGGAATATTTTTAAAATGCATATGACAACGTAATATGGGGTGGAGTTATCACAGTAAAGTGAAATGTAAAAAAATTGAGAGTGGGAGCGTGAGCATATTGGTATGGGCAACGTGTGAAGCCGAGTATGACATTCACAACAAAGGGTGCAAATGTTTTATAAAACACTTCAATGTTTTATAAACCAGTGCGTAGTACAGTTACAATATACAACACCTTATCATAGTTGCGATAGCACAGCCAGGGAGCAACTTCACCACACCACCTTTGGCTTCAATTTACCAACCACAGCGCACTGTTCGACATAGCAAAAATTGCCTCAATGCAACGAATCGACTCTTCAAGAGTAGAATAAAATGCACAGAAGATGATGGCAAAGATGAGCAGATATGACAGACTGCAAAAAATGGCAGAAGGGAGTTACAAGGCAGAGAGGGAAGCCAAAAATGGCATTGGCTCTGATACCATGTCAGGCCAGGAGGTAACTCCTCAAAACAATTCATGATATTCATTCAGGTTGGTCTTTATTATATACACAAGGGAGAGACTGTTCATTTCATCTCCCGATGACTCTTCATATTTTCTATTATCTATTTACATCAATTACAGTTATTCACCCAAACCTGATGATTAGGTGTCAACAACAAGAAACCCTCAAGCTGGTAGGAAAACTAGCTGTGATACCACCACAATATCCCATTTTAATATTTCGTTAAAGTATTCAGGATTTTTCTTTAGGAAATTATGTCGTAAAATTCATTGATCAAATTATACAAAGTATACCATGAAATTAACGACAAACTAGGAAACATAAGTTGCAACTTAGAATAGACAAGAGATACATGCAGTAATTCTCATCCTTATTATACTATGAAATTAAATAATAGATGCTAATACAAATAACTAGAAATGGTTGAGGTAACGGCCTCCCAAAAAGATCTGGCAATGCTGCTCATGGCCTCTAAAATGAAGATTGGAACTGATAATACACCTGTGAATTCTGAATAAATTCAACAAGGAATGAGATGGGTTTTCATCCAATCTCACCAAATTACCCAGGGATTTTTGTCTTGTGGCTAACTAAAGCTAAGAACCAAGTTCTCCAAACCTCACCAACAGAAAATACAACCAAACCAAGATGTGCCAAATGATTTGCTTCCCTTCCTTTTAAAGATCTAATGGATCTCTCTCCAACCTTCTAGAAACACTTTATTTATTATTTTATTTATATTCTAGAAGATTCTCCCCTTTATTTTATTTAAGTAACTTCTAAATAATTTTATTTAAATCACTTTTCCCCTTCTGGCCATTTTCTTTAATAAAACACTTTTCCCCATTAATTAACTAATTAAAGTCACTTTTAATCCTGGAAAATGATTAATTGGCCACCATACTTTCTCCAGCGACTGGAAACCACTTTTAACCATCCCATCCTACAGATCTCTTCATTCTGGCTTCAATGAGCTATTGCACTAAGGAGTTTTTCTAAATAATCCCCTCCATACAACACCTTTAGTGTTTTTTAATTAAATTATCCTCATAATAACCCTATTTTGCAGGATTCATCAAAATGCAATGGAACCACGAACGAACTGTGCAAAATTGCCCCCGATGGTGAAGTACAATAAGCAAACTCCATCGGACCCCATAAAACTCCTTCAAAACCTTCAAGCCCTCTGATGACGTAATCTCGCTCCTGTAAACTCGCTACCACCAACCTTAGAAGTCCATCCTGACTGCATCATAAGGGAAACTGAAAATGGGGACATTACAAGATCTCTTATTGAAAACAATCGAAGATGTTGGTCCAAATAATGTGGTTCAAGTGATCATTGATAATGCAACAAATTGTAAGGGAGCAAGAAAAATCAATGAGTGTACTCATCCACACATCTTTTGGTTTCGATGCTTGGTGCATGTTCCCCACCACTTGTGGGTAGTGTATATAGGAGAAAAATTTTCTCCTAGATGGTTCTCAGACAGCAACCAACAACCCCTTGCAACCACCAGATATCTCGATGTGCCATTATCTCCGCCACCTGAGCCAACTATGCAGTCTCTCACCCACTTGTTATGAAGTATGTTTGAAGGTGGGCCTCCCAACCCCAAAGGTATGGCCTTTCATCAGTATAGATGAGTAATTTTCCTTATTTGTCATGGGCACTTTTGGACATGGATTGGTGGGGGGATTTGGCGGAAAGAATTGGTTAGGTCTGTATTCTTGTCTCCACTGCTCGATTTCATGATTACCCTTGTATCCTAGTCCTGCGGGATCCCCTTTACTAGCCGTTAACTTTAGGGATGGCACTACATGGGAAATCCCAATTTTGGTTGTGTGGTCCCACTTCCCGATACCACCTACATAACTCTACTTCCACTCATTTTAACCCCATTCATCTCTTTTCTCATCCGGGTCCACATAGGGTTAGCGACCTCCTCCCCTTGTCCACACCTTGGATTAGGCCTAGAATGATGCCCTGGAGGTTGATGCAACTAAAAAAAAAATCATAATTTGGCCACTCTCAACAGGAAATATACCACAAAATGCAAAAGATGGCCGAAACATACAAATTTAGCATGTGGGCAAAATCCAAATAAGACCTCTACCCCTTATCCATGGCCATCACCCTAGCTCCTATAGGCCTTGTTACCGCTCAAACTAGCAGGAGTCCTAGGAGGGGACCCTATAGGGCAATTGTTACACAGTAATTTGTCACCATCCCTGTTACTCCTCTTGTCGTACTTTGGAGGACTCATCCCGGGAGTTATAAGAAGTGACAAAGTCTAAAAACACTTGCATTATGTTCCCCTGAGTATGTACTTCATGTTCCCTGAAGACACCTTCTACAGATCATCCCTGAAAAGTGCTCTTTTTCCATTGGCGCAGGTCCACAGTATCTTGCCCGCGCCAATCATGGAGATCCTCAAAAGAGGGCGCGACCATTGGCGCTCTGTCTTAGAGCAACAGTCGCGCCAACCAAGTTTGGTCATGCTTTTTGCCTTAACGCACGCCCGACTGTTGTTTCCTTCATTACATGGAGCTTTTTGAGGATAAAAAATCAGTCTTATGTCGAGTTCTATCCTATCTCCATCCTTAATGGCTTTTGGGGATAATGTTAATCCACAATAGGTGTCCCGGTTCATTGTATCGTCCTCCCTTCTTCATCTATATAAGCTTGTCTCTATGCATTTGACAAGCTAGTCATGGAGTGCTAGATGTTGAGTTCTTGAGTTCTTGGAGGGATGCTAGTTGTGATTATCATGAGTGATAATGAAGCATAGGGAGGTTATGCTACCGGAGAGGAGATACATTGCAAGACACATGTAGTTGCTCGCCCAGCCAGGAGAGGTTCAACGTCAGAACCTTGGTTGTAACTTTTCCTGTTTATTATTAATTAATGAGCGACTGCTATTATAGTTCCAATCTCATTGTCTATTATGGTGATGTGTTGATTTATTTCCTTTCTGACTGAAATATAGTTGTGCCTTGGTAGTTTTTATGTTGGTATCTGTCTCTTCCTTTGCATGTGCAGGTGTTCGTTTATAATCTGCTGGAGCGAGGGAGCGGGAATATCAACTCTGCTTCAACCATAGCGTTGGATTCCAGGTTGGTCTTCTTAATTCACCTTTAATGCATAACTAGGAACTTGCGTGGCAGCGTGGTTTGATTGTGGCTAGTTCTGTTTTAGGCTAGTGGGATCGCCTCTGTCCGCAGAGGGGATTTACCTATCCAACAATTTGGCGACTCCACTAGGGAGAAGCTATTTGGAGTTTGTCTTGCATGTTAATTTTCTTCTGCTTGCTTGAGTGAATGAGCTTCCTGGGTCAGTTTTGAGTTTATTCTTTACTGTTTGACCCATCTGAGCACTGCCAGCCCGACCTGAGGTTGTGTTATTTATTTTTCTATCCGGCAAGCTTAATTGGCGCGGTTATTACTCTGACAGTCGCGCCAGTTGGCGCATGTTGCTCAAAAGCAACTCGCGAAAATCCTTTGGTAGCGCAAGTTGTAGGCTGACAGTCGCGCCAGCCCTGTAAATTTTGCCTGTGTGTGGGTGGAAAGCTCTTTCAGCCTCTTTTTATATCTCTTACAGCCTCTGGAAGTGTGTTGAACCTCTGTTTGACTGGTTTTAGCCTTTATCCTTCAGTTGTTTGCTTATTTCTATTGATTTTCGTCTCAGCCCTAGAACATCTAGTGACTTTGCATGTCTAGCCTTCTGTGGGAAGTTTCGATCTCTTGATTATCCAGTGAACTTGTTGGTTGTGTTCTGCACCTATCCAATGATTTGTTAAAGCTTGATCTTCTATACTTTGAGTGATTCACTTCTAGCCTCTTTGGATTTTACTTGACTTCATTCGAACTTAGATTACATGGTTCATTGAAAGTCTTTGTGTTTTTCCTTGCTTGCATAGTTCATTTTGGTGTTTCAGAGTTGGTTCTATTTCATTGAGTGAACTTGAATTGTGCATATCTCTTAAGATTTGTTTCAATGCATCATGCCATCTTAAAGGAAAGAAAAACAAAATATCTTTTGCATCATATTAGTTAGCGTTTATTGTTATTTGTTGCTATTAAAAAGAAAAAGAAAAATTTCATTTCTTGTTATTAGCTGCATTAGGATCTTTGTTGTTTGTTGAGTGATCATTTCGTTTGTGTAAAGATCTCAACCCTCCTGTATATAGAATTCATCGAATCAAATGATATAATTTTGGCATATAGTTTGCATTTAAGAAGTTTTCGAGATATCACATACGGTAGGACCAAAAAACTGAAACATAATCGAAGATAAACTTTAAAATAAACTCAATGAACATAACAACGCATTGGAACATAATGCAAACACTCTAGAGGTCTAGGTTAGAGACGTGTTCCGGCGTCTTTAAACCTGGTAGTTTATCGTCGAGTGGTTGGGTGATTCCTCCACGGTGAAACGATAGGTGCCAATACGGACTGAGCTCCCACGTACCGTCGCGTATATACGAGAGACCCCACTAGGCTATTATCCTTTATCCATAGGAAGCCGAGTCTGCCGCCTTACAAGCCGTAATGCACTGAACACAGCATTCGGGAAAATTGACTGCAGTACGGGAAGTCCTTGGTTTTCATCTGATTGCCAAGGTGTATAAGCAGTTTTACGGATTGTTTGGTAAACCTTTTACCTAGAGTCTCTAGAGTAGTCACTTTTGATCCTTTTCGGACTCCCTAAAAGAAAAGGTGCCTGTGAGCGTCTTGTCACTTCGTGCTCATTAAATATTCGAAGGAGACTAGAGTCATCTTTTATCCTTTTCTCGACTCTTAAAATATGAAAAGGTCAAGTTCAGTGTCTTAAAATTTATTGGCCACGATAACATCTACCCAATTAGATTTTGTTTGCGTTAGCTTGAGTAGGATTATTTCTCGTTCAATGGCAGCCTTCCCGGCGCCCACCGGCCAAGGTGTTCCTCCTGATGGGAACCCTCGTCCATTTCCTTCTGTTGGAAATGTCGGTGTTCAGTATATCGCAACATTGTCTTTGCCTGGGTTGACCATTGGTTTGTCCGTATGGTTGTTTTCAAATTCGGTGGTCTCGAGTGTGATAACTTCTGCTCTGAATGAACCCACCTCCCAGGTAATACCCACTTCGGATGTTACTTCCGAGGTCAATGCCGTCCCAACCACCACGGCAAACAAACCCTCGAAAGCAAAGAAGAAAGGGAAACCGAAGAATAAGCCAGATCAACCCAAGCGGGAAGCCCCTAACCCTCCACCCGAGGATGGTGCCAAACGCAAACCCAAATATCCTTGTCTTATCTGTGATGAGGATCACTACACAAAGGACTGCCCCAGGCGGTCCGAAGTTAGTCGTTTGTTGAAAGGCACTCCCGGGACTCCTGTCGTGCTTAAAGAACCCTTTCCCTCACAGCAAACTCAAAAAACTCAAATGGTGGCTGACCCATCTCAGCCTCCCTCTTCCTTTGGTTCTCAAGTGTTTATGGCTGGAACGATACCCATCAATATCAGTACTCGAACAAAAGATTACCCGCCATCTACCGGGAAGGAGCCTGAGATACCCTCTAGTGCTCCTCCGTTCAGTTTGGGTCCACCACCACCTCCTCCACCCGAACAACATCTTGTTGATTCCAAGGTGGATCCCTCCCCTTCTTCGCCTATTGCTGCGTCCTCATCTTCTACTTCGCCTGGTGAAACTCTGTATTCAAGTAACCAGGTGGCTAAGAAGAAAAAGAAGAAGGAGACAAAGAAGAAGAAGACTTCTAAACCAGAGGTTAAAGGTATAACCCAAGTCGAGCCACTTTGTGCTCCTCCGCGGAAAGTCAAATTTCCTTGTAAGTTGTGCAAGGAAAACCACCTTCTCCGCGATTGTCCTGGCATTCCCAGGGTGTTAGAAGTATGGTCTCATGATCCAGCCCGCCCCTCATCGTCCTCTGGCGATCACGACGATGCTACTCTATTAACTGGAAATGGTAAGGGAAAAGAGAAGATTCAAATCCCTTGTAAACTTTGTGAAGGCAATCATCCCCTTCACCTTTGTCCATTCATGGATAGAGCCTCTATTGTATTGGAAAGTCTTACAGCTCCCTCAACCCAACTTCCTACTGGTTATCAACGTCTTTCTGCAATTGCAGAACGTTCCCCTGCTGACAAAGAAATCAACCAAGATTCCTCTCTTGTCCAGCCTCCTCTTCCTGAATCTGGCTCTGCCAAGCCTGTTCCAGACCAACCATTGGTTGGAAAGAGTCTCGACTCCAGTTCACCACCCGCCGACCACTCTATTTCGGAAGAGCCTCATTCTCATGTTCTTCTCATCTCCTCAGATTCTCCTACATCTGGAAATACCCCTACATCTGAGAGTCCTACTGCGCTCTCTTCCGAGCAGGGGGGCAATCATACGATTCCCCCACCAAGTAGTTCAGTCGCTTCCTTCGACTGGAGACGTTTGACTACCTTCCGCCTCCCATCTCATGTGCCTTTTTGGGTCACGGTACACGCCTATAACAAGGCAATACCTGGCACTGTTTTGGATGAGGGTGCATCTGTTAGTCTTATGTCTGCCACTACTTGGCAAGCTTTGGGTTCCCCACAGCTTGTGCCCGTAGCATCGAATCTGACTGCTTTTGACGGAGGGACTAGCCAACCATTAGGGATCCTTCCAAAGTTCCCTATTACTTTGGGAGGCAAGACCGTCTATATAGACGTATCGGTGACCCAAGGTGCTTTAGATTTCAATCTTCTCCTTGGTCGTGACTATGTTTATGCCATGGGGGCCCTTATTTCTTCACTTTTCCGTGTGGTTTGCTTTCCACACAATGGAAGAATTGTGACTATCGATCAATTATCGTTTGTTAGTCCACGGGTCCCCCCTGCGCAGTCGTCATCCCCTCCTGGTGTTTATCCACCAGTTGCATCTGCCCCACCACAGATCAACTACGTGGCCACCTATCCCATGCCTGTATCCAGCGATGCCGCCGTCGTGCACAGTGTCCTGGGGGCATTGGGTCCTGACTTCCGAGATGTTGACCTCCCACCGGGAGAGGCATTCTTGGAAGCCCCGACTTCTTATTCATTATGATGAAGTTCGGTAGGAGCATAGTTCCTTGTCTTGTGTCAAGCTCGCTAAAAAATGAAACAAGGAGTCCGGAGCATAGTTCCTTGTCCTATGTCAAGCTCCTTAAAAAATGAAACTAGGCTTGGTCCGAGGATAGTTTTGATCTTGTGGCGACCTCGTTAAAAAATGAAACAAGGGTTATGAGGATAGTTCTTTTACTGCATCAACCTCATTAAAAAATGAAACAACTCCCTTTCCAAATCGAGTCTTTTGATTAAGATCTCGTAAAATACAAGTCGAGTCTTTCACAGATCTCGAGAGTGAACCTTCATTCCATCCACTCCGTGAATGCCATGAAGCTTGGGGGGCATGTACCTCGATTTTGCATTATCATGCTGGGGGCATGCAAAAATTTAATAAGCATAGTTTTTTCATTTCAAGCTTGTGTAAACATGAAACCGAATCCAAGCAAAGTTCTCCATGGTTCAAGCTTGTGTAAAAATGAACCCATACCTGATTTACATCCCGTGATTGCCTTTTATCTGCTAAATTCTGCTAGATGAGCCTTGGTTGTTTCATTCCATCGCCACCATCTCTTTGGCCGATCATATGCTTTCACCTGGTTGTTTATCCTTTCCTGAGGAACTGCAGCGATGAGTGGTTTTATTAGCCAGCCTCTTAACCTTTACATGTTTCGAGCGAGTTCCACCATTACCGGAACCAGTTGCTACCCTTTATACCACTCGTTCCTTCAGGACGAGTCGCCTTTACGCTCTTTTCTGACTCATAAAATATGAAAAGATTGCCGAGTATTTTTCCTTTTTGACTCGTTAAAGAAAATAAAAATGAAGGTCCGCTTTCAGCTCTTTTCTGACCATTTAAAGAGGAAAAGATGGCCGAGTCGCTCCTCTTGACTCGTTAAATGTTAATAAGGGGCGGTCGTTTTAAGTTCTTTTTGTCGACCGTTAAAACATAAAAAGATTACCGGGTTTTTGTCGTTTCAAACTCGTTAATGGTTACGAAACGACGTGGTTTCGACCGCTTTTTTACTTTTTCAGGTCGAAATCACTAATTATGAAAAGTACTCCTCGATCGTAATGATCAGGTGGTTCTTTCGGGTATTATTTTATACTTTTTCGGGCCCGAGAGACACAACTTTACGAAAAAGGACATCCTTGGAGTTTCCTTTTCTGCTGTCTTTTCAAACTCTCTAAACATGAAAAGACGCCGAGTTCTTCCTTTGTCAGACTCGTTAAAACTTGATGACATCGGATTTTGTCACACCACAAGCATATGCTATCCCCATCAAGCTTGGTAAAAATCACTGGGGTACTCGCCAAAAATGGCGGGGGGAAAAGAAATTTTTTTGAACCATAATTATTACCGTGACGGCAGTATGTCGCTCTTGAACATGGCACTTTTCTGCTTTCGTGTCCAGGGTGGGGATATCTCATCTCATATCTTTCACTTGCTTCCATGGACTTGGGTACCTTATTTGACCTCTCATCCACTCATTGCCTCCTCATTATGACCTTTGATACATTGATGTCAAATACTGCCGATTCCATTAATGTGCCGCCGATATGTTCAAGAGAAGTTGACCTCTGCAAAGAAACAACCTCCCTCTGATAGTTCGCACAATCTTGATTCACAACATTGTCTCTCTGTCTCGTATCGATGATGTGGGAAACATTATGGCCCACCTTCGATCAAGGTCACTTCCTGTCGACTTCAACTCATTATCCAGGAAGTTTATCTAGAGACTCCTTTCCGGTGCCTTGGAGCCTGCATGCCTCAATGGCAGGTTCTTCGTGTTCGACGTGAGGTTTTCATCATTGGCCTCCGATCGAATGATTCTACGGGTGTTCGACTTCAGATCATTAATTCACACGCCGTAGATTGTACCTATAGTACCTTGAGGGCCATTGTCATTATTGGTGGTACCTCTCGCGTCTGTTAACAGTTTCCACTATTGACTGGTAATCAGACGATGTTCATGCATGTTCGACTTCAGCTCATATATTCACATGCTTGAACTTGTACTCTTGTTCGGGTTGAGATGGAGCGCAAGACCTTGGATTGTGTCTGTTGTAATCCAGGCGTGATTCTTGATACTTGACTCATTCACTGGATGGCTGCGACCATACCTGAGTCAATTCGTTGATCCTAACCAGATGGCTGCGTCCATACTATGGATCTAGATTATTTATGTACTCTCTTATGGATGGTTGCGACCATACCACGTACATCATGTAATTGAACTATCAGTCATGTCTCTTAACACAGATCCTCGGCGGCAGCTCTATATGTGTTCTTGTGTGTTCTTGTAAAGCATTTCACCCCTCTCCACCTCTCGGACCTCATGCTTTAGGGGGCATCTGTTACACAGTAATTTGTCACCATCCCTGTTACTCCTCTTGTCGTACTTTGGAGGACTCATCCCGGGAGTTATAAGAAGTGACAAAGTCTAAAAACACTTGCATTATGTTCCCCTGAGTATGTACTTCATGTCCCTGAAGACACCTTCTACAGATCATCCTTGAAAAGTGCTCTTTTTCCATTGGCGCAGGTCCACAGTATCTTGCCCGCGCCAATCATGGAGATCCTCAAAAGAGGGCGCGACCATTGGCGCTCTGTCTTAGAGCAACAGTCACGCCAACCAAGTTTGGTCATGCTTTTTGCCTTAACGCACGCCCGACTGTTGTTTCCTTCATTACATGGAGCTTTTTGAGGATAAAAAATCAGTCTTATGTCGAGTTCTATCCTATCTCCATCCTTAATGGCTTTTGGGGATAATGTTAATCCACAATAGGTGTCCCGGTTCATTGTATCGTCCTCCCTTCTTCATCTATATAAGCTTGTCTCTATGCATTTGACAAGCTAGTCATGTAGTGCTAGATGTTGAGTTCTTGAGTTCTTGGAGGGATGCTAGTTGTGATTATCATGAGTGATAATGAAGCATAGGGAGGTTATGCTGCCGGAGAGGAGATACATTGCAAGACACATATAGTTGCTCGCCCAGCCAGGAGAGGTTCAACGTCAGAACCTTGGTTGTAACTTTTCCTGTTTATTATTAATTAATGAACGACTGCTATTATAGTTCCAATCTCATTGTCTATTATGGTGATGTGTTGATTTATTTCCTTTCTGACTGAAATATAGTTGTGCCTTGGTAGTTTTTATGTTGGTATCTGTCTCTTCCTTTGCATGTGCAGGTGTTCGTTTATGATCTGCTGGAGCGAGGGAGCGGGAATATCAACTCTGCTTCAACCATAGCGTTGGATTCCAGGTTGGTCTTCTTAATTCACCTTTAATGCATAACTAGGAACTTGCGTGGCAGCGTGGTTTGATTGTGGCTAGTTCTGTTTTAGGCTAGTGGGATCGCCTCTGTCCGCAGAGGGGATTTACCTATCCAACAGCAACTACTAGGTTAAGGGAAATAATATATCAATAGCCCATTGTCACCTCAGCTAAGGGTCCCTCCTCTTTACAGACTTTCACCAATGGGAGGAGACCCAGTATAAGAGGAATCGCAATAATGGATGTCTCAATGAGAGGATAAAGGGTGATTCCCAAGGCCTATTCATAAGAGAGACACAATTACGTGGCTTTCTTACTTGGAAAGCAAGGTGATAGGCTCTCTAGGATGGACTAAGAGGATTCTCGAGGCTAGGGTTTGGGAATGTATCTTGTAAAGATGATTCCTAAGCCTAGAAATCCTTATGGAGACTTGGTCTTCATGTGATCTTTACGGAGTTGAAATTGTAAAGTTGTGGGACCATACGGGACCACGTGGACCCAGAATTAGGTCAAAGAAGTGGAATTGATCAACCAAGGAGGGGCTTGACCTAATTAAGGAATAGGAGAGGATAAAAGGACAAATTTTCTTTTGAGATTTAGATGCAATGATCCTAATCAGGTCACTAACCAAAAATCAACCTAGGGCAAGAAACGGTCTTGTGGTTAGGGCTTGCTATATCTCAGGACTCCACTGTCGGAATCGCTTGAAATTTGGAGGACCTCTTGGACAAACTACAACAGAGTAGTGCACTAATTTTCAAGAGTTTTGGATGGCTACAAATGATTTCGTGTGATGCCCTAGGAGACCTTCTAGGGTTAGGCCTAAAATTGGAAGAAAAGAAGAAAACAAATGTTATTTTGACCACCAAAGGGATACAAGAATTAGTGCTTTATTGCTTGGGCTTAATGGAGTCAAGATACACAAAGATCATGAAATTTTGTGAGCTATGGAGCCCTAATTGTTCTTGGCTAGCCTCTCTAAGGGAAATAACCAAAACAATAGAGATTTATACTCCAAATTATTTGTGAAGGAGACAAAGTTTCGAGGTATTTAACCTAAGAGGTGCCTCTAGCAACATTTCCCCAATCTCTCAACGGTCAACGCATGCATTTACTCACGTATTCAAGGTCCCAGAAGAATTTAGCATTACATTTAGCCCATACAAGAATAAAGATAACAACATACATGCAGTTAACTAGTAAGATAACAAGAATAACATCAAATTTTCCACTTACATGAAAGAGAGAGTATATCCATTTATCAACTTTGCATTAAAGAAGCTCCAAAGACAATAGCAAAATCCTAACATCATAGTGTATCAAGAAAAGTTCCAAAAATTCAACCCAAAAAAAGGTGCGAAAATCTCATAAGAAATACTAATCCAATCCAAGTGATGATGATGAAAATTAATCATCTCACGTCTATTTATACAATCCTCAAAGGGATTCAAATGGCCTAATTTAGACTAATAATGCCTCTAAAATAAAATATTGTGCATAATAACAATACTTTTGGTGACAAGCCCACCAAAATAACTCAATAAAACAAGAATAAGCCTCCTAAGAGGGCAGAATGATCAATACAGTGAGTCATTATGCCTTTGAGTAGGCCTACTGAAGTCCTAGGGGTTCCATGATGTAAAACTGGACTCCAAACATAGCAGACAAGGGGTTGGCCCCATGATTTCCAAGCAAGAACCTATGGTACTCCCAAGTGGGTGTGAAGACACAAGGACATCCTCATGGGTCTCCAAGTGGATCAGAAATGCATGTAGACCATCTGTAAGGGCTAGGATGATGACATAAGCCCTCCCTCTGCAACCAGATATATCCTCTGGACCCTGGAACATCTGCCAACTGTATGGTGCATGTCTGGAGCCGATTGGGCATGGTGAACCACATGCATCATCCTCATCCAAAAGGTGGAACACGAAAAATCAATGAACAATGTTGAGGATCCATGAAGTACTCTCTGTTATGGTGCAGGCCCATGGCTCTCGAGTCTCAACGCTCACCCTACAAGTGCCAATGTGGCCCTCTGGAGGGCTAGGACCCTGTATAGGGTGACCAAGCCCAATATGGAGACCCACCTGCAATTTGCATAAGATCCAATGTGTCCCCTTGCCCTCCAATACAATAAATCATTAGAATAATAAAGTAAAAGAGCTTACAAGTCATGGAATCAATGGGGCACTTCATGGTGGCATGCCCTTCCATAGTGGGCTTTGCCATGTACAAGTGTCTCCTGTTGATTTGGGGTAGCATCGGATGTGCTCTAGCCACGAAATTTGGTGGAGAGGTTGGGGCACATGAGATCTCCAATACCCAGAAAGGGTTTGGGAAGATTCTAAACAGATCAAGAGATATTAAAATAATTAATATTTTTAATGGAGTCCTTAAGTTTGAACTTTGGGAAAATAAAATATTAATGAGTATTAATATGAATCTGTGTTAGAGTGGTCCAAAAGACATGGATCAAACCAGATCTAATCTTAGCCGTTGATTAGGGACTTAATCTTGGCCATTGAATCGTCAACAGGAAAAATATAAGAGGAGGCTTGAGGGTCACTTGGAGATCACACCAGATGATCAGTGATTCTATTCTCTAGAGCGGGGTTTGCTAAGAGAGATAGAATCAGTGATCGGGAGAGCAGCTAAGGGGCATTGAGTACAGAGAAACAGAGAAGGCAGAGATTGTGTCGGGAGAGCAACGCAGCAGCCAAGGAGGGTGACGCAGAGCCAGCAAGGGCTCACGCAGGGCCACGCAAAGGCAGCCAAGTGTTGCGCAGAGCACCAGAGGGGCCAACACAACTGACGCAGAGGCTCCTAGAGCTGATGCAGGGCCTCCTGGAGCAGACGCAAGCCTAGAAAGGCTGACGCAGGCCCAGCGTCAGACAGAGAGGGGTTGACGCAATCCAGTTTGGGCAGACGCTGGGGTTGCAGAGCAATTTTGTGCCAAGCTGCCGGAAGGGTTTTCCGGGGTTTCAACCAGGAGATTTCTATCAAACCGTGAGGTATAGCTGCTAAGGAAATTCTCTGTTGGGTAGGCCAGTTTAGACACCCAAATTGTACTATGATATTGCTTAATAAGAAAACCCTCAGATAGTTGCACTGTTTTTCCCACATTGGGTTTTTCTGGGGACATTGGTCCAAGAATAATGGTGTCATGTGGTGTGTTTGTTCTTGTTTTTTTTAGTTGCTGATCTGTAATATGTTGAGCATGCACTGGTGTTTATTTTCAGTATTTACTTTGTAAATAACTAGTTAAAGAAAAATAACAAGTAGGTAGGATTCAGGAATAAATAAATAAAAGTGCATGAAGGGTTTCTAAACTAAATAAACTTAGAAACTTCAACATGGTATCAGAGCGTGATTGCATATCACAGGAGGACTAAGAGACATCAGCCGAGCGAAGCAATAGTAGTAGAAAACAGTTGTCCCGAGGTGACAGACGTTGTTTCTAGTAGCGCAGAGGCCAAGGAAGTGTGACGCAGAGCCAGCAAGAGCCATGAAGAAGAAGTCGGGAACTACGCAAAGCCTCAGAGCGGCCAGCGTTGCTGATGCAGAGGGCTAGAGGGACGACACAAGGCTTCCCAGGGCTAACGCAGACCCATCCAGGGTGACGCAGAGCCAGCGTGAGGTAGAGAAGGGCTGACGCAATTCATAGAGAGGCAATTGTTGGGGACTAGAAAGCTGCAGGAATATTGCAGAGTAGAGCTAGTGAGGTACTATAGTCAGAACAGTACTTGACAAAGCAGGGCCAGAGGAGTTGTTACCGAGGGTTTCTAGCCGAGGAACCTGGATCAGCAGTGCAGTTGCACAAGACGATCAGAGTAGGGGGCATCTCGACAAGCGGCATAAGGATTTCCAGGAGGGAAATCAGGACTCAGAGGGAGTCTAGAAGAGAACTTCCAGACGGGAAGTAGAGACTCAAAGGAATCAAACAGAGAACTTCCAGGAGGGAAGTAGAGGAGCATCATGGTACTACACGGGGTAAGAGACCAGGATAGACTAGACGGAGCATCGAACTTCGTAGTCTGGAAGGCCAGAATCTTATCAGTGCTTGACAAGAATTGTGTCAAGAACTTCTCCTTGAAGGTTATAACTATCCCAGTCGACCCCAATGATAATGACAAGTACGAGGAAGCGATGGCGAGGGCCAAGCACATTATCCTTGACGGGGTAAAAGATCATGTGGTACCACATATAGCCACGAAGGAAATGGCAGTTGAGATGTGGGAGGCTCTCAAGAACCTGTCCCAGCACACTTCTGTGCAGAGAAGAATGCTACTCGAGAACCAGATGAGGTCGTATCAGATGAAGAAGGGTCAAACGATTGACTCCTTCCTCGGAGGACTGAATGAGATCCAAGATCAGTTGAATGCTATAAGAGCGACACCGAATCAGGAGCTTATGGTGAGGACAACCCTGAATGTTGTCTCAGAAGAGTGGGAAGTGTTTGTCCAGAGAATCCTAGGTAGAGGGACTCTCCTACCTTGGGACAAGATGTGGGCAACTCTTTGCCAGGAAGAGATCAGACGGCAGTCAAAGATAGGTAGCAGCAGCAAAGGGATCAAGGTAAAGCAGGAGGAGGAGGGTGTGGCCCTAGCATCTCAGGGAAAGCAGGAGAAGTGGAAGAATAAAGATCTCTCCAAGATCAAGTGTTTCCATTGTGGGGAGATGGGTCACTAAGCGACCTAGTGCCCAAGGAAAAAGAGTAAGGGAGAGTCTTTCGAGACTAAGGCAGCGCCAACACGGGCAGAGAAGGAAGTTTTAACAGACGATGATTATGCCATGAGTGCACACGCACCACTTGAGCGGAAGTGGGGAGACATCGAGCTATAGTCAGGAGGACTACAGGCGATGAGGGGCAGGATCCTTGAGGTACCCAGCCTCTTGGATTAGACCTTACTATGAGAGCCCTGACGAGGTGTAGCAGGACTGGCTGAGTGGGTAGAGACGGATGCGGATGGAGCAGCAGAGAGAGCTACAGTGCAGGAGTCCCAAGACAACACAGAGCTAGCAAGTTGCAGCAGTGCGAGAGGCACAGGAGTGTTGCACCAGTGCAGGGAGGCACAGTGAGGTGTGTAACGGTGCAAGATGTAGGGAGTTGTTGGAGAAGTGCAGAGGTCAGAGAGAGGGAGCACTTGTCAGCGGCAGAGGGAGCTTCAGCATCAGTGGGTGTTTCTAGTCCAACAAGGAGGTCAGTTGGGAGATCAGTTACTTAATTCTCAATAACTGAGTTGCAGTGTAGCAGTGAGGAGCATGATGAGAGGAGGTGCAGTGCGGATGCAGTGTTGGGAGAAAGGACCAGCAACAACACGTATGCAGAGGGAGCTGTCGTACAGATGCAACAGTGGCAGTGGCAGAACCATGGGCAGCAGTACAGAAGGCAGCAGTGCAGAGGATGTTGGGCAAGAAGGCCTAGCATCAGCACAGGTACCAATGCCGGATGATCAGAGTAATACTCAGTGAGGAGTATTGCTAGAGCACAGTCCTCGCTAAGAGGGAGTGTTGATTTGGGGTAGCATCGGATGTGCTCTAGCCACGAAATTTGGTGGAGAGGTTGGGGCACATGAGATCTCCAATACCCAGAAAGGGTTTGGGCATATTCGAAACAGATCAGGAGATATTAAAATAATTAATATTTTTAATGGAGTCCCTAAGTTTAAACCTAGGGAAAATAAAATATTAATGAGTATTAATATGAACCTATGTTAAAGTGGTCCAAAAGACATGGATCAAGCCAGATCTAATATTAGCCATTGATTAGGGTCTTAATCTCAGCCGTTGAATCATCAATGGGAAAAGTATAAGAGGAGGCTTGAGGGTGACTTGGAGATCACACCAGATGATCAGTCATTCTATTCTCTAGAGCAAGGTTTGCTAAAAGAGATAGAATCAGTGATTAGGAGAGCAGCTGAGGGGAATTAGTATAGAGAAATAGAGAAGGCAGAGATTGTGTCGGGAGAGCAGCGCAGCAGCCAAGGAGGGTGACGCAGAGCCAACAGGCTCACGCAGGGCCACGCAGAGGCAGCCAAGTGTTGCGCAGAGCACCAGAGGGGTCGACGCAGCTGACACACAGGCTCCCAGAGCTGACGCATGGCCTCCTGGGGCTAACACAGGGCTAGCGTGAGACAGAGAGAGGCTGACGCAGTCCAGTTTGGGCAGACGCTGGAGTTGTAGAGCAGTTTTGTGTTAAGGAGCTGCCGGAAGGGTTTTCCGGGGTTTCAGCCAGGAAATTTCTCTCACACTGTGAGGTATAGCTGTTAAGGAAATTCTCTGCTGGGTAGGCCAGTTTCGGCACCCAAATTGTTCTCTGATATTGCTTAACAAGAAAACCCTCAGATAGCTGCACCGGTTTTCCCACATTTGGTTTTTCCGGGGACATTGGTCCAAAAATAATGGTGTCATGTGGTGTGTTTGTTCTTGTTTCTTTTAGTTGTTGATCTGTAATATGTTGAGCATGCCCTGGTGTTTATTTTCAATATTTACTTTGTAAATAACTTGTTAAAAAAAATAAAAGTAGGTAGGAATAAATCAGAAAAAGTGCATGAAGGGTTTCTAAACTAAGTAAACTTAGAAACTTCAACATCTCCAAGCTCAAAAAGGGGCTAATCAAGGATCCTATTAGGTGGTTTCAACCTTTAAAGGGGGTGACATGTCCATGGTACATCCCTCAAGTCGTAGGTGGAAAATGTTATAGTAATGGAACGGAGTGGGGATCAGGTGATTCATCTAGAATGGTACAAGGGCAGCTATAATAAGGGAAGACCATGTGAGTTTAGGAGGGAGAAAATTGTGGTACACGAGTTACCCCAGCCTTTGTTTTTCCACCCTTCTTCATATGCCTTTTTCCTCTAATTTATTTCTCTTCATAACTGCTCGAGGCTCTAGGGGATGAGAGCATGATGTGTGGTATATGGCAGTGGTTACCCCCCTTAAGGTGGGGCGGTTCATTGCTCAATAGAGATTGGGGTAATCATGGGTCCTTTAATGATGGAGGGGGTTCATCTAGGGCCCATAGGAACCAAGGTGATGGCCATGGATAAGGGGTAGAGCTCATGTTTGGCCAAATTATGTTTTTTCTTTTCTTTTTAGTTGATCAACCTTCGGACATCATTCGAGGCTCGACCCAAGGTGTGGATAAGGGGAGGAGGAGGCTAACCCTATGTGGAACTAATGGACACATGTGGACCTGGATGGGAAAAGAGATGAATAGGGCTAAAATGAGTGGAAGGGGTGATGTATGTGGTGTAGGGAAGGGGGACCATGCAACCAAAGTCAGGCTTTTCCAAGTAGTGCCAACCCTAAAGCTAGTGGCCAGTAAAGAATATCCCACGTGGCTAGGATACAAGGCTAATCATGAAATCGGGCAGTGGAGACAAGAGCACATGATAAGTAAGGAAAATTACTCAACTACACAATGAAAAGTTGGCATACCTTTGGGGTCAGGAGGCCCACCTTCAAACATACAATCATAACAAGTGGGCGAGGGACCAGATTGCTAGCTCAGGTGGCGAAGATAATGGCACATCGAGCTATCTGGTGGTTGCAAGGGGTTGTTGGCTGCTGGCTGAGGACCATCTAGGAGAAAAAATTTCTCCTATATACACTACCCACAGGTGGTGGGTAACATATGACTCCAACTAGGACATGAGCTCTCGGAGAGGTGCATGAAGCTACTCGAATGGGAGGTCATGAGAACACCAGCAATCTCTTGGTACCGTAGACCTGTTACCTATACATATCAAAGACCAAGCACATGGGGCAACATGTTTTTGTGGTGTCTTATGATCACCCATGCTTAGTATTAGGCCACTAAAAATCAACTAGTAAATAAATTTTAAATAAAATTTCAAATGCAATCTTAATCTAAATGCAGCTAATCTAGCATGATAATATCATATGATGTTAGTTCTAATGGGGAAAATGAGCATGCAATGCATCCTACCCTAACATGCATGTTATATCACCCAAATACTAAGTGTAATCATAGACCCAATGTAACAAACATATCATCCAGTCAATATGAAAGCAACTACCCTTATGCTCACTCATGCAATAGATCCAAAGGTAGGGGTAGGAATGACAACATGGAAGGTCACAAGGGCGGGAGGCGAGAAAATGAAGTGACCATGCATGGAGTATCACGGGAAAAGAGGGACACAACAAATGCAATCTTTTCCACAGGATCCTTTCTTCCAACCAAAATATAGAGATATCAAAAATTAAGCTCATAAACCTCTAGTGGATAGCAACCTCAGGCATATCATCCCCATTATGGTCGCGATCATTAATTTCATGCTTTATGACCACCATAGGGTCATGACAGGGACGAAAGGGAGACCAATGACAAGGGGAGACACAACAAGCAAGTTGCTCATGATGATCATATTCAGAATCCTAAGGGTATGAGGGGGGAGGAGGATACAACTAATAGACGGTTCTTCCTCAACATCATACCTAAGAGGGGAAAAGGATCATCAATGATGGTGCTAATGTGGGAAAGAGCAAGGCGAAGGCTCAAGGGTAATGTAGCTATGCTATCAGGATCCTGGCGAAGGTATGGGAAGACAAAGCCTTCATTAGTGTCATAAATGGGGCCCACCATTTCCAATAAACCTTCTTCATGTGAGGGAGAACCACAATCCTACCTTTCGATGGTGTGAGTAGGGATATCATTATGAGTAATGTCTTGGAGAAAAGGAGAATCACTTTCAACCTCATTTTCCATGTTAGTATCATATATAGGGTCATTATTAAAATGATGGTTGCCCATATCCCATTTTCCCTCAAGAAATAAAAAATTCCATCTTCACAGGGAGCCACAATATTCATACCCTCAAGCACCCTTTCTTGAATGAAAGTCCCTGCTTCATTATATTCATCTTCACAAGCTTCAATAGGGCTTTCACTCATGCCCTACACATTCTCAATCCTTAAGTTTGCATCCTAAAAGTCCTCGTGACTATCTTCTTTAGATTGATTCCACTCTTCCATATATTCCTTACTTTTATGATGATCCTTCAAATTTGAACTTTCTTCAATGTCACCTTGATCATCTAATTCGTTATCTTTTGTGGGGCTTTGCGACTGATTATAATTTTTTTCATTGATTTGGTCAATCCGATTATTAAAAGCATAAGATAGGCCAGCAAAGTCAAAGAGATGACTAGGATCCTTCTCATAGGCACACATTATTATGTAGAGTTTCTTTTGTGTTGACCCATGAAACCTAAGCATGAATTCCTTATCCATGTTCTCCAATAAATCTTCATAAAACTCAACATATTTGTCCACATTCTTTTGCAGTTCTTGAAGGTCTTAATCATTGAGTTTTGCAAATGTAGGACCAAGATTAATCTCTTTTTGACAATAGTCCATTTTTCATGATTTTTCATATTAGGATTAAAATGGAGCCACTAGGGTGAATTAGAATGCCTTGATAGATGCTTGCCTCACCCTACAAGCATTAAATTTGAAGTTCAATGAAGAACTAGGGCTCTGTTCTTCTAATGGGGTCGCCAATAATGATATGTCAATATGTCGTATGGGGAACAAAAAACACGTCTTGTGTCGCCGGAAACGGCATCAAAAATGTTACCACTCAAACTAGCAGGGGTCCTAGGAGGGGACCCTAGGGCAACTACTAAGATAAGGGAAACAATGGAGCGATAGCCCATTCTCACCTCAGCTAAGGCTCCCTGCTCGTTACAGACTTTCACCGATGGGAGGAGACCCGTTATAAGAGGACTCGCAATAATGGATGTGTCAATGAGAGCATAAAGGTGATTCACAAGGCCTATTCGTAAGAGAGACTCAATTATGTGGCTTGCTTACTTGGAAAGCAAGGTGATAGGCTCTCTAAGAAGGGCTAAGAGGATTCTTGAGGCTAGGGTTTGGGAATGTATCTTGTAAAGATGATTCCTAGGCCTAGAAATCCTTATGGAGACTTGGTCTTTATGTGATCTTTGCGAAGTTGAAGTTGTAAAGTTGTGGGACCACACGGGACCAAGTGGACCCAGAATTAGGTCAAGGAAGTGGAATTGATCAACCAAGGAGGGGCTTGACCTAATTAGGGAAGAGGAGGATCAAAGGACAAATTTTCTTTTGAGATTTAGATGCAATAAACCTAATGAAGTCACTAACCCAAAATCAACCTAGGGCAAGAAATGGTCTTGTGGCTAGGGCTTGTTATATCGCGGGATTCCACCATCGAAATTGCTTGAAATTTGGAGGACCCCTTGAGCAAACCACAGTGCAATAGTGGATCGATTTTCAAGGGTTTTGGATGGCTACAGATGATTTCGTGTGATTCCCTAGGAGACCTTCTTGGGTTAGGCCTAGAATTGGAAGATACGAAGAAAAGAAATGTTATTTTGACCACCAAAGGGATATGAGGATCGGTGCCTTATTGCTTGGGCTTAATGGAGTCAGGATACACATGGATCATGAAATTTCGTGAGCTAAGGAGCCCTAATTGATCTTTGCTAGCCTCTCGAAGGGCAGCAACTAGATCAATAGAGATTTATACTTCGAATTTGAGAAGAAGACAAAGTATTGAGGTTTTTAACCTAAGAGGTGCCTCTAGGAACATTTGCCCAATCCCTCAAAGGTCAACACAGGGATTTAATCACTTATTCAAGGTCCTAGAGGAATTCTGCATTACATTTAACCCATACAAGAATAAAGATAACAACATACATGCAGTTACCTAGTAAGATAACAAGAATAGAATCAAAATTTTGACTTACATGAGAGAGAGAGTATATCCATTTATCAACTTTGCATTAGAGAAGCTCCAAAGATAGTAGCAAAATCCAAACATCATAGTGCATCAAGAAAAGCTCCAAAAATTCACCCAGAAAAAAGCGTGAAAATCGCATAAGAGATACTAATCTAATCCAAGTGATGATGATGAAAATGAATCATCTCACTTCTATTTATACAATCCTCTAAGGGATTCGAATGGCCTATTTTGGACTAATAATGCCCCTAAAATCAAATAATGTGCACAATAACAATACTTTTGGTGACAAGCCCACCAAAATAGCTCTATAAAATAAGAATAAGTCTCCCAAGAGGGAAGAATGATCAATATAGTGAGTCGTTGGGCCTTTGAGAAGGCCTAATGAAGTCCTAGGGTTGCCATGATGTAAAACTAGACACCAAACATAGTGGACAAGGGGTTGGCCCCTTGTTTCCCAAGCAAGAACCTGTGGTGCTCCTAAGTGGTTGTAGGGCCACAAGGACATTCTCATAGGTCTCCAAGTGGATCAAAAATGCATGTAGACCATCTGTAAGGGATAGGATGATGACATAAGCCCTCCCTCTACAACGGGAGACATCCTCTAGACCCTGGAACATCTACCAAGTGTATGGTGCATATGTGGAGCCGGCTGGGCATGGTGAACCAGTTGCATCATCGTCATCTAAAAGGTAGAACATGAACAATCAACGAGTGGTGTTGGGGATCCATGAAGTACTCTCTGCTATGGTGGAGGCCCATGGCTCTCAACACTCACCCTACAGGCACCAATGTGGCCCTCTTGATGGCTAAGACCTCGTATAGGGTGACAAAGCCCAATATGGAGACCCACCTGCAATCCTGCATAAGATCCAATGCATCCCCTTGTCCTCCAATACAATAAATCATTACAATAATCAAGTAAAAGAGCTTACAAGTCATGGAATTAATGGGGCACCTCATGGTGGCATGCCCTTCCATAGTGGGCTTTGGCATGTACAGGTGTCTCTAAGCTCAATAATGAGCTAATTAAGGACCCTATTAGTGGTTTCAACCTTTAAAGGGGGTGACATGTCCATGGTACATCCCTCATGTGGTAGGTGACAAATGATATAGTAATAGAATAGAGCGAGGATCAGGGATTCATCCAAACCACATGTCATGGTAAAAGGGTAGCTATAATAAAGGAAGCCCACACCTAGGTATGGGAGTGTAGGAGGGAGCAAATTGTGGTACATTAGTTATCCCGGCCTTTTGTTTTTCCACCTTTCTTCATATGCCTTTTGCCTCTGATTGATCTTTCTTCATAACTGCTCGGGGTTCCAGGGGATGAGAGCATGATGTGTAGTATATGGCAGTGGATACCCCCTTAAGGTGGGGTGGTTCATCGCCCACTACGGATTGGGACAATCATGGGTTCCTTAATGATGGAGGGGGCTCATCTAGGGCCCATAGGAACTAGGATGATGGCCATGGATAAGAGGTAGAGCCCATGTTTGGCTTTTTCCCATGTGCTAAATTTGTATGTTCCAACCATATTTTGCATTTCGTAGTACATTTCCTATTGACATTGGCCAAATTATGCTTTTTCTTTTCTGTTTAGCTGCATCAACCTTCGGGCATTGTTCTAGGCCCAACCCAAGGTGTAGAGAAATGCAAGGGAGACTAACTCTATGTGGACTCGGACAGGAAAAGAGATGAATAGGGCTAAAATGAGTGAAAGGGGGTGATGTATGTGGTGTTGGGAAGCGGGACCACGCAACCAAAGTCAGGATTTTCTAAGTAGTGCCAACCCTAAAGCTAGTGGCTAGTAAAGGAGATCCCACAGGACTAGGATACAAGGCTAACCATGGAATCAAGCAGTGGAGACAAGAGTATAGACCTAGCCCACTCCTTCTGCTGAATCCCCCCACCAATCCATGCCCAAAAGTGCCCATGATAAGGAAAATTACTCAACTACACCAATGAAAAGTTGGCATACCTTCGGGGTCGGGAGGCCCACCTTCAAACATACAATCATAACAAGTGGGCAAGGGACCACATGGTTGGCTCAGGTGGCAGAGATAATGGCACATCGAGCTATCTGGTGGCTGCAAGGGGTTGTTGGCTACCGACTGAGGACCATCTAGGAGAAAACATTTCTCATATATACACTACCCACAGGTGGTGGGTAACATGACCTAGATGAGCCCCCCTCCATCATTAAGGAACCCATGATTGTCCCAACCCCTGGTGAGTGATGAACTTCCCCACCTTAAGGGGGTATCCACTGCTACATATTACTCATCATGCTCTCATGCCCTGGAGCCTTGAGCAGTTATAAAGAAAAAACAATCAAAGGCAACAAGCATATGAAGAAGAGTGGAAAAACAAGGGTCGGGGTAACTCATGTACCACGATTTGCTCCCTCCTACACTCATATACCCAGGTGTGGGCTTCCCTTATTATAGCTACCCTTGTACCATGAGAAGTGGTCTGGATTATTCCCCTGATCCCCACTCCACTCCATTATTATATCATTTGTGACCTATCATTAAGGGATGTACCATGGACATGTCACCCCCTTTAGAGGTTGAAACCACTTAATAGGGTCCTTGGTTAACCCCCTATTAAGCTTGGAAACACTTGTACATGCCAAAGTCCACTATGGAAGGGCATGCCACCATGAGGTGCCCCATTGATCCCATGACTTGTAAGCTCTTTTACTTGATTATTCTAATGATTTGTTGTATTGGAGGGCAAGGGAACGCATTGGATCTTATGCAAGATTGCAAGTGGGTCTCCATTTTGGGCTTGGTCTCCCTATACGGGGTCCTAGCCCTACAAAGGGCCACATTGGCACTTATAAGGTGAGCGTTGAGAGCCATGGGCCTCCACCATAGCAGAGCATAATTCATGGATCCCCAGCACCACTCATTGATTGTTCGTGTTCCACCTTTTGGATGAGGATTGATGCACCTGGTTCACCATGCCCAACCGACTCCACACATGCACCATTCGCTTGGTAGATGTTGTAGAGTCCATACGATGTCTCCCGCTGTAGAGGGAGGGCTTATATCATCATCCTAGCTATTAAAGATGGTCTACAGGCATTTTCGATTCACATGGAGACCCATGAGGATGTTCTTGTGCCCCCCTACACCCACTTGGGAGCACCACAGGTTCTTGCTTGGAAAACAAGGGGCCAACCCCTTGTCCACTATGTTTGGAGTCCAGTTCTTCATCATGGCACCCCTTGGACTTCATTAGGCCTCCTCAAAGGCCCAATGACTCACTTTGTTCATCATTCAACCCTCTTGAGAGGCTTCTTATTATGTTATTGAGCTATTTGGTGGGCTTGTCACCAAAAGTATTGTTATTATGCACATTATTTTATTTTAGGGTCTCAATTAGGCCAATTTAGCTAAATCGAATTCATTAGAGAGTGTATAAATAGAAGTGAGATGATTCATTTTCATCATTGTCACTTGGCTTGGGTTCTCATCTCTTGTGATAAGCCCACATATAAATAGTTAAGCTACCATTGCCCGAGCTAGTCTTTTTCCACCGGACCCTGGAACATCTGCCAAGTGTATGGTGCAAGTGTGGATCTGACTGGGCATAGTGAGCCAGGTGCATCATCCTCATCCAAAAGGTGGAACACGAGCAATCAGCGATTGGCATTGGGGATCCATGAAGTAATCTCTGCTATGGTGGAGGCCCATGGCTCTCAACGCTCACCCTACAAGTGCTCATGTCACCCTCTAGAGGGCTAGGACCTCGTATAGGGAAACCAAGCTCTGAATGGAAACCCACCTGCAATCCTGCATAAAGATCCAATGCGTCCCCTTGCCCTCCAATGCAACAAATCACTAAAATAATCAAGTAAAAGAGTTTACAAATCATGGAATCAATAAGGCACTTCATGGTTGCATGCCCTTCGATAGTGGGCTTTGGCATGTACAAGTGTCTCCAAGCTCAATAAGGGGGTTAGCCAAGGACCCTATTAGGTGGTTTCAGCCTTTAAAGGGGGTGACATATCCATGGTACATCCATCAAGTGGAAGGTGGTGATATAATAATGGAACGAAGTTGGGGTCAAGGGAAGGATCCAGGGCACATGTCATGGGAGCAAATGGTAGCTATAATGAGGGAGGCCCACACCTGGGTATATGATTGTAGGAGGGAGCAATCGTGGTACATAAGTTACCTTGGCCTTTGTTTTTCCACCCTTCTTCATATGCCTTTTTCCTTTTATTGAATTTCCTTCGTAACTACTCGAGGCTCTAGGGGATGAGAGTATGATGTGTGGTATATAGCAGTAGGTAACCCCTTTTAAGGTGGGGCATTTCATTGCCCACCAGGGGTTAGGATAGTGATGGGTTCCTTAATGTGGAGGTGGCTCATCTAGGGCCCATAGGAACCAGGGTGATAAAATAAAATAAATTTGTATGTCCCGACCATCTTTTACATTTTGCGGTACATTTCCTATTGAGAATGGAAAATTATGCTTTTTTCTTTTCTTTTTAGCTGCATCAACCTCTGGGGCATCATTCCAGGCCCAACCCAAGGTGTGGGCAAGAGGAGGGGAAGGCTAACACTATGTGGACCCAGTGGACCCGAACGAGAAAAATGATGATTCAGGTCAGAATGAGTGGAAAAGGGCGATGTATATGGTGTCAATAAGCGAGACCACGCAACCAAAATCAGGATTTCTCATGTAGTGCGAACCCTAAAGCTAGTGGTCATTAAAGGAAATCCCATGGGACTAGGATACAAGGCTAAACACCAAATCGGGTAGAGGAGACAATAGCACAAACCTAGCCCACTCTTTCTGCTGAATTCCCCCACCAATCCATGCCAAAAAGTGTCCATGAAAAGTAAACAAAATTACTCAACTAAGCTAATGAAAGTCATACCTTTGGGGTCGGGAAGCCCACCTTCAAACATACATTCATAACAGATGGGCAAGGGACCACATGGTTGGCTTAGGTGGTGGAGAAAATGGCACATCGGGCTATTTGGTGGCTACAAGGGCTTGTTGGCTGTCAGCTGCTAGTTGAGGACCATCTAGGAGAAAAAAAACCATCTTATGCATACTACCCACAGGTAGTGCGTAACATTTGGCTCCAACTCAAACATGAGCTCTTGAAAAGGTGCACAAAGCTACTCGAACGGGAGGTCATGAGTGTTGTCACTCGCTACAAAAGAGAGTTCCAGTTGTACAAAGAGGGAAGAACAGGTCCAGGGTAATTTGTTTTGGAGAAATTCCCATGTTCTCTTAAAAACTCATTTCTTTCACAAACCCCATTCTACCCTTTGTTTTTTAAAACTCTAGCCTCGGCGACCCTTTTTTAACTCTTGCCGAAATCCCTTTGTATTTCCAACTCTAGCTATGTTTCCTCATTCCCCTTTGAAATATCTTAAAAACGTCCGTAAACATACTGCAGGACTTTTAAAACGCTGGGACCCGCAAACTTTATCTCTATCGACCCTTTTCCCTTTACAATACATATCCGCTCATCTCCCTTTCCCTTTTTGCAATTGCGATATCGCATATCATAAAGTTTCCTGCCTACCACAATAAAGTTTTGTCTCCCCTCACCGACTGCGATAACTCCTCCCCCCGCCAATTGCGATCGCTCAAGTCATGAGTTCCTCCTCCACCAAAGCCCCTTCTGACTTGCGATTGCGATGGATGCGATATTTTATATATTGCAGTTTGTTACAGTTTCGGGTCCAGGCCATGTCGCATATCGGCGATCGGCATTTCAAAATGTCAACCTTAACAAAGTTGCGATCGACAAACGTCGATAGTGTTAAATCGCCGAGATTTGTGCCTTCAGTGTTAAAGTGTCGGGGAGGGTCGAAAAGCATTTAACAAAGAAATTCAACTAAAAACCAAGGGCGAATTGGCCTTTTCTCTCTCCTCTAGAGGGACACGTGGCGGAATATTATTGGATCCGATAACGACACAGTGGCGCTAACGTCAGCATGACATGGTAGTACGAAGATGACATTGTAGTAAGGAGGACATGTGGCATGCAGATTTGGCGTTTTAAGGGGTCATAAGGGGCCAAAACAAGGTGACACGTGTCACCACTCACAAGGTGACACCTGGCAAAGTATGACGTCATCTCGCAAATCAGCGATCGGAGGTCCCAGCTCATCACATATCGCAATTGCAAGAGTTAGGAGGGTGCAACCAGAGGCATGGATTAGAAAAGTCTCGATTTTCGACCTCCGATATTGGGCTAAGCACCCGGTCATATGAAGAGAATTACAGAAAGGGGCTAAATCAAAGGAAGCCAAAGATCCCAGAACTCCCCTGTTTTGTAATGTTTTTGGTGCAAAGGGCCAATAATGGGGACCCCTGATTTAGCGTTAGGGCAGTATTATTGGGCTTATCATGGCTCCGATAGTGTGGTACAGGGCTTTGAAGGTGGATGGGTCGATAATTGAAGCATTGAATGAAGCATGGTGGAGCAGTAAATCAGTATGGGGGGCTCAGGAAGACTTAATGGTTCAGCATGGAACTCCACTCAGATACGCAACGAAGCACTACCCGGACAAACTCTGCTTATGCTCTGTGACAAGCAAACATAGTGATTGCTACCAACTCCGGGGAGTGGTGAAGTCGGGCAGTTAAGGCAAAAGCGACAAGAACCGGCCGAGCAGAGGAGAGAAACATTATGAAAAAGACGTGGCCTGATCAAGGGCCTTCACAAGAACAGCAGAGGGACACTTCCTCCATCATCTATTAGTTTTTCCTTTTTATTTTATTCCTGTAATTTCTATGTATTTTAAAGAAGGGAATCAAATCCCAATGAAATCATTTTGGGGCAGCAGAGCCTTGTACGTCGAGACAGCGAGTCTGTTAGACATTTGGAGCTCAGGCCAAGATATTTTTGTAACTGATATTCAAAGTCCTCCCTCTCCTTATAAAAAAAGGAAAGAAACACTTAGAATAGGTTCCAAAATTCTGCACCTGTCGTGGTCAAATTCTATGATTCCATTTTTGGTTCTAAGTTGCCTGTTCATGAGGGACTTGAGCGATATAATGATGAATGTAATGGACTAGTAATTGGACCCATTTTGAAGATTAATGGAACTATTTGGTGATTCCAATCATGATAATGTGCAGTATGTCCCCCCCCTTTGTTTATCACTTCATATATGTTTTGCTCCCCTTGAAATAGTGAAATGAAGCTGCAAGTTTCACCCTTGTTTATGATTGTATATTTGTTACAAAGTAGTAACAGTACCTATGTTAGCCACAGATTTAGTTACGTACTTGTAATGTGCACAAATTTACTTATGATGTTTGATGAGAAATGTGCCCACGAGGATTATTACCTGAAACCTTAATTTGCGCTCCACTATTTCCACTCTTTCATCTCCTCCCTCTTCCATATTTCTGCTGGAACATTGTTGCTTAGGATTTGGTTGGCAGCGTTATGCATCATATTCCCTCCTTTACACTTTACTGCAACTTCAATATTAGATTTCTTGTTGTTGTGTGTCGGCCACCAAAACCAGACATTCCTTTTTGAGGATTGGCCCCATTTACCCCCCTGAACATTTGAATCCATGTATTGGCTTGAGTCTACTTTCGTGAAGGCCGATTGAACCAAGCCCCCCTTTTATTCTCTTTTTTAAAATTTCGTGACAATTGGAGTGAAACTAATCCCTCAGATAATCTCAGATGCACTCCTCTCTTTAAGATGTCCTAGCCTCCTAGGCACTAGTTTACAATCAACCCAAAGATTGTCTCTAGGAAGCTTTCTATATCTCCTAAAGCACTTGTGCTACAAGTTCTAGAAAAAACAACAACAACAATGAGAACACCAACAATCTCTTGGTGCCGCAAACCTGTTACCTGCACATATCAAAGACCAAGCACACGGAGAAGCATGTTTTTTGTGGTGTCTTATGATCACCCATGCTTAGTATTAGGCCATAAAATCAACAGAAAAATAAAGTTTATTCTAAATGCAACTAGTTTACCATGAAAACAGCATATGATATTATTTCTAATGAGGAAATCATTATGCAATGCATCCTACCCTAACATGCATATGGTACAAAGTTAACACTAAGTGTAATCATAAAGCCAGTGCAACCAACATATCATCAAATCAATATAAATATGTCGACCTATATGATTACTCATGTAGCAAATCCCAAAGCGAATGAAGACACAATCACCTGGAGGATGAAGCGAGTGGGAGGTGGGAAAATACGATCCCCATGTGAGGTAAGAGGAAGCCCTCGGAAAAGGAAAATAAGTCAATCTAGAAGTGTGGGGCTTTCCCTCTAAGTACACAATGGTGGAATGAATGACCACTCTCAAGAACTCCCTATCACAATCATTGTTCATAATATTATGCTTCGTGGATGCCACAAGGTCATGATGGGAGGGATAAGGAGGATGAGGGAAGGAAAGAGCATATAAGCGGGTTGCTTAATGTGACGCTCACATTGGAGGGGTGGTTATGGAGTGATCATAATCCTGAGGGTGTGTCTGAAGTGGTAAAATATATTCAATGAGGGCCTCTTTCTTGATGCTATACTTAGAAGGTCTCATGGTCACTTGAGATCATATGACAAGGGGTTAGGGAATCACTTACGAATGACTCAAAATGATGGAAAAAAAGGGAAGGAGATGGAGAAGGTGAAGTATTATATTCAACAGGATCTTTTTCCTGGAAATCCAACTCTAGAGGCTCAAGTGATTTGAATACACTCCTGGAATCATAATGAAGGCGGGCAGGAGCAAGAGCGTTATCAATTCTATCATCATTAGTATCAAAGATAGGGTCTTCCCAAAAAGGAGAATCAATTACTTCCAACTGCCCCTTTTCATGTAAGGGAAAGTAATGATCCTTATTCTCAAGGGTATCTATGGATATGTCATCATAAATAATGCCCGAGAGAAAGGGGAGACTACTTTCAACCTCATCTTCCTTGTCAGTGTCATAAATGGGAGCATAATCAAATTGAGGACCAACAATTTCCCATTTCTCCTTTTCAATGTGGAAGTAATCTCCAATGTCATCTTCCAAGGGGCTAATGGGATCACCTTCCTCAAGGTTCTCAAAAGGAGAGACATCATAAGTAATATCCTTGAGAAAGGTAAGGTTAGTCTCAACTTCACTTTCCATAGACTCATCCTTCCCAACACGTGTTCTCAAAATCATCCATTCCATGATGTGGACCCAACAAGGACTCATCTTCCTGCTCATCACTTAGATCCTCAAGGTTATCTCCATCCTCTTCATCTTGACTGATGAGACCTTCCCTTCGGAGGGTTGCCTCTAGGCTCTCACAAGCAGCTTCATTAGATTAGAATTTCGGTCCCTTATACTTCAAGAATTTGTTGATCAACTCGATAAAAGATGAAATGTTTTCAGGCTCACACGAGTCAAGCCAACCTCGTTGCTTGTATTCAATAGAAGCAATAAAAAACCCCATGAGGTTGTCTAGATGAACCACATTAACCTCGGAAGCATGCATGATAAGTTTTGTTATGTGGTCAATTTTTGTGGATGGATCACCCTCATATTGTGGCATATTTCGCATGAACTTCCAATCCAGGCCATTTGGGTATCTTGGAACCCATGTGATATCCAAGGCAAGAAACCACTCATGAAGCCTTTTAAAAGCCATTGATCTTTATATATTGATGTCATGGGAATCACGAAGATGAACTAAAATTGCCTTAACAAATGCTTGCTTCACCTGTTACACAAAATATTGTCACCATGACTATTTGCAGTCAGTATGGGTCTATCATCATTCATAATGTCCTCCTAAGCAAGTCTCAAACCTCAGCTCTTCATATCAAGCTTTGCAAATGAGAGAAAGACCTTAAAAATCATTAAACCTTTGGTTCCGCACTTTCTCTCACTATTGCCTGCGGTCCTGCACCCCCTGTTCATGTTACCTGCGGACCTGCCCGCTCTGCCTCTAAAGGAGTGGGTGCGGACCCCTGTGAAAGTCAAAAAGGCGCAAGTTTATTCTAAAAAACTCACTTTGGGTCAATTCTAGATGATTCTAGAAGGAATTTTGACATGGATGGTTCACTCTTAGGTGGTTCATGCATCCCAAAAGAGAAGGAGCTAATCCCTTGATGAGAGGAGCTATCCCTTTGAAGGAGGGCTTTATCCCTTTAAAGGTGGACCTAGTAACTTCCCTCCATTGCACTATAAATTAAGGCATTGGGTTGGTTGCTAGAGAGGTTAGAAGCTGAACATTTTTTAGGGTAAATGCTGGTGGAATTGAGACTTCCTAGTTAAGCTTGAGAGGAGAGATCACATACCTTTTGGTTTCATTGGGAAGAGAGTGAAACTTGTCAAAAGTAGAGGAGACTTCTTAATGGACCCTGGGAGGAGCTTGTACAACATCAAGGCACAGGTTGTAAAGTTCTTCTTTGATTTGAATTAATACAATCAGATTCATTTTTCTCAACAAATTGTCTTATGTCATTTGTTTCATGAATTCCTTGATCATCATGATAAGTATGATTTATTATATTGGCTTTTCAGGTGCTATTTAATTTGTGTGCTTGTTTGTGTTTGCAGATTCTCACCAAAGGGAGCTCATTTGGATCAATGGAGCGAGGCTTCCACAAACTTGCATTGGACCCAAGGTAGGCCTAAAACACTTGTTTGCCTTTATTTATAAACTGCATATTTAGAGAAAGATAGGATTTGATTGGCTTGCTTGTCACTAGATATCATTAGATACTAGGGAGGTCGGTCTTGTCCGCAAGAACGACTCATTCCGTGTGACAAAATGGCGACTCCACTGGGGACTTGATTTTTTGATTTGCTTTACTTTGACTTGAGAAACTGTGTTTTTGTTTCTGTTTTTGGCTTGTTGTGTGTGGAATTGGGTAGATTTAGTAGATCTTGGATTATTTTTTGATTTTCATACTTTTGGGAGAGGACCGCACCCTCTGCTTGTAACACAGTGCGGACCTGTCCGCACTTTTGCTTTACACACATAGCGGTACCGCACCTGTGTGGTCTGCGGACCTGCGGACCCTGTCAAAATTTTGAAAAACTTAAGATTTTCTCTTTCAGTCAGCTTAGTTTTTGTTTAGGTGTTTATATCTTCTGCCCAGACCTGCATGTGACTTGTCAGGAACTTTTCTTAAGTTAATTCCATTGGTATTAGGGTTTTAGGGGAAATTCCTAGAAGTTTTGGTTGTCGGGCTTGGTTTTCATTTTGGTCTTGTAGTAGCTCAGAGCTTAGAAGCCTTAGAAGCCTCAGATCACCTTGGTTTTTACTGGCCTTCTTATGAGTCTGACCATTTGCAAAATCTGCCTTTGTTGAGGAATCCATCTTGTGTTTTCTCTTTGCCAAACTTCGAAAAGACTTGTGTTAAAAGTTTTGGATTTCATTTTTAGAAAAGAAAACAAAAATTGGTTGTTTTTTGACTGATTTGTGATTCTGGACAAATTAGTCCTTAGTTTGCTTATAGCTAAGTAAAACATCCTTGAAAAGAAATCTTGTAAGCTTTTACTTCAAATAGTTTTTAAAATTATAGATCTCAAAATTAGATTTTTCCATAGTTTTGAGTGTTTTATAAAAAATAAAAAAATCTCTTTTGAAAAGTTTGATTTTGTAGTATTTAAGTGTTTGAAAGAAAAGGGAAATTTTTGTGAACATAACTAGTTGTCTCGTTTTTGAGTGCATTGGAAAAGACAAAAAGCTCTTCTTTTGATTTGTTTGTTAAGGAAAAGATTTGTTTTTACAAGCATTTGCGTTCTCAACTCTTTCCTAGCTAGAAATTCATTGAAGAAAGTTTTGTGAACATAACTAGTTGTCTCGTTTTTTAGTGCATTGGAAAAGACAAAAAGCTCTTCTTTTGATTTGTTTGTTAAGGAAAAGATTTGTTTTTACAAGCATTTGCATTCTCAACTCTTTCCTAGCTAGAAATTCATTGAAGGGAAAAGATTGCTTATAATCTTAAGTGCATTATTTAGTGATTTCGAGTCGAGTCTTCACACCATAAGTTTCATCTCCGCACCTCTTGACTTAAAGAAAAACCAATAAAAATAACGCTTAAAGTAAAATCTATCTAGTAATCTTTTTATTTCTAGGGTTCTATTACACCAACATAGCTTAGGCTAGTACCTTGGAGTAGGGAGTAATTAACTCTCCAAGATAGTAAAACAAACAAGTAGCTGTATCTTGCGGTAGGAGAAAAATCCAATTGTTACATCTATGCTCTGGGAAAGCTCCTCTTAAAGGAGAAGCACGAGATCGTGTCCGAACCAGTGTGGGAATCAATCCTTCCTCATTGGGAACGACGCCAGATATTCACGTATTAAAAACGGTAAACCTCGGATTAACCATTGTCGAGGACCCTGGGGTCACTTGTTGGTAAACCTTGGATTATGTCAAAGAGCCTTCAAGGGGATTGAGTTTGTTACTCTGCCCTTGCATGCGTATCGGATCGTAGACTGTTCCCCCAGGTATATTTGTTTCTATTGGTAACCATAGTGACCATATTCTATAGGATTCTTTCCTAAGGTGACGGTGGAGGGAAGATCCCACTGTACCTGGAGCAGACGTCGGCTAGACTCACTTGGATTTTCTGAGGGGTTCTCTTCACTCGAGACGGTTTAGTGGAGAAACTTGTGCCAGTCTATTCATTAAGCAGGTTGTCGGGGTAACTGTGCCAACCGCCATTTCTGTATTGAACTCTGCGACGTTGGATTTCATCACCAACTAGTGTTTTCAGTACGGAAAGTTACTGTTTGTGTGTGGTTTGATCCCCTAGATTCTTTAGGCATGTGATTCAAAATTGTTTGGTTCTTTAGAGGCTTTAGGTGGTTTTCATTGAGATTTTTCTTTGTTTGCGTGTGAAGTAGTTAAAATATTTAATCGTGGCTGAATTACCGAGGAAGTCCCGTAGACTTCGGGGCCAACCTCCTGAGTTTTCACCGAGCCATCCTAAAGGGTTACGAGCCCTTGTAACTCCTAGAGACAGTAGAGTTGGGTCACCTGAAGAAGGAGAATCTTCTTTAGTGGTACATCCTGATTATCAAGCTCTAGTAGCAGATTATAATCCACAATCTGTTTCTGTTTCTGAAGTTACTGGTAGTTTTTCATCTACTAGTGATTTAGGTGAGGAACCTGATATATCCGAACCTGAAACTGAATTTGCTGCTACGCCAACATCAGGATTTGCCTCTCCAACTTCTAGTGGTCCTGGTTCACCTAGGGTAGAAAGAATAATTACCCAGAATCTTCCTTCTAGACTTATAGCTATTGAAGAACTTGCTACTCCGGAAGAAGAAGGTATCCCTATCCCTGAAAATCAACCTGTTATAGAACTTAGGGAGCGTGAATCAATCTTTTACAGTCCACCTAGGAGCAACGCTTGGTATCTTTCATTGACCAATTTTTTGGAAAACCCGGGACTAAGTTTTTCACCACCTCGCATTCCTTTTCACCCAACACCTAGGGGTTACTATCCTCCGTTAAATATGTCAAGACAGTCATCCATGTTTTCTCAATCTCCAGAAACATTTTTATACGGCGGTCCTTCTGTTCCCTCTGGGTATCAGTCACATACTGTACTTTTTCGGGAGCATCTTCTCAACCTATTGAACAAGGATTATTAACTGGAAATAATGGAACTAAGCCGTTGAGTGTAGAAGATATTCTTATGATGTCAGGTACTATTCCTAATCCTCAACCTCAAGGTGGCCAGTTATCGCCTGGGGGGCAGCCTCAAAGTCCTCAATTATCGCCTCGGGGGCAACCTCAAGGTACCCAATTTCTGCCTGGGGGGCAACCTCAAGGACAGTACATACCTACGGGACAGTACGTTCCTCAAGGTCAACCCCAGACTCAATATATACCTCAAGGTCAACTCCAGTATCAATATGTACCTCAAGGTCAACCCCAGTATCAGTACGTGCCTCAAGGTTATCAACCTCAAGGTCAGTACCCAACCCAAGGTTTCCAACCACCTTCCGGTCAATCATATGTCCAAGGAGCTGGAAATGTACCTTTGAATTATCAACCCTACCCTCAACCCAGTTATGATCCTCAATATTCTCAACCTGTTATGGGTCCATACCCCGGAATGAACTTAGTGTGGGATCCATCTCAATCTCAACAGGTCTTGCAACCGAATGTACAGTTGTCATCTCAAACTGGACAACCCTTGGTTTTTGGTTCACCCCAGCAACCGGTCCAGTCTACTATTCAAACTTCTGCACCTTATGTAGTTTCTCAGCTTGGGCCTAGTACGCCTCGTACTCCGCCTTAAACGACTGCTGCAACATCTGTTCAATCTACCCCACCTACTTCTGGAGTATTGACAGCTCCGGTTTCTACTGTTCTTGTATCAACTCCTCAGACATCTTTACCTCAGTCTGGACCCACAATTCAGACTTCGGTTCAAATCCCTGTAGGACAACCTGGTCCAAGTACGGTTGTCACAAGTCAACTTCAATTTACTTATCAACCGTACCAGGGGCAGTACCAATTCGGTCCTGCTGTGCAGCAGCCAGTGTATCAGTATCAACCGTACCCTGGGTATACATATCAACAACCTCAACAACCCCAGTATGGTCCGGTTAATCCTGGTTTTCCGGGAGGATATAATATCCCAAATGCAATTCCAATTCCTAGTTATCCTGGATATCCTCCTCCTAGGGCTGGTCTCATGACCCAGGGTTTCAGGGACCTTAATCGTCAGTTACTGTTCATTGCAACTTTGGACTTGCCTGACTTGTCGCGCCTTACGAACGATCCCATTAACTATCTTCCGTTTTGGCCGCCAATGCCGAATAAGTTGCCTAGTGATATTCCTAAGTTTGAAGGCAAATCAGGAGAGGACCCGTCGAACCATGTGATGACTTATCACCTCTGGTGTGCGTCTAATTCCATTTCAGATGATTCAATCCGTTTAAGGCTTTTTCAGCGCACTCTAATTGGTCTTGCGGCCAAGTGGTACATTGAGTTACCGCGAGCCACTTTTTATAACTTTAGTCAGTTAGCTACTTCGTTTTTAACTCATTTTCAGTTGCCAGTCAGATATGACAATGGCATGGAATTATTAACTTCATTAAAGCAGTCAACGTCCACTTACATTTCAGATCACATTCATGAATGGAGACGTTGACGGCATTTAGTGAAGGTTTTTATTCCAGATCAGAGCTTAGCTGAATGGTTTGTAAAATCTTTATTACCGAAGATCACTGAGGATGTAGCTAAGGCTGGAGTCGTTACTAAAGAGCAAGTAATTGCTCAAGCTCAGTACCTTGACTTAGTTTATACGCAGTCAGATACGTTACACGAGAAAATCCCCGATCTTCCTAAACAAAATCAAATAGCTGCAGCTCCTTCAGGGTCTCATGCCGCTGATGGTATGATTGGTACAGTTAATACCAAAAGTAAGAAGAAATCTTTCAAGAATTCTTCTCCTATCATAAATTTACCAGATTCCCTGACAGGAGATTCTTCCGCGGATATTTCCGCCGATATTCATGTTGTAGAGTCATCTACAGCCAAATCAAAATCCGGCGGTAAGAAGAAAGGGAAGAAGAAAAATAAAACAGATAAAAATTCGAAAGAGAAACCAGAAAAAGCGGAATCAACTGATGAGAAACGCAAACCTCGTTATCCTTGTCTCATTTGTGACGAAGAGCATTTTACAAGAGACTGCCCTCATCGTGCAGAGGTTGCGAAAATTGTCAAAGGTTCCCAAACGCCTGCTGTTTTGAAGGATCCTTTTCCAAGTCAAGACAGTAAGATGATAGGTTCTTCCTCAAATGCCTCCGAAGAACCCATAATGATGATGTCCCATGTTAGGATTGCGACTCGATCGCATGATTATGGTAGTAAAAGTCCTGTTGATGGTAAAGAAGCAGAATCTTCACATTCGAACCCATCAACTTCAACTCCCGGTTCCGATCCATTACAAATTGAGAAACCTAACCCAAACTTAGTAATCAAACCGCCCGCCAAGGGTATACTTCGAAAGTCAGCTTTCAATCCACATGCGAGAGCGGCTCAGAACTATAACATTGTTGAAGATTTGGCTGTTTCACCTTCAGCAATGTCGGCTTTGGAAGTGCTGCAATCATGTCCAGCACAACGTAAATTACTATTGTCGGCTATAGGAGCTGTTGACGTTCAGGACTCGAACCTTATAATTTTCGATCTAGAAAATAGTACACCGCGCTTACCTCATCAAATGGCTTTCCAGATCCCAGTTTTAGTCAAAAACAGACCTTGTTATAGGACTGTTATTGATGAGGGAGCCTCAACGTGTATTATGTCGATACAGTGTTGGAGATCGCTTGGTTCTCCTACGCTAAATCAATCCCCGACGACTCTAAAGGCCTTTGATGGCCGTGGGTTTCATCATTTTGGCATTCTACAGGATTTACCTATAGGGGTTGAAGGCAAAACTGTTAATCTAGATGTAGAGGTGGTTGATGCCCCTTTAGATTACAACCTTCTCTTGGGTCGTAATTGGTCTTACGCTATGACAGCTGTCGTTTCATCAGTCTTTCGGCTTATAAAGTTCCCTCATAATGGAAAGATCGTAACTATAGACCAGCTGACTTACTTTTCATTTGACCCAGCCTCTTATGAAAGTATTCAACATGTCGACAAAACAACTATCCCGTATAAGGATGTTGGAGTAGGACTAGTTAAAGATTCTGGTATACTAGGAACTTTTCCTTTTCCTTCTATCAACGCATCGTCTTCTACTGCAACCATTCATATGATTTCGTCAGACACTATTGTTTATGATGATCCTTGGATCGTACCTTCCGAATCTGAGATAGACTCATTTGGTGATGTTATGCCTTTGAGTCCATATGAAATTGCGTATCAAGCCGTGTAATCGTTTTCCGACCCATATTCAACCAAAATTGACTTAATGAATGTGGTCCATGAGGAATCACTTTCAACATCAAACTCGGATTCAACAACGTTTTTCGAACTTGTTCACACTGATGAGTAAATTCGTGAAATCCTATGTGTCGATGATTTACCATAGGAAGATCTTCATCATAGATCTTCGTTTTTACCTGAGAGTGATCGTTTTGAAAATGATTTTTCATCTATTTTTACTGTTGGGCCTCAGTTTTGATCTTATTTTGCTTTGAGAAACTTACCTAACTATCCATTTATCCTTCATTTTCACTCCATCCATTCCATTTTAATGAATATTTGATGTCTAATCAGGTATTTAGCTTTAATTTGTCAATTTCTAAAGTTTTTATAAAAGTTTGATTTTAAGTGCAATTTTGGCAATTTCAGAAATTCCCGTAATCACTTCATGGTTGATATGGATGCAGGCCACTTCAGCACGAAAGGGATACATGAATGAGAAGCTTGGGAACTAGGACCAAGCCACCTATGCTTGGTTCCAACAGAACGAGCTTTATTATGCCTATTTGGAGCTAGTCAATCATGACTAGTCATCCAGAAATCCCATCTAAATAGGGCAGTTTTGGGATTCCATGATATTAGTCATATTTCTTGGGATGAGGGAGGTGGATTCGACTTGGATAGGTGGCTTAGAGTAGATAAAATTGTTAGAGTAAATATAGATCAGTTGGTTTCATGAACTCCTTATTTAAGAGCCACACTTTGATGGCTCAACACATTGACTTATGATACTCTTATGCTATAATATTTTTGGTTTGAAGACTTAATTTGAAGACTTGTGTTACTCTCATTTTTGCTACTCAATACATGGATGTGTGACTGATATAAAGCTTCTGATATCATCTTCAAAAGTGTGCAAGGCAAGGGTGGAGGGCCCCCACTCCAAGCTAAGTACACTTCCAAGTTAAACTAGTTTTATTTCATTGCAAATCTGGTTGATGGTAGCTTTAGTTTTTCAAAGTCTTATTTCAGATTTCCTTATGGTTATTCATAGTGATTGATTTCATTTGTTAATGGTTTATTCATCATCTAATTGAGTTGGAAAACAAGTGTTCAAGTTGGGCATTCCCTCTATGAAATGGTGAATCAGAACTAGTCTCTTTTGTTTACATGCAAATAGTTTGTTTCCATTTAGATTTATATCTTAAGATGAATGAGTTATGATGGAAAACTTTAAGTGTCTCTTAAGTTAAGAGCCTCTTTCATGTATGATTTATGCATCTTGAGTTTTTGGTTATAATCTCTAATTCATTAAGTAATAACTGAGGTGAAAGTGGACTTCTTGAGTTCAAGAACCCTTTCAATGTTTTCTCTTTTGAGCTGATTGAGTTAGAGTTATTAGATATATTTTCTTTAGCTTTTAAATCATTTATCTTTCAAGATTGGTTATATTAGATCTTCACAAATAGTGAATTTGCCTCAAAGAATAAACAACCCGGATTGATAGTAAATAATTGTGTTAGTTTAGGAACATAAATTAGCTCAACATTTTGGCGCCGTTGCCGGGGAGGCAAATATCGGCATAGTCAATAGAGAGATAAAAATCCAAAATAAACAAAAACATTAGTTACATTTCATTTCTTTAATTATGTTTCTTTATGCCTAGAGTTAGAGATCCTCAAGGTAGATTTATCAAAAACCCCCCACAAGTAGAGATAGGATCATCACATACACCTGTTACTGGTAATCCAATCATTGAAGAACTGATTGAAAAACAAAGAAGTGGCCAAAGATTAACCTTGATTGAAAGGCAAACTTTGTCAGCTTGGGAGGTAAAGCAAAAATTCTCCACTTCCGGAAAACCAAAGGAGAAAGGGAAACAAATTGTTTTTCCATCCATCGATCCTCCTATCTTCCCACAACTTGAACCTCCACCTGAAATTGAAACAACTCAAACAATGGCAGAAGGACATGGATCCGTTCATCTTAATGATGAAGAACAAAGAGCTGAAAATGAAAGACAAGAAAGAGAATGGAGGAGGAAGAGAGAGGAAGAAAGGAAGCACGAAAATGATAGGAAGGAAGAAAATGACAGGAAAAGACAAGAAGATGGACTTGACCAAGAATCAACTTTTGGTTTCCCAATAATAGATACAAGTGCAATACTAGGAGAAGAAGTAAAGATGAAAAACATTCCACCTTCTGTGTTGCCAAACTTCTATGGAATGTCTACAGAAGATCCGGATTCATTCATGTTTGAATTCGATATCTTATGTAGAACATATGGCTATACTGATGATGTCCATAAGCTCCGTCTTTTTCCTGCAACATTAAAAGCAGCAGCCTTAAAATGGTTTATGGGTTTAGGAGAACAAACAATAGCCTCCTGGGATGATATGCGAACTGTCTTCCTTAAGAAATATCAGCCTTATTGTAGATCTAGAGATTCAAAGGAAGATGTGTTTAGAATGACACAGCAAGAAGATGAAAATCTAGAAGAATATTTAGAACGGTTTGCATATAATCTACAGAAGTCTAAACAACATTCCCTAAATCAAGAAACTGTTCGTACAATCTTCCTCAAAGGTGTAAGAGATGAATACCTTGACATTTTAAATGTAATGGGTAAAGGAGATATTTCAAATCTTCCATTTGATGAAATTGTCGAGTTATGTCAGAAGTATTCTAGAGGAAGATCAAAAACAGGAAGAAGGGAAGTAAGTTCTAAAGCAGCAAAGTCAGCTGCAGGAGGGATAACAAGGGCTGAAATAGGAAGTCTACTGGAAAATTTCAAAACAGATCTTTTGAGTACATTAGGGACACAAGTAGATGTGCTAAAGGCAAACAAAAAGAAAGAAGAACAAGAACAAGCCTTAGCAATATTTTGTTCAAAATGTAAAAAGAAACATCCTTTGAGAGACTGTCCTTTAGATAGCATTCAAGTGTGTGGTCTTTGTACAGGCAATCACTCCACAGAAAATTGTGTAACATTAAAAGACTTGCAAACTAATTCAATGGAAGAAATGCAAGGAGCAGAAGGTTTCTATTATGTTGCACCAAGAAGACCATGGCCACCTAGAATGCCTCAACCAAATCAGCAACAAATCCCTCAGCAAAATTATGCTTATCCATCTTATAATCCTTGGACCCCTCCAATGCCATGGCAAGCTTGGCCTCCACAACAATATCAGCAACAACCTGCACAAGGTTGGAGAGGGTATGGTTATGGAAACCAACAGCCACAACAGTCTCAACAATATCAACAACATTACCAGCAACAGTACCAACAGCCATTTTCATACCCACCATATCCTTCATCCATGCCATTTCCGCAACAGAATTCTGCATATCCATTCCAACAGCAGAATCCACCACCATTGTTAACACAACCACAGCAATTACAGTTACCTTCAAATCAACCCAGACCAACACAATTACCATCCCAACCGGTGGCTAATCCGAATAATAGAGCGGACAAATCTGCATATACAGTAGAGGAAACAACATATTATCCTGCATATTCAATTCTTCCTCTTGATGATGTCCATTTAAGGTCTGGAAAAGTGCTTAAGAAGGATTCTCCTCCAATTATAGAAGAACCAGCTGAACAAGGGGAATCATCTGAAACAGCACAAACTAAGGTACAAAATCAGAAAGGAGCAAATATTACACAAACACCACCTTATCCTGAAAGGTTGGTAGAACAACAAATTCAAAATCAAATAACCCTTCCTGAATTTGATATCTTAGATGAGTTAAAAAATGCATATGTTAAGATTCCTTTATTAAAAGCCATTAAAGAAATACCGATATATGCAAAGACAATAAAGGAACTGTGCATTAGGAAAGAAAGAAAGAAAAAGGATCCTGCAACAATCCAAGTCATTGGAAAATTAGCAAGTCTCATGTCTACTCAAACTGTAATAGAAAAATATATTGATCCTGGTATCCCAATGGTTACCATATCAATAAACAATTTCTCTGTACCTAACACATTAATAGACTTGGGAGCAGCTATAAACGTAATGACAATGGAAACAATGAAAACTTTGCAATTAAACAACATTAGATCGACCTCAACAGTCTTGGAATTAGCAGATAGATCTAAGGTTGTTCCTGAAGGAATGTTAGAAGATATCATAGTTTCCTTGGATTCATGGGAATATCCTGTTGACTTCTTGATCTTGCAACCAAAGACAAACTTGGGAGGACATCCTCTGATATTAGGCAGACCATGGTTAGCCACTGCAGATGCCTTCATAGGATGCAGATCTGGAAGTATGATAATTTCACATGGAGATGAGAGGAAGCATGTCACTCTTTATTCACCTGCACAAACCACTTCTTTAGAATCAATACTTGAAACCCAGGAAAAGCAACAAACAAAAGCAGTTTTAAGTATCAATCAATTCTTTGATTTTAGAGAAGAAGAGGAGAATGAAGATCTGATGGACCTTTTTATCTCAGAACCAAGTATTTCAGAGCAGCTTAGGAAAGTTCAATATGAAGCTGCAAATGAACTTTTGAATCAATGTTTTCAGGAAACATGTACTATTCGAACTTTGCAGAATTCTTTGGGAGACATCTTTCCTGTAAACACAATTAGCAACCCAATAATCAAAACAATTGAGGTACATCCTGGAAAACATTTAAATATTGGAAACTAGCTGCAATCAAAACAAGAACAAGAGGTAATTGCATTACTACAGAAATACTCAAAAGCATTTGCCTGGGATTACACTGACATGCAAGGAATCCATCCTACCACATGTATCCACCACATCTATACAGATGATAAGCTTAAACCTGTTAGACAACCCCAAAGAAGAATGAATCCTATGATGAAAGAAATAGTGAAAGAAGAACTGCAAAAACTGTTAAATGTTGGATTCATCTATCCTATTTCAGATAGTCAATGGGTTTCACCACTGGTTGTTGTACCAAAGAAAAATGGAAAATGGAGGGTATGTATAGATTATCGAGAATAAAACAAAGCTACCTTAAAAGATCATTTTCCTTTACCATTCATTGACCAGGTGCTAGATTCTTTGGCAGGAAAGAAATACTTCTCTTTCTTGGATGGGTTTAGTGGGTACAACCAGATTAGAATAGCAAAAAAAGACCAAGACAAAACTACATTTACTTGCCCATGGGGGACCTATGCATATAATGTTTTGCCATTTGGTTTATGCAATGCACCTGCAACTTTTCAAAGAGCAGTGCTTGCGATATTTGCTGATCTAGTCCATGAATGTGTAGAAGTTTATATGGATGACTTCACAGTGTATGGAAACACATATGATGATTGTCTGAACAATCTTGAGAAAGTCTTGAAGCGATGTATCGAAACAAATCTGTCATTAAGTAATGAAAAATGCTATATGATGTTAACAGAGGGTATAGTTCTGGGACACCATATTTCCGGCTCCGGAATTAAGGTGGATCCAGCCAAAATTCAAGTCCTAGTTAACTTAATGCCACCTACAACTCAAAAGGAGGTTAGAAGTTTCTTGGGCTATGGGGGCTACTATAGACGATTCATAGAAAACTTCAGCAAAATAGCACAACCCCTGTTTAAACTATTAGCAAAAGATGTTGAATTCCAATGGACGAATAGCTGTCAGAATGCTTTTCAAATTTTAAAAGATAAGCTGTCAGTAGCACCCATACTTCGAGGGCCAAATTGGTCTTTGCCATTTCATATTTCCACTGACGCATCAGACACAGCAATAGGTGCCTCATTGGGGCAGAAAGAAAATTTGTTCAACTATGCAATATACTTTATCAGTAAAAATTTGACACCTGCAGAAACAAATTATACAGTCACCGAAAAGGAAATGTTAGCCATCATACATGCAGTAAACAAATTCAGGCATTACATCACAGGATATCAAGTTTTTATTCACACAGATCATTCAGCAATAAAATACTTGATGAACAAACCCATCACTAATGGACGAATTACAAGATGGCTCCTGTTATTGCAAGAATTTAACATTACAATTCAAGACCGGCCAGGTAAAGAAAACCAGGTGGCTGACTTTCTGTCCCGCATACAATCACCTGAAGACCCAAATCCAGTTATAGACAACTTCCCTGATGAACATCTGTTTGCCATAGCAGTTAAAACACCTTGGTTTGCAGATATTGCTAATTATTTGTCATCTGGAAAATTTCCAACTCAATTCACTAGCAAGCAAAGAAAGAAAATTGTTAGAGAAAGTTCTAGATATAGCTGGGTGAATGGTGATTTGTTTTATACTGGTTCAGATCTAATGATTAGAAAGTGTGTGCGTGAAGATGAAATACTAGATATTCTCAGGGCATGTCATGACGAACCATGTGGTGGTCATTTTGCAGACAAACGAACAACATATAAAGTGCTGCAATTGGGCTATTACTGGCCATCTGTCTTCAAGGATTCTAAGGCATATGTCAAGCAATGTGACAGTTGCCAAAGAATAGGGAGACCCATCATGTCAGATGAAATGCCGCTCAAACCGCAGGTCCTCATTGAGCCATTTGAACAATGGGCACTTGATTTTGTTGGACCCATTAATCCACCATCAAATGGAAAAAGGTACATCCTAGTGTGCACGGACTATGTAACCAAATGGGTGGAAGCCAAAGCAGTGAGCAGAGCGACAGAGGACACAGTGGTTACCTTCCTCTTTGAAGAAATTTTTGTAAGATATGGAGTACCAAGACAAATAGTGACAGATCAAGGAACGCAGTTTACTTCAAAGCTAGTGCGGGATCTGACAGAGAAATATAAGATAAAGCATAGGAAGTCTACTCCATATCACCCTCAAGCAAATGGTCAGGTAGAATCCACAAACAAGGTCTTAGAAAATATCATGACTAAGACGGTGCAGCTGAATAGGAAAGATTGGTCTGAGAAGTTAAAAGATGCAATATGGGCTTACAGAATCACATGGAAAAACACAACTGGTTTTAGTCCATACCAGTTGGTCTATGGGAAAGAAGCCTTACTGCCTATTGAATTTCAGATACAAACCTATAGACTAGCAGCAGAATTGGGCATGGACCTGACTGAAGCACAACAACAAAGAATCATGGAACTTAACCAATTGGATGAACATCGTCAACAAGCAATTGAACAGACAGCATTAGTACAGCAACAGAGAATGAAATGGCATGATAGATACATTAAAACAAAGACATTTCAGAAGGGAGACTGGGCCTTATTATTTGACTCCAAGTTCAAGGATTTCAAAGCAAAGTTTACAACACACTGGCTAGGGCCATATGAAATCGAGGAGATCTTTGATAATGGAGCAGTGAAGATAAAGACCATTGACCAGGACCCCACCTCATTTGTTGTAAATGGACATAGGCTGAAAGTTTATCATCAGCCTATTAGTAAAGAGACATTCATGAAACAACTGGTAGAAGAATCAGGACTGGAAATTATGGCTCTGCCATCTTCCAGTTCGGAAAAATAAAAAAAATATATGAAAAAAAAAAAATATATATATATATATAAAAAAAAAAAAAAAAACATAAAAAAAAGAAAAAGAGAAAAGATATATGAAAAAAACAAAACATAAAAAATAATTGGTTTGCAGGTGAAAACCAGGCAACTGGCACCATGCAAACTTGAATTCACAGGGGAAAACCAGGGAAACCTGGACTCTATGAATTCAATATTCTTGTTTTACTATTCTCACATAATTTCAATGCAGGACCTTTCCACAATTGACTTGAGGACAAGTCAAACATTCAACAAGGGAGAGTCTTGTAGCAAGCTTTTAGCTGCCACAGCTAAGGTATTATGTTGATCACTTTGGACCTGAAGCAAATTTGTTGCAGCAGAACCTGAAGGGACCTGAGTTGAAACATCATTACAGAAGGGACCTGAAGCAAACATTAGTTGCAACAGATCAAATCATTCCAGAAGCATTGCAGAGGGACCTGAGATGAAATAGTATTGCAGTGGGACCTGAAGCAAACTTAGTTGCAGCAGAACCAGAACAGAACCGACACAATATACCAGAAGCATTGCAGAGGGACCTGAAATGAAAACATTATTCAAAGGGACCTGAACAATTCAAGAAACGGAGCATAGTGAACAAGGAGCAGTAATAAAAGTCTACTTTTCATCTATCCACAACATTTTGGATTCCATTCCACCTGTACAAACAGCATTCAACATTCCACCTGTACAAACAACATTCAAGGGAGTATATTCATAGCCATTTTGTGCTTGAAATTCAAATTTTTTTTAGAAACTTCTAGTTTTGATCTAATTGAAGTTAGTATCTGCGAATATTCATTAATATTCATTCCCAATATATACCCCACATTCCCTATTCATATTCCATTTCATTCACATACATCTTTTTATAACCCTAGGTATTTTCCTTAAAGGCAAAAAGATCAAATTGGGACCACTCTTTTCACCTGCACATGAATTCAGAGCATTAGAATGATTATAATTTTAAACATGACCCCAATGGTCATTTTAAAATTATAAAGCTATGTTATAAAAAGGTATGCGCTATATAAGTCAAAAGAAAAAAAGAGCATTAAACATAAGTTAGTGGAGGCCGTAAGTATGTGTTATATAAGTAAAAAAGCATTAAACATAAGTTTATGGAAATGCTTATAAAGTTTATATATGAACGCTAAAGTTATTTTCTAAAAATACTTTAGCCATATGGAAATGCTTATATACACAAATCAAAAAGCGCATATAACATAGTTATAAAGGGCAATGGAATGATACATGTGGAGGCCGTGCATATAACATAGTTATAAAGGGCAATGGAATGATACATGTGGAGGCCGTAGGCATTCAAATACGATGGTGAGAGAAACTATGGTATGGCATATATATTTCAAAAGCACCAAACCGTAAGCATTCAAATACGATGGTGAGAAAGGATGATATTTAAACAAAGTTATGGATATAACTATGATATAACATTTAAGAGTGCAAAGGTTATAAAGTTAAACCATAAGCTTTGGGCGTAAATCGTATGGAATAGTTTTCGGCACAGTTATGCACAAGCCATATGACAATAATCAACAGCAGTGCTGCGGCCAGGTAAGGAAATGATAATAATCAAATATCATTGCAATGAAGGGCACGACGGTGGCCATAATCAAACGTTGCAGCAATGAATAAAACGATAGACCATAAGCGCCACGCAGGCCAACACACAGGTACGGATTTTGACACGGTGTTATGGCAGCGTATGGCTATTGGCTGGTGTAGCGGCGGAAGATATGCGTAGGAAACAACAAATACGGCCATCCTCATGACTCAGTCGGGCGACTGAGTCAATGAGGACGGCCATGTAACCACGCATAACAGCACCAATCAATGAAACGCAGGGTACAGCAGAGAAACGGTCATAAACCAACCTCCCCTGCGCTGTTCAAACCACAATTCCTCATTGCTATAGCTCAGAAAATCGAGTTTGAAGCCGAAACATAGTAAAAAGAGAAAGGAGTGTGTTGAGGGAGATTTTAAAGGCAAAATCTGAGTCGTATGAGTAGAGGAAGCCGAGTTTTGCAAGCAAACAAGGTAAGACTCGAGTTTATTTCGCTCGGCGACTGTAGATAGGTATGAGTTTTCGCCATTAACTCACAGATTTTGTTGCTTTGCCACCAGTTCGACTGACCGAAGAAGGAGGGATTTGAAGTGTTTGTTTGCATCCCACGCGGCCAGTGACAGTCAGGTAACACTAAAACCGGGATAACTCCAAGTTTGCAGCACGTATGGATAGACTAAAACGGATTTGTATGCGTAAATTATGGTGTGGAAACGGTGGTCAATCGCTCAGCATTTAAGTTTTAAACATTGCATGCATAACACGATAGTCATTTTGAGTTAAATATGGAATATGAAGCCGTAAACCCGGAGAGTCAGTTTGAGTAGGAGAAGCAGGAAGCGTTAAAGGTTATTTATGTACGCACTGCTTGTTTACTATTGTTTCATATTCCTTTTTGCTGTGCGCAATTGTCATTGGCTGCCAACAGAGGAACGCATAAATCATGGAGTGTTTGTCATATGGGTGTTGAACGCATTGAAACAGATTGTTAAGGGTTGTTATATATGAGCGCTGCTTGTTACAACCATTGTTGCATTTAACCTTCATTTTGCTGCGCGCTAAGTCTCTGTCATATGCATGTGAATATGTGGATTGCTCAGAACAGAGGACGCATTAAATCACAGAGTGTTGTCATATGTGTTGTAGAACGCATTAAATCAGATTGTTGAAGCATTGTTATATGTGTATGGGCTGCCAAACCAAGAACGCATTGGTATATGCCGAGAAGGGTGGATTGTCAAATAAAAAAACAGAGGAATGCTGTAGATTGTGCATATGCAAAATAAGTCAAATGCATTCATGCCTTAATGCGCCCTGTGTATCGAAATTTTAATGTATTTGTGCCATATACAGAGGATTGAAATGCGTAGGAGTGCCTGCATACATGCTATGTTGACTGCAGAACTGAGTTGAATATTGAAATTTGCATTGTTGTGCCTTGAAGCCGAAAGTTTTATAGTCTGCGTTTTAAAATTTTTTTGTTTGACATTTGTTATAAGCAGTGAGTATGATGAGGCCGAGCGAATGTGATTAGTCCTCTAGGCTTGTAACTCTGTCAATTAAATCCATGTGCAGTATTTGCTATATAAAACACAGTCATATTTTTGTGAAAAAATGATGAAATGGATAGGCCGAGAATGTTCTGGAGTATTTCTTGAGAGGCCGAGAGTGATTTGCCACATTATACAGTCATTTTTTTGAAGAATTTGTTGAGAGGCCGAGAGCAAAATTTTTCAAGTTTTTTTTGTTTAAATACACAGTAACACATGTTAATTTGAGTCAAGAAAACATGGTTATTGCTGCATGTGTATTTAATTTTCAAAAACAAACAGAGAACAGTGTATTGATAGAAGATATTCAGGTGTTGTTTGCCTTAAACAGGGAATTGAAACAGAGTTTGTGCAGAGGAAAGACAGCAGAGGTTAAAGAGGACAGAGTCAAACAAATTAAAGTTGAGTCAGAGGAGGAAGGTAAGCCTCGTTGCTTCTACAATTTCATTTAAAAACAATAGTCATAATTTTTGTTAAAATGAAGTTAGTAACAACAGAGGATTATATTGATTGGTTCACAGAAATCATGACAAACCGGGTAGAACCAAAATTTCAAATAGAAAGCTGGGGAAAGGAAACTGTAGAGAAACTGTATCAGTCAGGGATGATAGGATTTCTACAGAAGTTTAATGGCCATTCTGAGCAGATAACCAAGGATTTCATCAATAATTTCAACCAAGACCAAACACAAGTAGGAGAAATCATTGTCCCCGTAACTCAAGAGTACTTGTCCAAAGCCTTAGAGTTGCCGATGATAGGGGAGAAGTATCACAAAGGTTTACATTTCAAGGAGAAAGCCTGGACTTTCTTCCTTGAAAAGAACCGAAAGGGGACATTTGATAGAACTAAAGGGATACCCAGGGAATGGTTTAATGAACCATGGGGTGAACTGGTCTTGGTTATTCAAAAATTCTTGACATGTGATCGTGGATACAGCATTGCTCATTTATATCATGTTAGATTACTCCAGCATATCAAAGGGGATGATAGAATTAACTTACCATATTTCCTGTACAAAAGTCTTGTAAAAATGATTGAAACAGTGAAACAAGAGCATAGGCCAAGGTCAGCACAGATCTATCATCAGGGGTTAATTAAAATCTTAGTGGAACACCAGGTGAAATCAAAGGGCCTAGAATGGAAAGAATTCATGCATAAAAATCATTTTACTGAACAGCTTATTGATATACAGGACAAAGTAGAGCAGGAAAACAGAAGCATGATGAATTCTCCCCTATATCCAAGAACAAGAGCTAGAAATATGGCCATGCATGAGACTGAAACATCTGTTATGTCTATTCCTAGGAATAGAAATTCTATTGATCTTGAAAAAGAAGTAGAAGCTTATTCTCCTAGAAAACCAGAAGAACAGGATATAGCACAAGAACCCTTTGAAAGGGATTCCATATATGATAATGATGCAGGAGAATGATTAATGAAAACCACCCAGGATTTTGAAAAAGAAATTAATTTGGCCAAAATCCAAGACTTAACAGATCAGATAGAAATAAGCAAAATTGTGGAAAAGCAATTAAAATCAGAGAATAAGGCACAGAAAAAGGACAATGCAAAGCTAATGAAAACAAATGAAAAGTTACAAGAAGAAATAAGCAGGTTGAAAAGGAGAAATGAATTGCTTTCCAAACAGGCATTCCAATGGTTAAAGGACAAAAATATGTGGTAAGCTAAATATGAAAAACAAAAGGTTAAAGCAGCAATGTTAAAGGCACAGCAGGAATCAGAATCTGATTGTTTGAACAGGGAAACAGCTACAGGTACAGCATCCACTTCAGAGGGCAGAAGGTCCAAGAGAAGCAAGCAAGCATGGGGACATGCTTGATCATAAGCATGGGAGAGATGTTGGGCCTCAGTTTTGATCTTATTTTGCTTTGAGAAACTTACCTAACTATCCATTTATCCTTCATTTTCACTCCATCCATTCCATTTTAATGAATATTTGATGTCTAATCAGGTATTTAGCTTTAATTTGTCAATTTCTAAAGTTTTTATAAAAGTTTGATTTTAAGTGCAATTTTGGCAATTTCAGAAATTCCCGTAATCACTTCATGGTTGATATGGATGCAGGCCACTTCAGCACGAATGGGATACATGAATGAGAAGCTTGGGAACTAGGACCAAGCCACCTATGCTTGGTTCCAACAGAACGAGCTTTATTATGCCTATTTGGAGCTAGTCAATCATGACTAGTCATCCAGAAATCCCATCTAAATAGGGCAGTTTTGGGATTCCATGATATTAGTCATATTTCTTGGGATGAGGGAGGTGGATTCGACTTGGATAGGTGGCTTAGAGTAGATAAGATTGTTAGAGTAAATATAGATCAGTTGGTTTCATGAACTCCTTATTTAAGAGCCACACTTTGATGGCTCAACACATTGACTTATGATACTCTTATGCTGTAATATTTTTGGTTTGAAGACTTAATTTGAAGACTTGTGTTACTCTCATTTTTGCTACTCAATACATGGATGTGTGACTGATATAAAGCTTCTGATATCATCTTCAAAAGTGTGCAAGGCAAGGGTGGAGGGCCCCCACTCCAAGCTAAGTACACTTCCAAGTTAAACTAGTTTTATTTCATTGCAAATCTGGTTGATGGTAGCTTTAGTTTTTCAAAGTCTTATTTCAGATTTCCTTATGGTTATTCATAGTGATTGATTTCATTTGTTAATGGTTTATTCATCATCTAATTGAGTTGGAAAACAAGTGTTCAAGTTGGGCATTCCCTCTATGAAATGGTGAATCAGAACTAGTCTCTTTTGTTTACATGCAAATAGTTTGTTTCCATTTAGATTTATATCTTAAGATGAATGAGTTATGATGGAAAACTTTAAGTGTCTCTTAAGTTAAGAGCCTCTTTCATGTATGATTTATGCATCTTGAGTTTTTGGTTATAATCTCTAATTCATTAAGTAATAACTGAGGTGAAAGTGGACTTCTTGAGTTCAAGAACCCTTTCAATGTTTTCTCTTTTAAGCTGATTGAGTTAGAGTTATTAGATATATTTTCTTTAGCTTTTATATCATTTATCTTTCAAGATTGGTTATATTATATCTTCACAAATAGTGAATTTGCCTCAAAGAATAAACAACCCGGATTGATAGTAAATAATTGTGTTAGTTTAGGAACATAAATTAGCTCAACATTTACCACTGAATATGTCAAGGAACCTCAGAATCCAATGAAAAATCCCGATTCAGAGTTAAATTTGGGAAACATTTCTCGAACTATTCCTATTGATATTTCGGTTAAGCCTAGAATTGTTGAAAACATTCATATAGGTGCCTCGTGTACGGAAGATGAAATTCAAACATATAAGGCCCTATTTCAATAATTCTGCGACGTGTTTGCCTGGTCATATGATGAAATGCCAGGAATTGACCCAGCAATTGTTTTTCATGAAATCAAAACTTACCTGGATGCTAAACCCGTCCAGAAACGTTTGCGTCAAATCCACCCACGAAAAGTTGCTGCTATTAAAGCAGAAGTTGAAAAATTACTCAAAGCAGGTTTCATTTATCCGATTTCGTTAACGGATTGGGTATCGAATATTGTTCCTGTTAACAAAAAGCAAGGGACAATAAGAATATGTATCGATTATAGGGACATTAATCGAGCCTGTCCAAAAGACAATTACCCAACTCCCTATATCGATCAAATCATTGATGATTGTGCTGACAGTGAAATATTCTCCTTCATGGATGGTTTTTCCGGATACAATCAAATCAATATTCTACCTGCTGATCAACCAAAAACGGCTTTCATTTGTCCATGGGGGACATTTGCTTATTGAAAATTACCTTTTGGGCTCAAGAACGCCGGGGCAACTTTTCAAAGAGCCATGTCTTACGCGTTTCATGACATCAAGCACATTGTGTAGCCCTATCTTGATGATTTACCTGCTCATTCATTACATCGAGTTGATCATCTCATCCATTTACGAGCAATCTTTATGAGGTGTAGGCATTATCGAATTAGGTTGAATCTACACAAGTGTGTTTTTTGTATAGAAACGGGTCGGTTACTGGGGTTTGTTGTTTCGAAAGCCGGCATCCGCGTCGATCCCTCGAAGGTTGAAGCTATTGTCAAATTGCCTCCTCCTTCGAGTCTTCGCCAACTCCAAAGTTTGCAGGGGAAAGCAAACTTTTTACGTCCATTCATTCCTAACTACGCTGAGATCACAAAGGGTTTTACCCTGTTGTTAAAACAGAATACTCCATTCTTTTGGGATGAGATAGCTAATAAATCTTTTGATGCACTAAAACGCGCATTGACCCATGCACCGTTATTGCATCCTCCCAACTACAACCAGGACTACTTCTTGTATCTCGCCACCTCCCATTCCACCATCGAAATGATGTTAGTTCAGGAAGATGAATTCGGTACTGAACATGTGATATATTACCTTAGTCTAACTTTAAATCCAACTGAGCTAAAATACTCACATGTGGAGAAATTGGCATTGGCAGCTGTTCAAGCTGTCCAACGTTTTCGTCATTACATTTTACTACGCAAAACTACAGTAATTTCCGATTGCAACCCTATGATCTATATTTTGACCAAACAATTGCTATGGGGTGTTAGTGTCGGTCTTGAAAGCCCTCCATCAGTGATCAAAGCTCTTTGCATTTGCATTAGTAGGTGTCTCATCAGTGTCAAAGTTTGCATCCCGTTAGGCATGCCATAACCCTGATGGAGGAGCTGGTCTATTTATACCCCTCTTGGCTTTGCTGGATCAGGTCATATCAGTCATTGAGTTTTTCAAGCTTGTCTGGTTTGGTCTTAAGGTCAAAGGTCCTAGGTCTAGGGTTTTGGTCATTTGTCTCAGCAAGGTCATGTCTTTGAAAGTCCTTGAGTGCTCAGCAAGCCAGAGGGAGGATTGTAAATATGTTTCTTGGATATTTTCATCATGTACAGTTCATTTCTAACCTTGGATTTAAAAACTTTGTTTTAAAACCCAAGGTCATGTTAAATTTTTGTAAAAAGAATAAATTTCCAAAAAGTCTTCAAAAAGGCAGCAATAACCCTGGTCCCCTTGCCACAGTCCCTCAGATGATCTACCTGCAAAAAGAATCAAGTCAAAGCACTCAAAAAGTCAAATTCAGAATAAAGGAAACCAAAAAATCAGTGTTTTAAAAAGTGTCAAAAATAAACTTTATAAAGTGGGTTTATGGATGAAATTTTTTCAAATGAAGTTTATAAAGGTTCAACTTCCCACCTTTTTACTCTTATTATGCATCTCAACGATTGAAAGAGTGGTTTGAGAGAGTGATTGGCGAAAGGAGCAAAATCGCAGTGATTTCGGGTAGCAGAGTGGTGCGCGACCCGTTGAAGGAGGTGCGCGACCTGTTGGGCGGTGCGCGACCCGTCCAGGACCCCTCCGCAGTGCAAAATTACTACGGGCGCGACCCGTTGGGAGGTGCGCGACCCGTTGGGAGGCCTGCGCGACCCGTTGAGCTGTTTGCCTCCAAACTTCAAACGAATTCCTCAATCTCCCTTCAACTCATCTCAATCGGTCGAGGTAGGCTCTTTACACATTGATTTGGAGAATGGTGATGAATATAAGGTTGTATGCTATGATTCTAACCTCAAATCATGCAAATGAAAAGACTTATATGGCTGCAAAATTCATGTGCAAATTGTGCTAGGGTTTATGGTGTTTCAAGCTGTTTTTTCCCTTTTGATTGGTTTCCTTCCCTTCCCTTTTGCCCACACTCATATGTACATTTCTTTTCCCCATGATTATTTTATAAATGAAATACAAATCCCCTTCCCATCCCTAAATCACTAAAACTGATAACCCTACCTCTCTCCCAAAGCATCAAAAACAAAACAAAGTGAAACCCTAATTCCCCTCTACCATATGCATATGCAAAATAACAAAAACTGTTGATAAAATGTCAACATGTGTGGTGTATGGTTTCCCTTTTGTTTTTCCCTATTAAACATATATGCATATGTTCCCATGTTCACTTGTATGCATGTTTTTCCCATATGTAATACTCTTTGCAAATGATTTCCCTATTACAAAAATGTGTTCCTATATGAATATGATTTGCAAAATTTCCCTTAAAAACTCCCTGTTATTTTTACATATTCCCATTCCTGGTTAAGAAGTTCCCTCCCCTAACATTTCCCTCATGTTTGGTTCCCCTTGAAACAGCATAGATTTCAGCACTTTTGCAGGCAGATACAACAGTTTAGTTTGTCCACTTTGCTCCAAAACCATGTCAGAAACCGAAACTTATGAGCAAAGTGATGACCATTCATCATCTACAGAGGTTGAGGAACAATTACAGGCCTGTCCTTTGGCAGAATTACAGGCATGTCCTTTGGCAGTGAATTGTTTCCAGTACATGTCTTGCTATCAGTTTTGTGAGAGGATCTCTCAGATTCAGCATCATAGAGAGTTGGCCCGCTTGTTTGTCTTACACCTCCATGATGGACATGTCACTCTGGCAGGGGTGAACTTCACATTGACACCTGAGGTGATCTCACAGGCTACAGGGATACCAAATGTGGGTGAGGTGTGGCCTAAGCGCAGGTTGCTTGATTTTGTTCACTTTGAGCCCTATGTCCGGCCATCCTTTGTGAGACTTTTGACGGGTGTTTTCCCATTCAGATTTCTCTGGAGCGAGTATGCTCCCCTCATGAAGCTTATTATGCATTATTTTACCTGTGAGGGCAGATTTTCACAGGTGTATTCATATCACATTCGCCTTTTGATGCATTTCACCCGAGTGAGGATGATGAACATCCCGGTATTCTTGTTTCATAATATTCAGAGGATGGTGCCCATGTTGCAGAGGAAGACCCCGACCCAGCAGTACAGGAGCCTTTGCCATTATGGTTTGATTCAGCTAGTAGTATTGCATCAGTTGACACAGCAGGGCATCTCATGGGAGGAGTTCATCTCTCGTGAGTTTTTCACAGTGCCACCTCAGCCACATCAGGAGGTCATTCATGAGGAGGGAGGACCATATCAGCAGCCTGATGCTCCCGTCACCCGACATGTCAGCTTCACTCCTTTGGTCACTTATCAGAAAGGCCCAAGGGCCTTATTTGCAGCAGCTAGGCGAGTATTATCTCCACAGCAGGTGGAAGGGGTCTCGCCTTCATCTTCAGCTCAACGAGTGTTATCTCCACATCAGGTGGAAGGGGCCTCGCTTTCTTCACCAGCACAGGTACTACAGAGGGGCAAAGAGCCCATGATTCATGAGGATCCGGTGTTTGATCTTGAGGCCAGTTCTCCTAGCCAAGAGGCGAAGGAGATCATTCAGCATCTCAGGGCTGAAAATGATGTTTTACAGAGGAGACTTGAGGGTGCTCAATGGACTATTACTTACTTGGAGCAGCGGAATACACAGCTAGAGGAGGAGAAGGCACTTGATGAGCTATGAAGTATTCGTAGCGACCAAGTCTTGAACCGTAGGAGGCCCGATGATCCATTGCCTGCTGATCGAGAGTCACTGCTCATTCAGGAGAATGCCCACTTGGAGACGTTGTTGGCTAAGGCCAACCAAGAGAAAAAGCTATTGAGAAACATGAAGAATCACTACTGGGCAAGAATGCATGTATGCAAGGCCAAAATGAAAATGTTTCAAAGGAGGTTGTCCGAGGCTCTTAGGCGGAGGAAGAAGACCAATCCACTTCGTATCTTGGCTGAGGCATCCCTCAAAGATCATGGCACTCAATAGCCTAGCTACAGCACAAATCCCAAAATTTTTTGAGAATTTTGGGTAATTTTGGCATTTTTTGGAAATTTACAGGTTTTGGCTCCTCAACGGGTCTCACCCCCGGTGAGACCCTTTGTCATCGTAGCTCCGTTTTGCAAAAACTCAACATTTCTAGATTTGTCATGCAAAGTTGCACATGCCTATGGATGGACTTGAGTTTTTATGGAGTTTTGGGCCTCCAAAAGGTCAAAATACAGGTAAAATTTGACTTTCTGCCCCTTTTTTGAGTTGCAGAAGCAGTCTTGGGAGAATTGACTTTTTACTGGGCAAATGACCTCCAAATCCAAAAATTCCAGTTGGGTTGGAAAGTAGACTCAGAGATCTTTCCAACGAGCTATCCTGCACCTCATTCTGACACCGAGAAGGCCTCCAAACAGAGCTCCAAAGTGCGCGACCCGTTGAGGAAATTGTGCTAGATTTGACCAGTTCAGCCCAGAAAACGCAGTTTGGCTCCAGTTTGACTTTTTGAGGTGGATGGTAGTCCTCTTGGATGTAATTATGACACTTTTTGGATACTTTTACTCTTGTTTAACTTTTCTAGAAGTTTCTTTCATGTAAAGGGTAAAAATTGAATGTATGAACTGGTTTCCAAGTTTATAGAGGCAAGTTGTTTTGACTGCCTATTTTCTAGTGCTTAGTTTAGAAGTGGTTCAAACAGCGCCTAGGATAGTGAGCTCGACCCATGGAGGCAGGGAAAGAGGTTAGATCATCTATATTATGTACTTTCTTGCTCATTTTCATGGTTGGACTCTTGAGGGAGAAGCTATCATTGTATTATCACTTGTATCTCTGCAATTTTTGGCTAAGGAAGACCAGGGTTTTGCAGTCATCTTTGGGATTCTTGTGGACTCATGTGTTGATGGTGTGTTTCTTCATGTTCTTGTAAGCTTTGTTATGTGATTCATTTCCTTTCTTTACTGCTGCACATTAAACAAATGAAGTGATAAAGTATGAATTCATGCTAGCCATGCTCTGCTTTTAAATTTGTTTAATTTCAATGTTTTCTTCTGTCTAAAGAGAATTCAAATTCATTGTTTGCTCTCTTTAGCCTTCTTATCTTTCTTTCCTAATCATTCATTTCAGCTAAAGACATCAATACAGGCTCCTACCTCGCCCCAAAGACCCCCCTGCAGAAACTGTGTCCAATCCCCGCACCCAAAATTGCCATTCCCTCAATTTGCCACCAAAAACCCAAAAAACCCCAAATCAACCTTTTTAATCAGTTTACTAGCCTAATATCAGTGTTACCTTGTTGGTCATCTCATCCCATTGAAGATCTACCAAGATTGACCGGAGAGAGCCTTCCCCTGCCCCGTAGGGCTAGCTACGAGGCTGAATGGTTTGATGCAGCCTTGAGGTTTACCTTTCTCAGCCTGAGGTGAAATTTCAAGCGCTAACAGGGGGCAAGTACTCCAAATGGATCGTGATCCTGCAGGAGTTCGACTTGGAGTTTGAAAAGTCTAAGTCGAAGAAATCTTTAGTTTTTGCGGAGTTAATGTGTGACTTCCCGCGTGTTGACACGGAAGCTGTGGCGGAGGAGCCCATTGCAGACGAATCCTTGTTTCTAATCAGCACTTTAGATCCATGGTATGGGGATATCATCGTTTATCTCCAGACCCAATCCTTTCGGCTAGAAATTTCAAGGTCAGAACGTCGAAAAATACGATTCCAGTCCCAACAATTCAAAATTATTGGAGATACTCTTTATCGCCGTGGGGCAGACTCTGTTTTTCGACGTTGTTTAACTCATGAGGAAGCTGAAAGGGTTCTAAATGACTGTCACTCTAGAGCGTGTGGCGGTCATATGTCTGGGTTTGCCACAACCCAAAAGATATTGCGCGCTGGCTATTTCTGGCCATCTTTGTTTAAAGATTGTATTAACGTGGTCCGAAAATGCCACAATTGCCAAATTTTTGATCGAAAGATGCGTGCTCCACCTGCTCCTCTCCACCCTATAATTGTCGTCGGTCCTTTCGCGAAATGGGGCATCGATTTTATTACATGTAACCCTCACTCGGCTGGGGGGGCATGCGTATATCATCCTTGCGGTAGATTATTTTACCAAGTGGGCCGAGGCGATGCCTACATTTGAGGCAGACGACAAAAATGCTGCGATTTTCGTGTTCAATCATATAATTGCTAGGTTTGGTGTTCCACAAGCGATTATCACTGATCATGGGCGTCATTTTCGAAACATTATGATGACTGAACTTACAGGCTAACTTGGTTTGCGTCACGACAGTTCAACTCCATATTATCCACAAGCTAATGGTCTGGTTGAAGCCATCAACAAAGTTCTAGTCATCATGATCCGACGAATCATTGGGATTCATAAGTCGAATTGGCATAACATGTTTTTTTCAGCGCTTTGGGCATATCGAACCTCAGTAAAAACGTCAACCGGGTTCACTCCTTTCCAACTAGTTTATGGTCTGGAAGCTGTATTACCCATTGAATGCGAAATCCCGTCATTGCAAATGGCCATCGAGTTACTTCCAACCACTTCCGAAGAGGAAAAACGTTTGTTATACTTGGCTCAGCTAGATGAGAATCGACGTGATGTTGCATTAGCGATCGAAACTCATGCCAAACGTATTAAAGCTCAGTATGATCGAAATGTTACCCCTCGAAATTTTTCGGAAAGAGACCTAGTCTTATTGTACGATCAAGCAAATGATAAATTAGTCGCTGGGAAATTCGTCCCTGTGTGGCATGGTCCTTATGTTGTTAAGCGAAAGTTAGCAAAAGGGGCCTATGAATTCGTAGACTTTGACGGGGTCTATTTAGGTAAACCCAGAAATGGTCTTTACCTGAAGAGGTATTATGCTTAAAATCTGGGTGTGGAGATTCTTAGTTAGGTTAGTTTTCTTTCTACCTGGTGTGTTTTAGTTTAAAAAGTGTGCTTAGCTTAGAGAGTGCTTTTCGTCATTATTCCTGCTTATCTTGGTTTTACTCTTGATATTGCAGATATCGACGCCTCTCCAAACATACAATGGTTTTGCTGATGGTGCTTGTCGTAATACACGGAACATTTCTTCCGCAGCTTGGGTTATCTATTCACCCTCTGACGAGTTGGTATCTATGTATGGGGTAAGCCTCGGTCAAACAACAAACATTGCTGAGTATAGTGCAGTGATTGGGTTATTATCTGAATCTATTTCATTTGGGATTCGGTGTTTGATAGTGAGGTTAGATTCTGAACTCGTTGTATTACAGCTTAATAGAGTATATGCCATTAGAAATCCAGTGTTATTGAGATTATTTTTGAGAGTTCGTCTCTTGGAACGTGAATTTGATTATATTGAATATCAGCATATTCCAAGATATTTAAATACATTAGCAGATGCAATTGCTTCTCGAATGTTAAGTAGACATTTACAATAATCATACAAGTAAATTTAAAAACATTCCATAACATGTTTTACAAGATAAGCTGGTAATAGTGATATAGTATAATATAGGAGTGTGTCAAAATATACATCGTCTTCGATCATAGGTTGAAAAACACCTTATGATCGGCAAAAATGATAGTACAAAAAGCAAAAAATGTCATATGTGTCTACAATAGGCGATCATCCTATCACTGGTGATGATCTCGATAAGAAACCACTATACGAGCCACCTTACAAAGGAACCTCCTGAAAGGTCCTGGGACCCCAATCACATAGCGCTGTAGCCTAAGAGGAATGTCATCTATGCCGGTCTCCGGAATGTCTCCTGTCAAACGCTCTAGATGGCTCTCCAATTCGGCCAAGGTCTCTGCTGATTCGTCCTGTGGGGCTGGTGCCGCTGCAGCTGGTTGTTTCCTCTCATAAGGCCGGAGAGCGGCTGGTCGCCGTGGACCTACATCTGCATTTGAAACTTTTACTATCAATTTTGGGACGAGATAAAAACAAAAAAAAAATTAAATTAGGAAAATGTTGAAAATGATTTTACCTGAGTCATCCCATTGCTCTCCTGGTGGAAGAGTCATGTCTGGGTCACCACGAAAATCTACCCCAGCGTAAGGAAAGTCCTGAATAGCAAAAACCTGGTTCTCCAACCAATGGAAATACTCAGGAGTGAATCGAACGACCTCTGTCCCCTCCTCAAGATGACGGGCCATAACTGCAACCCATCGCATCAGTTTGGGCTCTCGAGGAAGTCCAGCTCCAACAGTGAGGTGTTGTGGGACCAACATTGGAACCCTCTCCAGACCAAAGCTCACGACTAAAGCACCATATCCAAAGGTCTTCAGTTGTCCGTTCTTGGCTCTAGTCAGTTGGCCTTTTATATTAGCCAACACAGCATCGCACCAGTTGAAGATGGTGCCTCGAAAGCAGTCAACTGCCATCCGCATCTAGGATCTAGTGGCTACATGTAGTGCTGCGCTCCCACAGAGCCTGGTAACAGTAAACACAATTACCTTGAGTTCAGGAAGGGATATGGTTTTGATATCTATCCCTTTGTCTCTAGTCTAGTTGTTACAGAACTCTAGCCAGAGGCTATCGACAGACTGGCCACCTGGCCTAGTCCCGAATAGAGTCAAGTGTTCACCTCTCTTAGGAAAACCAGTCAAAAAGTAAATGTCTGCCGGCTCCATTTCGAGCTGGTGGCCACCAATGAAGAAGCACTGGTCCTGTATGCTCCACTTGTCTACCAGCGACTGCAAAAAGTCCACCTGGGCCCTCATGCCAGATATGGCCCAGAATTTGTATAAGCCGCATGCCTTCAATGCATCAATCGAAGGTTGATGATATATCGCAGCGATATCTACATCCTCATGCTCCCGTTCTCGCCAATCAAGCATGATGTATACTCTACATTCAACAAAAAGGCGAATTAGAATGTCTAAAAGCAAAGTTTTTGGGTGAATTTTGAGAATTTTAGGTTTAAAAACCCTTGCTGCGGGGACCGCACCCTCTCTGTTAGAGACAGTGCGTGGGTCCGCACCTTGCCTTCACGGCAGGTGCGGACCCCTGACTTTTTTCCCGTTACGAAAAAGTCGGGGTCTGCAGGTTACCTGTGCTGTGCCTGCGGGCCCCCGCGCGCGGGTTTTTAACCTAAGAATCCCTTAAAAAATGAAATTAAAACCTAAAAACAACTTTGAAACGGATGAAATTAAAGAGTAGGATGATGTAGATTACCTGGAGGAGACGGCGTTCGATTCCAACAGACGGATTTTCCGCAATCTTCACGGGAAGTTTCTGACCAAAAGCTCTATTTTCTCACCCAGAACTCAAACAGTAAAAATGAATTTACAAAAGCCCTTTTTATAAGTTTTTTTTTAATTTGTTTATGTTTCACTTTAAAGAGGTAACTTTTGAAGCATTTTTATCCATTTTAAATAGGTATGAGTAATGTTTGAGTTTTTGTTCAGGATAACGGTTTTTTCAAGGGAAATCGGTCATTTTCAACGAAAAAACATTAGAGTCACCTTTAAGCTCTTTTCTGACTCCTAAAACATGAAAAGATCGCCGAGTTTTTTTTTTAAACTCGTTAAAACGGAACTAAAAAGACGGTCCACTTACAGCTCTTTTTCTTACCGTAAAAACATGAAAAGATTGCTGGATTTTTATCGTTTCAAATTCGATATTGGTCATAAAACGACGTGTCATTGATCACTTTTTTACTTTTTCGGATCAAAGGCACTTATTACGAAAAGTACTCCTTAGTCGTAATGATCAAGCGGTTCTCTCAAGTATTATTTTATACTTTTTCAGGCTTGGGAGACACAAATTTACGAAAAAGGACAGCCATGGAGTTTTCTTAAGTTTTTTCAAACTCTCTAAAATTGGAACGAACCACTCCTTAGGGTTCGAATTTAAACTAAGTTGGACTCATCCGAAGGATGAGCTTATAATCAAGCAAATGTTATCCTCCTCAAGCTTGTCAAAAATAAAGAGGTACTTGTCAGAAATGGTGGGGGAAAAGAGAGAAAAATGAGTCTGTTTGTCATACTTTATAACCACTCTTGAACACGACACTTTTATTCACTTGGGTTGGGTAATCCTTTGCCTAACAGTTGATCAAACCATATTGAAAGTCTTCAGCCGATTTCTGGGTATTAACTTTGGGTCAATTGTCACCAAACCATCTACTATGTCGTTACGTGTTCAAAAGGTCAGTGCAAATAAGCCATTCATCTGCAAAATACCTGTCATCCATCTTGACCATCCCTGAGTCAGTGCTTGCAACTAAATTTCTTCAAACTTGATCTATGATTTCGTGTTGTGGGCTTACCTACGACGGATCGCTTTCTATCGACTTCAGCTCATTATCTAAAAAGATGATCTAAAAATCGTCTGTACCTTGGGATCTGCATGCCTCAATGGCAGGTTTCTCGCCTTCGACGATAGGTTGCATCATTGACCTTCGATCAAAGGATTCCGTGACATGTTCGACATCAACACATCTATTCACATCTCATGGATTGTACTGAGTACTTTGAGAGCCATTGACATTACTGGTGGTTTCTCTCACACTTGTTAACAGTTTACATCATTCACTGGTAATCAAGTAGTTTCTACCATGTTCGACTTCGACACATTCATTCGCATGGATAGAATCGTACTGTTTCGGGAAATAGAAATGAAGACCTTGGATCTAGTTTCCGCTATCCAGGCTGCGAGGGATTTTGTATTCATTATACTGTGGACTATTCATAAATGGATGGCTGCGTCCATACTGTGTCTACATGTGTCTATACTTGTGATGTATTACAAGATCATTCATATATCAGAGCAGTAGTTAGTTTTCTAGTCAGTTTTGATCTGAGTATGGGAATGCCTACCTCAGCGATGATATGATCTCATATATATATTTTGCATTGAATGTTTTTACAGGTTCCAACTGGGCTCTCCACAAGATGATCCTCGAAATGATAAAGTACTTCACTCTTCCTAGATGATAAATGAAATCCTCATCTACTACAGACTTCGCACTTTAGGGGGCAATCTGTTACACAAAATATTGTCACCATGACTATTTGCAATCAGTATGGGTCTATCATCATTCATACTGTCCTCCTAAGCAAGTCTCAAACCTCAGCTCTTCATATCAAGCTTTGAAAATGAGAGAAAGACCTTAAAAATCATTAAACCTCTGGTTCCGCACTTTCTCTCACTATTTCCTGCGGTCCCGCACCCCCTGTTCCTGTTACATGCGGACCTGCCCGCTCTGTCTCTAAAGGAGTGGGTGCGGACCCCTGTGAAAGTCAAAAAGGTGCAAGTTTATTCTAAAAAACTCACTTTGGGTCAATTCTAGATGATTCTAGAAGGAATTTTGACGTGGATGGTTCGCTCTTAGGTGGTTCATGCATCCCAAAAGAGAAGGAGCTAATCCCTTGATGAGAGGAGCTATCCCTTTGAAGGAGGGCTTTATCCCTTTGAAGGTGGACCTAGTAACTTCCCTCCATTGCACTATAAATTAAGGCATTGAGCTAGTTGCTAGAGAGGTTAGAAGCTGAACATTTTTTAGGGTAAATGCTGGTGGAATTGAGACTTCCTAGTTAAGCTTGAGAGGAGAGATCACATACCTTTTGGCTTCATTGGGAAGAGAGTGAAACTTGTCAAAGTAGAGGAGACTTCTTGATGGACCCTAGGAGGAACTTGTACAACATCAAGGCACAGGTTGTAAAGTTCTTTTTTGATTTGAATTAATACAATCAGATTCATTTTTCTCAACAAATTGTCTTATGTCATTTGTTTCATGAATTCCTTGATCATCGTGATAAGTATGCTTTATTATATTGGCTTTTCAGGTGCTATTTAATTTGTGTACTTGTTTGTGTTTGTAGATTCTTGCCGAAGGGAGCTCATTTGGATCAACGGAGCGAGGCTTTCACAAACTTGTATTGGACCCAAGGTAGGCCTAAAACACTTGTTTGCCTTTATTTATAAATTGCATATTTAGAGAAAGATAGGATTTGATTGGCTTGCTTGTCACTAGATATCATTAGATACTAGGGAGGTCGGTCTTCTCCGCAAGAACGATTCATTCCGTGTGACATCACCCTACAAGCATTCATTTTGAGGTTCAATGAAGAACTAGGGCTTCATTCTTCCAATGGAGTCGCCAAAATGATATGTCAATAATGTCGTACGAGGAACAAGACACATGTATCATGTCCCCGACAACGGCGCCAAAATATTGTCGCTCAAACTAGTAGGGGTCCTATGAGGGGATCCTATAGAGCAACTACTAGGTCAAGGACAACAATGGAGTGATAGCCCAATGTCACCTCAGCTAAGGCTTCCTGCTTTTTACGGACTTTCACCGAAGGGAGGAGACCCGGTATAAGAGGAATCACAATAATGGATGTGTCAATGAGAGGATAAAGGGTGATTCCCAAGACCTATTCATAGGAAAGACTCGATTGTGTGGATTTCTTGCTTGGAAAGCATGGCGATAAGCTCTCTTGGAAGGGCTAAGAGGATTCTCAAGGCTAGGGTTTGGGAATGTATCTTGTAAAAATGATTCCTAGGCCTAGAAATCCTTATGGAGACATGGCCTTTACATGATCTTTGTGGAATTAGAGTTGTAAAGTTGCGAGACCACACAAGACCAAGTGGACCCAAAATTACGTCAAGGGTATGGAGTTGATCAACCGAGGAGAGGCTTGACCTAATTAGGGAAGAGAAGAGGATCAAAGGACAAATTTTCTTTTGAGATTTGGATGCAATGATCCTAATGAGGTCACTAACCCAAAATCAACCCATGGCAAGAAATGGTCTTGTGGCTAGGGCTTGCTATATCTCAAGATTCCACTGTCAGAATTGCTTGAAATTTGGAGGACCTCTTGAGCAAACTACAATGCAGTAGTGGACCAATTTTCAAGGGTTTTGGATGGATACAAATGATTTCGTGTGATGCCCAAGGAGGCCTTCTAGGGTTAGGTCGAGAATTGGAAGAAATGAAGAAAAGAAATGTTATTTGACCACCAAAGGGATACAAGGATCAATTCTTTATTGCTTGGGAGTCAAGATACACATAGATCATGAAATTTCATGAGCTAAGGAGCCCTAATTGATCTTTGCTAGCTTCTCCAAGGGAGACAACAAGATCAATAGAGATTTATACTTCAAATTTGTCAAGGAGACAACGTTTCAAGGTCTTTAACCTAAGAGGTGCCTCTAGGAACATTCACCCAATCCCTCAAAGGTCAACACATGCATTTAATCACTTATTCAAGGTCCCAAAAGAATTTCGCATTATTTTAACCCATACAAGAATAAAGATAACAACATACATGTAGTTAACTAGTAAGATAACAAGAATAGCATCAAAATTTTGAATTACACAAGAGAGAGAGAGTATATCCATTTATCAACTTCGCATTACAAAAGCTCCAAAGACAATAGTGAAATCCAAACATCAGAGTGCATCAAGAAAAACTCCAAAAATTCATCCCAACAAATTGTGCAAAAATCTCATAAGAGATGTTAATCCAATCCAAGTGATGATGATCAAAATGAATCATCTCACTTCTATTTATACAATCACTAATGAGTTCGATTTGCCTAATTTGACCTAATTGGGCCCCAAATAATAAAATAATGTGCAATAATAACATCCCTTGGTGACAAGCCCACCAAGATAGCTCAATAACATAGTAATAAGCCTCTCAAGAGGGTCAAATGATCAATAAAGTGAGCCGTTAGGCCTTTGAGGAGGCCTAATGAAGTCATGAGTGTGCCATGATGCAAGAATGCACCTCAAACATAGTGGACAAGAGGTTGGCCCCTTGTTTTCCAAGCAAGAACCTGCAGTTCTCCCAAGTGGGTGTGGGGGCACAAGGACATCCCCATGGGTCTCCAAGTGGATCGAAAATGTCTATAGACCATCTGTAAGGGCTAAGATGACAACATAATCCCTCCCTATGTAGGGGGAGACATCCTTTGGACCCTCGAACATCTGCAAAGTGTATGGTGCAAGTGTGGAGTCGGCTTAGTATAGTGAACTAGGTACATCATCCTCATCCAAAAGGTGGAACACGAGCAATCAATGATCGATGTTAGGGATCCATGAAGTAATCTCTGCTATGGTGGAGGCCCATGGATCTCAACACTTGAAGGGCTAGGACCCCGTATAGGGAAACCAAGCCCCGAATGGAAACCCACCTGCAATCCTACATAAGATCCAATGTGTCCCCTTACCCTCCAATACAAAAAATCATTAGAATAATCAAGTAAAAGAGTTTACAAATCATGGAATCAATGAAGAACTTCATGGTGGCATGCCCTTACATAGTGGGCTTTGCCATGTACAAATGTCTTCAAGCTCAATAAGAGGGTTAGCCAAGGACCCTATTAAGTGGTTTCAGCCTTTAAAGGGGGTGACATGTCCACGGTACATCCATCAAGTGGAAGGTGGCAAGTGATATAATAATGGAACAACGTGGGGGTCAAGGGAAGGATCCAGGCCACATGTCATGGGACCAAATGGTAACTATAATGAGGGAATCCCACACTTGGGTATATGATTATAGGAGGGAGCAATCGTGGTACATAAGTTACCTTGGCCTTTGTTTTTCCACCCTTCTTCATATGTCTTTTGCCCTTTATTGATTTTTCTTCGTAAATGCTCGAGGCTCTAGGGGAGCATAATGTGTGGTATATAATAATAGGTACCCCATTTTAAGTTGGGGCATTTCATTGCCCACTAGGGGTTGGGATAGTCATTGGTTCCTTAATGTGGAGGGGGCTCATCTAGGGCCCATAGGAACCAAGGTGATGGCCATATATAAGGGGTATAGCTACTGTTTGGCTTTTGCCCACATGCTAAATTTGTATGGACCGACCATCTTTCGCATTTTGTGATACATTTCCTATTGAGAGTGGCCAAATAATGCTTTTTCTTTTCTCTTTCGCCGCATCAACCTTCGGGGCATCGCTCCAGGCCCGACCCAAGGGTGTGGGCAAGGGGATGGGGAGGCTAACCCTATGTGGACCCAGTGGACCCATGTGGACCCGGACAGGAGAAATGATGATTGGGCTAAAAATGAGTGGAAAGGGGTGATATATATGTTGTTGGGAAGCGGGACCATGCAACCAAAATCAGGTTTTCTCATGTAGTGCCAACCCTAAAGCTAGAGGCCAGTAAAAGAGATCCCACGGGACTAGGATACAAGGATAAACACCAAATCGTGCAGAGGAGACAAGAGCACAGACCTAGCACGCTCTTTTCGTTGAATCCCCCCACCAATCCATGCCAAAAAGCATCCATGAAAAGTAAACAAAATTACTCAACTAAACTAATGAAAAGTCATACCTTTGGATTGGGAGGCCCACCTTCAAACATACTTACATAACAGATAAGCGAGGGACCACATGCTTGGCTCAGGTGGAGGAGAAAATGGCATATCGAGCTATCTGGTCGCTGCAAGGGGCTGTTGGCTGCCGGATGAAGACCATCTAGAAGAAAAAAAAATCTCTTATGCATACTACCCACAAGTAGTGGGTAACATGGCCTATTACCACTCAAACTAGCAGGGGTCCTAGGAGGGGTTCCTATAGAGCAACCACTAGGTCAAGTGGCAACAATGGAGCAGTAGCCCAATATCACCTCAGCTAGAGCTCCCTACTCTTTATGAACTTTCATCGATGGGAGGAGTCCCGATATTATGGAAATCAATAGGAGAAATGTATCAATAGTGTAAGGGTGGTGATTTCCAAGCCTATTCAAAGGAGAGACTCTAATGATAGGGGTTGCTTGCTTTGTAAAGGCCAAGGAACCTAGAAAAATAGGGTTTCTAATCAATCCTTGTGAAATTAGGGTGACAAGATTGTGGGACCACAAAGAAGCCCTAGTGGACCCAAACAAGTTTAAGGGTGTGGGGTAAAACTTCAGACAAGTGAACTTGACCACGTGAGGGAGGAGAAAAGGATCAAAGAGGTATGATTTAACTTTTATGTTCAATGCGTTGAACCTTAATGAAGCCACTAACCACATGCAAACTAGGGAAATGAATTTTGAGCTAGGGCTTGGGATATCTCAAGATTCCATAGTCAGAATGACCTCAAATTTGGAGGACCTCTAGAGGACTCACTAGCACAACTCTAGACCAATTTTCATTGATTTTTTAAGGCTACAATAGAATTTGTATGATGCCCTAGATCGCCTTCGGGCTTAGAAAAGAGAAGATGAAGGTGAAAGAAATCTTCGTTTTAGTGATCACCTAGGACTAGACCAACGCCTAGCCTATTGGGAGAATGGAGTCCAATGAAATCAATGTTTAGAAATGCTTATTTCCAACTAAGGTGTTTCCAAGCAAATGGCCCTAGAAGTTGTAATTAGGTCACTAGGAGAATTTATACTCCTTTGATGTTGCAATTGATGACTTATCAAGGCAATTATGAACAATCATATATCCCTAGGACAATCATTCACTATACTTCACATGAATTACATGAAAATCCCTCACAAAGACAAGATTAGCAACTTCGCATTACAATTAGGACAACTTCACCAGCTTCATGAGTGAAAATATTTCATAGATCATACATGAGAAAAAAATGCAAGATAAAACATGAAAAGAGACTCACAAGTATAGTGAAATTCTTCCAATCATGAATGTCCAAAAAATTCCATGCTCCAAGACAAGAAATAAGATCTTCTAGACATCAAAATGCATTAAGAAACCAATTCATCCATCAACAAGGCTAGAGAAATTCTCAAGAAGAGATACAAGTCACAATCCAAGTGATGATCAAATTAAATGATCATCACATCAATATATATCCTCCCTAAGGGGTTCGATTTGCCTAATTAGGCCTAATAATGCCCCAACTAATAAAATAATGTGCAAAAATGACATTCCTTGGTGACAAGCCCACCAAGATAGCTCCATAATACAAAAATAAGCCTCCCAGGAGGAAAAAATAGTAAATACAATGGGTCAAAGGGCCATTGAGGCGTCCTAGTGGAGTCCAATGTGTGCCAAGATCATTGAATGAGCTCCGAACATAATGATCAAGGGGTTGGCCCCTTGATATCCAAGCAAACAACCTGTGGCATCCCCAAGTGGCCGTGGGGGCACAAAACATCCTCATGGGTGTCCCAATGGATCGAACAAGCCTCTATCCCATCTGTAAGGGCCAGAAGAATGATGCAAGCCCTCCCATTGTCTCCCACAATGAGATACATCCTCATTTGGACCCTGGATAATCTTCCAAGTGTGTGGTGCAGGAGTGGAGGTAGCTAGGCAAGGTGGTTCAAGTGCATAATCATCGTCCAATAGGTGGAACACGAGCAAGTCATGAGTCAAGCTGAAGGATCCCATGGAGTGGCAATTTTCTCTCTGCTATGGTGGATACTTGTGGCTCTCAACACTCAACAAATGCCAATATGACCCTCTGGAGGGCTTGAACCACATATAGGGAGACCAAATCGTAGATGAAGACCTGCCTACAATCCTGTATAAGATCCAATGCATCCCCTCACCTTCCAGTACAATAAAACATTAGTGCAATTAAGTAAATGAGCTTACAAATCATGGAACCAAGTCAACATTTCATAGTGGCATGCTCTTCCATAAGGGGCTTCTGAACGTACATGTGTCTCCAAGTTCAAGAAGAAGGTTAACCAAGGACCCTATTAGGCGGTTTCAACCTCTAAGTGGGTGACATGTCCATGGTGCATCAATCAAATGGTAGGTGGTATGTGAAATAATAATGGAATGGAGTGGGGCATCAGGGGAAGGCTCCAAGCCACATGCCATTATACAAGGATAGCTATGATAAGGGAAGCCCACACTTGGGTATGAGTGTAGGAGGGAAAAATCGCGGTACATGAGTTACCTGGCCATTGTTTTTCCACCCTTCTTCATATGCCTTTCGTCTTTTATATATTTTTTCTTTTGTAACTACTTGGCGCTCCAAGGGATGAGAGCATGATGTGTAGCGTATCACAGTGAACACCCCCATTAAGGTGGGGCAGTTCATCACCCACAAGGGATTGGGACAATCATGGATTCCTAAATGATGTAAGGGGCCAATGTGAGGGGCCCTAGGAACTAGGGTGATGGCCATGATGAAAGGAGTAGAGCTCATGTTTGGCTTTTGCCCACACGCTAAATTTGTATGTCTCGACCATCTTTTGCATTTTATGGTACATTTCGTGTTGAGAGTGGCCAAAGCATGTTTTTTTTCTTTTAGCTGCATCAACCTTCGGGGCATCGTTCTAGGCCTAACCCAAAGTGTGGACAAGGAGAAGGGGAGGCTAACTCCTTCTGGACCCAATGGACAAATGTGGACCCAGATGGGAAATATGGTGAATAGGGTTATAGTGAGTGGAGTGGAGTGATATATATGGTGTCGGGAAGCGGGACCATGCAACCAAAATCGGGATTTCCCATGTAGTTCCACCCCTAAAGCTAGTAGCCAATAAAGGAGATCCCACGGGACTAGGATACAAGGTTAACCATCAAATTGGACAGAAGTGACAAGAGTACAAACCAAGCCCATTCTTTTCGCTGAATCCCCCCACTAAATCATTCCCAAAAGTTTCCATGATAAGTAAACAAAAATACCCAAATACACAATGAGAAAACATACCTTTGAGGTGGGAAGGCCCACCTTCAAACATATAATCATAACAAATGGGTGAGGGAGCATATGGTTGCCTTAAGGGGTAGAGATAGTGGCTAATCGAGTTATTTGGTGGCTGCAAGGGGTTGTTGGCTGTCTGCTGAGGACCATCTAGGATAAAATGTTTCTCCAATGGATACTACCCACGGGTGGCGGGTAACATCTAGCTCCAACTGGGACATGATCTCTCGGAAGAGTGCGCGAATGTACTTGAATGGGGAGGTCATGAGAACACCAACAATATCTTGGGACCGCAGACCTATTACCTACACATATCAAAGACCAAGCACATGGGGCAGCATGTGTTTTGTGGTGTCTTATGATCACCCATGCTTAATATTAGGCCATAAAATCAACAACGAATAAAATTTACTCTAACTACAATTTAATCTAAATGTAACCAATCTAGCATGATACTATCATATGATGTTATTTCTAATGAGAAAAATCAGCATGCAATGCATCCTACCCTAACATGTACATCACTTCATGCAAATACTAAGTGTAATCATAGAGCCAATGCAACCAACATATCATTAGATCAATAAAAATATGTTTGCCTAGATGATTACTCATGCAGTAGATCCCAAAGCCAACATAGACACAATCACATGGAGGATGATGCAGGTGGGAGGTGGGAAAGTATGATATCCATGTTGAGAAATGACAAGAAATTCCAGTTTAATTTGTCCTTGAATTAAGCTGTGAATTAAAATCGAATTCTATTCTCATAGCAACTTGTAAATAATTAATTAAGCTTAATTGACTTAATTAACTTAGGAATTTTGAGTTGGAAGTCTTTTTGTAGTCATGTATATGTTCTCCCTAAATTTTAGGTGTCCAGGATGAGTTTATTTGAGTTGTAATTAGATAACTCAGTTTGACTGAGTTATAGACAGTTAAACTAGTTCTAACTGTTTGTGGAACTAGTAGAGGATTAGTAGTGAGTTGATGCACTGGTGCATCCTCAGGTGCTACTCCAACTAACTGAAGATTCCCTCATGAGAAACATGTGCATGTCAATTCAAAGAAAGACCCAGTTGAGACTAGAGTGCAAGGACAATGTACTATCAGTTGTAGAATGATTCGAGTCGAGTTGTACAGGTCATGCATGCAATCAGAGAAGGACCTAAGTTTGGATTGCGCAGTTATAGAGGAAGGATTTCCCAATTAAATATGGGTTGATCCTCACAGGAATTTCCCAAGGAAATAGGGGCTTGGCAGGGAGCAGAATTGACTAAGTGTTGGTCAGAGCAGACTTGTGAGGCTGAGAGTTGATCATACTTGTGCAGGAATTGTTCTTGTGAGAATAAGCTTTGTATTTTCACTAAGATTTTTGATTAATGTTGGGTTGTGTTATATTCTTTCCATGACTACCCCACGTGCACGGGGGGGGGCGGACCTTCCCTAAACGGGGTTCGAGGTAGCGCCCTAGGAAAAAAATTTGGACCCTATATTAGGTGGGCGGACCTACCTATGGTTTTGCGCATGGATTTCGCACATGGTTTTGGGCATGATGGTTTTTTGTCCATGGTATTTTGTAGATCTGGTCAAGAGAACTACGGTTATGTTCTAATCCAGGGTTAATGGATTGGGGTTTGTGGATGCTTCAACATGTATACATATCTATTGTAACATTGAAAGGAATATAATGAAAAATCAATCTGGTAGTCCTGGTTTTGGGATCCAGTGGAAAATCTCTGTGTATATATGTTTTATATTTTATGATCTTGCCATTATTTATTTTTTGCTTTTAGAATTCGTATGCAGGTAATTTTTGTACGGGGTTAAAACTTACATTTGGTATCAAAGCAAATCGAACAAAAAATACTCGCGGGACATGTCCATACTCGCAGAACCACTCACTATGGGAAGTGAAGTGAAATGATGCACCTAAGTCAATCAACGATGCCTCATGATCTACATGTGTACTTAAAGAAGAAGCCAAGTACACATCCCCACCTTCATCTGAGATGGTTTTTTCCTTTGCAGAAGGAGCATCATCATATCCCTTTCTGTTCTCGAGAGCTTTAGATATACAGTCCCTTTTGTAGTGCCTTTCCTTTCCGCATTTCCATCACACCTTTACAGGTTTTCCTAGAGATTTAGATCTCCCACTCGAGGACTTATTTTTGTTTCTGTTCTAGGACTGCCTTCATACAGACTGTTAGCTCTGCTATATTCTACAGCATTTGATGGATAAAAAACAGGTATGGCCGTGTGTTTTTAGCAAGCAGGGAGCCCGCAGCATTCCGTCTCCTCCTCCTCCTTCATTTTCCCTACACTCTTATAACTCCCGATACCCATGTTTTCCTCTGTTTTGCCTCCAAAACCCTGTGTAAACCCTTTTTCAGCCAAGCTCCTCAGCGCTAAAGTTTAACCCATATAACCGCACCTTCACAAAAAAGCGCTACCCGCAGCTTTCCCCTGTCACATCAATCCCGCTAAACCTCGTTCATTCCTCGTCGTCGATCTCATCCACTGCCGCGATCGGACGACATTCGTGCCTCCCGTTGCCGAACGTTGCACGCACGATAGCATGCGGGGAAAGTGGTTTCCCTCCGGTCCAATCTGCCACGCATCGCTCATTGAATGTGCTCGCGCCCCTGTTTACGGATACCGCCTACCCTCCTAGGGCGGTGCAGGGAATACCGCCCGTCAATAAAACCACCCTCCCCGCTCGCTAATCATTGCACAACTTCATCGCCCGATGACCGTTGGATCTCCCTACCCGAGATCAAGTGGCCCATGTTCTCCCCGCTCATATTCCTCCCGATAGCTTCCGTAAACTGATCTCCACCATTCAATTACACAATCCGACTGCCCACATTTCTCCAATCACGCTTTCTCCCGATACCCCCTGTGAGCCGATCTTAGCCGTGCATCCGCGTGATCCAACGACCGAAAGCTGTTCTCGTCATACTCGCGCCTCCGCCATGAAGTCTACGCCACCTTTGACTGTTCTCTGCTACTGAAGAACGAAGGCGATCACCTACCTATACCCGGCGCAGTTATTCTTCAACAACTCCATTCAAGAGCATTATGGTCGAAGTGTAGGAAGGACGGCTGAGCAACAGAGAATGTCAAACTAATTTATTGAAGCATTAGTTTGCTTTAGAGACCCATATTAGATAGTTAATGTGGTTGGTGATCCATTATGACCCCTCCACGCATAGGATAACAGATATTTTTTTAATCAACCTCTATATATACTCAGAAACAAGATGTAATGAGGGTTGATAGATGTTCTTTTGATGTAAGGTTCAACTTCTGGACACTGTAACTACTGTGACGCCTGCAGCGTCCGATTTTCATTTTCAGCTAATACAAGCTTCTTTTGTTGTTAATTGCTCACTTTCCATTTCTGCTATGTTCTAAGCTGTGCCTGTTATACATTTTTCATGTGCTCTTGATGTTTAGCATAAGAGGGGCTGTCATCCCACCTCTGTGTTAGAATCTGGTATGTATCATTGAATGTGTTATGCAGGTTTCTGTTTGCTTGGTGCCAGAGAGCTATCATCCTGTCTGTGCATTAGGAAATAGATTTACAAACCTCTTTACTAGTTGCAACCGGCCATCACAGGGTCCTGTGCATCTACTGGTGTAGTCACTATTCTCCATATTCACCTAATCCTCAAACTGTGAGTAATTGGTGGTCTAAAGCCTTGTAGTCTGGGGGTGTTCACCCATGTCTGGGGTTAAGCATGGTAGAAGTGGTTATCTGGCTTGAATATGCATCATTCCTTCCATTCATCCACCTATTTCCAACATTTTTGTTGAGTTTGTAATGTTCCCGAGCATCTCTGAGATACAACCTAGAAGAGTTTCTTGGGGTGATAACATTAATTGGTGCCGTTGACGGGGATCGAAGATTGAAACTCAGCTTCCCTGGGAGAACGACACAACTCCAAGCTTTGATGATATACAAGGTTTGGACACATATTCTGGTTGTAATCATCTATCTGGTGACTCCATTGGAGGACGACCAACCTTTGGCGACTCCACATTGAAGTTCTGGCTCAGTTTGTGAGGCATACTCGAAGAAATCCCCAGAAGTCACCAGCTGAACCAATGTCTAACCCTGAGAAGATTATCAAGTCAAAGAAAACATCACAGAAAGGGGCATCAGGATCAGGTAAGCCTAAGAAATCTCATGCATCGCTGAAAGATAAAGTTATAGCTGAAGATATACAGTTTGAAGATTTAGAGCTCAACACTGTTAATAAGGAAATTCCTTCAGAGATTAATACAGCCCCTTGTCCATCTAGTTCCCCTTTGAATCTTAGTCCAAATAAAGTTTCCCATACAGTGCATAACATCCCTTTGTCTCTGTCATCCATTTCATTATTTCATACTGCTCAATCTGCCAGTGTTCTTCCACATACCCTAGTCATGTCAGGACAGCAAGCGCCTACGAAGATAGAAAGAATTGTAGCTACCACGTATGGACCTCTAGTCTTGCCCGTTCCTTTGAATCCCATGCCCGTGGGAGAATATCAGAAGTATATGCCCAAGTTCACTGGTACAGAGGGAGTAACAACTGAAGAACACCTTGAAGCTTTTTATAGTTATGCTGATAACTTAGATATAGGTGAAAATGATGTGTGGATGAGAGTTTTTGTCCAGAGCCTTGATGGAGAGGCCAGAAAGTGGTTTAGAGAATTATCCCCTAGATCTATTGCTGATATTGAAGCCTTAGATGAAGCATTTTTGAAGCATTGGGGAGATAAAAAGGACTTGCTATATTACCATACTGAGTTTGGTAACCTGAAGAGGGAGAATAAGGAATCATTGCCTGATTTTAATAAAAGATTCAATCGTATGTATAGTAAGATACCAGCTGAAGTAAAGCCTACCCCCACCTCTGCCAAACTCACTTATGCCAACGCTTTTGACTCTGATTTCTGCCTGCTATTGAGAGAAAGGAGATGTGCTACTCTGGCAGACATGCAGGATGCAGCCCTAAAAGTAGAGTCTAATATTATGGCTGCAGAAAAGCTCAAAAGTCATGCTGATAGAAGGAGGCAGAGAGGTGAGGCTTCTTCTTCCTCTACTTCATCTTCAGAACCTAAATTAGATAAAATGACTAAGATGATAGAGTCATTGGCTGCTGAAATATCTAAGCTGAAGGTTGAGCAGAATTCAGGAAAGACAAGGCAGCAGAACACATTTGCTCCAAGAAATCAGAATCCATTTAGAAGAGCAAATGAACAGTTGCATATCATTCAAAGGGGAAAAGAACCAAATGAAGAACAGAAAGTTAAAGCTCCTTTCCAGAATGTAGTCATGGAGGAGGAACAATTTGAAGAGGAGGATGAAATTCACTACATGGCAGATAAAGGCAGTGCTGCATTTTTGACATTGGCTGCATATCAAGAATCATTGCTGCAGGAACAAGACAGTCAGGAGTGGGACAGGGAAGCTGTTCTACAAACTGAAGAGCAGCGAAGATATAATCTGAGGTCAAATACAAAAAAGGTCAAAAAGAATCCTGTCCAAAGAGTTGCTGTCCAAACAGAGTCACAGAATATCAGACAGAGAAGACCAGCAGTTGACCCTGTCATCCTCAAAGCACCAGTTCAAGAGGTAAGAGGTTCTGACAAATTACCTTCCTCTTTCAGCTTAGAGTCAGAAATCCAAAAGTTAAAAATATCTATGCCTCTGGTAGAGTTGGTAAAGAGCGAAGTGTTTAGAAAGCCTATCCTTGAAGCATTTGAGCTGGAAACCACACAAGCCTCCACTAACTCTGTCAATTTGCAAGATGATAAGCCTACTGTTGTGCTCAGCCCCATGATTGAACCTGCTGATAATAATTCTCTATCTTTTTATGTCTCCTTGACCATTCATGACAAAATCCTCCACAACTGCCTGCTAGATACAGGGGCCAGCCACAATCTAATACCTAAAGCTGTCATGGAAAAGTTAGGCCTTGATATCACTAGACCATATCATGATTTATTCTCTTTTGATTCAAGGAAAGTGAAATGCCTAGGATTAATCAAAGACCTGGCCATTACCTTAACTCAGCTGCCCATGAAAAGTATGATGATGGATATTGTGGTAGCAGATGTCCCTCCCAAGTTTGGCATGCTTCTGTCGAGAGGATGGATTAAGAGACTAGGTGGGACATTACAGAATGATCTATCTTATGCCACTGTCCCAGTTTTTAGAGGAGAAAGCAGGAGATTGTATAGAGAAGCACAATTGGCATACATCATCAGTGATGAAAAGAATCCATCCAATCATCCCATTTATGCTGTGGACACGGATTTTGGAGCATGCATCCTCCAAATAGAAGAATCTCATAAGGCCTCAATGCAGCTCAGGAAACCAACAGTTCAGGCCGAAGAAGAGCAAGGTAGTTAGGTTTGGGAGATGTTCTTTGATGGAGCATGTTCTAGGGAGACTGCAGGAGCAGGGGTGGCGCTGATATCTCCGGAGCAAAAGAGAACACAGTTGTCTTTTAAGTTGGCTTTTCAAGTCACAAACAATATAGCAGAGTATGAGGCTCTGCTATTGGGCCTTAACACAGCAAAAGACAGAGGAATCAGGAACATAAAGGTGTTTGGAGATGCTGATTTGATCATTCAGCAAGTAAATAAAACATTTCAAGCAAAGCACCCAAGGCTGAAAGCATATAGAGATGAGGTATGGAGACTCAAAGATTCCTTTGATAATTTTTGTATTTCATATATCCCTAGAGCCAAAAATCAACTTGTTGATTCCCTTGTTGTGTCTGCTAGTCTATTTATCCCTCCCATGCCTCCCAGACTAGTTTATGAAGTGCAAATGAAATATAGGTCATCCTTCCCTGATAATGTCCAACATTGGAAAGTTTTTTATGATGATGATGAGATAAATAGGTTTCTGCAAGTCATTGACGAATTCTTTGAAATGAAAATTGACCAAAAAAACGAAGCTTTCGAAGAAAACCCCCAATTTCAGTTTAGAAACAAAATTGGCAAAAATAGCATTGTCCAACTTCCCAGCAATCATATTCCTAAGGGTTTAATTCCTTTAGAAAGACTGTTTGACCCAAATGATGTGCCTTACAAGGCTGCCCAAAAAGAAGACCAATCTGCAGTCTGTAAGCATGATATAGGGAGTCCAGGTCAGCCAAGATATGTAAATTTGTCCACTCATCTGTTTGCTGATCAATGTTCTGAATACTGCAATTTAATGAAGCAATTCGCTGATGTGTTTCCCTGGGAATATAATGATCTGAAAATCTATGATAAAAAGATTATCCAGCATAAAATCCCTCTGGAGAAAGACACCATTCCTTTCAAACAAAAGCTGAGACCAATAAATCCTATGCTTCTTCCTATGATTGAAAAAGAAATTAAAAAGTTATTGGCCGCCAAGATCATAGTCCCTCTCATATATTCAAAATTGGTAGCCAAATTGGTGGTGGTGAGGAAGAAAAGTGGAGAAATTAGGCTCTGTGTTGATTTCAGAAACTTAAATAAATGCTCTAAGAAAGACAACTCTCCTCTACCCAAGATGGAGCATTTGTTGCAAAAGGTCTCAAGAGCCAAAGTGATTTCTTTCCTGGACGGGTTTTCCAGGTTTAATCAGATTGCTGTGCATCCAGATGATCATGAAAAGACTGCATTCACCACTCCTTGGGGCACTTTTATGTATGCCAAGATGCATTTTGGGTTGATGAATGTTGGAGCTACCTTTCAGAGAGCTATGGATATAGCATTTGTGGGGGAGAAGGATAAATTTGTCCTTATCTACCTTGATGATATAACAGTGTACTCCAGCAGCCATCAAGATCATTTGCAGCATTTGAAAAAAGTGTTCCTGAAGTGCAGGAAGTTTGGGATTTCAGTCAATCCTAAAAAATCACAATTTTCTTTAGAAGAAGGCAGGCTGTTAGGACATGTTGTTTCCGTTGCAGGTGTCCGAATTGACCCAAAAAGAGTAAAAGCAATACAGACTTTGTCTGTCCCGAGATCTAAGAAGAATATTCAGTCCTTCCTGGGCAAAATTAATTTTGTGAGGAGGTTTATACCAAATTTTGCAGAATTAGTGAAGCATATTACCTCCATGTTGAAGAAGGGGTCAGAGGTTAGATGGACTGATGTAGCAAGAAAATCATTTGAGTCTGTTAAAAAGGCCATTATGGAAGCTCCCACTCTAAGCAGCCTGGATTACAACAAGGAGTTCCATATATTTTCATTTGCCTCTGAAGACACCATTGCAGCGGTTTTATTGCAAGCAGATGAAGAAGGTTCAGAGCATCCGGTAGCATTTTTCAGCAAAAACTTAAGGGATGTTGAACTGAGGTATGACATTATTGAAAAACAAGCATATGCTCTTATCAAATCCTTGAAAGCTTTTAGAGTTTACATTCTGCATTCCAAGATAATTGCATATGTACCCTCTGCTGCAATAAAAGATGTCTTGACACAACCTGATGCTGATGGAAGAAGGGCTAAATGGATTGCAAAGATGATTGAATTCAATATAGAACTGAAGCCCACCAAGCTGGTCAGAGGTAAGGGTCTTGCCAGGTTGTTAGCTGAAGAAAATTGCAAAACATTGGACATTGATTTCTTGTGCACAATTGCAGAAATTGGTCAGACAGATGAAAAAGAGGAAGCAGTTGAACCAAAGAGAAAGCAGTCAGTGGCCAAAAATCTAGCTTCTTGTGATTGGTATTCTGCAATAATTAACTTCTTGATGAAGCTAGAAATCCCTCCAGGCTTGAGCACAAGTCAAGCCAGAACTATAAAGCTTAGGGCAGCTAAATATTGCGTTAATGAGAATCTGCTCTATTGGAGGGATCCATCTGGAGTGCTTTTGAGGTGTCTAGACAAAGAACAGTCAATAGAAGTCATGTTGTAGTTTCATTCTAGCATGTGTGGAGGGGACCATTATTGGAAGACTACAGCCCACAAAATCCTCAAAGTTGGATATTACTGGCCCTCCTTATTTTCTGATGTATTTTCATTTGTTAAATCTTGTGACAGGTGCCAAAGATTTGAAGGAAAACAGCAGTTGAAGTCCCTGCCCTTAAAGCCAATACATGCAAAAGGACCTTTTCAGCAGTGGGGCTTGGATTTCATTGGAGAAATCAATCCACATTCCAGTGGCCAGCACAGATGGATATTAGTAGCCACTGATTATTTTACTAAATGGATTGAAGCAACCCCTACCAAGAAGGTTGATCATAATGTGGTCATGAAGTTTTTGATTGAAAATATCTTTACCAGATTTGGTTGTCCACACAAATTAGTCACAGACAATGCAGCAGCCTTCAGAGCAAAAGAATTGGTGGAAATGTGTGATTCAATGGGTATTAAACTGGTTCATTCCACCTCATATTATCCTCAAGGAAATGGTCTAGCAGAATCCTCTAATAAAATACTGATAAGGATAATTAAGAAGTTGTTAGAGGACAATAAAAAGAATTGGGATTCTAAGCCCAAGTATGCACTATGGGCTGACAGAGTGACCATTAAGAAATCCACAGGGAATTCTCCATTTAGGCTGGTATATGGCATTGAAGCTATATTCCCAATTCAGTTAACTCTTCCTGTGGAAAAATTCTTTCAAGAAGAGTAGAATGAGGAAGAAGACATGGCAAAGAGGATCACTGATTTGGCAAAGTTACATTAGATTAGAGAACAACTGGTTGAAAAGGCTGTAGTACATCAGAAAAAGATCAAAGATGCTTTTGACAGGAAGACAAAAGCATATAATTTTCAGGTTGGTGACTTGGTGCTAAAGTGGGATGCATTGAAAGAAAAGAAAGGCAATCATGGGAAGTTTGATGCTTTCTGGACAGACCCTTTTATTATTTCACAGATTCAAGGGAACAACACCTTCATACTGAAAAGTATGGGAGGAGAGGCAGTTCTTGATGGCCTAGGTAATGGGCGGTTTTTGAAAGTTTATGGGATTTATGGTCTTGTAGCCTTAAAATTGTAAATATTTGATTTTATCAGTCTTAGTGTAGGTTTAGTCAGACTCCATGCCCAGTGGAACACTAGGTATTTTGGCTAATTTGTTTTTATCAGGAAGGCATTGATTTGCAGGTTCTTGAGACCTCACAGGGAGGATCTCATCCCCAGAAAGAGTCAGTGTTAGCTCTGCTATATTCTACAGTATTTGATGGATAAAAAACAGGTCTGGCCGTGTGTTTTTAGCAAGCCGGGAGCCCGCAACATTCCATCTCCTCCTCCTCCTTCATTTTCCCTACACTCTTATAACTCCCGTTACCCTTGTTTTCCTCTGTTTTGCCTCCAAAACCCTGTGTAAACCCTTTTTCGGCCAAGCCCCTCAGCGCTAAAGTTTAACCCATATAACCACGCCTTCGCAAAAAAGCGCTACCCGCGGCTTTCCCCTGTCACATCAATCCCGCTAAACCTCGTTCATTCCTCGCCATCGATCGCATCCACCGCCGCGATCGGACGACATTCGCGCCTCCCGCCACCGAAAGCTTCACGCACGATAGCACGCGGGGAAAGTGGTTTCCCTTGGTCCCATCTGCCACGCGTCACTCATTGAATATGCTCACGCCCCTATTTACGGATACCGCCTACCCTCCCGGGGCAGTGCGGGGAATACTGCCTGTCAATAAAACCGCTCTCCCCGCTCGCTAATCATCGCCTGATGACCGTTGGATCTCCCTACCCGAGATCCAACGGCCCATGTTCTCCCCGCTCATATTCCTCCCAATAGCTTCCGCAAACTGATCTCCGTTGTTCAATTACACGATCCGACATCCCACGTTTCTCCAATCACGCTTTCTCCCGATACCCCCTGTGAGCCGATCTTAGCCGTGCATCCGCGTGATCCAACGATCGAAAGCTGCTCTCGTCATACTCACGCCTCCGCCATGAAGTCTACACCACCTTTGATTGTTCTCTGCTACCAAAGAACGAAGGCGATCACCTACCTGTACCTGGCGTAGTTATTCTTCAACAACTCCATTCAAGAGCATTATGGTCGAAGTGCAGGAAGGACGACTAAGCAATAGAGAATGTCAAACTAATTTATTGAAACATCAGTTTGTTTTAGAGACCCATATCAGATAGTTAATGTGGTTGGTGGTCCATTATGACCCCTCCACGCATAGGATAGCAGATATTTTTTTAATCAACCTCTATATATACTCAGAAACAAGATGTAATGAGGGTTGATAGATGTTCTTTTGATGTAAAGTTCAACTTCTGGAGACTGTAACTACTGTGACACCTGCAGCGTCTGGTCTTCATTTTCAACTAATACAAGCTTCTTTTGCTATTAATTGCTCACTTTCCATTTCTGCTATGTTCTAGGTTGTGCCTGTTATACATTTTTCATGTGCTCTTGATGTTTAGCATAAGAGGGGCTGTCATCCCACCTCTGTGTTAGAATCTAGTATGTATCATTGAATGTGTTATGCAGGTTTCTGTTTGCTTAGTGCCAGAGAGTTGTCATCCTGTCTGTGCATTAGGAAATAGATTTACGGACCTCTTTACTAGTTGCAGCCGGCCATCACAGGGTCCTGTGCATCTACTCGTGTGGTTAGTATTCTCCATATTCACCTAATCCTAAAACTGTGAGTAATTGGTGGTCTAAAGCCTTGTAGTCTGAGGGTGTTCATCCATGTCTGGGGTTAAGCATGGTAGAAGTGGTTATCTGGCTTGAATATGCATCATTCCTTCCATTCATCCACCTATTTCCAACATTTTTGTTGAGTTTGTAATATTCTCGAGCATCTCTGAAATACAACCTAGGACAGTTTCTTGGGGTGATAACACAGACAAGGCATCACCATTCTGGCCCTCGATATTTTTCCGTCTCATCTCCTCCGACAACGAGGATGAGACTATTTCATCAAACTACAAGGCAGTTGCATTGCTACCTATTGCAACAACTAGACTATCCCATGAATCTGGTAAAGAACACAACAAATTGATGCACTTATCTTCATCTAAAATTTTAATATCAACAGATAATAATTGGCTTACCACAATATTAAATGCGTGCAGATGCTCTGTCACCGAGTCTCCACTTTCATCCTCGGGTTATACAATGTTTTCCGTAGGAGCAATTTATTCACCTAAGACTTAGATTGGTACAAAGTCCCTAACTTGTCCCACAAAGCCTTCGCCGAAGCTTCCCCTGATGCATTTAGCAATACTGAATATCGGGCACACACTTGTATTATGCTCTTTGCCTTCCGATCCAACTTCACCCAGTCTTCAGATGACATTGTTGTTGGTTTAGTACCCGGATCTACTACGATCCACTGATCTTTATCCACCAGCAGATCCTCCATCTTGAGTTTCCACAACTCAAAACTCTGACAATTAAATTTCTCGATCTCTCTCTTTCCACTGCTCGCCATCTTCTTTCACCACAAGAATCGATCCCGCACATCTCCCACTGAGCAAGGTCTACCACAGGCCCGAGTAAAACCCCTCAGCAGCAAAGGCGTCCCCTTGAAGCCAAAGCAAGGTTCTTTGCCAAGCGTTCCCCGTGTGTTTCGCGACATGGACTAACCGCCTCTTGTGGATCCTTATCTCTAGTGATATGATCGTTGACTAACACCTGCGAGTTTTGGTCTAACGGCAATCGTGATTCCCAACAAGTGGTATCAGACCGTAGGTCATGAGTTCGATACACACTCAGCTCGTGCTAGGGGGGATATTGTTGGACATTGGATAAACCAACGCTCCCCGTGTGTTTCGCAGCCTGGACTATCCGCCTCTCGTGGATCCTTATCTCTGGCGATGCGATCGTTGACTAACACCTACATGTTTTAGTCTAACAGCGATCGTGATTCCCAACAATTAATGTAATAGATTTTTGGGGTTTGATCAATGGCTTGCCCCAGAGAAATGATTGTGTTATGTGCCATTGATTATCTTCCTCTTGTCGATTATTGTTTTCATCGATCTATTGGTTTCCATTGTTTAAAGAGTAGAGTAGATTCTTGTCTTGTGTTTTAGTACATTACATGAGTTGTGAATCTACAGGAAAATCTACATGGTATTGGAGCTGAAGACAGTATACTAGAGGAGATTTCTATGTTTTGGGTTATAAGTAAAATTCGAATTTGCAATACATACTTCAGGATCGGCAAATGGCTTTCTACGGTTTGAGGCTCGAGTATGCCTTGGAAGGCAGCTCGAATTATATAGCCTGGAAGGATAGGATGGAAGCTATGCTGGAGGATAACGACCTCAAGTAATTCATTGAGAAAGACATTCTTAAGCCAGCAGCATCGGATGCACAGAATCCAGCTGAATGGAAGAAGTGTGTGGCGAAGGCGAGGTGGATGATCCTTGAGGGAGTTAGAGACTAAATTGTCTCGAGTCTCCATGGGAAAGAAACTCCATATGCTATGTGGAAAGCATTGACAGACCTATTCTAGAACAGCGGTGACCATAAGAAGTTGGCACTGAAAGACAAACTTCAAAAAATCAAGATGGAGAAAGGCGAGACCATTCCAAAATACTTGACCAAGTTCACTCATTGTCATGATGAGCTTGGAAGTGTTGGAATAACCATTGTTGAGGATGATATGGTGAGCCTAACTCTCCTAGGCCTTCCCAAGAGTTGGAATAGCTATCAAGACTCTGTCAATGGGAGGGAGAAGTTGCCAGATTGGGAATGACTGTGGTCGGATTTGATGCAGGAGGAGATCAGAAATACACCAGAGATGGTTCCTCATCAAACACTGATGATGAGGAAAATTGTGCCTTAGCGGGTAAGGCAAAGAAGGAGAAAGGGAAGGTGATGCAGGAGCATCCGGCACTCTTCATTAAAGGAGGAACCCAAAGCGGAGCAAGGAGGACGTGGACCATCAGAGCAAAACAGGGGACAAATTCTGTTTAAAATAGAGCTAGTTTGATGGAATGGATAAAGTCTCTAGAAGACTTATTTAATGTAATCTGCCATATGTATACAAATAGAGAGATTTAGGGGTTGTTGAGGAAATCAAGGAAAGGATTGATCGGATCCTTTCAGTGATCCGATCCAATATTCCTGTAACGATGAACCTGTGTGTTCTATATATATATCGTGAGACAGCTAGGGGAGAGACGAGACGAGACAGAGCGACAAAAAGAACTTGTGTAAACCAGAGTGGTCAAAATGTAGTCGAGAGGGAACTTGTTTCTAAGGCTGAAATGCCTTAGCCTGTATTCAATACTGTGTATAATGAATAGATTATGTGTTCTGTGGATTTCCGCGTGTCTGTGTATTATGTCCTTTTTAGTTCTGTTGTATATATATATGCTTGATGGCTTAAATCCCATTTGTAAGTGTGTTGATCGACCATCGATCACTATCAGGATCAATGGCAATCCAGTGATAATTCGATATCAGAGTGAGTTGTTGTATGGCAGGTTAATTGTGTGTGTAATGCGAGTTCCATCATGAGAGAAAGCGAACGAAGAATCAATTTTAATCGTAACCGTCAGATCGGTCAAATCGATGGATACTATCAAAATACAGAGGAACCTGAAGGAACCATCAAAACCGTCCGATGGAAGAAATCAACAGTCATCGCATGGTGGAAGAGCGCGGAAGATAATCAGCGAAGAGGTGGTTTCTCAAAACCATAAGTGGTATTTTGGGCAGACAAAAAGTTGTAAGCTGTATTGAAGGGTAGTCACCCGATTCCACTAACCGTTCAACATGTAGCACAAGAGCGGGGAGAGAAAACCGCTTTATTGGACGGGTATTCTCTGTGCTTGTGTCTCACCCGAAATCATTTTGGACCGTCAGATCAAGCGGATCCAGATCAACGGTCACAAAGTATCATGCAAGTTGATTGATCGGGAAAAGGCATCAGTCGTTGATCTGATGGAAGGAGATCAATGGTGGAGATCGAGCGGACAGGTGGTGATCAGACTAAGCGACAACCGTCAGATCGAGCACCAGATCGCAGAGGTGAAGGGCTGATCGAAGATGGGAGAAAGGAAGGAGCAGCACTGTGGAGGTGTCTTTGATGTGCGGACCCGACGATTTATGAATGTGGGTTTATAATATTTGAAGTCCGGCTTATGGGTTAGAAGCGGGTGTTTCCATGTTTCTGTGTGCATTCCTGTGTATCGATTAAGTTGAATGGTCCCGAGCTTAAAGGCTTAAGGCCTCAATAATGCTTCTGATAGGTTTGTGGGCCCATAACCCACAGGCCTCGGGATCAAAAAATTGATATGAAAGGGATTTTTCCTTACCCGCAATTCTCCTTTCATTAGAAGGCATCCCATTCTAAATCGGATTCTTGCCATGGAGGTAAGAAGAAAGACATGTTGAAATTTAAGTGCTTTCATTGTCATGAGCTGGGACATTTTGCTACAAACTGTCCACTCAAGAAGTCCAAGAAGAAGTCCTCAGGAGGAGCGGTGGGTGAGGCTTTGGCCTCTCAATTCAAATTGGACTTTACTCTCATTGCATGCATGGTGTCATCAATGATGGGTAGTGTATGGTACCTTGACAGTGGAACTTCATTCCACATGACTGGTGACAAGGAGTTGTTCAGTGATCTGGAGGAGAAGGATCTCCAGATGCATATCGAGATAGGTGACAACAGGAGGTATAGTGTTACTGGATTGGGCACGGTTGCTTCGAAGAGGGAGCAGGGTGCTCCTCTCACCTTAAGAGATGTTATGTATGTGCCTGAGTTGAAGAAGAACTTAGTATCGGTCGCCATGTTGGAGGATAGAAGCTATGATGTGGTCTTTAGCAAAGGAAAGGCGTTCTTTCGACATATAGCTTTGGGTTAAGTAAAGAAGATAGGGATTCGAGTTAAGAATCTCTATAAGTGGGAGGTAGAGGATTGTGCTGCTTTGAGCATGAAAGCAAAGAAGGTGCAGAGCCGAGACGTTGGCGAGTTGTGGCACAGGCAACTGGGTCACTTGCATCATGAGGCTTTGAAAATCATGCAGCAGATCTCTATTGGTCTTCCAAAAGGTACGCTAGAGTAAGTCGATACAGACAAGGGCTGTACTTTGGGAAAATACACCAAGGCTTCCTTTCACGACAGAGATAGTCGAGAAGAGGCGATTCTAGAGCGAGTCCATTCAAATGTGTGTGGACCATTCTCGACAGCATCCACGGCCAAACACAGGTACTATGTTATATTTGTTGATGACTTTTCTCGTAAATGTTGGATATTTTTCATGCAGAAGAAGGATCAAACTTTCACAAAGTTTTGTGAATTTAAAGCATTGGTCAAGAAAGAGTCTGGCAAGAAGGTTAAAGCTCTGAGGAGTGATAACAGTGGTGAGTATGTCTCAAATGAGTTTAAGAACTTTTGTGCAACAAAAGGGATTAAACGAGAGTTGATGACACCCCATAACCCACAGCAAAATGGGGTGGCCGAGAGGAAGAACATAAGCATTGTAGGGGCAACACAGGCGATGTTGCATGATCAGGGCCTACCACTACACTTGTGGGCTAAGGTATGAAGACATTTGTTTATTTGCAGAACAGAAGCCCGCATCGAATACTTGGGATGAACACACCAGAGAAAGCTTTCTCCAGTAAGAGACCAGATGTTGGTCACTTCAGGAATTTTGGGTCACCGGTATATTGCCACGTGACCAAAGATGCACGGAAGAAGCTTGAGCCAACAACCGAGTTGGGGATATTTGTGGGGTACACTGATACACCTCACAACTATCGGGTGTACTTGCTGAATAGCAGGATGACAGTGGTTTGCAGAGATGTTAGATTCGATGAGGAGAAGGCCATGCGAGTTTCCCTTGAGAGGGAGCTTCAGCTACATGTGGTTGAGGAGCTTTTAGCTCCTAAGGTTGAGGAGCCTCAGATTGATGTGGAGCAACCACATGCAGAGGATCCGGGAGTGGAGACATCCACTCAGGTAGAGTCTTCTAGAGATGGGAGAAAATGCACCAAAGAGGTTGACAGGTTATTGCATGATGCACGGGAGAATGTGGGAGCACCCACATCTCAGCGCAAGCAGAGGAGGTCACCTGAGAGGTACATTGGATACATGGCTCTTATGAGCAGGGATGTGTTGAGACATGGCCATCTTCCTTTGACAAGGCAGTGCAAAAACTAGTTTTGGTTGATGCCATGGTGGAGGGATATGACTCCATAGTTCGTAACAGTGTTTGAGATGTGGTCCCGAGACCAGAGGAAAAGTCAATGGTGAGTTCCTGATGGCTTTACAAGGTAAAGCAAACTGTAGATGGTAGTGTGGAGAAGCATAAGGCCAGGTTTGTGGGTCGTGGCTTTTCACATGTAGAAGGGATTGACTATGATGAGACCATTGCTCATGTTGTAAGGTATTCATCGATCAAATCTATATTGGCACTATCAACGCAGATGGGTTGGAAGATACATCAGATGGATGTAAAGACAACCTTCCTTAATGGCATGATTGAGGAAGAGGTGTACATAGAGCAACCTGAAGGTTTTGAGACCTTTGACCGTGAGTCACATGTGTGTCGGCTCAAGAGAGCATTGTATGGGCTGAAGCAAGCACCCTGTGCTTGGTACACTAGGATCGATAGCTACTTCACCGAGTTGGGCTTCACCAAGAGTGAAGCAGATGCAAACCTGTACCACATAGTGGTGGAAGGTAAATTGTTGATCATTGTGTTATATGTCGACGATTTGATTTTGATAGGTGATGATCAGTTGATCAAGTCTTGCAAGGAGGATCTTGCAAGAGAGTTTGAGATGAAGGACATGGGGCTCATGCATTACTTTCTAGGCATGGAAGTATAGTAGGGTGATGAGGAATTTTTTATGTCTCAAGGCAAGTATGCCAAAGCTATACAAGGGGTTCTGCATGGAGAGCAACAAACCCATGGAGACTCCTCTAGTAGGTAATTGGAGGAAGGAGGATGCTACTTCAGGGGAAGTAGTGGAAGCTACTATTTACAGGCAGCTTGTAGGTTCACTCATGTATTTGGTGAACACACGACTGGATATGTGTTATGTAGTTAACCAACTTAGTCAAGTGATGGTTAGGTCTACCAAGTTGTATTGGAAGGAGGAAAAGCATGTGTTGAGATACCTCAAGGGCACTACTCAGTATGGATTTTGGTACAAACGAACAGAGGGAGTGAAGCTTCAAGGCTTCACTGATGCAGATTGGACAGGGAGTCCACTCGACAGGAAGAGCACATCAAGAGGGATCTTCAATATTGGGTTAGCAACAGTTTCTTGGTACAGCAGAAAACAGAGATCGGTTGCACTCAGTTCAGGAGAGGCAGAGTACATGGCTGCAAGTCAGGCAGCATGTGAGACCATCTGGATGAGGAAGATTCTGGTTGGTTTGTTTGGTCAATAGATGGATCCAACAGTTATTTACTGCGATAATCAAAGTTGTATCAAACTCTCTGAAAATCCAGTTTTTCATGATCGGTCCACACATATTGATATCCGATATCATCATCTTCGAGATTATGTATTCAAGCAGATTATGTTGTTAGAGTACATTCCCACGGAGGAGCAAGATGCTGACATTTTAACAAAGGCATTTTCAAGATGTAAATTCGAGTTTCACAGAGGCAGGATTGGGGTAGCTGATAATTCATTTCTTGTTGAGAGGGAGTGTTGAGAAATGGCAACAAGAAATTCCAGTTTAATTTGTCCTTGAATTAAACTGTGAATTAAAATCGAATTCTATTCTCATAGCAATTTGTAAATAGTTAATTAATTTTAATTGACTTAATTAGCCTAGGAATTTCAAGTTGGAAGTCTTTCTGTAGTCATGTATATGTTCTCCCTAAATTCTAGGGGTCCAGGATGAGTTTATTTGAGTTTTAATTAGATAACTCAGTTTGACTGAGTTATAGACAATTAAACTAGTTCTATCTATTTGTGGAACTAGTAGAGGATTAGTAGTGAGTTTCCGCACTGGTGCACCCTCAGGTGCTACTCCAGCTAACTGAATATTCCCTCATGAGAAACTCATGCATGTCAGTTCATAGAAAGACCTAGTTGAGACTAGAGTGCAGGGACAGTGTACTATCATTTGTAGAATGATCCAAGTTGTATAGGTCATGCATGCAATCAGAGGACCTAAGTTTGGATTGCACAGTTATGGAGGAAGGATTTCCCAATTGAATATGGGTTGATCCTCACAGGAATTTCACAAGGAAATAGGGGCTTGGCAGGTAGTAGAATTGGCTAAGTGTTGGCTAGAGCAGGCTTGTAAGGCAGAGAGTTGATCATACTTGTGCAGGAATTGTTCTTGTGAGAAAAAGCTTTGTATTTTCACTCAGATTTTTTATTAATGCAATAGATAGTCGGGGTTTGAGCAGTGTCTTTCCCCAGAGAAATTATTGTGTTATGTGCCATTGATTATCTTCCTCTTGTCGATTATTGTTTTCATTGATCTATTGGTTTCTGTTGTTTAAAGAGTAGAGTAGATTCTTGTCTTGTGTTTTAGTACATTACATGAGCTGTGAATCTATAGGAAAATCTACAATCCATATGACGTAGAAAGGAGTCTTGGATAAGGGGAAGGACATCATTTTAGAGATCCAAAACATTTCCTGCAAACACAAGATGGATGAATGAATGACCAAGCTCAGGAACTCCCTATAACGATCATTTTTCATAATATAATGCTTTGTCAATGCCACAAGGTCCATGATGTGAGGGGAAAGGGGATTGAGGGGAGGAAGGAGCGTAACAAGCAAGGTGCTCGATGTGATGGTCACATTGGAGAGATGTAATGATGGTGTGTTCATAATCTTGAGGGTGTGTTTTGTTGAAAAATGTGTAACTAGCTTCGGTCTTGATCTAATAATGAGATCTAAGACAATAATAAGGTATTACAGACTTATGTGCATGGATTTGTCTGTCATTTGAAGCAATGGATCGATAAGATTGCGAAATGCACAGACAATGAAGCAATAAACAAAAGAAACATAATAGGCAACACATGACACATGACACAACAAATTTAATGAGTTCACCCAATACTCCTGGGCTACATCTCCTGGTCCAGCCTTTAGTGGTGGCCTCTCTATTATGTCTTCAAGCAGAGTTTTTTTTACCACAATGAGCTCAATTTCAGCCTCACACACAACAGAATACAATAACAAGAGCTTTACTTGAACCTCTCAATTTTTCTATGAGTACACAGACTCCTTTAGTGCTCTCTGTCTTTGTGCTAACTCTGTCTCGGCATTTGCCTACAATACTGCCTCTGTTCTATTTGCTCTCGGTCTATGGCTTTAAAGCCAATATGAGCTGTGTTTCTCCTTCCCGACTTTCTGTCTCTTGGGCCTCTGTTTGCTCGAATCCCTCTTCAACATTACATAATCATGGCATAACGCCCAAAGGGGAGGTGGCCACCTATTCGGCATCGTAAGAGTGCCTCAGTCCGTTGAAATCCTTCAAAATTACAAACGCAGTCATTCTCTCCTTAACGCAGGAAAATGCATGCATAACTGTGAAATGCCACCAAACACAATTCATTTCGGACTTCAAAAGTCCTTAAACATGGTTTATTCCCCTATCGAGTCTACCCTCCATCACTATCGCAAGTCGCTTCGGCCTCGCTCTGAGGTTCCCCTTTGTATTTTTGGAATATGTTAAAAAATCACAAAATGCATTAAAAATGGCTTTTCCTCTGGACTTGAAACTATATTGGATAGCCTTAAGGTACCCTTTCAGGTCCGGCGTATCACATCGGCACTTTTCCCCTTTGCATTTCGTTTAACAAACGAAACTACGAAATACATTAAAAATGATGCTTGGCGGATCTCAAGATCCATGTAATATGGCTTATAATATTCATCGGGTCCGGTCCATCGGATTGCATGTATGCATGTACCATAACCCCGCTCCGTTAGGCTGCTCTGATTGCGATATCGCAATCGCTCATCGCAATAACCCCTGGGCCGTTGTAAGCATTTCTACAATCCCAATAGCGATCCAACGATGTAATATGGGTCGTCGATCTGCGCGCTTGATCGACGGTCCAGATTAACTCCACCAATCACCGTCGCAACTTTCATGAGCTCTACGCTGATACCCGCTGATCGTTGTCGCATCCCCTATGTGGATCCCGCCGATCCCTGCTGAAGGTCACCGCCGATTGCAATCCGTCGCTTAGATCTAGACCGTTGATCAGCCAGATCTGATGGCCACTGTGCATCACTGATTCCACCACCAATACTCTGTTTTTTCCATTGATTTCACGGGTTTTTGCCTCCTGATAGTGGTTTGAAAGGCTTCCTTATGTGATTTTTCCTTGGTTTTGGCATGATTTTCTTTAAGTTTTGAAGACATAGAGTTTTTCTTGGATCCATTTGGATCAGGTTTTCATAAATATGAAGTGTACTTTTGATTCTTGTATATTGTAAAATGAAAGAAAATTTATTATTGTTATTCTTGGTGCATGGGTTTCATGCTCAAGGTCTTTTATTTTAGAGGTCAAGAACCCATTGAGTGCTTCTAGGGTTTGTCCTAGGTCAAGAAGTCAAAAGAGTCATTGTCATATGTTGAAGACCCCTTTGGGCACATTATAACTTGTAAAAAGAATTATTTTTGTATTTTAAAGTGTCAAGAAACCCTCCAAGACCGAGTCGGCCTAATTTGAGGAACTTCGTCCATCATGAAAGCCTATACATAGGAGGGAACTCAACCTCCTAGAGATACAATTCATTCTCTCATCAAGTGAGGAAAGAAGAAGAAAAAAGAGGCAAGCAAAGGAAGAAAGAAGATGAAGATCAAGTGTTTGGGCTATTTTCTCTCTCTCTCCTCACACGTGCGAAGGAAGGAAGCTAGGGTTTTCGCTGTTAGGGTAGGGTTTTGCTATTGCGGGATCAAACTTGGATGAAGTGCATAAAGAAGATTGAAGGAGGGCTCATTAGGTCATCCTCAAGCCTTAGAAGAGAAAGAAATTCAAGCGAAGGTCTGAAAGAGTTATGGAAGGCCGAAATAAGCTCACATGTGTGGAAGCGGTTGTTGTTGGGAGGGCCGAAAATTTTAGACCTGCAGTAGAGGCCAAAATTTTGTTGTTGGGGGTCGAAGTTGTGTTATTGGAAGAGATTTGACTGGGTTTGACTTGGACAAGGAAAGCACATCATCAAGAAGGTTGGACTTGGTCTTGGAAGGGTGTTAGTCTTGGTCTAGAGGTCTTGGAATTCGTCAATTGAAGAATCTATAAGAAGAGAAGAGATTTATGGGTTTTCCTCTCAAGTGGACAGGTTTTGGCCCTGGCTTACAACCTATATCCTTTGTTCTTGTGTACTATTGTTCTTCTTGTTTTTGGTAGTTGTTTGATGATAAGAACGAACATAATAATAAGAGAAGAAGCTAATAAGTAAGAAAAAGTAAAAAAACATCACAAGCAGTTATCATAGAAAGAGAAATCATCCTATCTACTGCCCTATAGATTTCTCAACATGGTATTAGAGCTAAGGTTGGCTAAGGGCATAATGAAGATCTCTACTACACTAAAGAAATTCCTAAAGAAGTGTATGAAGGTGGCAAGTCAACCCAAGAAGGGCATCAAAGAAGTATGGGATCTCCTATTTTCTTCTAAGAAGGAAGTGACCAAGACATCTACAAAGGATGAAGGACTATTCTCAGCACTCATTGGCACATTTCAAGATGATAATATTTGGTTGATTGACAATGGAGCATCAAGACATATGATTGGTCAACATAAGCAATTAAAGACATTATCAAAAGGAAAGTCCTCTTACTTAGTAGAGCTTGGAGACAATAAAAGCTACCCTATGAGAGAAATTGGATCAACTTCACTCAAGCTGGAGAATGGAGGAAACATTCATCTCGACAATATCTTATTTATTCTAGGTTTGCATAAGAATTTACTTTCCCTTTCATGTCTAGAAAACAAGGGTGATAGAGTTGCTTTCATTGATGGAAAGGTGGTAGGATTGGGTAAAAAATCAAGCATAGAAGATGCAAGAACGATTGGGATCCGTGAAGGAAGACTTTACATATTGTTAACTCCCCTCGCTCAAGCATTGGTTCACATTGAAGTTAGCCTGAACTTTGGCATGGAAGATTTGGTCATCTTCACTACAAAGTCTTACCAGCCCTAAATTCAATAGTGAATGGCATCCCCGAACTAAAAGAAGATCATGAAGGAGTATGCAAGGGATGTGCATTGGGTAAGAACACCAAGAGACCATTTGGAAGCAATGCTTCAAGGTCAAAAGAAATCTTGGATCTTATTCATTCTGATGTTTGTGGTCCTATGACTCCAAAGTCACTTGGAGGTCATCTATATTATGTCACATTCATAGATGACCATTCAAGGAAAACTTGGGTTTACTTAATGAAATCCAAGGATGAAGAGTTTATCAAATTTCAAGAATTCAAATTTGAAATAGAGAACCTTACAGAAAGGAGAATCAAGATATTAAGGTCTAGTAATGGAGGAGAATACACATCTAAGGAAATTATAGCCTTCTGTAAGGAGTCTAAAATTAAGAGGGAGTTGATAGTCCCATATAATCCCAAGCAAAATGGAGTTGCAAAATGAAAGAATCAGTCCATTGAAGAAAGTGTAAAAGCTATGCTACATGATTAAAATTTGCCGAAATTTTTGTGGGGTGAAGCTACGAAGACAATTGTATACACAAAATCGAAGTCCCCACAGGTCATTAAATAATATGAATCCTGAAGAAGCATTCACTAGGAAGAAACCAAGCGTGGATCATCTTTGAATCTTTGGTTGTCCTATCTATATTCATATACCAAAGGAAAAGAGAAAGAAGTTGGATCCATCAGGCATGAAGGGGACATTTGTTGGCTACAATAATTCCTCTAAGGCATATAAGAACTACATAAAAGGACACCAAATAGAACTTAGTCGAGATGTGATATTTGACGAAAGTATTGCAATCAAGAAATCAAAGGATCTCCCTATGGACTCTGATGATGAAGAACTTCTGGTATTTGAAGAGGAAGTTACTACGAAGGAAGAAGAATCAAATCATGAAGATGAAAGTCCCAGTGAACATATACAAGCTGTGGTAATCCCCGAGACTAGAAAGAGACCTAACTGGTTAAAATATACTCTAATAGATGCAAAGGGACATGGAGCAGCTAAAGGCACATTTAGAGAAAGCAAGAAGCCCAAGAGATATTCTAGGTACACAACATATATGACAAAACTAATAGAAGCAGATGTTGAAAATATTGAGAGGGGGATGAATTAGTATTTCTTATTATTTTTCACAAATTCTTAATTATTAAAGACAATTCATAGCATCATTACAAGACCATAAAATATATCACATGAAGAGAGGTACACAAGGGATTTAGCTTTAACAAGCGTTGTATTATGTAGTGTACAATGTACATACAATACTTTACCAAGAAGACCTGGAAGGAAGTGTGAGACTCCCAAGAGTTTCCAGCAATCTGGAAGGAAGCAAAATGCTCCCTGAAGGTTGGGCTCCTGTACCAGGGATAATGGCCCAAGTACAATCACTACTGCCACTACAACTTCCACTGCTTCTATTGTTGCCACATTGCCACAGTCCACTGTTGTCACCTCTGCTCCTGCTGCAACGGATCACTGCTCACTCTTTGTCCAAGATACTATAGTTGTCAATGCTACCAATGCTACACACTCTATCCATTACTGCACTCTGCTGCTAGAACTATCATTCACCCTTGCTTCTGCTACTATCATTGTTGCCATTGTCCACTGTCACTGCAGCACCAGTATCACTAGTTGCCTCTGCGGTCACTGCTGCACCAGTATCACTAGTTGCCTCTGCTCTCACTGCTGCACCATTATTGCCACCTTCTGCTTCTACATCTACCTTTAATATCTCTCTTTCCCACATACTATTGTCTGCTGCTCGCACACATACTATCACAATTATGCAACAAGATCACATCAGAGGAAGACTGTCTATGGTGTAATGCAGAATCTTTGGCCAAACAGCAATATCAAGCAATGAGACAACGAATTATATTGATGTGTCCCAGAGGACTTAAATGACAACACAAACATTTTACCATACTAATATGCCACACTGATTTCTAAACCAACAGTGTTCAGTGCCCTAGTAAAATAACCCCACACAATTCTCACATTACATGCTCTTCAAAAAATTCCAACCAGGGCCTAGAATTGTACTCATTGATGTAGAGAAGCAGTTACAACTGTGAAAACTATCCTATATGATGAATCATTTCCTACGAAGCTCCTTCAACTGTTATCAGGTATTGTTTGTTTGGTGATGAATGTGCCAACAGTTTTAAACCATTGCATTAGATATCGGTGTTCTTTCACATAAAGCCATGCTTGGAGAAAACGAAAGAGGCTCTCATTGATGCCTCTCTCTTCCAAATATTGGCAAAATGCTTGCTGGAGTTTCTTATCAAGTTCCTGAAAACTAGGTCCCTCGTAACCCTGAGGAATGATCAAACTTTGTTTTGAGGAGCCAAAATCCTTTGTGCATAGGATGTATCCTTGGTTCTTTTCAAAATGCTGGTTGAGAAGACCTCAACAGTCTAATGCAGACACCTTATAAGACTTCAAGAGATCCGATCAATAATACAATATGCTATCCTTCAAGATTTGTGAATTCTGGTAGAGAGTATCACATCATCAATGACCTTTTCTCAGACAAGCTTCAAGCAAACCTGAAATTCTAGTTACATTCAACCAGTTGAGCGAAATTCATCGCCAATCCACAAGCACTCTTCTACACCACCCGTCTCACTTCTTTCGATAGTTTACTATTTACAAAATACATTTGTATCCTCCAGAATTTCTGGATTGCCTTTGAAATCACGCTCTTCGTTGTTGATCCTCCTGGAACTCGATTACACACTTCGCGTGCCGCTGAACTCGAAAGTTCTAACCAGTTAACCTCCCTCACTGTGGATTCACTTTCTCTTTATACAAACGTGTGCCCAGAAATGCAAATTCTAGGGCATGATTAGTGCACATTCAAGGCCGCAAGCCAACATTCAAAGATCTTATGACTATTGTTGAGAATGTACAGGACCACAAGCTCAACGTTTAAGATAGCTACTCTAGATTAGTGTCTTCAACAGGTCAATCGACCCAACAAAGAAATCCTTGCATAGATTTTCTCACAAGTCCAGTGAAAGAACCAACTAGAAACATAGAACTTCAAGCCCATAAAATTTCAGCCTCCCATAGAAGATTAACGTGAATGCCCTTGGCCTCAGACTTCAAAAGATAGATATCTACCCTGCAAGAGAAATACAATTCGGACCCCATGCCAAAACAAAATAACAAACCCGAAACCAAATCGTGTCGCAGGGAAAACATTTCACCTCTTCGCTTGTCCTTTGGAGAGATATTTGATGTGTTTATATAGTTTCATGCTCAAACATTTGAGGCCGACATGTGGCTTTGAGTGGAATCCAAATTTAAAATATTTTTTTCTTTTTTATTTGAGCGGGAGGCCTTCTTGATAATTTGAAACTCTTCATCCAATTACTCTAGCCATAGTCCTTAATTTTAATTTGATTTTGGGGCCCATTTGATTTCCATTTTTTTTTTTTTTTTTTTACCTTAGAGCTAGTCCTTGATGTATCTTTTAAATAATAATAATAAAATTCTATTTCACTTTTGACTGTTGCCAATTCATCATTTACTCCAATGGGATGCCATGCCATAACTAAGCTGCCACCTCATCACCTTTGTTGCAACATTGGCAAACGTTGCCATATAACCTTATGATGCCACCTTAGCTGCCCTTGGGGTTTTGGATCCTAAAATAGGGCTTTGACTTTGGCTGAGCATTTCTCACAAACCGGGAAGGCCCACGAAACGCTCCACATACGACCATAATCAGCATGACGAGGAGAATCCACTGGCCAAAGTCTCCAAGATAAATTCACTAATTTGTTGCTTCAAAAACTCAAAAAAAAATGAGGTATGTCCATCGTCTAAGAATCCAAACCCTAGAGCTAGGGTTTATTTCATGCAACCTCTCATCTATTTGATACATGCTCATGCTCTTGCTTAGACATCAATGACTAGCTACACACTTGCTCAAACATCTTACAACTACTCTCGCTTTGACATCAATGACAACCTGTTCAAGAGCAGAGCCACCCACTTTTGAAGAAGCTATCAATCATCAAGAATGGAAAGATGCTATGAACGAATAATACCAACCAAGAATGGGGTATGGGAAATTGTACCTAGGCCTGAAGACAAGTTTAGGGTAACTTCAAAGTGGCTTTACAAGATTAAACATGCAGCAGATGGAAGTATTGACAAATATAAGGAAACATTTGTGGCTAGGGGCTTCTCTCAACAAGAAGGCATCAATCATGAAGAGATATTTTCTCCAACAGCAAGGTATACAACTATACACTCACTGGTCTCTTTGGCAGCATCGATGGGATTGAATATACATCAAATGGACATCAAGGCTGCATTCCTGAATGGCACAATTGATGAGGAAGTCTATATAGAGCAACCCTTGGGATTTGAAGTCAAAGATAGAGAAGCATATGTTTGCAAATTGACGAAGGCATTATATGGCCTTAAGCAAGCACCAAGGGCATGGTATTCAAGGATGGATGCATACCTACAAAGATTGGGCTTCACAAAGAGTTTTGTTGATCCGAATCTCTACATCAAGGTTGTGAAGGATGAACCTGTAATCATTCTTCTATATGTGGATGATCTTCTCTGGACAAGTGTAGAAGGTTGAAACCAAGAATGCAAGAAGTAGCTAGCAACGAAATTCAATATGAAGGATCTTGGGCTGATGCACTACTATTTGGACTAGAAGTTTGGCAAGGACCTCATGAGATCTATCTAAGTCAAGGGATGTATTTGATCAAGATGTTAAAGAGGTTTGACATGACCACCCCGATGATCACAAACTTGGGAAGACTAAGGAGTTTTGAATCGAGCCTAGTGGATCCAACTAGGTATAGGCAATTGATTGGCTCACTGATGTACTTGGTGAAAACTTGTGAATTAATATAAAACTGAGTTAAAATGGTCCAAAAGTCATGGATCAAGCCAGATCTAATCTTAGTCGTTGATTAGGGACTTAGTCTCGACCGTTGAATTGTCAACGAGAAAAGTATAAGAGGAGGCTTAAGGGTCACTTGGAGCATGTTGGTCACTTTAATTGCTTATTAATCTAAACAACCAATGCTACATGAATTGTCAACCCAGGGAAGTCTGTTTATTTCAAAGGCAATCACACACTATATATGTTCAATCCCAAAAGCAGTGAAAGTTGCAGTATTAATTATTCTAATCACACCTTGCTTTAAATGACTAAAGTTCTACTTTGAGTTACAGCAAAAGCAATCTCTCTATTGCAGAAAATAATCAACGAAATCCTGGATTACAATTAAAAAGAACAATCTAGGAAGGGAATCAATCTGCAAAGGAAAAGACTAGTTGTGCTCTAACAGAGAACAGGACCCTATTCCTCAAGCAAGAATCTTCAACACTTGTTTCTGATTACTATGCTTCACAAATTCACTCTGGGAAACCAATTAAAATAATCATTGATTACCTATGAACGAATTTATGGAAATAATGCAATGACCAAGCAGAAACAGAGTTTCAGCAGTAGACACAAAGTTCCAATAACGCACAAGTAAATTCAGCAAACATGAATTAACAAGGCATGAATGCAAAAATAATACTTAACACACTACAGAAATTAAGGGGTGAATCTTGTGATGAAGGTGGGCCCTTTCCTTCTCACAAGATTCCCCAAACAATGGAACTTAAGAGAAAATGCTCAGAACAGTCTTTTATTCATCTGTCAAAGTATCATTAAACAAAAAGATTCAAGTTTCCTTGCTCCCAGCTAGACCTTCCCGTAATCTCTCTATCCCTTCTAATGTTGATGTCTCCTATTTTTTAAGAGGAGACATCAATTACAATTAATTACATTGTAAGTCCTATTTTAACCTGATATGCTAAAATAGGATAACTGATTCTTCCATTAACAAAATACTGTCACAGTGGTTGTGACAATGCCTGACTTTGGAATGTAGTTGTTATGGCCCATGTAACAGCTCCTTCGATGATCCCCTTCTGTCGCTGCCAAATCTAAAAATGCAAATCACGGGCTGTTTCAGCAACGTGATTTGCGCATTGTTCTAACTGTTTCAGAAACGTAGTCCACAATGACAAAATTGTTTCAGCAACGTAGACCGCAATGATATCTGCAGTCTTCAAAACTGTTTTAGCAACTATCTGATCAGCAATTAACTATGAAAGAAATGTAAAATTACATGTAAAATAAATCAAACATATAGTAATGAGAAGACATGTTATATACCTTGGAAAATAGATTAAAGTAATAACATGGGCTTTAATTATAGTCTGAAAAATGATGAAAGATAACAAATTATGTGAGCAAAAAGGGACAATATAGAGTCCTAACATCCCCCCCAACTGAAAGGGTTGCATGTCCTCATGCAACTTTTACTCTGAATCCAAGTCGAGGTATTGGGCTTTGGAGTGCAAATTACTTAGGCAGTAACTGTAGAAGGTATTGTCAGCTAAATCTCTGAACCCGTGGACATTTTGTATCTTCTGCCATGCTGCTGCTTCTTCCTTTTTAGTCAACCTGTGATGTGCCTTATATTCCTGTGCTGGCATCCATAAAAGAGGAAAATGAAAATGATATCCTATCCATTTTTCAGCAGATTGTTGAACACATCTGATATAGTCAGGTACCCTTGAGATTGTTGTTTCAAGATTAGTGGGGCTAAAAGGGTTATACTCCTGCCTCTCCTTAGAGGATTGCTGCCAGAGTAAGTTGTTTGCTTTCAAGGCAGCAACTTGCTTAGTCTTAACAAAATGTTGGTAGTCCTGTAGCACTGTTGCTTGTAGCTGCCTGATGTGCTCACCCATCCCTGGTTCTTTCAAGAATTGAGAATACTCCCAAATGAACATGGCAGGATTCTGTGGCTCTGATCGAATCCACAAGAGTTTGTTGTCCTCATTGTGCTTTGCTGCAAGGAAGGCAGTCTGCCATGTGATCTGATTGGCCAAGAAAGAGACAAATGCCCTAATCTGAACATCACCCACCAAAGGGTTAAGATTAATCTTCCTATCTTCAGGGATAGCCTCATTGTGTAGATACAATTCACAGAGCAAATGTTGATCAGTGATAGATGCTTCTGTGAAAGTTTCCACAAACTGCTCAGGTGTAGATACTTCATGAGGTTTCCCATTTTTTATTGCTTTTATCTGGAAGAACGCTAGGCATTCTGCAAGAAAAAGCGAGTAGTTGGAAGATGGTTTCCTGGCAGCTAGTAACTTATGAACAAGATCAAATATAAGAAACAGTTTATTCTTTAGTTCTTTATTCTCTTTCCTCTGTGCATGAGACTGCTGGAGTATTTGCTCTAAGGCTTCCCAATTTGAGTATATGTGATTTTTCCAGAGTGATTTATGCTCCTGCAAGATCTTATCTTGCGACATAACATATGCTTTCTTCCATTTATCAATTTGTTGTTCAGTACTGGGAGTCTGAGTAAAGACAGTTTTTGCAGGCCGAGGTTCAGTCTGAGTAAAAACTATTTTTGTAGGCCGTGGTACCTGATCTTCAGCTTTAATTGGCACAGTAGGCCGAGGTATTTGTGGTTTGTCCTCCTTTTCAAAAATTTTCGAAGGTCCTACTAGTTCTTGTGTAGCAGTAGGGCGTTCTTCTTTAATCTTTGAAGGCCCTACTAGTTCTTGTGTAACAGTAGGGCGTTCCTCTTTAATTTTTGAAGGCCCTACTAGGTCTTGTGTAACAGTAGGGCATTCGTCTTTGATTGCTGAAGAGGTGGGTGCAGGGGAGGCTCCAGGCAGTGGAATTTCAACTACTTTATACCCTGCTTGATGATAAATATTACCGCATTGGCTGCACATATATTCCTTGTACTGATCTGTCTCTGCACTTTTCTCGGTCGTGGATGTTGCATGGGCTAGAGTGTACAAATTAAGCTCTCTGTCATAGGCTTCCCTTGCCGTTACTAATTCTTGCTTATAGGCTTCAAGTTCTGACTTTAAAAACTCATTTTCCTGTAAAAGGGAAGCCAGGGTGACTGGGCTTTGTGTATCAGTCACGGTCTCAGCAGCTGGTTCTTGTGTGGCAGCTGCTGAATGAGTAGCATCCTGAGTATCCAGATTCTGTGTATCAGCAGCTGGTTCTTGTGTGGCAACTGCTGAATGAGTAGCTGGTTCTTGTGTGGCAGCTACGTCATGTACAGCATTGTGAGCATCCAGGTTTTGTATATCAGCAGTTGGTTCTTGTGGGGCAGCTACTGAATGGGTAGCTGGTTCTTGTGTGGCAGCTACCTGTTGTGCAACATCCTGGGCATCTAGATTTTGTGAATCAACAGCTGGTTCTTGTGTGGCAGCTGCGTGTTGTGCAACTTCCTGGGCATCTGGATTTTGTGAATCAGCAGCTGGTTCTTGTGTGGCAACTGCTGAATGAGTAGCTGGTTCTTGTGTTTCAGCTACTTGCTCTGAAAGAAATGATGTCGTAAAACCCTGGGCATCTGGTTCTTGTGTTTCAGTGCCCGAGGGTGAGACAGGTAAAGATTCAGGGTCTTGGGACTGTGGTGGGGTATGGGGTTTTAGACGAATTGGTGGGGAATTCAGGGTGGTGGCAGTAGTTGCTGCTTCAGTTGACGCCCTCATTCGTCTTCGGGGTAAAAAGGCAGGGAGAGCAGTAGTTTTCCTTTTACGAGTGGGTTTCTTCTGAGGGAGAGGGCTATCAGAAATGGTAGCTTCTTTGGTTGAGGCCCTAGTTCGCCTTTTTGGTAGGAAAGTGGTCTTACTCTGCCTTTTTCTTTTTAGCATAGCGATGGGAAGGTTATCTTCAGAATCATCACTAGGAATATGAACAGTAGGATTAGATGATTCTGCTGGTGGGATTTCTGGGGGATCAGGAATGTTATTAGGTTGCTGCTCATGGGGATTTTCAGGAACTTCTTGAGGATTTTCAGCAGCTTGCTAAGGGATTTCAATAGCTTGCTGAGGAATTTCAGCAGCTTGCTGAGGGTCCAGGGGTGGATTATTAGGAGGGAGAGCTTGTCGAGCAAAACCCCTCTGAATTAGTAGCTGGACAAGATGGTGATGGGTGAGGGAAAGGAGTGGGAATTTTACCTGTCTACAGTAATGCGACATATTCTTCAGACACCCAAGTAAATAATACGGAATATTCAATAGTCTACCATGTCTCAAATGATTTAACAAGACAAAGTCATGCTGATAGACTACCTGGTAGCGACCTTCATAGGTGAGATAATGCTTGACGAATTCCGCAACCATCGGCCATGGAGGTGGTAATGAGTGAAGTCGGGCACCCCGGCCTTTAGGCTCAACCTGTTCTCCTGGCAGGAGAAAATCCATTTGTGCATTCAGAATGATATGATTACAGCTAAACCATCGAATGCCAATGGTCCACAGGCCTGAAACCTGTGCTATGTCATGCTCTGTAACAGGAATTCGAATTCCCTGAATAGTAGAATAGATATGTCATGCTCTGTAACAGGAATTCGAACTCCCTGAACAGTAGAATAGCCATCATGTAAATTACGTGCAAATTCAAGGACCTGTTGTGGATCGAATCCTTGAAGCCTCTGAAAATAATCTACCCAGCCTGCACAAGGAAAAATCTGATATACTTCTATATGTAATTCAAGTTGAACTATCGAGCCGGGCTCATGTTGAATAGCAGGTCCTCCCATAGTTAACTAGCTTCAGTAAAATGCACAGTCAAAAACCGAGTTACCGCTCTTCGGACAGAGTAACTTTTGCAAATAGGAACATGGAGTAACAACGTAGAGGCGAGGTGATAAGACGTGATTTGTGAGTAAAAATAATGACGGTAATTGGCTTGCTGTGAAATGATGGCGTATAAGTGAAATGATGGCATATAATTTCGGTATCCCCCCCCCACTACGGCTGAAATGATGGCTTTAAATGTATGGGGATCGTGGTAATTATGACATAATCTTCTCATTTAACTATAGTTTAATCGTATTCACACATAATATTTACATACCTCATGTTTACCTTTAATCCATATTTCGAAAAATATAATACTCGTTGCCAATAGATCATCAATAATCATGGAAGAAATTATGAGGATAATTCTGTTATAGGTCCGTATAATTATAGGAGAAGGCAGTGAAGGGATGGAATTAGCATCAAAATAGAAGAAGTGATTTTTATGACGAAAAGTGCTGTGTGATTATGTGTTTTGAAATGGTGTTTCAGCACGGGAAAGATGAGTGAAGGATCGTGTTTCAGCAACGGAAGATGAGTAAAGGATGGTGTTTCAGCAACGGGAAAGATAAAGGAAATGTTGCTGAAGAATACGATTCCAGGAATGGGAAAAATAGGAAAATGTTGCTGAAAGGTACTATTTGATTAATGAAGAAAATAAGAAAGATGTTGCTGAAAAACGATGGGGACATGAGAAATGATGGAAATGTTACTGAAAGATGGGCAAATGAATTATGGATGGATTGAAATGAGATGACAGAGCTTCAAAATGAAGCTTGGATCTGCTTATAGTAGGATCGTCCTTTTCAATCAGCCTTTCCTAAATCTGGAATCTGCAAAATAATCAATTGTAACATGCCAGCCCTTGACAGGGATTATTAGTTAAGAAATCTAATCTAATACTAAAAATACAATGCAGAAATTAATGGCAATGAGGGGCAGCAGGCTCCCCCAAGAAAGATAATGTGAATCTGCCCCGTAAGTGGCCTTAAAATTCTCTTTGGAAATGGGTCGCTGGTACAAACGGAGCCGATGACCATTTACCAATAATGGTGTCCTAAAATCATCAATTGTTAGGAGCCTTATTGTTCCATTGGGAAAAACAGTATCTATTTCGTAAGGTCCCAACCATCTTGTACACAGTTTCCCTTGAAAATTTTCAAATCGAGAATCATACAATAAAGCCCAATTACCTTTCTGGAACTGCTTATGCTTGATGGTTTTGTCATGCCACCTTGTCCTTTGTTGTTGGATCATAGTTGTTTGATGAATGACATCTAATCTCTTTTCATCCAATTCCTGAAGCTGCTGCAACCTGGCTGTTTGTGCATCAATCAAATCAAGATTAACATCTAAAGCAGTTCTTAAGGTTTTAATTTCACATTCCACGGGGAAAACAACACTTTTACCATAAACCAATTCATAGGGATAAAATCTTGTAGTATTCCTCCAGGTATTTCTGTAAGCCCATAGTGCTTCAGAGAGCCTTTGAGACCAATCCTTCATGTTTTCCTTCACTGTTTTTGTTAGAATGGCTTCTATGACTTTATTTGTACTCTCCACCTGCCCATTGGCTTGGGGGTGATATGGTGTAGTCATTCTATGATAAATATGATATTATTGAAGGGTGGCTTTAAAACCATGGGAACTGAAAGGAAGTCCTCCATCTGTAACTAGCTCTCTAGGTACTCCAAATCTAACAAAGATTTCTTCAAATAGAAAAGCTACAACACATTCTTCATTAGCTCTAATGAGTGCTTTAGCCTCCACCCATTTAGTCATATAATCTATACAAACTAATATGTAAACTCTTTGATTCGATGGAGGATTAATGGGCCCTACAAAGTCTAGAGCCCATCTTTCAAAGGGTTCAAGTATTACCTAGGGATTCAATGGCATTTCATCTCTATGATTCGATTGACCCATTCTCTGATAGTTGTCGCAGGCCCGAACATATTTCTTTACATCCTTGAAGAGTGAGGGCCAATAATAGCCCATCTTGAGAATTTTATGTGTCGTTCTCTTATCAACAAAATGCCCTCCACAAGGGCCATCATGACAAGCTTTCGATATTTCATAAACCTCATATTCTCTAATGCATCTCCGGATTTCATGATCAAGTCCTGTGTAGAAAAGACACCCACTTATCCAACGATACCGAGCACTTTGTTGAACGATCTTTCTTTTCTCTCGATGTGATAGGTGTGATGGTAACTTTCCTGCAACCAAATAATTGGCAATGTCTACCTACCAAGGTGAGTGAGCAGATACTGCAAATAAATATTCATCAAGAAATGAATCATCTATTGGAGTATTATCATCAGCTTTTAACCGAGAAAAGAAATCAACAACTACATTTTTTTACTTGGTCGATCTACAATTGTAATATCAAACTCTTGTAATAGTAATAACCACCTGGTAACTCAGGCATTTGTGACAATTTTTTTCATTAAATACTTGATAGCCGTGGTTAGTATGAACAAAAGTAGAGTAACCAGTGATGTAATGTCAAAACTTATTAATAGCATAAATGACTGCTAAAAATTCCTTTTCGGTAACTGTATAATTAAGCTCAGCAGGAGTCATATTCTTACTAATGAAATAGATAGCATAAGGAAGATGGTTTTCCTCTTGTCCCAAGACAGCTCCAATTGTAGTATCTGAAGCATCAGAGGATATATGAAAGGGAAGTGCCCAATCAGGTCCCCTTAAAATAGGAGCTATAGATAGCTGATGCTTGAGTTCATCAAATGCTTTCTGAAAAAGATCGGTCCACTTAAATTCAACATTTTTCATAAGTAACACAAACAAAGGAGAAGCTATTTTAGAAAAAAAATTAATAAATCTTCTATAGTATCCTGCATGTCCTAAAAAGCTTCTTACATCAGTTTGTGTTCTAGGAATAGGAAGGTTCTGAATTACCTGTATTTTGGATGGATCTACCTGAATTCCTTGAAATGAAATAAAATGTCCAAGTACAATTCCTTCATTCATTATCATATGACATTTTTCAATGCTTAAGGAAAGGTGAGCTTGTACACAACGTTTAAGTATTTTTTCAAGGTTTTGTAATGCATCTTCAAAAGACACACCATAAGGGGTGAAATCATCCATAAATATCTCCATAGAGTCATTAAGCATATCAAAAAAGATTCCTATCACTGCTCTTTGAAAAGTTGTTGGAGCATTACATAGTCCAAATGGGAGGACTCTATAGGCAAAAGTTCCCCAGGGACTAGTAAAAGTGGTCTTATCCTGGTCTTGGGGTGCAATTTTGATTTGATTATACCCACTAAAACCATCTAAAAAGGAGAAGAATTTCTTCCCTGACAAACTATCTAACACCTGATCAATGAATGGCAAGGGAAAGTGATCCTTTTGAGTGGCTTTATTTAAGGCTCTATAATCTACACACACCCTCCATTTCCCGTTTTTCTTAGGTACTATTACCAATGGGGAAACCCATTCACTGTCAGATATGGGATATATAAACCCTGCATTAAGCAATTTTTGAAGTTCTTCTTTGACAATTTCCCTTAAATTGGGATTCATTCGTCGCTGGGGTTGACAGATTGGTCGACAACCTTCCTTGATATAGATGCGATGAGTACATAATTCAGGAGAGATTCCCTTCATGTCTGTATAATCCCATGCAAATGCCTCCTTATTTTCACGAAGTAACTTCATTAATTGTTGTGTTTCAGCATCTGTCAAGTTGGGGTTTATGTTCAATGTTTTTCTAGGTTCGATTTCTACTGTTATGCTTTTAGAGGAGATGGTGGTTGATGTTTGAGGTAAATCTTCTAATTTAAGCTTTTCCTGGGTATCAGATTTCAAAATTGCAGTCAACTGATTATGTGTTTCAGCAGTGACCAAGGAGGGTTCACAAATAAAATTATTAATTACTTCATCCTCAGTGGTATCTTTAAGGCTTAAAGCTTGTTCGATAGTCAAAATAGGTTGAGTAGCATCATCATCATAGTCCAACCATACACAATTATTATTATTAATCATAGGTGTGGCATGAAGGTAGAGGGTAAGCTTCTTGGTTTCACACCCATTAGAAATTGTCATTGAACCAGATCTACAGCTGATAAAGGCATCGGCTGTGGCCAACCAGGGCCTTCCCAAAATTAGAGGGTGTCCCCCCAACTTTGTTTTAGTCTGTAATACCACAAAGTCAGTTGGGTAATTCCAGGACTCAACTGAAATGAATAGGTCTTCAATGACTCCTTCCAGTTTGATTGTAGGACGGTTAGCTAATTCTAGAATGGTTGGTGTCTCTCTGATCACATTCTTCAGCTGTAACAGTTGTAAAGTTTCAAGAGTCATAATATTTATAGCAGCACCTAAATCTACCAGAACTCGTGAAATGATAGTTTTTCCAATCTGAACTGTAACAGTAGGATGTCCAGGGTCACCATATTTAACAAGAGGAGCTTTTCCGGACATTAAGGCTGATAGATCACCCATAACATGAACTGTAAGGGGATCTTTAGCTTTCCTACCAGGTTTCTTACTACAAATATCTCTCATAATTCTGGCATAGATTTGTACATCTCTTAATGCTTGTAAAAATGGAATTTTAACATAAAGATTTTGTAATTCCCCCAGAAGATTGAAAGCAGGTGGCTCGGGCGTTTCAGCACCCTTATTAGGGGGTGATTGTACCTCCTTACGAGAGTTATTTTTCTCAGTCTCTTCTTTATCAGAATCAGAAGAGGTAATATCATCAATAATAGGTTCAACTATTTTCCCAGATCGTAAGTGAATATCATTACAATGTGCAGGGAAAACAGAAAGTATACGCTGGTTCTGAATACTTGCACAGCTTTATTATTGGGGTTAGGGTTTGGTTGTATAGGTAGCTGGGGTCTCATTGTTTAATTATTTGGTGGAGCACCTGATGGTAGGAGTGGTTGCTGAAACTGAGGAAATTGGTTTGGAAACGGGGGTTGCTGAAACTGAGGAAATTGGTTTGGAAACGGGGGTTGCTGACCCCTCCAGTTTGGATTCCATTGATTAAAATAAGGTTTTTTTTGTGGAGGCCAAGAAGTCCACATTGCTAGATCTACAAAGGGAGGGTTTGGTTGTTGCATGGGTGGGTAATTCATTTGATTGAAAGGCGAGTATTGCATCTGATTAAAGGGAGGGTAATTTGCTTGATTAAAAGAAGGATAATTGTTCCAACGATTAGAGAATGGCATATTAGAGTTCATACCTTGTCCTCATGGTTGCCATTGCTTTCTCTGTGTCAGCAGATAAACTGCTTCAGCTTCTTCTTTGGTTGGTTGCAACGCTGCTTTTATTCCTGGTAAAGAAGGGCATTGTTGTGTTCCATGATCCCTCTCACAAAGGGTACAAATTGGCACTTTGTCCAACAGGCATTCCTTTAGTGGATGTTTTTCTTTGCATTTAGAACAAAAGATAGCCAAAGCAGCTTCTGCTTCCACTTGTTTCTTCTGAACCTACAAGGTGTCTATCTATGAAGCAAAAGAACTTAACATTTCAGTTTTAAATTTCTCAAGTAAATTACCTATTTCAGCGCTTGTTGCTCCTCCACTGGCTGATTTCTGAACTCTTGAATATGTATTATCTTTACTGTTTGATTTGTTCCTTGTAGCTCCTCTTGAACATCTTTTGCAGAGGTTAACAATTTCATCATATGATTCTTTAGATATGTCCCCTTTACCAAGCATATTTAACATGTCTAGACAATCATCCCTTACCCCTTTCAATAATATTGTTTTAAGAATATCGTTACTTACATCGAGATGATTGGATCTTTGCAGGTTATATTGCAACCTTTCCACAAAGTCCTCCAGATTCTCGTCCTCCTTTTGCACCATTTTAGATAATTCCTCCCTTTTTTCTCTCATCCAACAGTAGTCCTGATATTTGAGCAGAAACTTCTATTTCATCTGTTCCCATGTTGTGATTACATGGCCTCCGAGACTCATGAACCATCTTAATGCATTTCCTTTTAGTGTTGTTGGGAACAGCTTCAATTTTTGAGCATTAGTAACATAATCATAGCTTCTGCATGATATATCAAACTTAAAAAGAAACTCATCAAGATCCTCAGAAGATAAACCATGGAAGTTAGGTAAGGCCGAAAGTGGAATATTCTTCATAGGAGTTGCTCCTCTGGGCAAATCACCAATAGGAAATCCCAAGGTAGAGAGAGAATTCTCATCTCTTCCTTCAGGTTCTTCTTGTCTTCCACCGAAGAATCCTTCATTGTTCTCTTCCATTGGTTGTTCTCCTGCTGCACTTGCTCTATCTTCAATGTTTTCTATTGGCTCCTCAACGTCTTCAACTGGTTCCTCAATGTCTTCAACTGGTTCCTTAAAATCCTCTACTGGTTCTTCAATTTCTTCTACTATTTCCTCAACTTTTTCAAGGCCCACAACTTCCTCTGTTTCATAGTTTGTTTGGAGGGAGAGCTGAGGCTTGGGCTTCTGAGAGCTTAGCCTCTGAGAAGTTTCAGCCTTTGATATGATATCGTCAATAAAGGTCTTTCTTCCTCCTCCTTTGCCCTTGCCACCTGTATGGTTAGTTTTCTTGCGTCCTCTCATGCATTCTGCATATCTAAAAGAAAAACATTAATGCTTTTGAAATCTACAATTGCCTTCCCCGGCAACAGTGCCAAAATGTTGGTCACTTTAATTGCTTATTAATCTAAACAATCAGTGCTACATGAATTGTCAACCCATGGAAGTCTATTTATTTCAAAGGAAATCACACACTATATATGCTCAATCCCAAAAGCAGTAAAAGTTGCAATATTAATTATTCTAATAACACCTTGCTTTAAACGACTGAAGTTCTACTTTGAGTTACAGCAAAAGCAATCTCTCTACTGCAGAAAATGATCAATGAAATCCTGGATTACAATTAAAAAGAACAATCTAGGAAGGGAATCAATCTGCAAAGGAAAAGACTAGTTGTGCTCTAACAGAGAACAGGACCCTATTCCTCAAGCAAGAATCTTCAGCACCTGTTTCTGATTACTATGCTTCACAAACTCACTCTGGGAAACCAATTAAAATAATCACTGATTACCTATGAATGAATTTATGGAAACAATGCAATGACCAAGCAGAAACAGAGTTTCAGCAGTAGACACAAAGTTCCAATAACGCATAAGTAAATTCAGCAAACAGGAATTAACAAGGCATGAATGCAAAAATAATACTTAACACACTACAAAAAATAAGGGGTGAATCTTGTGATGAAGGTGGGCCCTTTCCTTCTCACAAGATTCCCCAGACAATGGAACTTAAGAGAAAATGCTCAGAACAGTCTTTTATTCATCTGTCAAAGTATCATATTACAAAAAGATTCAAGTTTCCTTGCTCCCAGCTAGACCTTCCCGTAATCTCTCTATCCCTTCTAATGTTGATGTCTCCTCTTTTTAAAGAGGAGACATCAATTACAATTAATTACATTGTAAGTCCTATTTTGACCTGATATGCTAAAATAGGATAACTGATTCTTCCATTAACAAAATACTGTTACAATGGTTGTGACAATGCCTGACTTTGGAATACAGTTGTTATGGCCCATGTAACAGCTCCTTCGATGATCCCTTTCTGTTGCTGCCAAATCTAAAAATGCAAATCACGGGTTGTTTCAGCAACGTGATTTGCGCATTGTTCTAACTGTTTCAGCAACATAGTCCACAATGACAAAACTATTTCAGCAACGTAGACCGCAATGATATCTGCAGTCTTCAAAACTGTTTCAACAACTATCTGATCAACGATTAACTATGAAGGAAATGTAAAATTACATGTAAAATAAATCAAACATATAGTAATGAGAAGACATGTTATATACCTTCGAAAATAGATTAAAGTAATAACATGGGCTTTAATTATGGTTTGAAAGAGGATGGAACATAACAAAATATGTGAGCAAAAAGGGACAATATAGAGTCCTAAGAGAGCACACACTGAGTTGATCAAGAATTCGATTTTCTGGGGTAGGGCTTGCTGAGGAAATCAAAGGAGTGATCAGACTTGCAGCTGAGGGGCAGTGAATGCAGTAGCAGAGAGGCAGAGATAGTACCAGGAGCATCAGTGCAGAAGCCAGGAGAGGGTTGACGCAAAGCCAGCTAGAGGCCATGCAGAAGCAGCCAGAGGCAGCCAGGTACTGCGCAGATCTTGAGGGCTAGCGTGGGAGACGCAGACCCTCCAGAGGCTGACGCAGAGCCCCGAGAGGCTGACGCTGGGCCAGAGAGGCTGACGCATACCCTAGAGGTTGACACTGGGAGATTTCGTGGGGCAGATTGAGGCTGATATTTGTCTCCGAATGAGAGGTGCTACTATCAAGGGCATTCTCTATTGGGTGAGCCATTTCTGGCACCCAGATTGTATTCTGAAATTGCTTAATAATAAAACCCTCAGATAGTTGCACCGGTTTTCCTGCATTGGGTTTTTTCGGTGACATTAGTCCAAAAATAACAGTGTCACTTATGTGCTTGTTTTTCCTTCAATTGATGATCTGTATGTGTTGAGACTGTACTTGTATTTATTTTCAGTATTTACATGGTAACTAACTTGTTAGTTAACATAACAAGTACGAAGAAATAAATCAGAAAGTACAAGAAGGATTTCTAACAGTTAGACTTAGAAATTCCAACATGGTATCAAAGCGTGGTTGCAGATCACAGGAGAACTGAGGGCATCAACCGAGCAGAGCAGCACCAACAGAAATAGCTATCCCGAGTGAGAGAAGTTGTTCTTAGCGGAGAAGCAGCAAGGAAGGGGTGACACATTGCCTGCGTCATCAAGTTTGAGCTGGGAGGAGGATCAGTGTAGTGGAAGAAGGGAACATACCTGACCTATGCAGTGCCCGGTCAACTTTCTCAATCAGGAAGGATTGACGCCCGTGGCTAAGAGGTGCGCATTTTGCTGGTGTCGGTATTGCACAGAGCCTAGAAGCTCTAACCTTCAGTTTGCTGAGGCATAGGAGGCTGTGGGTAAGTTGCGGAGTGAAGCTAGTGGGGTACTGTGGTCAAAACAGTACCTAACAAGGCAAGACCAAGGAGGAGGGAGTTGTTGTCGAGGATTTCTAGCCAAGAGATCCGGATCAGTGGTGCAGCTGCATTAACGATCGGAGTGGGGGCATCTCGACATTGGCAGAGGGGTTTCTAGGAGGGAAATCGAGGCTCAAAGGGAGTCACACCGAGAACTTCTAGAAGGGAAGTAGAGGAGCAATGAAATGGTAGTGAATGAGGTAAAAAACCAGGACAGACTGGACAAAGCCTCAAACTTCGTAGTCTGGAAGGCCAAAATCTTGTCCGTTCTAGATAGGAATCGTCTCAAGGACTTCGCCTTGAAAATGATAGCGATCCCAGTTGACCCAGTTGAGAACGATAAGTACGAGGAAGCAATGGCGAGGGCCAAGAGAATCATCCTTGATGGGGTCAAGGACCATGTAGTACCACATCTTTCCGAAAAGGAAATGACAAATGCGATGTGGGAGGCCCTGACAAAATTGTATCAGCATACTTCTGTGTAGAGGAAGATGCTACTAGAAAATCAGCTGCGGTCATACTAGATGCAGAAGGAAGAATAGATCGACACCTTCCTCGGTCAATTGAAGGAGATCCAGGATCAGCGGACTTCCATAGGGGCCACATCGAATCAAGAATTGATGGTGAGGACAACCCTGAAAGCAATCTTAGAAGACTGGGAGGTGTTTGTCCAGAACATACTGGGCAGGACAACCTTGAACGCAGTCTCAGAAGTCTGGGAGGTGTTTGTCCAGAGCATACTGGGCAGGTTGACCCTTCCAGATTGGGAGGAACTGTGGGCGGCTTTTCGCTAAGAAGAGATCACAACGCTGACCAAGGCGGGAAGAAGTGGCAAGGGGGTTAGAATCAAGGAGGAGGAAGAGGAGGATGTTGCCCTAGCATCTGAGGGAAAGTAGGAGAAACGAAAGAAGAAGGACCTCTCCAAAGTCAAATGCTTCCACTGTGGGGAATTGGGTCACTATGTGAACCAGTGTCCAAGGAAGAAGAGCAAGGGAGAGGCCTCCGAGACCAAGGTTGCGCCAACAAGGGCGGAGCAGTGGAGACAGATGATGACTATGCCATGAGTGCTCACACGCCACTTGAGAGGAAGTGGGGAGACATCGAGCTATAGTCAGATGGACTACGGGCGATGAGGGGAAAGATCCTCGAGGTACCCAGCCTCTTGGATTATACCTTGCTACGGGAGCCCCGAAGAAGAGTAGCAGTACTGGTGGATGTCAATAGAGACGGATGCAGATGGAGCAACAGAAGGAGCTACAATGCAGGAGTCCTAGGACAGCGTGAGGTAGCAGTGCGAGATGCACAGAGTTGTTGCAGTGGCACAGAGGTCAGAAAGGGAGTACTTGTCAGTGACAGAGGGAGCTTTAGCATCGGGAGTGTTTCTAGCCTGACAGAGATGTCAGAGTTGGGAGATCAGTTACTCACTTCTCAGTAACTGAGTTACAGTGCAGCAATTAGCAGTGGCAGTGCTATAGGCAACACGATGTAGCATGATGAGAGGGGTTGCAGTGCAGATGCAGCAGTGGCAGTGGCAGGGCCTTGGGTAGCAGTACATGATGTAGCAATGCAGAGGATGTTAGGAAGCAGGCCTAGCATCAACACAAGGACCGATGTTGGATGATCAGTGTGATGCTCAGTGAGGAGTATTACCAGAGAACAATCCTTGCTAAGAGGGAGTGTTGATTTGGGGTAGCATCGAATGTGCTCTAGCCACGAAAAGTGGTGGAGAGGCTAAAGCACATGAGATCTCCAAGACCCAAAAATGGTTTGGGTAGGATCTAACAAGTTTGGGAGATATTAAAATAATTAATATTTTTAATAGAGTCCCTACGTCTAAACTTACGGAAAATAAAATATTAATGTGAATTAATATAAAACTGAGTTAGAATGGTCTAAAAGTCATGGATCAAGCCAGATCTAATCTTAGTCGTCGATTAGAGACTTAATCTCGGCTGTTGAATTGTCAACGAGAAAAGTATAAGAGGAGACTTGAGGGTCACTTGGAGAACACACCAAGTTCATCAAGAATTTGATTTTCTGGGGTAGGGCTTGCTAAGTAAATCAAAGGAGTGATCAGAGTTGCAGCTGAGGGGCAATGAATGCAGTAGCAAAGAGGCAGAGATAGTACCAGGAGCATCAGTGCAGAAGCCGAGAGAGGGTTGACACAAAGCCAACTAGAGGCCACGCAGAAGCATCCAGAGGAAGCCAGGAGTTGCGCAGAGCATGAGGAGGGCCGGCGTGGGAGATGCAGAGCCTCCAGAGGCTGACATAGAGCCCCAAGAGGCTGCCGTTGGGCCAAAGAGGTTGACGCTAGGAGACGTTGGGCCAGAGAGGCTGACGCAGACCCTAGAGGTTGACGCTGGGAGATTTCGTGGGGCAGAGTGGGGCTAATATCTGTCTCCGACTGAGAGGTACTACTACCGAGGGTATTCTCTGTTGGGTGAGCCATTTCTGGCACCCAACTTGTATTTTGAAACTGCTTATAATAAAACCCTCAGATAGCTGCACCAGTTTTCCTGCGTTGGATTTTTCCAGGGACATTAGTCCAAAAATAACAGTGTCACTTGTGTGCTTGTTTTTAGTTCAGTTGATGATCTGTATGTGTTGGGACTGTACTTGTATTTATTTTCAGTATCACCATGGTAAATAACTTGTTAATTAACGAAACAAGTAGGAAGAAATAAATCAGAAAGTACAGGAGGGATTTCTAACATTTAGACTTAGAAATTCCAACAAAAACTCGACCACACATATGTTTTGCAGTAAATGTTCTTAGTCAGTTCCAAGTTGAGCCGAAGCATGATCATTAGATAGCAACCAAGCACATTCTGAGATATCTGCAAGGTACAATCCACTATTGCCTGAAATATGAAAGGAGGAATGATGTCCACTTGATTGGATATACAGATTCCGACTGGGGAGGCAGTGAGCAAGATGGAAGGAGCACTACAGGAGGATGTTTTAGTTTGGGATCCTCCATGGTCTCATGGATGAGCAGAAAGCAAGATTCGGTTGCTTTGAGTAGTGTTGAGGCTAAATATATTACAGCTTGTGAAGTAAGCAAAGAAGTTGTCTGGTTGAGGAAGTTGTTATCTGACTTGTTTGAAGGACCAATGGACCCTACAGTGACATATTGTGATAACACCAGTTGTATAGGATATATAAACAACAAGTATCACTACATTCAGAAGCTAGTATAGGATGGTATGTTGCAGCTACAATATATCTCGACCAATGAGTAGGTATTGGCAAAATCTCTTCCTAATAAGAAGCTTGTGTATTTGAGAGACAAGCTTGGTCTGGTTGATATATCCTCCCTAGTTGAGAGAGAGATAAGCATATCATTATTGTCTTCACTTAGGAAGACAAAATTGAGGATTGGGTAAACATCTGGCATCCGATACTTCTTTGAGGATGAGGTAGGGCATCCAAGATAAGAGTAGTTGAGGACCGATTTTCTTTGAGGACTAGCTATCCAAGATAAGAATTGTCCAAGAAGAACATACTCTATGAACACCCGGGTGGGATATGTTCCTTGAGAGACAATGATGATGGTGTCTATAAATCATTGGTCTCGCCAGCATTGTGCTTTGATCTTGTGGAGAGATAGAGTTGTTAGTGAAGGCCTTGCTATTTGATAATGCTAATTGTTTTGATGCTAAACAGATGGATTACCAATCCGACTCTTCTTATGAGATCTCCTCAGATTGAGAATGTCCATGTACCATTTCTAAATACCTCCCTAGTTAAGAGGGAGTGTTGAAAAATGTGTAACTAGGTTCGGTCTTCATAAATATGAAATGTACTTTTGATTCTTGTATATTGTAAAATGAAAGAAAAAATATTATTATTATTTTTGGAGCATGGGTTTCATGCTCAAGGTCTTTTATTTTAGAGGTCAAGCACCCATTGAGTGTTTCTAGGGTTTGTCCTAGGTCAAGAAGTCAAAACAGTCATGTCATATGTTGAAGACCCCTTCGGGCACATTATAACTTGTAAAAAGAATTATTTTTGTATTTAAAGTGTCAAGAAACCCTCCAAGACCAAATTGACTTGCCAGCAAAGAAGTCGGCCTAATTTGAGGAACTTCGTCCACCTTGAAAGCCTATATATAGGAGGGAACCCTATGAAATTCCAAATTGGAATCCTATTGCAGCAACTAGTATTATTTCTCCTAATTGTTAATTAATTTAACAATTTATTTGCTACGGAAAATATCAAAATAAACACCCTGCAACCTTCACAAATAAAATACTGCGGAAAAATAATGCGCTGGAAACTGAGAAATGCTAGCTCACACACATAAAATTAACACAATTATTTTTGGACAAAAGTCCCCGGAAAAACCCAACTTGGGAAAATTGGTGCAGCAGTAAGGGTTTTTATTATTATGCAGCAGTGAAAAATTTTGAGTACAACTAGATACTGAAATCTGGCAATCCCATAGAGAAAAATTCTAGCAAAAATCTAGTGAGGAATTTCCTCACCCCATAGGCAAACCCCAACAAAACTTGCCTTAAGAAACGCAGCCCTCTGGCCCTCTGCGTCAACCTCTACGTAGTCTGCTTAATGTCAAGCCTCCTACTGGTCTCTGATGAAGTCGTTCTGCCTTCTACAGGCTGGAAAAATGCTTCTCCAACACTCTGGGACTCCTTCCCGGCCTCTGGAACTGAAGACGTCTTTCCCTCTCAACAAATCGAACTTGCCTCCAGAAGCTACTACTCATCCCCTTTGTAAGCTTCTTTGTGACTCTTTTGCCTCTCTGCAAATGCACTTGCTGGATCTGGAATGCTTCCTCCATCCTCACTGTCTCTGCCCCTCACACACTTGTTCGATCTCTAGCTCTCTCTGGCAATTGACCGCTGCTACTTTGGAAATCAATCTGCCTAGAAATCGAACTGCTCAAGTGTGTACTCCATCACCACATTGACCTCCTCTTATAATCCTCTGTTGGAGCACCAACGACCAAGATTAAAACATAATCAATGGCTAGGATCATCTCTGGATCGATCCGTGCGAGTTTCTAGATAATTTTCACCTTGACTTAATTAATACTTATTAATTAACCATATTCCCTTAGTAAGACTTAGGATATATTTAGAAACTCGTTAATGATCTAATTAAGTCATTTCTAGGCGGAATTTCCATAAACGATTTCTGGGTTTTGGAGATCTCATGTATTCTAGCTTCTCCACAAAATTATGTGGCTATAACACATTCGATGCTACAAAAACTAACAAACTCGACCTCCTGGAGACACAATTCATTCTCTCATCAAATGAGCAAAGAAGAAGAAGAAAGAGGGAAGCGAAGGAAGAAAGAAGACAAAGATAAAGAGTTTGGGCTATTTTCTCTCTCTCCTCACAGTTGTGAAGGAAGGAAGCTAGGGTTTCTGTTGTTGGGTTAGGGTTTTGCTGCTGCAAGATTGAACTTGGAAGAAGTGTAGAAAAAAGATCGAAGGAGGGCTCATTAGGTCATCCTCAAGCCCTAGAAGAGAAAGAAAGTCAAGCGAAGTTCTGAAGAAGTCTTGTAAGGTCGAAATAAGCTCACGCGTGTGGAAGCAACTGTTGTTGGGAGGACCGAAAATTTCAGACCTGAAGTAGAGGCTCTGTTGCTAGGGGTCAAATTTGTGTTGCTGGAAGAGATTTGATTGGGTTTGACTTGGACAAGGAAAGCACACCATCAAGAAGGCTGGACTTGGTCTTGGAAGGGTGTTAGTTCTTGTCTAGAGGTCTTGGAATTCGTCAATTGAAGAATCTATAAGAAGAGGAGATTTATGGGTTTTCCACTCAAGTGGAGAGGTTTTGGCCCTGGTTTGCAGCCTATATCCTGTGTTCTTGTGTACTATTGTTCTTCTTGTTTTTGGTAGTTGTTTGATGACAAGAATGAACATAATAATAAGAGAAGAAGCTAATAAGAAAGAAAAAGTAAAAAGACATCACAAGCAATTATCATAGAAAGAGAAATCACCCTATCTACTGCCCTATAGATTTCTCAACATGTTTGAGGAGGTAAAATATATCCAATGAGGGGCTCCTCCTTAACACTATACTCAAAAGGGGGAAAGGGCTCATGGTCATTTGAGATCATATGAAAAGGGGTGAAGGAATCACTTATGGATGACTCAACATGACAAACAACAAAGAAAGGCGATGGGGAAGGTGAAGTATCATATTTAACGAGCGCCTTTTCCTCAAAATCATATTTTAAAGGCTCATCAGTATTAAGGGAAGGGTCCTCGAGTGATTTGAATATACCTATAGAATCACAAAGAAGACACGCAACAATCAAGGGCCCTATCTATTTCATCATCACTAATATCAAAAATAAGGTCTTTCCCAAAAGGAGAATCAATTGCTTCCAACCGCCTTCTTTCATGCAAGGGAAAATAATGATCTTCCTTCCCAAGGGTATCGATGGATATATCATCATAAATAACGCTTGAGAGAAAGGGAATATCAATCTCAACTTCATCCTCCTTGTCAGCGTCATAAATGGGGGCACAATCAAATTGAGGACCAACGATTTCCCATTTTTCCTGTTCAATATGGAAGTAATCTCTAATGTCAACTTCCAAAGGGCTAATGGGATCACCTTCCCTCAGGTTCTCAGAAGGAGAATCATTAGGAGTAATATCCTTGGGAAAGGTAAGGTTAGCCTCAAATTCACTCACCCTAGACTCATCCTCCCCAACACGTGTTCTAAAAATCATCTTTACCACCATTTTCACCATGTGGACCCAAGGGGAACTCATCTTCCTGCTCATCATTTAGATTCCCAAGGTCCTCCATGGGGTCATGGTAATCATGATCCTTAAGGTCATTCCATCCTTCCATGCATCCCTCATTCTTCTAAAGGTCCTCCTTATTCGAATTTTCTTCAGGGTAATCCTGATCATCCAATTGATTGCACTCTATGGGGCTTTGTGATTAATTATAATACTTTTCATTGATAAGATCAGTGAGGATATTGAAAGAACAGGTATGGAAGGCAAACTCAAAGAGACGATTTAGATCTTTTTCATAGGCACATGTGACTCTGTAAAGCTATTTGGTCTGTATGCTATAATATCTGAATATGAAATCTTTATTCATGTTCTCCACCAAATCTTCATAAAACTCAACAAATTGGTCCAAAATTCTTTGCAGTTCTTGAAAGTCTTGATCACTGAGTTTTGTGAATTGAGAAACAAGGGTCTTTTCATCTTGGCTATGAGCCATTTTTTATGATTTGCATATTAGGATTAAAAAGGAGTTGCCAGGGTGAATTTAAGAGCCTTGATAGATGCTTCCTTCACCCTACAAGCATTAACCTTGAAGCTCAATGAAGAACTAGGGCTTTGTTCTTCCAATGGAGTCGCCAAAATTATATGTCAATAATGTCATAAGGGAAAAAATACACACGTCTTGTGTCCCAGGCAACGACGCCAAAAATGTTACTGCTCAAACTAGCAGGGGTCCTAGGAGGGGTTCCTATAGAGCAACTGCTAGGTCAAGTGGCAACAATGGAGTAATAGCCCAATGTCACCTCAGTTAAAGCTCCCTGCTCTTTATGAACTTTCACTGATGGGAGGAGTACCGTTATTAGGGAAATCACTAGGATAAATGTATTAATAGTGTAAGGATGGTGCTTTCCAAGCCTACGCAAAGGAGAGACACTAATGATAGGGGTTGTCTTCTTTATAAGCAAGGTGAATGGCTCTCTTAGAAGGGGTAGAAAGAGTCCTAGACCTAGGTTTGAGGGGTATGTCTTGATAAGAAGTGCCCCAAGCCAAGGAATCCTAAAAGAATAGGGTTTTTAAGCAATCCTTGTGAAATTAGAGTGACAAGATTACGGGACCACAAAGAAGCCCTATTGGACCCAAACGATGTCAAGGGTGTGGGATAAAACTTCAAACAAATGGACTTGACCAAGTGAGGGAGGAGAAAAGGATCAAGAGGTATGATTTAACATTTATGTTCAATGCATTTATCCTTAACGAAGCCACTCACCAAAGGTAAATTAGGGAAATGATTTTCGAGCTAGGACTTTTGATTTCTCGAGATTCCATCGTCAGAATGGCCTCAAATTTGGAGGACCTCTAGAGTAATCACTAACACATCTCTAGACCAATTTTCATTATTTTTTATGACAAAAATAAAATTTGTATGATGGCCTTCTAGATTAGGGCTTAGAAAAGGGAAGATGAAGGTGAAAGAAATATTCGTTTTAGTGAGAATGGAGTCCAATGAAATCAATGTTTAGAAATGCTTATTCCCAACCAAGGAGTCTCCTAGCAACTTCACATGGCCCTAGAAGCAGCAACTAGGTCACTAGGAGAATTTATACTTCTTTGATGCTGCAATTGATGACTTATCAAGGCAATTATGAACAATCATATACCCCTAGGACAATCATTCACTATACTTCACATGAATCATATGAAAAATCCCTCACAAAGACAAGATTAACAACTTCGCATTACAATTAGGACAGCTTCACCAACTTCATGAGCAAAAATATTTCATATATCATACATGAGACAAAAATGCAAGATAAAACATGAAAAGATACTCACAAGTATAGCGAAATTTTTCCAATCATCAATGTGCAAGAAAATCGAAGCTCCAAGACAAGAAATAAGATTTTCCAGGCATTGAACTGCATTAAGAAACCAATTCATCCATTAACAAGGGTAGCGAAATTCTCAAGAAGAGATACAGGTCCCAATCTAAGTGATGATCAAATGAAATGATCATCCCATCAATATATATCCTCCCTAAGGGGTTCAATTTGCCTAATTAGGCCTAATAATACCCGAACTAATAAAATAATGTGCAAAAATGACATTCCTTGGTGACAAGCCCACCAAGATAGCTCCATAATACAAAATAAGCTTCCCAAGCAGGAAAAATAGTAAATACAATAGGTCAAAGGGCCATTGAGGAGGCCTAGTGGAGCCCAATGTGTGCCAAGATAAATGAATGAGCTCCGAATATAGTGATCAAGGGGTTGGCCCCTTGATATCAAAGCAAACAACTTGTGGTGTCCCCAAGTGGCTATGGGGGTACAAAACATCCTCATGGGTCTCCAAATGGATCGAACAAGCATGTATCCCATCTGTAAGGGCCAGAAGAATGATGCAATACCTCCCATTGTCTTCCACGACGAGACACATCCTCATCTGGGCCCTGGATCTACTGCCAAATATGTGGTGCAGGAGTGGAGCCAGTTGGGCAAAGTGGTCCAAATGCATCATCATCGTCCAATAGGTGGAACACGAGCAAGTCATGATTGAAGCTGAAGGATCCCATGGAGTAGCAATTTTCTCTCTGCTATGGTGGAGAATTGTGACTCTCAACGCTCACCCTACAAATGCCAATATGACCCTTTGGAGGGCTTGGACCCCATATAAGGAGACCAAACCCCAGATAAAGACCCACCTGCAATCTTGTATAAGATCCAATGTGTCCCCTCACCTTCCAATACAACAAAATATTAGTGAAATTGAGTAAATGAGTAAATGTGTGGTATGTCATCCATCCCTCTAGGGCTCTCTCTCCTGCGTCAGTGTTTCTTGGCCTCTTCTGCCTTCCTTTGCCTTCTCTTTGGCCTCTCGGTTGCCTTAGCCCTCAACACTAGCCCTACTAGGCTTAACATTAGTCCTCTTTGGCCTTAGTTTGCCCAAGATCCATCTCTGACTTTTCTGGACTGAATATTTAGTGGTTTTGTAGGTTTTGGGCCTCAAAAAATCTATTTTTCAGGTAGCAACTTCATCCCAAAGTGTTAGCAAATTTGGATCAAGGGATCTTCAAGGCCTTGGGCCTAGGGTTTTCTCTCAAAACCCTAGTTTTTCACTGTTTTGCTATTGTTGTCAATTTTATCTTATAATAGTGATATAAATGCTCTAAAACACATCTAAGTTGGTCAAAATAATCCAAAATTGCAAAATTTAATTTTCTCAAAATTTGGCCACTTGGGCTTTGGTTATTTAGCCTAGATCTAGAAATTTGCTTGCTGGAATTTTCTACATAAATCTCTGAATCAGATCTGAAACTTTTCTGAATAATTCACCTAAAAGGCTCAAAATTTCAAATTTCCAGTGTTGGCAATTTTTTCCAAGTCCTGAGCATTTTTTGGCATGGTTTTCTGATTTACTCACTGTTGTAACAAGTTTTTCAGATCTGATATTTTCTTAATATTGCATCCTAAAGTGGGCTAAAATCATAAATTTACATTTGCTAATCAATGGGAAATTTTATGTTTCACATGTTTGATAAATTTCATGATCTAAAGCAATTCTCTTACTGTTGTCATAATACTAATAAGTATTGAAATTTCTGAAGTATTATTGTTGATCTGGGTTGTTGGAAATCTAAAATTCACTTGTCTTATCTTGGTCATAAGAATTGTCTAAGTTTGCATTTAAAGCACTCATACACTTGAGCTCTAAATTTCTGATCTTGCTGGTGGTATAAGTTGCTTTGGCATCTAAGATATAGCTGGCATTATGGTACTCATAAGAATATTCTTGAGTAACTTTGATTTGCATCTTGCGTTGATAATCATTGGTGGATAATTTCCCTTGTTCCTTTCAATTGTTATCTTCTTGTGGATTGGTTTATTTTCGGCATTAAGTTAATTATCACTTTCTTAATTGTGAAATTGCACATAATTTGTTGAAACTTAAGATAATCTCTAATTAAAAAATTTCACTCATCTATCTTGCATAAGAATTCTAGTTTTAGCTTTGCACTTAATAATTTACCTCCAAGCATAAGCTTGGTTGAGAGACTCCTAGGGAAACCCTTTTCCAATTAGCTTAAGGGATTTAGCCCCTCTTAGTGGTTAACACAGTGACCTTGCAGTCGTCAGAGACACAATCTCTGCAACACCGAAAGCACTGGGTGGTTGGAACACAGGGGGAGGTATCATTAATCAGGCCACTACCTACTTCCTATTGGCTTCCATCTCACAACCTACTCTGAAGATTGTTTCTCAGAACAATTAAGGGAGAGGTTCAACTTAGACTAGGCATCTAATCTAAAATTAATCAAGGTAACTGCATCACACTTAGGTCTTAAGAGTTGCACTTCATATAGGTTATTCTATCATATTAAGCAGCGGGTGTCCATCCAAAAACTTGGTTTTAATTTGTAATAAGCAAGAATTGTGACTCCATAAGGCACTAGTTTCATCTCTAAATCTAATTAAATCCTTAAGTCTTGTTAATTTTAACAAAGTAACTAGGCCACTCATCTGTGCCTCCCAAACAAGTTGGTTCCCAACTTGTTTTTCTTCACCTCATTCCATAGGGACTACCCCCCATAGTCTGTTGTTGGGAGATAGTTAAAACAGAGTGGGCGGGGATCAGAGTGACAGCCCCTGCCCTGAGCCATTGTCGAAGTTCCTGTACAATCCGAGCAACAACATTTTTTGGCGTCGTTGTCGGGGATAGATTTTTCTGTTCTCGGGGTTGACGACAATATCTCAATCTTTCAATCTGTTCATCTTTCTTCATTCCTTGTCCCGTCAACATCACAACATTTTTGGCACCTAGCCTTTCATCTTTTCATCACCTTATCCTTTGTACTCTCACTAATCCTTTCATCTTGTTCATTCACACTTTTAGCACCTGGACATTTAGGTTGGTTTCATGTTTGGGTGGCGACTCCACTTATTCAACCATTCACAAGAGCCTACTCTAGAAGGAATCTTGGTAGCTTGGTTAACTTCACCCCCGATCTCGAAAAGGTTCTAAGAGCTCGGTTAAAGAAGTTACATTCTAGAGAGCAACTAAATTTTCTCGGACAGGAAGCCCTCCCTGATCTCTATTTGCTTTTCATCAATCCTTTGAATCAAGACATCATGGGTGACTTTTACAAGGCTTGCAACTTCACCAACATCCAGGGGTACCCGCATGACCTGCCAAATGAATCTACCATGAGCAGGCTGCCAATCTTCCAAGGGAATAATGCCATCAATGTCGAAGCACATATAAAGAAATTCGACAGTTTCATCCAAAGATTTGCTCATACTACCACGTACAACCATGAAGATGTCAGAATGAAGTTGTTTGTTCTATCTTGGAAGATGATGCTCTCAAATGGTTTCATGACAAAGCTGACAATGCCTTGATTCTTTAAGGACCTTCCTTGATTCATTCAGAGATAAATATGGGGATAGGAGAGAAGGAAAATATTTGGTCAAAGAATTCAACACTATTAAGAAAAGAGAGAATGAAACGGTGGAAGAGTTTAACCAAAGATTCAACAAACTTTTAAAAGATATGACTTGGGACTACAAGCCTCCTAACAAGACAATTTTGGAACAATATCTCAAGGCTTTCCACATTAAAACCCAATATGAGATAAGACGCGCTCACCCAAATACTCTAGCTATTGCCCAAAGCACAGCTGAAGAATTAGAGAAGGACAAGAAAGCCTCAGGAAAATCAGAAATCCCAGGGTTTGAAAGAGGTCCAATCAAGTCTAAGGGGAAAGAAGTTAAAGAAGAAGAGTCAGAAATAGTTAAATAATTGACCCGATTAGTAAGAGAAATGAAGATTGAACATGCTAGACAAATAAGCAAGATGCAGAATCAGTTAATACAGATAAGTCGAATGCAAAATATGTCGCCCAGGAATAATAATAATAACAGGGGTAACAACAATAATCCATGGCCAAGAAGAAATCCTCCAAATGATCAAAGGCCTCCTACACCACTTGAGTCTGCTAATATGATTGATGAACATGTTCCTTTCTGTAGACCTTGTGAGAGTTTCCATGAAGAAAGTACATGTGCCTTTGCTAAAAGAATCTTGGAGGAAAGTAGAAACCAACATAATAATAATGCAAGTCAAGATAACTCCAAGGAAAGTCGATGTGCCGACATGATTTCTTCAGCCTTCGCCATCAACACCTTCAATGAAGAGAAAGACCCCATTACTCAAGCATGTGAAAATTCTATCACTGCAACAACTGATTTACTTTTCCTACTTATTTCATCATAAGTTATTCATGAAATTACTTCAACGAACATTAAAATAAATACTGCTGCAGATGTCACACCGTAATACAGAAACAAAAATATGCACACATTGACACAGTTATTTTGGACTAGTGTCCCCAGAAAAACCCAATGTGGGAAAACCAGTGCAGCAAGGGAGGATTTTATTATTCAGCGATTTTCTTGTACAACAAGATGCCAAACTGGCTTACCCACAGATAGACAAACTTCCAGCTCTTTTCTAAACCCAGCGTAGGCCCTACTAACCTCTGCTATAGCATGAAACCCTCTGCGTCAGCCTACTGAGGCTCTACGCAGCCTCTCTAGGCTTCTACGTCACTCTTGCAGCCTCTGCGTGGATGACGCGGGCCCTTCTGGCTCTGTGCAATCTCTGCTGCCTCTGCGTGGCTTCCTCTGGATCTGCGTCTACCTCTTCTGCGCTGATCTCCCGTCTGTCTTTTCCGTACTTGCTACCTCCTGATTGCTCTCCAGACCACTGGTTCAATTTCTCAGCAAACCCCGCTCCAGAAATTGAACTCACTGGTCTCCCTCAGTGTGTTTTCCAAGTGCCCCTCAAGCCACCTCTTATACTTTTTCTATTGATATCTCAACGGCCGAGATTAAGTCCCTAATCAACGGCTAAGATTAGATCTGGCTTGATCCATGTCTTTTGGACCATTCTAACACAGATTCATATTAATACACATTAATATTTTAATTTCCCTAAGTTTAGACTTAGGGACTCCATTAAAAATATTAATTATTTTAATATCTCCTTATCTGTTTAGAATCTGCCCAACCCGTTTATGGGTATCGGAGATCTTATGTGCCCCAACCTCTCCACCAAAATTTCGTAGCTAGAGCACATCCGATGCTACCCCAAATCAACAAAGCATATAGTGAGAAGCCATCTCAGGAAAAAATTGTAGAACTTGCCAAAAGTAAGGGTTGTACCTATCAGAGGAAAGGTAAGGATCAAAATCAAAATAAGCAAGTTCCTTCTAAAAGGTATAAGTCTGGATTAAAGGTAGATTGGGCAACATGGATTAATAACATCAAGATGTCAGTTCCAGTCTTAGAAATTTTGAAGATCCCGTCACAAAGAGCTTCATTCTTCAGAGCTTTAGGCATTGCTCAACAAGAAAAATTTGATACTCAGCCTAAAGATGAAGAAATTAAGTTAAAAGATATAAACTGCTATATGACCAATGAAGACCATCAACCATTCTTTCTGACATTGGATATTAATGATCGTCTCCTTCACAATTGCATGCTTGATTCTGGTGCATCTACAAATGTTATGACTAAGAAAGTTATGGAACAATTAAACTTAAGAATTTCTAGACCTTATCATAACATTGGCTCAATGGACTCGAGAAAAGTTGAAGTCCTCAGTGTGGTTAAAGATCTACAAGTCTCCTTGGCTGATTACCCATACAGGATCATCACCATGGATATAGCAGTAATTGATGTGCCAGATGTGTGGGGAATGCTTTTGTCCAGAAAATTTGTAGTCGATTTAGGTGGATCTATTCAGATGGATCTATCTTACGCCACTATTCCAGCAACAGCAGGTGGTATGGTTAGATTATACAAAGAAGTAGAAAGAAGGTACCACGTAGAAGTTCCAAAGAAGTTGGAGAATGGTGAAGAGGTTGTTCCACAGGGTCATCCACTGTATTTTGAGTCAAAGTTTGTCCAGCCAGTATGTCACTTTTCTTCATTCCACCACCCATCCCCTCCTCCGAGCAGAAAGAGAAGCAGGCTTCAGTTTGACATGCAACACAATGATGAGCAGTTGCACTGACCAAAGAGGGTCAAATTTCAGCAAGGGACATTTGATAAGCAGCCTATTGATCTACCAGTCAGTCAGCAGATGCCCAAGATTGATCCACATCGATGACATTTGATGCCATGGGGCATCATTTGTATAATATCTCTAACCCTATCCCTTTTATTTCATGTCATTAGCTAGTTTTATTTCACGCATTTATGTTATGTCTTTTATATTTTAGTTTGTTAGAGTAGATTTTTCTATTCCAGCAAGATTGATTATGTATGCATAATGATTTCAATTTTGAATGGATATCTATTTGATGGACTTCTGTTTTCTTGGATGCGGGATTTTGGGGTTCTAAAGTTACTTAATGGAAACACCGTGTATCCTTATGGAGCCAGATGTTGCACTCATTTTGTCAAAGTTCCGAGGAAGCAGATGTACCATATTTTTCTTCAAAGGATCGAGATCATCAGTTGTCAGCACTATGTTATTGTAAACCCATTCTACAATTTTTTTAATGTAAATGATGCTAGTAAGACCATAAATGTATGTAACATCCTAAGTAAGCCTATTATTTTGGCGATAATTTCATCTTAGGGGGTTTTTCCCTCCAACCTCACCCCAAATCTAGGATGGAATTTGTCATCAAAGTCTTAGATGAGTGCTAGTGTTTTAGTGGAGTCTTATGTAAAAGTGATTTGGGAATAATTTAAGTTATTTGGCTAAATTATTTTATTACAAATCACTTGGTCTACTAGATCATATTGTGTCGTAGAATTGGGTATGTAATTTGAGGGTCTAAGTCGAATAGGTATTCCCCCTTTGAGGGTTGAATTTGTAAAAAATCTTATGTAAAAAATATTTTAGTGCATGGTCCCTCATACTTAGACACCATGGCTAAAATATTAGAGGGTGGAAAAATATTTAATCCCCTCAAATGTCAATTAATTAAATTTTCTGGCAAAATTAAATTAAAATCTTAAGCCAAAAATTTAATTAATTAGAGTCAAAATTAAAATTCTAGAGAAATTAAATTCTCCAAGTGGAAAAATTCGTGGGTATCAAAAGAATTAATTTTTGGAGGTCCTCCACCAAGGGAATATTGGAAATTTCAAGAAAAATTGGACCCTTGGACCTTGGTGGTTAAGTCAAAGTCAATTTTTTTAGGAAATTAGCTCAAAATAATTAATTTTGAGCTAATAAAAAAAGGATTTAATGAGAAATTCGAAAATTCCTCAAAATAAATATTTTCAACAGCTAAGATTAAAAGATCATCAAGAATTTATCAATGGCCAAGATTATTTTGATGAGGATTAAACCAGCTAGCCGTTATTTTTCCACTTAGAGGATTTACCTATATATAGAGAGTCATTTGTATGTCAAAGCCATCTGATTTCAGGCTAAGAAATTGTTGCTGAAGCATTGATGTAACATTATTGTCCAGTAGGGAACTTTTATTTCTCTCATAATAAAGACCTAGGTGTTCCATGTTCGTTGATTTGTGGTATGTACTGACTACAGGCTTTCCTATGTTGCGCTAGTAATGATAGGATCTATTTTTCATTAGATGGAGATAAAACCATTCTATTGATAGTTTTGGGCTAATCTTAGGTGATTCGATTCACCATATGATTAATGAATTTTCTTGAGATAGATACATAGTGTTTGCATGTACTTCAGTCCTTGGTCTCCAAGTTCACAAACTGTGGGCAGGGATCAACTTTGCTTGGATCCTAAATATTTATGTGGTGGATTTAATCTTCGCTAAGTCTATAGTGTTCATTATCTTTCTCAAGTATATTTTAGCCATTATCCAAAGAAAATATCCATAAAAAAATTATTTCTCAAAAAAAAAATTCAAAACCCTTGTATATTTGTAAATTAATTTGTAAATTATTTTTGCTAATTTGGGTTTTGGCGTTTTGAGATTTTGTATATATTTGGGGTTTTGGGTGTTTTATTTCCATTTTTGCAGGTGAAGTCAAGAGAAGAAGTTGAAGTACAGCTAGATCTGTTGATTTCTGGTAGCATCGGATGTGCTCTAAGCCTCAAAATTTGCAGGGAGGCTTGGACACATGTATTCCACAATACCCAAAAATCGTTTTGGGAAATTCCACCTGGAGACAGTTTTATTAAAATAATTAATTATTTTTAATGGTGCCTAAGTCTAAACTTAAGAAATTAAAATAATTAAAGGGTATTAATCTAACTGTGGGTGAAACTTCTAGAAGAAGACGAGGATCAAGCCAAAATGATCTGAGCCATTGATTAGAATCTAATCTGGGCCATTGATTCTCAACAAAAGGATTATAAGAAGAGGCTTGATGGGCATTTGGAAATTACATCGAGTGGGAGATCAGAGATCGAATTTCTGAAGAGAGCAGCGCAACAGTTGTCAGAGAGAAGTTCGAAGTGATTTCTTGCAGTGAGGGGCAGGGATAGTATCCGAAGGGAAGTTTTCCTGGTCCGAAGAGTACAAGGCAAAGAGGGCAGAACGACATCCAGAGAGGCTAACGCAGGGCCACGCAGAGCTACGTTGTGGCAGGCTGCAGCGCAGAGCCTGAGAGAGAGATCAAAATTCTACTGAGGAATAGTCAGAATCCAGTGTCGGAGTCGAGGTGTGAGACCAGGAGGCCAAAGAGCTGAAGATTCCAACCAACAGAGGATTAGAAGGAAGGGCAGCGTAGTCCCAACAGAGGTGACGCAGAGACAGCGTGGATTTGACGCATTTCTGCGCAGAGGCTAACATAGAAGGGACGCAAAGGCTCATCTCCGGTGAGATTAGTGTCGGTTCTTCTAGTGACAGAGTGAGATCATCTCTCTATTTGTTTTGCCAAGTTTCTCTATGTATCGGATAGCCAGTTGGGCATCCAACGAATTGTACTCAGAATTACTACTGCTTAATAATACAAACCCTCAGCCGCTGCACCGGTTTTCCCGCATTGGGTTTTTCCACGGACATTTGTCCAAAAATAACTGTGTAGATGTGTGTGATGTTTATTTCTTGTTGAAATTTCTAAGTCTATCCATTAGAAATTTAATATGTATTCTTCTGGTTTATTTTTTCTACTTGTTAATTTTGAATAAGTGATTTAAAACATATAAATAACGAAATAAACACAATACAGTCTCAAAATCTACATATCAACAGCTGAAAGAAAACACACAAGTGACACTGTTATTTCTGCACAAATGTCCCGAAAAACCCAATGCGGGAAAACCGATGCAGCGATTATGAGGATTTATTATTATGCAGTATTTCCTTGAGTACAACTGGGTGCTAAACTGGCTAACCCGATAAAGAAAAATAACTGGCAGCAATACCTCTCTATTCGGAAATAGGTATTCAGAAAACCTATCCCACGAAACCCTCTCTAGTGACTTTGAAGCTCTGCCCTAGCCCTTCCGGCCTCTGCGTCAGCCCTCTAGGGCACTGTGCAGCCTCTGGGACCCTCTGCGTCACTCCAGCTGCTCTTTGCGTGGATGACACAGCCCCTCTGGCCTCTGCGTTGTCTTTACTGGGCTCTGTGTGGCCTGCTCTGGCTATTGCTTCTCACTCTCTGCCTCTACGCTGGTCTCTTGGCACTGTCTCTGCCTCTCTGTCCAGTACTCACTGCCCCTCGCTGCTGATCACTAATTCGACTTTGCTTAGCAACCCCACTCTAGCAAATCAAATGACCAATCACTCTGGTGTGTTCTCCAAATGACCCTCAAGCCTCCTCTTATACTTTTCTCGTTGGTCCTTCAACAGTCGAGATCAAATCTCTAATCAACGGCTAAGATTAGATTTGGCTTGATCCATGAATTTTGGAACCTTCTAACCCAGTTTTATATTAATACCCATTAATATTTTATTTTTCCTAAGTTTAGACTTAGGAACTTCATTAAAAATATTAATTATTTTAATATCTCCCAAACCAGGTACAATCTGTCCAAACCAATTCTGGGTTTTGGAGATCTCGTGTGCTTTAGCCTCTCCACCCATTTTCATGGCTAGAGCACATCCGATGCTACCCCAAATCAACACACCCTCTTAGCGAGGACTATGCTCTAGTAATACTCCACACTGAGCATCACCCTGATTATCCGGCACCGGTACCTGTGCTGATGCTAGGCCTCCCCGCCCAACATCCTCTGCACTACTGCATCCTATATTGTTGCCCATGGCTCTGCCACTGCCACTGTTGCATCCATACGGCAGCTCCTTTTGCATCTGTGTTGTTGTTGGTCCATCCTCCCAACACTACCTTTGCAATGCATCCCCCTCTCATCATGCTACTGCATACTACTACTACACTACAACTCAATCAAGGAGACGTAACTTATCCACCCAACTTTTGACATCCCTGTCAGGCTAGAAACACTCCCGATGCTGAAGCTCCCTCTGCTGCTAACAAGTGCTCCCTCTGCTGACCTCTGCATTGCTGCAAAAACTCCCTGCATCTGGCACCATTGCACACCCCTATGTGCCATCCTGCACTGGTGCAACACTCTCTGTGCCTCTCGCACTGTGCAGCCTGCTAGCCTCACGCTGCCCGGGGACTACTGCACTATAGCACTCTTTGTTGCTTCATCCACATCCGTCTCTACTAACATCTGCCAGTCCTGCTACTCTCTCTTCGGGGCTCCCATAGCAAGGGATAATCCAAGAGCTTGGGTACCTCAAGGATCCTACCCTTATTGCCTGTAGTCCCCCTAACTACAGCTCCATGTCTCCCCACCTCTTCTCTAGAGGTACATGAGCACTCATGGCACAATCGTCATCCTCCTCGACTTCCTTCTCTGCCTTCACCAGTGCTCCCTTAGAGTCAGATGCTTGTCCCTTGTTCTTCTTCCTTGGACAGTGATTTGTATAATAACCCAGTTCCCCACAGTGGAAGCACTTGACCTTAGAGAGATCCTTCTTCTTCCTCTTCTCCTACTTTCCCATAGATGCCACAGCTGCATCCTCTTCCTCTTCCTTCTTGATCCAGACTCCTTCGCTGCTACTTCCCGCCTTGCTAAACCACCTGATCTCCTCTTGACGAAGAGCCGCCCACAATTCTTCCCAATCTGGAAGATCCGCCCTGCCCAGTATGCTCTGGGAAAATGTCTCCGACTCCTTGGAGATTGCGTTTAAGTGCGGTTCTTGCCATCATATCCTCATCGGGCATGGCCCCTATGGAAGTCAGTTGGTCCCAGATCTCCTTCAATCGACCATGGAAGAGATCGTTCTGCTTCCCCTTCTGCATCTGGCATGATCACAAGCTGATTCACAAGTAACATGTTCCTCTACACGAAAGTATGTTGGTACAACGTCTTCAAGGTGTCCCACATTTCCTTTGTCGTCTCCTTCTCAACAATATGTTGGACCACGTGATCCTTGACCCCATCAAGGATGATGCATTTTGCCTTGGCCATTTCCTCCTTGTACTTCTCATTAGTTGTCGGGTCAACTAGGATAGCCATTGTTCTCAAGGCAAAGCCCTTGATGCGATGTCTATCTAGAATGAACAGGATCCTGGCCTTCCAGAGCACAAAGTTGGACGCCTCGTCCAGCCTGTCCTGATCCCTTAGCCCATTCACGGCCATCTCTCTGCTCTTCTGTCGAATCCTCCGAGTCTCTACTTCCCTCTACAAGTTCTCCTTTCGACTCCTGCTAAGTCTCTCTACTTCCCGCCTAGAAGTTCTCTGCTAGGCTCCCTCTGAGTCCCAATTTCCCTTCTGGAAATCCTCCTGCCAAACGTTAATTTGCACCTCTCCGATCTTCTGTGCACCTGCAACACTGATCCGAATTCCTTGGCTAGAAATTTGCCTCGGTATCAACTCCCTTTACCTTGGTTTTGCCCTGTTAGGTATTGTTCTGACCACAGTACCCTACCAGATTCGCTCCCACAAATTGCCCACAGCTTCCTATGCCCCAGCAACTGAAGGACTGAGACTCTAGGCTTTATGCAATCTCGACACTGGCAAAACAGCACCCTCAGCCAATTGCGTCAACCCTCCTGGTCTCTGCGTGGCTCTGCGTGAGCCTCTCTCTGCCCTCCTTAGCCTCTGCGTTGGCCTCTCTCTGGCCCGGACTGATGACGCAATCCCTCTGCGTCAACCCTTCTTCTGTCGCTTCTACAAGGATCAGCTTCTGTCACTCGGGACAGCTGATTCTGTTGCAAATGCTCTGCTTAGCTGATGCCTTCAGCTCTCCTGTGATCTGCAACCACACTCTGATACCATGTTGAAATTTCTAAGTCTATCCGTTAGAAATTTAATCTATATTCTTCTGGTTTATTTCTTTTACTTGTTAATTTTGAACAAGTTATTTAAAACATATAAATAACGAAATAAACACAATACAGTCTCAACATCTACAGATCAACAGCTGAAAGAAAACAAACGCACAAGTGACACCGTTATTTTTGGACAAATGTCCTTGAAAAAACCTTATGCGAGAAAACCGGTGTAGCGATTCTGAGGGTTTATTATTATGCAGTATTTCCTTGAGTACAACTGGGTGCTAAACTGGCTCACTGAACAGAGAAAAATAACTGGCAACAATACCTCTCTATTCGGAAACAGGTATATTGAAAAACTGTCCCACGAAACCCTCTCCAGCGACTCTGAAGCTTTGCGATGGCCCTTCTAGCCTTTGCGTCAGCCCCAAACCCCACTACACCAGCCCTCTAAGGCACTGCGCAACCTCTACGACCCTCTGCGTCACTCCAGTTGTTCTCTATGTGGATGATGCAGTCCCTCTGGCCTCTGCGCTGTCTCTACTGGGCTCTACGTGGCCTGCTCTGGCTATTGCGTCTCGCTCTCTACCTCTGCGCTGGTCTCTTGGCACTGTCTCTGTTTCTCTATCCAATACTCAATGTCCCTCGCTGCTGATCACTAATTCGGCTTTGCTTAGCAACCCTGCTCTAGCAAAATGAATGACTGATCATTCTGGTGTATCTTCCAACTAACCCTCAAGCCTCCTCTTATACTTTTCCTGTGGTCCTTCAACAGTCGAGATTAAATCTCTAATCAACAGCTAAAGATTAGATTTGGCTTGACCCATGACTTTTGGAAACTTCTAACCCAATTTTATATTAATACCCATTAATATTATATTTTTCCTAAGTTTAGACTTGGAACTCCATTAAAAATATTAATTATTTTAATATCTCCCAAACTGGGTACAATCTGTCCAAACCATTTCTGGATCTTGGAGATCTCATGTGCTTTAGCCTCTCCACCAATTTTCATTGCTAGAGCACATCCGATGCTACCCCAAATCAGCATTTCTCTCAAGTTCTGTATTTAGTTTCCGCAGTTTTTATTTGTGTAGGTTGTAGTGTATTTAATTCGATATTTGTCATAGCACACAGCAAGTAAATTGGTTAATCGAATTAACAATTAGAAGAATTAACATCAGTTGTCGCAGTAGTAATCGAGTAACCGATTTTTCACATGGTATTAGAGAACAAATCGTGAACAAAAGAGCTCAAAAGCAGAAAGGAAGAGAGAGTTCGAAATTATTGCAGAGGCAGCAATTCGAAACCCCAGAGGCAGCGCTGTTCTTGGGCCAAGGAGGTCAAAGTTTTGAGGAGAAGTCGATTTCTCTGAGTGCGTCGATCGAGAAATTCGATCTCCAAATCGAAGTTTCCCAGAGGCAGAAGTGAGCAGCATATTTTTCCTTGCAAGGAAGATCTTCATCTGGGACGCAAATATTTTATCGCAGTTGCTGGCAGAATAGCATCAGTAGGAGAGGAGAGACACACTTGAGGTAATTTATTCCTCAGAGAACTCCTAGCCAGGGAATTCGATTTCTCTATTGTTGAGCAGCAGCGAAGAGGAGCTGATCTACTAACTCCAGCAGGGAGTGCGTAGGCTAGCCTGGTGCTGCACAGAGGAGAGGAGGCAGTTCGACTTTTTCATTGGTAGAGATGGCAGCTAATGGGTTGCGAGATCAGGATCAGTTGGAGGGTGCATCCAACTATGTGATCTAGAAGGCAAGGATCTCATGCCTTCTGGATGAGCATGATCTCAAATCCTAGGTCGACAATGTGGTAGTTGTACCCGCACACGGAGCATAGATCGTGAGCGAAAGAGCTTAGAAGCAGAAAGGAAGAGGGAGCTCGAAATTACTGCAGAGGCAACAATTCAAAACCCTAGAGGCAGCGCTGTTCTTGGGCCAAGGAGGTCGAAGTTATAAGGAGAATTCGATATCTCTGAGTGAGTCGACAGAGAAATTTGATCTGCAGATTGAAGCTTCCCAGAGGCAAAAGTGAGTAGCGTATTTTTCCTTTCAGGGCAGATCTTCAGCTGGGACGCAAATATTTTGCAGCAATTGTTAGTAGAATAGCGTCAATAGGAGAGATGAGACACACTTGAGGGAATTTCTTCCTCAGAGAATGCCTAGCCAGGGAATTCGATTTCTCTATTGTTGAGCAGCAGCGAAGAGGAGATGATCTACTAACTCCAGCGGGTAGTGCATAGGCTAGCCTGGTGTTGCACAGAGGAGAGAGGACGCAGTTCGACTTTTTCGTTGGTAGAGATGGCAGCTAATGGGTTGCGAGATCAGGATCGATTGGAGGGTGCATCCAACTATGTGATCTGGAAGGCAAGGATCTCATGCCTTCTGGATGATCACGATCTCAAAACCTACGTCGACAATGTGGTAGTTGTACCCACGGATCCAGATCCGCTCAAGAAGTACAAGGCCAAGATGGCGAAGGCTAAGAGGATGATCCTCGACGGAGTGACGGATCATGTAGTATGTCAAATTGCCGGCAAGGATACTTCTCGGCAAATGTGGGAAGCTTTGGCCACGCTATACAAAGGATCTTCTGAGTAGTGGAAGATGTACTTGGAGAAGAAGATGAGATCCTCACAGATGCATAAGGGGGAACGCATTGCTCCGTTCCTTACGAAGCTTCAAGAGATCTGAGACTCGTTGGCAGTTGTGGGGTCAACACCTCAGCCTACCAAGATGGTGAGGCTGGCCCTAAATTCAGTCTTAGAAGAATGGCAAGTGTTTGTCTAGAGCATTTGGGGCAGAGAGAGATTGCCAGAATGAGAAGGAATGTGGGCCGCTCTTCAACAAGAAGAGATGAGGAGGGACTTGGTCAAGTGTAAACTTGATGGCAACAGCAACAATGGGACGAAGCCCAAGGAGGAGGATGAGAATGCAGCCCTCGCATCTAAGGGGCAGCAGAAACAACGGAAAAAGAAGAAAGATATTTCAAAGATCAAGTGCTTCTGGTGTGGTAAACTTGGTCATTATGCTACACAGTGTCCTCTCAAGAAGAAGGACAAGGATGAGAAGCATGATTCGAAGGCTGCATGCGCATAGATTGAGGAGGATTTTGCCATGATTTCCCAGAGGTGGGGTGATATAAAACTGTAGTTCGGAAGAACTCAGATGGGCAGGATCCTTGAGGAGTCCACCTCTCGAATCAATACCTTGCTACAGGAGCCTAGATCAGTGGTAGCAGGATGGACCAGTATCAGTTGATGCAGAGGAGTGTCAGAATGATAGTTGCGGTGGCTAGGAGCGCCAGAGTCTAAGCACCACAGAGCTAGAGTTGGCAGCATTGCAGTTGGCAGAGAGCAGAGTCAACAGTAGCACAGAGGCTTCAGAGGGTGAGCGCAAAGATTAGCAGCAGTCAGAACTACAACAACAGATGTGTCATATTGAACACTTGTTTAGTAATTTTGGATGATTTTTCGTTGATGATGCAGTAGCAATAGCAGTTGGAGAATGTTGCAGTGAAGATGCAGTGTTGGAAGTGGCAGTGCCAGCGGCAGCACAGATCCAGAATTTGAGAGGGAGTTGCAGTATGGATATAGTGTTGGCATTGTCAGCAGCAGTACAAATGCAGCATTTGTGCATTAGTTGGTGGGCAGCAATTTCAGACATTAGCAATGCAGAGGGAGATGTTACAGAGAAGGGTGATGCTTCAGCAGGGTGCATTACTAGAGCACATTCCTCGCTAAGAGTGAGTGTTGATTTCTAGTAGCATCGGATGTGTGTTAAGCCTCAAAATTTGCAGGGAGGCTTGGACACATGTATTCCACAACACCCAGAAATAGTTTTGGAAAATTCCACCCGGAGACAGTTTTATTAAAATAATTAATTATTTTTAATGGGTACCTAAGTCTAAACTTAGGGAATTAAAATAATTAAAGGGTATTAATCTAACTGTGGGTGAGACTTCTAGAAGAAGACGAGGATCAAGCCAAAATGATCTTAGCCATTGATTAGAATCTAATATGGACTGTTGGTTCTCAACAAAAGGATTATAAGAAGAGGCTTGATGGGCATTTGGAAATTATATCGAATGGAATATTAGAGATCGAATTTCTAAAGAGAGTAGCGCAACAGTTGTCGAAGAGAAGTTTGAAGTGATTTCTTGCAGTGAGAGGCAGGGATAGTATCCGGAGGGAAGTTTTCCTGGTCCAAAGAGTACAAGGCAAAGAGGGCAGAACGACATCCAGAGAGGCTGACATAGGGCCACGCAGAGCTACTTTGTGGCAGTGCAGAGCCTGAGAGGGAGATCGAAACTCTGTTGAGGAATAGTCAAAATCCAGTGTCGGAGCCGAGGTGTGAGACCGGGAGGCCAAAGAGCTGAAGATTCCAGCCAACAGAGGATCAGAAGGAAGGGCAGCGCAGTCCCAGCAGAGGTGACGCAGAGACTGCATGGATTTGACGCAATTCTGCGCAGAGGCTAACATAGAAGGGATGCAGAGGCTCATCTCCAGTGAGATCAGTGTCGGTTCTTTTAGTGACAAGGTGAGATCATCTCTCTATTTGTTTTGCCCAGTTTCTCTCTGTATCGGATAGCCAGTTGGGCATCCAATGAATTGTACTCAGAATTACTACTGCTTAATAATACAAACCCTCAGCTGCTACACCAGTTTTCCCGCATTGGGTTTTTTCGGGGACATTTGTCCAAAAATAACTGTGTAGATGTGTGTGATGTTTATTTCTCTCCAATGCTGTATTTAGTTTCCGCAGTTTTTATTTGTGTAGGCTGCAGTGTATTTAATTTGATATTTGTCGTAGCACACAACAAGTAAATTGGTTAATCGAATTTAACAATTAGAAGAATTAACATCAGTTGTTGTAGTAGGAATCGGGTAACCGATTTTTCACAAAATCTAGGCTTTTGAGAGTAAGATTTAGTCTCTAGAAAGTTTTTGCATGGCCAGCGATTAGAAAAATTACAGCAGAATTCAGATCTGGAAGAGAAAAAAATTCTGAAGCAAGGGTTTCATTTTTTAAGCATCCCGGGCCCGGATCCAGCCCTCCTAGGGCCAACGTCTCCCTTCTCTTGGCCTACATCGACCTTTCAACCTCTGCGTCATCCTTTAGGGCCAGCGTCAGCCTTTTAGGGCCTTTGCCTTCCCTTTTAAGCCTTGCGTTAGGGTTCTAAGGCCTTTCTAGGCCTAGGGGCCTTGGCCTCCCTCTGCAACCCTCCTTCCCCAAACCGTGGCCCTTGTGGGGCCCACGACCACGATTTTGGCCCTCTAACCCTAGTCGTCCAGCCCTCTAGGGCTTTCTCTCTCCTGCATCGGCATTTCTTGGCCTCTCCTGCCTTCCTTTGCCTTCTCTTTGGCCTCTTGGCCCCCATAGCCCTCAACGCTAGCCCCATTGGGATTAGCATTAGTCCTATTTGGTCATAGTTTGCCCTAGATCCGTCTCTAATTTTTCTGGAATAAATACTTGGTAGTTTTGCAAGTTTTGGTCCTCAAAAAATCTATTTTTCAGGTGGCAAATCCATCCCAAAGTTTCAGCAAATTTGGACCAAGGGATCTTCAAGGCCTTGGACCTAGGGTTTTCTCTCTAAACGCTAGCTTTTCACTGTTTTGCTGCTGTTGTAAATTTTATCTTATAACACTGATATAAGTGATTTAAAATGCATCTAGATTGGTCAAAATAATTCAAAAATTGCAAAATTTAATTTTCTCAAAATTTGGCCACTTGGGATTTGGTCATCTAGCCTAGATCTAAAAATTTGTTTGCTGGAATTTTCTGCATAAATCTCTTTATCAGATCTGAAATTTTTCTGAATAATTCACCTAAAAGGCTCAAAATTTCAAATTTTCAGTTTTGGCAATTTTTTCAAGTTCTGAGCATTTTTTGGCATTTGTTCAAGCACTAATAGTTCACAAGTTTTCTTATTTGCTCACCGCTGTAACAAGTTTTTCAGATCTGATATTTTCTGAATATTGCATCCTAAAGTGGGGCTAAAATCATAAATTTACATTTGTTAATCATTGGAAAATTTTATGTTTCACATGCTTGGTAAATTTCATGATCTAAAGTAATTTTCTTACTGTTGTCAGAATACTAATAAGTATTGAAATTTCTGAAGTATTATTGTTGATCTGAGTTATTGGAAATCTAAAATTCACTTGTCTTATCTTGGTCATAAGAATTGTCTAAGTTTTCACTTCAAGCACTCATACACTACTGAAATCTCTGAAGTATTATTGTTGATCTGAGTTGTTGGAAATCTAAAATTCACTTGTCTTATCTTGGTCATAAGAATTGTCTAAGTTTTCACTTCAAGCACTCATACACTTAAGCTCTTAACTTTCTGATCTTGTTGATGGTATAAGTTGCTTTGGCATCTAAGATATAATTGGCATTGTGGTACTAGCATAAGAATATTCTTGAGTAACTTTGATTTGCATCTTGCATTGATAATCATTAGTGGATAATTGTTCTAGTTCCTTTCAATTGTTATCATCTTGTGGATTGGTCTATTTTCGACATTAAGTTAATTAGCACTTTCTTAATTGTGAGATTGCACATAACTTGTTGAAACTTAAGATAATCTCTAATTAAGAAATCTCACTCATCTATCTTGCATAAGCATTCTAGTCTTAGCTTTGCACTTAATAATTCACCTCCAAGCATAAGCTTGGTTGATAGAGTCCTAGGGCAACCCTTTTCCAATTAGCTTGAGGGATTTAGCCCTTCTTAGTGGTTAACATAGTGACCTTGCAATCGTCAAAGCCACATTCTCTGCAACGTCGAAGGCATTGGGTGGTTGGAACACAGGGGGAGGTATCGTTAATCAAGTCACTGCCTGCTTCTCGCTGGCTTCCATCTCACAACCTACTGTGAACATTGTTTCTCAAAACAGTTAAGGGAGAGGTTCAACTTAGACAAGGCATTTAATCTAAAATTAACCAAGATAACTGCAACACACTTAGGTCTTAAGCGTTGCACTTCATATAGGTTATTCTATCATATTAAGCAGCGGGTGTCCATCCAGTTACTTGGTTTTAATTTGTAATACGAAAGAATTGTGACTCCATAAGGCACTACAAACCAAGCGCATTCTTTCCACCGAATCCCCCCACTAATCCATGCCCAAAAGTGTCCATGATAAGTAAACAAAATTACCCAACTACACAATGAAAAACTATACTTTTGAGGTTGGAAGGCCCACCTTGAAACATACGATCATAACAGATGGGCAAGGGATCATATGGTCGCCTCAAGTGGCAGAGATAGTGGCACATCGAGCTATCTAGTGGCTGGAAGGGACTACTGGCTGCCAACTGAGGACTATCAAGGAGAAAAAATATCTCCTATGGATACTACCCACGGGTGGTGGGTAACAGGGCCTCAAAACAGCTCTAGAAGTTTAGGACCCGAAAAACTGCCAAAAATAGTAAATTGTGCTACAATTAAGGAAACTGAAAGAAGCAATATTGGGGGTCCAAGTTGGATAGGCGGGTGGCCACCAATATCCACCCGGATCAAACAAGGTCATACTCTCTCTACAATTGGTAAAATAGTCTTTGCTATGCTGTTGAGAAAGTAGGGCAATCATCTCAGGAGGCCTCTTCTGCTGTGATGAAAACCACCTGACAAAACCCTCTCAAGATCAAGTGAAAATCAACAACCATAAGCTACAATAACCATGGATGCATCATAGTGGACCATACTTAAAAGTTAAAGCTAGGGGCACAATAATACTTCAGAGAAAGATAACCTTCAAATATCTAACTAGATCAAGTTCTGTAAATGAGTTACCTCCTTATGTTAGGGATGGTTATATGGATAACCCTATTAGATATTTCTAGCCCCCAAGGGGAAGTGACAGGTCCCAAGTTAGCCCATCAATCCATAGGTGTGTGTGAAAATGGTGGCAACAAAGTGGGAATGACTTCAAGGCAGGGTGCCATAGCCAAGTGACCAACTAATGGTGGCCCAACAACCTTAATGTATAGATGTAAGGAGGAACAATCATCGAGGCATGAGCTACCCCTTCCCTTTGACCTACCTTTTCTACCCCTTTGTTGTGTCTTTTACTTCTTTATTATATGCTTTGATTTGGGTGCATAGCTTAGGAGCCCAAGCTTGTTTTTTAAGATTTAGCATTTAATACCCCTTAATAATGAGTCAGTTTATCGCTCATCAGGTTTGGGACAGTACAAGGTTTCCTTTTATCAGTGAAGCATTGTGTGCTCGAGGAATTGAGTGATGGCTAATGAGGGATTTCCCATGCGCTAATAGAATGTCCTAGCCATATTTTGCATTTTATCTTCTTTTTTTCATTGTATATTTCTTATGCTTTTAACTTTCTTTTAGCTACATCAAACTCCAGGGCAAAGTTTTCCAACCCAGAGTCAAGGATCAGGATGAGAGGATGCCAATCCCCATGACCAATGACCACAACCCAAATAATGGAGATGAAGTAATGTGAAATATGGAAAGTGGTAAGTATGGAGTATCATGGGCACACTACTTCAGTCAAAGCCTCCCCAATAGTGTCCTTCCAATAACCCTAAGGCCTCAAAGGAGGTCCCATTGGACTAGAGTCAAAGACTAACCTCCCAAGTGAAGTGAGGGAACAAGAATACAATCAAGATCAGTCAATCACCCAGATCACCCCTTGATTCATATTAGTATGCCTGAAACATTAAGTGAAAGCACATGATTATAAAATGGTTTAAGTACTTACCAATGGATGGCCCACCTTCCTTCAAGAAGGAACGTCGAATGGGAGATAGAAATCTGATTGGAGTGAAAAGTGGAAGATCCTAGAATCATGTCATGTACTTATCATATAGAGTTGTCGGTTGGATATCCAATGAGGAGGAAATTTTCTCCCATGGGTACCCTCTTTTTTGGTGTGTAACATCTTACTCCAACTCAAGGACATGTGCTCATAGTAGAGTGCATGATCCACGTGCTTGAACAAGGAGTGCATGAGAACTCCAGCAATCCCTGGGGCTTTGTGGACCTATTACTTGTACACTCATAGGAACTTGTTGATAGCAACTAAGCAAGGTGTTGATCGTCACCCTTGCGATATAGGAAAAATGATACTAAAAATAAAATGTCAGGTAAAATAGTGTCTAACTACTATGCATACACATCAACATGAATAATGTCAAAAGTAGGATGCACACACAATAATGCAAAACACACGAATGCAATGCAACTATCTAATTATTAATGCATCGGGTTCCACTAAAGAAAGTGAGGTGTTTTCCTTCTACAAGGATGACAAGGGCTCGCCTTCAAGGTTGGCTATGTAAAAGTAACTTACCCCTACTTTACTGTGGACCTTAAAAGGAAAAGGGTTATCATCCACAAGTACTAGATCTCCAACTTGGAAATCCTTTCCTTGTTTTTGAACCCATTGCTTCTTTTTATTGTTTTGGTATGTTTGTCTTTTACTTTTGGAGGAAGTATTGACTTTACTTGACAAACATTTCCTCCTACTTCTTCAATCGGTTTAGGTCTTTCAACGATCTTTGGTTCGAAGTATTTTGAATCCACGTGCTCAACAATGTATGGTTCTTGGTATAGAATAAACGGTTTCCCATCAGTGATGAGTATTGTAGCATATGATAGATCCATTTGTAATTTCCCACCAATAAATGTTGACCATTTTCTTGGCAAGAGCATGCCCTGGGCATCTGGAATATCAATGACTACTATGTCCATTAATACAGAGATATCTTTGTTAGCAGCCAAAGAGACCTTAACATCCTTGATTAAACCATGCACAGGTATGGACTTTGAATCAAAACCACACACATTCTTGTAAGGCCTAGTAATTTGTATTTCCAATTGATTTATGACCCTTAAACACATAACATTTGCAAAGGCACCTAAGTCAAGCATACAATTGTGCAATAAAAGGTTGTAGATTACTAGGGCAACAAGGAAGGTGCATGCCCTCAACTTCTTTAATCATTATACATGTTCTGTAGCATAATAAGAGGGTCCTCAAACTCTATCTAGGCCGAGGATTTTCTTGACTTTACCTCTTTGGGGTTCAAGCTTGGAAAGTTCCAAGAGTGGGACAAGCACATTTACCTTTGATAAGGCATTTCCCAAGCCCAAATCCAATGATATTCTATTATCGGCATTGGAGTTGCGCTTGGGATTATTCTTAGGGGGTAAAGATGGCTTAACACTCTTTTGAGGAATCAAGCTATTACTACTACCTACTTCAAGGTGTTTTGGCTCACTATTCATTCTAGTATAATGCAACCTTTTGAATCCACCCACACCTACAACAACATTGATAGTCTCATCACGTTCTTTATTAGTCTCTTTGATGGATTCTTCATGTTGTTGTTGGGAATGTTAATTTTTCATAGGGCTATATTGTTCTTTGCTTTGATAATTGCATTTATCTATTAACACATTATGTTCATCTCATAGCATCATTAGATTATATTTTACATCATTATTCATTAGCACATGCAACTATGTAGAAAGAACAATAACATCATCATCAATGCAGTGGAACATAAAGGAACACAGAAAGAAAAGCATGCATACATAGAGACACTAGGATTGGTTGGAGACCAGGGCAAAACCCACTATGGGGAAAACCCTTGCAAATTCTTCTTCTAATAGATTGCCATCAATTTTTTTAGCAAAAGATAGTACAATGATCCATATCTTCACAACAATTAGAATATCCATGAAATGCATCTAAACATCAAAACTCTGATTTTGATAACTGTAATGTATTGTCACTGCTTGTAGCCTACTACTAAACATTGTTGTCACTGAGTGAAATCTTCGGAGTACCACAGTTTCATCTTTGAGTCTTGGATGCATGGAGGAGGAGTTGAGCGAGCGTCTATAGTTTCTTGGACGTTGTCTTGACCATAACATGCCAACGTCCAAGGAGAAAATTTCCCAGTTTTGTGCTAGCATCCGAAAACCCGAAACCCTAGATTCGTGCGAGCTTCAACCCTATAGCTTCGGACCCTTATGCGAGCTTCCTCTATCAGACTTGTGTGAGCCAAGACAAAATAGAAAAGTAGAAGAGAGCTTGATTAATTGTGTCCAAATGATCTTGAGGTCTCTTCTATTTACAGGCTTGCATGAGGGTCCACTTGATGTTGAGGCCGACCTGTCCATTGGTACATGTGCATAGGGCCGACCTAATCCAATATACATGAGTGGGTACATAAATTCAAAAACCAGCATCTTCTTATCCAAATGAGGTGATATTTAGGTCGATTTTGGTCCTCTCGAAAAGAGGAATTCAATGCAATCATCATCTATGTCATCTGAGCTATCCAAGGTGGAATTTGACCACAATTTCTTAATTTTAAAAGGGAATGGGATAGTGATTCATCAAGGAGAGTAGTGAAAGGAGCGAGATCATTAATCAGATTCAAGTGCTTTGGACTATCCTCCTCTTCAACTTGATTATAAAGACATTAGTCCTCACTATGAGATTCATTGCAAATTTGACACCAGGGAAATCCCTCTTGATTAACCATGTTTGTAGGGAAAGGGTGTTAGGCACATTCTGCTATGAAAGGTGCTTTCCACTATTGGGATTTCTCTTAGGATCCCTATCATTGTTGACTTGGGCCTTAGGAGGATAGTTTTAATGTGACCCTCCTTCCCTATCTAAGTTTGTTGATTTGTTCATCATGGCCATCTTCCCTTGCATCAACTCATTGCTAATCTTATCAAACTTTTTAGCAAAGGCTTGCAAGGTGGGGTCAATTTGAGCACTTGCCTTAGACTTGACCTCTACTTTGGCCCTAGAATACGAGAGAATATTGATCTTAGATGTGCTCAAATTACATTCAATGGTAACAACAAAAGTCTTGGCTTTAGCAAGGGTTGGAGGAGCCTTGTCTTTTGATGCATAAGACGTATGTACAACGAAGGCTTCCATATATAGGCCAAGGATAGTTTGATCCATAGGTTTGTATAAATATGGAACTTCTTTGAGTAATTAAATGAACCTTTGTGTGAAATCTTTGACATTTTCATTGTCGTTTTTCTTAGTTCCCTAGAATTTGGCCAAGATTTGCATGCCTTTCTTCACTGTGGCCCATCTCCAATTGAATGCTTCATGGAGCTAGTCCCAATTCTTAAGGCTCCCTGTAGGCAAATCTAGATACTAGTCCTTAGCACTTCCTTCCAAGGATAAGGAAAACAACACCATGATTGTATCATCTTCTCCTATTAGTCTTCCACCAAAACCCCAATAAAGCTCATGTATATGTTTTTCAATCGTGATTGCATCAATCCCATTGAATTTGGGCAGCCATTCTTCATACTTTTCAAGCAACTAATGAGGAGCATTAGGGAGAACATTCACATCCAAGGATTCGAATGCAGCATTAAGCCATTGCCTAGCCATTGTCTTTAAGGTGGAAGAATTATTGAAGAGATTCCTAACCATGGGGGAAGGGTGAATTAAGGCGAAAGATGGAGAGGCAGTGGTATTACAATTATTTCTTCTCTTTCTAGGAGCAATGGCTTCATTTGACCAACTACCAAGCGACAAGGAAGGGGATTCATCCATAGGAGTTTCCAGATGAGAGGTTTTATCACATGCTTTGGGATCATATCATCAAAATTTATTGTACCATAGACTGTGGATTATGAGAAGGTGGACTCAACTCCTCCCCGGCAATGCCCTGTTACCTCAAAATCCAGCAAGTCTTGTGAGGGTAGTGTTGACAAATGAAAAGGGGAGGAGAATAGATGATTTCTCTTATTTGATAATTACTTGTGAATTTGTTGTTGGATTATTATCATTATATTTGTTTTCTTACATTCATCAAGCAATTACCGAAATGCAAAAATAGTGAACAAAAGACAAAGGATATAGGCTCCAAGCCAAGCTAAAACCCCGTAAGGGGAAAACCCAGAAAATCATCTTCTCTTCTTATAGAATTAGATCAAAGTTAGACATCGATAAATCAAGATTGCCACAAGAACCAAGTCAGCCCTCTTTCCAAGCTCTCTTCCAATTGTTCATAAGCTCAGATCAACATCTTCCAATTAGGCCTTCTTTCACAGGAGTAATAACAGAGCTCGGATGTTATAAGCCTTCCACAGGAACAAAACTCGGATACCAATACTTCTCTGTAGCGGAACTCGAACATCAAGACTTTACTATAGCAGAATTTGGACATCAAGAGAAGAACTCGAGTTCCTTTCAAGGAGCAAAAATTTGGATGGTCTTTTCATCTCAGAAAACTTGCATTTCCACAGTCATAAGATCTCAAAAGAAATTCACAATTAAAGAAGTTGAATTTTCTTGCTCTTTGGTGGAGGACATATGTCAATATATAGTTGCTTGCATGTGCGAAGGATCAAGTCCCTTGGGTTGGCCGACCTGTCCAACTAGAGGGCCGACTTCGCTGCTTGGGATGAATTTATCCAAAATACATTTTTTAAAAATATTTTTCTCTTTTTATTTACAAAAGGTCTGAATAGGACTTGTTGCACTCATTTTGTCAAAGTTCTGAGGAAGCAAATGTACCACATTTTTCTTCAAAGGATCGAGATTATCAGCCATTAGCACCATGTTATTGTAAACCCATTCTGTAATTTTTAATGTAAATGATGCTAGTAAGACCATGAATGTATGTAACAACCGAGGTAAGCTTATTACTTTGCCGATAATTTCATCCTAAGAGGTATTTCGTATCACTGACTCATCTGTGTTTCTAAACACGGATGTTCGGCAGAGTTTTTTTCCCTCCAACCTCACCCTAAAGCTAGGGTGGAATTTGTCGTCAAAGTCTTAGGTGAGTCCTAGTGTTCTAGTCGAGTCTTATGTAAAAGTGATTTGGGAATAATTTAAGCTAGTTGGCTAAATTATTTTATTACAAATCACTTGGTCTACTAGATCATATTGTGTCGCAGAATTGGGTATGTAATTTGAGGGTTTAAGTTGAATGGGTATTCCCCCTTTGAGGGTTGAATTGTAAAAATATTATGTAAAAAATATTTTAGTGCATGGTCCCTCATACTTAGACACCATGGCTAAAATATTAGAGGGTGGAAAAAATATTTAATCCCCTCAAGTGTCAATTAATTAAATTTTTTGGCAAAATTAAATTAAAATCCTAAGCCAGAAATTTAATTAATTAGAGTCAAAATTAAAAGTCTAGAGAAATTAAATTCTCCAAGTGGAAAAATTTGTGGGTATCAAAAGAATTAATTTTTGGAGGTCCTCCAGCAAGGGAATATTAGAAACTTCAAGAAAAACTGGACTTCAAAATTTTGAGAAAATTAGCTCAAAATAATTAATTTTGAGCTAATAAAAAAGGGATTTAATGAGAAATTCAAAAATTCCTCAAGCTAAAATTAAAAAATCATCAAAGATTTATCAACAGCCAAGATTATTTTGACGAGGATCAAGCCAACTAGCCGTTATTTTTCACTTGGAGGATTTATCTATATATAGAGTCATTTGTATGTCAAAGTCACCTGGTATCTAGCTAAGAAATTGCTACTGAAGCATTGATGTAACACTATTGTCCCGATGGGATATTTATTTGAATCATAATAAAGACTTTGGGATGTGGTTCAAGGTGTTCAATGTTCATTGATTTGTGGTATGTGTTGAGTACGGGCTTTCCTATATTATGCTAATTAATGCTAAAATTTGTTTTTCATTAGATGGGGATAAAGTCATTCTATTGATAAATTTTGGGTTTATCTAAGATGGTTTGATTCGCCATATTGTCTAACAAATTTTTTTGAGAAATATATATAGTGTTTGCAGGTTCCCCAATCCTTGGTCTCCAAGTTCACAAATTGTGGGCGTGAACCAACCTTGTTTGGATTTTGAATATTTATGTGGTTGATTTAAACTTCACTAAGGCTATAGTGTGCATTAATTTTCTAAAGTGTTTTTAGCCATTTATCAAAGAAAATAAAAACTCCACAAAATTATTTCTCAAAATTTATTTCAAAAACAATGGTGTCCCTTGTGTGTTTGTTTTAGTATTTCAGTTGTTGATCTGTATATGAATTAAGGCTGCATTTGTGTTTATTTTCATTATTTATATGTATAAATAACTTGTTAATGGAATAAACAAGTAGGTGAAATAAACCAGATAATGCAGTAGGGATTTCTAACGTGTCAAACTTAGAAATTTCAACAGTTTGATCATCCATGTCAAAGTTTGCTCCTTTGAGTTTAACATTATTTTGCATGGTCCATCTTCATATTGCAACAGAGTTCTGCTTTATGCTCTACAACTTTCAATCAACAATCAGGAGTAAACCAATTAGCAAGCTTCAATATCAGGACGTTTACTCCCTCTTTCCATCAGAGGTAAGTGAGCTTCTTGTCCTCTAACCAACTTCCTTAATGCAAGCTTCAAACAGCTCCCTTTTTCTTCATCTTCATGTTTTCATCAATTCTTGTCTTGACCTTCTGAGACGAATTAGCATCCTCTTAATATTTGGACCTGATCACCAGCTTTGTTCTCACATTAAACATCAGGGATTAGATCTGCCTCTAACAGTGGACATGATTGGATAGGGTTTTTCTTTGTAGGGTTTCTATGCTAGGGTTTTTAAACCCTAGATGTCAAGACCTGCTACTTGCAAACCCTAGATTCTCTGTTATCATCCATGCATTGCAAAATTCTACTAGAATGATGCAAAACCCTAATGCCTTTTTTCCAAGAATTAGAATTCATATGCAACATAGTATCAATCTCTTATATGCCAATGTCTCTAATTTTATGCAGAACCTAAATCATAATAAGCAATTGACATAGGTAACAAAAATTATACATACCTCCTTTGATTTTACCTGTCCTCTTTAGCAGAGACCTTGGGTTGTCAGCTTTCTTCATCAAAATTGCCTTAGTCTTTCAAATTGTTGTCAAATGTTGTCAAATCATCCATTAATCGAGTGACTGTCATATGTCCAATGTCACTGTCATCATACTACTGTTTCATTGTCATATCAAGATCAGTTCTAGATCAAGATCACTGCCCAAGCATTATTGTCATAGATCCAAACATCATTGTCATACTGCTTTACATATCATTGTTAAATTTGAACGTTTTCCAGGGTGATTGTCACATCATGTTACTGTCATATCAGATCACTGTCAAGTCTGCCATACATTACTGTTGAGTTTAGATTATTACTGTTAGCAATTCATCAAGTTCTCGCTGCAATATACGTCACTTTGTCATATTACTGTTGCAACGAGGTCACTGTTCTGACAGGGGCACAATGTTGCATAACAAGGTTACTATTATCAACTGTATCAAGGTTGCTGCAAGATTAGAAGTCATTGCCATATTATTGGAGTTGTTGCCATATATTACTGTCTTCTTGTCACATATACTGTCATCCATATTATTCTTTAGTCCAACTTTACATCTAGTATACTATACTTTCGTACTGTAGTATCCTATGCCTTGGAGGATAAGTAACTTAACTCGCATATGTGCCAAGAAGCTTGGATCAGTCATGCCACTGATATTCAAACTTGTATCAACTCGCATCATATTGAAGCACCTCAGATCACATGTTGTAGTAACTCGGATCAAGCACATGTTGTAGCAACACGAATCAAGGTAATCAAAGTCTCGGGTCCACAGACAAAAGGTATTTTGTATGACTTACATCCAACACCATGCCTTCTCTGGAACTCATATTACAGTTACTCAAAGGTGTTTGTAACTTTGTATTACCAAAAGCAACTCGTATTGATATAGAGGTAATCCTCCACAGAACCTCGTCTTTATCTTCAAGAAAATAGCCTCATAAAAACTCATTGTCATCATAGAAGTATAATCTTAGGAACTTCATATTCTTTACAAAAGTATGATCTCGGATTTGCTTGTCATTGGAAGGATGAGTAGGTAATATCTGTGATAAAACTAGTCTTTAAGTAGAGCTTTGGCCTCCCACAATAGTATATTTGGTCTTCCGTAAGTAACAGTAGACTATATCTTTGACCTTCCACAGTAGCACGCCACAGTAGACTATTTTCAGCCTCGTGTCAAAGTAGTCTAAGTTAAGATGTAATCAGAAATAGATGTCTTCCGCAGAGTTTTAGTCAAGGTGTCCTCCATAATAGACTTATATTACAGTCCAAAAAATCCTCATCCATTTCAGCCATCTTAGAAAATTCTGTATCTGCTACAGGAATAGGAAACTCGAATCACAGAATAATAGCCTGGAGAACTCACATTAATTCATGTAAAATGCAGCCTCAGAGACTCGTATGTATTACAGAACCTCACCAAAATTGCTTTACATATGCCAATAAGAGTGTCTTTCCATCACCTTAGCTCTAATACCATGTTGAGAAATCAAAAGGGCTGGAGAATAGATGATTTCTTTTATTTGATAATTACTTGTGAATTTGTTGTTGGCTTATTATCATTATATTTGTCTTCTTACATTCATCAAGCAATTACCAGAATGCAAAAATAGAGAACAAAAGACACAGGATATAGGATCCAAGCCAGAGCTAAAATCCCACGGGGAAAAACCAGAAAATCATCTTCTCTTCTTATAGAATCGGATCAAAGTGACACATCCTTAACTCAAGACTGCCACAAGAACCAAGTTAGCCCTCATTGCAAGATCTCTTCCAATTGTTCATAAGCTCAAGTCAGCATCTTCCAGTTCGGCCTTCTTTCACAGGAGTAATAACATATCTCGGATACTAGAAGCCTTCCACAGGAACAAAACTCAGATACCAATACTTCTCTGTAGCAGAACTCAGACATCAAGACTTTAATGTAGCAGAATTCGCACATCAGGAGTAGAACTCAGGTTTCTTTCAAGGAGCAGAAAATTGGATGGTATTTTCATCTTAGAAAACTCGCATTTCCACAGTCACAAGATCTCAGAAGAAATTTGCAATTACAGAAGTCGAATTTTCTTGCTCTTTGGTGGAGGACATATGCTAATATATAGTTGCCTGCCTGTGCGAAGGGTCATGTCCTTTGGGTTGGCTGACCTATCTATCTGGAGGGTTGACCTGGTTTCTTGGGATGAATTCATCCAAAATACATTTTTTTAAATTATTTTTCTCTCTTTCTTTACAAAAGGTCCGTATAGGACTTTGACTCTTTGACTCATCAAATCTTAGAAGCATGAAGAACATGCTTAACTAATGAAATAATAATTTCTTGAGCATGAAACCCATGCTTGAAAATTATTTTTTTTCTTTTTCTTCTTTTTGCTTTTTACATAAAATATACATTGACATAAGTACAAAGATAATTATAAAGACCGAACCTAGTTACATTTTCTAACATGTAACTCACAAAACAAGAGCTAAACATAGGGACAACAATATGAGGCATGGCCCACTGTCACCACAGCCACTACCTCCTGCTCTTATGTGGACTTTCACCACTAGGGAGGATTCCCTATATTAGGTCACCTAAAGGATCTCTCAAGTGCAAGGAATAAGGTGACAAGATAGGTTTATGGACGGCAGCTTTACCTAGGAATAGGGTTCAACTAGCACAACAAGGCAATTCACATCCTCCAAAAGGCCTTATTAGGGCACAATGTGACCTAGGAAAGGTTACTTGGGAGCAAGAGCGAAAACGGGGAGCGGGAGCGACATTTTCAGAAGCTCCCGGTTTGGGGGCGATTCCAGGAGCATTTTTTATCTAATATATATATTTTATATTTTGATGCATATTCGTCGAAAAAATCATGTAGAATGATGAATTAGATATAAAAAAACATAGATTGAACCATATAACAACAATCATCTAGAAGTTATAATCTTCATCAACCACATCCACAAGTTAGTAACATAGTAACATACAACATATTGAGTCTCATGATTCATCAATCTTAAAGTTTCAAGCTTTCAAAATTCAATATATAACATTTATCATCATTGATCACCAAAGTTGTACTTGTAAGCTAAGTGTAACCATTACAACAAATAATATCTAACATGAAATGAAATGTTATAAAATGAAATGAAATGAAACAACTTTCAACTTTCACGAAGCATCATATTCATAATTCATTACTAATGAGTTATAATTGCCAACTTCAAACTTCAAACTTAAATTGTCATATATTGTTTACAAAAAATATCATAATAAATATGAAAGAGTCAATAGTTATAAAAACTACTAGAAACTAGAAAAGACAAGTAAATCTATTATCTATTGCTAATGCTTGGGCCTCTTGCCGCCACGAGAAATGTCTAATTTTTTAGTCTTGTTGGAAAATCAGGATCTTTGTCATTAATATCACCCTCTAAGCATTAATATCCAGAGATATATTTATCATTACCTCTGGATCTCTATAGGGATCTTTGTCATTAATATCACCCTCTAAGCATTAACATAAGATAGAAAAAGCATAGCATGTCAAGTCAAGATTTTGTTTGAGTGATGCGTACACTTTTAGGAGGGTTATGATAGAGGAGTTCGACAACCAATGTCACTAACATCAAGATACATAGAGGGATTGGCGCTCCTGATTAAATACGAGTTCCATACCCTAATACATGACAAATCCAATGGAAACATTGCAATCCCCCCAATCCTGAAATCCTGAAAAATTGATAAGTTTGTTGGATTTTGAATGAAATCTAAAATTCTACTTTCTCCATATGAAATCCAATGAGGTCGGAACCACTCTCAAACATCCTGAGTCATTTCATGGTAATGTTAAAAATTTAAGTAAAAGTGGCATCTTTTACTTTAAGAATTTAACATTAGCGTGAATCGCATATCAATACCAGGGCCATAGGCTTGATCATTAGGCTACCCCACTCAAAACTTATTTGTTTCTTTAAAAAAAAATTGCATTTGGAATATTACTGCAAAAAAGACTAAACGCTCCCGAAAAACCAAGGAGCGTTTTTTTTGCTGGGAACGCTCTCGAAATCACTCCATCTTCGGGGAAGGGGGGGAGCGCTCCCCCACAACCCTAGACCTAGGGCTTGAGAATTAGCAAGGTGAATAGGCTTATCTAGGATCACAAGGCCAAGAAAAGGCTTCCAACAAATGTATACCTTCACTTTATGGAATAATAAGTGTTCAATAAGCCCCAAGTTGAAACTTAGGGAAAACTAGGGTTTTATTGGGGCAAAATCTACTTAGGGCAAGGGATGTTTGCCCTAAAATAGAGAAATTAGCCATGGGAATGACTTGATTTTGAGGCAAATACCTCACCTCCATGTGTTGAATCCCTCTACCAAGGAACGTTTCAAACCCTAGTTGAGAAAAGTGCCCTAGCCCTAGCTAGTGGCTTACCTTGAGAGGCAGAAATTCACGTTTTAGAGAAGAGAATTAAAAATTTGAATCTTAAGGTGATCAACCATGTAACCAATGCTAGTGCCTTGACCTTGGGTGATGGAGTCTAGGGGATGGTTAAAGATGACTAAACCTTGGCAAAAGAGTAAGGGAATATGAAACCCTAGGTTTCAAACCCTAGCTATCACTTTTGTGAGGGAGCAAAGTCAATGGGGAGAGCTAGTTGAAAGATTCACCCATGGGATTGTCATTCACATTCTATAAGTGGGTAATGCATGCAATATTATCATCAAGAGTCCATAGAATAATTTTCAACCATAAATTTGCACATAGAAACCCTAGATAATCAACCATTCCATACAATAGCCACAAAATACAAAGATTTATCAAATACAAGGTACACTTACAAAATAGAATGCATGAACAAGTCCTTTATTGCTCCAAAATGACATCTCCAAAGCCAAAGAATAGCTCCATTAGCAAAAATCCACCATAGATCACATCTCCACAAGATACAAAGTCACAATTCAGCTAGGTTGAATTCTCTAAGAGGGTTGAAATAGTCACAAGTGATGATGATGAAATGAGATGAGCCTATCCTCTATTTATATGAGGATTAGGTCTCCTAATTATGTCTACAAATCCCCTAAAAACAAGTTTGATTGCTAAATTTACTTGGGTTACAAGCCAACCCATTAGCTAACAACAAATTATGCCTAATTTTCCCACACGTGTGAGTCGTAGCCTCTTAATTGATGATGGTATCCATCACAAATGCTCCAAATGCCATGTCCAAGGGTGAAGAGGAGTGACAAAATGTGTAGACGCTTGGAAGATCCAAAATTTGAGGGTTGGCCCTCAAATCCACCTCAATATCTCCTGTGGGATTCCAAGATCTAACTGGGGTGCCACAAATTGGTCTCCATGGGTCTCCTACCGTCAAATAAAACCTCCTTCTCTCCAGCATTGGGCTTCCTCTATTGCAACATGCCCTCCCTAATTTCTCAATAGGAGACCATCCTCATCTAGGATTTGAATCAGCACCTACTCATTAGGTTGTGTCAAGGCCAACCTAGGGGCATATTGGGTCTAGTGGTGCCATCATGAAGAATCCTCAAAACCAAGTCAAAGTAGACCAACGTCCTAAGTCCTGAAGGCACTCTAGGACGTGTCATCAGCTAGTGCTAACAAGAGGCTAAGATTTCTCAATGTTGCACTTGCTTAGGACATGTACTTCTCTGAAGGGCTTGGGAACCTGTGGAGAGGGTGCCCAAGGCCTAGGCTGTCGAACCACCTAACAAAAAACAACTTGGATTCTAGTGAAAGCAACCATCCATTAGAGACTAAGATCAATAATGCATTTAAGCAAACCAAACTTGAATATTAAGGGAAATTTAATACTTCAAACAAAGATCCCCTTCCAAAATCAAGACCAAGATCTCGCGAAAGTGTTTTCTCCCTAGGTAGGGGAGGCTAATGATCAACCCTATTAGATGATTCCAGCCCCTAGGGGGAAGCAACAGTTCCTTGGTCCACCCTCTATTTGATAGGTGTTAGTGAATATTAATGTGGTAATGGATCTGCAAAGACTTCATGGCCAAGTGCCATGGTCAAAGGGACCAGCTGATGAGGGTGTCCACATCCTGAGTGTATAGATGTGAGGAGGGAGCATTCGTGGATGCATGAGTTACCAACTTGGCCTAATTTTTCCACCCCTCTTGTGTGCCTTTTACTTCTTCTTGATTATTCCTTGTATTACCACTTATAGCTCAAGGGTTAGAGCTTGCTTTGTATGATGTAGCAGTTTTATTACCCCTTAAAGATGAGTCAATGTATTGCTCATCGGGGTTCGAACATGCAAGGTTCCTTTTTGATGTAATGAGCATCTTGTGCTCAAGAACTGGGTGATAGCCATATGAGGTAAGTAGAGCTCATGTTAGGCTTTTGCCCACATGCTAATCTTTATGTCCCGACCATCTTTTGCATTTTAATTTTTATTTCTTTTTGTTTCATTGTGGCCATGATATGCGTTTTCCTATATTTTAGCTACATCAACCTCCCAGGGAAAATTTTTTGTGCCCTACTCAAGGTATGTGAACATGTAAGCACTAAATCCCTAAGAAACAATGACAAATTGTACCTGAAGAATGAAGGTGTTAAGTAGGGGTTGTAATGTGAGATGGAAGGTGTTAATTATGGCATAGTGGAAGATGGAACTACGCTATCTCAATCATGGCTTTCCAAGTAGTGCCCTTCCTATAACCCAAAGGGCCTTAAGGGAGGTCCCACTGGATGAGGGTCAATGATTAACCCCCCTGGTAAGGTGAGAAAACAAGAATACAATCAAGGCTAGATCACCCCATCATTCATATCAAATGCCCAAAACAAACAAGTATAAGCGCCCGAGTGTAAAATGATCAAAGTACATTTTGAATAGTTTCCCACCTTCATCCAAGTGCTAATGCTAGATGGGGAAAGGCACATGGTTGATGGAAGTGGAGGGGGCACGTGGCATATCATCGTCTAATGGTGGCTAGCAGGGGTTGTTTGGTTGTCTCAATGACTAGCGAGCTATCCAATGTAGGAGAAAATTTCCTCCTATGGGGTTGTTGCCGCAAAATCTACCATGCCTTGGAGAGTGAAACTCTACAAGGCATAAAATAGACCAAGAAGCAACAATGGGGTAGTGGCCCACTGTCACCACAGTGAAAACTCCCTGCTCTCTACGAACTTTCACTAGTGGGAGAAGTTCCAGTAGGGGAAAGATCACTTATGACAGATATTCTAAGGTTAATTTGTGAAATGATCTCACTAGGATCTCTTCAAGAAAGACACAATTTAGGCTCAAGGTTCCACAAGGGAGAAATTTGCTTTCTATGATGAGACCTAGAAAAGAAGGCACAAGACCTAGGGTTTGATAAATTTGACGAGTGTTGGAGTATCCAATGGTCAAGGCAAAGAGAAAAGGTTTCTTACAATGTATACTAGCTATGTCAAGGCTCATGAAACCTTCAAGGAAGCCCTTAAGTTGAAGCAAAGAAAACTAGGGTTTCCCTCTTAGGCAAACAACTAGGGCAAGAAAGTTTATGGATGAAATTGAAGTGGATGCCCACCAAAATGATAGATTTTGTGGAAAATACTATCCCCTTGATGTTTAGGCTCCCCAATCACAAAACTTCACTTGCCTAGGGACTTGCACCAAGCCCTAGTTTCCTAGCTTGGCCTTAAAAGGGCCAAATTAGGAAAGAGAAAATATGGATAAAAATAGAGTGTGATAACCAACCAATTAGACCAGTCCTTTGTCCCGTCGTGGTATGGAGTCTAGGATGAGACAAATTAACCAAAAATGTTCCTATGGAGGCCAAAATTTGATGCCCTAGTGACGAAATTTCAATTATTTACCTATGCAATGGAAAAATGGATCTTCATGGGAGAGATTCTAGGAGTTCACCACTAGGACAAATCATTACATGTTATATATAAGTAATGAATGCAATATTCATCTATATAGCAATTCAATTAATCTTCAGCAAATTAGGGCACAATTTAGCATAACCCAGAATCAATAATTCCATACATTAGACATTAAGAAATAGATATTCAACAATAGAGTGCACTTGCAAGATAGCATGCAAGATTTCCATCCATTAGACCAAAAAATAGCTCAAAAGAATATCCAAGATCAACTCCAAATATCAAAATGCATCCAAAGATCTCCAAAGATCTACAAGAGAACGAGTTTGAATTCCTCTAGTTAGGTCGAAATTCTAAAGGTATGATCATGATTTGATTCAAGTGAGGGTCTCCTCTACTTATATGAGGAGATCAAAATGTTATTTAGCCTATGAGCCCCTAAATAATCATAAAATAATGTGCAAACATTAGCTAGGTTACAAGCCGACCTAGTATCTCATGATGAAATAAAACAATCTCCACATAAGAAGGTCGAAATGTTGACATCATGCTAGAAGGAGTCCTCCTAGGGCTTGCGTTGAGGACCAATAGTGCCATGATGAGTGAAGAGGCCCTCTAAAATCATGTTCTAGGGGTTGGCCCCTAGATCTCTGACAAAATCCTTTGTGGACCCCAGTTTTGGGCTTGGGGCACAAAAATGGGTCTCGTGGGTCTCCAAGTGGCAAATATGCCTGGCTCTACTCCAATGTTGAGGGCACTGAAGATGGTGTTAGCCCTCCCATGTCACAAGGCATGAGGCTAACCTTTCTGGGCCCTGGATCAACTGCTTGACCCTATAGTACTGCTAACCCGGCTAGGGACATGCTGGTCTAGGTGCATCATCCCATAAATGATATAGGGCAAAGTGCAGGAACTTTGTGGGTGTTGAAGGTGCCCATGGATACAAATGATGCTCTACAACTATCCGAAGTCCCATGGCTCTCAATGCATCACTTGTGGGTGTCAATATGTCCCTCTAGAGGACCTAGACCCCAGTTAAGTTGCCCAGACTTATAGATGGAACCACCTGTCAATTACACACAATATCCAATGCTGCAACTTTCACCATTGGATACATTTAATCATTATTGCATCTAAGTGAACCATGCTTGAAAGAAATGGGAAAATTAATACTTCATATAGGGTTTTTTTTTCCAAAATCATGTAATGGTGTTACCTCCCTAGGTAGGAGTGGTTAATAGACGATCATATTAGGTGTTCTCAAACCCCAAGGGGAAGTGACATGTCCTTTATCCACCCCTTAAATCGATAGGTGCCATGTGAATATTAATGGAACAGAGGGGAAAAGACTCCATGACCAAGTGCCATGGTCAAAGGGACCAGCTATGATGGAATACCTCATCCTAGGTGTATAGATGTGAAGAGGAAGCAATCGTGGATGCATGAGTTACCTCGACCTTTGTTTTTCCACCCTTCTAAATGCCTTTTACTTTTTCTTGATTCTTCTTTGTATTACTGCTAATAGTTCAAGGAATGAGAGCTTGCTTTGTATAAGTATAGCAATTATTACCCCCTTTGGGATGGGAAGTTCATTGCCTATCAAGGGTTGCGATATGTAAGGGTTCCTTATCTTCTATGAGATAAGGCAACATTGTCACAGAAACTAGGTGATGGCCATCTGAGTTAGGTAGAGCTCATGCTTGGATTTTTCCCATGTGGTAAAATTTCTCAAGAATTGAAGAATTTAATTATGAAAGAAATGCATAATGTTCCATATGTAAGACACCATAGATACCAAAAAACATCCAACAATTAGAAGTCAATATTTTTGGCCGATAATGAAAAATGATGTAGCCTATTATTTCATCAAGTGCATGGAATGTCAAAGAGTGAAAGTTCGGTGTAGACACCCAGCTAGTTTGTTGCATCCATTGCCAATTCCTGGGTGGAAATGGGAAGTTGTGACCATAGCAATTATTACCCCATTTGGGATGGGGCAATTCATTGCCTATCAAGGGTTGGGATATGTAAGGGTTCCTTATCTTCTATGAGATAGGGCAACATTGTCGCAGAAACCAGTTGATGACCATCTTAGTTAGGTAGAGGCTAGAGCTCATGCTTGGATTTTTCCCATGTGGTAAAGTTTCTCAAGAATTGAAGAATTTAATTATGAAAGAAATGCATAATGTTCCATATGTAAGACACCCTAGATACCAGAAAACATCCAACAATTAGAAGTCAATATTTTTGGCCAATAATGAAAAATGATGTAGCCTATTATTTCATCAAGTGCATGGAATGTCAAAGAGTGAAAGTTCAGCATAGACATCCAGCTAGTTTGTTGCATCCATTGCCAATTCCTGGGTGGAAATGGGAAGTTGTGACCATTGATTTTATAGTCAAATTGCTCAGGGCTACAAAACAACATGACTCAATAATGGTGGTAATAGATAAATTGACAAAGGTCGTTCATTTTATTCCATTAAAACTCAATCATAAGGTAACTTACATTGCAAAAATCTACATGAAGGAAATTGCTAGATTGCATGGAGTACCAAAAGCAATTGTTTCAAACAAAGATCCAAAGTTTACTTCAAATTCTTGGAGAGGATTATTTAAAGGATTTGGTAAAAATTTCAATTTTATCACACCATATCATCCACAAACAGAGGGGAAAATAAGGAGTGTTGACCAAATAATTAAAGACATGTTGAGAATGTATGTGATGGATAAACCATCCAAGTGGGAAGATTACTTGCATTTGGTTGAGTTTGCCTATAATAATGGATATCAAGCTTCATTGAAGAGAAGCCCATTTGAAGCTTTATATGGTGGAAACAACAACACCCTAATGAGTTGGGACAAACAAAGTAGTACTTGGGCCAGAGATGCTCAAGGAGATGGAAGAGAAAATGGCTAAAATGAAGTGGGAATTAAAAGCAACCCAAAATGAACAAAAGAGTTATGCAAATAAGGGTACGATAGCCAAAGAATTTAAAGTGAGCGACCTTGTGTTTTTAAAAGTGAAGCCAAGAAAAGCTCATTCAAGTTGGGCAGTTGTATTAAGTTGGCAGCTATGTTTTGTCACCCATTTGAGATATTGGACAAACTCAGATCAATTTCATACATGCTCACATTGCCTGCTTCAATAAAAATGCATAGTGTATTTCATGTGCTTTTGTTGAATAAGTATGTGCATGATCCTAACCATCTCATTGATTGGACTTTGATTCAGGTGGATCCAAAAGAAGACTTCTAGGTACAACAATATATTGGACAGGAAGGTCATGGTGCTCTGGAACAAAATAATAGGGTAGGTTAAGGTCCATTGGACATGCCACAACCTTGAAGAAGCAACGTGGGAGCTTGAAGATGCTATGCGAGAGGCATACCCACATTTGTTTTGAAATTTTGACGTAAACTTGTATATATGTACTCGAGTATAGTGTTGAGCACTGAGTAGGACAGTGCTGAAATAAAGGGGAGGAGAATGTAATACCCTGGGTTGTTATCCGTAATTCCAGTGTTACTTGGGAGCGGGAGTGAAAACGGGTGCGGGAGCGACATTTTCAGAAGCTCCTAGTTTGGGAGCGAATCCCGAAGCATTATATATATATAGATATATATATGTCAACAAAAACATGTAGAGTGATCAATTAGATATAAAAAACATAGATTGAACCATATAACAACAATCATCTAGAAGTTATAATCTTCATCAACCACGTCCACAAGTTAGTAACATAGTAACATACAACATATTGAGTCTCATGATTCATCAATCTTAAAGTTTCAAGTTTTCAAAATTCAATATATAACATTTATCATCATTGATCGCCAAAGTTGTACTTGTAAGCTAAGTGTAACCATTACAACAAATAATATCTAACATGAAATGAAATGTTATAAAATGAAATGAAATGAAACAACTTTCAACTTTCATGAAGCATCATATTCATAATTCATTACTAATGAGTTATAATTGCCAACTTCAAACTTCAAACTTAAATTGCCATATATTGTTTAAAAAAATATCATAATAAATATGAAAGAGTCAATAGTTATAAAAACTACTAGAAACTAGAAAAGGCAAGTAAATCTATTATCTATTGCTTATGCTTGGGCCTCTTGCCACCACGAGAAATGTCTAATTTTTTAGTCTTGTTGGAAAAAAGGGAAAGGGGAAGAAACCTCAAACCAAACTAGAATCCAGCCAAGGGAACAAGAAGAAAGATTTGTCTGAAAAGAGGACGAGATCTGGAGGCTCCCTGGCCCTTTCCAGACTCTGTCTAAGAGTATAGGAGAAAAACACACAAGTGGTATAGTAGCCGGGGAGCTCAAAGGGATGAAAAAAATAACAGTAGTGCAACATACAATAATGTATACATGGAATATAAGCAGATACTTGAGAAATGCAGAGAGAAATGCTAAGCCATTTTATTATACTGAGTAATGGAAAGAGTACAAGAGGTGATCAGAAAGATAGCACCTCGACTTGCACAAGGCAAGTGAAGAAATACACTCAAAATGGTAAGGAAATGGCCTCTCTCTGAACTGCGTCCAAGCTACCGGAGAACTGTTGTGCTACTGCTACTGCTGGAATCAAGTGAGGATTTGGGGTTGTTCCCCCCCCCAGAAAATGTTGAAACTCTAGAATCAACCTCTGCTCAATAAACCCAGAAGAGCCCAGAAAGCTTTTCTAAATTAGCTGACCCCTAAAAATCACCCCCTTGAGGATCTACGCTATCCCTCAAGGCTCTGCACTGCCCCTAAAGAGAATCCTCCAAAACTCTACTCGAGACTCTGCCAACATCCTCCAATATGTAAGGGTTGATCCCTTGCTCAATCTCCAAGCTCAAATCCTCCACATAAACCCAATGCGGAGCTCCTAACCAAAGAGACTGCGTCCTCCCCTCTCAAGACTGCGCAGTCATCAAAATGCTCAGTTCCTCCTCACCTCCAGAGATCGCTCCTCCTGCAAAATACTGATGAAACTACCTTGCCCGAGCAGGCACTCGAAGTCCCCCGGGGCTAAGGGTGAGATCCCTGAATGGAGACACCCGATGCACTAAACAGTGCCGCAAACAGGCTAAACAGCCAGCGTGCTCTAAGTCGAAGTGACTAGCTCAAATGCAACACAATCCAATGCCCAAATGAGGAGGCTCTTCTCTCCTTTATAGCGTTGGCCTCTCTCAAAACCCTAAGGCCACCTCCTCCAACGTAGCCTCTCTCTTGCCACGTGCTCCTTCTCCATCTGCACAGTCCCTCCAAGTGTCTATGTGGGCCCCCTTCTCTACGTGGTCCTTTGGCCCCCTTGGCTCCCCTTTTAAGTTACAACGTTGTGCTACTAGGAAGTGACTTTATTCAAAAAGTGAGTTTTGTCCCCCTTTCCTCACCTTTTTATTTATAAATAACTATAGAAGGAAAAATTGAGCAAAATCGAATATTCCAATTAGCCATGGCTAATTAGGAATATTACACAAGAAGAGCTCAAGAGGAGCAACAGGTAAATCTTTTGCTTCACAGTTCGAGCTTGACTTCATCGTTATCACATGCATGGCCAACACAGTGATGGGGAGTGTGTGGTACTTGGACTCGGGTGCCTCGTTCCACATGATAGGGTGTAGAGACTTTTTTAGTGACTTGGAGGAGAAATATCTCTAGATGCACATCGAGTTGGGGGACGACAAAAGGTACAGCGTGACCGGGATTGGTATAGTCACCTTTCAGAGGGAGTCGGGCTCCCCTCTCAGACTCAAGGATGCCATGTTTGTTCCAAGCCTAAAGAAGAATCTCATCTATGTTGCAGTTTTGGAAGACCGTGGTTATGATGTGATCTTCAACAAAGGGAAAGCATTCCTGAGACACATAGCCACAAGGCAGGAGAAGCAGCTCGGGGTTCGTGTGAAGAACCTGTATAAGCTAGATGTGGAGGATTGTGTTGCAATTGTCACGAAATCGAGCACTATGCCAGGAAGTGTCCACACAAAAAGTCAAGCAAGAAGAGCTCAAGAGGAGCACCGGGTAAATCTTTGGCTTCACAATTCGAGCTTGACTTCACCGTTATCACATGCATGGCCAGCACAGTGATGGGAGTGTGTGGTACTTGGACTCAGGTGCCTCGTTCCACATGATAGGGTGTAGAGACTTTTTTAGTGACCTGGAGGAGAAAGATCTCTAGATGCACATCGAGTTGGGGGGCGACGGAAGGTACAGCGTGACCGGGATTGGTATAGTCACCTTTTAGAGGGAGTCGAGCTCCCCTCTTAGACTCAAGGATGTCATGTTTGTTCCAAGCTTAAAGAAGAATCTTATCTATGTTGTAGTTTTAGAAGACTGTGGTTATGATGTGATCTTCAGCAAAGGGAAAGCATTCCTGAGACACATAGCCACAGGACAAGTCAAGGAGATTGGGGTTCGCGTGAAGAACCTGTATAAGCTAGATGTGGAGGATTGTGCTGCATTAAGCACTGAGGCGGAGAAAGTGCAGATCCGCAATGTCAGTGAACTTTGGCACAAAAAAATTGACCATTTGCATCATGGCGCCTTGAATATTATGCAGCAAATAACCACTGGTCTCCACAAAGGAGCACTTAAGTAGCAGGATGTATGCAAAGGATGTACTTTGGGGAAGTACACAAAATCCACATTCCATGATTGGGACAACAAAGCACATGCAGTCTTGGAAAGGATCCACTATGATGTTTGTGGACCTTTCTCAACAACCTCCACTGCTAGACACAAATATTTTGTCATTTTTATTGATGACTTCTCAAGGAAGTGTTGGATCTTCTTCATGCAGAAGAAAGATGAGACATTCTCCAAGTTCGTAGAATTCAAGGCACTAGTTGAGAAAGAAATCGGCAAGAAGATTCGAAGAGAGTTGATAGCACCCCACAACCCACAACAGAATGGGGTGGCTGAGCGAGAATCGTAGCATTATGGGAGCTGCGAGATCTATGTTACATAATCAAGGCCCACCTCTGCATTTGTGGTTTGGGGCATGCAACACAGCAGTCAACTTGCAGAACTAGAGTCTTCATCGAATTCTTGGTATGATTACACCGGAGGAGGCTTTCTCGGGGAGGAAGCTGAATGTGTTGCACTTCAGGATTTTTGGAGCCTCTGTTTACTGCCATGTCTCCAAAGAATCAAGGAAGAAGCTTGAGCCGACAGTAGAGTTGGGGGTATTTGTGGGTTACACAGAAACTCCTCACAACTACCGTGTGTACTTGCCATCCCTCAAAATGACAGTTGTGCGAAGGGATGTAAAGTTTGATGAGGATAAAGCGATGTGGTGCTCTCTTGAGAGGGAGCTTCAGATCCCACCAGAAGAGGAGATTTTAGCTCCAAAGGAGGAGCCTTAGGAAGTTGTGGAGCAGCCACAAATTGAGGAGTAGAGAGTGGAGACATCCACTCAAGCAAAACCATCTAGAGAAGGCAAAAAAAGAACTAGGGAAGTTGATAGACTTGTGCAGGATGTGAGGGAGAATGTGGGAGCTCCTTCACTAGAGAGGTACACTAGCTACATGGCTTTAATGACTGAGCTTGTAGAGACTGAGCCATCCTCTTTCGAGGGAACAGTAAAGCAACCTGTATGGGTTGATGCAATGGTGGAGGAATACGAATCCATTGTAAAAAACATTGTTTGGGAAGTGGCCCCAAGACCAGCAAATAAATCAGTTGTTGGTTCGAGATGGATCTTCAAAGTTAAGCATGCAATAGACGGAAGCATACAGAAGTATAAGGCCAGATTTGTGGCCAAAGGATTCTCTCAAGTTGAGGGAATTGACTATGAGGAGACATTTGCTCCTATAGTAAGGTATTCATCCATTAGATCAATTCTTTCTCTGGCTACACAAATGGGGTGGAAGATCCACCAGATGGATGTAAAAACAACATTTCTCAATAGGGATATTGAAGAGGAGGGGTACGTCAAGCAACAAGAAGGTTTGGAGACATTTGATCGAGAGACTCATGTGTGCAGACTCAAGCGAGTGTTGTACGGTCTCAAACAAGCACCCCATGCTTGGTCCACCAGGATCGACAGTTATCTCACCAGTTTGAGCTTCACCAAAAGTGAAGCAGATGAAAACCTCTATCACATCTTGGTAGAAGGTAAAGTGCTTATTATTGTCTTATATGTTGATAATTTTATTTTGACTAGTGATGAGCAACTAATCAGATCTTGCAAGGAGGACCTTACAAGGGAATTTGAAATGAAGGACATGGGTCTCGTGCACTATTTCTTCAGGTTGGAAGTGTGGCAAGGCGATGGGGAACTATTTTTGCCTCAAGGCAAGTATGCAAATGAGATACTACAGAGATTCCGCATGGAGAGTTGTAAACCCATGGAAACACCTCTAACGACCAACTGGAGGAAGGAGGATGCCACTTCAGGTGAAGAAGTGGATGCTACTATTTATCGACAGTTAGTGGGTTCACTAATATATCTTATGAACACACGACCAGATATGTGCTATGTGATCAACCAGCTGAGTCAGGCTATGGTTAGGCCAACCAAATTAGTTTGGAAGGCAGCTAAGCATGTTTTACGGTACCTCATAGGCACTACCCAATTTGGACTATGGTATAGACGAGCAGAGGGAGTGAAGTTGTGTGGCTTCACAGATGTCGTTGGGCAGGGAGTCCATCCGACCGGAAGAGTGCATCAGGTGGAATTTTTAGTGTTGGGCCGTCATTGTTTCCTAGTACAACTGGAAGCAAAGATCTATGGCGGTCAGATCGGCAGAAGCAAAATACATGGTTGCAAGTCAAGCAGCATGTGAAGCGATCTGGATGAGAAAGATACCCGTAGGACTGTTTGGTCAGATGATGGATCCAACAGTGATCTCCTGTGATAATAAAAGTTACATCAAGCTCTCTGAGAATCCTGTATTTCACGATCGATCCAAGCATATAGATATCTAGTATCAGCGTTTGCGGGACTGTGTGCAAAGGCGGATAATGTTTCTACAATACATTCCGACAAAGGTGTTGGGTTGTGTTATATTCTTTCCACGACTAGCCCACGTAGTTAACTGGGGGGTTAGAGGGGGGGCTCTTCGATTGCGTAGCGGGGGGGTCACAGGGGGTTTGAGGGGTGCAGTTAACCCCACCCTATGGGGTCCAGGGCAGCACCCCGGAAAATTTTGGTTTTGGAACCTATGTTAGGTTGGGCGAACCCACCTATGGTTTTGTGCATGATTTTCACACATGTTTTTTTGGATGCGATGATTTTTGGTCCATGTTTTTGGACGCGATGGTTTTCGGTCCATGGTATTGGATGCTTCAGCGTGTATAAATATGTATTATAACATTGAAAAGAAAATAATGAAAAATCAAGCTGGTAGTCCCGGTTTTGGGATCCAAGGGAAAATCTCTGTATATATGTATTTTATGTGTTATGCTCTCGCATTGTTTATTTTATGTGTTTTTAGAATTCGTATGCAGGTAATTTCTGTACGGGGTTAAAACCTACATTTGGTATCAAAGTTGTTTTGGCTTCAAGGGGACGCCTTTGTTGCTGAGGGGTTTCGCTCGGGCCTGTGGTAGACCTTGTTCAGTAGGAGATCTGCAAGATCGATTCTGGTGGTGAAAGAAGATGGCGAGCAGTAGAAAGATAGAGATCGAGAAATTTAATGGTCAGAGTTTTGAGCTTTGGAAACTCAAGATGGAGGATCTGTTGGTGGATAAAGATCAGTGGATTGCGGTAGATCCGGGTACTAAACCAACGGGAGTGTCCAATGAAGAATGGAAGAAGTTGGATTGGAAGGCAAAGAGCACAATACGATTGTGTGTCTCAGATTCAGTATCGCTGAATGTATTAGGGGAAGCTACGGCGAAGGCTTTGTGGAACAAGTTAGGGACTTTGTACCAATCTAAGTCTCTGGTGAATAAACTCTTCCTGCAGAAAAAACTGTATAACCTGAGGATGAAAGGTGGAGACTCGGTGACATAGCATCTGAATGCATTTAATACTATGGTAAGTCAGTTAGCATCTGTTGATATTAAAATTTCAGATGAAGATAAGTGCATCAGTTTGTTGTGTTCTCTACCAGATTCGTGGAATAGTCTGGTTATTGCAATAGGTAGCAGTGCAACTACCTTGCAGTTTGATGAAATGGTTTCATCCTTGCTGACGGAGGAGATGAGACAGAAAAATATGGAGAGCCAAAATGGTGATACCTTGTCTGTACGAGGACGGTCCCAGAACAGAAACAAAAATAACTCATTGAGTGGGAGATCTAAATCTCCAAGAAAACCTGTAAAGGTGATGTGCTGGGAATGCGGAAAGGAAGGGCACTACAAAAGGGACTGTAAATGTAAAGCTCCTGATAAAGGAAAGGGATCTGATGATGCTCTTTCTGCAGAGGTGAAAACCACCTCAGATGAAGGTGGGGATGTGTACTTGGCTTCTTCAAGTACACATGTAGATCATGACGCATGGTTGATTGACTCAGGTGCATCCTTTCACTTCACTCCCCATAGAGAGTGGTTCTGCGAGTATGAAAAATACGATGGTGGTGATGTCTTCTTAGGGAATGATAAGAAGGCTAGAATCATTGGTCGCGGAAAGGTAAAGTTGAAGTTGCAAAGTGGAAGGATTAGAACACTTTCGGGTGTTCTGCATATTCCTGCATTGGCCAGAAATCTGATTTTTGTAAGCAAGTTGGATGATGCAGGTGTAAAAACAATGTTCAAGAAGAATACCTGCAAGATGGTTCGGGGAGCACTGGTATTGATGCGGGGAGTTCGGATTGGAACTCTGTACAAGCTGCAAGGTAGCACAGTTGTTGATGGGTGCAATAGTTCTATGGTTCCTGAAAGTGGCGCAGAAAATTTAGTGGTCTCTGGAGAGAAGATCATGCTGTGGCATCAAAGGCTTGGACATATTGGAGAAAAGGTCCTTCGAATACTTTATGGTAAAGGTATCGTATAAGGTATGAGTAATAGCTCTCTGGATTTTGATTTCTGTGAAAATTGTGTATATGAGAAGCAGAATCGGGTGAGTTTCCCCTCTGGTGGTAAGAGGGCGAAACATATATTAGAGTTTGTGCATAGTGATGTGTTTGGACCTGTGAAGGTTCCATCACTGGGTAAGTTTGTGTACTATGTATCATTTATAGATGACTTCTCAAGGAATACATGGATATATTTCCTTAAGAAGAAATCTGAAGTCTTTGACAGGTTTAAAGAATTCAAGGCACTGGTGGAAAACCAGACAGAGAAGAAGATAAAGGTGCTAAGGACAGATAACGGTGAAGATTTTTGTAGTAATGAATTTGAAGAATTCTGTAAAAAGTGTGGTATAGCGCGGCAGAAAACTACTCCATATACACCTCAACAAAATGGAGTTGCAGAAAGAATGAACAAGACGTTGATGGAAAGGGCAAGAAGCATGCTCAGTGGTGCCGGGTTAGGACATGAATTCTGGGTAGAGGCAGTGGAGACAGCGTGTTACCTGGTCAACAGATCACCTTCATCAGCATTGGAGGATAAAATTCCACAAGAGGTATGGACTGGAAAGAAACCCTCTCTTTCACATCTGAGGGTATTTGGATGTGATGCATATGTACATGTTCCAAAGGAGAAACGAACTAAGTTGGATAGTAAATCTGAAAAGTGCATCTTTATTGGGTATAAGGATGGTTTAAAGGGTTATTAGCTTTGGAACCCAGTAACAAAGAAGGTTGTGTACAACCGAAATGTGGTGTTCAGAGAGGTGAAAGATGCTATTAAACATGACGTCCAACCAAAGGAACCTGAGAAGATAGAGTTTGAACTAAAGGAGGAAGAATTAGACTCTACAACAGAAGATGAATCAGAAAATGAAGAGCCACAAACTCCGGGTGTGAGAAGATCAGTTCGAGAAAGAAGGTATCCAGAAAGGTATAGTCCATCCGCTTTTTGTTCAGATTTTGCTTTATCCATTACTGATGATGATCCCAGAACTGTGAAGGAAGCAGTAGATTCAGAGGATGGAAAAACTCTGGAAAGAGGCCATGGTTGATGAAATGGAATCTTTGCATAAAAATGAGGCTTGGGATCTGGTGGAGTTGTTGGCTGGAAGGAAACCCATTAGCAGCAAATGGGTGTTCAAAAAGAAGACAAATGCAGAAGGAAAGGTGGAGAAATACAAAGCTCGGTTGGTAGCAAAAGGTTATTCCCAGGTGTCGGGAATTGATTTTGGTGATATTTTTTCTCCTGTTGCCAAGGTAACTTCTATTAGATTACTTTTATCTGTCGCTGCTGCTTTTGATTTTAAGGTAGAACAGATGGATGTGAAGACAACATTTCTTCACGGGGATCTGGAAGAGGAAATCTACATGAAGCAACCTAAAGGCTTTGTGGTGAAGGGTAAGAAAGAACTGGTATGCAAGTTAAAGAAGTCTCTGTATGGGTTAGAACTTAGAACAGTCACCAAGGATGTGGTATCAAAAATTTGATACATTTATACGGGGACTTGGCTTCACCAGAAGCAAAGCAGATCACTGTGTATTTTAAATTAATTAGTGACCGTGTTATTTATTTGGTTTTGTATGTGGATGATATGTTGATGGTTGGAAATGACAAAGAAATTATCCAGGATTTGAAGACCCAATTGGCCTCCAATTCGACATGAAAGATCTTCACGCTGCAAACTATATTTTGAGCATGGAAATTAAAAGAGATCGGGCAAAGAGGAAGCTCTGGTTAAACCAGAGGAAGTATGTCGAGACAATATTGCAGAGATTTAATATGCATGATAGTAAACCGATGAAGGTTCCTATTCTTGTAGGTGTAAAGTTATTTGCTAAACAGTGTCCCAAGACACAAGAAGAGGAAGACGACATGTCCCGTGTTCCATATGCAAGTGCAGTCGGTAGCCTGATGTATGCAATGGTTTGTACTAGATCAGACATTACACATGCAGTGGGAGTGTTGAGCAAGTTTATGTCAAAACCAGGAAATGAGCATTGGACAGCAGTGAAGCGGGTTTTCAGGTATTTGCATGGCACTAGTGATTATGGTTTGTGCTACCAAGGAAGACCAGGATTGGACAGAGTGTTGATATTCGTGGCTTTGTTGATGCAAACTGGGCTGGAGATCTGGATCAAAGAAGATCTACAAGTGGGTATGTGTTTAACCTATCTGAAGGTGCAGTGAGTTGGATGAGTAAGAAACAATCTGTAGTGGCACTATCAACTACAGAGGCATAATACATGGCAACCACTCATGCAAGCAAGGAAGCAGTCTGGTTGCGGAAATTGTGTTCAAGTATGGGGTTAGTACAGGGAGCTATAAAGATAGATTGTGACAGCCAAAGTGCAATTTTCTTGGCAAAGAACCCTGCATATCATTCAAAGACAAAGCACATTGATGTTCAACATCACTTTGTGAGGGATATGATAGAAGACAAAAAGGTGTCGCTGGTAAAGGTGGACACTTTGAAGAATACTGCAAATGCATTGACAAAATCTGTGAGCTCTGAGAAGTTCTCTTGGTGTAGAGAAACAATGGGCATTGTAGGGCTGGATAAATGACTAAGCTCTCTTGTCGCCCCCTGTGGAAAGAAAACAACAAGTGGGAGAATGTTGGATTGTGTTATATTCTTTCCACGACCGCCCCCTCCGCCCCCTCCCTTCGTTGCGCCGATTGCGTAGCGGGGGGGTCACAGGGGGTTTGAGGGGTGCAATTAACTCCACTCTATTGGGTTAGGGGGTTTGGTTTTGGAACCTATGTTAGGTTGGGTGGGGACCCACCTATGGTTTTGTGCATGATTTTCGCACATGTATTTTTGGACGCGATGGTTTTCAGTCCATGGTTTTGGACACGATGGTTTTCGGTCCATGGTATTGGATGCTTCGGCATGTATAAATATGTATTATAACATTGAAAGGAAAATAATGAAAAATCAAGCTCGTAGTCCCAGTTTTTGGATCCAGGGGAAAATCTCTGCGTATATGTGTTTTATGTGTTATGCTCTCGCATTGTTTATTTTATGTGTTTTTAGAATTCGTATGCAGGTAATTTCTATACGGGGTTAAAACCTACAAAAGGAACAAGATGCTAACATTTTGACAAAGGCCTTGTCAAGAGGGAAGTTCGAGTTCCACAGGTGCAGGATAGAGGTGGTTGATAATCCCTTTCTTGCTGAGAGGGCGTGTTGAAAAATGTAGCGAGAAATTCTCAATTTGATTTTGCCTTGATTAAATTGAGAAAATTTGAATTTCCACATCAACAGAGAACTTGGATACAATTAACTTGTGTGACATGGCTTGTGTCACCGAGTTTACTCAGTAAATTTAAGTTGGAGGAGCTAGAGTTCAGTTAAGCATGTGCGATTGCTAATTTGTAGCAATCAAGGTCAGTTATTTCAAGTTGTTTTCAGTTAAACTAGTTCCAACTGTTGGAGGAACTAGTGGAAAGTTAGTTGTGCAGTGAGACTTCAGTCTAACTTACTGATCATCCAGTTAACTGATCAATCAGCCCAAAATAGCTAGTGCATGCAGAGATTTTGAGTTCCCCAGTTGTGGTGGAGATTCTAAGGCAGTGTAACATCATTTGTTGCTACACAGTATTTTGTCACACTTCCCATCCCATATCCTGAAGCCTTAAAATGACGAAAACTTTCAGAGTGTACTCACCATGAAACACATATAGAAACATCCCTGAAGAATAGAAGAAGAGCTGCCCTGAGAGAATTCTAGAGAAATTTGCCTGAAACCCTAGTTTTTAGGATCAGCGTGCTTTGCACCATTGTTGGCCCATGCTAATGGCTTGTTGCAGAATGTTGACCTAGCGCTGCCAACTTGCCTTTTGATATGAAAACCCGCGTTGAACCTCTTCTGGCAGTCTTTACTAAATTGGAGGAGAAGCTTTCCCTGCTAGAAGCTTCGAGAATAGCGAGTTGGATGTTGTTGGATAGAGATATGGTCGAGCTCTCCCATTTTGAGTCCTTGATCCTACCTTTAGGGATCTTCCCCTTAAGATGTGGACCTTCCTCCCTCTTTTATGGATCCCTAACTCCCTCTCCCTTCCTATAAATCAAGTCCCTTCAATCCCCAAATGGTTGGTCATTGCTTTCCTACATTCCTATGCTGAAACTATGCCCAAATGTTGCCCATCTAACTAAGGAGAAGGAGTGCTTGAATGGTCTTGGCTTGGACTTGGAAATCCACTACAAATGAGGTCTCCAACATCAAGGCAATGGTTGTATGCTTCCCTTTTTGATTCATTAATAAATACATCTGGTGTTTACTTTCCATAAGTGTATAAATCTTTATTCATTTAGCATGATGCTCCTTGATCTGTCATGTAGTTTATGTTTGAATTATACTATGTATGCTCTTGTATCTCTTGTTGTCTTTTGATCTCTCTTGCAGGTATTTAGATGCAAGGAATAGCGAGGAGCGAGCTTGGAAGCTAAGGGATCGAGATCATCATCAAAAGTTGAGCACTTAGCATCAGAGTGAGGTAGGTTTCTCTCTCTCACTTTGCATTTTTCAACATAAACTAGGAAAGCCTGCACTAGTTTGTCTGGTTTGTTGCTAGATCCTCTCATAGGACTAGAGAGATCGCTTCTGTCCGCAGAAGGGATTGTCTTCACAACAAAATGGCGACTCCGCTAGGGAGCCTATAGCCCTTTCAACCTCTTTCTTGTGTTTGGTCTTTTGATCAGTTTGGCCAACCGTTGAATTATCAATCATTTGGATTCTGTATAGGTCTGCACTTTGAGTGATCAATACTTTAGAGTGTTAAGTCTGGACTTCCTTTTGAAATTCTTTTTATTTTTCCCAATCTTTCTCGTCCAGCGCATTTTTCCCTGGAACAATCACGCTGCTAGGGCGTTTTCCTTAATAACAGTTGCGCTGAAACCCCTGTCAGCACGGGTTTGACTGTAACAGTCGCGCTAATCCTAGAGAATTGAGAAAGTTTAGGGTTTCTGTCATAGGGTCCAGTGTGTCTTGACCTATGAGGTCTTTCCCTGTCCTTTGTGCTTGGATTTGTCAATGTTTTGTCTAGTTGTCTCATTAATTTGTGAAATTTGTCTCATTGGCTTTGAAGTACTAGGAGTGAAAATCTGATTGAGTTCTAGGGTTTCTAGTCAATTAGTCATTGCTTGCTGCTTGTTTGTGTCATTGGGATACTGGTTTTGCTGATTGATTGAGTGTTGCTTTTTTTGGAAATCATTGAAAAACATCATTTTGCATTTGTTTTAGCTTGTTTTTCAAAATTGCTTTTCAAGTTGCATTAGGTTATTTGCATTGGAAAGTTATTTTTGGTTTATAATCAAGCATAGATCACATTGTTTGATTCTCAAGCTGAAAGAAGTGCATCATCATTTGTTCAAAAGGAAAAGTGAAAAATATTTTCATGTAAGTGCATTTGAATCGAATTTCATTTTGCTTTGGTTGATGCATTAGTTGCATTAGATCATTTAAAATCAAAAGAAAAACATCATTCATATAAGTGCATCTTAGTAAAAGTGAAAATCATTTTACTCTTGAAAAGTTGCATTTAGGATAGTGAAAAGTGAAAATCATTTTTACTTTTGGCATTGCATTTGGAAAGTGAAAGTGAAAGTTAGTAGAAGGCATTTTGTTTGATGCATTATTGTTTGAAACTTCTTCCCTTGATTAGTCTAGCTTTCATCGAAATGGAAAGTTTTTATTTTCTCATATAGTTGCATCTTAGGTGTTCAGGTGACATCGTTTTGAGCCCCAAAACTGAAACATAATTCAAGATAAACATTAAAATTTACTCAATTAACCTAAGGAGCATTTGGAACTTAACGAAAACATTTAGAGGTCTAGGCTAGAGACGTGTTTCGGCATCTATAAACCTAGCAATTGTCATTATCTGCCAGCATTGTATCCCAGGGGTGATATCTCGTTCCACGTATGGAAGTATATAGGATCGTTCTCCAGTACTTTCAGGTATATCGGAGGCGCTCCATGTATGGCAAGTATATGGGAACGCTCTCATCGAACGGTTACACATTAGACAACGCTAACATGGACTTGTGCTCCCCGTACCATCACGTATATATTGGGAGACCCCACTAGGTTGTTATCCTTTAGCCACAGGTAACCGAGTCAGCCGCCTTGTAGACGTGATACACCAAACACAACATTTGGGGAGATTGGTCGTCGTACGTTAAGTCCTTGGTTCTACCAAGGTGTATATAGCAGTTCACGGATACTTGGTAAACCCTTTTGCCTAGATTACCCTTTTTGATTTATTTTTTGTTTTAAAGTTCTAAAATTTACTGCCCACGATAACATGTCCTACCCATGCAGTTCTCCTTGGCCTCATTATGCCTAAAGCTCAAATAAATCACCTCCTCTCCTTTTGATTTTGAGAAAAGGTCATCGTGGCAGAACCGCCAAGTTCACCTCACATACCCCCTTCACAATCTGATATTGAAGGGTTATCACAAGGAGTCCATCCTGAGATTCCAGAGTCACTTGAAGATCAAGGTTTTGAACTTGGACTTGTCCCGAGCATTCAACCCCTTTCTTCTCATCCTCCACCTCGAGAGTCATTTTCGTCATCTCAGGAATCTGAACTAGAAAGTCCTGAGGTTCCTCAATAGTTCTTGTTGTTTCCCCCGAATCCACTTTACGAATTGGATCCTTTGGTGATATCTCCTCAACACCCATATAGTCCGTTCAATAATCCTAATGTACCTTTGGAACGTTCTCCTAGTACGTCACAGGTTCCTCCTCGTCAACTGTTTCCACCCATGGCATCAGAAGGTGAGATTCCATCTATGCCAACATCTCCTCGAGATCCTCCTCCGGAAGTCTCAGCCACCCATACTCCTGGTGGTGATGGTTATGAATATCCCTTTCCACTTGAAGGCTTTCCATATGTGCCCTCTCCTTATATGGGGAGTGGGACAACTCCACCCCCTGAAAGCAGTGAACCCTTACTTCCTCTGAATTATACCTCTCTTGGTCATTTGGTTTCGGGTACTCCAAGCACATCTTCGCTTTATCACCATCCGATATGGTCATCTAGTGTTATGCCTACCACTAGCCCATTTGTTTCAAACGTGGCTTCCCAAATTCCTGTTCAACCTTCGGTTTCTTCCCAACCTACAGTCACGATTGGGGCAGTTAATGTCCCTATAGGTTCTTCAGCTCCTCTTTCGACCGCTACAGTGGTTACACCTCCTCCATTGAGTGGGAAATCTTCGATGTTGTCTATCCCACTGCCTAGGGGGCAACCACCTCCTCCATATGTACCTCCTGTCTCTGGTGGAACTTATGTGAGTGTCGGATCCCAAACTCACGTTATAGGAGCAAGTCAAACTATTGGTAGTATTCCTTATCCTAGTGGAACCTCCATTCCATCTGGATCTGGTCAAATTCCTTATCAGCAGCCTCTTTCGGCTCAAATACCTTACCAACAGTCGTACCCTCCTTATGGTTCACAGCAACCTCAAAACCCACCTCTCAATCAATAGGCAGGATCCCAAATGCAGTCTGGTCCTAATCCCTCATTTGGGTCATCTGGTCAGTTTCAATCTGCTTCTGGAACTTATCCTTTAGGAGCTGGTAATCCTTTGCAACAAGGCTCATATCAATAGCAAGGAACCTATCAGCAACAAGGAACTTACGTGCAACAAGGGTTTTATCAACAACCGTTGCAGCATCAAGGTCAACCATTGCATCAGCAAGGTCAACTGTTGCATCAACAAGGTCAACCGTTGCATCAGCAACCCTATGCTCAATACTCCTCACAAGCTATCTATCCTCCTTATGGTTCTCAACAGCCTGTGTTGGGTCAATATCAAACCTATCCTAGTCAAAACCCACCTCAGTGGGGACAGACTCAACCTTTGTATGGTCAAAATTCCTCCTAGTGGGGGCAGTATCAAAATCCCTATGTTCAAAATCTGCCACTATGGGGGAAAAATCAGTACCAACAAGGTTGGAATCCTCAATCTGGACCTTATCAAAGGCCTTTCATGCCTTTTAATCCTCAATTTCCGTTTTTAGCTACATTGGAGTTACTAGATGTGTCGAGGCTTACAAACGACCCAATACTCCATTCACCATATTGGCCTCCGGTTCCTACCAAAATTCCTGGTGATTGTCCAAAATTCAAAGGGAAGTCTGGAGAAGACCCCCAAGCTCATGTCATGACCTACCATTTATGGTGTTCATCCAACTCTTGGGTCGACGATTCCATTCAACTGCATCTTTTCCAGCACACTCTAACGGGTGTTGCCGCCAAATGGTACATCGAGTTACCTTGAGGTGCCTTTCAAGATTTCAATACCTTGGCTATGGCTTTTCTCACTCACTTTTAGCTACCAGTTCGATATGAAACTGGGACCCATCTCCTAACGTCTTTGAAACAGACGACTACTACTCACATCTCTGATCACATCCATGAATGGAGACGTTGGCATTGTCTTATTAAGTTCAATATCCTTGATGAGATTTTAACCAAATGGTTTACTAAGTCATTCGTTAATCAAATCACCAAAGACATAGCTATGGGTGGTTGTGTGACTGAAGAACAAGCCATCGCTCGTGCTCAGTATCTAGATTTGGTATATTCACAATCTGGCACGCTCTATGATCTCTTACTCGATGCCCTGCGACCTTCAACTGATCCGACATCTTCTCAACCTACAGAGACACCACCTGTTGATGGTATTATTGGGTCAGTAGCTCAAACTTCTAGTAATGCTTCTTTTGCTTCTACGAAGCATAAATTTGTTCCCGCTACTGCACCTTCTCCTCCTTCGAATACTCCCAAAAATCCTGGTAAAACTTCTAAGGTGAATGTTGTCCAATCTACCACAGCAGACAAAGCCTCGAAAGGGAAAAAGAAGGGTAAAGGTAAGGCTAAATCTGATACCCCTAAACAGGATTCTCCTAAACCGTCTGCTGATGATACATCCAAATGCAAGCCGAAATATCCTTGTCTTATATGTGACGAAGATCATTATACCAAGGATTGTCCCCGTCATGCCGAGGTTAGTTGTATTCTAAAAGGCACCCCAGGGACACTGACCATGTTGAAAGAACCCTTTCCGTCATAGCAGACTCAATTGGTAGATCAACCTCAATCCTCTACATCTGGAGGCTCTCAAGTTTTTATGAGTGACACAACATCTGTCTCTGTTGCTACTCGATCAAAAGATTATCAAACTCCTACCAAACCAATTGTGGAAAATGATGCCACTAATACACCTTCTACTTCCACTCTGCCCAATTCTGGTCCTCTTCATATTGAACGACCTAGTAATGATTCCATTATCCAACCACCTCCCAAAGGTGTTCTTCGAAAGTCATCATATAATCCGAATGCGCGAGCTGCTCAGCATTATAACATTGTGGAAGATTTAGCTCAAGCGCCTTCAACGATGTCAGCTTTGGAAGTCCTTCAAAGTTGTCCATCGTAAAGGAAAGCATTACTATTCGCCATAGGAGAGATTGATCCTACAGATTCAAACCTGAATACTTTTGATCTCGAAAACCACATTCCTCGTTTCCTGCATCAACTTGCCTTTCTTATACAAGTTATTATCAAAGGGAAGACTATTCATCGAACTGTTATTGATGAGGGTGCTTGTTAAATTTGGCAACTAGGGCCAAACTCCACCTTGGACAGCTCATATGATGCAGCTGACATTTTTATTGGATTCCTCTCTTTGAGAGGTGTAGGATTGATCTAAAGATCATATCATTCTGACATGTACAAATGGAATTATGAATTTATTTTGTTTATGGACAAATTGTTAAGGTCAGCCAGCAAACTAATGTAGGCTCAGAAGCCCAATAGTCACATCTATTCATCCTCAACGTTTGCATATAAATAGAAGGTGCCTTTGCCTCATTTGGACATCACTCACCTTCTCACACATCTCTCTCTCCTATTATGATTGGGTACGGATTTCAGGACAGCCTCTCTCCACACTTGCGAAGAAGAAGAAGACTATTTTCTGCGTTGACCGAATTTCAAGGACAATTTGATCAAACGTTGACCTATTTGACTGTGTTTTTTGTGGGAGACTTTATGTTTGGGCAGGCCGCATTTCTAGGCACAGAAATCGAGGCATTCTATATTATTTGACCAGCGTTGACTACAAAAGGGTTTCACTGCAGCGTTGACCAAGTTTTACTTAGTATTTTCAGACTGTTTTTGGGCTGATTTGATTTGTTGTTGGAGGCCGAGTTTCACCAAGTTGTTTTGGAGGTCAAAATCTGCCCTGTTTGACCAACGTTGACTTTCTCGTTAGGGCTTTCTATGACTATTGTTTGACTCAACATAATTCACTTTGATTGGGCAAGTGAATATTTCATATTGTACTCTCTTTGCTAAACTTTTGAAGAATAATAAGAAGAATTGATCAAAGGGTTTCCCCACATTGGGGTTTGTCCCTGGCTGGCGCCATATCTTGTGTCCTCTTGTCTTGGCTTGTCTTCTACTGTTTTATTTATGTTCTATCTGCATTTACTGTCATGTTAATGTGATTGCTAATCTGGAAATTGACATTGGGCTAATAAGAAAATTGAAGTAAATTGCTCTTAAGCATAGAACATACCATTGTTATCTAAAATTAACATGGTATCAGAGCTGAGATGAAGGCAAAGCCCAAGCAAGAGTGAAAAGAGCAATCACTGAGAAGAGAAATCACTAAGTTTTGTTGGACAAAGACAAGAGGCAATGGCCTCCACATCCTACTTCAAATCTGATGACAAGCTCAATGATAAATCTAATTATCATGCATGGAAGATGTCTCTTGATTTGACTTTGGAAGAGCAGGATGTTATGGACTATGTGCAGGGAAAGATTTCTGAGCCTCCTTCAAATGCACTGACTGCCTGTTAACTTTAGGTATGTTCTATGCTTAGATCAATTTATTTCAATTTTCACAGTTAGCTCAATATCTTTTCCAGATTAGCAATAACATCAGCATAATAGTAAATTACAGATAAAACATAAACATAAATCGCAAAAGACAAGCCATGACAAGAGGACACAAGATGTGGCGCTAGCCAGGGACAAACCCCAATGTGGGGAAACCCTTGATCAATTCTTCTTATATGTTCTTCAATAGTTCAATAGAGAGAGAGAGAGAGATAGTACATTTACAACAGAAGTCAACACTTTGACTTATCTAAATAAGAGCATAGATCATCTCTAATAAGATGATACATGAGGTAGCTGAACTCAGTTGAAGACATGTTGCTTCAACTGATTCTCCACAGTGACTCCATCACCATGTTGCACCTATCATTGTGATGCACCTCATCATCATGCAGCTCCTCACTGTGCTGCACCATGTTGCACCCGTCATCACTATGCTACATTTCATCATGCTTCATTAATCATGACTGTACCCATCATTGTACTGTTGTACTATGCTGAGCTATGCTATGCATTGCTGCTCCTACTATGCTGCACTGTACAACATATACTCGTTGCAGCTCCCATTGTTGTACCAATACTGCACCATGTACCATTGCTCCATCATGAACCATTGCTGCACCATGTACTTGTTGCACCAAGTATCATTGTTGTCCCAAGTACCATTGTTGCACCTTGCTGCACTTTGTACTTGTTGTCCCATGTGCCATTGCTACACCATGTTGCCACACTGTTGTCCCACTGTAAGCACTATTGTGCCCTGTGCCATTGTTGCACAATGCTGCCACACTGCTGTCCCATGTGGTATTGCTACTCCTATGTGACATTGCTGCAATGTTTGTCACTGGTTAGGGCATATTTTCCTGTTGTAATAACCCTTGATCAGCCACCAACACAACCCTCCTTGACTGCGGCTTACCCTAGGAGAAGTGGTGGCTCCCATCACTATTGTTCTGGACATAGACAGCCCCTAAACAGCTCCACGTTATCCCTTGTTGTGGTGGTATGGCTTGCGGCCTACCACATAGCCTTGTTGTAACAGACGACCTCCTCCAAACTGAGTTTCTCGCCCACACATCACACGCTAAACGGCTTGACACTAACCTCCTTTGCCTCAGCCCTCAAGGAAGGTACCTCGGCCCTCCTAACAGCAACTCAGCCTTCACAATGACCTTGAAATAGCCCACGTTGTTCAATCCCTCTTTGTTGGTTAGGGCATCCTTAAGACTACGGTTAGGGTCACTCTAGAACTGTGATAAGGTCTCTTCAAGGGCTGCGTAGGAGAGCCTTCTTTAGGGCAGCGTAGGTGCCTTTCTCCAATGATAATCATCCTTCATCACTGTGTCCATAGTGCTTGCGTCTAGGTCTCTTTAAATAGTGTCTAGAGCTAGGGCAGCTCCCCTAGTCTCCTTTCCTCCTACATCTAGGGCTACCTCCTCTTAGACTTCTCTTCCACTAAAACCCAAAACAAGTGGAGAGAAATCAAGAGTGAAGTGTGTGTGAAATGACTCTCAAGTCATATCTTTTTATACTAAAACGTTGAGCACATGTGAGGGTTATGTGGTTGCTAGCCGACCTTGAAAAATTGTCCCATAACACAAATAAATTCATATCTCCATGAATACTTATCGGAATCGGATGATCTTTAGATCAATCCTACACCTCTCGATGAGAGGAGTCCAAGAAAAATATCCGCTGCCATAAATAAGATGACCCACATGGAGTTTGGCCCTAGTTGCCAATTTTAACACTCCCTCTCAACTAGGGAGAACTCCATCCGCTGATCCATCTGCCAGACCGTACTATCTCTACCATCAGTGCCTTGCACCGCTCTGCTCTATTCTGCTCTGCTCTGTTGAACCATGAAGAAGAAGAATTGATCGAGAATGTCTCATACCATTCTCTACTGACCCACAGTGAGTTCCATATGGAGAGAGTGTGTCATACCACTCTTACTGATCCCAGATCAATTCCAAAAGAGAGTGAGTTGTATTACTCTTACTAACCCAAAGTCAGTTTCATTGATCCCAGATCAATATCACAAGAGAGTGTCTCAAACCACTCATACTGATCCTAGATTAGTGCCAAGAGAGAGTGAGCTATATCACTCTTGCTGACTCGAAGCCAGTTCCAATTGATCCCAGATCAATGGAGGTCATCCTAGCACAGGGAGTACGGTAGATACAACGATGCATCCATCGATAGTACTACTATGGTCCCTAACCCCATTTCCCTACTCATTGGCCAAATGAGAGGTACTTTCCATGAGTCCCAGACAGCATGGATAGGATGCCTCGACAGGAGAACCACTCATCCTGTCCATAAGTTGCCACGAGGTATCACAGGGGAAGGTTGAACCATTCACCCTGTACACAGCGCACCATTAGGGGAGGGTGAGTCGCCCTATGGTCGCTTGTTGCTCCAAGAAGTACCCCAAGCCCCCTCCCCCCGGAGCTCCCAGAGCTCAACGCATACATCATGCAGGACCCTCATAAGAGGGTCTCTCAATGACTCCAAGTCGTTCTCAGAAAGTCACAAATTTGACCTTTCCCAAGGGCTTCGACAAAATGTCGGCAACCTGCACATCAGTCCCAATGCGGTGGAGCCTTCTTGCTCATCGATGTACCATATCCTAGATAAAGTGGTATTTGATGTCTATATGTTGGAGAGATCATAGAATACGGGATTCCTCAATAATCGAATCCTCCTCTGGTTGACACAGAAGGTCATGGTGGTATATATCATGTGTACAAACAACTCATTGAAGAGCTTCCCCAACCAGGCAGCTTCACACGAGGTCATACTCGTAGCTATGTATTCAGTTTCAATGGTGCTCAAAGCAACCGTCTTCTTCTTCCTGCTTATCCAGGATATCGTAGTAGAACCCAAAGAGAACCAGCACTCAGAAGTGCTCTTGCGATCCTCCACACTGCCTACCTAGTCAGCATTCGAATAATCATGCAGCGTCACATTTCCGGCAGTGTATCTCAATCCATGAGAGATTGTGCCTTGAAGATATCTCAGAAGATTCTTGGCACCAATCCAGTGAGGCTCAACCATATATGAGCTCAACATGCTAACTGCAAAACATATATCCAGACGGAAGTTCACCAAGAACATTAATGCTAGAATGAGTTTATGAAACTCAGAGGCATTTCCCAAATCAGGTCCGGCATCCCTACCACATAACTTCTGAAAGTTAAGCTACATCGAGGTAGTTACGAGCTTGCAGTTCACCATTCCAAATCCAGAATCCAACTCCCTCTCACTTTTGCAAATGAGAGGGTCTGCACCTGTCAGAAAGAGGTCGTCCTCAAAAGGTGCCAGTATGAGAGGTCTATCATCCACAACCTTCAAGCAATGGTTTTGGATCGGCTTCATTCCTAGTGAATCTCAGCTTCATTAGATAGTTATCAATCCTTTAATATCAAGCCCGGGGTGTTTTGCTTCAAGCCATAGAGGGCTTTCTTCCACCTGCATACATGAGATTCCCAATCATGAATCCCAAACCCCTCGGGTTGTTCCAAACCTGTGGACCTGTTACATGAGGGGAATGGTCCCCTTGTAAGATTTTCCTTCAGTACATCTCGGACATGTACCTTCATGCTCTTCTTGAATTCAAGCATCCTTGTCATCATCTGACTCACATCGGGTGGGACCCCATAATAAGCAGACCTCTGATGCTATAGACGAGATGTGTCAACTGACATGGTCCCCAATGGACTTCTTGCAACTTGATACAAATTGCCAACCTGAATAAAAGCATCTTTGAAAATTCCAAAACACGTACCTTTCCATCAATGAATGCCACCATGAAACCTTGGACTTCCATTGCCAAAATGGACACCAGGTTCTTCTTGCGATCATGTACATAAAGAGATTCTTATAAATGAATCAAGATACCCTCATTCAATTAAGGAGTAACATTCCCTACACCCTTTCTGGGATAGGTGGCATTGACTCCAAGTATAATCTCACGATTGTTTCCATCTCTACCAAATTAGAGAGAGAACCCTTCTATCCGAGGAAGTGCCTTGAAGCACTACAATCAATAAGCCAGATTCTCAATGAGTCTAGAGGAGAGGGAAAATATAAGATAATTCTTCTTTATCTTATCAGAAACAACATTTGATTCTTCATACCTGGGGTTCCTTGCTTTCTTTGAAGAGTCGGCTATTACCTTGATGACCTACATTACTTGTCATTCCTCCGATCATTGAAGATGTCCCTAGAATGATTGTTATCATCATCAAGTGATGTGTCCCTACCATTTGGACACTCCTCAGCATAATGGCTGAACTTATTACAAACAAGGCATCTACCTTTCTTTCCACCCTTAGATCCGGACTTCCCATTGAAGTGATCTTTAGGTAGGCCATCAGAAGCTTCCGCTGCGCCATTCTAATAATATTCTCTGCTTCGAGTTCACCCTTGGTGAATTTGAAGAGGGATGAGGAACCCATTGAGCCTTTTGTCCTTTCCCAACTATCTTCGATGATTTCTCTTTCACTCTTGCTTGGGCTTTGTCTTCACCTCAGCTCTGATTCCATGTTAATTTTAGCTATGTTCTATGCTTAGAGCAATTTATTTCAATTTTCACAGTTAGCTCAATATCTTTTCCAGATTAGCAATCATATCAAAATAATAGTAAATTGCAAATAGAACATAAACATAAATCACAGAAGACAAGCCAAGAAAAGAGGACACAAGATGTGACGCTAGCCAGGGACAAACCCCAATGTGGGGAAACCCTTGATCAATTCTTCTTATATGTTCTTCAATAGTTCAACAGAGACAGAGAGATAGTACATTTACAATAGAAGTCAACACCTTGACTTATCTAAATAAGAGCATAGATCATCTCTAATAAGATGACACATGAGGTAGCTGAATTCAATTGAAGACATGCTGCTTCAACTGATTCTCCACGGTGACTCCATCACCATGCTGCACCTCATCATCATGCAACTCCTCACTGTGTTGCACCATGCTGCACTCGTCATCACTATGTTGCATTTCATCATGCTTCATTAATCATGACTGTACCCATCATTGTACTGTTGTACTATGCTGAGCTATGCTATGCATTGTTGCTCCTACTATGCTGCATTGTACAACATATACTCGTTGCAACTCCCATTGCTACACCAATACTGCACCATGTACTTGTTGCACCAAGTATCATTGTTGTCCCAAGTACCATTGCTGCACCTTGCTGCACTTTGTACTTGTTGTCCCATGTGCCATTGTTGCACCATGCTGCCACACTGTTGTCCCACTGTTAGCACTGTTGTGCCTTGTGCCATTGCTGCACCATGCTGCCACACTATTGTCCCATGTGGCATTGTTGCTCCTATGTGACATTGTTGCAATGTTTGTGATTGGTTAGGGCATATTTGCCTATTGTAATAACCCTTGATCAGCCACCAACACAGCCCTCCTTGACTGCGGCTTACCCTAGGAGAAGTGGTGGCTCCCATCACTGTTGTTTTGGGCATAGACAGCCCCTAAACAGCTCCACGCTATCCCTTGTTGTGGTGGTATGGCCTGCGGCCTACCACACAGCCTTGTTGTAGCATACGGCCTCCTCCAAACTGAGTTTCTAGCCCACACATCAAACGCTAAACGGCTTGACACTAACCTCCTTTGCCTCGGCCCTCTAGGAAGGTACCTCGGCCCTCCTAACAGCAACTCGGCCTTCACAATGACCTTGAAACAGCCCACGTTGTTCAGTCCCTCTTTGCTGGTTAGGGCATCCTTAAGACTGCGGTTAGGGTCACTCTAGAACTGTGATAAGGTCTCTTCAAGGGCTGCGTAGGAGAGCCTCCTTTAGGGCAGCGTAGGTGCCTTTCTCCAATGATAATCATCCTTCATGACTGCGTCCATAGTGCCTGCGTCTAGGTCTCTTTAGATAGTGTCTAGGGCTAGGGCATCTCCCCTAGTCTCCTTTCCTCCTACGTCTAGGGCTACCTCCTCTTAGACTTCTCTTCCACTAAAACCCAAAACAAGTGGAGAGAAATCAAGAGTGAAGTGTGTGTGAAATGACTCTCAAGTCATCTCTTTTTATACTAAAACGTTGAGCACATGTGGGGGTTATTTGGTTGCTAGCCGACCTTGACGAATTGTCCCATAACACAAATAAATTCATATCTCCATGAATACTTATCGGAATTGGATGATCTTTAGATCAATCCTACACTTCTCGATGAGAGAAGTCCAAGAAAAATATTAGTTGCCATAAATAAGATGACCCACATGGAGTTTGGCCCTAGTTGCCAATTTTAAAACTGCCACGAAGACAAAGTACAAGAACGGTGAAGTCAAAGAAAAGAAGATCATTAGGGATTCTATTCATAAGCATTTGGTTGCATACATCTCCGATTTGAACACATCAAAGGAGATATATGACAGGTTAGTTGGCATGTTCAAAGCTAGTAGTGCAAACCAAGTTCTCTTTCTCAAGAACAAATTGAAGGACATAAAGAAGGGAAGAGGTGAAGATATTCAATCCTACTTCATGAGGATTACTGAGATCAAAAATGATCTTCTTTCGATTGGAGAAGTTATTGTTGATAGGGAGCTTACTCTCATTGCTCTTGGAGGACTCCCTCGTGAATGGCACGTGTTCGGCACTACTATTCTTAACAACGACAGGATTCCAGGTTTTGAAGAATTGTTGACTAGATGTTCTTAAGAAGAAACAAGCATGATGGAACTAGATATGCCTTCAAATAGGAATGATCCTACTGCATTCTCTGCTCATGCTAAAAAGAAGAACAATGCAGGTTCAAAGAAGCAATGTCAAGTAAGGTCGGGTTTCAAAAATGAAAGGAAGGGAAGATGCTTCATTTGCAACAAGTTTGGTCTATGCTGGGGAGTATCCTAATAGAAGGGATACACCTCATCATGATGATAACCTAAACAACAACAATTTCAGGGGCAACAACAATTAAAGGAATGGCAGATCCAACAACAAAGGAAAAAGGAATGCTCCCGTTACTCAACAAGGAAATGGTCGCCCTCCCAAGAGATCAAGAAACACGAGGTATGATGAATCTAATGTTGTTGATAACAAGCAAAAAGAATTTTATCTTATATCTGTCCTATCCACTACCTCTCCTCCGGATACCTTGGGAAATTGGTTGATTGATAGTGATGCCTCAAGGCACTTCACTAGGTATAAGGAAGCTCTTTCTAAGTTGATTGAAAAGGATACAAATTTCGAAATTATCCTTGGAGATAATGCCACTTATCCCGTGAAGGGAGTTGGGAATGTTACTCTTCAATTGAATCAAGGTAACACCATTCATCTACAAGAAGTACTATATGTACCCGATCTAAAGAAGAACCTGGTATCTATCTCAGCAATGGAGGACAAAGGAATCAAGGTGGCATTCATCGATGGAAAGGTACGCATGTGGAATAAAAATTTCAAAGATGCATTTACACTTGGATTCAGGGTTGATGACTTATATCAAGTTGGAGGAAGTCCATTGGGAGCTATGTCTTGCGACACATCACTTCAATCCGAATTATGGCACCGGAGGTTTGCCAATCTACATTATAAGGCTCTACCCGATGTGAGGAAGATGGTGACAAGTATGCCAAAATTTAAAGTAGAACATGAAGGTGTTTGTCAGGGGTGTGCCGAAGGAAAGCATACAAGGGGACCATTCCCCTCAAGTGATAGCAAGACTACCAACATATTGCAATTGGTTCATTCTGATCTATTTGGTATAATGCCCTTGAACTCTTTGGTAGGATATTTATATTACGATATCTTTATGGATGATTTCTCTCATAAGACTTGGATATATTTCTTGAAGAAGAAGGACAAAGTATTCTCATGGTTCAGAACCAAAAAGCTTTGGTCAAAAATCAAACAAAGAAGAAGATCAAATATTGAGGACCGATAATGGAACCGAATATGAATCAAATGAGTTCAATAACTATTGTAGAGAAGCTGGCATTAAGAGGGAGACTACTACTGCATATACTCCCGAGCAAAATGGTGTTACTGAAAGGAAGAACCATTCGATCGTAGAAGCCACTCGTGCCATGCTTCATGATCAGAGCCTTCTGAAGTTCTTGTGGGTCAAAGCTACAAACACTGTCGTGTATGTTCAAAATAGATGCCCTCATCAAGCGTTGGACTCCAAAACTCCCGAAGAAGTTTTCACTAATAAGAAACCTGATGTTTCTCACTTTAAAATTTTTGGTAGTCCCGTATATTTTCATGTTTCGAAAGAAAAGAGAAGCAAATTGGATGCTTCTTATAAGAAAGGAACATTTGTGGGCTACAGTGAAACTTCTAAAGCATATAGAATCTATGCGCCTGGTCAAATAGAAGTGGAGATAAGTCATGATGTCACCTTCGATGACGACGTTTCCCTTGGGAAGATTAGTAACCTTCCTCTTCCAAGGAAGGACGAAAAAGCAAATTTAGGAAAACGGGGAGAACCATAGGATGAGCCAATGCCCGATGTTGAAGAACCAATGGATCCCATTGATCCACCCCTTCATGAGCCCTCCTCCTCGAAAAGGAGACCCTCATGGCTTAGGGAAACTCTCGAAGATTCCGAGAAGCATGTTGCACCAAGGGGGACATTTCGTGAAAGTAAGAAGTCCAATAGGTAGCAAGGGTACTTCACTGCAATAAGAACCATTGTTCAATCTGAGCCTGGCACATTCGAGGAAGTTGTGAAGCACCAAGTTTGGAAGGATGCTATGAACGAAGAGTATGAGTTGATTATGAAGAATGATGTCTGGGATGTGGTCCCTAGACCCAAGGACAAATTCGTTGTCACCTCGAAATGGCTCTACAAGATCAAACATGGAGTTGATGGAAGTGTTGAAAAGTACAAGGCTAGATTTGTTGCTTGAGGCTTCTCTCAAAAGGAAGGTGTGGACTACGATGAAATATTTGCACCTGTTGCTAGATACACCACCATTCGTTCGATTATAGCCCTTACTGCCTCGCAAGGATGGAATCTACACCAGATGGATGTCAAGACCGCCTTCTTACATGGTTCAATTAAGGAGGAAGTCTATGTCGAACAACCCGGGGGGTTTGAAGTTCAAGATCGTTAGACACATGTATGCAGGTTGAAGAAGGCCCTCTACAGGTTGAAGCAAGCTCCCCGAGTTTGGTATGAGAGGATTGACAGCTATCTGATGAAGTTGGGATTTACGAGAAGTGAAGCTGATCCAAACCTTTACTTTAAGGTTGAGAATGATAGACCTCTCATCTTGGTACTTTATGTGGACGATCTCTTTCTGATAGATGCAGACCCTCTTATTGATCAATGTAAGAGGGAGTTGGCTTCCGAATTCAAGATGAAGGACCTAAGACTGATGCATTACTTCCTAGGGTTTGAGGTCTGGCAAAATCCAGGTGAAATTTTCCTTTCTCAAGGAAAATACATTGTGAAGCTACTTGAAAGATTTGGGATGGTGGACTGCAAGTCCGTGTCTACTCCGATGGAACTTAACTTCAAGAAGTTATCCGAAAGTGCTGCTGGGCCCTATTTGGGAAATCCTTCTGAGTATCGTCAACCCGTGGGGGCCCTGATGTTCTTGGTGAACTCTCGTCCGAACAAATGCTTTGCAATGAACACATTGAGTTAGTTTATGGTCGAGCCTCATCACATTCACTGGATTGCTGCCAAGAATCTCGTGAGATATCTTCCGGGCACAATCACCTATGGACAAAGATACATTGTCGGGAATGTGAGGCACCATGGATAGTCTAATGCTGACCGGGCTGGCAATGTAGTGGATCGTAAGAGCACATCTAGATGTTGCTTCTCTCTAGGGTCTGCTTCGATATCCTGGATGAGCAGGAAGCAGAAGTCGGTTGCTTTGAGCACCGCTGAGGCTGAATACATTGCTGCTAGTATGGCCTCCTGTGAAATTGTTTGGTTGAGGAAGCTCTTTAGTGATCTGTTTGGACATGTGTTGGATACCACCGTGATCTATTGTGACAACCAGAGTGGGATTCATCTTTCTGAGAATCTTGTGTTTCATGATCGCTCCAAGCATATTGATATCAGGTACCACTTTATCCAGGATATGGTACAATGATGAGCAATAAGGCTCCGTCACATTGGGGCTGATGATCAGGTGCAGAGATTCTTACGAAGCCTCTAGGGAAGGTCAAATTCTTAACCTTCCGTGAATGACTTGGAGTCGTGGAGAGACCGTCTTATGAGGGTTTCGTATGAGATGGATATTGATCTCTGGGAGCTCCGGGGGCTTGGGGTACTTCTTGGAGCGATGAGCAACCATAGGGTGAGTGGTTCACCTTCCCCTAGTGGTGTGTTGTGTACAAGATGAGTGGTTCACCTTCCCCTAGTGGTGCGTTGTGTACAGGATGAGTGGTTCACCTTCCCCTGTGATAACCCATGTTGAGATATGCATAGGATGAGTGGTTCACCTTCTCCTATGGCATATGAGAAAGATAAGTGGTTCACCTTCTCCTCCTAGCACATCCTACCCATTCAGTCTGGGACTCATGGGAAGTACCTCTATTTTGGCCAATGAGTAGGAAAATGAGGATAGGGACCATAGTACTACCGATGGACACATCGTGTACTACTGTACTCCCTATGCTAAGATGTTTGATATTGATCTGGGATCAATGGAGACTAACTTCGGGTCAGTGGAGAGCAGTATGATACACTCTTGATTATTGGAGAGTGACTTTAGGTCAATGGAGAATGGTATGATACCTTCTCGATCATTTTCTTCTTCATTATTTCTTCATGGTTTAACAGAGCAGAGCAGATCAGGGATGGTATAGATTATCAGATGGTTTGGCAGGTGGAGTTCCTTCTAATTGAGAGGGAGTGTTGAATTTGGCAACTAAGGCCAAACTCCACCTTGGACATCTCATATGATGCAACTGATATTTTTATTGGATTCCTCTCTTTGAGAGGTGTAGGATTGATCTAAAGATCATCTCATTCTGACATGTACAAATGGAATTATGAATTTATTTTGTTTATGGACAAATTGTCAAGGTCGGCCAGTAGACTAATGTAGGCTCAGAAGCCCAACAGTCACGTATATTCATCCTCAATGTTTGCATATAAATAGAAGGTGCCTTTGCCTCATTTGGACATCACTCACCTTCTCACACATCTCTCTCTCCTCTTATGATTGGGTACGGATTTCGGGGCAGCCTCTCTCCACACTTGCGAAGAAGAAGAAGACTATTTTCTGCGTTGACTAAATTTCAGGGACAATTTGACCAAGCGTTGACCAGCAATGTTGACCTGTTTGACTGTGTTTTTTGTGGGAGACTTTCTGTTTGGGCAGGCCACATTTTTGGGCATAGAAATCGAGGTAGTCCGTATTGTTTGACTAGCGTTGACTGCAGAAGGGTTTGACTACAGCGTTGACCAAGTTTGACTAAGTATTTTCGCACTGTTTTTGGGCTAATTTGATTTGTTGTTGGAGGCCGAGTTGACCGAGTTGTTTTGGAGGTCAAAATCTGCCCTGTTTGACCAACGTTGACTTTCTGGTTAGGGCTTTCTGTGACTGTTGTTTGACTGGACAAAATTCACTTTGATTGGGCAAGTGAATATTGCATATTGTACTCTCTCTCTGTGTTGAAATTTTAAAGAATAATAAGAAGAATTGATCAAAGGGTTCCCCCACATTGGGGTTTGTCACTAGCTGGCGCCGTATCTTGTGTCCTCCTGTCTTGGCTTGTCTTCTATTGTTTTATTTATGTTCTAAATACATTTACTATCATGTTAATGTGATTGCTAATTGATGCAAGGTTACCCCCGCTTACACCCACAGTATGCATGTAATATGCATAATCCTATCTATCCCAGAAATTTTAACTCACAAACGAGTCAAATCTTCATTTACTAAGGAATGGTTTAAGGCCCCTTACTCAAGTCTTAAGTGGAATGATTTATAGACTAACCAACCATAGTCCGACCCTTAGTCAATATCTTTTCTATCGGGACTCATTAACCCTTATACACTTCATTCACTTTAATATTGGAACTTATTCCACCCTTATAAACCTTCATTAACCCTTAGCCACATATATATAACCTTTCCTCTCTTTATGCTTGGTTACATATGATTTATTCATAAAACCTTCTTATCGCGCCTTATTCATTATAAACCCTTTATAAGGAAAATAAGCATAAAACATACGATTCATACCTTTTCCCCTTTAGCACGGGTTTGCACTTTTCCCGATGCACCCTATATTGCCATCGCAATTGGCATCCTCCGTGGAACACATTACACATGAATTCCTCTGCTATCTCCGATATGCGATTACACACAACCTTCCGGATCTCAAAAGTATAAAAGCCGCACCTCAATACTTTATCGGGTCTGCTCCATCGCTCATCGCATTACTTCTCCGCCGATACAACTCCATTTAATAACTGCGATGCGAATAAATCTCCGCCGTCCATTCCTTTCTCCTGATCCGATGGTCAACATTCACTCCGAACATTCAAATTGGCGCGTCAATCCCCTACCGTCGATCTACGCTTAGTGGATCCGACAGTTGACAGGGATTTCGGGTGGACAAGTAGCACGAGGATTAACCGCCCGAAAAGTGATTACTGATTTCCTCTCTCCACCTTTGTGCTATGTGTCGAATGATGAGTGGAATCGGAGCCAATCGGAAAATACCGCTTACGGTATTTCTTCCGCCCGAAATCCACTTCCACTGTTGCAAAACCACTTCTTCGCTCTTCCACTTCACTTAAACTTTACGCCATTTCTTCAGGTTTCTATGGTTTCAGATTTTCCTTCAGGGTTTCGACCTTTCTGCTATTCTGCTGCATTCTTCCTGAGCTTAACTCCACTAATTCTCAAATCGTTGCCTCTCCAGAGCATTACTCTGAATCTCCAATTGAATTTGATGATCCATTATGATTCCTCTGAATCATTCTCCTCTCTGTGTTTCGCCTCGACTCTGCCTGCATACAACTATTACAGAATTCCGATTCAACACTCGAAACACACTTATATAGGTTTTGAAATTAACCTCTGTATTTATAAATATACACAACGATTACAGAATGAGATCTCTGTCTCTCAAGCCTGATCTTCAATATCAGTGGCCTCCTCTCTACTCTGCCCGTAGGCTTACATTTATACTAGAAAGGTTCTGTTGAACTAATTCTGGTTAAGATCCTAGATCTACTGAACTGACTCCTAAATATCCTCTATGTCCACTTCTAACTTCAATTAATTCCTAAGAACTCTCTCTAGTTCCTCGAATCATGAAACTACCTTTGGAGTTATAATTGACTTCTAACTCTCTTGTCATTATTAACCACTCATGTTCTCCTTTATTTGAGAGCATTTACAAACATCCTCACACATCTAATTAATTCTTATTCTAATCACTTAAAAGCCTAAATATTACATTAATTTGAGACTTAGGAAACCAACTTCCTTAAAACACATGACCCCCCTATGTCTATTAAAATACAATGATTTTCCTTGGGTTGAATGCTCTGCATCAGACTCCCAAAGTAGAAAATATTCATGATCTCCTGATCATGTGTCTTCATGTGTTGATAGAAAACCTCCAGGGTCCCAAACTTTAGTTTGTAACTGTCTGAAAGCTCTGCACCTTTGTTGTTGCTGTATGTCTGCTATTTTCTGTTTCATCTTCCTCTCCTTGTCAATCAGGTTCAAATTCTGATTGATCATGTTTCCTGCTGCTATCATTTTCCTCCCTATGGCTTGTTTCATCATTAGCTGCCATAATTCTTCAATCTCCATCTCCAGTACATCCTTGGACTGGTCTATACTTTGCCACTTACTTCTGCCTCTTTCTCTTTGTTTCAGGTTGTTGCTATTGTCCACCAACTCTTCAATCTGTTGTTCTTCTTCTTGGAGTTGTCGAATGCTATCACTTACTCTTACTCTTCCTCTCATTCTTACTTGTTCTGTTATTCTTGTTGCCTCCCTTTCATCCTTACCCTCTTTCATGATTATTTTTGTCTGCATTGAATCATGACTTTCTAGCATTCTCTCCAGCAATTGAGCATCTCTGTTCCATGGATTGAATTCTTCCACAGAATCTTCTTCTTTCATCTTTATTTGGTTGCTCATCTGTGCCAAATTTCCTTCAGCATCTGCAACAAAACCTGCACTCACAAAACACTTGTTAAAATCAAAAACATAAGGCTTTTGTGCCTTATCTTCCTTTAGCAACAATTCAGTTTGCCGCTTTGTTTATTTCTCCTCTGTCAGCACATCAGTATGCTGTTTTGAATTCTCAAAAGAATTCATGAGACTGTCAACTAGTCTCTCCTCCACACCATCTGTTCTAATGATGTCTTTCTGTCCTTGTTCACTGTAGTGAACTCCTTCTTTTGCAGTGTCAATTTGCTGAACTTTCATTACCATCTCCTTTTTCTTATGATTGTCATTCATGACAATTTTTTTGTCTTCCTTTTTCAGCAATCTATCTTGGTTATATATCTTCTGTTTTTCCAACTCCCTTCTTTGAAAGTCTAATTTTCTATATAACTCAATAATTTCAATTGGAGTAGAATTTGGAAATTTCACACAATTTTCCATACCTTCCTTTGTTATTGATAAATCATCAGATGTCCTTTTTCCCTTTGCTAAGTCTTTTGCATAGACTTCTTCTTCCTTAACATCTTTCAGTAGATGTCCTTCTTCTTTAGTACATTTTTCCTTGCTCTGTAACTCTTCTCCCAGAGTTATCCTTGTCTCATCATCTTCATTAATATTCTCCTGCATTTGTTTTTCATCAATAACATTAATCAAACTCATTTGATTACCTTTTTGAGACAATATTCCTTCATTCTTCATCAGAATAAGATCTTGATTCCTCATCTCTATGACAGCTTCTATAGACTCATCCATAGACTTTTTCTTCTGTATGCAGTCAAATTCTTCTTCTTCTGAGAAGTTTTCTTTGTCACCTTTTACTTCTAGATCTTCATCTACTCTAAAGATATCTTTAAAAGGTTTCTTTTCTCTTGGAATACCTGCCATCATACACAAACTATCAATTTTAAAAACATAAGACCTTGTGGTCTCACTTGATGCTTCAGTCATCATATCTCCTTGCTGTTCCAAGTTCTCTTTATGACTCAGAAATTCTTCGATGGTCTCCTCTTCAATCTCCTCAAGCCCTTCACTTGGTTGCTTGATATCTTTCCCCAATTGTATATGAGACCTATCTATCTCATCTTCTTTCAGAACAGAATTTAGATTCTTCTTGTCTTCCTCCTTTATGACAATATCAACAAATTGTCCTTCACATGTTGCACCTGCAAACATACACAAATTGTCAGATTTAAAACCATGTGACCCTTTGGCCTCACTTGAAGTTTCGGTCTTCAAATCTCCATTTTTTAGCTTCAGTGTAGTCTTCACTTTCTCCCAGAATTTCTCCCTGTTCTGGTTCACAAATGGACTCTTCCATTTCCAACTCAACTTCCTTGAGTTTTTCCCTTAGCCACTTTACTTGCTTTTGCTGTAGCCTTCTCTGCATCTCATGCCACTCCACTGGCTTCTTCCTTAATACCCAACCTTGTCTCTGGTTTTCCTCTAGTATTCTCCTTAATGCATCAAGTTGTTCTTTTAACTCTGCAATCTCTTTGTCAATCTCCTCTTGACTCATCCTCTTGCCTTTTGCCTTGGCATTCTCTTTCTTCATCTTTCTTCTGTTGTGGTCTTCCTCAGAACCTCTGCTATGACTATCAGTAGCCATCTTCTTCTCCTCTCTCTTCATGAGCTCCTCACTCACTCACTATGAGTTGCATTAAAGCCTCTGCAACAACAAGTCCTCCTTGTTGCAACTTACCTCACCAAGCTTTCCTCTGTACTTGGTCTTTTGGCAAGCACTTGGTTCTCTGTCTCTGGAACCTCTTTTGAGCACTTCTCTCTGCTCCTTCTAGGCTTCAACTCATCTGCATATTCTAAGAACACAATTGTCCTCTTGTATTTCAATCACAATGAAATACTTGGTTCTGACCACCTCTTCTTTCACTTAGAAAGTGTTACCAACTTCTTTCATCCCTCAGCAATTCTACCCACATCCTCTGTGGAATCGCCTTTGTGATCTGCAACAATACCTCTGCAGTAACAAGTCTCCTCTTTGCTACATATGCCTCATTAAGCTTCTCTCTTCTTCTGAGCTCAGTCTTTTAACATCTCTCTGGTTCTTTCCTTTGGAACCAATTGAGCATTCCTTGCTCTAGATTGCTGCAATCTTCTCACCTCCTTATGCTGTCACCTGCATATCAATGTTACTCAAGCCAAAGATCATTCCAAGCTTTCAAAAGCTTGCTTCTCAGTTTTCTTTTGAGAATACTATTATCCTCTTTGTCCAAACTTCAATTGGATTCTTCAGGTTCACATTTGAATGAATCTCCACTTTCCTCAAGGAACAACATCACACTGTTTTCCTTATGTTGCTACCTGGGCATTAATGTAAAAACACACATTCTCCAATCTTCAATCAAATTAAAACAAACATGTCATCTCACCTTCAAGATCTCAGCATGATCTTGTTTCACCATTCCACCTGTACCTTGAATGGATTTCCTTTGTCTCTTGCATCTGCAAGTTCTGCTACACATCACCTCTGTGTGCTCACTGTCTGTCAGATTAGAATCTGATCCCTCTTGGCCTTCATAAACATCTTAACACATAACTCTATTCTCAATTCTTTCAAAGAAATGTTCACACAAAATTTCTTTGTTCTGTTTTAACACCAACTGTTTCAATCACAACTTGGCTCTAATACCAAATGATGCAGGGTTACCCCCGCTTACACCCACAGTATGCATGTAATATGCATAATCCTATCTGTCCTAGGAATTTTAACTCACAAACGAGTCAAATCTTCATTTACTAAGGAATGGTTTAAGGCCCCTTACTCAAGTCTTAAGCGGAATGATTTATAGACTAACCAACCATAGTCTAACCCTTAGTCAATATCTTTTCTATCAGGACTCATTAACCCTTATACACTTCATTCACTTTAATATCGGAACTCATTCCACCCTTATAAACCTTCATTAACCCTTAGCCGCATATATATAACCTTTCCCCTCTTTATGCTTGGTTACATATGATTTATTCATAAAACCTTCTTATCGCGCCTTATTCATTATAAACCCTTTATAAGGAAAATAAGCATAAAACATACGATTCATACCTTTTCCCCTTTAGCACAGGTTTGCACTTTTCTCGATGCACCCTATATCGCCATCGCAATCGGCATCCTCCGCAGAACACATTACACATGAATTCCTCCGCTATCTCCGATATGCGATTACACACAACCTTCCGGATCTCAAAAGTATAAAAGCCGCACCTCAATACTTTATCGGGTCCACTCCATCGCTCATTGCATTACTTCTCTGCCGATACAACTCCATTTAATAACCGCGATGCGAATAAATCTCCATCGTCCATTCCTTTCTCCCGATCCGATAGTCAACATTCACTCCGAACATTCAAACTGGCGCGTCAATCCCCTACCGTCGATCTACGCTTAGTGGATCTGATGGTTGACAGGGATTTCGGGTGGACAAGTAGCATGAGGATTAACCACCCGAAAAGTGGTTTCCTCTCTCCACCTTTGTGCTACGTGTCAAATGATGAGTGGAATCGGAGCCAATTGGAAAATACCACTTACGGTATTTCTTCCGCCCGAAATCCACTTCCACTGTTGCAAAACCACTTCTTCGCTCTTCTGCTTCACTTAAACTTTACACCATTTCTTCAGGTTTCTATGGTTTCAGGTTTTCCTTCAGGGTTTCAACCTTTCCGCTATTCTGCTGCATTCTTCCTGAGCTTAACTCTGCTAATTCTTAAATCGCTGCCTCTCCAGAGCGTTACTCTAAATCTCCAATTGAATTCAATGATTCCTCTTAATCATTCTCCTCTCTGTGTTTCGCCTCGACTCTGCCTGCATACAACTATTACAGAATTCTGATTCAACACTCGAAACACACTTATATAGGTTTTGAAATTAACCTCTGTATTTATAAATATACACAACAATTACAGAATGAGATCTTTGTCTCTCAAGCCTGATCTTCAATATCAGTGGCCTCCTCTCTACTCTGCCCGTAGGCTTACATTTATACCAGAAAGGTTTTGTTGAACTAATTCTGGTTCAAATCCTAGATCTACTGAACTGACTCCTAAATGTCCTCTATGTCCACTTCTAACTTCAATTAATTCCTAAGAACTCTCTCTAGTTCCTCGAATCATGAAACTACCTTTAGAGTTATAATTGACTTCTAACTCTCTTGTCATTATTAACCACTCATGTTCTCCTTTATTCGAGAGCATTTACAAACATCCTCACACATCTAATTAATTCCTATTCTAATCACTTAAAAGCCTAAATATTACATTAATTTGAGACTTAGGAAACCAACTTCCTTAAAACACATGACCCCCCTATGTCTACTAAAATACAATGATTTTCCTTGGGTTGAATCCTCCTACATCACTAATCTGAAAATTGATATTGGGCTAATAAGAAAGTTGAAGTAAATTGCTCTTAAGCATAGAACATACCATTGTTATCTAAAATTAACAGGGCTTCTACTTGCATCATGTCCCTTTCATGTTGGAAAGCTATTGGCTCTCCACCTCTCAACCAGTCCCCTACTACACTGGAAGCTTTCGATGGTAGAGGTTCCCATCCATATTGTATTCTCAATGACTTGCCAATTCAATTGGAAGGAAAAACTGTTAACCTGGAAGTAGAAGTTGTCAATGCCAATCTGAATTACAATCTTCTACTTGGTCGTAGTTGGACCCATGCAATGTTTTGCGTGGTTTATACCCTATTTTGTGTGATTTGTTTTCCTCATCAAGGGAAAATAGTCACTATCGATCAACTCGCATTTTTCTCTTCCAACTCCTCAAATGGCAATGTTCCATATGTTGGGAATATTGATATCCCTTACGAGAGTGTTGGGGCAGGTCTTTTCAAAGACTCTTCCCTTATGGGAACTTTTTCCCTTCCACCTCCGAACGTCGCTTCAATTAACATGGTCTCGACTCATCACGATCCTTGGGTCGTTCCCCGTCCTGATCAGATTGACAGTTTTGGCGATGTTATGCCGCTTAGCCCCGTAGAGCAAGCATATCAGGCTGTCGTTTCGACTTCTGCGGCTACTTCTGAAATTCATGATCATTTCAGTATGAGTCTAGACGCATATTTGCAATCTCCCTGGCTCGATTCTTGGGATTCTCCAGATCCTTTGAATGAGACATTTCCAACTGATGAAAGTATCACAGAAGTTATGTCTCTCGAGGAAACTCCATGGAATGATGCCCATCATCGTTCCTTGTTTCTCCCAAGCCTTGGTGAGATTTCTTCTTGTCTAGAAACCCTTGTTTCCAGTGTACCGACTCATCCGCTTCAGACACCTATTTTGGTTCACGAAGTGTTGTCCAAAGGAAACATGGGTAACATTTTGGCAACCATGCCCAGCGACATCTCAGTCCAACCTGGGATTGTCAAAAACTTTCACTTGGGGGCATCTTTTTCTCGCGATGAGCTTAAGATTTTTGTGTCCTCCTTCATGAGACTTTCTCACTAAGTCTTTACCATTCACCCATTTCCGCAATGGGGCATTGATTTTCTAACTCGTAACCCTCACTCGCCCAGGGGGCATGGGGGCATTGTCATTATTGTGTATCATTCCACTAATTGGCTGAGTCGATGCTTACATGTCATGCCAATGGTAAAACTACGGTTTTACTCTCTTTTGATCAATTACCCAAGTCCCGAAATGGGCTCCATCTGAAAATTTTTGTGCCTCGATTTCGCATAGATACCTTGTACATTAGTGTATTTTTCATTAGTGTGCAGTTGGTTTTGGTGTGTTTGTTTGCTTTTGCAAATGTGTTTTCCTCTGCTTACCGCGTGTTCTACTTGGTTTGCAGATGTCATCAAACCTTTATGTCAGTTTCGCTGATGGTGCTTGTTGTAGTACACGGAATCTATCTTCCGCCGCATGGGCAATCTATGACCCTAATGGTGAGTTAGTGAATTTACAAGGCATATGTTTAGGTCGTACCACTAATAACATTGCCGAATATAGTGCAATTATCGAGCTTTTGTCAGAAGCCATTTCTCTTGGCATTAGAGAGTTAGTCGTTAATCTCGATTCACAGCTCATTGTACTACAACTTAACAGACAATATTCAGTTAGAAACCCTCAGATTTTGAGAATGTATTTGTGAGTTCGTCTCTTGGAACGAGACTTTGATTATATCACTTATCAACATATTCTGAGACGTTTGAACACATTAACAGATACATTGGCTAATTACATTCTAGATAGACATTTGCATCATATGTAAATACAAAAACATTAGATAAACAACAAGGGAAACATGTATATATATATATATATATATATATATATATATATATATATATATAGATAGATAGATATATAAGTTTGCAAAATGTTTGTTACATCAAAATATCAAAATATGTGTTCTGAGACACATGGCTTCTCGAGCCTACATAAGTGCAAAAAAATGAAAACTAGAGACAGCTATCCGCCAATGTGGTGCTCATGGTAGAATGAAACAACGCTGATAACTCGGTTCAACAACCGACGCAATATGGAGGACACCCCTACAGTATGCCTCTGATATCGCAGTGGCACCTCATCAATAGACGCATATTCTGGAATGCCTCTTGTCAAGGCTTCTAGGTTGCGTTCCACCTCTACGATCGAGTCAGCTCCCTCCTCATAGGGAGCACCCTCTATCTGTCGTGCCACTCACCTGGCTATCGGAGAAACCCCTGGAGGTCTCTCTAGTCCAACATCTGCAAAATCACAAGTGTCAAATCTCAGTACACATGAAACAAAAAATATCAAAAACTTTAAATAGTTTTTACTTGCATCGGTCCACTGTGTACCAGGTGGAAGTGGAAGGTCAAGATCTCCCCATAAATTCGTGCCAGCGTATGCCCAATCATCTACCATGATTAGTTGTTGTCGCAGCCATCCAAAAAATGTTGGAGGAAATGACATTTGCTGACCACCTCCATGTCGAGGCATCAACTCACCCCATCTTAGTAATCATGGATCCCTGGGTGCTGGGGCATCCACTTCTATCCACTGATATCTGAACAATGGTACATGTTCCAAGAAGAACGTCACCAAGATAGATCCATAGCCGAACTGTTTCAACTTCCCTGTCTTGCATTTCGTGAGTTGGTTCTTCATGTTGACCAACAATCCTTCACACCAGTTGAAAACTGTGGGACTTAGACAATCAATGGCATACTGGAAATGAGACTTTGTTGCTTCATGTAAAGCTTGAGCCCCAGCTATTCGGGCCATGGTATGGATAATTGTTCTTAGCAGGAGATTGGTGATAGTCTTTATGTCTATCTTCCCACTCTGAGTTTTCCGAGTGCCTGGGCAATGTCTTGCAATCAACATATTTGTGCTCTCCCCTCCAGTATGAGAACCAGACAGCTGAATCCGTTGTCCCCTTCTGGACAAACCCGTAATGAAATAGATGTATGCGATATCTATCTCAAGTTCTTGGTCCCCAATCATAAACAGTTGGTGATCTACATCCCACCAACCAATCAAATGTTGCAATAACTCGATCTAGGTTCTAATCCCAGGGATTAGGAAGAATTTCAGTAACCCGCATGCTCGAAGGGCAGCTATGCAATTTGGGTCTTGGGCTGCCTAATGATCTTCTGCCTCATGCCCTCTCTCTTTCCATTCGATCACCATTTTTCGTTGATTCACTTGTGGAACATCCATTAAACAAGTTTTCATGAGCATCTATGGAAACAAATTTGGGAAAAAATCATTAAACATGGAGGATTTTTCATTAAAAAATCGACTTTGCGCCAACACGTCTGTTCCTATATTTTTCCGCGCTTCTAGCACGCTGACACAGTTGAACACAGAGTGAGCAGCGCGGGTCCAATGGGTAAAACCCACGTTGATCGCCCTCGACACAAATTTTTGCCAAGCCCTCCTTACTGACTATCCTATGAATGAAAAGTAAAACACATAAAATCATAATCAAAATGAAGAGAAGGGATAGATCTCTTACCTGCAGCGAACAGATTGAAAAATGGTGTCTTGGATTGGTCGCACTCCTTGCCTGAAGATCAAGGAAAATAGGGTAAAAAGTGCTCTCTGATTTACAAAATGTGAAATGGTAAAAATGTTTTTACTTTTTGAGTTTTTATAAGTTTTTAAAGATATTTTTACCAAATTAGGGCACATTTTACTTATATTTTAATATTTTTCCTCGAAATGGGTAATGTGTGTTTCACTTGTGCAGCGACAAGTCATGGATACATGGTGACGGTGATTAATTTTCACTGAATCAACAAGTTTTATTTTATCACTTTTTCGGACTCGTAAAAAATAAACAAAAAAGGAACCCCCTGGAGTCATCTTTAAGCTCTTTTCTGACTCTCGAAATATGAAAAGATTACCGAGTACTTGTCGTTTCGAACTCATTAAAGTAAATGAAATGACGTCTATTCGGTATAAGTTTAACCCTTTTCCGAACTGAGATAAACTATTGTACGAAAAAGGAATACCTTAGTCAAACATGGCTAAGAGGTTCTCTTGGATATTATTTTCTACCTTTTCGGATTCAAGAGACTATTTATGAAAAGGGACCTTTGGAGTTTTATTTTTCGCCTCTTTTTCAAACTCTCTAAACATGAAAAAGATGTCAAGTTACCCCTCTGTCGGACTTGTAAAACTTAAACGATGCAGGACTTGTCACCATGACGAGACCGAGTTTCTCCTTCCTAGGACTCGTTAAACTTACTAGGATGGATTCATTCGAAGGATGGACTTATACAACAAGCATATGCTATCCCCTTCAAGCTTGCAATAAAAAATAATGGGGTACTCACTAGAAATAGTGGGGGAAAATGAAAGTAAACATCTCTTGTATTTTGTGTAAAGGCAACATGTCGCTCTTGAACATGACACTTATCTATTGCTCGTGTCAGGTTTGGGTTATCCTCACTTCATCACTTGCCTTCCTGGGTTTTGGGAATCCATTTTGCCTCTCATCTGATTATATTGCATTTTCATCATGACCTCTGATCCTATGATGAGTCAAATGCTGCCAAACTCTGGAGTCGTGTCGCCGATATGTTCAAGAGAAGTCCCATCTGCAGTTTTTTATCGCTTATACATTGTCTGACCTTTCTGCCACAATCCTGAATCAAACTTACCTACTCTACTACATCTTTTGTTTCATGTCAATGATGTGGGATACATTATAGCCCTTCGTCGACGGGTCACTTCCTGTTGACTTCAACTCATTATCCAAGAAGATGATCTAGAAACTCCCTTCCAGTACCTTGGAGCTTGCATGCCTCAATGGCAAGTTCTTCGCATTTGACGATAGGTTTACATCATTGGCCTTCGATCAAATGATTCTGCGGGTGTTCGACTTCAACTTCATTATTCACACTCGTGGATTGTGTTGTTGTACCTTGAGAGCCATTGTCATTATTGATGGTTTCTCTCATGCATGTTAACGATTTACATCATTGACTGGTAATCAGGTGGTTTTCTATCATGTTCGACTCCGACACATCTATTCACATGGTAGAATTCATACATTGATCAAATCGAGACAGAGATAAAGACCCTGGGTTTCATCTGATAAATCTAGGTTGTGTGGAGTTATGAGTTATTCATGATTATACACATGTTTCCCTCTATACGGATGGTTGCGACCATACCGTGGGTCCATATATATGATCCTTTCTATTCGGATGGCTGTGTCCATGCCATGGATCCATACACATGATCCCTTCTATTCGGATGGTTGTGTCCATGTCATGGATTCATGTATTGTTAAATGCCTATTCAGAGATGTATCATTAGGCATATTTATATCAGAGATGTCAGCTATGTATATTGTATCATGCTTGATTTGCAGGTCTCCTAACGGTGTTTTTCTGAGTCCTTGCCTTGACTTGTAAAGCATTTCACCCATCACTCCTTGTTCTGCCTTCATGCTTTAGGGGGCATCTGTTACATAGTATTTTGTCACACTTCCCATCCCATATCCTGAAGCATCAAAATGACGAAAACTGTCAAAGTGTACTCACCATGAAACACATACAAAAACATCCCTGAAGAATAGAAGAAGATCTGCCCTGAGAGAATTCTGAAGAAATTTGCCTGAAACCCCAATTCTCAGGGTCAGCTCACTTTACATCACTGCTAGCCCGTGCTAATGGCTTGTTGCGGTATGTTGACCTAGCGCTGCCAATGCGGATTTTGATATGAAAACCCACGTTGAACCTCTTCTGGCAGTCTTTCCTAAAGTGGAGGAGAAGCTTCACCTGCTAGAATCTTCGAGAACAACGAGTTGGATGTTGTTGGATAGAGATATGGTCGAGTTCTCCCATTTTGAGTCCTTGATCCTACCTTTAGGGATCTTCCCCTTGAGATGTGGACCTTCCTCCCTCTTTTGTGGATCCCTAACTCCCTCTCCCTTCCTATAAATCAAGTCCCTTCCATCCCCAAATGGTTGGTCATTGCTTGCCTGCATTCCTATGCTGAAACTATGCCCAAATGCTGCCCATCTAACTAAGGAGAAGGAGTGCTTGAATGGTCTTGGCTTGGACTTGGAAATCCACTACAAAGGAGGTCTCCAACATCAAGGCAATGGTTGTATGCTTCCTTTTTTATTCATTAATAAATACATCTGGTGTTTACTTTCCATAAGTGTATAAATCTTTATTCATTTAGCATGATGCTCCTTGATCTGTCATGTAGTTTATGTTTGAATTATACTATGTATGCTCTTGTATCTCTTGTTGTCTTTTGATCTCTCTTGCAGGTATTCGGATGCAAGGAATAGCGAGGAGTGAGCCTGGAAGCTAAGGGATTGAGATCATCATCAAAAGTTGAGCGCTTAGCATCAGAGTGAGGTAGGTTTATCTCTCTCACTTTGCTTTTTTCAACATAAACTAGGAAAGTCTGCACTAGTTTGTCCGGTTTGTTGCTAGATCCTCTCATAGGACTAGAGAGATCGCTTATGTCTGCAGAAGGGATTGTCTTCACAACAGTTGTAGACTAGTCTGAGTGTACAGGTATTGCATGCAGTATGATGATCAACCTTGCGAATTGTGCAATCAATCTGAGGAATTTCCTAAATAACAGGGGCATAATTTCTCAAGGAATTGCGCAAGGAAATAGGGGCTCAAGCAGAGGTAGAAATTGACTAAGTCTGGGTCAGAGCTTCTCAGTGAGTAGAGAGATAGGTTATTCACTTGCAAGTTGTGCTCAGTTGAACAAAGCAATTGTAATAAATCTCTATTCATCATATTAATGCACACAGGCATAGGGGTTTTTAGCGGATTGCTTTCCCCTGGAAAAACACTGTGTGCATGTGTGTTATTTTTCATTGCATATTTGTGATTGATGTTCTAAATTGTGAATTGAATTCCATAGAGGAGTAGAGTAGGTTTGTGTTTTGTGATTTTGATTAAAACTTCATGAGCAGTTATGAATCACACCATAATTTCTACAGACTCGGTGGAGCAATGTACTACCATTAAGCTCAAGAATAGTGGTCCAAGTTGAGGCCATGATAAACAGGTCAGTGACAGAAATGTTAACCATTTAAAACCAGTTAAAATAGTAATTACTAATTAATAAATCTGCACAGAGCACTCTTGCATTTCTTCATAGTTTACACATTGGTTAAAATATGACCTTCGAAATGCTGCACTTTCTTCCTCAACTCGCATTATGCCATTGCTTAACTAAGGGGAGTAACAGCTTAGTCTAACTACCGTGTGACAACAAGGGGATTGCACTATTAATTACACTAACTTCTAACAAGCCTGGAAGCAAAAACTGCCTCTTCACCCAGGAATAAAGAATTTAAAAGGATTGTTTGAGACTAGATTGCCATAGCTTGTTAGTATGTTACGTTACAGAATTTTAGTATTGCAGCAAGCAATAACGATCTATAAAATGCCCAATAGATTTGAACTCTGAAAACCTATCTAGGAATAAATAACCATGGCCAGTTATTCAAAGTAGAATCTTGGTATGGTATAGGAAACACCCCCTTCAGATTGGCAAAGCTGACTTACACAGAACCATATCACGACTGGTTTTCCTATGCCAAGCAGAGTATCAACATTTCCAAGGGAAAATCTGTAAGCAATCTTATTTTGAGTTAGCGATGCCCAGGGCTCAATAACTAAATGTTTATTGAGTAACTGCAATTTAACCATGGCTTGGGATTCGGAAAGTGTTCAGCGCTTAAGGTTCTATCTCGTAGACTTAGATTATGAAAAATAATAGTGCCCACAAAGGACGAAAAAATAAGTTGAACGAAGATAATGGGTGCTCAAGTCAGATAGTCTTAATTTTAGATAATTGATGGAAAACAGTTTAGCCTGTAATAGGTACATGGTCAGTTTAACTGCACTGCTACAGCATTAATTTAAACATAAAAAGTTACAGGATTCCGAACCACTAGCCTCCACTAGGAAACACCGAAAGAACATTCACAACAGTACCCTTACTACTCCAAACAAAACAAAATAAATAAATTAAAAAACAAAGATGGAGAGAAGTAATCCGTCCCATGTGTGAATCCATGCGCAGATAAATTGGCAAGCGTCTGAAACTGAACTGTTATATACCTAGAGATTTGACATTCAATTTTTTTTAAGACTTCTGCGTTAGAAGGTGCATACTCTGGCACCTAAAGATTATAATAAAGGTTATAGTGGTAAAGGTTATAGTAATAATAGTTAAAATTGATGTCAAAACACAAATACTAACGACCCAGTGTCACACAAATAGGAAACCGTCTGATTCCTCTAGTTAAAAAGATAAAATATATAAATAAAGACAAAACCTATACTGATGTAATCAATAACCCAAAGAACATGACAAAAGCAGGTAATGGTGACCTTCAGCAGATGTAAGCACAGAAGTTTCCTCTAGCTTCCTCCTCCTGTTGTTCTTAGACAAAATATGAAGTCGATGCCTTTCCATCTCCTCGTCAATGGACCTTTTGTGGGCTCGAACAGCTGACCGTATCCCATGCATTTCCCCCATGAGAAGATCCATGTGATAAGTTTCTACCATTTCTCTCGATAAATTCTCAATTTCCTCCTCGGTCATATGGACCAGAGTTGGGACAGTGAAAGACATCTCCTTCATCTTCAGAATGGTTGTCAACCTTACCCCATAGTCCCGGAAGAGCTCTTCGAGCGACTTCATTGTTATGGGTTTTCTCACAAACGATGGCGCACCAGCCCACCCGTTTCACACGTTTCTGGCAGAGTTTGGCGGCCTTTAATGAATACTCGTACTTTGTGGGTAGTTGAGAGGCGTTGTCTGTCAGTAACTCTGCTCTGAAATCCGTATGTTCCAAATTGAGAGTGTGTCAATGAATTCAATGGTAGCTATTGAATGAAATTTTTCTGTGCTCAGGTTGAGGTAGCAACGTAATGTTTACGTCGTTTTATCAATTCAGACGGCAGAACTCTTCTAACAGTTACACCATTTTTCCCCCTTTCTGCGCAATTTTTTTGTCCATTTAATTCTGAATTTATGTTTTTTCATTTTTGACCAATGTTTTTATCCATTTACTTGAATGATATTTTAACTTTCACAAGTGAATTTTAAGTTCAGCAATGTATATTTTTTTTAAGAAATTGAATACACTAAATTTATTTATATATTTAAATAAGCATTATTGAGCAATTATTGAAAGGAGTTTAAATTAGTTTTTTTTTTTAATTATGTATGGACTCAGGGTCTGAAAAATCCCCAGGGCATTTCTATTGTGTAGGGTGACCCATCAAACTGATTTCAATGAATTTTGGTTAGATTTTGGAGAAATTAGACCAGAAAAACTTCCAAAAAGTCGCACTAAAAACAACTTGATTATTGAAAGAGATAATTTTTAACTTAGTTTAGTTATTGAACTTTGAAAGAGATAAACTAGTTTTTATATTTGAACAAGGGCTATAGAGTAGCTACTCTTGTTTAGTTTAAATATAGTTAAATTAGAGTTCAAAATAATAAAAACATATAGCGTTGTGGCTTAGTTTATATATATATAAATTGGTTTATAGTGTTCACTTTGTAAATTGTTGTTTAATTTTTTGTTAAATTAAGATTAATTCCTTGTCTCTTAGTTTAAATATAGCGAAATAAAATGAAAAGAGTTGCACATATTAATAATAAATACTTTTTTTTCAAAGAGTGAGGGGGGAGGGGGTGTTTTCATATTTGAACAAGCACTGCAGAGTAGCTACTCTTGCTTCCTTTAAATATAATTAAATTAGAGTTCAAAATAATAAAAACATATAGTGTTGTGGCTTAGTTTATATATATCAATTGGTTTATAATGTTAACTTTGTAAATTGTTGTTTAATTTTTTGTTAAACTAGGATTAATTCCTTGTAGAGTCCCTCTTTAGAAGCTATATATTAACTCATTTTTCGCAATTTTTACATATATATACAGAAGCGATATGTTTACAATAGCTGCGGAGCAGCGCTGACATGCGTCGAGGGTCAAACCCGGGTGGGGAGGCTATTAACCAGCCGTCCCATCCACGCGGGATAACGCCCATGTGCATACTTATATGTTCAAACTATAAGTAAAATAAGCACCTTGCCAAAGATAATTAAATCTTGGTTGAAATCCGTCAAAAAGATACACCTAATAAAAAATATGCAAGTCAATATGTCCACACCAATATACACCTAATAAAAAATATGCAAATTGTTTATGTTTTGGTTTCTTTACAATGTAATAACTAAACTATCAATTGTTTAACATTTTCATATTATATGTGGCATGGCATAATTGACTAATAATTTTTTGTTTTACATAGGGTCAACACTAAGACTGTATATATAATATCACGTGGATGTGTTGTAAAAGTTCATAAAGGGCTATAAAATTTGTCTTAGTGTTTTTTGTGGTGGTGTAGGCTTGACTTTGAACTTATTGTACGATGGACTTGAACTTGTGTTCAATTATCAAATTATTTTTGTTTGATTTTTGTGGCAATTGGTGGTAAAGGTTAACCGCCCCTTTACTAGGAAAAAAAATGTTTTTATGACATTTGTTGTCTTTGGGAAAAAGTGGAAAATGATTGTTATGAGCCCTAACTACTTTGGTGGTAAATCGTAATGAATAAATATAAGAATGGTTTAAAAATATTATAGTAAAAAAAACTATATCCTAAGATAATTTATTTTAGAAAAACACTGTTAATTGGAGTAGTGTTTTGTTTTAGCTTTCTTGGTTTAAGATATAATATTATATTATTATATAAAACATAGATTTACTCAACCTTTCTTTTAAGGATTTTCTAAATATACCTACCCTATTTTATTTTGTCAAAATCTATTCAACTATTTAGCTTTACTTAGAACATAATTAATATATAATTACTTGCTTTTTGTGAGTGATCTAGTTTTTTTCCTTGAAATAGGCCACTCATAGAAACACTTAATATAGCTTTTATACACTTGAAGGTAAATGTAATTTTTTCCCTTAAAATTTTTGATATATCTTTTTTAATGGATTAAATCAAATTAGTTTAAATAATTTTTCCTTAAAATTTTTGATATATCTTTTTTAATGGATTAAATCAAATTAGTTTAAATAATTTTTCCTTAAAATTTTGATATAAATTTTTTAATAGATAAATAAAATTAGTTTAAATAAATTTTCCTTCAAAATTTTATATAACTTTTTACATGGAGAAAAACACATATTGAAACATAATTATGAAAAAGTAAAATTCATAAATATATTTAAGACTTTGCATTGAAGTACAAATTTAAGAAGGCTACATTGGTGAGCACGCAGCAGGATCGCGCATTAACTTGGTACATCAAGCACTCTAATGACCACCCAAACGCGAGGATAGCAGAGATCTAGAATGCGTTGAACAGAGAATTTAGCGGGCCTAAATCAGAGATGCAGTCAATCATTGGGTTTAATGAGATTGCGATGCATGCAGCGAGACTCCCTAGGATTTGGTCCAAAGGCAGAAGAGTAACATTTTGGCAACCATGCCCAGTGACATCTCAGTCCAAAGAAAGCATGGGTAACATTTTGGCAACCATGCCCAGTGACATCTCAGTCCAACCTAGGATTGTCGAAAACTTTCACTTGGGGGCATCTTTTTCTCGCGATGAGCTTAAGATTTTTGTGTCCTCCTTCAGGAGACTTTCTCGCTAAATCTTTATCATTCTTCCATTTCCGCAATGGGACATTGATTTTCTGACTCGTAACCCTCACTCGCCCAGGGGGCATGGGGGCATTGTCATTATTGTGTATCATTCCACTAATTGGCTAAAGTCGATGCTTACATGTCATGTCAATGGTAAAACTACGGTTTTACTCTCTTTTGATCAATTACCCAAGTCCTAAAATGGGCTCCATCTGAAATTTTTTGTGCCTCGATTTCGCATAGATACCTTGTACATTAGTGTATTTTTCATTCGTGTGTAGTTGGTTTTGGTGTGTTTGTTTGCTTTTGCGAACGTTTTTTCCTCTGCTTACCACGTGTTCTACTTGGTTTGCAGATGTCATCAAACCTTTATGTCAGTTTCGGTGATGGTGTTTGTCGTAGTACACGTAATCTATCTTCCGCGGCATGGGCAATCTATGACCCTAATGGTGAGTTAGTGAATTTACAAGGCATATTTTTAGGTCGTACCACTAATAAAATTGCCGAATATAGTGCAGTTATCGAGCTTTTATCAGAAGCCATTTCTCTTGGCATTAGAGAGTTAGTCGTTAATCTCGATTCACAGCTCATTATACTACAACTTAATAGATAATATTCAGTCAGAAACCCTCAGATTTTGAGAATGTATTTGTGAGTTCGTCTCTTGGAACAAGACTTTGATTATATCACTTATCAACATATTCCGAGACGTTTGAACACATTAACAGATACATTGGCTAATTACATTCTAGATAGACATTTGCATCATATGTAAAAACAAAAACATTAGATAAAAACATTAGCTAAACAACAACGGAAACATGTATATATATATATATATATATATATATATATATATATATATATATATATATATATATATATATATATATATATATATATATATAATTTTGCAAAAGGTTTGTTACATCAAAATATGTGTTCTGAGACACATGGCTTCTCGAGCCTACATATATGCAAAAAAAGGAAAACTAGAGACGGCTATCCGCCAACGTGGTGCTCATGGTAGAACGAAACAACGTTGATAACTCGATTCAACAATCGACGCAGTATGGAGGACACCGCTATAGTATGCCTCTGATATCACAGTGGCACCTCATCAATAGACGCATATTTTGGAATGCCTCTTGTCAAGGCTTCTAGGTTGTGTTCCACCTCTACAATCGGGTCAACTCCATCCTCATAGGGAGCATCCTCTATCTGTCGTGCCACTCACCTGGCTATCGGAGAAACCCCTGGAGGTCTCTCTAGTCCAACATCTGCAAAAATCACAAGTGTCAAATCTCAGTACACATGAAACAAAAAAAATATCAAAAACTTCAAAAACTTTAAACAATTTTTACGTGCATAGGTCCACTATGTACTAGGTGGAAGTGGAAGGTCAAGATCTCCCCATAAATTCGTGCCAGCGTACGCTCAATCATCTACCATGATTAGTTGTTGTCGCAGCCATCAAAAAAATGTTGGAGGAAATGACATTTGCTGACCACCTCCATGTCGAGGCATCAACTCACCCCATCTTAGTAATCATGGATCCTTGGGTGCTAGTGCATCCACTTCTATCCACTGATATCTGAACAATGGTACATGTTCCAAGAAGAACGTCACCAAGATAGATCCATAGTCGAACTTAGGGAAAATTTTAAGAACCCCCCCTAAATTTATAAATATAATAATTGGGCGAATCTCCATGGTATATAGGAAAAATGGAAGGTGATTTTATCAATAATATAATATGTATATATAATTTTTTAGCGAATCTCTCACCAGGCATGGCGAATATTTTACTCAATCATAAAATCTTGTAAGATCTTGGCGAGTCTTTCACTAAATAATAAAACTTTGTAAAGTCCTAGTGAATCTTAGCATAGGCTACATGGTGGTTTAATTCCCCCATTTAAATAGGCTACATTCCAGGTGAATACCATGGGTCAATACCATGTGCCATTTTGGTGAATACCATGGGTCAATACCATGTGCCATTTTTATTTTTATTAATTCTAATATTAGGGTTAATAATGGTTTTTTGCATGGTATTAATAACAATCTAGTCCATGGTATTTGTCCCATAGTATTTTGGCCATAGGTTTCACCTAAATATAACCCATTTTTTGAGTGTTTGTAAATATAAGGTGACTTATGGAGTAAATATAAAAAAATGTTTTATTTGTTTACCATACCTCTCATTTATTTATATTTTTATTAACTTACCATACCTCTCGTTTATTTATATTTTTATTAATTTACCATACCTCTTTTACAAATATGGTATTTGGCCCATAGGATTCACTTAAATAAAACCTCTTTCTTGAGCCTTCATAAATAGAATGAGGTTTATGGACTAAATATAAAAAGAGGTTTTATTTATTTACGATACGTCTAGTTTATTTATATTTTTATGTTTGAGTAAGTATAAAAAGACGTTTTATTTATTTACCATAACTCCACTTTACTTATATTTTTATTTGTTTACACCGTTACATGTATATAAGGTGACTTATGGAGTAAACATAAAAAATGTTTTATTTATTTACCATACCTCTCATTTATTTATATTTTTATTAATTTACCATACCTCTTTTATAAATATGGTATTTGGCCCATAGGATTCACTTAAATAAAACCTATTCTTGAAAATGGGCGAATGGATTCACTTAAATAAAACCTATTCTTGAAAATGGGCGAATGGAAGGTTGTAAGTCCTAATTTCAAGGGCTAAATTTACCTTTTTTACCCTCTCCCTTAAAATAAGGTGGGCTATTTGAGGTGATTTGTAAAAATGTACTATGATACAAAATATTCGCCCACTAAAAATTTAAAACCCCTTAATTTCGCCAAAGGGCAAACATTCGCCCCTAAAATTATCCTTGGTCGAACTGTTTCAACTTCCCTATCTTACATTTCGTGAGTTGGTTCTTCATGTTGACCATCAATCCTTCACACTAGTTGAAAACTGTGAGACTTAGACAATCAATGGCATACTGGAAATGAGACTTTGTTGCTTCATTAAAGCTTGAGCCCCAGTTATTCGGGCCATGGTATGGATAATTGTTCTTAGCGGGAGATTGGTGACAGTCTTTATGTCTATCTTCCCACTCTGAGTTTTCCAAGTGCATGGGCAATGTCTTGCAATCAACATATTTGTGCTCCCCCCTCAAGTACGAGAACTGGACAACGGAATCCGTTTTCCCCTTCTGGACAAACCCGTAATAAAATAGATGTATGCGATATCTATCTCAATTTCTTGGTCCCCAATCATAAACAGTTGGCGATCTACATCCCACCAACCAATCAAATGTTGCGATAACTCGATCTGGGTTCTAATCCCAGGGATCAGGAAGAATTTAAGTAACCCGCATGCTCGAAGGGAAACTATGCAATTTGGGTCTTGGGCTGCTTTATGATCTTTTGCCTCATGCCCTCTCTCTTTCCATTTGATCACCATTTTTCGTTGATTCACCTGTGAAACATCCATTAAACAAGTTTTCATGAGCATCTATGGAAACAAATTTGGGAAAAAATCATTAAACATGGAGGATTTTTCATAAAAAAATCGACTTTGCGCCAACACGTCTGTTCCTATATTTTTTCACGCTTCTAGCACACTGACACAGTTGAACACAGGGTGAGCAGCGTGGGTCCAATGGGTAAAACCCACGCTGATCACCCTCGACACAAATTTTTGCCAAGCCCTCCTTACTGACTATCCTATGGATGAAAACACATAAAATCATAATCAAAATGAAGAGAAGGGACAGATCTCTTACCTGCAGCAAACGGATCGAAGAACGGTGTCTTGGATTGGTCGCACTCCTTGCCTGAAGATCGGGGAAAATAGGGTAAAAAGTGCTCTCTGATTTACAAAATGTGAAATGGTAAAAATGTTTTTACTTTTTGAGTTTTTATAAGTTTTTAAAGATATTTTTACCAAATTAGGGCACATTTTACTTATATTTTAATATTTTTCCTCGAAATGGGTAATGTGTGTTTCACTTGTGCAACGACAAGTCATGGATACATGGTGACGGTGATTAATTTTGACTGAATCAATGAGTTTTATTTTATCACTTTTTCAGACTCGTCAAAAATAAACAAAAAAGGAACCCCCTGGAGTCATCTTTAAGCTCTTTTCTGACTCTCGAAATATGAAAAGATTACCGAGTACTTGTCGTTTCGAACTCGTTAAAGTAAATGAAATGACGTCTACTCAGTATAAGTTTAACCCTTTTCCGGACTGAGATAGACTATTGTACGAAAAAGGAATACCTTAGTCGAACATGGCTAAGAGGTTCTCTTGGATATTATTTTCTACCTTTTCGGATTCAAGAGACTATTTACGAAAAGGGACCTTTGGAGTTTTATTTTTCGCCTCTTTTTCAAACTCTCTAAACATGAAAAATATGTCGAGTTACCCCTCCGTTAGACTCGTAAAACTTAAACGATGCAAGACTTGTCACCATGACGAGACCGAGTTTCTCCTTCCTAGGACTCGTTAAATTTACTAGGATGGATTCATCCAAAGAATGGATTTATACAACAAGCATATGCTATCCCCTTCAAGCTTGCGATAAAAAATAATGGGGTACTCACTAGAAATAGTGGGGGAAAATGGAAGTAAACATGTCTTGTATTTTTTGTAAAGGCAACATGTCGCTCTTGAACGTGACACTTATCTATTTCTTGTGCGAGGTTTGGATTATCCTCAATTCATCACTTGCCTTCCTGGGTTTTGTGAACCCATTTTGCCTCTCATCTTATTACACTGCATTGTCATCATGACCTCTGATCCTATGATGAGTCAAATGCTACCAAACTCTGGAGTCGTGTCACCGATATGTTCAAGAGAAGTCCCATCTGCAGTTTTTTACCGCTTATACATTTTCTGACCTTTCTGCCACAATCCTGAATCAAACTTACCTACTCTACTACATCTTTTGTTTCATGTCGATGACGTGGGATAGATTATGGCCCTCCGTCGACGGGTCACTTCCTGTTGACTTCAGCTTATTATCCAAGAAGATGATCTAGAAACTCTCTTCCAGTACCTTGGAGCTTGCATGCCTCAATGGCAAGTTCTTCGCATTTGACGATAGGTTTACATCATTGGCCTTCAATCGAATGATTCTGTGGGTGTTCGACTTCAGCTTCATTATTCACACTCGTGGATTGTGTTGTTGTACCTTGAGAGCCATTGTCATTATTGGTGGTTTCTCTCATGCATGTTAACGATTTACATTATTGGCCAGTAATCAGGTGGTTTTCTATCATGTTTGACTCCGACACATCTATTCACATGGTAGAATTCGTACATTGATCAAATCGAGACAGAGATGAAGACCCTGGGTTTCATCTGATAAATCTAGGTTGTGTGGAGTTATGAGTTATTCATGATTGTACACATGTTTCCCTCTATACGGATGGTTGCGACCATACCGTGGGTCCATATATATGATCCTTTCTATTCGAATGGCTGTGTCCATGCTGTGGATCCATACACATGATCCCTTCTATTCGGATGGTTGTGTCCATGTCGTGGATTCATGTATTGATAGATGCATATTCATAGATATATCATTATGCATATTTATATCAGAGATGTCAGCTATGTACATTGTATCATGCTTGATTTGCAGGTCTCCTCACGATGTTTTTTTGAGTCCTTGCCTTGACTTGTAAAGCATTTCACCCATCAATCTTTGTTCTGCCTTCATGCTTTAGGGGACATCTGTTACATAGTATTTTGTCACACTTCCCATCCCATATCCTGAGGCGTCAAAACGACGAAAACTGTTAAAGTGTACTCACCATGAAACACATACAAAAACATCCGTAAAGAATAGGAGAAGATCTGCCCTCAGAGAATTCTAGAGAAATTTGCCTGAAACCCCAATTTTCAGGATCAACGCACTTTTCACCACTGCTAGCCCGTGCTGATGGCTTGTTGCGGTATGTTGACCTAGCGCTGCCAATGTGGATTTTGATATGAAAACCCACGTTGAACCTCTTCTGGCAGTCTTTCCTAAAGTGGAGGAGAAGCTTCGCCTGCTAGAATCTTCAAGAACAACGAGTTGGATGTTGTTGGATAGAGATATGGTCGAGTTCTCCCATTTTGAGTCCTTGATCCTACCTTTAGGGATCTTCCCCTTGAGATGTGGACCTTCCTCCCTCTTTTGTGAATCCCTAACTCCCTCTCCCTTCCTATCAATCAAGTCCCTTCCATTCCCAAATGGTTGGTCATTACTTTCCTGCATTTCTATGCTGAAAATATGCCCAAATGCTGCCCATCTAACTAAGGAGAAGGAGTACTTGAATGGTCTTGGCTTGGAATTGGAAATCCACTACAAAGGAGGTCTCCAACATCAAGGCAATGGTTGTATGCTTCCATTTTTTATTCATTAATAAATACATCTGGTGTTTACTTTCCATAAGTGTATAAATCTTTATTCATTTAGCATGATTCTCCTTGATCTGTCATGTAGTTTATGTTTGAATTATACTATGTATGCTCTTGTATCTCTTGTTGTCTTTTGATCTCTCTTGCAGGTATTTGGATGCAAGGAATAGCAAGGAGTGAGCCTAGAAGCTAAGGGATCGAGATCATCATCAAAAGTTGAGCGATTAGCATCAGAGTGAGGTAGGTTTATCTCTCTCACTTTGCATTTTTCAACATAAACTAGGAAAGTTTGCACTAGTTTGTCTGGTTTGTTGCTAGATCCTCTCATAGGACTAGAGAGATCGCTTATGTCCGCAGAAGGGATTGTCTTCACAACAGTTGTAGACTAGTCTGAGTGTACAGGTGTTGCATGCAGTATGATGATCAACCTTGTGAATTGTGCAATCAATCTGAGGAATTTCCTAAATATCAGGGGCATAATTTCTCAAGGAATTGCGCAAGGAAATAGGGGCTCAAGCAGAGGCAGAAATTGACTAAGTTTGGGTCAGAGCTTCTCAGTGAGTAGAGAGATAGGTTATTCACTTGCAGGTTGTGCTCAGTTGAACAAAGCAATTGTAATAAATCTCTATTCATCATATTAATGCACGCAGGCATAGGGGTTTTTAGCGGATTGCTTTCCCCTAGAAAAACACTGTGTGCATGTGTGTTATTTTCCATTGCATATTTGTGATTGATGTTCTAAATTGTGAATTGAATTCCATAGAGGAGTAGAGTAGGTTTGTGTCTTGTGATTTTGATTAAAACTTCATGAGCAGTTATGAAACACACCATAATTTCTATAGACTCGGTGGAGCAATGTACTACCATTAAGCTCAAGAATAGTGGTCCAAGTTGAGGCCATGATAAACAGGTCAGTGACAGAAATGTTAACCATTTAAAACCAGTTAAAATAGTAATTACTAATTAATAAATCTGCACAGAGCACTCTTGCATTTCTTCATAGTTTACACATTGGTTAAAATATGACCTTCGAAATGTTGCACTTTCTTCCTCAACTCGCATTACGCCATTGCTTAAGGGGAGTAACAGCTTAGTCTAACTACCGTGTGACAACAAGGGGATTGCACTATTAATTACACTAACTTCTAACAAGCCTGGAAGCAAAAACTGCCTCTTCACCCAGGAATAAAGAATTTAAAAGGATTGTTTGAGACTAGATTGCCATAGCTTGTTAGTATGTTACGTTACAGAATTTTAGTATTGCAGCAAGCAATAACGATCTGTAAAATGCCCAATAGATTTGAACTCTGAAAACCTATCTAGGAATAAATAACCATGGCCAGTTATTCAAAGTAGAATCTTGGTATGGTATAGGAAACACCCCCTTCAGATTGGCAAAGCTGACTTACACAGAACCATATCACGACTGGTTTTCCTATGCCAAGCATAGTATCAACATTTCCAAGGGAAAATCTGTAAGCAATCTTATTTTGAGTTAGCGATGCCCAGGGCTCAATAACTAAATGTTTATTGAGTAACTGCAATTTAACCATGGCTTGGGATTCGGAAAGTGTTCAACGCTTAAGGTTCTATCTCGCAGACTTAGATTATGAAAAATAATAGTGCCCACAAAGGACGAAAAAATAAGTTGAATGAAGATAATCGGTGCTCAAGTCAGATAGTCTTAATTTTAGATAATTGATGGAAAACAGTTTAGCCTGTAATAGGTACATGGTCAGTTTAACTGCACTGCTACAACATTAATTTAAACATAAAAAGTTATAGGATTCCGAACCACTAGCCTCCACTGGGAAACACCGAAAGAACATTCACAACAGTACCCTTACTACTCCAAACAAAACAAAATAAATAAAATAAAAAACAAAGATGGAGAGAAGTAATACGTCCCATGTGTGAATCCATGCGCAGGTAAATTGGCAAGCGTCTGAAACTGAACTGTTATATACCTAGAGATTTGACGTTCAAATTTTTTTTAGACTTCTATGTTAGAAGGTGCATACTCTGGCACCTAAAGATTATATAATAAAGGTTATAGTGGTAAAGGTTATAGTAATAATCGTTAAAATTGATGTCAAAACACAAATAAGACCCAGTGTCACACAAATAGGAAACCGTCTGATTCCTCTAGTTAAAAAGATAAAATATATAAATAAAGACAAAACCTATACTGATGTAATCAATAACCCAAAGAATATGACAAAAGCAGGTAATGGTGACCTTCAGCAGATGTAAGCACAGAAGTTTCCTCTAGCTTCCTCCTCCTGTTGTTCTTAGACAAAATATGAAGTCGATGCCTTTCCATCTCCTCGTCAATGGACCTTTTATGGGCTCGAACAGCTGACCGTATCCCATGCATTTCCCCCATGAGAAGATCCATGTGATAAGTTTCTACCATTTCTCTCGATAAATTCTCAATTTCCTCCTCGGTCATATGGACCAGAGTTGGGACAGTGAAAGACATCTCCTTCATCTTCAGAATGTTTGTCAACCTTACCCCATAGTCCCGGAAGAGCTCTTCGAGTGACTTCATTGTTATGGGTTTTCTGACAAACGATGGCGCACCACCCACCCGTTTCACACTTTTCTGGCAGAGTTTGGCGAATGCTATTTCGAACCCAATAGGGTTTTCTGACAAACGATGGCGCACCACCCACCCGTTTCACACTTTTCTGGCAGAGTTTGGCGAATGCTATTTCGAACCTTATAGCATTATAAATGCGGTTGATAAGTTAGGGAAATAACGCTCGTCCTCTCTCCACGCTCTATCTATTTGTTCACTTGCTGTGGAGAGAGAGCGAGCGCTATTTCCTTTGCTTATCAACACGCATTTATAATGCTATGAGGTTGGAAATAGGAATCACAGAGTTTGATAACCTTTAATGAATACTCGTACTTTGTGGGGTAGTTGAGAGGCTTTGTCTGTCAGTAACTCTGCTCTGAAATCCGTACGTTCCAAATTGAGAGTGTATCAATGAATTCAGTGGTAGCTATTGAATGAAATTTTCCTGTGTTGAGGTTGAGGTAGCAACGTAATGTTTACGTCGTTTTATCAATTCAGATGGCAAAACTCTTCTAACTGTTACACCATTTTGCCCCCTTTCTGGGCAATTTTTTTGTCCATTTCAATCTGAATTTAGGTTTTTTCATTTTTGACCAATGTTTTTATCCATTTACTTGAATGGTATTTTAACTTTCACAAATGAATTTTAAGTTCAGCAATGTTTTTTTAATTTTTATTTTTTAGAAATTGAATACACTATATTTATTTATACATTTAAATAAGTATTATTGAGTAATTATTGAAAAGAGTTTAAATTAGTTTTTTTATTATATATAGACTTGGGTCCTGAAAAACTCCTAGGGCATTTCTATTGTGCAAGGTTATCTATCAAACTGATTTCAATGAATTTCTGTCAGATTTTAGAGAAATTAGACCAGAAAAACTTTCAAAAAGTCGCACTAAAGACAACTTGATTATTGAAAGAGATAATTATTAACTTAGTTTAATTATTGAACTTTTAAAAGAGATAAATCAGTTTCTATATTTGAACAAGGGCTACAGAGTAGCTACTCTTGCTTAGGTTAAATATAGTTAAATTAGAGTTCAAAATAATAAAGACATATAGCGTTGTGGCTTAGTTTATATATATAAATTGGTTTATAATGTTAACTTTGTAAATTGTTGTTTAATTTTTTGTCAAAACTAGGATTAATTCCTTGTCTCTTAGTTTAAACATAGCGAAATAAAATGAAAAGAGTTGCACATATTAATAATAAATACTTATATGTTCAAATTATAAGAAAAATAAGCACATTGTGAAGACACGAGGCCAAAGATAATTAAATCTTGGTTGAAATCGGTCGAAAAGATACACCTAATAAAAAAAGATGCAAGTCAATATGTCCCAACCAATATACACCTAATAAAAAATATGCAAATTGTTTATGTTTTGGTTTCTTTACAATGTAATAACTAAACTATCAATTGTTTAACATTTTCATATTATGTGTGGCATGCATAATTGACTAATAATTTTTTGTTAGACATAGGGTCAACACTAAGACTGTATATATAATATCACGTGCATGTGTTGTAAAAGTTCATAAAAGGCTATAAAATTTGTCTTAGTGTTTTTTGTGGTGGTGTAGGCTTGACTTTGAACTTATTGTATGATGGACTTGAACTTGTGTTCAATTATCAAATTATTTTTGTTTGATTTTTGTGGCAATTGGTGGTAAAGGTTAAAGGCGCCTTTACTGGAAAAAAAATGTTTTTATGACATTTGTTGTCTTTGGGAAAAGAAAATGATTGTTATGAGCCTTAACTACTTTGGTGGTAAATCGTAATGAATAATGAATATAAGAATGGTTTAAAAAGATTATAGTAAAAAAAACTATATCCTAGGATAATTTATTTTAGAAAATAACACTGTTAATTGGAGTAGTGTTTTGTTTTTGTTTTCTTGGTTTAAGACATAATATTAGATTATTACATATAACATAAATTTACACCACCTTTCTTTTAGGGATTTTCTAAATATACCTACACTATATTATTTTATTTTATTTTGTCAAAATCGATTCAACTATTTAGCTTTACTTGGAACATGATTAATATATAATTACTTGCTTTTTGTGAGTGATCTAGTTTTTTTCCTTGAAATAAGTCACTCATAGAAAAACTTAACATATTATATATATATATATATATATATATAAATTCACTTGAAGGTAAATGTAATTTTTTCCTTGAAGTTTTTGATATTTTTTTTTTTAATGGATTAAATCAATTAGTTTAAATAATTTTTCTTTTAAAATTTTGATATAACCTTTTTAATGAATTAAATAAAATTAATTTAAATAAATTTTCTTCCCAATTTTGATATAACTTTCCACCAGGAGAAAAGCTCATATAATTATGAAAAATTCATAAATATATTTAAGACTTTGCATATATAAATATTTTGAAATACAAATTTATAATAGCAATATCATTTATATATATATATATGGTAACATTCACAATTTAACTTCTTTTGCCAAACTAGTCTATAAGGACATAATCATGTTATTGTGAAGATGTGATGTAAAGATCCACACCTATGAACTCATAAGTGAAAAGACGTCAAATTGATATTAATTAACAAATTCAGTTTGCATCAACTCCAATGAAAGGTTTCATTATTTTTAGTCATCATCCCTAAAGGTTTCATTATATTTCGTTATCTTCTATGCGTTATTCATTTATATAATCAGCTTTTACTTAACGCGTGATCTAATTGTTGCAGGCAAAATGGAGGTATGGCTGCTTATTGTCGCTAGTAATATTGGTTGTGCTTATTAGTTTTATTGTGCATTGTTGTGATATATTAAATTGAAAGTTAGAGATGTATGAAAGTGATATATTAAAATTGAAAGTTAGAGATGTATGAAAGAGATTTTATGATGTGTAATTTTTTCAAATTAATATTTAACTAGCAATTGTCCCAAAAGGTATAAAGAGAGGCCGATAGGATTATTAAATTGGAATTGTTGAATTTTTTTAGAAGAGTTAATTGGTTTGTGGAAAACTTTGTTTTCTTGGACTGGATCATTGTACAATTACTTTTCTTTAGATGTTTTGTTTATATCTATATTACAAGGAACACATTGAATGTCTTATTTCATTTTAGACTAAGTTAATTACCCAAAATCAGGAGGTTAAGTTAATTTCCCAAAATGAAGAAACCTCTATGGATGGCCAAGCATATACGAAGCTTGCTAGTGACCAAGGCAATAACCACCATGACTATTCCCTACCAATATATTTCATTGAAAACCATAATTGCATATTGCATTTAGAAAGTCAAAACATAATATTAGAAAACATGTTGATATGTTGCTATTAAAAAGTTAATTCCATTAGAAACCATGATATTATTATTATATTTTATAAAGAATAATATACATATATAGAATGATACTACATTGAAAACCATAATTGTATATTGCGATTAGAAAGTCAAAATATAATATTCAAAACCATGCTAAATATGAAATTACAAACCTTAAATGTCAAAGGGCGAACTTAGAAGTTGGAAATTAAATTACCACAACCATTCCGAAGACCATGTCTATAGAGAACCATGGTCAATGCCAAATTAGGAGGCCGGAAGGCAAAAACAAAAATAAGAAAATACCAAATCGTTGCTAACATTACATGTAGCAAGAATAAAAGAAGCACTTCATCCCCATGGATGCCTTCCTGATTGTGATCTCACGCTCGCCTGAAGACGACCATCTAAACATGAACACGCACGCTCGCCTGAAGACAACCATACCTGAAGACGGCCATCTAAACATGAACACGATCGTGTTGGAGACTGGTTCATAGCACATGCTATTGTGTTAATAATATTTGACTAAATTAAATGTCGCACAACAAGAATCAATCATTATCTGCATGCATAATGAAACACCATGGCAAATTATGCAGTGCGGTCAAAAAAGAATAGCATGCAGTTTTCAATAAAAAATTTGTTTTATATTGTCTACATACAAGAAATGATCCAATGGGTGTAGCAAGACCTCTACAAAAACTTTAAACAGAAAACTTGGGTCAGCTAGCATGCGGTTGTGTAAAGAAGCACTTCCTCGAATGGCTATCCCTAGAGGCCACGCCGCTTCCTATACAATCGAATTAGAATATAGCTGAGAAAAAAAGGCATCATTATGCTAGTAATAAAGGCAAAAAAAATCCAAGTACCACAAATATAATATTAAGTATGATTTAAACACACGAGCATACTTGTAAATCCAAGTATCTAGAAAGGAGCAATTGGCATAAACCAACAGCTTTGGCAGCTTTTGCCATATCAGATGGAAGAACATCCCCTCGAGCCTCTGCCTTTTTGAATACTTCCTCTGCATTTAAAATGGGTCCAAATTCATCTTCACCATCATTCCCACCTTGATCACCCTCATTGTCCCTACCACCACCTTTTCCCCCTTCTCCTCCTCTAAAGTTTCCATTGTCATTCCCTCCAAAGCATCCTCTGTCACCACCATTATCAGCATTTGAACCATCTTCTTTAATATCCGCACTATTTCCTATTCTTGACTGAGATAGGCTTAGATCTCCTCCAACCATTTTCAAAGGAGAAGTGACAACTTCAGGATATTTAACTGATTCAGAATCAAAATCCATTTGGCATTTAACCCTAAAAGGCCTACCTGCCTTAAATCTTCCTATTGGAAAGTTTATAGTTAACTCTATTATATTTTTCTCTCCTCTACACCGATTAAATCTTTCGGTTCCAAATATGAGGGGCCTTTGAATTTCAAAACTGAGGGCATTTGAAACTCCATTTTTGCTTGAATTTCCAAATTTAGCTTGACTTGTAAAAAGTGAAAGGCTTGCAGTCTCATGCAAGTACTAAAAAGACAGCCAGGCATATTTAAACTCCACAATATGAAATAACGGGGAAATGAAGAAGAAAGACAATCCACCACTTTGAATATCACAATTTATTCCAAACTCTTAGCCTCCTCGAAGTCTATAGTTCTAGACCTTAAGCTAGGGGTGAAATTTATTTGAGCACCAACTTCAATAGCCTTGAAGTGTTTTGTTGGAGTACACAAGATTTACAAGGGCCCTATCATACAGCCAAAGACAACTTCTCCCGAAAAGGAATACAACGAATCCGACTTTGGCCTTGTGAAATAAATGCACGAATACACCTACAACTCGACACTCAACTCTGAGTAGAAAAATAAGGGATTTGATGCGCATAAAGTCACTGACTATCTCTTGTCGACTCGAAAGTGCTGAAAACTTTTTAACAAAACGATGTGTGATACTATAATTTAAATTTGCAGATTAGCTAGGCTTCGCTTCCTCTCAAACAACCTGAAATTCAAGATTTTGCCTAAAATGAGACATTCAAATCCAAAATTTGAGAAATACTCTATCAATTTAGTTCAAATACGATAATGAACGACCCATGCAGCTATAGAGCTTAAAAGCACAACTTCAAGATGCACCAGATCACGACTTTGGGGGTTTGGGGATTAACATGTGCTGTGTGCCATCCTCTACAACTAACTAACTATCATTGCTCCCATCTCATGATGTGATAGGCATTATGTCTCACACCTTATGTATGAAATCACTAATCACAATGCTAATCCACTTAAAAAAACAAATATTTTTGTGTATAGTAATCTTTAAAAATATTAAAAACAAACCATACTTGATTTGCATTAGAATTCCATAAAAAATTCAAATTTATTTATTTAAAATAAATATAATATGTAACCTTCATAATATATTTTTTCATAAAGTTATATTCTACATCTATGGATAACCTAACACTTCAAAGTAGGTAAGTTATATTTGTGAAAGATTAACTTGACATTTTAATAATATTCTTGATATTCCATTTCTACGAGTTACCTATCACTTCAAAGTAGGTTCTATTTGTGGAGGGTTCACGAGGCATTTCCCTCTAATGGAAAAGATATGATAATCATTCCCTTCACATTCTATATACCCAAGTCTACATCACTATTTTTTTTTATGAATTGCCACAATATTTTCTTAAAAGTACTTACAATGTTTTGATAAAGATATCCATTACTTTTCTGAACATACCTCCACATATTTAAAAAGTACTTAGGTTCATCGATAAAGATGTCATTACTTTTATAAAACTTACCACAACCTTTTTAAAAAGTACCGGTAATTTTAAATGATTTACGTGTTAAATCTTGTATATATAAAATGAGTTTCTACCATATAAGATGTGCTTTCATCAAAACCGAAATTGAGCTTTGGGATTTGCATAGTGCGTTCACATGTTTTCAACCGAAATTGAGCTTTAGGATTTGCATAGTGCGTTCACATGTTTTCAATGGTTGTTACGGTAATTCAGCATTGGAATGTGGAAAATGCTTTAACATGAGTGTAATGTCTTTACAAATTTGATTATATTTAAATCCCAAAATTGACTGCAGTACAAAATGGCCAATGACAAACATTTAAAGCGTGTAAATTTCAAAAATAACGCAAACATGTGATCCCTTTCTTGTTGAAATGGTTTTGATTGGGTTGGCTTGATCGCTTATAGTTACGAATCTTTCTTGTCCCAAGAGGCAACTACAATCATATGCAAGAAAACAAGCAAAGATGCCGTTTCAACTTCACCACTCTTTGAGTCAACTAGTAGATGACAACTTTGCAAGCAAAACATAATATCTTATTATTCCACCATTTATGGGTACTGCAAAGCAAAAATCATCATTCCTTCCACTTGCTTATAACTAAACGGTAAACGGTAACTCGCACAGGTAACAGTCAGGGTTTTGTCACGAGATCGAAAACTAAATAGTAAATTCATCTCGTCGCGAGATCGAATCACCATTGGCACCAGTCCATGGTTTTCCAATTCAATTCAATTCAATACATTAACAACAGGAAAGAACGAAAAACACACAGATGAACCTAGAGGCTAGCCTTTGTTCTAACTGTAATTAACCATATTGCGGTGCTTACAGAAGAGGAAGAAAATTTAAAGTCCCTTTTGTTACTCTCTCGGATTCTATAGACAACAAGAAGAAAGACGCGACAGCGACAAGAATGCATGAATGATGCAGAATTATGGACATCATTCTTTCAAACAGATCAACAGAAATCTAAGAATTAATAGGAGAGAAGGTTATAAGATCTACACACGATCGATTCCCCTCGACTGTACTTTACTTTGATATGCTACAAAGACTGGAAAAAGATCGATAAAGAACGAATTGTTGCCCTCGGAAAATTGTCATGATGTTCTTGTTTGTATTTTGTTCAGTGCGCGACAGCCATGTGTGCTGAGTAGCTGATAGTCCTCTGGTTAGGAGTAGCAAGCATGGCCGTATGATACATGAAGTCTTTAAGCGCTACGACGCTCTGCAGCACTGCCTTTAAATCCTCGGCCCTGGCGAATCCAATGCTGCCCTGTCGCCTAACGGCATAAACATAGAAGGTAAGTCTTCAACGCCACCGGAAACCTGGAGCATCTGCCAATGGATGCCCAGAACTTTATAATGGAAAGCTCTTTGACCAGTGCTTTATAATAGAAATAGCAAGGCTGATGTATATATGGAAAAAGCAGCAAAAATATCTCAAGAGTGACATAAAAGAATGGGAAAAAGCAGTAAAAATATCTTGCCATGCCAAGAAGGCAACCAACTGATATTTAGAAAAAGCAGTCACACTTCAAATCAATGGTTGAAAGTGTCTCACCTCATCGAACGGAGGAGGATAAAAATGTTGACGATTTTTGATGCATAGGAAGGCCTATCGGCCTAAACGATTTTTGATGCATAGGAAGGCCTATCGGCCTAATAACCAGAACTCTATAATGGAAAGCTCTTTGGCCAATGCTTTATAATAGAAACAGCAAGGCTGACATATATATGGAAAAAGCAGCAAAAATATCTTAAGAGTGACATAAAAGAATGGGAAAAAGCAGTAAAAATATCTTGCCATGCCAAGAAGGCAACTCAACTGATATTTGGAAAAAGCAGTCACACTTCAAATCAATGGTTGAAAGTGTCTCATCTCATCGAACGGAGGAGGATAAAAATGTTGACGATTGTTGATGCATAGAAAGGCCTATCGGCCTAAATATATGTGCAATTCTCTGAACTAGTGTTAGAATTGTATTATAGTGAAATCAATTATGCTAAGAAAATATTATTTTAAACAATTTCTGATATGAATCATGGCTGGTTAAATTAGGTACTGGTTAATAACATATTGAAATAAATAGCTAATAATATCACAAATAAATATGAATAAAACAAATCACAAAAGAAAAAAATTAAAATTATATTTTAGGAAATTAGAAAATATTTAATGTATTTGACTAAATTAATGTCAAATCATAGTCATGCCAAGCGGCAGGAACAATAATTTAAATTTGTTATTTTCAAAAAAAAAATTATATCAGCGATTAAAGAAAAACACAAAAATACATTGGGTTTCATAATTACACAGTAAAACCTATAAATTTTATATTAAACATTCACAACAAATAAATGCATATGAATTAAATTATGAATTTATACTCATCATGGAAAACAATAACACACAATAAAACCTATAATTTTTATATTAAACATTCACAATAAAAAAATTGCATATAAATTAAATTATAAATTTATACTCATCATGGAAAGCAATAACCACACTCCATTAGAGAGTATTAATGTTTCGTTGAATAATGTTAGTGATTTTTTATTATTTTAATAAGGCGTAGTCTAATTTATGGAAGAAATGACATTTTTCAGGGTATTTTTTCAGGTTAATTTTAACCAAAATTCGATAGAGATTTTTCAAAACTTGAGTTTAACTTGTTTAATTTGTAAAGTTCGAGTGCCACAAAAGGTTTTAGATGGTGTTAAATCCATTTATGCACTCAAAAATGTATTTTAAACAACAAAAGATCACATTCTTTCTTGAAATTGTTTTGCAGGTGAAAAAGTCTATTTTGTCTATAAGTTATACTAAACCTTTTAATAATGTTTTTCCCAATTATTATGGTTGAATTTAATTATTATATGTTTTTGGTTTTAGATAGAATTTAGTGATATAAATTTGTGAGATTGTGATTTTTCATTGTTTAAAATATGTTTTTAAATTTATAAATAAATTTAGTGCCCTAAAAAATCTGGGGCATTGGTAAAAAACAATCATAACATCTAATAGCTAGATTATACTAATTATTGTTACAACTCATGGATCATTTTTCGAGTATATTTTCATATTGATTTTCTCCAAAATTTCACAAAAATGTGTTGAAATCATAAGTTTGAATTTGAATTGTGTAATCCACACAACCCAAGGATCATAACAGTTTTTTAGAATATTGAATCTATTTATGCATTCAAAAAAACATTTTAAATAATGAATAATCATATTTTTAACAAAAATTGTATCCTAAAATTTGGAAAAAAAAAATCAAAATATGAAATATTTAAACTACTTGTAAAACTACTAATCATAGTTATAATGATCTCTTAATCAATATATAAAATTTAATGGAAGGCAAGAACTTTTAAGATTGTCAAATGATAAGGATGAAGTTTGCATTGGAAACTAGGGTTTACTCTTGCTATGGTTCTCACCCATTCATTGTGATGGGCCATGGGCCTATTTTTAGCATCATGGATTTGCCATGGTGCGAAGATGTCATCCTCTGCTCTCCCCTGGGAGTCAATGAGATGCAAAAGTTCATGTTTGCGGTGGAGCGGTTGTTCCCTTATTATGAATTGTTTCTAAACTTCATGAGCAATAGAAGGAAAAGTAATGAAGGATTTCCACATGCCAATCTCTATTTTGTGCATAAAGTCGAGGACCAAAGTCCAACAAAGGTTCCAATCACTGTCTGTTATGATTGATTTTTGTTTTGTTTGAGGCCAATGTGTTGGATGTCCACAAAAGGGGCGCTTTAAAAACCCCCTTACTCCTTTATTCGAGTTACCCCCTTACTCCTTTATTCGAGTTACTCTTACCTACTCTAATTCATGGGTTTTGGGTTTGGTCGACGTTCATTTCCTAAGCTAAAATGGGAGCCTTCTCCTCAAATCTCACCCAATTTCTATCCTTGATATGAGTTGTATGTTCCATAGAAAGAGAAGGAACAAAGCACTTTCCATATTTTTATTAAAAGTGTAAATACGAAGACCTTTATCCTCTGGATAAGGAGCTCTGACTCTGTCACCACTCTAAAGCAAAGCATAAAGATTTAATAGGGCATACTTGAAAATTCCAAAGTTTGTTATATGAAGGGAAGATGCTTCGGGACTCTTCCCAGATTAAAGACTATTACATCAAAAGGAACTCATTCATAGTCCTGGCCTAAGGTTGTGTGGAGGAGCTCAAGAACCCAAGATACCGAATGGAACATCTGTCTCTTTCAAAGATGCAGTGAAAGGGAAGTCTTCTATCCTAGATGACCAGAGTCAAAACAACCCAGATCCTTACATTGTAGAACAAACAGTACAAGTACTAGCCATGAAATTTAATCTTTGAAAGGTAAATTCTCTCTTCTTATTCCTCTATTCCAAGGTCGTTATCTATAGGTTTAATGGCTTCTAGCCAAAATCTAAAGCATTCCACTAGTGGATTTTTTCCTCTTAGACACCCAATTGTGACATTTATTTATGTTCCAAAGGTTTCTTCATTGTTCAATTTGATACACAAAAATATCTAGAGTATGTTCTAAAAGAAGGGCCATGGTTTTGGAGTAGACTTGAGCTCTTGATTACTTCGTGGTTTCCATATTTTGATGCCACGAATATGGTACTCTAAAAAATGTCAGTATGGGAGAGACTTCCAAATCTCCCTCTTCTTTTATGGCACCATAAGGTCATAAAAGATATTGGAAATACCTTAGGTAAGTTCAAAAAGAAGGACCTTGAAAGAACAAAGAAAGGTATTTTTACTTATGCCATAATTTGTGTGGAGATAGACCTTAGAAAAGGTCTACTAGATCACATTATATTGAAACACAAAAAAATCTAGTGGTCCCGAGTATTAGATTATGAGAACACGACATTCAGATGTTGGACTTGTTTCCAAACAGGTCATACCTAGAACACATGTCCACGGGCAAAAAAGAACCCAAAAAAGAAAAAGAGTTAGGCCCATAGGTCAAAAGGATGGTAAGTATCAGACCCTCACCTATCAGAAGAAGAGACCATGGAGAGCCATCATGTCCAAGCAGAAGTGGATGCACAGGTTCAATATGGTAACCAAGTAGAAAGGTATATTGCGGCACATTCCAAACTCGTTACCATTATTCAGAAGGGGTTTAAATCTGATGAGATCTAGGCACCTTAAGGAATGCAGGGCACTAAAAGAGCACATGTATCAAAGAGTTCAGACTTAGACAAAGGAACCTCACCATAGGAAATAGGAAGAGAATTGGCAATGGTTCTTATTGAACCAAACTCTAAAGGAGGGCAGAAAGTGCAAAAAACTAAAGGCAAAAAAAAAGTGCAAAAAACGAAAGGCAAAAAAGAGAAGTTAAGTGATTATTTTCACAATTAACTTCTTATATTTTCTTAATTTTCTTATTGTAAGTTCTTTTACATTTTTTTCTTTTTAGCTTAATGTCACTAGACATATTTCCAGAATGTATTCAACATATGCAAAATGTAATTTTGTTCTTTATTTTATGATGAATAAAATTACAGGTGTCTTTTCTTCAAATATATATATATATATATATATATATATATAGCGAACGATAATAGTCATGATGTTCATTAATGAGTATATAAAATTTAATATTAACTAGAGTAAAATTAAAAACATTAAAAAGTAAATTTAACATTAAGTATTTTACAAAATTTATAATATATAATGATATCAAATAAAAGATTTGAACATCTATTAAAGTTAAAAGTTAAGTATTTCACATGATTGAAAATATTGAAAGATATTAATAAAAAAATTAGTATTAAACATTTACCAAAATTGAAAATATAGAAATATATAAAATGAAAGTTTACAATTTTAAGAGTGTTGTGTTAAAGTCCCTGATCGGGGTGAGTGTTGGTGAACTGGCAGCAGTGGCATCCGTGCCATGAATGGAGGTATTATGAACCATAATGGAGGGTGGCCAGATGGCAGCCCTCATTTACTCCACTGCAGACACAAGGTGGCAAGGAATAGGTGTGGAAGTGAGATATGGAATAAGGTTCGATTAGAGGGAATGCCTCTAGGGTATGGTTCAGAGAACCCAGTTGGGTCTAGTATAGCTGCTAGCCACCTCTTTGAAGCTTCAAGGGTGTTTTCAAAAGGGTTTCTCCAACCTGGCTACACTCCTTTGTCTGCAAGTGACGGTTGCGGGTATGCTCTTTTTGCTTGTTTCAAACTCTCCCTTATCATTGTGTTCATGTTAGGGTCCAACCCTAACCCCTTTATTTATGTAACATGGTTGAGTCATAGTTATAGTTAGTTAAAGAGTCAATAAAGCCCGTATTAATAATTGTAAGTGGTTGACCTGAATTTAAAGAAAGGGACCACAGTTAGTTGCAAATGGGCCATGATATTAGATAGATGGTATTGAGAGAACCATGGTACTGACCCATGGTATTGCATGTATGAATCCTATATAAAGGATAGAAACTCCCCATTGAGGAGCGTCGTGTCTTATTTTGTAATCAAGTTATGCTCTATTAGAGGTTGCCCCCTTGAAGAGGCAAGTGAACATTGCTTTCATCTCTGAATAATAAAATACTTGCTGTTTTTTCTCATTTTGTTCTCTGTTTTGGGTTGTATTTCTTCATATATTTGGTATTCTGGCATATTCTCGCAGGTCAAGAGCATAACAATTCACCTGCTTCTTCTTCATTTGTTGGATGGTTGTTTCTAAGATGGCACTATAGGATAGTCATGAAGACTCCTTGGGAATTTGGGGGGAAAGTATGTATTATTCTGGCAACTGGATGGTTTATCTTTGTTTGTTTATTTCTTATGGCATTATGCTATCATTGATGACTATGCATACCCAGAATGTACATGGGATTTTGATCAACATTTTTCATATAAAGGTTTTTCATCCAGTTATTATTTTTGTATTAAATCATATGTCTGGACTATCATGGGGTATTTTGAAGAGGAACTCCCACAGTGTGACCATCACCCCTATCTCAAGGGAACTCTGTGAACAAAGGGTGATTGTTGATGGCCCGCTACCTCGAGGTCGAGTCAATTCAGTGAGAAAAACTCAATTGCATGGGATTCTTGCTTATTTTCCTTTTGCATTAGGTTCTAATGTTATTACAAGGTTGCTCTCTGATGGTATAATGTTATTACAAGGAAGATAAGGACACCCAGTAGGAAAATGAGCTCCCAGCTATGCCAGAAGAACCAGTTATCTCACTACATGCTTTGGCAGGCATTTCTGTGCCCCAAACTCTCAAAATCAGAGGTTTTATTAAACATTGCCCTGTAGTAGTATTGATTGATAGTGGCAGCACTCATAACTTTATCCATCAGAGAGTCGTCGAAGCTGTTCATTTTTTTCTTCAGGGAAGTCTCTAATTTCCAGGTCCATATTGTTGAAGGGGGGACAATGAAATGTGAAGGCCGCTGCAAAAATATCAAACTTTAGATGGGATATTACCACCTAAAGACCCACATGTTTTCCATCAACATGGGTGGTTGTGACATTGTCTTGGGTGTTGAATGGCTTCGCACACTAGACCCAATCATAATGGATTTCCAGGAGTTATATATGAGTTTTAAGCAGAATGACCACATGCATACCCTCCGTGGACTCCAGGCAGGTGCTCCTTCTATCATCAGCTCGCATAGAATGGAAAAGTTGTTGAAAAAGGTCCATCATGGATTTATCGCCAATTTATTGCCATCCAAGCCATCGAGCCCACTACTCTTCATATTCATCTTGAGATGCAACGGGTCTTAAACCGCCACCAGCAGGGCTTTGACAAACCTAAAGATATTCCACCCTCTAAAGGGGAACATGATCATAGCATCACTTTGGTCCCGAGGGCACAACCATCGAATGTGCGCCCATGTAGATATCCTTTCGCCTAAAACAATGAAATTGAAAAAATCATCAAGGAACTCCTGGAAGCTGGTGTCATTCGTCCTAGCATCAGTCCTTATTCATCATCAGTGGTCATGGTGCTCAAGAAAGATGGGGAATGGTGCATGTGTCCAGACTTCAGGGCCCTCAACAAGCTCACGGTCAAAGATAAATTCCCTATCCCAGTTGTTGATGATTTGCTGGATGAACTAAATGGTTCTCAATTCTTTACTAAGATAGATCTTCTCTCGGGCTATCACCAAATACGCATGAAAGAAGTAGACATTTCGAAGACTACTTTCCGAACTCATGAAGGCCATTATGAATTCTTGGTCATGCCATTTGGTCTCTGTAATTCCCCATCCACTTTTCAGAGCCTCATGAATCACCTACTCAAACCATATCTTATAAAAATTGTCCTCGTTTTCTTTGATGACATTCTCATCTATAGCCTCACCTGGGAAAAACATCTTCAGCATGTAGACCTGCTCTTGCAACTGCTCCGGAAGCATAAATTATTTGTCAAACTATCCAAGTGCTCTTTTGGCATGGAAGAAGTCGAGTATTTGGGCCACATTGTGGGTCATGAAGGTGTCGGGGTGGATCCCAAAAAGATCCAGGCAATGCAGGATTAGCCCCAACCAAAGACCTTGAAGAGTTTGAGGGGATTCTTGGGTCTCACGGGCTACTATCGCAAATTTATCCACAATTATGGTCGCATTGCTAGACCCCTCACTAACCTTCTAAAAAAAAATTCATTCCTCTAGACTGATGAAGCACAATAGGCGTTTATGGCTCTTAAACAGGCCATGTGTTCCACTCCCATATTGGCACTACCTGACTTCACCAAATCTTTTGTGATTGAATGTGATGCTTCAGGTACTGGTATTGGGGCTATCTTAATGCAGGAAGGTCAACCCTTGGCTTTCACCAGCCAACAACTAAGTGGGAAACATCTGGGACAATCTACCTATGAGAAGGAGATGATGGCCATCTTACATGCAATAGACACTTGCCGACCATACTTATTAGGATGGCATTTCCAAATCCGCACAGACCATCAAAGCCTCAAACATTTTTTCGAGTGACGTTTATCCTCACCCCAAAAAAATAAATGGCTGGCCAAAATGCTGGGATATGATTATGAGATCATTTACAAGAAAGGGCGTGAAAATGTAGTAGTAGATGCTTTATCACGCCAATTTGAGGATGACAACACCCTGCTATCAATCTCTCTTCCCATTCCATATTGGATTGAAGAAGCCCGCGAGGAATGGTTTTCACATCCCTTTCTCTCCCAACTCATTAATAACTTGAGAGCAAATCCTAATTCCACAATGGGCTACTTTTGGAAGGATGAGATTCTTTGCTACAAGGATAGAGTAGTGATATCGCCGACATCCACCCTCAAAACGCGCATTTTGGTAGAGTTTCACTCATCTCCCACTGCAGGCCATGTAGGCTTTCAGAAGACTTATGCTCGCACTCGTCATTCCTTCTTTTCGACAGGCATGAAAACTGACATTCTTACTTTTTTAGCTGAATGTGATGTGTGTCAATGCTACAAAGGGGAAACAGTCAAGCCCCCAGGCACCTTACAACCATTGCCCATCCATGCCTCAATCTGGACGGATGTTTCTATGGATTTCATTATTGGTCTTCTGAAGTCAGGGAAGAAGTCAGTCATCATGGTGGTTGTGGACAAACGTTCTAAATATGCTCATTTTTGCGCCCTACCCCACCCATTTACCCCCAATTTGGTGGCTCAAGCTTTCATGGACCAGATCTTCAAACTGCATGGCATGCCCACTTCCATTGTGTCTGATCGTGACCCGACCTTCACCAGTAACTTTTGGCAAGAACTTTTCAAGCTACAAGGCACCCAACTCCAACTAAGTACTTCCTATCATCCCCAAATTGATGGTCAAACTGAAGTAGTCAACAAATGTTTGGAGACCTACCTAAGGTGCTTCACTTCAGAAAAGCAACATCAATGGGTACAGTGGTTACCTCTAGTTGAATGGTGGTATAATACTAACTATCATGCTGCCACCAAGATGACTCCATATGAAGCAGTGTATGGTCAACTCCCACCTTCACCTACTTCTTATATCCCTGGATGCTCTAAGGTGCAAGCAGTGGATCAACTCCTACAGAACCGTGCAACCATGCTAGCCCGTCTCAAAGATAATCTCCAAGCTCAAAATCACATGAATAAAAAGGCAGACTAACATCGTTTAGAGTGCACATTTCAAGAAGGGGATTAGGTATTCTTGAGGCTACAACCATACAAGCAAACATCACTCAAAGACAAGGGTTGTCATAAATTAGCTCCAAAATTCTACGGACCTTATCAAATACTTCAACGCATTGGAGAAGTAGCCTATAAGCTAGCCTTGCCACCAATTGCAAAAATCCATCCCGTCTTCCATGTATCATGCCTCAAGAAAGTGGTGGGGAACAATTGTAGAATTCAAACCAGTCTACTTGAATTGGATGAAGAAGGTTCACTCTAGCTCCAACCTGAACAGGTCCTCGACATGCGAGAATGACATCTACGTGGCTGCACGATCAAGGAAGTCCTTGTCAAGTGGAAAGACACCTCTCCAGAAGATGCAACATGGGAACCGGCCACTATTCTTCAGTAGTTCCCGCAGCTTCAGCCTTGAGGACAAGGTTGTTTTTTATGGGGGAGGGCATGTTAAGGTCCAACCCTAACCCCTTTATTTATGTAATAGGGTCAAGTCATAGTTATAGTTAGTTAAAGAGTCAATAAAGCTCGTATTAATAACTGTAAGTGGTTGAACCGAATTTAAAGAAAGGGGCCACAGTTAGTTACAAATGGGCCATGGTATTAGATAGATGGTATTGAGAGAACCATGGTACTGACCCATGGTATTGCATGTATGAATCCTATATAAAGGATAGAGACTCCCAATTGAGGAGCGTTGTGTCTTATTTTGTAATTGAGCTCTACTCTGTTGGAGGTTTCCCCCTCGAAGAGGCAAGTGAACATTGCTTTCATCTCTTAATAATAAAATACTTGCTATTTTTTCTCATTTTGTTCTGTGTTCTGGTTGTATTTCTTCATATATTTGGTATTCTGGCATCTTCTCGCAAGTTAAGAGCATAACAATTCACCTGCTTCTTCTTCATTTGTCGGATGGTTGTTTCTAAGATGGCACTACAGGATATTCATGAAGACTCCTTGGAAATTTGGGGGGAAAGTATGTATTATTATGGCAACTGGATGGTCTATCTCTGTAGTTTGTTTATTTCTTATGGAATTATGTTATCGTTGATGACTATGCATACCTAGAATGTACATGGGATTTTGATCAACATTTTTCATATAAAGGTTTTTCATCCAGTTTTTTTTTTTGTATTAAATCATATGTCTGGACTATCATGGGGTAATTTGAAGAGGAACTCCCAGAATGTGACCATCACCCCTGTCACAAGGGAACTCTGTGAACAAAGTGTGATTGTTGATGGCCTGCTACCTAGAGGTCGGGTTAATTCAGTGAGAAAAACTCAATTGCATGGGATTCTTGATTATTTTCATTTTGCATTAGGTTCTAATGTTATTACAAGGTTTCTCTTCTCCTGATCTCATAAGTCTTCCATGCCAGGTCATCTCTCTACGAGCTAGTCTCAAGTCCAGATGAAATCCTTGGCAACAGTGTTATGGATAATTAGATATCGGGTTCAAGAGCACCTATGTGGATTGTTGTTTAGTACCATGGCTCATCCCTCCTCGCGCAGTAGGTCCATTGGTTGGGGAGTTCAAGGCTGAAACCAGAACAATGGAGCAAGACAAGGGAGTTAATAGTCACAACCATGATAGACTAGGGGTAAAGGGTGTCACATTATCTCAAGCCTGACCCGAGAGGTCGCTTAGGCTTTCCAGGCCAATACGCCTCCACAGGTTTGGCAATTGATCTCGAGGTGGGAGTCAGACCTAAAACAACAAGCAAAGAATATTGACATGGACATGGAGGAATGATAGGCCCTTGTCCAGGACCCAAGCCATTCTAGAGGTCGGTATACCCAGTTTCAACAAATAGTGTACTTATACTAGATAATGAAAAATATTGTGGCAAAAGCAATGATGGCTTCCTCTGCTAGTTCATCTAAGGCTGAAACAGAGTTGTAGGAAATTCACAGGGAATTTCAACTCATCCAACGTCAGATACAACAACAAAATTCTCTCCTCAGTCTCATAGAGAAACATATCCCCTACCTCCCTTAAACCGAATTGTCGGGATCCAGTGCTAAAGATCTGATGCCGATAGGCTCATCTAATGAGAAATCTGATAATCTGCATGGTTCTTTTTTTGATTTTGAAATGTCAATGTGATGGCTCTACAATTTTTGATGTTTATTTACATAGTTAATAGGAAAATTAAAGACACTTAGATGTATATAGCGATGTTAGACAATCTTAGACTTTTTAAGTTTTGGACAACTTATAATGCAGTTAGATGGCCAACAGACCTGGTTTCCCAATGGGAAAGTTGAGGCCATCTGATCCTGATGGATTTGGATGTAAAACTTGCATGTTGATGTTTATGAAAATGGAATAGAAATGTATTGCCAAGCTTACAAAAAAAGGAGTGTTGTGTTAAAGGGATTTGTTTTATATCTAAAAAAAAAATTAAACCCAAAAGAAAAAAACTTTTGTATTAATAAAAAAGTGTGTTGTGAATGTAGTAATTACATTAAAAGAGGGCCCATTCCCATTAGTTATCTCACAATCATTTCATCTTTGGAACATCTATCAACATTACTATTCCTGTAAGCGTACAAATGCCAAAATACTTGCAAAATTTGGCAACATTTACATGCTAACATATTAACTATCAAGAGGAGGGATGACATCTTAAGGCCTGAATCTCCTATTATATCAGGAGATTGGAACATTTAAATTAGGTAGATCTTATTATGCATTACTAATGGCATGCTTGAAGAGGATTCCAAGAACCTCTTGATGGGCGAACCATGTAACTCTTAGGTATGCTAATGAAGACTAGAAAGATCATCCTTAGTTATACACATCATATTCTGATGTTCAACAAACAACTCAATAGTAGTGGTCATGATAAAGACCAATTGATTATGTTTGAGTTGTAGAGAAAGGATTTCTTCCTAAAGTTGTGAAATCCACTCCATTATCTGCATATATTTCTCACTGGGTCAATGTGGAATTATTCTAACTCTCCACTTATTCGTACATTAAGGAGGCCCCCCACAAAGATTTGATTACTTTGATGCTCATAAAATGGGTCAAGGTTGTATGAGTTTTCCAGTACCCCTAATCACCAAGTTTTGATTTTTCAAGTGCGATAGATACAAGCAAAATATTTTTGAAAACTGATAATCACTTCTAATGATGTTGATCCTTTAATTTTTCCAGTATATCATTAAGCAATTATTATTTCAAAAATTCAACCATATAAACGCAGTAGAATAGAGAGATCACAATGCACAAAGAGAGCACAAGATGTACCCTAGGAAAACCCACTAAGTGGAAAAACCCAACAACCTTTTCAATAGAGAAATTATTTTGTTCAACAAGAGACACACCTATCCCTCTAAACAACAACTAGGTCAAACCCTCCAAGTTAAGCCTCCTAATCTGATCTAGAAACCTATTCTTTTGATCTGTCCTAGGCTGAATTTTGGCCTCCCAGAAACTGCTAGAATCCCATAATTCTGGTCCCTGCAACAAAAACTGCCCAAAAATTTCATCCCCGTGCAACAGAAACTGCCCAAAAATCTACGAACTGGAGAGAGAGAGAGAGAGAGAGAGAGACCTTCACATGTGCGAGCTAGAAGAGAGAGAAAGAGATCATTTTTTTCCTTCTCGTCCTTCGATTGGATGCCCATAAATTGTCTTACTTGAGAGAGTATGAATTGTTTCCTTGAAGAGGAGCTCGAGCTACCTTTATACAGTGATCTTCCTGGGTCGAATGGATATGACTACCTCAGCCAAATTAACTTGGATGGATAATGACTTGACTAACTTTGAAGCCAAAATTTCAAATTCAAAAAATCAAATTTTCTTCTTTTAAAAGTCAGAATGGACATGACTCAAAAATATAATTTTTCTTTTGACTCTAGCATGAGGAACACACTTCAATATAAATACATCAAGGGCCAAAACATATATTAAGAAGACCAACCATAGTTACAAAATTCAATACTCCCTCTTAACTAGGGAGGTATTCATAATGACTGTCATAGGTGTTCTCAAGTTGACAAATTTCTATATGAAAAGGTTATAACAAAATCATCATTTTGTCAGCATCTTTGACATCATCAGCATCAACTAGTTGGAATATCTGACATTTTCAGCTTCAAATAGTAGCCACAACTGCTTGGTACGACTGACCCATATTGGTTGGTATTCCTGACATGTGTCATGTCAACATTTAGCATCAACTAGTCATCATAACTCTGGTTGGTACCATTGACTCATACTGGTCATTACTCTTGACCTAGACTAGTCTTTGTTCACCAACCTAGTGAAACTCCAAAGGCCACACTCCATCTAAGCAACTGGGCTTGATGCTAAATGAGCTCCTCATCCAATCTAGAGAGATTGAGCCTGATGCTAAAATCCACACACTCAATTGATTGAACTTGGGTTCCTAGGACTATTCTTCCCAACTAGTCAACATCTTTGGCACAGGAAGAATAACTATCCTTTGCACACCATTCTCCCCAACCAGTCAACATATTTGACACACGGAGAATGAATTTCCATGATGTTATCATACCATTACTCCCTCTCAATGAGAGGGGTAATCTCCACAAGCCCCAACTTGTCCCTAAAGTATACAAACTTCAATATATACAATGGCTTTGTCAAAATATTTGTTGTATGCTCATCAGTGGAGATATAATCAAGCCTTACTGCTCTCCTCTGCACCATGCAATAGATGTAGTAGTACTTGATTTAGATGTAATTAAACCTATAACGGAACACAATATTCTTTGAAATATTCACATAGATTTAATTGTCACAACATATCATTGTCAATTCTAGCTCTTGGTCGAACAATCCAGAAAACAACTTCTAAAGCCACACTACTTCAATACAATCTTTATTGGTTGTGATATTCCCTGCTTCTACAGTACTGAGTGTGACAGATCTTTGCTTCCTGCTCACCCAAGATATCATAGTGGAGCCCAAATTGAAGCATACTCCTAAAATACTTTTCTTGTCATCTACACTCCCTACCCAGTCAGAAATTGTATATCCCTACAGTTGTACATCATTGTTTGAGACATATCTCAAACCACATTTTATAGTTCCATGAAGATATCTCAATATGTGTTTTGTTGCAATGCATGTCTCAATTCCATTTGGAACCGGCTCAACGTGCTCACTGCAAAGCAAATGTCTGACCTAGTATTAACCAAATACATCAATGAGCCAATCAATCGTCAATATATGGATGGATCTACCAAATTGGATTCAGAGTCTCTCAACTTCTTCAAATTTGTTACCTTGGGATTTGTCATGGCTTTGCAGTCCATCATGCCAAACTTCTTAAGGATATCAATAATATACTTTCCTTGACTGAGGAAGACTTCACGAGGATTCTACCATACTTCCAATCCCAAATAATAGTGCATCAAGCCAAGATCCTTCATGTCAAGCTCAAAGTCTAACTCCCTCTTAACTAAATAATGAGAGGCTCAACACTTGTCAGGAATAAGTCATCAACATATAGCAATAGAATCACAGGTGCATTCTTCACAACCTTTAAATATATGTTTGGATGAACGTCACTCTTAGAGAATCCAAGTCTCATCAGTTAACTATCAATTTGAGCATACCAAGCTCTTGGAGCTTGCTTGAATCCATATAAGGATTTCTTCAACCTGCAAAAGCGAGACTCCTTCCCATGCACCTCAAAACTTTGAGGTTGATCTCTATACACCTCATCCTAAATTACACCATTGAGTAAAGCAATGTTTACATCCATTTGATGTAAACTCCAACCCAATGAAGAAATAAGATAAAAAATAGATCTAATAGAGGTTGTACCTGGAAACTGGAGCAAAGGTATCATTATAGCCTTCTTCGTCTTTATGGGAGAACCCTTTAGCCGCAAATCGTGCCTTGTATTTGTCAATACTTCCATTTTCAGTATGCTTGATCTTATATATCCACTTGGAAGTCACCACTGACTCTCCTTTAGGTCTCGACACAATCTCCCATACATCATTCTTCATGATGGGTTTATATTCTTCCATCATAGCATCTTTCTATACTTTTTAGCTAGATGCTTCTTCATAAGTGGAAGGTTTTGTATCAATAAGATTAGTTATATGAGTTGTATAACGAGATAACCTTTTAGGGTTCTTACTTTCTCTAGATGTGCCATTTGGCGTTGTATGTCCTTCTACTTCTTCCAATGTTGCCTTGAGTCATGTCAGTCTCTTCCTGATCTTAGGAACAACTGGTTCAACAAGTTCACAAGGCCCTTTTGGTTCTTTCGGATGTTCTGAAAAACTTGAATTTCTTTAGAAACGTCATGCTTTACTTCATCAAAGGAGTCCATGGAAACTTCCTTAGGCTTCCAATATGCAACCCTTTCCTCAAAGGTAACGCCCCAACTACCCTCAACCTTTCACTATTATGGAATGTAGGTTCTATAAGAATTTGATGATTCACTGTAACCAATAAATATTCCTTTCTTTCTTGAAGGTTTTGGCTTCTTCCTCTTATCCTTAGGAACATGGATATAAACCATGTAGCCAAAGATTCTCAAATCCCCTACCTTTGGCTTCTGTCCAGTGAATGCCTCTTCAAGAGACATGTCTTCCAGAATTCGATGAGGACTTTTATTATGAATGTATACAATTGTTAATGATGCCTCTCCCCATAAGAACATAGGAAAAGCTTAATCATGCATCATAGATTTGACAAATTCTTCAATGGAATTGTTCTTTCTTTTTTCCATTCCATTCTATTGTGGATTATAGGGGACAATCAACTCTCTCTTAATCCTAGCTTGTTTACAAAAGACAAAAGGTTATTTTGAAGTGTATTCTCCTCCATTCTCAGATCTCAAAATCTTGATCTTCTTTCCTGTCAAGTTTTCTACTTCAACCTTGAACTCTTAAAACTTGGTGAAGACTTCATCCTTGGTCTTCATGATATAGAACCATGTCTTATGAGAGAAGTCATAAAAAACATTACATAGTATAAATAACCTCTAGGTGGCTTCATCAACATAAGACCACATAAATTAGAATGAATTAGATCCAAAATCTCTTTAGATCTATTATCACTTCTTGGAAATGACTTATTGATATTATTTCCAAGTGCACGACCTTTACATACACCTTCATGTTCTATCTGCAATTCGGGAACACCTGAAACCAATCGATTTAAAGCAAGCAATTTTGTCTAATGAAGATGACCACATATCCTATGCCATAACTCACATGGATTGAATTCATCATGTACTGATGCTTGAGTTGGTTGACCCAAGAGTCTATATAATCTTCCATCATGAATTCCAATAACTCTAGCATCATCTATACTAGATCCCTTGGGCCATACAAGTAACTTTCCATCAACAAAAGCTACTCTATCTCCTTTATCTTCTAAACATGAATTAGAGACTAAGTTCCTTCTTAAGCCTGGTACATATAACACATTTCTAAGTAGAACATTGTTACCAAATTCCAACTCAATGGATTCCTGTCCAATTCCTTTGACTACATAGCTATGGTTGTGTCCAAAATATAATCTTTGAGATAATATTCTTTCCATCATGCTATAGAGATTGCCACAATGTCCTGTCATATGTCTTAAAGCACCACTATCTACCAATCACATATCATCATTATTTGTAATAGACCCTGTTGGGGTAGAAAATTAAAAGAAATCTTCGTTACCTTATTTTTTTTGGAAGCCCGTCATCAATGTCAGTTGCAAACGCATGTTTCTTACCTTTCCTCTTCCAACCATTCTCTCCTTTAGGAAATTAGTTCATATAATGGTTGAATCAACGACAATGGTAACATTGAATCTTTGACATATATTTGTTTACTTGCAAAGTAGATCTTCATTTTGGTTTTCTATTATGGAAACCAAACTTCTTCTTTCCTCCATTCTTCCTTTTGAAGTGAGTTACAAATGCTTGAGAGTATTGTTCATGTATATCTCTTGATGCAAGACTTGATTCTTCTTGAGCACAAAAGGTCCATAGTTCTTCAAACGGGGGAACTTCATTTTTGCTGCTTATACCTGCGGCAAATGCATCCCACAATTTAGGAAGTCCATTGACTATTCATGTAGTCACAAGTTCTTTCTCATAAATGGTTTCATCAATTGCATGAATTTGGTCTTTTATTTCAAATATTATCACAAAATATGAGGCCAGAATGGCGTCATTTTTCATCCTTCCATCACTACGATCATTCTTCAAACTCCTGAATTGACCAATTTTGTTGATTGTAAATAGGCCTTGGTTAGGGCATCATACATTTCCTTTGAAGATTCAAGCTTTGTAATGTAGGGAATGAGGTAATCTATAATGGAATCCACAATAAGACTCATGGTAGTGATGTGACATCCCTTGTTGGTTAATTCCCCTTGTAAGCATTGTAAATAATTCCCTTGTAATTATGTAATTATAAAAATTTAAAAAATGGCTGAGAGAGGGACATAGATTCCATTGCTCGAGGAGGGAGATTACTTGAGGAGTAGGTTGTTTTAATATTAGTGATTGAATGACTGAGTGGTGTTAATGGAGTTGACTATGTTATTAAATTCAGTTGTAAAAATCAAGGACATGCCCATGGGACTACAAGCAAGAAAGGGACAAAATTGTAATGAAGAAGAAGGGCTACACTACCTAAAAAAGTTAAACTATATAGAACACACAGGAATAAGACTCCTTCATTCAGTTAGAATAAAAAATGATGAGACGAGGTATTCTAAAGAGGAAAAATGCTCTCATGTGCTGAGGATGGAGCAGATGTGCATAGAGAAAAACAAAAGTTTGAGAGGCTCTTGTGAAAAAAAAGGGAGGTCGAGAGGCTCCTGTGGAAAAGAGTAGAATAAGTTGAAAGGTTCATGGAAAACCATCCATGATTCATGCGCAAAGGCAGAGGAAGGAAATAGAGGAAAATATAGGGAGGTTGTGAGGCTCTTGAATGGTCAAACTCAATTACTAAGAAGGTAGAGAAGATACGAGGGTTGAGAGAATTCAGGGAGAAGAGAAGTTCTAGTGATATCCAGATGAAAAAACCTAGGGGGTTTGTTGACTAATAATCACATAGTAGTGGTTATGCCTTACAGGGTTGATAAATCCAATGGAGACTTTGTTGGTTGATAACTTTTGAAAGGTGGAGGCACACATGGATAGTGTGTTGATAACACTTGATGGTAGTTCCATGGGATTGGGCTAAGAACCCAGGTGGAAGATTCCACTAAGCTACTGGAAAGTGCACTCGTATTACTTCAAAGGTAGTAAAGTTGATAAACCTTCCATTTTATTATTTGTATCTCTCTCTCCATTTCTGAATTGAGAATCTCTGCATCTAAATCCTTGGAGAAGCGGGATGTTGATCTACAAGTCCATCTACATGAAATAAGGTGTTCCCTGCTTGATGTGAGATCTTTGAATAACTAGTGGGTGAAGGTAGTGTGGCCTTGAGACACCCTATTTTAGTGGATGAAACTAATTAAATCTCTCAAGTAGAAGATGGTTGTATTCCCATGAAATGGTTCACCGTGAATTCTTGGTTTGATAGCTGGTGAGTAGAGGTGAGGCAACCTCGAGACACCTTGTTTCAATTGAAATATTGGTTTAAAACTCATTTGAAAGCACTATACCTCAAGCTTTTGAATCTAGATCAGAGGTGACAGCTGTAAGAAAGACTTGATTGCAGCTTGTCTATGGTTAGGTGGAGAGTTAAGAGTCCCAATATCAGTTGTAAGAAATTTATAAGATAAGTATAATAATATGTGTGTGCTTGTGATTACTATATTGTCTCTATTATTTACATGAGGATAATTTCATGCTAATATTGAGGAGTGCTAGTTCTTGCATACATCAATTACATAAATATTGTGTTGGATGCAGGCCTGTAATGATGATAATTTAATGCTCAAAGGTGTGGTTTATGCTTGTGAATCAAGTTTGGAATGAGACTTCATGTTTACCTATGGAATGATGATTTCCTGTAGGAATTTTTGGGCATTGTATGTTTTCTTGTTTGCTTTCATGAGCTTGTTATATGTTTAAATTTAACCCAAGAGGCTTGTAGATCTTTGAATCATTATTAGTTGAAATTGACCCAATCCAATTAAGTGTGAATGAGTGGAAAAATCACTGTTAAGTTTTTTTTTTTTTTGTAAAGGTTGGTTATCAGGCTTTGTTTTATCAGTGCCAAGCTTAGGAAGGATATTGTTCATACAAATGTAGAATACATGGAATTCTTATACTAATGGCTATGTGTAAGAGGGAGAATGAGCACATAAATTATAGAGGGTCACACACACACACATATACCCATGAGCCAACATGGGCAATATGCATTTTGGTGTAACTAAGTTAATTTATGACCAAACTAGTCCTTTTGTAATCACTTTGCTCCATTCATGAAAGCATATATATATATATATATATATATATATATATATATATATATCTATATATATATATATATATATATATATATATATATATATATATCTAGTGTTGCACAGGTGTTGTGTCATGGCGGCTTGTTTAATCCCCATAACTAGAGTCAGAGGCACTATGTTTATAAATGGCCATGATAAATCTCTTGCATTAAACTCTTTAATAGAGTCAAGGTTAGAGTATGCTGGTGGGGTTATGCTCTATTTTGTTTAGCCTCGACAGAAGTTTGTCGCTTAATGAGATTTGGGGAAGCAGAAGAAAAATCTCATTGAATAAACCCGTCAAAGGACAAACTCCCCATTGGTTTAAGTTTTCCATAAGGAATGTGCCCAAGGTGACGTGTCCCAGAGGTCTCATCCCCAGAATTTCAAGGAAGGTGCACTTGACGGGGAGCTTCGGGATGATAGGGACCGACGATATGGAAGAGGTTGGGATGAGTTGGAGCCTACGCCTTGGACTATAAGAGGACAAAACGACCACATGGGAAGAGCTTGAGCATTGTTAAAAGGTTTGGGTGGGGTCCACATAGACAAAGGTTCATTATGGTAGTTAACGGGAAAATTCTCTTCTTAGAGTCTGTTACCTAAAGGCATCCCTTTTGTGCAACTATTATGGATTGTTGGGATGACTCAACTCTAGGGTGACGTGTTGTGGGTGACATCGTGGGCTAAAATGTTTGGTTAATGAGGCCACTAGACAAATTGATGTGTCTCGGACAGATGTCAAATGGCACAAGGAATTAAATGACCGGAGCTAAGGCTTGAGGATGGTCACATTACATGAGTGGAGAAATTAAGCTCTAGGGCTAATCGAGTTGGGCCACGCTGACACACACACACACACACACACACACATATATATATGTAAGCGTGTAGGCTTCGGTGGCTATTATGAAAAGCTCAAGCCTGTGGTTATAATAAAGTAATTCCTCCTCCTTTGATTATATGTGTATATGATACCTCTGTTGCATAGGTTAGGACTGGCCCATTTGGAACTTGCTTCCAAATATTAGCTGTTGTGGTTTTGTGGGATTTCTAAGGGTCTAACTTAAAATTGACCGAGTATGCATATATATACATGTTAAAATAGAAAATAAGACATTGAGGCATGCCACTTGGTAGGAAAAAGACAGAGATGACATTTTTAAACTAATAAGGCTTTTAAAGGTTGTAAATTGAAATCCTGGAGTTTGATTAAGTTTATATTGTCGAAATATTCTCAACAAGATGAATGTGACAACATTGTTTGATTTGAGTTTCAAAAGGGTAGCAGAAAGCGAAAAAATTAGACCCCATTTCCATGATGTGACTATGGGAGTCGAATCATCATAGTAACTACCTCCTGCTAACCTCAATTTGGTCGGGGAATAGTAGGGGGTATGTTATAGAGTGGTATCAGAGCATCCAGGTTCAAAACTTGGACTGAATGGGCTCTATCGCAAAATAAATGAAGGTGTAGTGTTTGAGACTCTATTAGAGATCCAAGTGGTTTGATTATTTCTTGTTGTAGGCTTGGTTACATCACTATGATCATGGCTTGCATGTTGATTGTTTGCTTACGCAAGTGAATGTTGGGTGTAGCATTGTAATGGAAGGGTTATGTGCTAACTTGGAATTGTATGTAGCTCCTATGATGCATTTTGTAAATGTGAAAAATTAAAGGGTTGATAGATGCTAACGTGACATATGGTTTTCTAATTGATTCCCTTGAGAATGCAGATGCAATGGTTGTTGGCATGGGAAAGGAAGGTAACTATAAAAGTGCTAAAGGTTGAGTTTAAAATTCTATGAAGACAGTCTCAGTAAAGAGAATGGTATTCAATTGATGTTGTTGGCCTTGGTAAAGAGGAGGATTGTAATTAATGTCGATGGTTTTGGTAAAAAGACCAATTTTTAGAACAGGTTTAGGTATGATTATAACTTGAATGATATGCACATGTGCATGACCTATAAGTATGCCTAATTATGTCTTGGATTTTGAGTCATGTGACTAATGCACAACTAAGTATGTGTGTAGTTGTCACTCCCTATCTGCATCGACAAGTGGTGAGCCAGAGTAAGTGAAGCATAGTTAGCTAGATACTTATTCTACCAATACCATCTGCTCATCTTATCCCACACATCATTTCCCTCTGGCTAACTGAAATTGCCCAATACCGCTCCAAACGAGATATACTACCGAGCGAGATCATATATACGTACAGCTCGCCTCATGACTTGCCTTAGTTCCGTAGTTCAGGTTCATAGATAGTAGTTCGAGTACTTCCCTCATGAACGATATTCTTTCTGGCCCCATGAACGCTGGTGCTTCAGACAACATGCTTGGTATAACATGGTAGGGAAACCACTAATATGTATCTTGCATTAAGAAAAAAAAAGTAACAGTTGAAAGTAAGTGACACCACATAAAGAGATCAGTACAACAAGAAAAGAGTACCTGGTAAGAGCTCTCAGACACTTGAAACAACGAGGTTAAATGCTGGAAGAAAAGAAAGAGGAGGCTTTCCCTTGAGACCCTCTGATAACTATTGAAGGAGTTCCTTCTGGGAGAAATTAGAGGGGCACCACAAATTTAAAGAGGCTGCCATGAAAGCTTGAAGAAGGCTTGGGATGAATGTATTTCATGAACCACTGGGAACCCTATAACTCATGGGGATTTAGTTGTTATGTGGTTGAATATTTTATATTTTGTGTTCCTTGATTGAATTATGGTTGAATTCTCCTTTTTACTGTTGGATTGTGCATGCCCATGCTATTTTGCCTTGTGATTTTATGATTGTTGTAATGAGTTTCTTTATTTTTGTTGTTGCCCTCTTTTTCTTTGGATTTTGCCTTTCATTCTTCATGCTTTGGGGGCCTTGGAAACATTATTTTGGTGTGGAAGGAAGCCATGGGGCATTGGTAAGAGAGCTAAGGAGGCCCTACGCATAGATAAAGAACATGAACAGATGAGAAAGGTTGGAAATGGGTAGTTGGGCCAAAAAAGGCCATCATTGGAATACCTTGGAGTGTTGCTCCTGAATATGGTAGCAAGTGTAAATGAGAAAATATGAATCGCTGAAAATTGACTATGCAAACAATGTAGATATAAAATAATAGCCAAAGGTATTGGAGTAAATAGAAAGGCGCAGAAGGTAAAGGGAGGAATTCTAGTAAAAGAATTCTTGTGACCAATGCATGCTTGCATAATATAGGGAATTCTATAAATCTCTGGTTTTATCTAACATATGTTAATGTATGATATGTCCATGACTAAGTGGATAGTAGTATGATAACCAAGTGGGATGGTTTGGTCCATGAGATAATGGAAAAGGCTGAGGCGGTCATGAAAATGATACAAAGGAAGTTCTCATGCCCTTGACCTTATTTGCATATGTGATATGTTTCTAATCATGCCAATGTTTGTATACATATAAGAATTCCATTGTGACTGATGGGTTTTTTCAGGTGTCATTCTTGTGGAAGAATGGTAGTTTATATTTATTTAATGCAAATATATAATGCATGAAAACTATTCATGGTTGTTTGAGGAATCAATTGGGTAAAAGTAGCTCTAACTGATTGATGATTTTAATGTCATAAGAATAAGACTTTTATATGCTCATGTTGTGTCATGCGGATGACAAGGAAATGTTGATGGTTATGGTAGCATGTATATTAACTAATAATAAAAATACTTGATTGTAGGAATGGGAATGTACTCCACTAAGTGTTGTGTTGATGCCAAAAAAGAGTTCGGTGGAGTAGAGGAACTCTGATGATAGCATAACTGATAAACCCATGAGGCTTGTTGGTTGATAATCACGGAGTATAAATTTGAGGATAACATAGTTTAGAAACCCAAAAGGATTTTTGGCTTTTAATCATAGAGGAGCTCTGATGATAGCACAACTGAGAAACCCATGAGGCTCGTTGGTTGATAATCACAGGGTAAGCTCAAATGATAACTCATCTGAGAAACCCAAAAGGCTTGCTGGATGATAATCACTGAGCAGTGGTTTTGCCTTACGGGATGATAAATCCACTAGAGACTAGGTTGGTTAATAATTATGAGGATGATAAGACACGCAAGACTAGTGGGAAGATAACACTTGATGGTAGTGCCACGAGGTTGGGTTGAGAACACATGTGGTAGTTCCATTGAAAAGTGTTGCAAAGTGCACCCTCATTTTGTAATGAGTAATGTAGTTGATAAAACCTCCTCACTATTAACTATATACCTCTCTCCAAGGTTGAACTGAGACTCTTTGTGCTCTACATGAACCTCTATGTTGATTTGTAGCCATTGTGGTGTAACAACGAGGTGTTGTTAAGAACACCTGATAAATGGGCTTGTTAATGATTGATTTATAGCCACTGTGGTGTAGCAATGAGAAGTTATTGAGAACATCTGATAAATGGGATTTGTTAAAGACATGTGTGAATGGTTGAGCAACCATTCAAGGGACAAGGCAAGAGGTATAATTTAAATTTTTGCAATTTTTTTATGATGAATATCATGAGAGATTGTATCCCATGTTACAAGTAAACATGGGAATTGCCTGATTGAGATGAACAAAGCTAATTGAAAAGAGGATTACAACAACTTGAATATATCAGAGTGCATAATAAAGCCACCAAGAAAGCTTCCAATAGTCACATAAAGATGACCGAGTTAATGGGTATGTATATATATATATATATATATATATATATATATATAGATATAGATATACAAATTTTTTTTTTGGTATCCCAGAGGAACCCAGTAGGCCACCTAACATGTAACAACTAGTAAACCTCTGGGGGTCTACGGCATGTCCTCCTCTTCGTAAACCACCTCACAACTGAGGGATTTGAACCTTGGATCTCTTAGTTTTCACAGATTTTACATTACTTTGATCACCAATTGAGTTGCCCCCCAGGACATATATCTATATACAATTTTTTTTTTGTATCCCAAAGGAACCCAACAGCCCACTTAACACGTAACAACTAGTAAACCTTTGGGGTCTACGACATGTCCTCCTCTCCGTAAACCACGTCACAACAGGGGGATTTGAACCTTGGATCTCTCAGTTTTCACATATTTTACATTACTTCGATAACCAATTGAGGTGGCCCCCCCAGGATATATATATATATATATATATATATATATATATATATATATATATATATACATATATATATATACATATATAGATGTATATATATATATATATATATATATATATATATATATATATATATATATATATATATATATATATATATATATATATATATATATACATATATATATATATATATATACATATATATATATATATATATATATACATATATATATATATATATATATACATACATATATATATATATATATATATACATATATATATATATATATATATATATATATACATATATATATATATATATATACATATATATATATATATATATATATATATATACATATATATATATATATATACATATATATATATATATATATACATATATATATATATATATATTAGTGATATATCCATTGAGTTGTTGAAAAAGAAAATGTGTAAGTGAGTTGTGATTGTAATCGAGCTGTAAATATAAAGCTCCAAATCATTTATGCTTGGGTTAAGCATGTTTTCTTTGTGTTTGGGAATGAGAACACTGAAGACAATATTCCTCTAAGGGGGTGTGGACTGTGACATCCCCTATGGGTTAATTCCCCTTGTAAGAATTATAAATAATTCCCTTGTAATTATGTAATTATGTAATTATAAAAATTAAAAAATGGTTTATAGAGGGACACAAATTCCATTGATTGAGGAGAGAGATTACTTGAGGAGTTGGTTGTTTTAAATAGCAAACATGGGTTGACAAAGTGGTGCTAATGGAGCTCACTGTGTTATTAAATTCAGTTGGAAAAATGAAGGGTGGGCCCATGTGTCTTTGGGCATGACTAAAAGCAAGAAAGTGACAAAAATTTAATGAATAAGATAGGCCACACTTCCCAAGCTAGTTAGATTGTATAGACCATGCAAGAAGAAGACTCCTTCATTCAGTTAGAACATAAAATGACTGGAGGATATATTTTGAAGAGGAAAAACGCTCTCATGCGCTGAGGAGGGAGTGGAGGCTCATAAAGATAAAGAGGAGGCTGAGAGGCTCCTATGAAAAAATAAGAATAAGGGAGGTTGAGATGCTCCTGCAGAAAAGAGAAGAATAAGGTGAAAATTCTGTGGAAAATCATACACGAATCATATCTAAAGGAAAAGAAAGGGAACAGAGGAAATGATAGGGAGGTTGTGAGGCTCCTGAATGGTAAAACTAAATTACTAAGATGGAAGAGAAGATATGAGGGCTGAGAGAATTCAGGGAGATGAGAAACTCTAGTGATAGCCAGTTTAAAAACCCATGGGGCTTGCTGACTAATAATCACATAGTAGTGGTTGTGCCTTACAAGGCTAATATATCCACTGGAGACTTTGTTGGTTGATAACCTTTGAAAGGTGGATGCACATAGGGCTGGTGGTTTAATAACACTTGATGATAATTCCATGGGATTGGGCTGAGAACCTAGATGGAAGGTTCCACTAAGTTGTTAGAAAGTGCACTCTTATTCCTTTAAAGGTAACATAGATAATAAACCCTCCATGTTTTTAACTATATCTTTCTCCCCATTTATGAATTGAGAATATCTACATCTAAATCCCTAAAGAAGTGGGATGTTGATATATAAGGCCCTTTGCATGAAATAAAGTGTTCCTTGCTTGATGTGAGATCTTTGAATAGTTGGTGGGTGAAGGAAGTGTGGCCTTGAGACACCCTATTTCAGTTGAAATATAAGTTTAAAACTCCTCTAAAATCACTCTACCTCAAGCTTTGGAATCTGGCTCATGGGTGACAGCTGCAAGAAAGACTTAGTTGTAGCTCGTATATGGTTGGATGGAGAGTTAGAGTCCCACTCTCAGTTGCCAAAACTTTATAAGATAAGTATAATCTTATGTTTGTGCTTGTGATTACTATATTGTCTTTGTTATTTGCATCAGGATAATGTCACACTAATGTTGAGGAGTGTTGGTTCTTGCATACATCAGTTACATAAATATTATGTTGGTTGTAGGCCTATAATGGTGATAATTTAATGCTCAAAGGTGTGGTTTATGCTTGTGAATCAACTCTGGAATGAGACTTCATGTTGATTTCATGTAGGAATTTTTAGGCATTGTATGTTTTCCTATTTTTTTTCACGAGCTTGTTATGCATTTAAATTTAGCCCAAGAGGCTTGTAGATCTTTGAACTATAATTAGTTGAAATTGGACCAATGGGATTAAGTGTGAATGAATGGACAAATCTTTGTCAAGTTTCTTTTTTTTTATGCGCTTGAAAGGATGGTTATCAAGCTTTGTTTCATTAGTGCCAAGCTCCGGAAGGATAATACTTATATGAATGTAGAATACATGGAATTCTTATACTAATGGTAGTGTTCAGGAGCGAGAATGAGCACATGAATTATAGAGGGATGCACACACACACACACATATTACAGTGTTGCAGGAGTGTTGTGTCATGGTGTTTTGTTTAATCCCCATAAAACTATGTTTATAAATGTCCATTGTAAATCTCTTTTGTTGGACTCTTTAATGGAATTGGGGTTGGAGTACGCTGGCAGGATTATGCTTGACAGAAGCATGTCACTTAATGAGTGTTTCAGAAGTAGAAGCAAAGTCCCATCACATAAAACAATCAAAGGACAAACTCCCCAGTGGTTTAAGTGTGTCATAAGGAAGGTGACTAGGGTGACGTGTCCCAAAGGTCACATCCTCAAAAGTTTAAGGAAGGTGCACTTGATGGGGAGCTATGGGATGATAGGGACTGGGATTACCTAGTGGGATAGGTGATCTGGAAGAGGTCGGGGTGCGTTAGAGGCTACACCTTGGATGACGAGAGGATGGAGTGACCATGTGGAAAGAGCCCTCGCATCGTTAAAAAGTATATGGTAGGGTCCACATAGACAAAGGGTCGTTGCAACAATTAACTGGAAATTTCCCTTACGAGAGTCCATTACCCATAGGTATCCCTTTTGTATAGCTAGTATGGATCGTTGGGATGACTCAGCCCTGGGGTGATGTATTGCAGGTGACATTGTGGGCTGGAGTGTTTCATTGATGGGATCACTAGACAAATTGGCGTGTTTGAGGAAGATATTGAATAACGCAAGGAATTAAAGGACCGATAGCCAAGTCTTGAGGATGGTGGCATTGCGTGAGATGAGAAATTAAGCTCTGGGGCTAATCAAGTGGGGCCGCACTGACACACACACACATCCACACACACATATATACATAAGCGTGTAGGATTTTGTGGCTATTAGGAAAGGATCGAGCCTATATTTATAATAAAGTATGTCCTTATCCTTTGTTTATATGTGTATATGATACCTTCGTCGCATAGGTTGGGACTGGCCCATTTGGAACTTGGTTCTAGATCTTGGTTGCGGTGGTTCTATGGCATTTCTGGGGGTCTAACTTAAAATTGTTCGAGTGTGCATATCTATATATAGATATATATATATTAAAGCAAACAATAAGACTTTGAGGCATGCCACGTGGTAGGAAAAAGAGAGAGATGACATTTTTAAACTAATAAGGCTTTTATAGGTCATAAATTGAAATCCTAGAGTATGATTGGACAAAGTTTGTATTATTGGAATCATGTCCACAAGATGAATGTGATGACATCATTTTATTTGAGTTCTAAAATGGTAGCAAAAAGTGAAAAATTTAGATCCTATTTCCATGATGTGACTATGGGAGTCGAGTCATCATAGTAACTGCCTCCTGCTAACCTTAATTTGGGTGTGTAATAGTAGGGTGTTTGTAGTGATATCATCTTCCTTGAACTTCTCCTTTCTTGCATTATCTGTTGTTTCTACAACCTTTCCCGTCACAATATCCAAGACTTTGTTCTTTGCAAGAATAAGGTCAATCCTAGTCTTCCAAGCTCTGAATTTTGAGGCCCCTTCTAACTTGTTCTTTGATTTCATAAAAGAAGCCATGGATGAATATCAACAAGAATGAATTCAATGAAAGTGATCTCATTGTAGGGTTTCTTCAAGAGTGATCTCTGTGTTCCTTCCTTCACCAAAGTTCTGATACCATTTTGATTTTTCAAGTGCAATAGAAACAAGCACAATATGTTTTAAAATTGATAATTACTTCTAATGATGTTGATCTTCTTTTAATTTTTCAAGTATATCATTAAGAAATTATACTTCAAAAGCTAAACCATATAAAAGCAGTAGAACAAAGATATCACAATGCACAAAGAAAACATAAGATTTACCCTGGGAAGACCCAACAACCTTTTCAATAGAGAAATTATTTTGTTCAATAAGAGGCATACTGAGACCTCTAGACAACAACTAGGTCAAACTAACCTTCAACAAATATATGGTCAAACCTGGTCAAGCCCTCCATGTCAAGCCTTCTAATCTGATCCAACAACTTTCTCTTATGATATGCCATAGGCTGAATTTCAGCCTCCCATAAACTGCCAGAATCCCAGAATTTCGGCCCATTACAACTGCCGAGAAATTTCAACCCCCTGCAACAGAAATTGCCTAGACAATCTGCGAACTAGAGAGAGACAAAGAGACCTTCACACATGCGAGTTAGAGGAGAGAGAAATGGATGAATTTCATCCTTCGTTTCGTCCTCCTTGTCCTTTGCTTGGATGCCCCAAAACTATCTTACTTGAGAAAGTGTGAATTGGTTCCTTGAGGAGGAGCTTAAGCTGCCTTTATATAGTGATCTTCCTAGGTCAAATGTGTGTGACTCTACAAGAGCTTAATCGACTTGGAGGGAGGCGGACTTGACTAAACTTAGAGGTAAAATTTCAAATTTTCTTCTTTTAAAAGTCCGAATGGGCATGACTCAAAAATATAATTTTTTTTTTTTTTTTTAACTGAAACGGGTATATTTTATTAAAGGGGGTTTGGTTCAGCCGGAGCCTGAACAACCAACGTTACACAACATTTCCATACATATTAATTCGACTTGATCTACTCTTTAACTTGAGTTAAGGAATGCATGATAAGATAGGGCTATTGTCATTAATATTGAGTTCTCCCGGTGCTAGGAGGCATCCTTTGTTTGCCATAACATTCGCTTCACTATTCGAGCTTCTGAGAATGTGGAAAATTTTGAAGGAAGTGAAGTCCTATAGAATGATCTTTAACCTTTTCAGAGACTTGTTGAGGATGGCGTTGTTGAACTGGTCCTTCGAGTTGATCTTCTTGATGAGAATTTCTGAATCTCCGAACGCTTGACATTCTTTAATGCCTCTATCACGGACAATTTGGCAGGCTTTTGTGAGTCCAAGAAGTTCTGCCTGGTTGTTTGTACGAGGACCAAGCCCCCAACAGAAGCAGTCTTTTCTAGAGTTGTCCGGGGAGTAGATGACTCCACCAGCCCCCGCAGCCCCAGGGTTACCCTTGGAGGCGCCGTCAAAGAAGATAGTAGTTTTATTTTGGGACCTCCACCATACTTGAAAGGTATCATCTGGTTCTCTAATTCTCCAAGGTGGATTGGGAAGGGGGAGGATTTGGCCATTGCCTTTAGGCTGAGAGCTATGGAGATCCATCGAGTTCTTTTCAAAGGGGGGCCGAGAGGAGTCTGATTTATGAGATTGTAATAGAATAGATTCAATGAGAAGGGCTTTTGCCTTGGAAGCCGATTTTGCAGGATTGCAAGGAGAGTTGTTGAAGGTCAAGTTGTTCTGGGCGAGCCAGATTTCCCAACACACAAATTTGGGGATGGAGAGCCAAATGTAGCACCATAGTGAATTGATGGGGATATTATGAGGATAGATTTGGAACCAAGAGGAGTAGAGATCAACCACAGAGCTATGCTGGGGAGGGTGAATCTGCAATCCGAGAAGAATTAAATTTCAAATCTCTTTGGCAAAATCGCAATCTATGAACAAATGAGAGGTTGTTTCTCCAGCATTTTTGCACATCACGCATCTGCGTGGTCCTGCTATATTTCTTTTTAACAAATTATCTTCTAAAAAAAAAAATACTTTGGGAAGCCCAGTGATGTTCCAAACCTGTTTCCAAATGGTGGGAGAGCGAAGTCTGTCTTTTTTTTGCTGCAGGGCAATATATCCCATTGTTGAGGTGTAAGAGCCAGAGCCGCCCCATCCCCAGCTGTCTGGGCTATCACGATGAACAGGGGCAGCGTTGATGAGAAGCGGTTTGAGCAATTCAAGTTGATTATGTAGATGCGCTGGCATGATTGGGAAGTCCCAGTCAAACCAATTCCCACTGCTGTCCCACATAGAGATGTCAAACAGCTTGCGAAAGCATGCGCTGAGGAGCCAGCCACTTAGCTCTCAGATCTCGTCATGGGAATTGAGAGGAGCACAATTCAGTATGCAGTCTTCCCACAGTAATTTTTTTTGCCATTGCCAAGTATGTGGTACAGATGATTCCTGAAGTTGTTGATACTATTTCTGCAAATATTCCATGTTTGAGTGCCTGTGGGAGTATTGTCCACTGATAAATGCCTGAGAGAGATCCGATGCGTATCTTTGGTCCTAAGCATTTCGCTGACAGGATGTGAAGGATCAGAGTAGATTTTCCAAAGGAGCTTGCAGCCAAGTGCGAGATTAGAGAGCGCTGGGTCTCTAAGCTAGAGTCCTCCATCCACTGTTGGGCGCTTAACAAGATCCCAATTTGCCAAATGCAGTTTTCTGTGATTGCCTTTGCCTCCTTTCCAAAGAAAATCTCTCAAAAGACTAGAGATTTGTTCCATGATATGTTTCGGTGCAAGAAGGAATGAGGCTTGCTAGATGGGGAGGGCAGATAAAACTGATTTTAATAAGATAGTTTTCCCTCCCTTGGTAAGCCAGTAACCTCCCCAGGAGATGATCTTAGCTTTAATCTTGCTGATGATGCCATGCCACAGAGTTCTATTATTGACTCCAGATGTGAGATGTAAGCCAAGATATTTGATGCTATCCCAATGAGAAAAACACTCGCCAAGAATCTGAGCTATGTTGTTAATACTATGTTGGTTCACATTTCATCCGTAGATCGAACTCTTTCTATCATTTTTCAGTGCTCCTGAGGCTCTGCAGTAAATTTTTAGAACCGTGTCAAAGGAGGTAGCTATTCTGATAGAGGCTCCGCCTAATAGAAGAGAGTCATCTGCAAAGAGTGCATGGTTTATAGGCTTTAGAACATTTGAAGTTTGAATTCCGGCGAGTCCACTAGTGTTCATTTCTGCAGCAAGCTTCCTGCTGAGAGAATCCGCCATAAGAATATACAGGAATGGGGATAACGGACAACCTTGCCTCAAGCCACGATAGACTTGGAAGAAGGATGTTGGGTGGCCATTGACTAGGGGAGCAATCCAAGGATTTGTGATGTAGGCTTTGATGAGATTGATAAATTGAGCAGGGAAGCCGAAGGATCAGAGAACTTGGAGGAGGAAGGAGTGATTGACCCTGTCGAAGGCATTGGCCATGTCGAGCTTGATCAACATCCCCTTTTCTTTCCTTTGTTTACTGGAATGGATAGCTTCCTGAACTTGAATGACGTTATCCAAGATGTGTCTGCCTTTGACGAACCCCCCTTGGGGACTGGATATTAATTTGTCAAGCAGGGGTTTGATTCTGTTTGCAAGGATTTTGGCCAAGATTTTGTAGGAGGCATTACATAGGGAGATAGGCCTGAACCTGCCAAAAGTTTCTGGATTGACCTCTTTTAGGATTAATGCTAGGAAGGTTGAGTTGATGCCTCCCCCAACCTTAGCTTTGCTGAAAAATCCATGTATCATTTTCAGCAAATCTGTTTTGATGATCTTCCAACAGACTTTGTAGAAGTGAATTGTGAAGCCATCTGGCCCGGGTGCCTTGTCTGATTCCATTTCCCATATAAATTTGATGATTTCTTCTTTATATAGAGGTTTCAAAAGAGTTTGATTGTCCTCTTGATTGATGAGATGGGGGATGTTGGAGAGGAGGTCTTCGGTGTCTTCTAAACTACCTTCATTCCCAAGCCCATAAAGATTTTTGAAATGATTTTCAGCTACTGTTTTAATTTGGTCAATCTTATTGCAGATCTGTCCTTCTTCATTCTTGATCTCAGAGATATGGTTTCAAGATAGGCGGGCTTTGTACTGGCGATGGAAGAATGAAGTGTTTCGATCTCCTACCTTGAGCCATAGACTACGAGATTTGAGTCTCCAGAACTCTTCTTCCCGTCTGAATGAGTGGTGGGTATTTCTTTGGTGAGCAACCTCTTTATTTAGAATTTCAAGGGTGATGTAAAGACCTTCCATTCCCATTTGCGTAGTTTCCAATAGCTAAACTTCTTCATTTCTCTGATGGGAGAGGGATTTGGGGAGGTTTCTTAGCCACTCTTTTAAGGCTTTTTTGGTGGCTTTTAATTTTTTCTCCCAAACATAGCTTGGGGATCCATTGATAGGGGTGTACCATGCAGATTGAACCGTGTCAAGAAAGCCTTCATTTTCAATCTGAAAAGGACTGAATTTAAAGGGGATGCATCCAAGATCATCCTCAGGAGCCATGAGGAGTAGAATTGGCTTATGGTCCATGGTGAGTTTGGGAAGAATTTTTGTAGAGATAAGAAGATTTTCCAGTAACAAGGAGCTTTGTAGCAGGAATCTATCTGACCAGGCATATATGTGGTCAGTCCTAGTTCTATTATTGGTCCAAGTATATTTGCCTCTTACCGAGGCAAAATCTAGAAGGTCCCTCTGTTGCATTAATTCTTCCACCAAAGGCAGCAGTTGGTCTCTGGTGTTGTTTCCCCCCTTTTTTCTTTTGGCTTCATGACTATGTTGAGATCTCCACCCAGGATGATGTTATTGGGGGAGTGGAGGTCTAAAAATTAAGAGAGAGAGTTATAGCATTATCGTTTTTCAACATAAATGACAAGAACATAGAGATTGAATAAGGCTATAGTTAACTTACTTTCTAGATGCTTGAGCTCGGTAAAGATCCAATGCTAGGTCTCATGAGAGTTAAGCAGGTGGAAGTGATCTTCAGACCAGAGAGTTGCAACACCTCCTGAAGTTCCCCTCGAGCTGATTGCTTTGCCTGCATTCTTCTTCCATTTAGACTTGTTGATATCCATAAGGGCTTGCCCTTTGATTTTAGTCTCTTGGAGCAGGAGGATATCTGAGGGCTCTATTTTCAGCAGATCTTTGACGGCTTCGATTTTTGGTTGGGTCCCCAAACCTCTGCAATTCCAAGAGACTATACACATTATTTCCCTGGCAAGAGATTTGGTATTCCTCCCTTAGAAAGTCTTGCTCTAGTGTTTCTCCCGATTTTCATTTCTATTGTGGATTGGCTGCCTTGCATTTTTAGGCATTCTGCCTCCTCTTCTCTGACTACTTTGTGAGGCTTCCTGCCTGCTCTCTTCGAGGGCCTCTCATAGATCTCTTCCTTTGAGGAGTCAGAGGGTTCTGCCACTTTTTTCTTTGTTATATCTACATACGAGGGGATGGAGGGGCTACCTTGAGAGGCACCAGGCGAGGCAGCTCCGCCTCCATCTTTGTTAGCTTGAGGATCTTCAATCTGAGCCAGAGTAATCAGATCTGCTTCTGGAGGATCTGGTGAAGAGCTTCCTTTGGGATTTGGGTTCTCATCTAGGGCCTGGGGGTTCCTTTTTTCATTTCCATGTTCTTCTGAGTTGTTCCCCTTGTTGGGTCCTTTCCCAGCTGCTTTTGCATGTCCATTTTTCTGAACTGAGGTCCACTATTCTCCCTTCGATTTATCACTCTGTTCTTCAGCTTTTTTCTTGCAGTATCGCACAAAGTGTCCATAGCCATGGTAGTGTCTACATTTAAAAGGAATCTGCTCATAGTCCAGCTCTTGAATGTGAGACCATCCAACGACCGTGAGTTTTATTGCTTCTGGTAGTCCTTCTTCTAGATCTACTTCCATGCATATTCGGGCATAGGAGTACTGGTCTTTCCTGGCAGCCTGATCGATGTATTTACCAAGGGAGTTGCCAATGATCTGGAGAGATTTCTGATTCCAGCAGTGCAGGGGAAGGTGGGGAAGTCGCACCCATACTGGGACCACAGTGGGAACATCCTGGGTCAAATCAAAGTCTGGAGACCATTTGTTTAGATATAAGCCTTGCAGCCCCATGAAATAGGGCCCGTTCCTGAAGATGAGGCTCTGATCCTCAGCAGATTCAAACACGAACACGAAGAAGCCCTTGCCTACAAAATAAGATTTGATACCTTCCTTGATCAACGGGGACTAGTTTCTCTTGATCCAGTCTTCAACTGATTTGGGTGAGGGCCAAAGGCTAGTAAACTGCCCTATGAAGCCTCGATCAACAAGATTCAATGTTGAGCGGAAAGTTTCTTCCACAGGGAGGGCCACCGTGGGATGCAGTCCTTCTTTTTTACAAATTTCTATTTTTGTGCTGAAGGTGGCCATTTTCCGCATGCAGCCACCATCTTTTGGAAATTGAGGACTTCAGGAGGGAGTGGGGGGGGGGGGGGGGGGGGGGGTCTCCGAGCCCCCGTCGCTGGTCATGGCTTCCTGGGAGGGCGTGCAACTACTCAACTGCGGGCATGTGCAACGTAGTAGCTCGAGGGAGCTAGGTCTAGCAGGTAGGAAGTAAATTGTCTTAAAAGGTGAGCAGGCTTGGCCCAGGCAAGTCACTCCTCCACAATATAACAATATTCACCTCCCAAAAATATAATTTTTCTTTTGACTCTAGCATGAAGAACGTGTTTTAATATAAATACAACAAGGGTCAAAATATACATTATTAATATTGACCATAGTTAAAAAATTCTACACCAAGTACATGAAAAACGTTGAACCAGATCAAATTGATTTCTACCATCCTTTGGTTATTATCTTCGATTTCAAAGGTGAGCTCTTTCAAGGGTTGAAAAGACTAAAAACACCAATTGGGTTCTAATAAAGCATGTGCTTCCCCACTGTTTGACTTATACAACCACAATAGCTCTTCAAAAAGGACCCCAACCCTTGACCAAATAAATAAATAGAACTTCCAAAAGGACCCCTACATTCGACCTCTACCACTACTCAAAATTGTTAGGCTGAGCAATTATAAATCCACAATTTTTATTCAAGAAAATTAACTTCATTTTGAGTTACGACACATTTAGTTCTAATTGGAAATGTTGTTTGTTCTTATGCCTGCAAGTCTCCCCCATACCTCGACCAAAATAAATTATGCCCAATACAAGATTTAATTTCACCCTGAATTTCCACCAAATTCAACCTAACAAACTTTCTACTTTGTAGAGAAGCCCATAAACCACGAGTTTCCAAACTTAACAGAAGAATAAAGAAAAGATTTTCCAAGTAGATAAGGTTGCAAAGGTGTCACTTAACTAGCCATATTGGTATCCAAATTCCCTTTTTCTAAATACAACCTACAAATTTGATTTCCTGTCCTCAATTATGGAGATCATAGTGAGCATAAGTGGCATCGTCATTATAAATCTAGTTCCTCTGCCTCCATTTAACCTTTAATTTTGTACACTTCATACCATGATGTTGCCTCTTGAAAGGAATTACACAAACATTGAACCAAAGGCCATAACCGGGATGAAATTTTCTTCCTAGTACATTACTCATGCCTATAGAGGCCATGTTGACCTATGATTGCACAAGGGAAATGGCACCTGACATAAAAGATCCCTTTATAACTAAATGAGTATATCAATAACACACTTTAGAGCTTAATAAATCATATCCTCAACACTCCTATGTAGATGATGATATATTGTGGAGTCATCTAAGCTAGACTCCCCCTATGCCTCCTTATATCTTCTCCCACGTGTCTCATATTCCATTTTGATGCCACTTCGCACCTCCAATTTTGGCTAAATTTTAATTTAATCTTGTTTTCCACAAGATTATAGGATGGGATAAACAATTGATTATTGTTTATTTTAATTTCTCCCAAGGAATGAAGTGTCGATATTAGCGAAGGAGTCTACAAACTGATTGTGCTATCTCAAAACATGGTGCAATTCATATGGCTTAAACTTCTTTAGTAGCCCCCAAAATTTCTGGACAACAACTTTTAAGTGCATATCTTGTGGGAGTGTCTTTGTGATCATCATTTGAATAATTATTCTTCAGTCACCAATAATTGATATACTTGATATATTCTGCATATAGGCTAATATTAACTACTGTAAAAGGTCATGAGCCTCAACTTGATCATTAAATAGCTTTCCTAAGTCCCACAAAAAAGTTAATTCAATTGATTCATTGGGGAAAAGAATAACACCCCAATTCTTACCACCCCTTAAACATATTTTATATATATATATATATATATATATATATATATATATATAATTTTTTAATTAAAGAGTCCAACCAAACAACTTTATTAAAACGAGACTACTTATAATAATTCAATAATTAATAAAGAGAGAATCAACTGTGTTTTTAATATTAAAAATTTTAAATTATAGTTTTAATCAAATTATTATAATAAAAAAAAATAGAAATGTAAACAATTACGTTTCTATTCTTTTTTTAATAATAATTTGATTAAAACTATAATTTAAAATTTTTAATATTAAAAATATAGCTGATTCTCTCTTTATTAATTATTGAATTATTATAAGTAGTCTCGTTTTAATAAAGTTGTTTAGTTGGATTCTTTAATTAAAATCTAATTAATAAATTGAGAAAATAATAAAACATTAATAAAATTGCAATTCTAAGTATTATTGTTAGATATTCCAAGGCAATGAAAATAAATTTATATTTGTTTTATATACATTAAAAATGCCTTCAACAATGTGGCCATAATCAAGTTACAAAAAACATCGAAGAAATAGGTCTTCCTCCTAAGCGTTGTAGTGTTGTGATTAAGCTTCAAGAAAAGGTGATTATTAAGATGAAATGTAATAATGAGTTACTAATTGATTATTTTTTCAGTGAATCTTATGGAGACTCTTATTAGGAATTACACCCTCCCTTCATAAGAAGAGGTGATCGAACCACAATGAGGGAAGGACTTGATCAAATGTGATTTATCTAAGGATTCATCAAGACAAATGGTAAACAGACTAGGGATCTTCTATCATGAGGATTCTACAGTTCATACAATAGGAATGGACCTAGTTCATGGGGAGTTCTTTTAGTTCCTAAAGAGGGCTTCAGGAAACTTAGTTATATCACAAGACCCCTTTATATGTGATGATATCAAGCTAAACATTAAATCCTATGATGTGATGGAGTCGATTCTTTGAATAGTCATTGAAGAAGGTTCATATGGTATAAAACTTCAGGATCCAACACAGACAAATAGGGTCATCACGAAGGAAGGTGGAAACCTTAGTTTATAAGGCTTGATGCAAGGCAAATGATGCGATGAAATATTAGTCAAAGAATGATAGTGATGAGTGGTCTATATGAGTGAGAAATGATACATTTTTGTCATCTCCATCTAGAGGTGTGCAAGGCTTTGTAAATACCTTGAATGTTAAGGCAAGGAAAAATAACTTGCTAATGTAATTACACTCTCTATGTAGTGACCAAAAAGCAGTTGAAGATATCTTGATAATTATATTCTTCCCAACTAAGTTAAATTTGTCACCCTTTAAACCCCTTGTTTCATTTGTTGCTAAAGAAAACTATTCAACATCCAATGAATATGAAGAGTTATCTTGGAATTCACCCCCTTAACTCAAAATGAAAAACAAGAGAATCCAAGGGAGTATTTGAAGTTGAAAGGAATGAATTTAAGGCATATACCACTTTAGAAGACTCTAGAATTAGAGAGAGTAGAAGATGGAAGAGATTTAAACCAACTAAACTAAAGAAAGAAAGAATAAAATATGTTGTAAATTATTATGACATCATTGAAAAATATCCCATCTATGTTGAAACAACCTTGAATGAGATTTTTTTGGCTAAGAAAATAAGGTAAAAATCACTTCAACAATGGATTGATAAGCATTGGAAAAATAAGCTAGGGAGTGCTCCAAGATTTTCTATCCTATAAATGGGATACATTACATTTGTATTTAAGGTAAGGAAAAATCGAGATGAGATCAATAATGACGTTTCATTTTAGGAAAATTCTCCCCTCGCACTAACCTTTTATGATCTAAAGGTTTAATCGCTTGAGAGTAAAAGTTAACTTGGCCACAATATGGATGAAATCACCATATCTTCTCTTGGATGTATGGAGTGAAGAGATCTTTCATGCCATTTTGAATATAGACTAAAACAAATTATCACTATAGGTGACAAAACAAGAAGTATGAATTTTTCCTGCAACGAAAAATATCTTTGTGGAGCTATACCTAAGAGATGGTCTTCTAGATATTATAGACATTGTTGTAGGTGGAATGGAGTTCAAGAAGATCCTTGATTATGTAAAAATTCCTTTGAGATGGAGTGTGTGTGAAGTCTATGGAAACTTAAAGAATGTTAGCATTGAAATGGGAGAAAATGGCATGTTAGATGGCATATACATAATGCTCAACAACTCCAAGTATGGAAACCAATATTTAAGAAGTTTCAAAGTGCAATTCCTTCAATAAAAAAACCCTAGTGTATATAATAGAAAAGAGTCGCCTCTACTCCCACCCCAATCTAAAATATAACAAGGATGAGGTTGTTGTTGTAGAAGTAAGGGGATTATGGAATGAAATATATTATAGCGTTGACAAGTAAACACAATCTCAATTAAGAAAAGAGATCAATGGCTTATAGTTTGAGCCTAAAATGGCATTTGGCCATAAATACAGGTTACTGCTAGAGGCCTAATCTAGAGAAATACTTTGTGTTCCTTGAGATATCAAATAATCAAGGGAAGGTGATGTAGGAGCATCCTTGGTAAAAAACAATCTGCATCGGTTGATTTTAGTTTATAGTTTAGGAGATGAAATAAACATGTTGGGACACCGCCCTACTATTGTGCTACTATAACACCACCTTCTCTACATTGTTGTAACAATGCCATTTTTTTTTACATTGGTATAACACCATGTTGCAACACCACTTTGGGGTCACATTGTTGCAACATCGTTGTTGTAACAACTTGTTGCAATTATGTTTCCATGAGCTCGTTGTTGTTTTTGTAGTGTGACTTGACTAGACAATATGGATAATGAACCCAGGTCTCTCAAGGGGATCGCAATGAATCAATGAACTACTTGTCGAAGCAACGATAAGCTATGGAACCAAAAAAGGAAATGATGTTTGGCTAGGGAGTCGAACCAAAATGGTTGTTCAACATCCAAGAATGATGACGGGCCTAGGAAACAACTAGGGAAACATAAATACTATGATGGTTCAACCTTCCAATCGTCATTTTAGAGGTAGTTGTGTAGTCATGAATGGAGGGGGATATAGAGGTGACAAACATAAGAGAAATCTATGAATAATGAGAGATAAGAAGAGAGCAGGGAAGTGGAAAAGAAGAAGAGTTTTAGACTAGCAACTAAGAAGCTCATGAATCTGTAACAAATAGAACAAAGGAGATGCAACAATAGTTTGAGTCTAGTGTGAAACAAATAATGTGTATGTTGAGGCATAGCACATAAAGAAATTGTACTCTAATATGTAAGAGAAGCTTAGTTGTGTATGTGAATAAGAATGAAAATTTGATGTCATGTCTTGTTTTGTCTTGTCTCCTATAAATTTCCTCAATTCCCTTGTTGTATGTTAACCTTAGTGATTGTTGCTCTATTATAAAATTCATTGTGTGCTCTATGGGAAAAAAGTGGGGTTGATGCAGTGGTTGCATGTAGGTCAATCTAACCTCCCTACATTAGGTGGTATTAGAGCTCATCTGAGTTCATGAGGTTGGTTTCTTGTTAGTGCTTCTATATTGCATGGTTTTGGTTGTACCCATGAGTGATTGTTTAGGGAAATTGTTGGAGGGAAAGTTGTGAGAAGCCAAGCCCTAATAAGTCATGTGAATGTTATTTAGGTTAAGGGCCACTAGATAACTTGTAGGAATCTCACCATGTAAAGGAGAAACATAAGAAGGTGTAAGGAATGGGGAATTGGAGGAATTGAGAAGAAGTATTGAAGATTTGGAAGATATAATACTTGGGTATGTTGAGATAGAATTAAAGTTAGAAAATGAAATTGAAGAAGAAAGAGATGTCGATGAAGTGGACCCAATAGTACATTTAATATCCTTTCTCAAAGAAAAAGGTAGCACAAAGGTGGATGTTTCATAGTATGATGGTCGTTTAAAAGCTAAGACTCGTATTAACTAGATAGGAAAGCTTGAAATGTACTTTCAATATGAGAATGTTCAGGACCCAATTCACATTTGATTTTCCATGATAGAGTTAGATGGACATGATGTGCTTTGATGGGGTATGTTACATAAGGACAAGGTAGATGATATGTAGGAGAAGATAAGAAGTTGGAGGAAGATGGTGAGTAAACTCAAGGAGAAATTCATACAGGTTGATTACCTACAAATGTTTTGTAGGTAAGTACAAAATCTAAGGCGGAAAGAGTTGATTGTCGAGGAGTACACTAAGGAGTTTTTGAAGTTGTCACTTAGGTCAAGGATTGAAGATCCATAATATAAAAGAAAGGTGAGATATATGAATGGATCAAATTATCAAATTCATGTCAAAATGAGCACAAATTTATTTTAGATATTGGACGAATCCCATCAAGTTACCTTGAAGGTGGACGAGAAGATTGTCAAAGAAGCATGATAGAAATTTCATAGAAAAGGACTTAGAGTAAGAGGCTAAGCAAGTGTTTCTAAACGAAATGAAAATGAAAATGAATGCATTGGTAGCCAAGGGAATAAAGGAGGAAATGGTATTGGAAGAGGCAGAGGATTTATAAGCAGAAAAGGTAAGTACATTATAACTTGCTACATATGTGGAGTAGAGGGGCATATGACATTGAAATTCTAGAGAAGCACGATTTTGGAAAAATAGGTGAAGCTTGAACACAAGTCACATAGGAAAGTCATGCAACCACTATTGGAGAAAATTTAATGGTCCTTCAATAGGAACAAGGTGAGAATTTGATGTTTTGAAGAGTGTTTCTTAAACTTGAAAGGAATAAAATAGAATAACTTGAACATAGATATAAGGTTTTTATTTTCAATACTAAGTGTAAGGTTCAAGGAAAATGTTGTAATTATGTAATAGATGGTTTAAGAACATAATATTTGGAATCCATAGAGGTCATAGAAAGATAAATATGAAATGCATTCCCCATCCCAATCCATACTGGTTTAAGGTTACAATTGGGACAACTAATGACTGTGATGGATCAATGCTTGTTAAACTTTAAGATTGGGAGCTTTAAATAATAGAGCTTATGTGATGTGATAGAGATGGATGCATGGCATGTATTGCTTGGAAGATCACGGTTTTTTGATAAATATGTTTTCCACAATGGCAAGAAGAATCTTATGAGTTCACAAAGGTTGGATAGTGATACAAGTTGGAGCCAATCTGGGAGGTACAATGACCACAATAGGAAGAAGTATTAGTTAAGATGTGGGCAACAGTAGAAGTCACATTATGTTGTGTTCAAATATGGAATTTATGAAGGAACAAAATAAGGCTCATTTTAGTTTGGCCATAACGTTGAAACAAGTTCAAGAAGGTGGGAAGAGTAACTCCATACCATTGGAAATTCAATATTTGTTGAAGGAGTTTGAGGAGATTATTGCAAATGATTTTGTGGAAATATAACCACCCATGAGAAGTATATTGCATTAGATTGACTTAATACTAGGGTTAAGTATACCCAACAAATCTTCTTATCAGATAACTCTAGTAGAGAGTGAAGAAGTGAATAAGAAGGTACAAGAGTTGCTTGACAGAGTGATGATCAGAGAAAGACTATGTCATGTGCTATGTTAGCAATGTTAGCACCCAAGAAAGAGGTGAATGGATCCTATTCGTGCAAATTTGCAAGCTATTAATAAGATCATTGTTAAGTATATGATTCCATTACTTAGGATGGATGACCTCAAGGATTGTTTGAGTGGGGCCAAGTAATTTTCAAATATTGATTTGAAGAGTGGGTATCATCAAATTTGGATAAGGGAAGGTAATGAATGGAAGACAACATTCAAGACAAAGGATGGATTGTTTGAATAGTTGGTCATGCAATTTGGATTAATTGATGCTCCTAGAACATTCATTAGACTTATGATTCAAGTCTTGAAACCATTATTGGGTAAGTTTTTTGTTGTATACCTAGACGACATTTTGATCTTTGTTAAGACCAAGGAAGAAAACTTGGAGCATGTGAGAAAGGAACTACACTTTGTGATTTCCAAGGAAGGTTTGAAGATGGATCCTGAAAAGGTGAAGGTCATTTTATATTAGACAACACCTAAAGTGTACCTTTGATGTGAGAAGCTTCCATGGTTTGACAATCTTCTATATGAAATTTATCTGAATATTCAATGATGTTTGTGCACCACTTATAAAATGCATGAAGAAGTGAAATCACAATGGATAGTAGGAGCTATGAAATCATTTGAGAGTAAGGTAACAAAATAAATGATTTTGGCTCTTCTAGATTCTAATAAGGTGTTTTAAATGGGTTGCGATACAAATGGTGTAGAAATTGGAGTATTTTTTAGTCAAGAATATTGATTACATTCTTTAGCGAGAAGCTCAATGATTCCCATAAGAAGTACTCACTTTATGATCATCAGTTATTTGTTATTGTATAAGGTTTGAAGAAATGGAAACACTACATTTTTTTCCTCGGAAAGAAACCAGCCTCTCTCTAATCCCGAGGGCTAGAGTGAGAATGATGGTACCATGCTAACTAACAGGTATACTCACTTAAGAGTTCATAAGGCTCAAATCCAATATTGTAACACTCCTTCACCCCTTTGGATAAACACGGTTTAATAGGATGTGCTGCTTTTAGTTAACTTAACCTCCATGGTCTTATTAGGAAGATCAGGTTATGAAAATACTCCATCTCAAGAGTTATCAGAAATACATTTTGAGACAACTATTGAATAAGGCTCGTCAAGAGCTTTCTAGTAGTATAAAATTTATCTTCATCTTATGCCCAGATCAAAACTTATGGCCATTTAAAAAGTTTAGTCCCTTAACTCCCTCTCCCACATCAACAACCCTCCATGTGAACTGCCACGTGGCCTATGTGGTGTTGTCAGGTTTCATGTCACATGAACACACACCAACCCAGCCAGTGTGCTAGCACCATCATGTCCAAATTCAGGAAGGGCACAATGGGCTTGGCCCCAGATGGATTGTGAAGTCGTCGTTAACCAACAAAGATTATTTTGTTACTTTGTGATCTAAAAATTGATCATCCTCTAACACTTTGCAAGTTTTGATAAATTTTGGGTCTTCAAACAATCACTTAGGTTGTAACTTATTAAAAATTGAATAGTTAAGTTTTAAATGACCTTAAATATGAAACGAAATCATACGAAACTCAACATGATTAAAATGAAGAAGAGAACAACCAAGTGATAACAAAGTTCATCGAGTGTGGACTACGTCTTCGGGCCCTGCACTAATGGCTAGGTCACTTTATTGATATCAACAACAAAAGAGTACATTACAAATATTTAACTCATAGAGCAAGCCTCCTTCTAGAGTGGAACTTGTTTCTCCTTCAAAGAAACATTCTCCTTCAGAGAAATCTCGCTCACAAGTTGCCTCACTTTAGTAAATATATTATGGCACCAAAAGAAAAGGAATCGCTCACTAAATGTGGCAATAGGTCCTCGTACTCATTTTGAGATCAAGAAGCACAAATCCAACTACTTCATAATGACGTGTTGAAATAGTCTTTTCCCACAATCATACTGAGAATAAACTGAAGTGGCTACTTTAATAAATAAATAAATGTTATAGATGCATCCGGAAGGCTTGAAAACCCATGTCTAGGATCTTTCAATGCTAAAAAAGGTCTCCATATGGCCTCAAATAAGCCAAAAATTGTCTCTGTCTGCAACACAAAAGGACTTGGCTCTACAAATTATCCAACTTACAATGCTCAGATCACAAAAATAATGTTTCCATTGTGTCCAGAGCACCCAAAAACCCTTGTGTAGGCTCTTCTTGTGCTCAAAAAGGTTGGAAATGGCCAAGTTAGGCCTCCTGATTCATCTCCCTACTATATGTCCTGCAAAATGACCAAAACTAGCTAACCAGGCAATGAACTTGTCCTTTGACGGGTTCACCGAGTGACATTTTCACTCAGGATCAACGTTGATTCGACTGCAAATGGTGTAAATAATTAGATAGTTAAATGCACCAATAAGGATTAAGCATTGAATCTTAGCCCCTAGTGTCGGTCATATTGTATGGCATGTGGCCAGGGGCGTGGGCTAGAGGCCAAGTGCCTGCCGACACTCTGCCCCTAGTCACGCTATGTGCCATGTGGCCCAGGCTGGGCCACACACCTGCCCCATTGTCCATCATCAGTTGCGTTGTGGGCATATGGGTTATAATGTGAGCTTGGGTCAGGCTTCGGCCAGGTTCCTCACGGCCCTCCCTTTCTGCCTGGCTCTTGGTCATATATAGTGTCGTGTAGCCAGGGGTTGGGGCATGTGCCCCACCCCCTTCTCCAAGCTTTGCGTTGGTCATTGGTTAAAGTTTGGAACTAGGGGTCGGGCTAACCTCCCGCCCCCACCACCTTTGTGTCATGATTACATATGTTTCCATGTGACTTGGGGTTGGGGTCATGTGCCCCGCCCCCTCCCCCAAACATTGAAACCGTATGTCTTCAAATATAACCGCCAACCCTTATAAAAAAAGAACCAACCATGTGGCATCACAGTAGAGCGATGTGTTATGTTGCCAGAGGTAATGGGGTCAAACCCCACCGAGTCGTTCGGATACCAAACCATATTTTTCACGAGACCCGAGGGCCATGTGGCGTCCTCCCATTGGACCACATGGCACCTCCTAATTGAGCCACCCAAAACTCAACAACCAATAAAATGTCGCCAACATAGATTATATGACCTGCCACGTGTCAGCACATGATTGGTCCATCTATCACCATACATGCATAGTCAGCTGCCGATGTTAGCGCCACATGACCTGTACGACCTTCCTAGTTAGTAGCCCAGTTAACCTTGCAAGTTGACTTTTTAGCTATTTGCCAAAAACTTCAGAACGTGATAAATTTCACATAGGGTGTCAGATTGAGGCTATTCAAGCATCGTCGGAATTAGAACAACATGATATATCATTTAGTGCTAGTTTGGGGAGATTTTGAGCACTTTAATTTTTTAGCATATTTTTGATCCACTGGATCATTCCTCCCCACTAGAAACTTTTGGACTACCAAAAGTATATTTTTACTCAATAAGTAAGTGAGACTAAAACTCCCTCACTTTCCTTATTGTAGAAAATCTTGTAGATTCACAAGCTCTTGCAATGTACTAAAGCAAAAGACAAGAATCTACTTCTACTTTCAACTAGCGGAAGCCAATAGATCGATGAAAACAATATGAACAAGAAGAATATAAATCAATGCCATATAACACAAGATGTATCTGGGGAAAGCCACCGCTCAAAATCCTGCTATCTATATTGCATATATCGTAAATATGAGTGAAGATACAAAACTTGTTTTCACTACAACAATTCCACACAAGTATACTCAACTCTCTAAGCTCACAAGCTAGCTCCTGGCCAACAATTATCCAAATTTGTAGCTCTCCAAGCCCCTACTCTCTTGCGTAATTCATAGGATAAATAGCTCGTATTTAAAGGGAATTCATGCTTCCAAAACTGTGGAATCAAACCATAGGATCAATCTCTGATGCATGCATGATATTTACACTCCAGTAAATAATACCACTGATAGTACACTGTCCCTGCACTCTAGTCTCAACTGGGTCTTTCTCTAAACTGGCATGCATGAGTTTCTCATGAGGGAAACTTCAATTAACTGGAGTATCACTAGTGCACCAACTGACTGTTAGTCCTCTATTAGTTTTGTTGTAGCTTATATTGTGTTTAAGATTATTATTGATTTTTATCACAATGTGTGGTCTAAAAATCATTGCAGGGGTTCAACCTTGATGAGGCTCTCTTATCCGCAAAGTCTAAAAGAAATGAAGCATTTTATTTATTATATTAGAATCACAAAGGAAACAATTGTTAAAGAATCGGCCCATGTGATTAAGTCAAATCGCAATATAAATAGTTATATGGAGCGGGTCTCCTTATATATATATGCGCATATTGAAACAAGAAAGAAACAAAGTAATATATCGGATTCACAAAGGGAATAAGTGTTAAAGTTAAAGGGCCAGACCCGAAAGGTATATACATTGTGGTTTAAAGTCTCGTTAGGTCCGCCACACCGCAGAGCTATAGACGTTGGGTTCCGCCGATTACGACTTGCGATAGCGGACCTGACATATATATATATATATATATATATATATATATATATATGTATATATATATTATTTATTTATATTTTATTCTAAAGTTCCATCGGGTCCGCAATCATCGCATAACACTTTATATATGTGAATATGGCTATGCCGATTGCGATTTGCGATTGCGGGCTAGACCCGAAATACTATAAGTTGCATTTTATAAGCCCGGTGGGTCCACGATATCGCATAATGCTTTATGCATATGCGTTGGGTTCCGCCAATTGCGATATGTGATGGCTGGACCCGAAAACATATTTATCGTGTTTTATAAAGTTTGGCGGGTCCGTAAAGCGCCTTATGTATATGTGTTGGCTCATTCCACCAATTGAGATTTATGATTGGGTTTCCGGACCCGATAGTTTACATGTTATGTTTTATAATTACAACGTGCCCATAATATCACAAAATGTTAAGGGTTGGGTCGATATAACAATGAAAGCGCCGATTGCGATTACGATAAAGGTATGCCTCAATAGTTGTGCAGAGCTCGCGTTAAAAGCAGAAAAGGCATGTTCATGGTGTATTTCTATTATAAAAAAGATATAATAGAAATAACACAAATATTAAGGATTTATGTGTAAGTCCAACATTATGTTGATATAACCATGGAAAGCGCCGATTGCGATATGCGATGGGATTCCGGATCCGATGGAGTTATTAAACTAGATCAATTCTTTTTCAGTTCCGCTTTTGCGTGCTTTGCGTTATTTTTGCTGTGTAAAAGGAAAAATCAGTGTTAAAGCCGAATCTGAAGAGGAAGGTAGTTGGGCATGTTTTTTTTGTATTTTGGCTAATCAAAATGCCAAATACATGCATAAGTCCAGATTTATGCACAAGTCAAAGTCAAACACTGTTTATTATGATTAAAGCGGTTTAATTATTATTAAGACATATACAGAGGAACTCGACAACAGATCAAGAGAGCCGAAAGGCCAGCAGTCATTGTCATGTTCAGTTATTTCTTGTTATTTAATGTTCTTGGAGGTGTCTTTTAGCCTCTGTAAAATATTTTGCAATAATTCTTACTTCATATAGTTAGAGAAACAATTTTAGTAGTTTGATAGTTTCAGATATCAGCAACTGTTACACAATGTATAAGAAGAGGAAAATTTACAGAGAGAGGGTTGATGGTTCGAACTTTGGAGAACCCAGAGACTAGGCTGTTGTATTCCTGATATAATTGTTGATTAATGAAAGAATTAGAAGTTTCCATGAATTGTTGGGTATAATTTTGTAACCCTCTCTGTTATGTGTCATCTTATGTTTTCTTCTTTCAAGTATAGTAATGAAGCTGCAAGTCTTTATTTGCTTATGTAGATAAAGTTAAAATTCCTTAAAAGAGCGCTCCTATACTTGAAGTTTCCACCTTCCTTTCTAAGTTATAGATAATAGTTTCTGTGAAAGATCAACATATTATCTTTAACTTCTCCAAGAGTCACAGATAGTAGTTTCTGTGTTGAGCAGCATATTGTCTATGATTCAATTCTCATTTTCATAATTCTTCTAAGTTACAGATAGTAGTTTCTGTGAAAGACTAGCATATTATCTTTAACTTCCCCTTCAAGCATTCTTCATTCATCATTTGTATCTAGCAACAAATGGAATTCTGAGATGTTCTGGTCATACATATATTAAGAGTAAAAAACCAAGTCTCCAGGTCCTTCATTTGAGAACACAACATATATCTAAGTGACAAACAAGTGACAGTAAATAATATTTATTAATGTCTTAAGCACAATTTCTCTACAGCCAGGAAATTGGTTTCTTAGGGTACAACAAGTTCCACAAACAATTTGGAACTAATTTAACTTAACTTAACTCAATAAAATGAGTGATCTAATTTCCAACTCAATTTAAACTCATGTTGGACCCTTAAAACTTAGAGAGAACATATACATGACTCTAGAAAGACTTCCAACTCGAAATTCCTAAGCTAATTAAGTTAATTAAACTTAATTAACTATTTACAAGTTGTTATGAGAATAGAATTCGATTTTAATTCTTAGTTTAATTCAAGGACAAGTTAAACTAGAATTTCTTGTTGCCATTTCTCAACACTCCCTCTTAGCAAGAAATGGATTATCAGCTACCCCAATCTTGTCTCTATGAAACTCAAATTTACATATTGACAATGCCTTTGTCAAAATGTCAACATCTTACTCCTCTACGGGAATGTCCTCTATCAACATAATTCACCTCAATAGACAATATCTGAGATGATGATATCAGATATCAATATGCTTGGACTGATCATGAAAAACTGGATTTTCAGAGAGTTTGATACAACGTTGATTATCGTAGTAAATCATAGTTGGATCCATCTGCTGACCAAGAAAACCAACCAAGATCTTCCTCATCTAGATGGCCTCGCATGCTGTTGGACTCACTACCATGTACTCTGCCTCTATCGAACTGAGTGCAACCAATCTCTGTTTCTTGTTGTACCAAGAAACTGTTGCTAGCCCAATACTGAAGATACCTTTTGATGTGCTCTTCCTATCAAATGGACTCCTTGCCCAATATGCATCGGTGAAGCCTTGAAGCTTCACTCCCTCTATCCGTCTGTACCATAATCCATACTGACAAGTGCCCCTGACGTATCTCAACACATGCTTTGCTACCTTCCAATACAACCTGGTAGGCCTAACCATTGCTTGACTAAGCTAGTTAACTGCATAGCACATATTCGGTCGTGTGTTCACCAAGTACATGAGTGAAACCCGAAGTTGCTTGTAAACAATAGCTTCCACTACTTCCCCTGAAGTGGCATCCTCCTTCCTCTAGTTACCTGCTATACGAGTATCCATGTGTTTGCTACTCTCCATGCGGAATCTTCTGAGTATCTCGTTGGCATACTTTCCCTGAGACACAAACAAATCCCCATCTCCTTGCCATACCTCCATGCTAAGAAAGTAATGCATGAACCCCATGTCCTTCATATCAAACTCTCTTGTAAGGTCCTACTTGCAAGACTTGATCAACTGATCATCACCTGTCAATACGAGATCATCAACATAAAGTACAATGATCAACAGTTTACCTTCCACCACTATGTGGTATCGATTCACATCCACTTTACTCTTCGTGAAGCCCAACCCAGTGAAGTAGTTATCTATCCTGGTGTAGCAAGTACGGGGTACTTGCTTCAGCCCATACAATGCTCTCTTGAGCCAGAACAAATGCAACTCACGATCAAAGGTCTCAAAACCTTCAAGCTTCTCTATGTACACCTCTTCCTCAATCATGCCATTAAGAAAGGTTGTCTTCACATCCATTTGATGTATCTTTCAACCCACATGTGCTAATAGTGCCAATATAGATCTGATTGATGAGTACCTTGCAATAGGATCAAAGGTCTCATCATAGTCAATCCCCTCTACCTATGAAAAGTCACAGGCCATAAATCTAGCCTTATGATTTTCCACACTACCATCTGCAGCTTGCTTTACCTTGTAAAGCCAACGGGAGCTCACCACTGACTTGTCCTCCTGTCTCGAGACAACATCCCAAACACTATTACGAACTATGGAGTCATAATCCTCCACCATGGCATTAACCCAAATCGATTGCTGCACTGCTTCCTTAAAGGAAAATGATTCTGTCACAACACATTCACCCATAAGAGCCATGTATCTAGTGTACCTCTTAGGTGACCTCCTCTGTCTGTGTTGAGAAGTGGGTGCTCCCACATTCTCCCATGCATCATCCAACAATTTGTCAGCCTCTCTGGTGCACTTTCTTCCCTCTCTGGAAGACTCTGCTTGAGTGGATGTCTCCACTCTCGGATCCTTTGCATGTGGCTACTCCACATCAATCTGAGGCTCCTCAACCTTAGGAGCTAAAATCTCCTCATCCACATGTAGCTCAAGCTCCCTCTCAAGGGAAACTTGCATGGCCTTCTCCTCATCGAATCTGACATCCCTGCGAACCACTGTCATCCTATTGGTCGGCAAGTACACCCAATAGTTGTGAGGTGTATCAGTGTACCCCACAAATATACCCAACTATGTTGTAGGCTCAAGCTTCTTCTATGCATCTTTGGTCACATGGAAATATATTGATGACCCAAAAATCCTGAAGTGACCAACATCTCACCTCTTACTGGAATAAGCCTCCTATGGTGTCTTCATCTTAGGTATTTGATGTGGTCTATGGTTCTGAACATAAACCATTGTGTTGCATGCCTCATCCCACAAGTGTAGTGGTAGGCCCTGATCATGCAACATCACCCTTGTTGCCCCTACTATGCTTTTGTTCTTCCTCTCATCCACCCCATTCTGCTAAGGGTTATGGGGTGTCGTCAACTCCCATTTAGTCCCTTCCACTGCACAAAAGTTCTTAAACTCATTTGAGACGTACTCACCACCATTATCACTTCATAGAGATTTAACCTTCTTGCCCGATGCTTTCTCCACTGATGCTTTAAACTCACAAAACTTTGCGAAGGTTTGATCCTTTTTCCGCATGAAAAATATCCAACATTTACGAGAATTGTCATCAACAAATATAACATAATACCTGTGTTTGTTGTGGATGCTATCGAGAATGGTCCACACACATCTGAATGGACTCACTCTAGAATAGCCTGTCCTTGACTATATTTATTGTTAAAGGAAGACTTGGTGTATTTTCCCAAAGTACACCCCTTGCATGTATCAACTTTCTCAAGTGTACCTTTGGGAAGATTGGTAGAGATATGCTGCAATATCTTCAAAGCCCCATGATGCAAGTGGCCTAATCACCTGTGCCATAACTCGCCAATGTCTCGGCTTTGCACCCTTTCTACTTTTGTGCTCAAAGAAAAACACTCCTCTACCTCCAGCTTATAAAGATTCTTCACCTGAATCCCTCTCTTCTTTACTTGACCTGTGGCTATGTGTCAAAGGAACACATTTCCTTTCAAGAAGATCACATCATAGCCTCTATCCTCAAGCATGGAAACAGATACCAAGTTTTTCTTTAGCCCGAGCACATACATAACATTCTTCAAGGTGATTGGAGCCCCATGCTCCCTCTGAAAATTAATCGTGCCCAATCCAGTAACACTATACTTCCCATCATCACACATCTCAATATTGATCTGGAGATCTTTCTCCTCCAAGTCACTGAATAAATCTTTGTCACCATTCATGTGGAATGAAGCTCCACTGTCTAAGTACCATACACTTCCCATCATTGATGACACCATGCATGCAATGAGTGAAAATTCCAATTCGAATTGAAAGGCCAAAGCATCACCCACTGCTCCTCCAGAGGATTTGTTCTTGGACTTCTTAAGTGGACAATTTGTAGAAAAATGGCCCAGCTCATGACAATGAAAGCACTTAACTTTCATCATGTCTTTCTTCTTACCTCCATGATAAGAATCCAATTTGGAATGGGAAGCTTTCCCTTTCTCATTCTTCACCTTAATCGCTAAGGCACCATTCTCTTCATCATCAATCTTTGATGAAGTGCCATCCCTGGTGTTCCTCCTGATCTCCTCCTGCATCAAATCCGTCCATAGTTGTTCCCAATCTGGTAGCTTCTCCTGACCATTGAAAGAGTCCTGATAACTATGCCAACTCTTTGGGAGTCCTAGAAGAGTAAGACTCACCATATCATCCTCGACAATCATGATTCCAACACTTCTAAGTTCATCACAACATTGAGTGAACTTGGTCAAGTATTTTGGAATAGTCTCGCCTTTCTCCATTTTGATTTTTTGAATTTTGTCCTTCAGTGCCAATTTCCTTTGGTCACTGTTGTTCTGATACAAGTCCATCAATGTTTTCCACATAGCATATGGAGTTTCCTTGCCATGGAGACTCGAGACAATGTGGTCTCAAACTCCCTCAAGGATTATCCGCCTCGCCTTCACCACACACTTCTTCCATTCAGCCAAATTCTGTGCATCCAATGCTACTAGCTTAGGAATTTATTGACCAATGAATTCCTTCAATCCATTATCCTCTAGCACAACCTCCATTCTTTCCCTCTAGGCTGTAAAATCTGAACTGCCTTATAAGGCATACTCGAGCTGCAAACCGTAGAATGCCATCTTCTGATGCTAAAGTATGTATTCGAATTTCACCTGTAACCCAAAACTCAAAACTTCGAAATCTCCTGTATTATGTTGTTCTCAACTCTTATACCATGTAGAAAATCCTATAGATTCACAAGCTCATGCAATGTACTAAAGCAAAAGACAAGAATCTACTTCTACTTTCAACCAGCGGAAGCCAATAGATCGATGAAAACAATATGAACAAGAAGAAGATAAATCAATGACACATAACACAAGATGTATCTCAGGAAAGCCACTACTCAAAACCTTGCTATCTGTATTTCATATATTAGAAATATGAGTGAAGATGCAAAGCTTGTTCTCGCTAGAATAATTCCGCACAAGTATGCTCAACTCTCTCATCTCACAAGCTAGCTCTTGGCCAACACTTAACCAATTTTGCATCTCTCCAAGCCCCTAATCTCTTACGTAATTCCTAGGATGAATAGCCTGTATTTAAAGGGAATTCATGCTTCCAAAACTACACAATCCAAACATAGGATCAATCTCTGATGCATGCATGATATTTACACTCCAGTAAATAATACCATTGATAGTACATTGTCCCTGCACTCTAGTCTCAACTGGGTCTTTCTCTGAACTGACATGCATGAGTTTCTCATGAGGAAATATTCAGTTAACTGGAGTAGCACTAGTGCAACAAGTGACTATTAGTCCTCTATTAGTTCCACAAACAGTTTGGAACTAAGTTAACTTAACTTAACTCAGTAAAATGAGTGATCTAATTTCCAACTCAATTTAAAATCATACTAGACCCCTAAAACTCATGGAGAACATATACATGAATTCAGAAAGACTTCCAACTCGAAATTCCTAAGCTAATTAAGTTAATTAAACTTAACTAACTATTTACAAGTTTCTATGAGAATAGAATTCGATTTTCATTCTCGGTTTAATTCAAGGACAATTTAAACTGGAATTTCTTGTTGCCATTTCTCAACACCTATCTCAATCCACCTTGCTTTACTTAGATTGGTACCTTTGAGCCCCACTTGAAGATACTCCACATTGCCTTTGCATGAAGTCCTGATTCTCCTATTAAGAATTGTGTCTTCCTACAACTCATCTAAAGATTCAGGGGAAAAATCTTTAATAGATGGAATCTGAACTTTCTCTCCATGATCATCAATCACTAGAGCCTCATACAATCTCAAGTTTTCCACATTCACAATTAGAAATTTACATATAAGGTGGAAAATATAATCTGAAAGCTTTGTTACCAATCTTCTCCAAAATTTTGAAAGGACCATATCTGATTGGCTTGAGCTTTTTACCTACACCTTCAAGTATTTTTTTGTTGATATACAACCAAACTTGATATCCCAGTTGGAAATCATGATCAACTTGATGCTTGTCATGACTTGTTTTGTACTTGTCTTTGCTTTCCTCAAGATGCTCTTGCGGTCTTTGATGCACTAGTTGCATTTGTTCAATTAAATGCTTAGCTTTGTCCACATCAATATGTCCATCTATTGCATTGCCTTTATGAAGGATGAAATCCAAAGGAGACTTTAGCAACTAACCCAAACAAGCTTAAAATGTAGATAATTTCATAGATGAGTGCTTTCCACAATTGTAGGCATGCTGGATGTAATGCAAATGCTCTCCCAAAAGTTTGGTATGCTTCACAATATCCATGATGTAGATGCATTTTTTTACAATATGTAATAAATTTGACTCTCAAATTCCCATACAAATTTACTCATCAACAAGCCATAATAGAATAAAATGCCCAAGAAAACAGTGTTGCATATAAGTGATTTATTCATAACAACACTGTTTACAAAATACCCGGGTGTGGGGACATGAAACATGTGGAATACAAAAGAAATGTAGTATTTAACTAGACAAATAGTCCAACCATTTCTTACCCAACCATGCTAGGGAGTCTTCTTTTTGCATTTCACTTTCAGAGTTGCTTTAGGGATGGTTATGGTGTGCCTCACACGTTTTTCTGCCTTCTCTTTCTCAGATGATTTCATGACCTATTTGTCCTTCCTTAGATGAATATGTGGATGTAGCTTCCAACATTTCTCGATATAATGCCCATTTATATTGCAATGAGTAGAAAAGTTTTGTGAGCATTTCTTGGCAAAAATATATTTGAACTTGGAAGAGGATCTTCCTTCCTATTCTCACTTCTAATCAAAATATTCATTTTCTCAACCATTGGCACGTGGCTACACAATGGTTAGGTGCATGAAAAGACGTACAAGGAAACACATTCCACAAAATTTTATTCAAATCATCATGCTACTTATAGTCATAGAAGGCTTTCGAATAATCATGACATTTATACATTTTCTGATTTTCCTTTGATTTATGAGTATGGTGAAGAGAACTTGATTCACAAGGAGAACTTGACTTAGTTCTTCCTTTGAAGTGCTCATCTTTGTTTGGAAATTTTTTTCCATCAACGTCATCATCATGATATGATACTCCTCCAACTTGTTTGAATTATTTCTTCACAAATTTCACACTAGAAGAATTCCTTGACTTTGCAATTTTGGAGCATTCTCCAACTTCTTCTTGAACATATCCCAATCCTTCATGTCGAGGTTATGCTCTCACCTCAATAGGATTAGTTATTTCGTGACTGTGGATTCCAATACCCTTACCATTGTACCCCATTTTGGCCAATAATTTCATACCAATACCCTTGGTATGTTTCTCAAATGATGCAAAAGAAGCATTATCATTGTTAAGAGAATGAATTTAACATGAAGTATATTTTATCTCCTTTTCTGCTTGCAACTCTTGGTCCTCTTCCTAAAGCCTAGCTATCTCATCCTTCTTCTCTTTTGTAGATGAAGTGGTAGATGAAGATTCAAGAAAACCACTCTTACAATTTTACTTCAATCTCTAAAGATTAGGTATGATAGCCCAAAAAACTTTTCACCTTTTAAGAGGCTATAAATATTTTGAAAGGAAAATATAGGCACATGGGTTGGGTCAAAGGGACAATTAATTCTAGGGATGAGGAGGATTTTTCCTTGAGAATATTTTGGGTTTTTATTACAATCATAAAGACTAACAGATGACAATCAAGGGGGTATGTGGTTGTATGGTGATTGGCCTACAAGACTTGGTCACCAGACTTAAAAACAAACTAAGGATGACAATGCTAACCAACAGAAAAATTAGGGAGAAAAAGATAGTTGGAGTAGTGTTGATTGGTAACAGGGAATCAAGCCAGGTTGGAAATTAACCACCTAGAATTGAATCTAGTAGCAAAAAAGGTAGCAACGTAGTTGAGGAGCGGGGGATAAGAAGAGAGAAGTCAAAGGACTAGACAAAGGAAGTTTAAGAGAAGCACAGTTGAGGAGCATCAACAAAAATTGAGAACTGAGACACCAAATACATCTAACATTGCTAGTGCATGTTGAACTTTAGAGATTCACCCTTGTATCCATCATGAAGCAACACAGGTGGTATATAGAGTTGAGGTAAATAATATTATGCTGGTAGGAAGGGGTTTCGATTAGTAGCTTTAGCTTCGCCCTTTGAGCAAACCTCTTCAACCTTTGAATCTTCTTGGGGGTGATAGTTGCACGAGAGACTAATTGCAGCCTGTCTACAGTTGGGAGGAGAGATACTATCCCTAACTTAGTTTCCCATCCTCATTTGAGATAAGCAA